>CM062812.1:719759271-721029896 GCA_031772625.1 Pinus tabuliformis | reverse complement strand
TTTGTGCTAAAAGGAAATCTAACACATGTTAGATTTTCTTTTACATTGCAATGTTGTTAATCTAGCACACATTAGACTTATTCAGTCCTACAATGTTGTTATGTTCTTGGGTTTGTGCTCGAAATATAACATGTGTTAGATTTGTTTCAAATTTAAATTTGCTTGTGTTTGTGTTTAATAAAATTTAACACAAGCCACATTTCTTATACTCTACAATGTTGTTGTTGGCAACATGCTTGTATTTGTGGTAGACATAAATTTAGCACTTGCTAGATTTCTCACTCTACAATGTTTCTATGTGCTTGAATTTGTGCTAAAAGTAAATCTAACACATGTTAGATTTTCTTTTACATTGCAATGTTGTTAATCTAGCACACATTAGACTTATTTAGTCCTACAATGTTGTTATGTTCTTGTGTTTGTGCTAGAAGGAAATATAGCATGTGTTAGATTTCTTTTCAATTTAAATGTGCTTGTGTTTGTCTTGGAATAAAATTTTACACAAGCTAGATTTCTTATACTCTACAATGTTGGTGTTGGCAACGTGTTTGTATTTGTGGTAGACATAAATCTAGCACTTGCTAGATTTCTCAATCTACAATGTTTCTATGTACTTGAGTTTGCGCTAAAAGGAAATCTAACACATGTTAGATTTTCTTTACCATTGCAATGTTGTTAATCTAGCACACATTAGACTTATTTAGTCTTAAAATGTTGTTATGTTCTTGTGTTTGTGCTAGAAGTAAATATAGCATGTATTAGATTTATTTAAAATTTAAATGTGCTTGTGTTTGTGTTAGAAGAAAATTTAACACAAGCTAGATTTCTTATACTCTACAATGTTGTTGTTGGCAACATGCTTGTATTTGTGGTAGACATAAATCTAGCACTTGCTAGATTTCTCACTCTTCAATGTTTCTATGTGCTCATGTTTGCGCTAAAAGGAAATCTAACACATGTTAGATTTTATTTTACATTTGCAATGTTGTTTTTTTTTCTAACAAGAACGGTTATGGGATTTTCATTAACTGATTGGCTGAAAGCCACAAATTTGGGTACAAAAGGAGGAGCAGATTTCTGCACGGCTTTCCCACAAGAGGAATAGTACTCCTACTCTTAACAGATTCCTCTTTTTACATTTAGTAAATTGCACTTCTACTGCTAATTTCCCGAGCTGAAAGATACAAACAAACTGGAGCAAAAGAATGCAATAAAACATGGCTCTTTAAGGGATTGGTTCCCAATGGATCTCCTTATTTCTGAGAATATTACCGGCCTATAACTAAACTGCCTTGTTTGCCTCAATGTCCGCTTCTTTATTATTTGATCTCAAAACATGAAAGTAATTCAGATTTAGGGACTTTGTAATGCCTTTGATCCTCGTAATTATCCTTGCTAGTTGTAGGTCCTTTGGATTAGAATTGCTTACCACTGCTTTAATGATAACCTGGGAATCTCCAAAAATATTTGCCTCCTCAAGGCCCAGTTCTTTGAGGATTTTTATTTCTTGAGAAAGGGCCATTGCTTCAGCTTGTATGCTTGAGGAAGAGCCTAATCCCCAAGCAAATCTATGCGAAGTAGTGTCTCCAGGGGTAATGATGAGCCCACCTGCTCCAGCAATTCCTGGGTTCCCTTTAGCTGCCCCATCAAAGAAGAGAGAAGGAAGCGGTTGATTGGATAACCAAGCCTTAAATTCTTCTTCGTTTTTCCTGATTTGCCATTTTTTGAGGGTAGGAGGAGAGCTGTGCGAATTTTGGAACTTGAAGTTGAGGGCAGTTCCCAAATCTCTGTTCTGCTAGCTTAAATTTGAGTCATCTCCTTTGTCTACCAGCCACTCGACTAGTTGGCTTTTCACTGAGTTGACAACTAGTTTGTAATCCTGTTCCTTATTCTGAAATATCCTTCTATTCCTTTCCAGCCAAATTTGCCAGCTGATGAATTTAGGCAGAGCGCTCCACGCTGCCCTAATTATTTTATTTTTTGGAGTTGGACTTGGATATTTGGCTATCCAGCCCGCGAACAGCTCCGAAACTGAGGAGGGGAAGATGAATTTGTAATTCCAGTCAACAAGAAGCTCCTGCCATGTGAAGACTGCAAACTTGCACTTGATCATGAGATGGAAAGCAGATTCTAAGTTTTCCTTGCAAAGCATGCATCTAGAGGGTCCATGAATACCCCTTTTTTGAAGCCTGTCTTCTGTGAGGATTTTTTTATGGCAGAGGAGCCAACAGAAATAATACATTGCAATGTTGTTAATCTAGCACACATTAGACTTATTTAGTCCTACAATGTTGTTATGTTCTTGTGTTTGTGCTCGATGGAAATATAACATGTGTTAGATTTCTTTCAAATTCAAATATGCTTGTCTTTGTGTTGGAAGAAAATTTAACACAACCTAGAATTCTTATACTCTACAATGTTGTTGTTGGCAATGTGGTTATATTTGTGGTAGACATAAATCTAGCACTTGATAGATTTCTCACTCTACAATGTTTCTATGTGATTGATTTTGTGCTAAAAGGAAATCTAACACATGTTAGATTTTCTTTTACATTGCAATGTTGTTAATCTAGCACACATTAGACTTATTTAGTCTTACAATGTTGTTAAGTTCTTGTGTTTGTGCTAGAAGGAAATATAACATGTGTTAGATTTCTTTCAAATTTAAATGTGCTTTTGTTTGTGTTGGAAGAAAATTTAACACAAGCTAGATTTCTTATACTCTACAATGTTGTTGTTGGCAATGTGCTTGTATTTGTGGTAGACATAAATCTAACACTTACTAGATTTCTCACTCTGCAATGTTTCTATGTCCTTGAGTTTGCGCTAAAAGGAAATCTAACACATGTTAGATTTTATTTTACATTGCAATGTTGTTAATCTAGCACACATTAGACTTATTTAGTCCTACAATGTTGTTATGTTCTTGTGTTTATGCTCGAAGGAAATATAACATGTGTTAGATTTCTTTCAAATTAAAATGTGCTTGTGTTTGTGTTAGAAGAAAAATTAACACAATCTAGAATTCTTATACTCTACAATGTTGTTGTCGGAAACATACTTGTATTTATGGTAGACATAAATCTAGCACTTGCTAGATTTCTCATTCTACAATGTTTCTAGGAGCTTGAGTTTGCACTAAGAGGAAATCTAAGACATGTTCTACATCTGATTAGCTATTATTTTGAGTTTTACACTTGTTATTGTTCTTGTTCTTTTTGTTACACATATAATGATGCGAGTAGTTATAGTATTTATAAATTCATATTTTCTTCAATAATTCGAAACTGTGATAATACTTTTTTACTTTATTTTCAGAAACCATGGACTATGAAGCTAGTGAGAATTCAAAGGAAGCATCCAAGGAAAAAGGAAGTTCAAGAAACATGACACCAAATTTTTTAAATGGTATGAAAATTTTAAATTAGTTTATACTTTGTTACAATCGTTAGACATTATGTTAATAACTGGTTGTTGATTAATAAAAACCATGGAAATAGCCTTAGGAGTGGTGTTTTAATGAGGACAACCCATACCAACATGGGTAATTTTTTTTTTTTCCTGAGCAATTTTAGCTAGGTGATAACTATTGGTGTCATATAGTAAACTTGCATAACATATGTACTTATTTATTATTGTGCGTGTAAACGGAAATCATGTATTATAAGGTTGTTTAATAATATTTGGTATTTCATGTCTTCCATATTTTTTTTCTAGAAACTGCGGAAACTGGTGTGCGTGAAATTCGAAGTATAGTGAAGAGAAAAAGAAAAACAAGTGATATACAAATGATTCCTCCTTCAACTGGTATGGTGGTTTTATATTTTTTGTACTTTTTTAGAAATGGTTGGATTAGGTGGTTTCTTTTCCTAGAAATTTTACCCAGGTGATAACTGTTGGTGTCATATAGTAAACTTGCATTAAAATATTTACTCATTTATTATTTGCATGTAAATGGAAATCGTGTGTTATAAGGTTGTTTAATAATATTTGGTATTTTATGTATTCCATAATTTTTTTTCTAGAAACTGTGGAATCTGGTGTGCTTGAAATTCGAAGTAAAGTAGTGAAGAAGAAACAAAAAATAAGTGATATACAAATGATGCCTCCTTCAACTGGTATGGTGGCTTTATATTTTATGTACACTCTCTTAGAAATGGTTAGATTAGGTGATTTTTCAATATTTAAAAGAACATTATGTGACAATATTTGAAATTATATTTTCATTTTGATTCATGCAAATATTTTTTTGTTGTTATTTGCATAATTGGTTGGCCCTAAAGCAAATGAAATGTTACAACTATCACTTAAGAAAAAGAAAAGTTATTCAACTCAAATGGCAGTAACAATAACACCTTCTACTTCTACTTTTGAAATGATTAAAAAATACAATACATCTAATAAATATGAGTTTGTGCAAGATTGGTATATCCAAATAGAATCTCCCCTCAATATGTTTCCTGATATGTATCTATTTGGATCAATAGATGGAAAAGAACCAGAGATATTAGGAATAATAATTAATTGTTATGCTTGCAATGAAAATGACATTGACTTTCAAGTGGAAATGATTAAAGAAAATGAGGTAAAATTAATTTCATGTCAAGTGGAGTATACAAATTTTAGACCAGATTTAATTGAAGCTTCAAGTATTGATTCAACAAATACGATAAAGAATTCAATGTTCAAGTTGGATAACTAAGAGCTTATCTAAATCTGGACTAAATAGTTGCGCAGATCTTTTAAAACGCATCGCCACCGTTCTGAGATATCGCTATGTAAGAAGTAAAAAAACATCGTCTGTACTTCTTCATTTACAACAAAAAGGTAAATTTCTTGATAAAATACTAGATGATAAACTTGATTCTCAATTACTTGCTTTGAGAAGAGTATATTTATCTGATTTGGAGGAGAACATAATAGAAAGTGATTTCAAGCCTACTACAGAATTTCAAAAAACTAGGAAAGTTGAATATGAGACAACAAACCTTGCAAATCAATGTGATGAGATTCATGAAGCCTTCAAGCATTGCTATCTATTTTCAAATTCCTTTAGTAGAAAAGTGGTTGTTGAAAGATGTATAGAAGCCCCAAAAGTGTTCAAATTAAGATCACGAGATGATTTAAATGTTCAAGTATTAGTGAAATCATTCCTAGAAAAATTTAAAACCTCATTACCTGATGCTCTTCTGATTCCATTTGACATCAATGAGTTTGATCCATTGGTAAACTCTATCAAAATTATAAATGAGACAGATCTAAATTCCAAGAATATCAATTTTGGATAGTTTATGGTCAACACACCATTCAAGCAGCGAAAGAAATTTTAACAAATCCTAAATATAATGTATCTACAGAAGCAAAAAAAAAAATATAAAAAACGTAATGCTCGATTCTTGCATCCATCAGTTGAACCCACTGAGGTGATCCGCATTTGTTGTCAATTAAATTCTGCAAATAAGGTGTTTTGATTGTGTGCGCTCGGCAAGGCATTTCTTAATTGCCAATGACAAATTAAAGAAAAGGAGGATTGGATGTTTTAAGACGGCTGAAGACAAGGTATGTAATTTTAATTATTTTTACATTTAACATTTTATTATTGTATCTATTTTTATTGTAGACAAATGACTAAAGTCGATAATATAAGTCATATTTTCTCATATTTATAATGAATTCTCATTAGTTTATAACACCTTATTTAGTTTCATTTTTACATTGAATTCTTATTAGTTTATATTTCTTATTTTATCAGGTTGATGATGAAATGTTGTGCTCATTCTTCGACTGTCCAATTACAAATTTTTTTGATAAAAAAATTCTCTTATATCTTGAGGAACCTATTTGGGATAAATGGGACACTGTTTTTCACTGTTACCAACTAGGCACATTAAAGTATTCTCCAAGCCAACCTGATTTTGAGAACTACAAGAGAAATAGTCTACACAGTTTGACAGCAGCTACTCTTCGGCCCCTTCAGGGATTAACCATGGAAGAAATTGCTTCAGTAGCAGATAAGCTATTGGATGGAACCATTTGGTTTTCTATTCCACATAATCATCCATCAAATGCCACAAAATTAAAAGATTATTGTTCTAAATTGAAAACCAACAGAACAATATTGGATGCAATGGTTACATATTGTCAAAGTCATGATCAGAACTTGAATGAGATGACTCTTACCACATTCAACATTCTTGAGCATTATGAAATTAATGATATCATATTTACCAATTTTTGCAACACGGTGGAGGGGACTACTTATGTCAAAGGAACACATAATACAAAGATAGAGTCCCTTTCTCAGCAAGCATGTGGAGTCCTTGACAGAATAATAAATGGATCGACAAGTGTTCAACAGGTTGACAACAATTTTGAATTTGATTATCATTTTGGGGGCCCTGATCTTTTGTTAACACTTTTGCACTCTTTTCCATGTCAGTTGCAACCAGTTTTACAAACTGACCTTGTTGTTTTGGATACACTAGCTTTGAAAAGAGAACAATTCCACAAGGGATATTATATTGAATTTTTTCGATTTCTTATCGAAAAAAAATGAGTTGAATGACTTTACTATAGTTCTCTTAGTAGAACTTTGGTTTTGTAATGATGTACGCCAGTCTTTGGAAATTTCCATAAAGAACTCCAAGTTCAACTATAAAATGACTAGTGGCATTTATGAATATAAGTCCCAAAACAATTATAGGTGTTGATATAGTTCTTACTATACATTTCTATACTTCAGAATTAAAAATTTTGGAGGCTATCAAATAATCTCACACATTTGAAGACACATTCGATGAAAATGAGAGAGATAATGATTTTTGGATGGATTTATTGGAAAAACACCAACAATGTAGTGATGCAAAAGTGGTCATTTCTCTTTATGCGGGGACAAATTTAATCAAGGCCTATTGTACATATGGAAGAAGAATTTCATGTTTTGTGCAAATAGAGACACAAAGGACAATCATGTTAAATACTTACAAATATTTTCAACTATCAAATCTAGGATCCATTAACTTCTTGGAAAATTCAGGTACTACAATTCATTTATTTTTTTTCTTATAATACTTTGGATAATATTTCGTTCATATTTCTTAATTGTCAAAGTGTTTACTAAAATAATTAATGATGGAGATTCTAAAACAGAGAATGATGAAAGTGGGAAGCAAAAAAATAATCAACATAGTGCTCATGATGTTGAAAAAAGTATAGAGATGGAAATAGGAGGAGAAGGAGGAGAGGAAGAAGTTATCATACCAGGTACATAATTTTTTTGGTTTTTTCTCTTGATAATTTTTCAATTTATTTAATTTCCATATTCATAACATTTTTGGATGACTATTACATGGAATTATGAGATGAATGGAATTAATCAAGACAATGACCATGGAACGATGGAGATAGAAATGGGTATTAATCAACATAACTCTATCATTTTTATTTATTTTATTATTATTCTAAATTATTATTTTTATTATGGTGATTCATATCATTTCATATGTTGATTGTAGTTGGAAATAAGGAGAATGAATATAATGACTAGGGGACTCTCCCACAAAACTACAATCAAGACCAAAATATTATTATGGACGATTATAGATGATTCTTTTTTTTGTATAGTTGTTTAATGAATTTTGTTCATCCTCACAATTTATAACATTTTTTTATGTTTATTATAGCGACAAGCAAGGAGAACCAAGACATTGATCAAATGAAAGTTAAACAAAACTTTAATAAAGAACAAAATCTAACATCAGGTACTTATAATTTGTCCACTTGTTTTCCTTATTATTTAATGATTCTATTCATTTTCACAATTCAAAATATTTTATATGGTTAATTTGGAGACAGCTAAAGGTAACAAAGATGATGATGAGGTGCAATGTTACAAATATGAAGATAATGTCATATCAGATACTTATAACTTATCTTATTGTTTATCTTATTATTCTTCAAACTCTAATTCTTGTAACTACCATAACGTTGTATATTTTTACTATAGGAACAAATAAAAAAGATAAAATTAACAATCAAAATAATGTTAAAGGTGTGTGTGTGTGTGTGTGTTTTTCTTTTTAAGGGTTGCATTACTAATGTTTTTCTTGGTATTGGTATTTGATTGAAGGTTTAATAGGAAGTACAATTGGTATTTGATTGAAGGTTTAATATGTTTACTCCAGGGTCTATCAAGATGATAAAAGAAATTATTGTTTCATCTATAAATAGCGCGAAAACCTCTCAAGGTAAGTGTATCGTTTCAACAATTTTTTTAGTAATTTTTGTAACATGAATAAAATGGTTTGACTAGATTATTTTCCATTGTGTTGCAGCCAAAATAACTGAAAAGAAACTAGTTATTTTTTAATTAAAGGACATTTTGTATCATAGCATCGATGATGAAGCAACAAACAAAGGGCGTATTGAGAAAACAGGAGCTGATGCTGATTACACAATAGAGAAAGAATTATTTTGGGTTCATCCACATGCAAAATCATTTTTTGAAATGTGTTTCAAAAATGAATCTCTTGACATTGCAATTTGGACGACAACTTTGAAACAAAGCACAACAAGATTTCTAAAAAAGTTGGTTTCAGAAACATTACAAGATAAACTTTTGTTTAAGTGGACTGCTTCAGACTGTAAACCACAAAATGGACATAAGGTCATTGACAATCCAACAAAAGTTATACACACTAAATCATTGGAAAAAGTGTGGGAAATGCATACCCAATATGACGCAACCAATACTATTATAGTTGATTGTTTAATTGAGAGAGTGAAAGAGAATCCAAAAGAAAATGTGATTCTTGCCCCTCCATTCATTGGAGCAAATCAAGGGGATAATTGGTTGATCAATGAGCTATGGAGAATATTGCATAAACTCAACAAGGCTACGGATGTGCGAGCTATTTTGAAGGATGTTCAATTACATTTAGAAGTACCTTAAGATTATTGATGTCTATTTCATGCTATTATATGTATGACATCATGAATTATTATTTTTATTTCACAACACTAATAAAAGAATTGTTGATTTGGTTTGTTATTACCAAAAATTAAATATTTTTATTTTCTTTATTTTTGGTGAGATGAATGGTCATTTAATGTTTTCATATCAAAATTTCCCATGCTATATTTTTTTTTTACAATGGATTACATTGTATGTAAAATTAATAGATAACTGGTCTATTTGTTTTAATTAGATCATTACAATTATTTGCTTTAAATGTGGTTTAAGTTATTGTTATACCTCTTATAAATTAGTAATGTGAAGGATGACCCATTGCATTCTTATAACCTTTTTTATTCCATATAAGTTGAAAAACTATATTAAGTTGTATCTAGCACCAACAATAAACATACAATTTGTACTAAAAGAAGCACCAAAAGAAACTAAGGTAGAAACTCTATAAATTAACATATAATTAATTAGGTGAAATTTAAAATTGTATTATATCGTATGTGAAAAATAATATATAATTAGTTTGTTTACTTGCACTAGACCATTCTAATTATATTTTTCAATTGCAATTAAATAAATCATTATAAGTCTTAAAATCATTGATTTAAATGGTGGGTCAATGCATTCTTATAAAACTTTTATTCCATACAAATTAAATAAAGGTATTAGGTTGTATGTATAAAGTAAACATATTATTTGTTTGTTCATTTTAATGGGGCAATTGTATTTGTATTTTGTGATACTATGAACTCATTGTAAAATTACCTTAGCATACAAATGGAAATAATTCATAATAAATATTAACATCATTTTTAAAATGATAGGTTTTTATGTCCTTAAGCAATGAAGTGTTGAAGTGAAGATATGTTAATATCATACATGTGGTTACAGTGCAGATGCAGATGGGCATTACTAAAAGTTAGAAGATGTTGTTGATATTTGAAATGGAAGGAGTATTATTCCAATCATACACCAAAGATGAACAAAATTTTCATATTCAAAGAGAACCAGATTGGCAGTTTGGTGATAGGTCTTTTTTTTAAGGCCTTTTCAGTTAGAAGTATTAAAATATTGCTTAAGAAATTATGATGTCGCAATATGGACATTAAATGTCACTGACAAGTACATCCGAAAAGTACTTGAAAAATCAAATATTGATATAGAGGAATTTAAATTTGCATGGGACAGGTCTCATTGTCATTTGCAAACAAAATTGGAAGCAGGGAGAACAAGACAATTTTATGAGAAAAAGTTGATTGATGTGTGGTCCCAATATGGAGATAATTATGAAGAATCAAATGTATTGCTAATAGATACAAAAAAGCATACTTCTCAATTCATTGGATATCGATCAAACCACATCTTGATAAAATCATATACAGGAAAAGAACAAGATATGTGGCTTCTGCAAGTTTTATTCCCCTTTCTTAAGACACTTCATCGTATCAAACAAAAACATGAGTACATTCGAATGTTCAATAGAACATGTACTTCATTGTAGTTGATGGAGATAATTTCCTTTATAAATTTGTTGAAAAGTACATTCCAATTTTTCAATTCATTTTGGACATAGTTTTTGTTGAATCAATTTGTATGATTTTATATTTTTTGAAATATATGGGATGCCAATTATGTTAATATGTATATTTATTATTATTTATAATTGTTTTTGCAATGACTTTGTTGTATCGATTTTTTTTCTCAGATGTGTGTGCACGCGTGTGTGTGTTCTGAAATGAATTGTTTGCCATTCAAATTATCTTACATGAACCATCAAGGCATGTTATTGTTAATGACTTATGTTTACTTATATGTATCAATAATCATATATAAATGTGAAATATAAGTTTTGAAATAGAACTCCTTGCAAACAAAGGTGCTATTCTTACTAAAGAAATTATAATAATTTACTTGATAAATGTTATGTGCATTATTCACTATTCACAATGCATTATTCACTATTAAGGCTAATGATAAATGTGTCATAGGTAAATGATTTGATCTTTGTGAAGCATAAGATATGTGATTTCTCAATCGATAGTTTTCATAAATTTATATGCTTAAATCAACTAATGGTTGTAACTGCAATCATATCATATTGAAAATCAACAAGGCACAAAGTCAGTTATTCATTGTTTACATATAAAATGCACTAATATAAGTGCATAAATGTGACATGTAATTTTTGAGATAAAAAATATATTTTAAATAAGTTTGCATTTCTTAAAAAAAAATATACATGATGATAATGATTGATAAGTGGATTATCAAGGTTTGATTAGACACTATCACGGATGAATTATGTCATTGAACTTTTTGAATTGTAAGGCATCTAATTTCATTGTTTAAAGTCATTTTTTTGTAAATTTGTATTTTAAATAAATTGAAATCATATCACTTGAGTTAGAATTATATTATTGACTTGTACTTAGTTATGTCCATCAATATGAGTATACTATGATGCATTTTTTTGAAAAATACGTCTTTTAATTTCTTGATAATAAGTATTAAGTGGACTATTTAGGCTTAATGGGTGATGGATCTGTTGTGGGGGAAAATGCCTATGCAGGACGATCCTATCCACCTAAGGTGTGACAGTGCCTTAGCAACAAACAGAGATAGCTATTCTAGTATTCTTCCTTTATGAATTAAGAATGAAGAGAGATGGATGGACTAACCGGTGTCTTCCGTTTGTCCCTCGATCCAGTTTCCCTTCTCTTTGAGAGTTCCCAGCTACTTACCTTCTCGCTCGCCCAGCTTCAACAGGTCTCTGCAAGATCACAAGAAGAGAACACTACACAAAGACATAGATTCATATTCATAACTAGTTCAGGATTAAAAATAAAGTAAACATACTAATGCAATCATACATCAAAGATACATCAGTATATAGGAGAAACCAAGATAGCTTTATTTATGAATAACAAGGTTCAGGAAGAGATACAACCCAGAGGGCTCCAATCCAGCATCTCCTTCCCAGCAAATGGAATTCCTATCTTCACCCCTTCAAAGCATTAAGCACCCAATGATTCCAATCTCAAACCAACAGCAATTCTTTGCAATAACAAAATTCCAGCCTCTAGATCTCATGGAGGAGAGATCCATATATAGATGTTTGGAGAGAGGATGAGTCAGCTTGAGATCTGACTAGTGTCCTCTCCCTCTGTCAGTTCTTGATTCCACTTGGAGGTTCTTGCTTCCACTTGGAGATTGGGAACCTCTTACTCATCACTAGTCGAATTCACTGAGGCAAGTGTCATTGAGGAAGATTCTGGAAGCTTCCTGGGTCTTGACACCTCTTGGAATGAACTTGTCATTTGTCAATTCCCGCTCAGCGCACCCTAATAGTGCTTCTACTTGCGTTGCAGTGCAGGTAGCCAGTGTTGACTTTGCATTTCAGCGCAGACAGCTAGTGGAGCCACTGAATTGATCCTGAATTGACTTGTTTTTTAGCAGTTTCTGGTGGAGAACTTCTGTGAATTGTTGTGGTTTGTTAGCCTTGTTCCTCTAGGGGTAGGAACAACATGTTTAGGGACTTTGGATCCCTTAGATTATGGACATTTCATGCTTATAGCTGTAAGGCACAAAAATGTCTATAACAGGATCATAAGTGAAGACTACTCGTTAAATTGTAGGGCATTCAATTTTTAACCCATATTTTTTTTTTTCATATATTCTTAAATCAACTATTTGTATATACAATCATCTCATCTCATTTAATTTAATAAGGAATCCATTTATTGACTTTTATTTTTCTATCATGGAATTTATTAAGATTGTATTAATCTCATACTGTATTGTTTTGAAACAAAACTCCATGAAAAACAAAATTCTCTTCTTAATAAAACATGGAATAATTAATTAACAATGTGTTAAGTGGACCATCTAGACTCATTAAAGAGATGGGTAAAAAAGGGTTGTATTTAAACTTTTTTGCACCATAAGACATTGATTTTCTAATCCATATTAGCATTTTTTCATTTTCATTTCTTAAATATTTTGTTTGTGGTTTAAATAATTTCATAGAATCCAATATGAGTTGAAGAATTCTATTTGGCTATATGCATTGATAGAAGTTCATAAATGTGATGCATTTTCTAAATGTAACTCTTAATGTAAGTAAATATATATATTTTACAAAACAAATTATAATTAATTGATAATGAGTTTTAAGTGGTCTATATAAAGCCATATATCTAAGTGTGTAAATGTGACACTTTTTTTTTTAAATAAAACTCCATGTAATATGAAATGTTCTTCCCAACAACACATGGAATAATTAATTGGTAATGAATGTTAAATAGATTGTTAAAGTTATTTCAAGGTACAAGTCATAAATAAATGTATTTAAACTTTATGCAACATATGGTATTTGATTTTCCCGCCTTTATTAACATTTCGTAAATTTCAATTCTTAAATAAATTATTTGTAATTGAAATAATCTCATAGAAACCAGCAAGACAAGTATGTATTAAATTATATTTAGTATGTATGTATGTATAAATGGAATTTATTTTTGAAATAAAAATCTCAATGTAAGTAAAAAAATATATATATTTTAGAAAATTAATAATTTAAAATCAATTATTTATGAGTTCTAACTGGTTTATTCTATTTTGAATTGACAATTTTTTCTAACTATGCATTATTAAATCAATTATTCCTATATGCAATCATGTCATATAAGTCAATAAGTCAAAAAACCATTAATTGATTTGTATTTAACTATCATGTGGTTTAATATGAATGTATAAATGTGAAATTTCTATTTCTAGAGTAAAAAACCATGTAAAGAAAATGAATTTTCTAATAAAACATGGATTAATGACTTCACCATGAGCATTAAGTAGACTATTTAAGCTCATTCAAGAGATGGGCCATAAATGGATGCCTTTAAACTTTTTTCACCATATGACATGCTTTTCCCATCAATATTAACATTTTGTAGATTTCAATTCTTAAATAAGCTATTTGTACTTAAAATAATCTCATAGAATCCAACAAGACTCAAAAGTTATTTATTGAATTTCATTTAGTTATATGTATTCATATAAGTTTATAGTTGTAATTTATTTTTGAAATAAAGCTATTAATGTAAGTAAAGATATATCTTATACAAAACTAATTAGAATTAATTGATAGTGGTTTATTCAGACTACATGAAAAATCAAGTGTCATATATGAATGCCTTTTAATACATATTTAATATTCAAAATCAATATCTTAATGATAATTTATTTGTATTTACATTAAGTATTTAATAATTAAAGAACACGGGGACTTATATAAATTTCAACTAAAATACATGAGTTACATTTCACACTTATTTCTTCCCCATTAAAAATGCTTATCATTTTCTCTTCTTAGTGAAAGTAATGATCAATCATGGTTTTCCATACAGTTGGTTGACACTAAAATTACATCGAGACTATTACTGGTTTTGACAATGTTGACAAGGAGAGATCAATATCCACACTACCATCAACTATGCTAATATTTGAAAACCCTTGCCTCCACTACTTACAAGAAGTCACCACTAAAGTTTCTTGTTTACTTCAATTTGTGACATTTTCCATCATAATGGAATGACTTGAATACCCATTTAAGAACTCTCATTTGATGTACTTGGATTTGAGTGGAGATAGATCAATGGTGCCTAACTTTCTTGAAATGCCTAGATCAACAATGTATAACTTTTATAGTGGATGTTTGCATGCTATGAAGATGAATGATGACCCCCTCATTAGTGGTTCATAAAGGCACATTGGGACTGTAGGAAATTGAGCACAAGGACATTTTACTAAGGTTTTAGTAGACTAGTTTCAAAGAAATGCAAGGGACACTTATCGTTGTCATTTACAATAAGATCCTCACATCACCATCATTCAATCAACAAATCCCCCATAGGTTGGGGGAAAGCGGGTTAGAGTTGCCATACTAATATGATTTAGCTTAAATCAATTTCTTCTAACAGTTTGATTTCACACTCCTTTTGTGTATTGATACTATTGTACATAACAAACCCATGTTTGACCTATTCATGATCTCTAATTGGTTTGAAATTACTAAAATTATTTTAATATTGAATCAAGTTAATATGATGATTTACAAAAGAATGAATGTTGTTGAAGGCCTTGTAATAAAATACTTGCAAACAAAGGTGTTATTCTTACTAAAGAAATTATAACAATTTACTTGATAAATGTTATGTGCATTATTCACTATTCACAATGCATAATTCACTAGTAAGGCTAATGAGAAATGTGTCATAGGTAAATGATTTGATATTTTTGAAGCATAAGAAACGTGATTTCTCAATCGATATTTTTAATAAATTTATATGCTTGAATCAATTAATGGTTGTAACTGCAATCATATCATATTGAAAATCAACAACGTACAAAGTGAGTTTATGCACTAATATGAGTGCATAAATGTGATATGTAATTTTTGAGATAAAAATGTATTCTAAATAATTTTGCATTTCTTAAAAAAACATATATATGATGATAATAATTGATAAGTGGATTATCAAGGTTTGATTAGACACAATCATGGATGAATTATGTCATTGAACTTTTTGAATTGTAAGGCATCTAATTTCATTATTTGTTGTCATTTTTTTGTAAATTTGTATTTTAAATAAACTGAAATCATCACTTGAGCTAGAATTATATTATTGACTTGTACTTAGTTATGTCCATTAATATGAGTATATAAATGTGATTTATAATATCCATATATTATGATGCATTTTTTCAAAAAATAAGTCTTTTAATTTCTTGATAATAAGTATTAAGTTGACTATTTGGGCTAATGGGTGATGGCTCATAAGTGAATACTACTTGTTAAATTGTAGGGCATTCAATTTTTAACACATATATTTTTTTTTCATATATTCTTAAATCAACTATTTGTATATGCAATCATCTCATCTCATTTAATTTAATAAGGAATCCATTTATTGACTTTTATTTGTCTATCACGTAATTTATTAAGACTATATTAATCTCATATTGTATTGTTTTGAAACAAAACTCTATGCAAAACAAAATTCTCTTCTTAATAAAACATGGAATAATTAATTAACAAATTATGTGTTAAGTGGACCATCTAGACTAATTAAAGAGATGGGTAAAAAATGGTTGTATTTAAACTTTTTGCACCATAGGACATTGATTTTCCAATCCATATTAGCATTTTGTCATTTTCAATTCTTAAATAGTTTATTTGTGGTTTAAATAATTTCATTATTAGAATCCAATATGACTTGAAGACAAAATCACTGCTGATACTGGACATGAATGGGAAGTTATTTATTGAATTTCATTTAGTTATATGTATTCATATAATTTTATAAATGTAATTTATTTTTGATTTCACACTCCTATTGTGTATTGATACTATTGTACATAACAACCCCATGTTTGACCCATTCACGATTTCTAATTGGTTTGAGATTACTAAAATTATTTTAATGTTGAATCAAGTTAATATGGCAATTTACAAAAGAATGAATGTTGTTGAAGGCCTTGTAATAAAAAACTTCCAAATTTAATGAAATATGTGTTAAAGGATCATCATTCAATAAACTATAAGAGAAACTCAATAGAGATATGCATAAGGACTTCTCATAAAAGACAATATATTTTATATAGATATTCCCTTGTCTAATAAGATCAAATAACGTGAAAATAACCTATAGGTATTCAACACTTTAAAGTATCCCACCATGATACAAGCATGACACTTTGCATCAAGTTTATTACTTCTATGATCCAAAATGTGATCTAGTGTTATCTATCCAAAGGTTGAAAATGTTTGACTAAATGTTTTAGTCTACTTCTTTTCTTGATTAGATCCCATATAAATTTTGTCAAAATCACATTTAACAAATATTATGAGAAATAAACAACTTCGAGACAAGACTTAGTCGATGGAACTTTTGTCTAAACAAAATAATGTGTTGTTTCTACCAAATTTTGATTTTTCATTTTAGCAAATTCATTATACTAAGGTGTAGGTACAAAAAATTTCCAAGATATATCATTCCATGACAAGTAATTTTGAAAAAATTTATCATGATATTATCCTCCATTGCTTTGATATTAAACATTTAATATGTATATTACATTTCTCTCTAGTTATGTCTTAAATTCCTCTAAATTTTAAAATACATGACTCTGATGCTTCATTAAATGTACCTAAGTGTACTTGGAAAAGTCATTAATGAGGATCAAGGCATCCCTTGCACAAATAAGTGATAGTTTTCTCAAGGAAGATATGATGTTATGGACAAGTTTTTTTTTTGTCTTTTTTTTTCTTTTTCCTTTTTTCCTTTTTTTTTCAGTCAAATTGTTTTCATTAATTCCTCAAAAATTTAAATCGTTCATTCCATAGAACCTTTGCTCTCTCAGCTTCACTCTGACCAGATTTGTTAGCCAGGAGAGTAGTTCAAAATCTTAAAAGATAATCGCATTTTCTACAAAAATTCCAAAGACAGACTAATCATATTATCCAAAAAAAGAGAGTTCCAATAAACAACCAACAGTAACCATTTTACATTGTGGGGTTCGGAGCTTGAGCAACTCCCAAGACCACAGGAGGTCCATGAACTTCATGCATAATAAATTCAATATGATCCAACCTTGCCTTGATCTCATCCAGCCTCTCGATGGATCTATGTTGATTGGGGTTGATAGAAGTAATGTGCTCTATTATCTCTCCCTGAGTTTATCGAACATCATTAATATAGGCAATGGTTTCATTCTTATCATCATACCTTTGCTGGTGAATGATGTTGAGACTAGTGTGGATGTCCGTCAATTGATCTACCACTGAGGTCAGGGTTGGAGGATGCAGCACATGACCAGGTGATTTTGCATGGGCATGGGCCACCTCGTCATCCAAGATTGCTTCATCTTCATCATCCTGCTCTGCCACGCATTTGGCCCGTTCCTCAGCCTGACCCCGAGGGTTGACTCTGCGGTGTGTCAACTCGCGTTGTCTCTGCATGTCTACCAAAGACCCTTTGCACCAAATTTCTCCACCCGGGGTAAAGCCCCACTCCCATTGACCCTGCCTATTAAATCGCCCAAAAAAAGGAACATGACCACCCAACAATTGTATAATGAACAGATGTGGTTTGTGTACCAATTTTCAACCAAATTTACCCAATTGTCCAAGTGTGAACCCTCCACCAAGGTTTTCTGGTAAGATAGCCTCCTGAATTTATCACACCAAAGCTCTGATACATAGCCTTTACTCAAAGCACCGCCCTCGCTAAAGGGGAAACCAACTATGGTGGCCCAGTCGTAATAAAATACAAATATCCGAGAGCAAATGGAATAAAATTGGGTTCCTCCTCTTACCATAATTCTCACACTAGCATGGCATATTTTCTCTAGACTTAGCTCTATCTCCTGAGTGGGAGGTCCATAGTTGCAGCCTCCTTTTTAGACTCTCCCATTGAATGCCCCCAACCTTTCTCTCTAGGGCCCCAAACCCCCCTCACCAGCGCTTGAACACAGCTTTCTTTGAACACAAACAAATTTCGGCCATCTCCTCTCAATACCAAGGTTGTCCCATCCAGCAGGTATGCACAGGTGAGGAGCCTATGCACACTCTATAACAATAAAACCACTCATCAAACCTCCATACCAAGGAACCAAATGCAATGTAAGGTGTTTAAGAGGTGGGCTTTATAGCATGCTAACTCCTTCTTAATGTTTTTGAGTGGACGGCGCCACTTCCTAAGTTCGTCACCTTGCATAGATCCACATGTCATATTGCAATATTCGACTCGCCTGAGGACAGGATCCATACCACCTACCCACCCTCCTCCAACGTATTTTCCACATTCATCACCCCCAATGAGGAGATGTTATGGACAAGTTTTATTTGAGTATTTTCTCTTTAATATTTATTTCTTTTCAAAGATATTCTAATGATAATTTCCAATCATCCACCCTTCGCATACTCCATCAAGAAGGACAACTTAGGTAGTTTCGAAAGAATTTTTTGTTTCACCTCGTACCCAAGCTCCAAAAAAGTTCGTGTGTTTGAATCATTTATGTTGGATTCTTCTATAATCATAATTCTCTATTATGGTTACAATATATTCTAAATAAATTAACAATATTTATTTTTAATTTTGACTAATGGTTATATGACCTATAATGGGTTGGTCCCTCGTCAGATCTTCTTTCTTATTGATTTATTTTTTATATTTTTATTTTATTATTATTATATTTTCCCTTATTAAAAAATAAAAAAATTCCTTAGTCAAAATTAGTTGTTAGATTCTAGCAGTTAGGAGTAATTATCTCTACATCACCCTACTTATTTATTGTGATGTCATGATCTGATTATCCATCTAGTCCTGATGATGAACCGCACTAGATGGTTCAAAATGCATCAACATATTTTCTCTGATGTGATTATCACCGAAAGGTTTCTTAACACATGATATGGATCACAGAAGCCTAAATTCAATTATTTCTTTGGAAATTCATAGAACTTTAACAAAATCCAATATGTGGAGATTACATGGAGACAATCTATCCAAGTAATACCAAGAACAAAGAAGGTACAAGGAAATCACAAGAATGTTAGATGATATTCAATTTGGAAAAAAAATAACAAATTATATAAGCTATTGAGATAAAATAACATTAGCAAGACTAAGAGTAAGAGTGAAATAAAAATAGTATTTTATATTCTTAAGTGGAGTACATCACCATCACACTCATAATATAAGTGTTATTTTCTAAATAATGGTAAAGCTACATATTTTACACAATGGTCAAAACACTTATTTTAAGCTTTAAGTTATGAGGTTTTTGGCAAAAACATAGGTGTGACAACATAAAATATGCCTCTATTATATAGGTATGAATGAACCATTATCCACAAGCATGATATGGGTGGGAAAACTCATGCGGAATAATGCACAACTAAACCACTTGATAAAAATGGAAACGTAAATAAGTAAGTACATTAAATAGAATGAATTAACAAATTAGGGATGTTTTAGGACCTTACTGAGACTCCTTAATTATCTAAGAATTTGGTTAATGCATAAGACTTAGAGTTGATCCATTTACTAACTAGTCCTTCAAAGAGGGAAATAAATATTTTTCCACTATGTAACCAAAGGTGAAAAACACCAAAATATTAACTAAGAGACCATACATTACATTAAATGTCAATTATAATGAAACGAAAATCATATCTATACCATGATAGGAAAATTTAAAAACAAAAATCCAATACATATAATTTTTTTTGTAAGGATTGCTTAAAAGACCTTAGAATCATAATGATAAAACTATTTGACATTGTCAATATACAATACAAATAAAAAGACAATGATATTCAAACTAATATGTGTATCACTAAAACAAAATATATAATCCATAAAATATAACTTTTCATAAACATAAATATAATTTTCATATTTTTTACATTTTCATTTTCATCCCTTGTTAATCAATACATTAATTTCATCACATAATCCTGGCTTATAATATCATTTCTTATATATTAAGTACATTAATTTCAAGACATAATTCTTACTTACAATATCAATTCTTATATCTTAAGTACTTGCTTAAGAGGTAGATATAACACATGCAGCTAGATGTATACATGTTATATCACCAACAATTTACATAGGGTGATTGCATCTAATACACATGTTCATTTCACATATATTAATTATTAATGTTGTTATTAGGTTGGTATTACATTGATTAATTGGTTCTTTTTAGTTAATTTTACCCATCCACATGCATAAAATGTACTAAGAAGGCAAATACAAAATTCTCTTTCAAATGTGTCAAAAAAAAATATAAAAACTTAAGAATAGTATGTTTTTCTTTAAATTGATTAATAATGCCCAAGTGACTTAAACATTGATTACTTAGATCCATTTTGTACAATAGTATAATATATTATAATTTTAGGTAAATTTAATAATATCGGGTAACAGTGTAGTGTAGTGTAGTGTAGTGTAGTGTAGTGTAGTGTAGATGGTATATTTTATATGTTTTAATTATATTGAGAAACATTTTAAGTTTAGTATGAAGTGATGTTGTAGTGATGTAAATATTTATAAATATTTGTAGTGGTGTTATTGTTTGTAAACATTTACATGTAAATTTAATTAAAAATTATAATTATATATATAAAATAATGTAAAGGAAAATATATCACAGATGTAGTTTTCGTAGTTTTCGTAAATAAACGTAAACATTTAAGCGTTGGCTCAATTAACAATAAAAAAATTAAAAATAATAAAATTTAATTTGTTATATTGTAATTGTTTTTATTAATAAAATTACAAATAATCTATCAAAAAAATCATAATATACATAAGACATTGAAATATATAACATATAAATAGTATTTATAAATTAAGATCCATTTTACCATATAAGTTAAAATAATGATTTAGTGACAAATTTAAATTTAATTAATAAGCACATAAAAATTTAATACTTAGTATAACAAAATACTTAATCATGAAATTCATTCACATTTTATCATGGATATTATTAACTTGTAATTAATCTTTGTTACAATACCATGGCTTATCAATATCACATACCCAAAAACTGTAACTCATTTCACAATCAAAATATTTTATTTTAATTTTATTTTATATCTTTTTTTAATTAAATCTAAAATCAAGAAGGTTATAATCACTTTTGAGATATATATAAACCATCTATCCTCATTACTACTAAAAAAAATTATAAATTTTTTATTTTATTTTAATTTAATTTTATAAAGTTTTTTTAATTAAATATAAAAGTAAGAAGGTTATAATTACTTTTGAGATATATATGAATTCTCTATCCTCATTACTATTAAAAATATTTCGTAGATACTTCACTAAATATTTCCTAGATACCTTACTTCTACAAAAAATATTTCCGTAGATGTTTGGTTTAAAGAAAATTAAAAATGAGAATACTTTTAGAGATGTGAAATTGATATATTATAAGTATTATTATTAGGAACTAACATAGATTCATCTTAACTAAAGTTTCTATAGAAATTAAGATCAGATGAAAAGACAGACCATGGCAAAAGCTTAAATAAAGAGCAATATAAAAACATAATTTCAAGTAACAGCCATATTTAAATAATAATATTTAAATTATTATATTAATTTATTAATATATTATTTAAACTATTAAAAGCATAAATAAATTGAAAATTTAAATTTATTTTATTGCATACTAACATTAATGTGGGGTGGAAAATATTTGGGTGTTTGTTAATGATCAAGTTTAAATTAACAAGAAACTGGGAATTTTATTATTATTTTAAATGAATTAAATAACATAACTTCACGTTCATTAGAAATTGGGATGAAAAGCGTCAATTATACATCATATTCATGAACAACGAATTTTTAAAACAACCTAGTTTAATATAAATATCAAGGTTATACTCATTAAGATTGGATAATAGTTAATTTTTAATGTTAAAATATGATTATAAGTAGATGATATTATTATTATTATATATTTCTTTAATTATAAATATGGATAATTTGATCATTTGTGCAAGTGATTAGATTAGGTATAGAAATTTAGTCTATTTTTATGTGAGAATTTTGCAAGAAGTGATTAGATTAGGTATAGAAATTTCTCTTAAATGGTTTGATCCTCTAACCCTTTTAGATTATTGTAAATCTAAAGTTAAAATAAATATATATTGGTATTATATAAATTAAAATATATACCATCAAATCTTATTGTACTTTATATTAAATTATATTGGTCGTCGTAATGCAAGAGGGTCGATGTTCATAACCGTCCATAAAGCCTGCTTAGAGAGCCTGTAGGAGATGGGAGGCACTCAAGGAGAATGTGGCAGGTAAAAGAATAGCAGATAGATAACATCACCGGTTGAACAGCTAGGTATATAACTTTCGACTAGGAGTCGAATGGAGCAGTGGATTAGTGACTCGTTTTAATTACAGACTTGTTTCTTTCGGTGTATTTCCATGGGGCTATCTTTGGGTTTCAGTCTAGAGGGATTCTCCCTTATACAGCCATTTACAATGCTTTTGTGGCTGAAAAAATGGATAATACAGGTGTAGGGACGACATTGACAAGATGTTGAAGGTGGTTTTTGTCTTGGTCTTGCTTGGTAGACACATATTTTGCTTCCGAAGTATGTTATAATCTTTCCCATGTGATTTTGACGTTTTTATCAACATGATGGGAGTGCGCTCTTGCTGCAAAGATATCTTGGAGTATGCTATAGGTGCCAAGGAGGTTGTAGCGTGGATGTTTGTCATGTTGTCTTGCACAAATTTAGCGCATTCTTAAGCAGGGTTGTTTGAATTGCGAGTATCATGGTTGGATGTTTGCGCTCTCTTTGTTTTTTGGTAGGTGGCTTCAGTAATATTGATGATGATAAGAGAAGATGATGGGCACCGGTACTGACGCATCGTCTGGACACATGATCTTTAGATTGACTTTTATTCTCAATACTATTGGTTTCTGAGACGGCTTCAAGTTTGGTTTTAGTAGGTTTATATTTTCATGCCACTATTTGGATGGATACAGTATGTGGTTTTCGAGCAGATCCCCGGTCGTGTCTTTGCATTGTGGGCGATAGGTCTTTGAATGCATTTATTCGTTTTTTTTCCATTACCATGGAGCAGGTGGATTTTGTTTTGAAATAGCATTATCTATTGTGCTATTTTGTTTTGCTTTGATATCAGATTTTAATACATGTACTCCTTTCCTATGCCCGAGGTAGCTGGGTTGTTGTGTTTTAATTTAAGTATTTAATCTCCCAATTTTCTCTTGGATATGTTGCATATCGACGCAATTATCTCTGAAGGTAGTGCGGCCACCTATACTTTCCAGCATTGTTGCATACATTGGACACGCATGAGCTCAAATATTCGGATCCGGAGGAATTAATCTGTTATCACTGACAAAATTTCAAAGAAAAAAGGTAAGGGAAGAGTTAATTGATCTTGGGCATATTCATGTTGATCTTGGTCGTGTTCATGCAATAGATATTTGATACAATTCTTAGTTTGAGCAAACAAGCCATGGTGAGGAGAGATCATAAATATTCATCAAATTCAAGCAAGGCAAGATACATTAGATGAATTAATAATAGGCTCAGACCCAACATCAAAATTATGAAGAGGCAAATCGAGGATTTGAAGATACAACTAAGTCAGCAGAAAGGATTTCCTTAGCTAAAGAAAATCACACAGCAAACAAGGTTAGTCCTAAAGTTTGATCATTTATTTTTTTGAAGTTTTCCTTAAAGAGTGGTCCTTCTGCATTCAGTTTTGAACAGCTTCAGAGCACATGAAAATGGACATTTCAAGATAAATAAGCTCAAGATGGTCAAGTTTTGGCATTAAAACTGCATTTTTGAAATTACACAGCAGTTTAGTAGCGCGCTACGAAACTGCTGAAGATGATGCCTAATGCACAGTAGTTTCGTAGCGCGCTACAAAACTGCTGTAGCTGCATGTTATAATTCAGTTGATCAATTGAGAGTGACAAAGGGCAAATCATTAACAAAGTATGAGCATCCAGCAAAGGTAGAACAAGCAGGAGAAGGACATATATGAACTCTAAAGCTATGTGTTATAAAATGGTCATTATTCATAGCTAGATTTGTTCATGATGCATCAGGCAGCATTAAAGGGTTTTGTTTTCACATATACATGGGCCAAGTCTGCAGTGTATGAAAAACAAGATAATCCAATGCAATTTTATGAAGAACAACAGGGATAATTGATTTCGAAGATCCTTGTGGAGACCAAAAGCAAAAAAGGAGGAACTTTCTCTCCTTGTTTTTACTAGTCAATTTCTAGAAGAGTTTATGAGCAGTTAAAAACTCATATTTGAAAAGTGAAAGAGGTTTTCATTCTTAAGATACTGAAGTACAAAAACCTCTTCCACTTTCTTCAAATCCATTATGATTTGAGAGAAATGAATGATCAAACTTGCGCTACGAAACTGCTGTAGGTGCAGTTTTTCACAAGCATATTTTTACACCTGTTTTTCAAAGACTCATTCTGGGCGGTAGGAAATATGTTTCAAAAAACAAGAGAGGTTTTTGTTTAGCATGGATTGGTTCACAAAAACCTCCTTCAGTTTTTCCAAATACATTTTTTATGGGAAGTTATGAGCTCTGTCCCAAGACCTATTTTTCACCCAAAACAGAGCAAGGGACAGTCTCCTAGTTTCTAGGAGCAGCAAAAGGATGAGTCATCAAGGGCCAGCTTGAAGGTTATGAGCACCATCAAATTCAACTTCATGGAGTTTTAGGTTTCAAAAAATGCTTTAAATGTTTAGATAAGGTTGTTGTAATCATAATAAGGAGTTACATTTCTAGTTGTATTAGGTCTCTAGGACTCCTAGTTAGCTGTCTTTTGTATTAAATAGTTAGTTTTAAGTGTCAATAGGTGTCAAATTAGAAGGAATTCGAATTCCCCTCATGTTGGAGGAAGGAATCTACATGAACTCTATATATGGGAGAAGAACTAATGTATTAAGGGTTGGAAATTTATTGAGAAAAGCTCTGATATTTGGCTTTATGTAAAGACTCTGTTTTTAGTAATACAGTACTTTGGCTTTGCTTCTCAGGAATCAGAAGGAATTTGATGCTTGGAATGGCTTGTATTGTTCTCTTCCTATTATATTCAGTGGTATGAATGTGTGATTACTTAGAAATCACTAACAGTGCTCTAATTTCCTTCATGCATTCGTAAACTGTGTTGGTCCTTTGTATTCTTGGTGTTTTCCACATGCATTGAGTTCTAAATGCCCTGACTTCTATGTAGAGCTAACCTTACTGTTAATATTGAAGCATATCTGACTCCATAAGCCCAATGGATACTTTCTAATTGTGTTTCCACCACTCACATTTTTATCTTTGTCTCATAAGAGTTAGCCATCTTAATCATAATCAAAAAATCATTAATCCTTTGAAAGAGCCCTCTAAGGTTGGGGAGGCTAAGCCTCAGCCTAAAGTAGGTTTGAAATAGTTACTTAAGGTCTTTCTGGTCAGCAGCCTTCCAGGGTCTGGTTTTGAGATAACATAATCCACGCTACTATGGCAGTTGAGGTGTCATACTCTTGCGCTCAACTGGATGCCAATGTTGCCTTCGTTCCTCATGCTACTCCAAAAGTATTGCATGCTCGCTCTCAATAGTTATCGCCTGTGATTAAGGAAATCTGTTTATGGAAGGAAGCTCTCATAAGTTGAAGGAAGCATAAGATGGGTGTGAAATGCAAAGGCGGTAAAGGCGTCTTCCGAGATCAAACAGCTTAGGTTCAGACAAGATATTTTATGGGTTAGAGTTGAGGGTCTACAAAAGAGAGCCCTCATCAGCCACGGGGAGTATGCCAATATGCATGGCCCCAAGATGTAGGAATGGGAGATAAAACACTAGAAAGGTGAGTGTGCTCATGAACAGGTGGTTTGGTATTCACTTTTCACATTAGGAGGACGCAGAAATGTAATAACCCCATTCATGGCGTTTTACCTTTCTCATAAAACACATTGTAAATATTAATAATGGAAATTTGAAAAAGGGGGTTGAGTTAAAGGGACATGGATTCTAGAGTTGGGAAGGAGGATTGCTTGCTCAGGATGTTGTGGCTTCTTGTGTAGGAAACCTAAATTGTTTGGACAACGATTAAAGGCTCGCTCGTGCATGAATTTAATGAACTAGTTCTTGAAATCAATTGGGTTGCAAGAGAAAGTACGCAGACCCACGCTGCTTGAGAAACAATAACAAGAAAAGAGGACACGAAGTCCGGTAAAGAGATTGCACAGTTCAGGTCAACAAGGATGCAACAATCCGTATAAACCAAGGGAAAAAAAAAAAAAAAAGCAACAAGGGAGGATTCATTTGAGGGAAAAAAGCTAGAAGCAGACAAGGGAAGACACCCATTCAAACTCAGGTGTGCAAGAAGCATATAGAGAAGGCGGAGAAGATTTGGAGCATCCAACGAGAACAATCGGTAGGCAGCGCTGAAGAGAAGAGAAGAGAAGGGGTTTGGTTCTCTGGTTCCCTAGAGGATGTGGGTTGAGTTGCTAGAATCTAGAGCCCTGTAATAGCTTCGGGTCCCTAGATGTTGTGGGTTGATATAGGATCCTTGGAGCCCTATAATAGTGTGAGTCCTTGGAGGTTGTGGGTTGAAACAAAAGTCTCTAGAGCCCTGTAACAGCGTGGGTCCCTGTAAGTTGTGGGTTGGGATGGAATCGTTGGGTGATAGTTGCAAGTAAGTGTGGTTGCAGCTATATATGGTTGGGTGGAGAGTCCTTGTCCTGGACTCAGTTACCCTACAGGTTAAAGATAAGTATCTACTAGTACTTGTTTATCTATTGATGAACCATTATGAATTCTTGACTCTAACAGTTTTCAATTATGCAACTATATTTGTGTTGTTTATGTATGGATATGTGGATGCATTTTTATGCAGATACGATATTGATGGACATGTTGAATATGTGTGTGTTTGTGTGTGTGTGTGTGTGTTGTTTCTCTGGAATGAGTGATACTGTGAAATAAGCTAAGTAAGCATGAGCTTCTGAACTGGAAATAAGATTTTGTGCGAATAACTTTCTGGTGTTGATCACATAAAAATAGATGCACAAATATGTAAAAAAACATATGATAATAAGAACCAATCTATAACGCTGAGTTGAACATTAATCTGAATTAAATGCTTAATTGTAATGAAAACATCATAAATGAATGATAAAGGAACATAAAGCCATGTTGCAGGCTGCAGCAAAGCCATAAGAGATTGGTATAAAACTTGAAATAGTGGGATCAAAGACCCTTTATTAATATAAAATAATTACATTGAGGATTGTTTGTTCAGCATGGTCTACATTCGCTTACATTCATTTATTTACCTAAGTTACAAGTTTCTTTATCATGCGGAAAGCATTGCGTGAGCATTGAGGGTTGTTTCCCTTGGGTCCATATGAGACCATCAACTTTACCTAAATGGACTTCAGCCTTGCATTCTAAGCAGGTTGGATATCTTTCATTGGTGTACTAGTGATCCAAGATGGATCTTGTTAAGTCTAGTCATAGTTTGCTATGTAATGATTGAAGACCAAGATGGTCGTAGATAACAATATTTCACGACATACTCATACTTTTACCGTCCGATATGCTCGCGAAATTAGCACCAATTTGAAGAGCTCGTCATGTTGATTCCAACAGTATATTTAGTTTTGAAATTTGCCTCTGTATGAAGGAGAAAATGCCAGCTAAAGTTTATGTCAAATAGGTAAAAAATTGGGCCTTGCTGGCCAAGTGGCAACCTCACAGTTCAACACGTGACAGGTGGTCAAAGTCAAACACAGATGCATTCAACGCAGTCAAAGATCAATTGGAATGGGTCGGAGTCGAACCCATAACCTCCAACATTATCTTGCAAAACTTTGGCCAATATGCCATGCTAGTGCTTATTTACAAGGGGGCGCATTAATATGTATGGAATGAATGATGGTATGGTTAAAAGCCATATGAAAAAACATATTACAATCCAAAACTATGGTATCAGCGCTACTCCAAAGAAATTGGCATGGAATTAACATATATTTGTTGCAATGTTTAAAACAACGGAGTATTGAGTCAACATGCAACAGAATATGCCACCGAACCGTCGGTGATCATGTATGGAGAAGGTCATGCCACCGGTGCACAATCAATGTATATGGCATGTCATGCCACTAGTGCTTATTCAATATCACCACCGAAGGGATTCCATATTTGGTTACTATTTATGCCACGAGTCGACAACAAGGTATCACCGTCGATGTTTGTTATACCCGCGCGAGAGTTGTTGTAGTCCTATGTTCACAAGTATCACCACGAAGCCTTTATCACCGCTGGTTTGTCATAGGCTATGCCACAAAGATCCAACATATATCACCATCAAGTAATGCTTCAACCAAAGTTCGGATGCTACACAGAAGAT
The DNA here is from genome assembly GCA_031772625.1 of Pinus tabuliformis. Taxonomy (NCBI): domain Eukaryota; kingdom Viridiplantae; phylum Streptophyta; class Pinopsida; order Pinales; family Pinaceae; genus Pinus; species Pinus tabuliformis. The sequence continues at coordinate 721,000,927 of CM062812.1, read as the reverse complement.
ATAGCAGAGTATTATCTTATGGTTAGACTTTGGTTATAACCAAAGTATCACAAGTCGAAAGAATATATATCATTGCTAATGACTTGGTCATAAAACTATGGTTAAGGTTTTATGCCACATATCTGCTAGTTTGATTGTTATGTTTAGAACCTACGAATTATCCATATGCTGAACCTTGGAACAGAGTGAACGGAAAATACATTGGAGTGGTTATATGTGGTTACAACAAAGATACGCCATGTGGGTTTCATATTTATCAACGTCGATTCAAAGGTTTCAACCATATATTATATGGTATGAGTTTGTTAAAACCATATTTAAATATGGTGTGGATTTGTTAATCCAATCTTGTTACAAACTTTGGATATGCCCCATGGCGCGAATGCATTCCACCATTTCCTATGTTTGCATTATAGTGGCAACAAACTCTAAACTTAGAATTCCAAAACATTATAAATGTAATGTCAATGCACCAAAGAATGGGGAAATTGGAAAGGGGAGGCAGAGGCGAGTGAAATGTAGTGTTTGTGGGCTAGATTTGTGAGAAAGTAGATGTTGTACCATTGCGCCATCAGAACGAGAAGTGGATAGTGAGCTAGATTTTGAATACAAATTGAAGTTGGAATTTTGAGGTCAGACAGAAACCAAATTACACGTTTGAAGAACCAAAACAGGGGTTTTGGTGTGCTCCGAACACACTGGAAGATTTTTTTTGGCGAGTACAACAGCTAATTCTTCAGAAGTCAATACATGAACTATTGTCTCTCCCAGTTAAGTTGAGGTAGGTAATTGAACAATGTATTGTTGATACAAGGTTTCTCAATTTCAGTTGAGGTTTAAATTCCTTGCAGGAGACTCTTTTTTTTTTAGATGACACATTGATTGCAGATTGTGAAGTATATTGTGAGAGTTATTTGTAGGAGAACATTTCCTTGCAGAGGAAATAGCCAAAATTCTAAACAACAAATTGATGTACCTCATTTAAAATATTATAATATGAGCGGCCTAGCCTTTTGAACAGGGCCCGAAGACGTAGCCTAGGAGGGGTGAACTCCATCACCAATCTTGGTGTCACAGTTCCTACTATTTGTGTGAATATTTGTTTTATGTTTTTAATGGTTAACTTGCACATGTGAACTATTTTGTGCTTGAGGGAACACCAAATAAACTTGATGTTTTAAAGACCCATTTTCAATCTTGTCAAGTGTCAGAGAACGATCTTCTTCCATAATTTTTAGATCACCTATTGTTATCGGTGAGGCACTAGAAGGTTTTGTGTAGCGCTATGGAGTTTCTTACAGTCTCGACATGGATTTTGGCATTATCAATGTGTGGAAGGCAAGGTGGAAACCGCCTAGTAGTCCATACCAAGCCCGTGGTAGGTAACAGTCATTGGAGCGCCTACGTCGGCATGCATTGGATTCCCTTTCCAGGGACAGAGAATGCAAGTGGGACGAGATCTCCTTGAAGTTGTCTTTTCCCAAGTTCATGAGGGGTAGTACCATGGAATTCCTTAATAAACCATTGGCATCGACATGAATCCTTGAAGTTGATCTAGAGACATGTCGGACATCTAAGGCAAATCCATTGTCGAAAATACTAGCTCGAGGAAGTTTGTGAAGTAGTAGAGTTTGTTCTACAGGAGATCACAGAGATCCCCATTTGAGACATTGCTTGAGGCAAAGTTAAAGTCTCTTAGCCAAGCCATGACATAGAATGAGAAGGAAAACTTGTTGTGGCACAAAGGGATCAAGCCTCGAACTTATAATAAAGATTGGGAAACCATATCATTTCGCAGATCAAGCCCTAGTCGTGGAGACCTCCCATTGGCATGACTCAACTTCCCTCTAACGTGATTGGTCATGAGAGTATTGATGTGGCCTAGATGTGGAACCTGAAAGATTGTTACTGGAGGAAAAATGGCCTAACCAAGATAGTGAAATTCGGGACATGTTGGCGGCCTCACAACTCCAGTTGTTATGTTATTGTTGGGGATGGACCTAGCTGACAGGTCAGCCCGTTAGGTTCCCCGAAGCACTCACATAAGGTGCAAGAAAAAGGGAGCGTGATGAGGTGGTAGTGCTACTATCTTTCCCAATCAGGAGCAAGGGTCATGCAGGGGTGCATCCCACCAAACTAACATGGCCCAGAGATAGTTATCAGAGGTCTTACCCTAGTACATTTCTAAGGGCACGAGCAAAGAAAATTTGGGTGAAAAGAAGCAGGATGATGTGGCACTATGATGTACACCCAACAAGATTTTTATTGGCTAGAATGGTAAGCCCACAACGACATAGGCTTGGATGCTTATCCTAGAAGTATGAATAGAAGGCACAAAGTGAAAATTCTAGGCAAGCCTAGCAGGATGACATTAAAGGAATACGTGGATGAACCCACATTGTTATTGTGGTACTATTGGGTCGGGGACTGGCCACTTTAAAGTAGTAGTCAAATTTAAAGCATCATGAGGTAAGCTACCATGATGATGTAAGTCACTCCATACAGTGATATTGTCATCCTATTGGTGGAGAAGGGTCCCACCATCCATGTCGGCTCGACACCATGACCGTAGAAGAGATTAAGAGGGTAGGAAATTTGAAAGAGTTGATATGAAGGTAAACGGGATGACGTGGGAGTGGTTTTGGTGGCAGCAGGGAGTTGGTTGCGGCAGACCAATGGGGAGGAGACCATACAGCCCCACCATCCATGTAAGCCCAGAAGTGTAACCTGGTGGGAAGTAAAAGGGGCTCCTTCGGCATTGTGTCAAAAGGGACCGAACAAGGTGACGTGGGTCGGTTATGTGGCCATGTGATTCGATTGGAAAAATTATTTTTCTATGCTAAAATTCCTTTTTAGAATATGTTAAATGTGCTTGAGGATTCATGAGATTATTTGAAATTTTAAACATGGGTTTTTAAGTGCTTTTATGTAAATTTTATGTGCAAATTAAAATACATAAACATCACCATAAACAATATCACAGTAGCACATGATGAAGGAGTTCACCCCTCCTGGGCTATGTCTCCTTAGTCCAGCTTCCAATGGCTTGGCCCTCTCTATTATGCTCAAAAATGTGTATACATAAATTTACAATGCTCGGAAAGCTCTAAAACCTATTCCAATGGCTCCAGAATGCCCAAAAATGCCTGTGTAACCTCTTTTTGCTCCTGATTTGGTAAAAAACTGAAGAAGTTATGGCCTTTCACAATATTTTGTTAATCACACCGCAAATTCCCCAAAATCCAACACCATCCTAAAAATTTTCGCCAAAATGCGATAATAGAGCAACAATTTCACTGAATTTCGAGCAAAATTGTCGAATGCTTTAAATAGCCTCCAACACCTTAATTCCAAAAACTTTTGGCATGTGGGGGGCCACGTGCCCGAGGCTAAGGCAAATGGCCCACCCCCACTGGTCGGGACCCCACTCCCCTCTAGTAGTGGTCATATGATGGTGCTCGACTAAGTGTCGGCCCCTGTGGACTAACCTAACCCCAAATGGTGTGTTTGTGAAATTCAAATATGGGCGGAGTTCTTATGTAGTTAAGAACTACATGCATCGCATGATGGTTGAGGCTTTGGAGTTGTCTTGAGAGGTCGCAAGTTCGACCCCCGTTGTTGTTTCCCGGATTTCGACCCATAATTTTGGTGGCCCCCGGGATGCCACTTGGCGGCCTTCGACTGGGCCATGTGTCAACCTGTGGTTGGCCACCAATCCAGCCAATCAAAAACACTGAATTTCATCCAATAAGAATGTGCCACTTGGAACAATACCATTCGCTAAGCCCGTTGACCAGTCAAAGTGCCACATAGACCTGGCCAACCATCGCCACTTCGGTAATATGAACTGTTCATTGGGCTGTCAAATTTTTACAAAAATTCGCTTGTTTGGGAAAGTGAATAGAACATTATTCTAGGAGCATACGGTGTCTGTTTCACATGAAATGAGTTGCATCGGATTCAGGATGATGAGCACTACCTGACTGTCTAGGTTACACACGAATTCGATAACTTTGAATTTTGAGCTATTTTTTAAGCCCCTGACCACTCCTCCCCACTGGAAACCTTTTGGACCCCAAAAAATCACTTTCAGTTTTCCAGCAGGTGAGGGTACATTTCCCTCACCTTTCCAATCTTGATCCATTCATCTCCGACTTGGAACTTGTGATCTACATGATGCTTGTCATGCCTTACTTTGTACTTACCTTTGCTCTTTTCAAGTTGATCTTAACCTGTCTGATGTACCATTTGGAGTTGTTCAATGAACTCCTTGGCTTTTTCCATGTTACCATCAATAGAAAAATCCTTCGTACCAATATTATACAACACATTATGATGCAAATGGTAAACAAATTCCTCTACTTGATTCCCTTGACTCAAGCTTGAATGTACATCTTGAAAGTATGTATTTTGTTGATCATAACTTTCATGTAAAACAAAATAATGCTTGATGAAAGTAGTTATACAAACAATAGGTCTAGAAAGCATATTAACAAACTTGTCTCTTATACCTTTCTTATTCCTTTTGACCAAGTGGAATAGTAAAAGAAAACCCATCCAATGAAAGTGTCTTTGTTGTTACAACTTAAACATTGCATCACTGAAAATTTATGAATGAAATGAAATGGGCTTACCATATTTCATAAACACTGCACCCATGGCATAGTCGCATACATCAACCTGAAACTCAAATGAATTTTTCAAGTATGGAAGAGTAAGTATAAAGGTTGAACTGATATTGTCTTAAAGCATCAAATACCTCTTGTTGTTTGCCTCCCCACTGGAAGACCTTTTGCACAAATGACAAAGAATGAAAATGAGCTACAATAGAAGAAAAATTATCAAAATTTGTCCTCCAACATTGGGTTGCTCCAAAAAAAAACTCTTATCCAGATGACTATCTTGAGCGTTGACCAATCCATAATGGCATCAATATTGGAGAGGTTTAACTTTAGCTCACCTTGTCCAATATTATGGCCCAACTACATCAAATAAGTTTTACCCAATTCATACTTTGACATCTTCAATAACAAATGTTCTTGACTTAAGACATCAAGTACTTTTCTCTTATACATGACATGTTCATAATGAAATATTCTGAAAATGAAAATATCATCCAAGTATACTATCATGTCTAGAAATGGCTTCAATACATCTTTCTTCATATGCATGAAAGTAGTAGGAGCACGGAAAAGACCAAAAATCATAACAAGCCATTCAAACAAACCTTGCTTGGTTTTGAATGTCATCTTCCATATTTCTTCTTCAACAACTCTACTTTGATGATAGCCACTCATTGAGTTCCATTTAATGAAATGATTTACATTCTTCTTAGGCACGAAAACAATAGGTGCACCACATGGTGAAGGAGATGGTCAGATGATCCTTTTGTTCAACAACCCTTGGATTTTCTTTGTTATTTCTTCACTTTCCCTTCTTGACATCCAATGCATGTCAATGTTAGGAAGAAGACACTTTTTCTACAATGGTATTTCCTGTTGGATTATCCTCTTGGGAGGAAATCCCTTTTCTTTCTGAAACACCTCATCATCATGGTTAAATACATCAACCAAATCAGTTTTCAATTTTGAATTACAACCATCAAACACTTCATAATCAACATCAATATTGGGTTTGATCATAAGAAGCACTAAATTCTTGCTTGAATTCACTAGTCTTTTCATTTTCCCTACATTAACTAATGAAAAATTTAGTTTCTTGCGATGAGCTCTCACAATATAATCCATGCCATATTTGAACAAGTGGTAATTGTTTCATGATGATAGAAGATTGATTTTTTATAATAGAGGTAAGGACTACCCAAAACAATCCCTGTAATATCAAGGGGTACAACATCTAATTCAACTTCATCAATGAAGTTTGTTGTGATTGCAAACCGAAGAATACATTTTCTTGTAACCTATAAGCTTGTGTCCTTGCATATCCAACCCAATGGATATGGCTTGGGATGTAAAATGGTTTCAAGATTAAGTTTCTTAACTAAATCATCATATATCAAGTTGGCTTGAGACCCACTATCAAATAGTGTGTTAATTTTTGTATATTTTGAGATTACCCTCACATGAAATAATTCAATTCTTGTTTCTTCATTTGGAGTGTTAGTGTGACAATCTGATATACTAGTGCTAGAAATGGATTCTTTTCCTTTTATACCCATGGCTGTAATTTTAGTTTCATTGCCCGAATCGGATCCCAAATCCTCTTGAATGATGGCAGTTGTCTTTTCTTTTCCTTTGTTGTTGAATTTCTTAGGCCTCATCTCAAGATGAAGCTTCCAACAATTAGCTTCATCGTGACCCTCTTTGGAACAATGTTTACATATTGTTTTCTATCTTTCCTTTTTAATGCATTCATTTTTATTTCCTTTGAAACCCTTTTCTTTTTCTTTACCTTTAATTGGTTTTTTACTACCCTCTTCTACAGTATTTTTCCCTCTTTCCTTAAGATGAGTGGCTTGCACACACACCTCATCTATATTATTGGCATTAAAAATAAGGATAGTATGCCTAAGGTAACTTTGTAAACCCCCATATGTACTTCAGCAACGTGTCTTGTGATTGCAAATCTACACCTAACATTAGAGACCTTTTTCTAAATTCTTGGTTGTAATCTCGCACATTTTGACCTTTAAGTTGTCTAAAGTTCTTCAAATACATGATGGATTTCTGCTTATATGCTAGAGGGTAGAATTGTATTTTAATTTCAGAAATGAAATTAGGCCAAGAAATTGAGATCTTACTGTGTTTTTTATCTCTTATTGTGTCTTTGATTCCCACCATACTAGTGTTGCACCCTCCAGCCTCAAGGAAGCTAACTGAATATTTATGTCATCCTCTTGAATGTTTTTAATTCTGCAATAGACCTCCAACTGATGAACCCAATTGTCAAGCTTCTCTGCATTCACTTCACCATTATATATGGGCAGTTCAAATTTAACATCAAGTTTTAATGGGGGTGTTTTTCCAATTCCTTTTGAGGTATGTTGATGAGTATGAGCAAGGGTTGTATTAGTGGATTTCCAATTCCTTTTGAGGTATGTTAATGAGTATGAGTAAGGGTTGTATTAGTGGAAGAGGGTGAAGATGCCTATGAATATGAAGATGAATAAGATGGTGGAGAGGGTAGAGGTCTACCTCCATTTCCATTACCTCCTCCTCCTGAAGAACCTTCTCCTTTGGGAGGCTTGGAACTTTCACCCTGCAGTTTATTATTCCTCTCTTCATAGAGGACCTTTACCATCTCTTTCATATCAAAGAAAGCCTTCCTAAAGACACTCTCATCCTCTTTCATGTTTGTAGGCTCTCCTTCATGAGACATTCTCATTGAAGTCTCAATTACAACTTGAGGAATAACTAATGGTGGAGATTGTGGCAACCTTGCACTCCTTCTCCTTGACCCAACTTCACGGCTTTCAAGCAGCTTCCCTTCTCCTCTCTTGAGCTTCAACCTTGTAAGCATGACATTCACTTGCAAACAGTTAAATCCTTCTTGCACAAAGAAAACCAAGAGCTTTGATACCAAGCTTGATCTGATTGGGAAAATTAGTTTTGTTGTGTTAAAATTCCTTCATTATCTGTTAAATGTGCTTGAGGATTCATGAGATTATTTGCAAGTATAAACATGGGTTTTTTAGTGCTTTTATGTAAATTTTATGTGAAAATTAACATAAAAAATGATTGAACAACAGCATATAATAGACATCAAAATCATCATAAACAATATCACAGTAGCACAAGATGAAGGAGTTCACCCCTCCTGGGCTACTTCTCCTTGTTCCAGCTTCCAATGGCTTGGCCCTCTCTATTATTCTCAAAAATGTGAATACATTTGTTTACAATGCTCAGAAAGCTCTAAAACTTGTTCCAGTGGCTCCAGAATGCCCAAAAATGCCTGTGTAACCTCTCTCTTCTCCTGATTTGGTCAAAAAATGACAAATTTATGGTCTTTCCCAATTTTCTACTAATCGCACCGCAAATTCCCCAAAATCCAGCACCATCCTACAACTTTGACCCAAAACCCACTAACGGAGTGACAATTTCACCGAATTTCAAGCGAAATTGTTGGACACTTCAAATAGCCTCCAACGCCTTAATTCCAAAAAAATTGGGCACATGGGGGGCCATGTGCCTGGGGCTAAGGCCAATGGCCCGCCCCCACCAGTTGGGCCCCTACTCCCCTTCGGTAGTGGTCATATGATGGTGCGTGACCAAGGGCTGGCCCCCGTGGTTTGTCCTTACCCCTGAATGGCGTATTTGTGAAATTCAAATATGGGCAGAGTTCTTATGTAGTTAAGAACTACATGCATGGTGTGATGGTTGAGGCTTTGGACTTGTGTTGTGAGGTCATGGGTTCAACCCCCGCTGCTGCTGCCTGGACTTCAACCCATAATTTTGGTGGCCCCTGGGCTACCACGTGGCAGCCTCCAGCTGGGTCATGTGTTAGCCCGTGGTTGGCCACCAATCCAGCCAATCAAAAATGTTGAATTTTATCCAATAAGAATGTGCCACTTGGAAAAATACCATTCGTTGATCTTGTTGACCAGTCAAAGTGCCACATAAACCTGCCCAGTCAGCGTCACGTCAGTAGTATGGACGGCTGACTAGGCTATCAAATTTTTACAAAAAATTCTCTGTTTAGGAAAGTGAACAAAACATGATTTTGGAGCATACGGTGTTTGTTTCACGCGAAACAAATTGCGCCAGATTTAGGATGATGAGCACTACGCAGTCGTCCAGGTTCAACACCAATTCGACACCTTTGAATTTGAGTTGTTTTTTAGCACCTGATCACCATGCATGCAAGCCCAGCAAAGCTCTCATTGGCAGAGGAAGAACCCACATCCAGGTTAGCCCGATGTTGTGTTCCTGGCGGAATAGTGTCACCATAAGATATGAGGTATCGAGATAATTGCAAGCGCCCAGAGAGGGTGAGCTAGGTGATGTGTCCAGTAAGACCCACCCAGAGGGTGCTGGCTAATGCGGAGAGTGGAAGTTTTTGGATTTTTGCAGGCATAGCTAATATATATATATATATATATATATATATATATATATATATATATATATATATATATATATATATATATATATATATATATATATACCCCATTCCTCTAATGGTAACCTGAGGGGTTGGTTGACGTTACATAGTGGTATCAGAGTATCCAAGTTCAACGCTTGGACTAGATGGACTTCGTCATGAGTAAGTGATGATTTTGAAAATTGACTAACTAATTCAAGCTCATGGTAAAATTATGAGTTTATTTATTTACTTTGAAATGTCTAACAAATGTGTGTGGTTGATAGCAGATCACAAGCATCATAAAATAGAGAAGTTACAGCAATGAGGACCGTAAAGGTTGAGCATATTTCTAATCAATCACAACATGGATGTGATGGGGTCAGCGCTAATGAAGAAGAGAGATCAGTTTGCCAAGGTGGAGGGAATCACTCCCTAAAATGGATGGACACCGTGAGAAGCCTGAAGGTTGAGGTGAGAATATTTAAGGCCAAGAATGAGAGGTTCGTAAGATCCCAAGATAGACAAGAAAAGATCAATGCATTCATCATGCAGAGTCTCTCGTATTGGCAAAGACAAAGGCAATCTAGGTTGAGGGTCATTCATAGAGACAGGAAAATCCTTCATGAGTCAAAATAAAACACCAATTGAGTAGATGGTGGTAGGTCCAAAAAGAGGCACCGGTAAGGAAGTGAGGACATTATGTCAGGAGGTGATCCTTTGAGCACTATAAGGGGAGGAACTAGCACACAGGCGCATTATCCTAGCATACCATCTAGTTTTGTTGCCCGAAGGCACCATCATTCTCACCATCGCCATCATCGTCATTCAGAAATCAAAGAAAAGGGGCATATTCTTGAATAACTTAAGAAGGCTAATCCACCCACACTTGATGGGGATATGAAGAATTAACAGGACGTAGAATCTTGGCTACTGGGAATGAAGAACTTTTTCATAATACATGACTATTATGAGTTTATGAAAGCTATAGTAGCCACCTATAGCCTGAAGGGAAAATCAGACATGCGGTGGGAGGACTTGAAAGTTAGAGCCAATTTTGGGAGAGAATTGGCATGGGATGAGTTTGAGAATCTCTTTAGAGATCAAAACTTTTCTGAAAATTATTATCATAGTAAGGCAAAAGAGTTCTATGAACTCAGAATGGATCAGTTAACTAGTGATGAGTTTGTCACCAAATTTCTAGAATTTTTTAGTTATGTGCCACATATCAAGGGTGAAAAAGCCAAAATTCAGTGATTCGTAAGTGGGTTTCCTATGGAATTCAAGGATAAAATTGAGTTGTTGGAACCCCAAACTTCGAAAGATGCCATTAAAAATCTAGATCACTTATACGAGCAAGAAAAATGCAAACATGATATTAAAAGTAATTGGGAGGCTAAAAGAAATGTTGGACATAAGAAAATTTGGACCAAGAAAAGCTCAGAAAGGAAATAAGGTAGGCACATATCTCTGACAAGACCATTTCAACACAAATCCAATGTTGTTATTCAGACAAATGTGCAACAATCTGCGTCTTGATGCAAGAAGGCAAGTCGTATGCTATGAGTCCAGAAGTTTAAATGAACATGAGGTAAATTATGTAACACATGATTTAGAATTGGCTACCATCATTCATGCCTTAAAAATGTGGAGGCATTACCTCCTTGGCAGGAAATTTACGCTTATGGAAGACCATAGTGAGCTCAAATATTTTTTTGGACAACCAAATTTGAATGTGAGGAAAGCAAGATGGCTAGCCACACTCAACAAATTCAACATTGAAATAAAATACATAAAAGGAAAAGAAAACAAGGTTTTTGATGCTTTGAGTAGAAGAACCCAAGAAAATCAATTGGTCATTGTAGTTTCTTACACGATTTGATAGAAAAAATCAAAATTTTTGGACAGCAAGTGAAAGAAAAGTTGTTGCAAAGGGTGAGGATGAAGAATATCACCTCACTGAGGACGGCCTAATCAAGTTCACAGGTAGAATTTATGTGCCTAACAGTGATGAAATGAAAAGGTTGATAATGAAAGAGTTCCATGTTAAGCCTTATTCAAGCCACCCAGGGTATCAAAATACACTTATCCATTAAAAAGCACTACTATTAGTCGAAATTTAAGTGGTTGATTTCGTGGCAAGATGCATGGAATGCCAGGAAGTAAAGGTTGAGTGTAAGCATCTGGTAGGATTGTTGCGGCCTATCCCTATTTCAGAATGGAAATGAGAGGTAATTTTTATGTATTTCATTATTGGATTAACTAAAACCTCCAAGTAGCATGACGCAATCATGGTAGTGGTGGATAAGTTGACCAAGGTAGCTCATTTTGTAGTAGTCAAATCCACTAATTCCTCTAGTGACATAGAAAAAATCTTCATAAAGGAGATTATGAGGTTGCATGGCATCCCCAAGAATATTGTGTCAAACATAGATGCTAGGTTCACTTCCAGATTTTGGAAGGAATTGTTTTCAGGAATGGGAACAAAATTGGCATATAGTACAGCCTATCATCCCCCAAACATATGGGAAAGTAGAGAGGATTAATAGAATTCTTGAAGACATGTTAATAATGTATGTAATGCATCATCCCAAGAAGTGGTAAAAATATCTTACACTTGTGCAATTTTCATACAACAATGGATACCAAGAATCCCTAAAGATGAGCCCATTTGAGGCATTATATTGCATGAGTTACAACACTTCTCTTAGCTGGAGTGATCCAGTTAACAAGGTCCATGTAGGACCATATATGCTCAAGGATATGGAGCAGCAAGTTCCAAGTTGGGGAAATATTTACGTGAGGATTAAACCCAAGAAGAGTTCCCTAAGGACTAGGATGTGCCAAGTTGGAACCACGGTATTGTAGGCCATTTGAAATCCTTGAGAGGATTAGACTAGTGGCATATATGTTGGACTTATCTTCTTTAGTTAGAGTTCATGATGTTTTCCATGTTTCTATACTTATATGTACAAGACTCTAATCATATTATTGATTGGTATGTGATACAGGTGGAACCATAGGGAGAGTTCCATCCAAAGCCAATGTGCATTCTAGACTGGAGGAGTTTCATGCTCCAGAACCGAGACATAGAGAAAGTCAAGATGTAGTGGAAGCACTTTGGGCTAGAGGAGGCCACGTGGGAAATGGTTGATGCCATGAAATTTAATTATCCCTTCTTATTTATTGGTTAAAGCAAGTGTGTATATGATTGTAAATACAGTATAGACTTGTGTGCATAAATATCCATGAAACAGTATGTGTTGTGTTTTGTTTTGGTGTTGCATGTGGGCAGATGAACACCTAGGATGGTGTTACCCCAAGGGGGAGGGGATTGTAACAACCCCACCCATGGCCCTCTCATAAAACACATTGTAAATATTTTTCTATATGTGAAATTTGAAAAAGGGGGTTGAGTCAAAGGGACATGGATTCCAGAGCTATGGAGGAGGATTACTTGCTTAAGATGTTGTGGTTTCTTGTGCAGGAACCCTGAATTTTTTAGACAGCAATTAAAGGTTGGATGGTGAATGAATTTAATGAACTTATTCTTGAAATTAAATGGGTTGTAAGATAAAGTACACAAGCCCATGCCACTTGAGAAAAAACAAAAACAAAAGAGGACAAGAAGTCCAAATGAGAGACTACGTATTGCAGGTCAGCAAGGACGCAACAGTCCCTATAAAACAAGGGAAAAAAAAGGGACAGCAAGGGAGGATTCTTTCAAGGGGAAAAAGATATAAGAATACAATGGAAGACAGCCATTCGAAATCAGGTGTGAAGGAGGCAGACATATAAGGAAGAGAAGATTTGGAGCATTGAATGAGAACAATCGGCAAGTACATCTGAAGAGAAGAGAAGAGAAGGGGATTGGTTCTTTGGTTCCCTAGAGGTTGTGATTTTAGTTTCCAGACTCTAGAGTCTTGTAACAGCTTGGGGTCCTTAAAGGCTGTAGTTTGAGATAGGATCCATGGAGCCATGTAATATCTTGGGTCCTTGGAAGTTGTGGGTTGAGATAGAGGTCTTTAAAGCCCTGTAACAGCTTGGGTCCCTAGAGGTTGTAGGCTGGGATGGAATATATGGAGCCTTGTAACAACTTTGGTCACCTAGAGGTTGTGGGTTGAGATATTAGACTATGGATCCTTGTAATAGCTTGGGAAGAGGCCATCCTGAAGCAGTATCAAAGGAAGATATGATTGGTGACTTGTGGTTATTGCATTATTGTAACAATGGATTCGGTACTCCTTGGAAGGAGGTGAATCCATGTGTGAGCACTTGGGGGTGAGGTGGAGCACCTCTGGACTCCTTGTGTTGTTGAAGGAAGCATTGGTAAGCTAGTGGGATTGAGGAAGGAGGTCCTCTGGAGTCCCTGTTTCGGTTGGAAGTTGGTGTTTTAATCCATAAAGAAAGCATCTCGCTTAGACTCTAGAATCTGGCTCGAGGTGATAGATGCAAGTGTAGTTGTATTTGTATATGGTTAGGTGGATATTCCTTGTGCTAGACTTAGTTGCCCTATAATTTAAAGATAATAATTTGCTAGTACTTGTTTATTTGTTTATGAACCACGATGAATTGTTGATTGTGATAGTTCTCGATTATGGAATTGTATCTGTGTTGTTTATGTATGGATATGTGGATGCATTTTTATGCAAATACAATATTAATGGACATGTTAAACGTGTGTGTGTTGTGTGTGTGTTTTCCCTAAATAGAGTGATACTATTAAATAAGCTAAGTAAGCATGAGCTTCCGAACTAGAAATAAGATGTTGTGTGAATAATTTGTGTTGATCACGGAACAACAGATTCACAAATATGTAATAAACCATATGATAACAAGAACCAAGCTATAACGTTGAGCTGGACCTTAAGGTGAATGAAATGCTTAACTGTAATTAGAACACATAAATCAATGATAGGGGAACATAAGGCCATGTTGCAGGTCGCAACAAGTCCATAAGAGCTTGGAATAAAACTTGAAACAATGGGCTCATATACCCTTTATTAATGTATTGAACAGTTACATTGAAGCTTGTCTGCTCAACAAGGTCGACATTCGCTTACATCCATTTATTTTACTAAGTTACAAGTTTCTTTTCCGCATGATAGGAATTGCATGAAAATTGAGGGTTGTTTCCCTTGGGGCAAGATGATTCCATCCGCTTTACCTAAATGGCCTTCATCCTTGCATTCTGAGCAGGCTGGATATATTTCATTGGCATCTTAGTGTCACCGATGAGGCACCGAAAGGTTTTGCATAGAGCCATGGAGCTACTTACAGGCTTGACATGGATTATGGCACTTTCGGCATGTGGTGGGTGAGGTGGAAACCTCTAGTAATCCACACCAAGCCCATGGTAGGTAATGTTCGTTGGAGCACCTACACTGGCATGTGTGGGATTCCCTACCCATGAACATGGAATGCAGGCAGGCCAGGAACTCCTTGGAGTTGGATTCATTTAAGCTTAGGAGGAGTAATACCATGGAATACCTTAATAAACCATTAGCGTCGACATGAAGCCTTGAAATTGATTTGGAGGCAAGTCATACCTTTGAGGAAGATCCATGGTCGAAAATACTAGCTCGAGGAAGTTTGTGATGTAGTAGAGTTTGTTCTACAGGCAATCCCAGATATCTCCATCTGAGACGTCGCTTGAGGCAGTGTCAAAGTCTCTTAGCTGAGCCATGGTAGAGAATGAGAACTAAAACCCTTTTCAGCGTAAAGGGATCAAGCCCTAAACTTATAAGAAAGATTGGGAAACCTTATCCTTTCGCAGATCAAGCCCTAATCATGGATACCTCCCATTGGCGCGACTCTATTTCCCTCTAACGTGATTGGTCGCAAGAGTATTTACGTGGCCCGGAGGTGGAACCTGGAAAGAATACTCTGGAAGATTGTTACGAAAGGAAAAATGGGTTAATTGGGATAACGATAATCGAGACACATTGGCAACCACGCAACCCCGGTTGTTATGTTATTCGTTGGAGATGGACCTACCTAAAAAATCATCATGTTAGGTTTCCCTGTAGCACTCACATAAGGTGCGGGCGAAAGGGAGTAGGATGATGTGGTGGTGCTACTATGTGTCCCAATTAGGAGCAAGGGTCATGCAGGGATTCGGCCCACCAAACCAACGTGGCCTGGAGATAGAACCCAGAGGTATTACCCCAGAACATTTCTAAGGCATGAATAAGGAAAAGTTAGGTGAAAAGAAGCAAGATGATGTGGAACTATGACGTACACCTGACAAGATTTTTATTGCTCGATTTTAGAGTTTTGTGATCCATACTGAATTTGATAAATTATTTTGGATTAATCACATCATGAGTTTTGGTCGACGTTTCAAACCATCTAATGTGGTTCATCCTTGGGACAAAGGTGAAAAAATCAGTCAGTCAGAATGTTTAAATAGCAAGGATGCATTTGTTCCACAGTTAACCGTTAGGAAATAGTTGTAAGGAATTAGCTGTTAAAAAATTAGTTGAATAAATTTATTATTATTTTGTTATGTTTTATTTTAATTTATTAATATTTATAATTAAAATAATATTGAATTCAAATTAGTTATATTAATTTAATAATAATAATATAAGAATTGTTTGTAAATATATAATTAAAAATAAGTTTAATATGGTTATTATTAAAAATGAATAATATTCAACAATTATATTTAAATATTATTATATTAAAATATTCGATAATATTTTAATAGAGAGATCAAAGAAGATATATATTGCAATATAAAAGTAAAAGTAATCAATTATTAATTATTATATTTATTTATTTATTAAAAAAACAAATTACGAAAAGAGGGCCGGGATTCAACTTCTACTTAACTTCCAACCATCGTCCCTGTTAAGATTAATAGCATGCTTTTAAATTTAAATGGCTTCTTGAAGCTTGCTATGATGGAAGTGATACAATGGGACAATTAAGGTTTCACCCTTTACATGCAATGCATAGGTACCTTGACATGATTCACATAATTTTAAGTCAATATTAAAAAAAATGAACAAATATTGTCATATCATTCCCTTGGCCCCATTACAAACCATACAAGGATCTCTTGAAAGTAAACACAACATTTTCATCCTTTTCAAAATTAAGAGATTACTCTATATAAATGTCTTTAGTGATATCACTATGTAGAAAAATAATTTTGATATCCATCTAATGTACCTCCTATCCATTGACAATAACAAATGAAATAATTACTTGAATTAATTTCATATTTATAAAAAGGAAAAAAATTTAGTGTAATCAATGTCTTCCTATTGATTGAATTGTGTTGCTACCAAACAAGCCTTGTGTATTTCAACCATACCTTCAAATGTAAATTGGTTTTTGTTTACCTATCAATACTTCACCACATTCTTTTCTTCCAATTGAGGAACTAAATCCCATGTGCAACTCTTCATCAAGGAATAATAATTATTGGAAATAGCTTTCTCTCATTGAGGTCTACCATATGCATTTGCATATGTATATAGATAACATGCCTTTATCATACATGTCATTAATGCAACATTATCAAACTATTTCTAATGTCTATTATTTTTTGATTTATTGATATCTTCTACATAAATTCCAACTTCTTCAATTATATTAGTAACACATCTAGGAAGACAAATTCCCTTGTTGAAGGAGTTCTCATACCAAGATCACCATTACTGAATTAAATAGGGGTTCCAAAACATGTGGTCAATTATTATATGGAAGGTTGATTGTAAGAAAATTTAGGTTAACAATTGATTATTCAATCAATGATCTTATGAAATATTTAGTCAATACATGATTTTGAGTATTTCCCAAAGGATCATTACTCAATAAACTACAAGAGAAACTCAATAGAGAGATGCATAAGGTCTTCTCAGCAAAGACAATATATTTTATATAGATAGTCCCTTGTCTAATGAGATCAAATAACATGCAAATAACCTACAGGTATTCAACACTTTAAAGTATCCCAACATGATACAAGCATGACACTTTGCATCAAGTTTATTACTTCTATGATCCAAAATATGATCCAATGTTATCTATCCAAAGGTTAAAAATGTTTGACTAAATGTTTCATTCTACTGCATTCTTGATTAGAGTCATATCCCATACAAATTTTGTCAAAATCATATTTAACAAATATTTTGAGAAATAAACAACTTCGACACAAGACTTAGTCGATGGAACTTTGGTCTAAACAAAAAAAATGAGTTGTTTCTACCAAATTTTGATTTTTCATTTTAGCAAATTCATTATATTAAGGTGTAGGTACAAAATTTTCCACGATATATCATTCCATGACAAGTAATTTTGAAAACATTTTTCATGATATTATCCTCCATTGCTTTGATATTAAACATTTAATATGTATATTACATTGCTCTCTAGTTAATGTCTTAAATGTGAAAACTGATAGCTTGTTGACTTAAATGTGAAAATACATGAGGTATTTTGTCATAATAATTTATTATATATAAAAATGTACAAGTGATGTTGAATGTTACAATGAGGACCCACATATATACTAGGAAAGTGTCCCTTCACGATTGGGCATGTCTTTTAGATATGTCTTTTCACTTAACTAATGGCTTCTTAACATAATTTTTACTTGATTATTAAGTATTTATATTTGTTTATATTTATTTAATTTTATATAATTTATATTTGTAACATTGCCCTTTCCTTCAAAAAATTGTCCTCAAAGCTTAACGTTGACAGTTTTCTTCCCCTTAGTCTCGAACAATTGTTTTCACTCTCCTCACTTCATTTTTGATAATGTGACTGGTCACTTGGTACCTCAACATGTATAATTACTAGTAATATTAATTTGGGACTAAGAGTTTTTTTTTTTTTTTTGAAAACTGACCTCTTTTTTTTTCACAAATAACTCTAATTAATTAATTTTTTTATTTATATATTTTTTTATGAATTATATTAATTATAATTAAACATATTATTATACCCACTATATAAACCGATTCGACTAAATGTGTTATCGAATTTCGAATAAATGGCCTATCAAATTAATTATAATTAAGAATTTAATTCTTAATTATAATTAAACCTTATTATTATACCTCCTATGTAGATCGGTCGAATGGCTGGGAATGGTGGTTGAGTTGGACGGATGTGACATGAACTTGGGATATGGGTTGTCGATCTGTCTGGGAAGATGGCAGTTGAACGATACAGGAGCAACCGTGGACGAGGGAGACTGAGGACTAACAGAAATTGTTGTTGACTGGTCGAGTGGCTATTGTGTTGCAGTCACGGTGTCGTGGCAAGAACAACAAAGTTGACATGTTCGAGTCGGGTCAGGGTTAACGTGGTGATGACTACAGAGGGAAATAGTGGTCGGGACAGACACTATGGGAGAATGATGCAAGTATGGTGGTCGTTCATGATTGTGATGGGAAACACCGGTTTGTAGCATTGATGGCGGCCCCTCGGCTAACACATTTTGTGGAATAAGACTACTTCGGTTGTTTGGGGAAAAGTTACAACAGGCTATTATTTGGTCCATTTAGTGTCCTAAATTTCTCTACATAAATTATCAATCTCGGTATCGTAAACTGATGAAGTGTAGTGCATTGTTTGTGCTAGATTACCTTTCCTACTTCGTTGTTTTTGTGTTTTATGTTGTTTTGGGGGGTTTTTGGTCTTTTATTACCTAATGATTTACAATGTAATTGTCGAAAACTTGAGTCTAACTTTTGTAAGGACTACTTAAAATCTAAAAATGAAAACGGAGCTTTTAGGGAAGAAATGAAAATAGAGCTGAGACAGACTTGGAAGCAAAGCTTAAGTAAGAAATGAAAACAGAGTTTCTATTCCAGTTTTACCATTATTTCCAAATCATGATTTAAGAACTGAAAGTGAAATTTGTAACTGATGCCTAACTAATTACAGAAATAAAACTAAATGAAATACTTAGTTACTCTACCTCTCAATTTTGGGAGAAAGACTCCTTGGGATGACATTTGAGGAATTTTGTACTTCATTAATCTAACAGAAAGCAAATACAAAGATGCAGCAAAGACTCATTGCATAAATGAAATGCTCAACCACTTAGTTTAGGATGAATTATCAATTTGACGGGTTTTTAGAGACATTCATTAACACCATGAGTTAGTAAACTAAAAATAGAAGATAGTAAATGGCACTGATCAGTCTAACCGAGAATTTAAAGACTAGTAAAATAGTGAATGAAGTAAACTAGATTATATCACTGAACTTCATCTTCTAACTACTGATAAAAACTAGAAAGAGATAAAGCAAATGGAAGCCACTTTAAATTATGAACATTGTTAACAAGAAAATGATGGAAACTGCATTAAATGCATTGTTAGCAAGAAAATGATTATAAACACTGTGAAATAAAATGATGAATATACAGTTAACAAGAAGAAGAAAAATAACATGAAATGAAACCTTTTCAGTGCAGGGGCCCTCTGCAACTGATTAGGCTACGCTTTCTCAATCAACTCCAAGGAAACTCCTTCAGATTCTCATAAAACATGTGGTCTTCATATTAACAACAGGGACACAAAATGCCTAGAAATTACAGAGTTCAGAATTTGATTTCACAATAAAACTATCACTATCACTACTAACTTCCTCAGTTCTTTACACAGGTATTTATAAGAAAACCATACAACTGTTTGTGGAGAAAAATATGCTACAATCAAAACACGTAGAAGATAGTTACACTTAGTTTCTTTCTCGGCTACTGGAGACATAAATCCAAGATGGTGGTTGTTGGATTCGGTTGCACGGGTGGTTGTTGGAGTCCGTAGGTTCAGGTAGTTGTTTCGGATAACACTTCCCATTACTATGAAATGTGTTAGTTAACCACGAAATAGAGTCCTATTACCTTCAGTCTCTGTGTTTGACTTCTCCATTGACGTAGTCTTATACCAACTTCCTTGTCAACCTAGGCTAGGTGAATAGGACAGGGTCCATGTCATGATGATTTCTAAGCTGCCCATGTAGTTAGTTTCTCCTTCTGACACCTGGAGCCTATTAAAGCATGAAGGTAGCTGCGGAACAGTCGATTAGCTGTAGAATAGGCTGCATTATGTAGCTAATATACAAAAATTTATTCAAACATCAAAACATAAAGCATAATATGTAAATCACTAAATGTCCTCCTTGAGACGGTATATACTGATCATTGGTGATGAGAATGCATCTTTCTCATGGAAAAAAAAACAAAAGGAATCAGAAGAGTTGCTAGGGAGAGAGTAATTCTGATACTCAACATACCCCCACTGCAAAATTATTGCATGTCCCCATACAATCTTGCCAAAACTGTGAACTCTCTTCTTTTTTTTATTGCATCTGCTCAGAAAATTCTGCTAATACACCTAACTTCCTTCTCTTGCTCTTCTTTGAAGTGACAGCCATCCTTGGTTTCTTCATGAGAAGTCTGTATTTGAGGTTGATCACTATCTTGTTCAAGCTCCTATTCTTCCTCTTTAACTTCCTATTTTTCTTGTACCATAGGCCTAGGTGCAGTATGGTATTGTCATGAATGGCCTTATCCAATTTGCTTTGTTCCTTTAGGGCTTCATTTTCTTTCTTAATGTGCCTGTTCAATATCTCCAACTCATAGATTTCCTGTTTGAGTGTGTCAGTCAGAGGTTCTTGTGGATTGACAGGTTGTTCTGGATTGGATGAGGAACCTGGATCCTTTGAGGCATTTTTCTTTTCCAGTGATTCTATGTAATCATAAATTTGTTGTTGAATTGGATCTATGCCTGGGGATCCTCTACTGGGGCTGCCTTCAAAATAATGTCTAGGAGAGTTTTGAGGACTGTATGTAAGTGGAATATTTTCAGGAGATGATGTTGGGGTTTCTCCTTCTAGGTTGATGAACTCTGTTTCCTTTGATGACACCTTCTTTACCATTCCTTTGAGCCTAGAGCTTCTTCTAAGGGGTTTTATGTTTTCCTCCTTTGCACCCTTTTTCTCTTTTCCTATCTTTTCCTTCCCCTTGATTTGTCTCTTAATATCTATCAATTTTCCAGAGATTGATTGTTCATCATCTGGTTGTAGTGGATATTCAGGGGTGTTCTCAATAATTCCACCAGTTTTCTATTTTATCTTCTTCCTCTGCTTGATTTGCTTTCTGACCTCTGTTAATTTTTCAGAGATTGGTTCTTCTTCATCATTTTTCTGTAGTGGAGGCTCAGGGTTACTTTGAATGGTGAGATTGGTCCTCTTTCTCCTACTTTTTCTGACACTGTCTTTTTCAGGAGATTCTGGTGTCTCTTGGAAATGGTTTCTTATCAGAAAGTTTTCCCAGGTGTCCCCTATTTTCTTTAGATGATATTCAACCAGGAGCTTGACCAATCCGTGGTGATACATGGTTGTTTCCAAATATTCTATTTTCTTTTGTACATTTGAAGCCATTCTCCTTATACTATTTAGGAGGAAGAAAGGGAGGTTGATTTCCCCATTGTCTAGAAAGTTCATCAATAAACGTATATGATAAACATACATACATCCAAATCTTCCCTCACAGGTAATAAATTTTTGCAATATCAAAAGCATGCTTCTCCATTTATTTTTGAGTGCTGAAATAGGGATTCCTTTCCTAAACACAGTGACATCCATACCTAGGTTCTTGAGGAATACCTTCCATGATTCACTTTGGAATTCTTTGTTTTTGAACCACCTCTCGCCAAGTCTTGGTAGTTTTGTAGCCTCTGTTATGTAGGATTCTGTTATTTCAAACTTGATGTCCCCAATCTCCACTTCTGTACCATCAAAGGATCTGGCGAAAGATTTTGTGATCTCCTTATGATATCCATCAAACTTTTCAATGAACTTGAACCATCCAGTCTTCTGTAGCATCTCCTTAAGTTGGGGATATCCTTCCATGAATTTTGCCCCTGCAGGCTCTATCCTAACGATGAGTCCCATGGTCTTTGTTTTTTATAATTTACTGATCTCAAAATTACTCTTTACTGTCTATGGAATGAGTGCTCTTTAGGAAGTAGAATGACTATGTGTATGGAAATGGAGTGACTGGGTATATGGAAACAGAATGACTGTGGTTATGAAAACAGAATGACTGTGTATATGAAAACAGAACGACTGTGTATATTAAATGGATGCGTGAATATGAGAGAAAAACATAAGAGTTGGTATGTAATAAATAGACAGTCAGGGTTTTAGAGAGTCATAGATAGGTAGGTCACATCGTTATCTTGACCGTTAATAAGTGTAACAAGTGCAGTTGTAGAGGACTGTTTGAGTACAAGTTATGGAGTTTGAAGCGGAGATTGGTTATGAAAGAATCATTGAGACCGTTTGTCATTAAAAGCGGAAGATATGGCAGAGACATCGTGGCGACCAAATCAAATGATGGTTGATTAAGGAGACATGTGATCATACATATTATGCAAACTTATGTTTTCAAATTGCTTTTTGAAATAAATTTTTGCATTTACCTTTGGAACCTTTACCTTTTGCTTGCTAAAATTTTCCTTTGATGTTGAACCATAGGTGCCTTGAGCATGATTGGTCTTCAAAAATTATTCTTCCTTCAATTCCTTGCATTCAAGATTTTATTATGAACTGTACACTTGTGCCTGAACTATTAAACAAATTGTAGCTGCAGAATCGGATTAGCTGCAGAACAGAATCAGCTGCAGAATAGAATCAATTGTGGAATGTAAAACAGAAAGTGAAATATGGCTTATGGATCATGAATAAAATGGAAATGGCTATGTAAGTGAAATGAAATGAGATGATAAATGAAATGGAGATGGAATGAATACTGAAGAAGGAAAAATGGAAAAAATTTATTGATGAAATATGACAATGGGACGAAGTGAAACTGCAAAAGTAAAACAGAGTGAGGTGAGATGAGATGATGAATTTTTGCAGAATCTAAACTACAGAGTGACTGTGGCTTTTTGTCACTACTTATTACAGAAAGGAAATGGAAAATATAGGGTGTCAGAAACCTCTGATTTTCACCCTGTATTTTCTGTATAAGTATGCCAATCAATGATTGGTTTTCAACCTTATACAATTTATTGTTATTTTTTTATTTTTTTATATATATATATATATATATATATATGAAAAATAAATACTAAGTTAGTGGAGAAGAAGGATTCTTCTTCACTAACTTCATTTCAGAATTGTCTTGGAAAATCTTAATGAACTCCTCTTTTGAGATGGGTTTCTGATATATCTTTAATCTATGACCATTCACAAGAAGAGGAGTTTTATTTTCATCTATTCTTCTGATCCTTAATGCTCCATTACTAAAGACTTTTTCAATCTCATATGGCCCAAGCCAATGAGTTTGAAACTTCCCTTGAAAATATTTAAACTTTGAATCAAATAACAGCGTCGAATCTCCCACTTGAAACCTCTTAAATCCTTGATGTATTTGTCATGCCATTTAGCCCTCTGTTGTTGGACTATACTGGTCCTTTGAACTACATCTTTCCTGATTTCATCAAGTTCATTTAAGTTCTCCAGCCTATGCTTTTGTGCCTCTGATAAATCTAGTCCCAATTGGCCTGCCATCTTGAAAGTTTTGATTTGAAACTCTATAGGGAACCTGACTTGTTTCCCATAAACAAGTTCATAGGGTGTATTTCCCGTTGTGTTCCTCCATGTAGTTCTATAGGCCCATAATGCTTCAGGAAACCTTTCTGCCCAATCTCTTCTATGTAGATGCATAGTCTTGGTGAGGATTCATTCAATCACTTTATTTGTATATTCCACTTGACCGTTTGCTTGTGGATGATAGGGAGTAGATTTCCGATGCTTGATCTTGTATTCTTCCACAAGCCTTTCCACCATGTTAGCTGTGAATTGAGATCCGTGATCTGTCACAAATTCTCTTGGAACACCAAAACGAGTGAAGATGTCCTCAAAAAGAAAATCAATTACATATTTTTCATTAGCAAAAGGTAATGCCTTGGCTTCTACCCATTTAGTGACATATTCAGTGCATACCAATATATACTTTTTCTGCTTAGCTGGAGGATTAATTGGTCCAATAAAATCTAAGGCCCACTTTTCAAAGGGTTCGATGAGTACCTGAATTTGTAATGGCATTTCATTTGAGGGGGCAGGTTTCCCTACCCTTTGGCAACTATCACATCTCCTGACATATTCTTTAGCATCTTTGAAGATGGATGGCCAATAATATCCAAATGAAAGGATTTTATAGGCTATCCTCTTGTCAGCGAAGTGTCCACCACACAGTTCATCATGACATGCCTTAAGAATCTCGGGCATTTCATCTTCCCTGACACACCTTCTGATCATAAGATCTGGCCTTGATTTATACAATTCGTCAGTGATCCATGAATATCTTGCACTTTCTTGAATAATTTTTCTTTTCTCTCTAGGAAATGAATGTGAAGGTAACTTCCCTGTGACCAAGTAGTTAGCAACATCTTCAAACCAAGGAGTTTGAGTAGTTACTGCAAACAGATATTCATCAGGAAACTTATCTTCAACCGGAGAATCTTCTTTGATATTCTAAATCCTGGACAAGAAATCAACAACTGTGTTATGTTTTCTAGGTCTATCTAACACAGTAATGTTGAATTCTTGCAAAAGTAAAAGCCATCTTGTAACTCTGCCATTAGTAATAGGTTTATTCATCAAATATCTAATTGCCTAGTGATCTGCATGAACAAAGGTTTCATAGCTTGTTATATAGTGTCTGAACTTGTTAATTGCATGAACAACAGCTAAAAATTCTTTTTCAGACACAGTATAATTCAACCCAGTGGGAGTCAAATTCTTACTTGTATAGTAAATGGCATAAGGAATCAAATATTTTTGTCCCAATATAGCTCCCAGAGTTGTATTTAAAGCATCTGTGGAAATATGGAAGGGGAGTTTCCAATTTGGACCTCTTAAAATGGGTGCTTCAAAAATTTTTTCTTTCAAGGTTCCAAATGCTAACTAGCAATTATAATTCCAATTGAATTCACAATCTTTGGTAAGCAATTTAAAGAGTGGGGATGCTATTTTAGTGAATTTTTCTATAAATATTCTATAGTACCCTGTAAATCCCAGAAAACTTCTAACATCCTTTTGGAAATTTGGAATTGATAATTTAGAGATGACTTCAACTTTAGATTTGTTAACTTTAATCCCATATCCTGAAATATGATGTCCTAAAACAATACCTTCTATAAACATCATAAAACATTTTTCATGGCTTAATGAAAGGTTTTTTTCTTTACATATTTTAAGAACTTTTTCCAAATTTTCCAAAGCTTCTTCAAATGTATTCCCATATACTTTAAAATCATCCATATATACCTCTACACAATCATGTATCATATCAGAAAAAATTCCTAGTACTGCTCTTTGGAATGTTGCAAGTGCATTACATAACCCAAAAGGAAGCACTCAGTAAGCATAAGTTCCCCATGGACAAGTAAATGCGGTTTTATCCTGATCTTCAGGTGCTACCTGAATTTGATTATAACCACTAAAACCATCTAAGAATGAGAAATACTTCTTACCGGCTAATGTATCTAACACTTGATCTATAAAAGGCAAAGGGAAATGATCTTTAAGGGTTGCTTTATTCAATTCTCGGTAATCAATTCACACCCTCCATTTACCATTTTTTTAGGCACAATTACCAAAGGAGAGACCCATTGGCTATCTGAAATTGGGTAAATGAAGTTTACATTTAGTAATTTTTGGAGCTCTTCTTTCACAATCTCTCTAAGATTTGGATTCATCCTTCTCTGAGGTTGTCTAATAGGTCTACTATTTTCCTCAATGTAGATGTGATGGATACAAGTCTTAGGATCAATGCCTTTCATGTCAGTGTATTCCCATGCAAATGCAGCAGAATGTTTTTGTAATGTTTTGATTAGCTCTTCTTGTTGTAGTTTCTCCAAGTTTTTATTTATGTTTAATGTCCTACCTGGAAAAATTTCAATTGTAGAGCTACTAAACTCTTCCATAGAATAGAGAGACATCTGCCTAGATGACAAGTATTCAACATTAGATTTTTCTTGAAATTGCTCATGGTCATATTCTAAAGATGATTCAAAATTTTCCAATGTATTTAAAATTTGACTATCTTCACTAATTTCTGAAATAGTAAAGAGAGGTTGAATATCATCTTCATCATCAATCTATTATTTGTCATATATTTATGTGATTGCTTTTGTTGGAGGATATAGAGTAAATTTCTTTGTTGAATTACCATCAGAAATATACATGTCACCAGATCTATAGCTAATAAAAGCATCAGTTGTGGCTAGCCAAGGTCTTCCTAATATGAGTGGATGTCCTCCTAGATTGTTCTTGGGGGTTAAGATCATGAAATCAATAGGATATTCCCAAGAATCTAGGGATACTGAAATATCTTCTAGCACACCATCTGGTTTGATCACCGATCTATCTGCTAGTTGCAGTAAGGTAGGTGTATAAAGAAGATTAGGAAGCTTGAGCTACTCCATAGTTTGTTTGCTCATGATGTTTATTGCTTCCCTAAGTCAATCAATGTATTTGGAATTTCAACTCCATTGATATGTGTTTTTACAATTAGACTTCCTGGATCCACATATTTTTGTATGGCAATTTTTCCCATCATTATGTTTGTAATTTTCCTACCAAGTGAATTATTTTTGTTTCTTTTGCTTTTCTTCCTGGTTTTTTTATACTCAACTCCTTTATTGTTTTGGCTAGAATTGGAATTTCTCTAATGGCTTGTAGCAAAGGAATTTTGATACAGACATTCTTCAATTCATCTAAGAAATCATAGTTGGGCAACAAGATCTATTTTTCTACCCCTCTATCAATTTGTATCTTTCAGGAAAAGGAGGTGTAGAAGTAGATGTTGGCTGCTCAATGATAGGAGTTGTGTTCACTGATTCTTTTTGTTTTTCTTTTTCAATGTTTTGGTTTTGGGGAGATGTTCCCTCAAAACTTTTATTGACCTTTAGAGAATCTTCCTCAGAACTGTCATGTTCCTGAATAACTACAGAAGGTCTTTCCTTTTCTAATATCCTTCCATATCTTAGTTGAACATCATTAAGATCTAGAGGGGTAATCATGTAAGTTGGAAATTGTTGTCCTTCTACCATGTAGGCATTCTGAGGGTTTTTATTGTTGGGGTTTGGCAATGGTTGGGCAGGTAGCTGATTTGGTTTCTGCTAAAATGGCAGTAAGAGTTGAGGATTTTGGTTTTGTTGTGGAGATTGCTATGGAAATGGCAATGACAGTTGAGGATTCTGATTTGAAGTTGTGTTTGTTGATTTTGTTGTTGAATGTGTGGGGGAGGATAATTCTGATATGGTGGAGGATATTGATAATATTGAGAAAATCTCCCATAAGTATTTTGTACTCCTTGTGCCCACGGTTGAGATTGAGGTTGAGGTTGAGGTTAAGGCCAAGGTTGTTGCCAAAAATTCCAGTTTTTTGGGGGCTGAAGATACATTTGATTGTTAAATCCCTAATTTTGTGACCCCTTCCAAGGTCTTCTAGCAACAAAACAAAGAGGTTTTGCAGAATTTGGAATTTCTTCCTCTTGAAAGACAACCTTAAGACCTGGGATTGAAGGACAACCCTTGGTCTCACGATTTTTTGAGCAAATCATACAATTTTATATTATTTTCACATCTAAAGGGTACTCCCTTAGAGCATTTTTTTCTGCATTTTGGACAAAAAATGGGTAAAGCATCAACCTCGGTTTTCTGCTTGTTTTGTATTTTGAGGGTGTCTAATTGCTCACTAAGGCTCCCTAGAATGTCAGTTTTAAATTCATCAAGCATATTACCAATTTCTGCCCCACTTACAGATCCCTTTGCAGATTTGTTTACTCTAACAAGAGAAGGATCTCTTGGCCCTTTCCCTATTTTAGATTTCCCCCTTGAGAGATGAACACACAATTATCCTATATCATTTAATGGGAGTTGAGAGACATATCCCTTACCCATCATGTTAAGGATATCTATCCACTCATCTCTTATGGCTTTTAATGAAAGAGCTTTCAAGTTTTCTTCATCTAAATTGTTCATCTTTGCTCTTTTCAAATTATAGTTGAATCTCTCAATCAAATCTTCTAAGTTTTCATCCTCTCTGTGCATCATTTTGAATACTTCGTCTTTGTGATTGGTAGGCATGCAATAATCCAAGTACCTATCCAAAAACATTTTTTTTCATGTCATTCCATGTTCTAATGGACTGAGTGACTAATCCCATGAACCATTTCAAAGCAGCTCCCTTCAGTGTTGAAGGAAGCAATTTAAATTTTTGAGAGTCTTCAAGGTAGTCATAAGTTGTACTCAAGACTTCAAACTCAAACAAAAATGTTTCAAGATCCTCACTTTTCAACCCATAGAAGTTTGGGAGGACAGAAGGTGGAATATTTTTCATTGTGGCATTTGTTTCCTCATCCGTTATAGGGAATCCAAAAGAATTATCTATTTACCTCTTTCCTATGTCTCCTCCACTATTTCCTCTACCTTCTCCATTGTTTCCTCTACCTCCTCCATTATTTCCTCTACCTCTCCCTCTACCCCCTCCTCCAAACAGTGAGAATTCTACATCTAGTTCTTCTTCTGCCATTATAGTTTCTTCAGAGTTAGTGTAGGGCTCAACCCGCAAGGTTACTTCCTCCTCCTCTGGTTCTTCTATTAATGGAATATGGGAGAGAGGTTCTACTTCTTATTCCTTACCAGGTATTCCTAATTCCTCAATTACTATGTTTTTCCCTGTGGAGGTGAAGAAATTTATTCCTGTTGTTGGAGATTCAAAATTTTTCTCCCCTAGGACTGACTTGGTAGATGAAGTAGGAGATTCTTTTGATTGGATTTCTGCCACTGGAATTTCAAGAGTCCTATGGTTGGGAGTATGAGTCTAGGATGGAGATGTTTTTTTTCTTGTTCGTGGTGGAGTAGGTGGTGTTATAGGAATTGAACTTCTGCCCCTAGCTATAAATCTACCCCTAGAGTCTCTTTCTCTATGCATGTCATTTTTTTTTTAATGTAAGAGATAAGGCTACCTAGTTACACTTCCCCGGAAACCGCGCCAAAATGTTTGGTCAATTTAGTGTCCTAAATTGCTCTACATAAATTATCAATCCAGGTATCATAAATTGATGAAGTGTAGTGCATTGTTTGTGCTAGATAACCTTTCCTACTTCGTTGTTTTTGTGTTTTATGTTGTTTTGGGGGGTTTTTGGTCTTTTAATACCTAATGATTTACAATGTAATTGTCAAAAACTTGAGTCTAACTTTTGTAAGGACTACTTAAAATCTAAAAATGAAAATAGAGCTTTTAAGGAAGAAATGAAAATAGAGCTGAGACAGACTTGGAAGCAAAGCTTAAGCAAGAAATGAAAACAGAGTTTCTATTCCTGTTTTACCATTATTTCCAAATCATGATTTAAGAACTGAAAGTGAAATTTGTAACTGATGCCTAACTAATTACAAAAATAAAACTAAATGAAATACTTAGTTACTCTGCCTCTCAATTTTGGGAGAAAGACTCCTTGGGATGACATTTGAGGAATTTTGTACTTCATTAATCTAACAGAAAGCAAATACAAATATGCAGCAAAGACTCATTGCATAAATGAAATGCTCAACCACTTAGTTTAGGATGAATTATCAACTTGAAGGGTTTTTAGAGACATTCATTAACACCATGAGTTAGTAAACTAAAAATAGAAGACAGTAAATGGCACTGATCAGTCTAACTGAGAATTTAAAGACTAGTAAAATAGTGAATGAAGTAAACTAGATTATATTACTGAACTTCATCTTCTAACTACTGATAAAAACTAGAAAGAGATCAAGCAAATGGAAGCTACTTTAAATTATGAACATTGTTAACAAGAAAATGATGGAAACTACATTACATGCATTGTTAGCAAGAAAATGATTATAAACACTGTGAAAGAAAATGATGAATATACAGTTAACAAGAAGAAGAAAAATAACATGAAATGAAACCTTTTTAGTGCAGGGACCCTCTGCAACTGATTAGGCTATGCTTTCTCAATCAGCTCCAATGAAACTCCTTCAGATTCTCATAAAACATGTGGTCCTCATATTAACAACAAGGACACAAAATGCCCAGAAATTACAGAGTTCAGAATTTGATTTCACAATAAAACTATCACTATCACTACTAACTTCCTTGGTTATTTACACAGGTATTTATAAGAAAACCATACAACTGTTTGTGGAGAAAAATATACTATAGTCAAAACATGTAGAAGACAGGTACGCAGAATTTCTTCCTTGGCTGCTGGAGACATAAATCCAAGATGGTGGCTATTGGATTCGGTTGCACAGGTGGTTGTTGGAGTTCGTAGGTTCAGGTAGTTGTTTCGGATAACGCTTCCCATTACTGTGAAACGTGTTAGTTAACCACAAAACAAAGTCCTGTTACCTTCGGTCTCTGTGTTTGACTTCTCCATTGACCGTAGTATTATACCAACTTCCTTGTCGACCTAGGCTAGGTGAATAGGACAGGGTCCATGTCACGATGATTTCCAAGCTGCCCATGTAGTTAGTTTCTCCTTCTGACACCTGGAACCTGTTAAAGCATGAAGGTAGCTGTGGAACAGCCGATTAGCTGCAGAATAGGCTGTGTTCTGTAGCTAATATACAAAAATGTATTCAAACATCAAAACGTAAAAGCATAATATGTAAATCACGAAATGTCCTCCTTGAGACGGTATATACTGATCATTGGTGATGAGAATGCATCTTTCTCATGAAAAAACAAAGAAAAGGAATGAGAAGAGTTGCTAGGGAGAGAGTAATTTTGAGACTCAATAGTTGCAAGTGAACTATGAGAACTCTCGTTAGCTACAGTGGACGTCGTATGATTCCCAACATGGGGTGTAGGAGAAGGAGTGCTAACCGAGGGATCCAGCGGGGGCAGCGGCGTCGAATTGAAATCCTGCGTCTTACGGGGATTCAGAGCGATTAACAAGCACGACAGAGGAACAGTGGCCACGCTGAGACTTCTCCTTCGTCCGACGATACTGCTCTCAGTCTCTCTCAATTCATGAAAGGTTCTTATCACAGTATGCTCGTCAATGTCGAACTTGGTCAATGGAGTGTTTCCCTTCGATTTGTAGGAGGTTAGGGTTTGCATCTAGAATATTTGTTCCTTAAAGTTGAGGTTTGAAGGGAATTGTGCAAGTGGCAAAGCTCTCAGAGAAGTTATTTTTGTGCTTCTTGTTGTGCAAGAGTCACTGTAGGTATCTCTTCGGCGACTTCCATGGCGATTTCATTGGAAATCACCTGCTTGGGATTTTGGTGGAAGGATCGACCTATGAAATAAGAATTAACTGCACCATTGACATCTTGCAAACTCTTCTTAATCAAATCAGTTACATGCATTTATGTTTCCTCTTGTGGTTTCAATAACTCAGCTTTAAGGGGAAACACCTTGTCTTTGACAAATTTCAATACTCTCTTACGAATGTTTTCATCAGAACTCTCAATGTGCTTGAAGAGGGTTGTTAAGGATGCTTTATTGTCCTGCCTTAAAAAGGACATTAGCGCTTTTTTCATAGCATCTCTCTCTAGGTTTTCCTCTGCTAAAAGGAGTTGTCCAAGCACATCAACAATCTTTGGGACATGCTCTAGTGTGTCCTTGCACAAAAGAGGAAGTCCATGAATCACCTGCACTCTAATCCCCAACTCATCTTTTTTACACAAATCGAAATGTGCATTGATGGCTTCGGCTGAGACACTTAGGAAATACTTGAAGAAGCATGGAATAAGTTGTGCCGCCAGTTGCTTTGCCTTGCTACTTCCCTTTGTTGTTTCTATTATCCCAATGTAATCACTCTCATGATTGGATTTTTCTTTGGCTTCATTGGGACGCTCCCTGTATTCGTAGATTTCTCCATGTCATTCGCGTCTTCATTTCTTTCAAATAAATCCAGATGATTGTATACCTTCCTTAGCTGCATAACAACATTGATGAGATCATCTCTATCTTCATGTGGATATTCTTCATTGTGATCAAGTTTATCTCCTCCATTATTAAATGTAATGTTTTGTGCATTATTCTCATCATTATGATCTTGGTTTTCTTCCTCCTCTTTCCCATAATCCTTATCATCTACCTTATTATCGATTTTTCATAACTTTCCTTAAAACATGTTTTAGCTTCTGCACATGACTTTTCTAAACGTTGAAATGCTTCTTGAATTTTACTAAACTGCTCAACGCATTCAGGACGTAAACGTGATGGCATATTGTGCAGCGAACAATGTTCAAATACTCGCATGATTATATTGTGTGTCATGGCTCTGATACCACTAGAGCAACAAAATTGATAGATTGTTGACTTAAATGTGAAAATACACGAGAGGTATTTTGTAAAAATAATTTATTATATATAAAAATGTACAAGTGATGTCAAATGTTACAATGAGGACCCACATATATACTAGGAAAGTGTCCCTTCATGATTAGGCATGTATTTTCACTTAACTAATGACTTCTTAACATAATCATTACTTGATTATTTAGTATTTACATTTATTTATATTTGTTTAATTTTATATCATTTATATTCGTAACAATTGTAAGCAAATTTAGGTGAATAATTTATTATTCAATCAATGATCTTATGAAATATTTAGTCAATACATGATTTTGAATATTTCCCAAAGGATCATTACTCAATAAACTACAAGAGAAACTCAATAGAGAGATGCATAAGGTCTTCTCAGCAAAGGCAATATATTTTATATAGATATTCCCTTGTCTAATGAGATCAAATAACATGCAAATAACCTATAGGTATTCAACACTTTAAAGTATCCCACCATGATACAAGCATGACACTTTTCATCAAGTTTATTACTTCTATGATCCAAAATGTGATCTAGTGTTATCTATCCAAAGGTTAAAAATGTTTGACTAAATGTTTTATTCTATTGCATTTCTTGATTAGAGTAATATCCCATATAATTTCTTTTCAAAATCACATTTAATAAATATTTTGAGAAATAAACAACTTTGACACAAGACTTAGTCAATGGAACTTTGGTCTAAGCAAAGAAATGTGTTGTTTCTACCCAATTTTGATTTTTCATTTTAGCAAATTCATTATATTAAGGTGTAGGTACAAAAATTTTCCAAGATATATCATTCCATGACAAGTAATTTTGAAAACATTTGTCATGATATTATCCTCCATTGCTTTGATATTAAACATTTAATATGTATATTACATTTCTCTCTAGTTAATGTCTTAAATTCCTTGAAATTTTAAAATACATGACTCTAATGCTTCATTAAATGTACCTAAGTGTACTTGGAAAAGTAATTAATGAGGTTCAAGGCATCCCTTGCACCAATAAGTGATAGTTTTCTCAACGAATATATGATGTTATGGGCAAGTTTTTTTTTTTTTTTTCAGTCAAAATACTTTCATTAATTTCTCAAAAATTTAAATTGGTCATTCTATAGACCCTTTGCTCTCTCAGATTCACTCTGACCAGATTTGTTACCCGGGAGAGTAATGAAAAATCTTAAAAGATAATCCCATTTTCTACAAAAATTATGGAGACACACTAACCATATTGTCCAAAAAATAGAAAGTTCCAAAAAACAACCGACAGTAACCATTTTACATAGTGGGGTTGGAAGCTTAAGCAGCTCACGGGAGCATACGAGGGTCATGCCCTTCATGCATAAGATATTCAATATGATCCAACCTTGCCTTAATCTCATCTAGCCTCTCGTTAGATCTATGTTGATTGTGATGGATAGAAGCAAGGCACTCTAAGATCTCTCCCTAATTTTATTGAACATCGTTAATATAGGAAATGGTTTCATTCTTATCATCATACTTTTGTTGGTGAATGATGTTGAGACTAGTGTGGATGTCCCTCAATTGTTTTACCACTGAGGTCAGGGTTGGAGGTTGCAGCACATGTCCAGGTGATTGTGCATGGGTGTGGGTCACCTTGTATTCCAAGATTGTTTCTTCTCCATCTTCCTGCTCTGCCACGCATTTGGCTCGTTCGTCAACCTGACCTTAAGAGATGACTCTACGATGTGTCAACTCACATTGTCTTTGCATGTATACCAAAGATCCTTTACACCTAATTTCTCCACCCATGGCAAAGCCCCAATCTCATTGACCTTGCTTATTAAACTCACCCAAAAAAAGGCCCACGACCACCCAAAAATTGTAAAATTAACAGATGTGGTTTATGTACCAGTTTTCAACCAAATTTACCCAATTGTCCAAGTGTGAACCCTCCACCAAGGTTTTCCAGCAAGATAGTCTCCCAAATTTATCACCCCAAAGCTTTGATACATAGCCTTTTCTTAGAACACCGCCCTCGCTAAAGGGGAAACCAATTGGGGTGGCCCAATTGTAATAAAATACAAATATATGAGAGAAAATGGAATAAAGTTGGGTTCCTCCTCTTACCATAATTCTCAAACTAGCATGGCATCTTTTCTCCATACTTAGCTCTATCTCCTGAGCAGGGAGGTCCATAGTTGCAGCCTTATTTTCAGACTCTCCCAGTGAATTCCCCCAACCTTGCTCTCCAAGGTCCCAAACCCCCCTCACCAGTGCTTGAACACAGCTTGGTTTGCACACAAACAACTTTTGGCCATCTCCTCTCAATACCAAGGTGTCCCATCCAGCAGGTATGCAGAGGTGAGGAGCATGTGCACACTCTATAACATTAAAACCACTCATCAAACCTCCCATACCAAGGAACCAAATGCAATATAAGGCGTTGAAGAGGCGGGCTTTATAGCATGCTAACTCTTTCTCAATGTTTCTAAGTCGACGGCGCCACTTGCTGAGTTCGTCACCTTGCTTAGATCTACACGTCATATCACAGTATTTGACTTGCCTAAGGACAAGGTTTGTACCACCTACCCACCCTCCTCCAACATATTTTCCACATTCCTCACCCCCAATGGGGAGATGTTATGGAAAAGTTTTATTTGAGTCTTTTCTCTTTAATATGTCTTTCTTTTCAAATATATTCTAATGATAATTTCCAACCATTCACCCTTCGCATACTCCATCAAGAAGGACAACGTAGGTAGTTTCGCAAGCATTTTTTGTTTCACCTCATTCCCAAGCTCCAAAAAAATTCATATGTTTGAATCATTTATGTTGGATTCTTCTATAATCATAATTCTCTATTATGATTACAATATATTCTAAATAGATTAACAGTATTTATTTTTAATTTTGACCAACTATTATATGACCTTTAATGGGTTGGTCCCTCGTCAAATCTTCCTTCTTATTGATTTATTTTTTTATTTTTATTTTATTATTATTATATTTTTCCTTATTAAAAAATATAAAATTTCCTTAGTCAAAATTAGTTGTTAGATTCTAGCCATTAGGAGTAATTATATCTACATCACCCTACTTATTTATCATGATGCCATGATCTGATTATCCATCTAGTCCTGACGATGAACCACACTGGATGGTTCGAAATGCTTCAACATATTTTCTCTGATGTGATTATCACTGAAAGGTTTCTTAACACATGATATGGATCACAGAAACCTAAATTCAATTATTTCTTTGGAAAGTCATAGAAATTTAACAAAATACAATAGGTGGAGATTCCATGAAGACAATCTATCCAAGTAAGCCCAAGAAAAGAGAAGGTACAAGGAGATCACAATAATGTTAGATGATATTCAATTTGGAAAAAAAAAATAACAAATTATATAAGCTAGTGAGAAAAAGTAACATTAGCAAGAGTAAGAGTGAATAAAAACAGTATTTTATATTCTTAAGTGGAGTACATCACCATCACACTCATCATAGAAGTGTCATTTTCTACATAGTGGTCAAGCTACATATTTTACACAATGGTCAAAACACTTATTTCAAGCTTTAAGTTATGAGGGTTTTTCGCAAAAACATAGGTGTGACAACATAAAATAGGCCTCTATTATATAGGTATGAATGAACCATTATCCACAAGCATGATATGGGTAGGAAAACTCATGGGGAATAATGCACAACTAAACCACTTGATAAAAATGGAAATGTAAATAAGTAAGTACATTAAATAGAATGAATTAAAAATTTATGGATGTTGTAACACCCAATTGAGGCTCCTTAATTGTCTAAGACTTTGGTTAAGGCATAAGACTTAGAGTTGATCCATTTAACTAGCTAATCATTTAAAGAAAGAAATAAACAATTTTTCATTATAACCACTATGTAACCCAAAAGGAAAAACACCAAAATATTAACTAAGATACCATACATAGCATTAAATGTCAAGTATAATGAAACAAAAATCATGTCTATACCATGATAGGAAAATTCAAAGATAAAAATCCAATACATCTAATTTTTTGCAAGGATGACCTGAAAGACCTTAAAATCATAATGATAAAACTATTTGACATTTCATATTTTCTAATTTTCATTTTCATCAGTTGTTAATCAATACATTAATTTCATAACATAATCCTTATCTACAATATCAATTCTTATATCTGAAATACTTTCTCAACGTAATCCTTACTTACAATATCAATTCTTATATCTGAAGTACTTACTTAAGGGGTAGATATAACACATGCACCTAGATGTTGTCAGGCCAGGCAATAACTCCACAAAGCAAAAATTGATTCGTGTATTTTATTCCATCAGGTAGGTCTATTATATACATGAGGGAGAGAATGTTCAGTTCATCTCCCGATGACTGTTCATATTTCTCATTTATTTATTTACATATATTTACCCAATCACAAGGATTAGGTGTCAACATTCCCCCCCTTAATTTGAAGGGATGTTGGTGAGTCCAAGCATCATTCTGAATCGTTCAAGCTTTTCTCTTCCAAGCGCTTTGGTGAAGATGTCTGCAATTTGCTCATTTGTGGAACAATGACGGAGATGAATTGTTTTGGCCACAACATGATGTCGAATCAGATGATATTTAGTATTGATGTGCTTCGTTCGATCATAGAACTTTGGGTTCTTGGCCAACTTTATTACAGAGGTATTATCAATCATGAGTGAAGTTGATTGTACTTGTTTTACCTACAAATCTTCAAGAATTTTCCTGAGCCACACAATTTCTTTTGTTGCTTTAGCTGCTCCCACGTATTCTGTTCTGTTGTGGAATCTGCTGGAACTGATTGTTTGCTAATCTCCAGGAGATAGCTCCTGATCCAAGACTCATAGCATATCCTGAAGTAGATACCCCAGTTTCTTTGTCTCCATCGAATTTTGAATCAGAGTATCCAATCAAGCTGAAGTCGTCCACCTGTGTATACTTGATTCCAAAGTCTTGAGTTCCCTTCAAGTACTTTAGAACTCTTTTTGCAGCAGACCAATGTCCCTCACAAGGATTTTGCATAAACCTGGAGAGGATTCCAACAGCAAATGAAATGTCTGGTCTGGTAGTAGTTAGGTAGTTAAGACTTCCTACAAGCTGTCTATACTTTGTTGCATCCTCAAATTCCTTTCCTTCAATAGATGTGAGTTTTAAGTTTTGTTCCATTGGAGTAGTAAGAGGATTGCACTCTGTCATGCCAAACCTATTCAACAGATCTCCAATGTATTTCTTTTGAGAAAGAAATATGGACTTTGGATGTTGGGTTACTTCAATGCCAAGATAGTAATGAACATAGCCCAAGTCAGTCATCTCAAAACTTTTCCCCAATTCCTTCTTTATGGATGCAATGTAGCTTTCATTGTTCCCTATCATCAAAAGATCATCTACATATACCACAAGATATATAACTGTTTTTCCAACTTTCTTGACAAATAAAGTTGCATCATCAAGATCAAAATGTTTGAAATTGAGTTTCATAAGATGCTCAATTAGTTTTTCATACCAGGCTCACGGTGCTTGTTTGAGGCCATACAAGGACTTCACAAGTTTGCATACTTTATGTTCATGTCCTTTCACAACAAATCCTTCAGGATGGGACATAAAAACATTCTCTTTTAGATCTCCATTCAAGAAAGCAGTTTTTACATCCATTTGATGTACTTTCCAACCATTCTAAGCTACTAGTGCAAAGAGTGTCCAGATGGTAGCCCATTTTGTTGTGGGGGAAAAATTCGCCTCATAATCGACCCCTTCCTTCTGTGCAAAACCTTTTTCCACAAGCCTAGCTTTGTGCTTGTCAAGTGAGCCATCAGCTTTATACTTGTTCTTGTAGACCCACTTGCAGCCAATTGGTTTGGTTCCTAATGGAGAATCAACCAGCTTCCAAGTGTCGTTCTTTATGAGGGCATCATACTCCTTTTGCATCGCTTCTTTCCATTCATCATGAGAAGCAGCTTCTTTGAAGGAAGTTGGTTCAAAATCTGTAGACAAGTTCAATTCACAATCATAAGAAACATCCATATCAACAGGTGAATTAGAGCCATCTACATCACCTCCATTTTGCCAGTTTGAATTTCTGGTTCCTGCCTTTCCAATTTCATCAGGATGAACACTTTCAAGTGTCTTTGTCACCCACTTTGGGGGACCTTTTTTAGATGGTCCAAGCTGCTTCGTTGATTGAGTTGGGACTGAATCAATATTGAGTCTCCCAATTCTATCAATTACATCACTTAAAGCATCATCCGTTGTTGGAGTTTCATGCAGGGGAGAGTGTTCTTCAGAAGAAGATTCCACATGTTGATCTAGTATAGGAATCCCCCCTTCAAGATGTGGAATCTGATTATCAAATTCTTGAAATGATTTTTCTTTTGCGAATCTATCCAAGCGATCAAGTTGCCGCTCAACAACATTGTCAGTTTTGGATGATTCAAGGAAAATTACATCTCTAGATACAACAAATTTCTTATTTACTTCACCATAGAGGCTGTATGCTTTGGAGGTGTTTGAATATCCCAGGAAGATACACTTACGACTTCTAGCACCAAGTTTGTTTCTATGCACCTTTGGTATCAAAGCATAATAGGTGGAACCAAAGACCATGAGATGCTTTACCGAAGGAACATGTCCATACCACATTTCATATGGAGTCTTGTTTCTTATAGCATTAGATGGAAATCTATTCTTTATATATGTAGCACATAGAACAGCATCAGCCCAAAACATTATCTTTACATTTTTTAAGAAGAGCATGGATCGTACCATATTTAAGATTGTCCTATTCATTCTTTCAGCGACACCATTCTGTTGGGGATTATAAGGCACGGTTGTTTGATGTTTGATCCCATGTTGGCGAAGATAGTTTTCAAATTCATTTGATGTGTATTCTTTTCCATTATCAGTCTAAATAGACCCAATATGAGATTGTGCATCATTTTCAATCCATTGATGAAAATTCTTGAATGTTTGAAAAGCATCAGATTTGTTCTTCAATAAATAAACCCAACACATTCTAGTGTAGTCATCAATATATTTCATGATATATTCATTTCCATTTGTAGAAGGAACAGCCATTGGACCGCATAAATCTGAATGAAGGAGTTCAAGTTTCCTATGTGCTCTTGAATGTGAATCATGAAAAGACTGTTTGCTATTCTTTCCTAGAATGCAAGCATCACATTGCTTAAGTTTTCTAGGAATTGTAAGCAAACCAACAACACCATTTTTCTTCAATAAGTGGAGACTGTCATAGTTCAAATTTCCAAAGCTAGCATGCCATAATAAACTTGATGGAAGTGTACCTTCTTCATGATGAGAATTGTATGAGAAATGTTGTGCATGAGCAGAGGTTCCTTGCAGCTTGATAAGCCTTTCTTCTTCTATTCCCCTCATGACAAGTGAGTGGTCATATGCTTTTCTTACCTCAAGCTTGCCACCAAACATATGAATGGAGTGACCTTACTGGCAGATGTGGACCAAGGACAGCAAGTTTCACTTGAGTTGTGGGAGATATAGAACATGATGTAGAAGAAAGTCTGGAAGACCAGGAAGTTTAAGCCTAATTGTGACAAGCCCTGATGGCTTGATTTTTGATTGATCTACAAAGTATACTACTCCATCAACATTGTCAGTGAAATCTTCAAAAAAATCTTTTCTATGAGTCATGTGGCAGATTTCTCCTGAATCAAGCAACCAATCATTTTTCAAAGAATCAAGTGAAGCATTAAATAGATCTTCATTTACTCCAATGTTACATTGTGCCACAACATAGTGAGTGGATTCAGGTGCTTTACCTTTCTCTATATCATCGGTTTTACCTTTCTGTTGGTTTCTTTTCTGCTCAATTTTTTCCCAGGGTAGCTTGCATGTAGAGGCATCATGTGATCCATTTCTTTTGCAGCAAATGCAGTGCAAATCTGCCTTTTCTCCTTGAGAATGTCTGCCCCCCCACCTCTGAAATATCTTCCTCTTCGTCTTCGTCCACCTCTTCCTCTTGTAGAATCTTGAGCAGGATGATTTTCTTTATGAGCAAGGCACACAGTCTCTTCAGAAGATTCAGGGGTTGTCTTCTTTCCAAAAACTTTCTCTCTTTCAGTGAACTTTTTCACAAGAGATTTAAAGGTTATATCTTTGAGATTTCCATTTGCTTGCAGTGACTCAAGATAATTTGAGTAAGTAGGATAAAGTG
This sequence comes from Pinus tabuliformis, assembly GCA_031772625.1. Classification (NCBI taxonomy): domain Eukaryota; kingdom Viridiplantae; phylum Streptophyta; class Pinopsida; order Pinales; family Pinaceae; genus Pinus; species Pinus tabuliformis. The sequence continues at coordinate 720,960,362 of CM062812.1, read as the reverse complement.
CCTTGAGAAAAGTGATAAGAGGAATATCCAATTCAACCTTAGTGGATTTGATATCATGCATTATAGACTTTACTTCAGATGCAAGAGCAAGAGGATCATTATTTTGCAGTTCAAGAGTGAAGAGTTTAATCATGAATTGAACAACTTCAAGTGCAGAATGTAAGTCATAGAGTTCTTTCAGATTTTGTAAGGCTTCAAAGGCAGTTGAATATGACGAAATATGGCGACTCACCTCTTCATTTACAGATGCTTCGATTAATGCATAAGCTTTGATGTTTTTGTTTTCCCAAATGACGAGCTCTTTGTCTAAGGTAGGTTGTACTAGTTCATTGTCTCCTTCTCCAACACACACTCATTTCCACAACTCATTGAAGATGAATGTATGTTTTATCATCCGGGAACATTCAGGATAGTTCTCCTTGCCAGTGAGAACTATTCCCACCATGGATATGATTGAATGCATTCTGTGAAAAAAATATTACTTTTGCTAATAGAAAAATACTTCTGCCAATATACAGTAAAATTGTACTCAAAGGGGCATTATTGAGACTTGGCAAACCAGTGTTGGTGTGGCAGCAATCAATGTAATACACCAAGACTGTGTATTAAACATAAAACATAACAGTAGCTTCCTTGATACAGATTACCGATTATTGAATCTTATAAGCCAAGAAAAATATATATACGCAGACTTCACATCAATATGAATAAATGCATGAAGCTATATTTTTAGTAGGGAAATAGATGTTTTTCTACCACTACCAGTCACCCATCGGAGACGACCTCATTTCAAATATATATATATATATATATATATATATATTGGGAAATAGAAGTATTTGCATAACTACGAAACCAACACCCAACAAACATATTTAATCTTCCATCCTGAGATTTGGAGAGGAGAGCTAAAGCTATCCTCGGCTCTCCAGAAATGCAAGCGGAACTAGCTGGTGGACAGTCCCATCATATAATGAAATTTTTTGCAAGTATTTGCTATTCTCACCTGCCGAGGCTTGGAGATCACAAGTAACTCTATCGTCCCAAAGCCATTTCTCCTCGATTATTGAATCCAAGAAATAGCATTTTCTTGTATGGTTAGAACGTTGGTGCGCTAAGCATGGATCTCAGGAGGCCGACGGTTTGAACGCAAGATATCATGCGCAGTTTTGAAACAGAATCGTAGCACAGGGTTCACAATGGAGGGCTTGCAGGGTTTAGAAATTAGAGATGATTTCAATCACAATCATGGTATGGACAGTCCTGCGTGGAGGCACAACAGTCATCAGATAAGGTAGTATGGACAGCGCTTTTATGAAACGTTTATGGACAGAGAGAGCAGGTAAAGGAATATGGTAGATAGAACACAGGCAGTGTCAGACAGGCGTACAGGCACTCAGTCACTGAATGATATGGAGAGCAGAGAAGCAGATAAGGGAGTTACAAGGCACAAGAGCTAAAAAAAGGAGCTGGCTCTGATACCATGTCAGGCTAGGCAGTAACTCCACAAAGCAAAAATTGATTCATGTATTTTATTCCATCAGGTAGGTCTATTATATACATGAGGGAGAGACTATTCAATTCATATCCTGATGACTGTTCATATTTCTCATTTATTTATTTACATATATTTACCCAATCACAAGGACTAGGTGTCAATAGATGTATACATATTATATCACCAACAATTTGCATAAGGTGATTGCATTTAATACACATGCTCATTTCACATATATTGATTATTAATGTTGTTATTAAGTTGGTGTTACATTTATTAATCTTATGTTTGGTTCCTTTTAGCTAATTTTACCCATCCACATACTAGAAAGGCAAATACAAACTCTCTTTCAAATGTTTCAAATAAATATAAAAGCTTCAGAAGAGTGTGTTTTTATTTGAATTGAAGTGACTTAAACATTGACGACTTAGATCCATTTTGTACAACAGAATAATATCTTATAACTTCACGTAAATTTAATAACGTCTAAATTTAATAATATCTTATAACATTTAAGTGTGTGGTGTAGTATGTGGAAGATGTTGAAGGTAATGTAAATATGTTAATATGTTTTAAATATTGAAAAAAATATAAAAATTAAAATAAAATAAAATGTATATTTTAAATGTTTTAATTATATTGAGAGATATTCTAAGTTTAGTATGGGGCGATGTTGTAGTAGTGTAAATGTTTGTAAATATTTACACGTAAGATTAGGTTCAGATAAGATATTTTCTGGGTTAGAATTGAGGGTCTACAAAAGAGAGCTCTCATCAGTCACCGGGAGTATGCCAATATGCATGGCCCCAAGATGTAGGAATGGGTGATAAAACATTAGAAGATTATTTTGAAATAACAACCAAAGGTGAGTGTGCTCAAGAATAGATGGTTTGGTATTCATTTTTCACATTAGGAGGATGCATAACTTTAATAACCCCACTCATGGCTTTCTTATGAAACACATTGTAATTATTTTGCTATATGTGAAATTTCAAAAAGGGGTTGAGTTAAACGGACATGGATTCTAGAGTTGGGAATGTTGAAAAGTGTGCAACAAGAAATGCTTGTTGAAAATGCAACAAGATGATGGAGCTTAGTGGAAAGGAGTTGCCTTCACTAAGTGGTCTCGCAGGCAAGTTTTGGCGCAAAGTCTATTTTTAGACTATGTCTATTTTTAGACTATCTCTATTTTTAGACATATGGATCATGTCTATGAGTTGCAGGATGTTGTTTATGGATGAATGGTCATGTTGGGAAAAATAGATGGACTTCTATTTTTTGATCACAGCAGGAGTGATCAGAGTTTATTTTTAGACTGCTAGTCAAAAATAGAAAAGTCAAATATTATTGTCTCATAATAATATTTAGACTATAAACTTTATCTTATCCTCTTGGAGCACTTCATCTTGAGCTACAGAAGTGGCACATGTAGCTGTCAGAAGGAAATACGCTTTTCTTATGAGTCAGTTGAGCTATTCCATGCAGGACATTAGTTAGAACTCATGTGGTTGAGTTTTGTGGAGTTGGATGTGGAGTTGATGGAGTTGTGTTCAGTTTGACTTTGTTAAACTAGTTGTAATTAGTCTAACTGCAAATAGACTAATGATGAGTTGTGTGAATTAATTGATTAAATTAATTCACTAATTATTAACTCATAATGCAACTGAAGTGTACATCAGTTAACTCAGTGCATGTACAGTTCAGTGGAGACAGGTGTTAGAGGTTGAGATTGCTATCATTTGTGACTATAGTTGTGCATGAGACTTTGCACAAGCAATGTATTGAGTATGCCAATGAGTATTGCCCAACATATGCCCAGTAGAATAGCCTATGCTCACGTGATTTCCAGTGTGAGTGATTTTCCAAGGTAAATAGAACTTGGAACGAGTTTGGATTCATTCATTCTCTTGCAGGATTGTGCAGTGGAGGCAGGCAAAGTAGCGGAGGAGATTTGGAGATCAGATCTGAGTTGTATTATGTGTAACAGGTGGAGCTAGTACTGGTTACTTGTGAGGAGTATTGTACTATGTAATGTTACATGTTCTCAATCATTAATATACAGATAGTGTGGGGTTTTCAGCTGTAAGCTTTCCCCGGGTTACATATTGTGTTAATGTGTGCATGCTATTGATGTTTCATTGTTTTTAATGCTGCTAAATTGATGATCAACGTAGAGGAGGTTATGTATTATGCATGTATTCCGCAATAGTGTATAATAGGGATAATCTCTGTGAATAAGTGTCATATTATTCAAAATTTCTACATGGTATCAGAGCTGTTGATCATCAGATCTATTATTTAGAAAGTGTTTACATTTTATTTCTTCAGGCAGAGTCTGTAATCGGGCCAGGTAGCCTCTGGATTCATCCTTCTTTTGGAAGGTGAGATATCTGGTAAAAGCCCATACAGTCAATCTCTGTACGAGAAATAATTTGTTCTCACGAATTTTAGATCAGAAGCAGTTGAGTTTGAGCTGGTGGAATGGTGCTCAAGGATAAACTCAGAAACATCAAAGCTGAGAATGGAGATGCCACAGATTGTCTGCAGAAGAAGAAAAATAAGCAAGTTGTTGGATCTGCAGCGGGAGAGGCCTTAGCCTCGCAGTCTGAGCTGGATTTTTCATTGATCGCATGCTTGGTATCAAGTGTGATGGGATCGGTATGGTTCTTGGATAGTGGTGCGTCTTCTCACATGACAGGAGATCGAGATTTGTTTTCTAATCTAGATGAGAAAGACCTTGGAGTGCACATCGAGATGAGCGATGATGGTAGATACAGTGCGACCGGTATCGGTACCATTTCCTTTGAGAGGGAGTTTGGTAAACCCTTCAGATTGAAGGAAGTGATGCATGTTCCAGGATTGAAGAAGAATCTTATCTCTATGGCGATGTTAGAAGACAAGGGATATGATGTTTTCTTCAGCGAGGGAAAGGCTTTCCTGCGCAGCAAGACAACTGGAGAAACCCAGAAGATAGGGGTTCGAGTCAGGAACCTTTATCAGTTGCATGTAGATGCATGCAAAGCCTTGAGCAGCGAGGCAACTGATGGAGACTTGGTGGTTGAGAGGGAGCGTATATTACCTCTTAACATGCAGAGCTAGAAGAAGTCTCAGACAATTGTGGAGGAGCCACGATTGGTGCAGCAGCTTCAGGAGGTTGTGGAGCAGCCACAACAAGGGAAGCTGAGAGGAGATCGAGCAGAGACATCTACTCATGTAGAGAACTCCAGTAGGGGGAAACTTCGAGCCAGGTGGGCAGAGGGATCGCATGTAGCCATACCTCTAGGTAGGAGGTCGGGTGATGTGGATTGATCGTTGCAAGGAGGAGGGGCAAGATCCTTGAGGTACCCAACCTCTTGGATGAGACATTGCTATGGTAGCCCCAATGTGGAGTAGCAGGAACTGACTGATTAGGTAGAGACAGATGCGGATGGAGCAGTAGAGAGAGCGATAGTGTAGGGAATCCTAGGACAGCGCATAGCTAGCAGGCTACAGCAATGCAAGAGGCACAAGTGTTTTGCACAGTGCTAGGTGGCACAGAGAGGTGTGCAATGGTGTGAGATGCATGGAGATGTTGCAGTAGCGTAGATGTCAGAGAGGGAGCACTTGTCAGCAGCAGGTAGAGCTTCAGCATCAGAGTATGTTCCTAGCCCAATAGAGTGGTCAGTTGGGAGTGTTTTTGTTCCAAGTGTTGTTGGAGAAAGTGGACCGGGCAGATGTGTTGCATGCGGAACATTCCAAAGTTACAGGATCGGGTTTGAGAGGAAGCCTTTCTTGATGAGAGGGAGTGTTGAAAAGTGTGCAACAAGAAATGCTTGTTGAAAATGCAACAAGATGATGGAGCCTAGTGGAAAGGAGTCGCCTTCACTAAGTGGTCCCGCAGGCAAGTTTTGGCGCAAAGTCTATTTTTAGACTATGTCTATTTTTAGACATATGGATCATGTCTATGAGTTGCAGGATGCTGTTTATGGATGAATGGTCATGTTGGGAAAAATAGATGGACTTCTATTTTTGGATCACAGCAGGAGCGATTAGAGTCTATTTTTATACTGCTAGTCAAAAATAGAAAAGTCAAATATTATTGTCTCATAATAATATTTAGACTATAAACTTTATCTTATCCTCTTGGAGCACTTCAGTTTGAGCTACAGATGTGGCACATGCAGCTGTTAGAAGGAAATACGCTTTTCTTATGAGTCATTTGAGCTATTGCATGCAAGACATCAGTTAGAACTCATGTGGTTGAGTTCTGTGGAGTTGGATGTGGAGTTGATGGAGTTGTGTTCAGTTTGACTTTGTTAAACTAGTTGTAATTAGTCTAACTGCAAATAGACTAGTGATGAGTTGTGTGAATTAATTGATTAAATTAATTCACTAATTATTAACCCATAATGCAACTGAAGAATACATCAGTTAACTCAGTGCATGTACAGTTCAGTGGAGACAGGTGTTAGAGGTTGAGATTGCTATCAGTTGTGACTATAGTTGTGCATGAGACTTTGCACAAGCAATGTATTGAGTATGCCAATGAGTAATATTTCCCAACATATGCCCAGTAGAATAGCCTATGCTCACGTGATTTCCAGTGTAAGTGATTTTCCAAGGTAAATAGAACTTGGAACGAGTTTGGATTCATTCATTCTCTTGCAGGATTGTGCAGTGGAGGCAGGCAAAGCAGCGGAGGAGATTTGGAGATCAGATCTGAGTTGTATTGTGTGTAACAGGTGGAGCTAGTACTGGTTACTTGTGAGGAGTATTGTATTATGTAATGTTACATGTTCTCAATCATTAATATACAGATAGTGTGGGGTTTTCAACTTTAAGCTTTCCCCGGGTTACATACTGTGTTAATGTGTGCATGCTATTGATGTTTCGTTGTTTTTACTGCTTCTAAATTGATGATCAACGTAGAGGAGGTTATGTATTATGCATGTATTCCGCAATAGTGTATAATCAGGATAATCTTTGTGAATAAGTGTCATATTATTCAAAATTTCTATAGGGAAGGAGGATTGTTTGCTCGGGATGTTGTGATTTCTTTTGCAAGAAACCTAAATTGTTTGGACAATGATTAAAGGCTGGCTGGTGCATGAATTTAACAAACTGGTTCTTGAAATCAATTGGGTTGCAAGAGAAAGTACACAGGCCCATGTTGCTTGAGAAACAATAACAAGAAAATAGGACAAGAAATTTGCCAAAGAGATTGCACATTGCAGGTCAACAAGGATGCAACAATCCCTATAAACCAAGGAAAAAAAAACAGTAGGGGAGGATTCATTCGAGGGAAAAAAGCTAGAAGCAGACAAGGAAAGACACCCATTTGAACTCAGGTTTGCAAGAGGCATATAGAGAAGGCAGAGAAGATTTGGAGCATCCAGCGAGAACAATCGGTAGGCAGCTCTGAAGAGAAGAGAAGAGAAGGGGATTGGTTCTCTGGTTCCCTGGAGGATGTGGGTTGAGTTGCTAGAATCTAGAGCCTTGTAATAGCTTCAGGTCCCTAGATGTTGTGGGTTGATATAGGATCCTTGGAGCCCTGTAACAGCTTGGGTCCCTAGAGGCTGTGGATTGAGACAAAAGTCTCTAGAGCCCTGTAACAGCTTGGGTCCCTGGAAGTTATGGGTTGGGATGGAATCTCTGGAGCCTTATAACAGCTTGGGTTCCCTGGAGGTTTTGGGTTGAGATAGTAGACTCTGGAGCCCTGTAACAACTTGGGAAGAGGCCATCCTGAAGTAGCATCAAAGGAAGATCTAATTGATGACTTGTGGTTACTATATTATTGTAACAGTGGATTTTGGACTCCCTAGAAGGGGGGTGAATCCATGTGTGAGCACTTGGGGGTGAGGTGGATAACCTCTTGACTCCTTGTGTCATCGAAGGAAGCAGTGGTCAGCTAGTGGGATTGAGGAAGGAGGTCCTATGGAGTCTCTGTTTCAATTGGAAGTTGGTGTTTTAACCCCTTAAGCAAGCATTCCCCTTAGATTCTGGAATTTGGATTGAGGGTGACAGTTGCAAGTAAGTGTGGCTATAGTTGTGACTCTGGAATCTGACTCGGGGTGACAGTTGCAAGTAAGTGTGGTTGCATCTATCTATGGTTGGGTGGAGGGTCCTTTTTCCGGACTTAGTTTCCCTGCAAGTTAAAGATAAGTATCTACTAGTACTTGTTTATCTGTTGATAAACCATTATGCATTCTTGACTCTGACATTTCTTGATTATGGAACTATACTTGTGTTGTTTATATATGGATATGTCGATGCATTTTTATGTAGATACGATATTGATGGACATGTTTAATATGTGTGTGTTTGTGTTTGTGTTTGTGTTTGTGTTTGTGTTTGTGTTTGTGTTTGTGTGTGTGTGTGTTGTTTCTCTGGAATGAGTGATACTATTAAATAAGCTAAGCATGAGCTTTTGAACTGGAAATAAGATGTTGTGCGAATAAATTTCTGGTGTTGATAACAGAAAAATAGATGCACAAATATGTAAAAAGCCATATGATAATAAGAACCAATATATAATGTTGAGTTGAATTCATGGTCTGCATTCACTTAAATTCATTTATTTACCTAAGTTACAAGTTGCTTTATCACACGGCAAGCATTGCGTGAGCATTAAGGGTTGTTTCCCTTGGGGCCATATGAGACCATCAACTTTACCTAAATGGACTTCAGCCTTGCATTCTAAGCAGGTTAGATATCTTTTTTGGCGTCCTGTTGATCTAGGATGGATCTTGTTGAGTCTATTCATAGTTTTTTATGTAATGATTGAATACCAAGATGGTCGTAAATAGCAACAGTCCACGACATACTCAGAATTTTACATTCCCAGATGCTCACAAATTCAACACCAATTTGAAGAGCTCATTGCGTTGATTCCAACAATATATTCAGTTTTGTAATTGGCCTCCATATGAAGGGGAAAATGCTCATTGAAGTTTATGTCAAACAGGTAAAAAAATGGGCCTTATTGGCCAAGTGGAAACCTCACAGTTTGACACGTGGAAAGTGGTCAAATTCAAACACAGGTGTAGTCAACACAATCAGAGGTCAATTGGAATGGGTCAGAGTCAAACCCATAACCTCCAACATTATCTCGCAAAACTTTGGCCAATATTCTATGCTAGTGCTTATTTACAAGGGGGCGCATTAATATGTATGGAATGAATGAATGATGGTATGGTTAAAAACGGAGTTGTCTATAATGCGACTTTTTGGAGATTCCGGTGACGGAATCCGGCGGAAGAAATTGAGGTTAAATCTTGATTTGTTACAATTAAAATGGTTTTTTAACTGCATATTTGGATTCAGCACCCTGAAAAACCCCTGGGACGCTTTCATTGTGCAGAAACTAGCTATCAAACTTGCAATTCCAATAAATTCTTTCCGGATTTCGACCGGAAAAACCCGCCGGAAAGGCTTTCAAAAAGTCACGTTATAGACAACTGCGTTAAAAACATATGACAAAACATATTACAATCCAAAACTATGGTATCGGCACTACTCCAAAGAAATCGGTGGGGAATTAACATATATTTGTTACAATGTTTAAAACGTCAGAGCACTGAGTCAGCGTGCCATGGAATATGCCACCGAGCAGTCGGGGAGCATGCAAGGAGTAGGTCATGCCACCGGTGCACAGTCAACGTATATGAAATGTCATGCCACTGTTGCTCAGTCAACATCACCACTGAAGGGATTCCATATGCGGTTACAATGTATGCCAAGGATCGACAGCAGGGTATCACCGTCGATGTTTGTTATAACCGCATGGGATTTTTTGTAGTCCTATGTTCACAGGTATCACCGCGGAGCCATGTCATGTGCCACGATGGTTTATCACCGTTGGTTCAACAAAGGCTATGCCACGGAGATCCAACATATATCACCATCGGATAATGTTTCAACCAAACTTTGGATGCTACACGGAAGATATAGAGAAGTATTATCTTATGGTTAGACTTTGGTTATAAACAAAGTACCACAGGTCGAAAGAATATATATCACCGCTGAAGTCTTGGTCATAAACTATGGTTAAGGTTTTATGCCACATATCTGCTGGTTTCATTGCTATCTTTAGAACCTATGAATTATCCATATGCCAAACCTTGGAACGGAGTCAACGAAAAATATGTTGGAGTTGTTATATGTGGTTACAACAAAGATAGGCCACTTGAGTTTCATATTTATCAATTTCGATTGAAAGGTTTCAAACCATATATTATATGGTATGAGTTTGTTAAAACCATATTTAAATATGGTGTGGATTTGTTAATCCGATATGTTGTTACAAACTTTGGATATGCCCCATGGCGTGGGTGCATTCCACCATTTCCTATGTTTGTAATATAGTTGCAACAAACTCTAAACTTGGAGTTCCAAAACATTATAATTGTAATGTAAATGCACCAAAGGAAGGGGAACTTGGAAAGGAGAGGCAGAGGCAAGTGTGTAGTGTTTGTGGGCTAGCTTTATGAGAAAGTAGGTGTTGTACCATTGCGCCATCAGAATGAGAAGTGGATGGTGATCTAGCTTTTGAATACAAATTGAAGTTGGCATTCTGAGGTCATAGGGAAACCAAATTGCGCATTTGAAGAACCAAAACAGGGGTTTTGGTGCACCCCGGACAAACTGACAGATTTTGTTCGTCAAGTACAGCAATTGATTCTTCAGAATTCAGTACATGAACTGTTGTCTCTCCAAGTCAAGTTGAGGCAGGTAATTGAATGATGTGTTTTTGATGCATGATTGCTCAATTTCAGTTGAGGTTTAGAGTCCTTGCAGGAGACTCTTTGTTTTTGTTGTAGATGACACATTGATTGCAGATTGTCAAGTATATTGTGAGAGTTCTTTGTATGAGAAAAATTCCTTACAAAGGAAATGGCTACAAGTGTAAATAGAAAATTGATGTACCTCTTTTAAATACTAAAATATGAGTGGCCTAGCCTTTTGACTAGGGCCCGAAGACGTAGCCCAGAAGGGGTGAACTCCATCGTCAATATTGGTTTCATTGTTCCTGCTATTTGCGTAATTGTTTGTTTTATGTTCTTAATGATTAACTTTCACATGTGAACTATTTCATGCTTGAGCTAACACCAAATAAACTTGATGTTTTAAAGACCTATTTTCAATCTTCTCAAGTGTCAGAGAACGATCTTCTTCCGCAATTTTCAGATCACCTAGTGTCTCCGGTGAGGCACCAGAAGGTTTTGTGTTGTGCCATGGAGCTTCTTACAGGATCGACATGGATTCTGGCATTGTCGACGTGTAGCAAGCGAGGTGGAAACCTCCTATTATTCCATACCAAGCCCATGGTAGTTAATGGTCGTTTGAGTGCCTACGTCGGCATGCATGGGATTCCCTGTCCAGGAACAGAGAATGCAGGCGGGCTAGGATCTCCTTGAAGTTTGATTTTCCCAAGCTCAGGAGGGTTAGTACCATGGAATGCCTTAATAAGCCATTGGCATTGTTATGAAGCCTTGAAGTTGATATAGAGGCCTCTCAGACCTCTTAGGCAAATCCATGGTCGAAAATACTAGCTCGAGCAAGTTTGTGAAGTAGCAAAGTTTGTTCTACAGGCGATTGCAGAGATCCCCATTTGAGACGTCGCTTGAGGCAGGGTTGAAGTCTCTTAGCCAAGACATGGCAGAGAATGAGAAGAAAAACATGTTGTGGCACAAAGGGATCAAGCCCCAAACTTATAATAAATATTGGGCAACCATATCCTTTCACAAATCAAGCCCTATCCGTGGAGACCTCCCACTGGCATGACTCAACTTCCCTTTAACGTGATTGGTCGCAAGAGTGTCGACGTGGCCTAGACGTGGAACCCAAAAGGAATACCCAAAATATTGTTACGGGAGAAAAAATGGGCTAACCGGGATAGCGACATTCAGGACATGTTGGCAACCACGCAACTTCGGTTGTTATGTTATTTCTTAGGGATGGACCTACCTGACAGGTCATCTCATTAGGTCCCCCAAAGCACTCACATAAGGTGCAGGTGAAAGGGAGCGAGATGAGGTGGCATTGCTACTATTTTTCCTGATCAGGAGCAAGGGTCATTCAAGGATGCAGCCCACTAAACCGACATGGCCCAGAGATAGTTACTAGAGGTATTACCCTAGTACATTTCTAAGGGCACAACAAGGAAAAGTCAGGTGAAAAGAAGTGGGATGATGTGGCACTATGACATACACCCAACAAGATTGTTATTGGCTAGAATCGTAGGCCCACAACCACATAGGCCCGGACGCCTATCCTGGAAGTATGAACAGAAGGTGCAAAGTGAAATTCAAGCCTAGCAAGATGACATAAAAGGGATACGTGGATGGGCCCACATTTTTTTTGTGGTACTATTGGGTTAGGGACTAACCACTTTTCGAGTCATTCCGACGAATTTCACCTGAATTTTAAAGCGGGAGTCAAATGTAACGCATCAGGAGGTAAGCTAGTAGGATGATGGAAGTCACTCCATGTAGTGATACGTGTCATCCTATTAGTGGAGAAGGGTCCCACCAGCCATGTCGGCCTGACACTATGACCCTAGAAGATTAAGAGGGTAGGAAATTTGCAAGCGTCGATATGAAGGTAAATGGGATGAAGTGGGAGTGGTTGTGGTGGCAGCAGGGATTTGGTTGTGGCAGACCAATGGGGAGGAGGCCATACAACCCCACCATCCATGTAAGCCCGGAAGTGTAACCTGGTGGGAAGTAAAAGGGGCTACTTCTGCAATGTGTCGAAGGGACCGAACAAGGTGATGTGGGTCAGCTGCGTGGCCATTCATGCAAGCCTTGTAGATCTCTCATTGGGAGAGGAAGGACCCATATCCCAGTCAGACCGACGTTGTGTTCCTGGAGGAATAGTGTCACTGTAATATATGAGGTATCGAGATAATTGCAAGCGCCGAGAGAGGGTGAGCAGGGTGACATGTCCAGTAAGACCACCAGGAAGATGATGGCTAATGCAGAGAGTGGAATTCGTTGGATTTTGGCAGGCATAGTTAATATATATATATATATATATATATATATATATATATATATATATATATATACCCCATTCTTCTATTGGTAACCTGAGGGGTCGGGTGATGTTACATAGTAGTATCATAGTATCCAAGTTCAATACTTGGAATAGATGGGCTTCGTCATGAGAAAGTGATGATTTTGAGAATTGACTAAATAATTGTTTAGGTGTTAAAATCCGGTCTGAATTATTAATTGTTTCTTTGTTGGTAAGTTGTGCTACTGTGAATTGTTTGGTTGATAGCAACTCAGTGAGAGCAAGACGATGGCCATAAATATGTTGCCATTGTTGATGATCATGATAAAATTGCAGGATTGAATGAATATTGCGTATTATTTGTAAATGTGTTTTCACACTAACATGGTTTTTTTCACAAAAGAAACCTCCATGGCAGAACCATGAATGCAAGCTCATGGTCATAATTATGCGTTTATTTATTTACTTTGAAATGTCTAACAAATGTGTGTGGTTGACAACACATCACAAGCATCATAAAACAGAGAAGTTACATCAATGAGGACCAGAAAGGTTGAGTACAATTATGATCAATCACAACATGGAAGTGATGAGATCAGAGCTAATGAAGAAGAGATATTAGTTGGCCAAGAGGGAGGGAATCACTCCCTAACTAGATGGAAACCATGATAAGCCTGAAGGTTGAGGTGAGAAGCTTTAAGGCCAACAATGAGAGGTTGGTAAGGTCCCAAGAAAGAAAAGCAGAGATCAATGCATTCATCCTATAGAGTCTCTCAGATTGGAAAACACAAATGCAATCTAAGTTGAGGGCCAGTCATAGAGACAGGAAAATCCTTCATGATTCAAAATAAAACACCAATGGAGCATATGGTGGTAGGTCCAAAAAGAGGCACAGGTAAGGAAGTGAGGACATTGTGCCAGGAGATGATCCTTTGAGCACTCTAAGGGGAGGAACTAGCACACAGGTGCATTATTCTAGCAAACCATCTAGTTTTGTTGCCCAAAGGCACCACCATTCTCACCATCGCCATCATCATCATTCAGAAATCAAAGAAAAGGGTCATATTCTTGAATAACTTAATAAGGTTAAGCCACCCACACTTGACCGATATATGAAGAAAGAAGAGGATGCAGAAGCTTGACTACTGGGAATGAATAATTTTTTCATAATACATTACTATTATGAGAATATGAAAACTAGAGTAGCCACCTAGAGCCTGAAGGGAAAATCAAACATATGGTGGAGGACTTGAAAGTTAGAGCCATTGTTGAGAAAGAATTTGCCTGGGATGAGTTTGAGAAGCTCTTTAGAGAGCAATACTTGTCTGAACATTATTATGATAGTAAGGCAAAAGAGTTCTATGAACTCAAAATGGGTCAGTTAATTAGTGATGAGTATGTCACCAAATTTCTAGAACTGTTGAGGTATGTGCCACATATCAAGGATGAAAAAGCCAAAATTTAGTGATTCATGAGTGGGTTTACTATGGAATTCAACGATAGAATTGAGTTGTTGGAACCCCAAACTCTGAAAGATGCCACTAAAAAGATAGATCACTTCTACGAGCAAGAAAAACACAAACATGATATTAAAAGTAATTGGCAGGCTAAAATAAATGTTGGACATATGAAGAATTGGACCAAGAAAATATCAGAAAGGAAATAAGGCAGGCACCTATCTTCGATAAGACCATTTCAACAGAAAATCCAATGTTTTTATTAAGAAAAATGTTCAACAATATGCGTCAGCACAACCCAAGTTCGAAGGCTGAGAGTTGCTCAAGTGTTGGACTTGTGGTGGGAACCACAGGAGGAGAGACTGTCCACATCCATAGGATGTTGGGCCAAATATTTACAATGTTATGGAGGCAAGCACAGTGGTAGAGGTAGCTCGGAGCATGCCAAGGATTTATGCTGCAATGGAAAACTGCCAAGCAGATCATGAGGAATCCATCATTGAGATGGAAGGTAAACTACAAAAGCAAGTCATCTTTGTTAAGTCAACCCAAATCGAGGATCTAATTATAGTTAAGTCAACCCAAATCTTGTTGAGAAATGTGATTTGGCCAAGGAGTTTCATAACAAACCTTGGTGGGTTCGTTGGAAATTGGGACAAAGAGAAGAATCAGGTATTGGGTAAGGTCATGTGCATTCGAACTGAGTGGTATGCCCACAACAACCCATTTAAATGTGTTTCCATTGGGTGTATATAGTATACTTCTAGGTATGGATTGGTTATACTTACACCATACCAAGGTAGATTGCTATGAAAAAACAATTGAATGCTTGGATGAGAAAGGAACAAAAAGAGTGTTGCGGGGTAGGAAAAAGCCCATTTTGGTAAGGCTAATCACTATTATGCAAGCCAAATGTAGCAACAAAAAAAGATGCATGTTATTTTTTGTGAAATTTTCCAGGAATGAGGAAAATGACAGAGAAATAGAAGATGAGGAAGTTGAATTTCTATAAAAGTACCATGTTTTGCAGCAGTACGTATATGTCTTTCCATTGTAGGTTCCTAGATTGCCTTCTCACGGAGAGATAGATTTCTCTATTTAGTTGGTACTAAGAGTAGCACCAGAATCTAAGGATCCATATAGGATGAGCACCCTAGAATTGGTTGAGCTAAATTTGCAGCTAAAGAAAATGTTTGAAAATGGTTACATAAGGCTTAGTGTGTCCCCATGGGGAGTATTGGTATTGTGTCTAAAGAAGAAATATGGAACCATTATATTATGCATTGATTACAGGAAATTGAATAACATGGCCATCAAGAATAGGTACCCACTACCAAGGATTGATGATCTCTTTGATCAGTTGAGAGGAGTGGCAGTTTTCTCCAAAATTTACTTTAGGTTAGGCTACCATCAAGTAAGGATCAAGGAGGAAGACATTCATAAAACTGCTTTCAAAACAGTATATGTGACTTATGAGTTCGTAATGTTTCCCTTTGGGCTTTACCAATGACGCTGACACATTCATGTACCTGATGAACAGTGTTTTACATCCCTGTTTGGACAAGTGCGCCATTGTATTTTTTATGACATACTGGTGTATTCAAGGACAGAAGAAGAGCATGAGAAACATTTGGTTGTAGTGTTATAATTGTTGAGAAAGCATAAGCTCTATGCAAAGATTACCAAGTGTGACTTTTTCCAGTCACATATACATTATTTGGGGCATGTCGTTTCCAAGGAAGTAATATCAGTGGATCCTAAAATGATTAATCCATAATGGAGTGGCCAACTCCAAAGAATGTGGATGAAATTAAATCATTCATGGGACTGGCAGAATATTACAAGAGATTTAACAGTAATTTCTCCAACATAGGCCATCCCATTACATCCTTGCAGAGAAAAGGAAAAAGATTTGAGTGGAATGCACAATGTGCAGAAATATTTGAGCAATTAAAATAGTTGCTCACCAATGCTAAGAATTATAAATCCTGAAAAGGATTTCATGGTGTGTACAAATGCCTGCAAAGAGGGACTCAGTGGAGTCTTGATGTAGGAAGGGCAAGTCATATGCTTTGAGTCCAAAAATTTAAATGAACATGAGGTAAATTATGTAACACATGATTTAGAATTGGCTACCATCATTCATACCTTAAAAATGTGGAGGCGTTACCTCCTTGGCAGGAAATTCACGCTTATGGAAGACCATAGCGGGCTCAAATATTTGTTTGGACAACCGAATTTGAATGCTACGCAAGAAAGATGGCTAGTCACGCTCAATGAACTCAAATTTGAAATCAAGTACATAAAAGGAAAAGAAAACAAGGTTGTTGATGCTTTGAGCAGAAGAACCCAAGTAAATCACTTAATCATTGTAATTTCTTACATGATTTGATAAAAAAAAAAAATAATAATAATAATAAATAAATAGTAATAATAATAATAATTGTTGGACAGCAAGATGAGAAATATCAGCAAGTGAAAGAAAAGTTGTTGCAAAGTGGTGAGGATGAAGAATATCACCTCACTGAGGATGGCCTAATCAGGTTCAAAGGAAGAATTTATGTGCCTAACAATGATGAAATGAAAAGGTTGATAATGAAAGAGTTCCATGTTAAGCCTTATTCAAGCCACCCACTGTATTAAAAGGCCCTTATAGCCATTAAAAATGACTACTACTATTCGAATTTGAAGAAGGAAGTGTTTGATTTGATGGAAAGATGCATGGAATGCCAGGAAGTAAAGGTTGAGTGTAAGCATCTGGAAGGATTGTTGCAGCCTATCCCTAATTCATAATGGAAATGAGAGGTAATTTCTATGTATTTCATTACTGGGTTACCTAAAACATCTAAGTAGCATGGGGCATTCATGGTAGTGGTGGATAAGTTGAGAAAGGTGGCTCATTTTGCAGTACTCAAATCCACTAATTCCACTAGTGACATAGCACAAATATTCATAAAGGAGATTATGAGGTTGCATGGCATCTCCAAGAAGATTATGTCAAACAAAGATTCTAGGTTCACTTCCAGATTTTGGAAGGAAATGTTTGCAGGAATGGGAACATAATTGGAATTTAGTACAACCTATAATCCCCAAACATATGGGAAAACAGAGAGGATTAACAGAATTCTTGAAGTCATGTTAAGAATGTATGTAATGCATCAGCCCAAGAAGTGGTAAGAATATCTTCCACTTGTACAATCTTAATACAACAATGGATACCAAGAATCCCTAAAGATGAGCCCATTTAAGGCATTGTATTGCAGGAGTTACAACACTCCTATTAGTTGGAGTGATCCAGTTAACAGGGTCCATGTAGGAATTGATATGCTCAAGGATATGAAGCAACAAGTCCGGATCATAAAACAAAATTTAAAAGTGGCACAAGATAGGAAAAAATGCTATGCAGATCAGCATATAGTGCACAAAGAGTTCCAAGTTTGGGAACATATTTACCTGAGGATTAAACCCAAGAATGTTTCCCTAAGGATTGGGACGTGCCATGTTGGCACCACTGTATTGTGGGCCATTTGAAATCCTTGAGAGGATTGGACTAGTGGCATATAGGCTAACCTTACCTCATTTAGTTAGATTTCATGATGTTTTCCATGTTTCTTTACTTAAAATATGTGTACAAGACTCTAATCATATGATTGATTGGTATGTGCTACATGTGGAACCAGAGGGAGAGTTCCATCTAGAGCCAATGTGAATTCTAGACCAGAGGAGTTTCATGCTCTAGAATCGATCCATAGATAAATTCAAGGTGCAGTGGAAGCACTTTGGGCTAGAGGAGGCCACGTGGGAAATGGTTGATGCCATGAAAGTTAATTATCCCTTCTTGTTTGTTGCTTAAAGAAAGTGTGTATATGATTGTAAATACCATATAGACTTGTGTGCATAAAGCTCCATGAAACAATATGTGTTGTTTTTTTTTTTGGGTGTTGCATATGGGCAGATGAACACTGAGGGTGGTGTTACCTCAAGGGGGAGGGGACTGTAACAATCCCACTCATGGCCCTCTCATAAAACACATTGTAAACATTTTTTTATATGTGAAATTTGAAAAAGGGGGTTGATTTAAAGGGACGTGGATTCCAGAGCTAGGGAGGAGGATTGCTTGCATGGGATGTTGTGGTTTCTTGTGCAGAAAACCTGAATTTTTTAGACAGCTATTAAAGTTTGGATGGTGCATGAATTTAATGAATTGATTCTTGAAATTAAATGGGTTGCAAGATAAAGTACACAAGCCCATGTCGCTTGAGAAACAACAATAAAAAAATAGGACAAGAAGTCCAAATGAGAGATTGCACATTGCAGGTCATCAAGGATGCAATAGTTCCTATAAAAAAGGGAAAAAAAAGGTCAACAGGGGAGGATTCATTCAAGAGAAAAAAGCTAGAAGCAGACAAGGGAAGACACCCTTTCGAACTTAGGTGTGCAAGAGGCAGACATAGAAGGAAGAGAATATTTGGAGCATCCAACAAGAACAATCGGCAGGAAGCTCTTAAGAGAAGAGAAGAGAAGGGGATTGGTTATCTGGTTCCCTAGAGGCTGTGGGTTGAGTTTCCAAACTCTAGAGCCCTATAACAACTTGGGGTCCTTAAAGGCTATGGGTTGAGATAGGATTCTTAGATCCTTGTAACAGCTTGGGTCTCTGGAGGTTGTGGGTTGAGACAGAGGTCTCTAGAGCCTTTTAACATCTTGTGTCCTTGGAGATTGTGGGTTGGGATGGAATCTCTTGTGCCCTGTAACAGCTTGGATGCCCTGGGGGTTTTGGGTTAAGATAGTAGACTCTGGAACCCTGTCGCAGGTTGGGAAAAGGTCATCCTGAAGCAGCATCAAAGTAATATTTTATTGATCACTTGGGGTTATTGAATTATTGTAAAAATGGATTCAGGACTCCATAGAAGGAGGTGAATCCCTATGTCAACACTTGGGGGTGAGGTGGGGCACCTATGGACTCCTTGTGTTGTCGAAGGAAGCATTGGCCAGCTAGTGGGATTGAGGAAGGAGGTCCTCTGGAGTCCCTGTTTCAGTTGGAAGTTGGTGTTGTAATCCATAAAGAAAGCATCCCCTTAGACTCTGGAATCTAGCTCGAGGTGATAGCTACAAGTAAGTGTGGTTGTAGTTGTATATGGCTAGGTGGAGAGTCCTTGTCCTAGACTCAGTTTCCCTACAAGTTAAAGATAATAATCTTAGTACTTGTTTATCTGTTGATGAACCATGATGCATTCTTGATTATGATATTTTTTGGTTATAGAATTATATTTTTGTTGTTTATGTATGGATATATGCATGCATTTTTATGCAGATACGATATTAATGGGCATGCTAAATATGTGTTGGGGGGGGGGGGTGGGGGTGTGTGTGTATGTGTGTGTATGTGTGTGTGTTGTTTCTCTAGAAAGAGTGATATTATTAAATAAGCTAAGTAAGCATGAGCTTCTGAACTAGAAATAAGATGTTGTGTGAATAAATTGTGTTGATCACAGAACAACAGATTCACAAATGTGTAATAAACCATATGATAATAAGAACCAAGATATAACGTTGAGTTGAACCTTAAGGCGAATGAAAAGCTTAATTGTAATTAGAACAACACATAAATGAATGATAGGGGAACATAAGGCCATGTTGCAAGTCGCAACAAAGCCATAAGAGCTTGGAATAAAACTTGAAATAGTGGGCTTAGATACCCTTTATTAATATATTAAACGGTTGTATTGAATCTTGTTTTCTCAACAGGGTTGACATTCGCTTACATCCATTTATTTTCCTAAGTTAAAAGTTACTTTGTCGCATGACATGAATTGCGTGAGCATTGAGGATTGTTTCCCTTGGGGCCATATGATCCCAACATCTTTACCTAAATGGCCTTTAGCCTTGCATTCTGAGAAAGTTGGATATCTTTCATTGGCATCCTTGTGTCACCAATGAGGCACCGAAAGATTTTTCATAGTGCCATGGGGCTTCTTACAAGCTCGACATGGATTATGGCACTTTCGGTGTGTGGAAGGCGAGGTGAAAAGCTCCTAGTAGTCCACACCAAGCCCGTGGTAGGTAATGTCAGTTGGAGCGCCTACACTGGCATGTGTGGGATTCCCTGCCCAGGAACATGGCATTAGGGGATTTTTGAGGTCTAAAATGGGCCTCATAAGAAAAATGTATAGAACCAATAGGATTCAAAATGATGATGTCAACCATGGGGGGTGATTCACCATTTTTGGAGTAAAAAAGTAGAAAGATCAAAAAATAATAAAATAATAAAACTACTTTTTCAACTCATATTTTCAACTTATTTCCCTAAGTTTTTACTCAAATTTCGAGTGGGAGTACTTGTTGGATGCAAAATTTAATTCCTCATCCAAGGAGTACCCATGTTGCATAATTTTGATGGAACCTACTACACGAAAAATGAGAAATACATGAAAAAATGTGATTGCAATCATGTTTTTCATGTAGCAGGGTCCATCGAAAGTATGCAACATGGGTACTCCTTGGATGAGGAATCAAATTATGCATCCAACGAGTGTTTCTGCTCGAAATTTGAGTAAATCCATAAGGATATAAGTTGAAAATACAAGTTGAAAAAATAGTTTTGTCTTTTTTCCCTCTAAAATTTGATGATGTAATCTAATTTTATTTTATTATTTCCACTGTTATTTTATAATTTCCTTAGGAGGCCCATTTTAGACCTCACAATTCCCCTAATTAATGCAGGTGGGCCAGGAACTCCTTGGAGTTCGATTCGTCTAAGATCAGGAGGGGTAGTACCATGGAATGCCTTAATAAACCATTGGCATCGACATGAAGCCTTGAAGTTGATTTGGAGGCCTATCATACCTATGAGGAAGAGCCATGGTCGAAAATACTATCTCAAGGAAGCTTGTGAAGTAGTAGAGTTTGTTCTACAAGCGTTCCCAGAGATCTCTGTTGAGTACTTAAGAAGGTACGTTATTATCATTTATTTTGTCATCTTTTCTTTAAAACTCATAACCTCTTTGCATCATGAACTAGGCAGATAATAAGAAATTATGACAAAATCTATGGGATTTGTATGCAACGCAAAACAACTAATAATTGCCCTTTTGTTATGCAGGAAAAGGAGAAAACGGAAGATTGCCGTCCCAAAGGAAAAGACAGGACAAAGTGAACTGTTGTCCCTTTGGCAGGGAACCGCATGCAAACAAGGTGATCCAAATTGAAGCGTATCAGCCAGGAAAGGGAAAAATGATATCAAATTGGCACAAGAGAACAAGAGGATAACTGAGAATTAACAGTCTGGCAAATCCCTCAGGATCCTTTGATCCTGAGGGATCGCTATCTTAACGATTTTTGTATCATAGATATCTCCACTCGACTGTTATAAGAAGGGGAAGCACTGCTAACCCGGGGGACGACTAATTGTTATTTTTATGTAATTCTCCTTTGTATTTGAAACTTTGATCATTGACTCTCATTGAAGAGAGATCCACTGTAACTCTGTTTTGATGTTTTAATATAAATATGGTTGTCGTTCCATCTTTGATTCTAGAGTAATCTCAAGCAGTGTGTCCCTCGAGGCTAAGGGCCTGGCCCTAGTGGAACACCTGCTCTTGTACCATTATTTCTAATTCATGTGTGGTTTTCATTATTAGCTCCATTCGGTAATCTAATGTGTTCTACTATTTTACATCACGGTTCTGTTATGTTTTGTTTATGCTCACTTAAGTAATGTTGTTCTCTGTAACAGGAATGTTGTGTTGCTCATTTTGACTTTGTAATGCATTGTTGTTCCTTTAACCATTGATATAACATTGTTGTTCCTTACAGAATTCTTTTGTTGTTCAATGACCGAGTAACCGTGTTGTAACATTCATAAGTTGGTATTACTGTATTTATCTACGGTTGACACTTAATCGTGATTGTTGTTCAACTGGCGGTTCTGTTCCATTCCGAATTACAATTGTTATTCTTTATAACTGAGATTTATACTTGTTGTATCGAAGTCAGATTACTATTTCTTCTAAACACTAAGTGTGTCGTGTGCGATACTTGCTTTGGTTCATTGTACATTTATATTTGACTCTATTTGTTGTTCCATATTTCATTTATGTTCGTTGCCATTCCATTTCCGTTGTTGTTTGATTTATCTTTAGAGTAAAGATTGTTATCTAATTCCTATAGGATACAATTTTTTTATTTATTTCCGTAGACTAAGGTTTTGTTGTTCACTTTTATTCATAAGACTAGTTGTTGTTCCATTTCCTGTCATTTTTATTATCATTGGTTTGGTGTGCAGAACGATCAGAGATTGTAGTGAGCATTGACACTTATTGTCTAGTTCCCAGATTGATGATCTTTTCCTTGATTGTCTTTAATTACATTAGTTTACAGAGGGATGAGTTACCATTATTGTACCCTTAATTGATAAATTGCCATAGTTTTCTGAGTGCATGAATTGAGTTTTAATTGTTCTTTTCTGTAAGTAGATCTTATTTCAAGCATCTGTTTACTCTTGTATTTAGAGCACTATACTACTAGCATTACTCTGACAAATGTCTTTTTCACCTCTATTTACCCTACATTAACTTATCAATCCAGTCCTGGTGAAAAAGACCCTTTTTACTGCTCGACATTTTGGCGTCGTTTCTAGGGAAGAGTGTAGCCATTTGTTTCTTTTCTAGAGTGATCTAAGAACCTGCTAGGAGAGAACTGGGTTTTAAAATGGAAGGTAAGAACATGTGTATGGAGCATGTAATAGCCCTGCTCCCCTGCCCACTTTCCTACAGATTTGTTGCTATTTTTTTTGGGTAGAAATTAGCATTTGATTTGTGTGCATGACTAAGTAGAAAAAGCCTGAAAAGAATCCTAAACTTCTACCCAAGTTTGACAAAGCTAAGGGGCCGGTGACCCTTGTCCGATCAACCTTTATAGATGAAATCCTTAAGAAAGCATAATCTCAACCTTCAGTAGGACCTAGAAAAGTTGCTTCTAGACAACCTACTAGTTCCCTTCAGGCCACAGGATCACCATCTGTACCCTTTTCTGAGGTGCATAGTCAAACCGAAGAGCAAGATTTTCAAGAAATTGAGAATTCTAGCCTGTTGTGGAGGTAAATCCCCTCTGCGGACAGAGGCTATCCCTACTAGTCCAAATAGGGTCTAGCAACAATCAAACAACGCTAACACACAGGTTCCTAATTGCAAATTAAAGACCGATGATGAGGGCCTACCTGGATTCCAACGCTAGTACTTGTAGAAGAGTCGACGCTCCCGTTCCTTTGCTCGGGCTGGTCACAATCCTCACAATCCTGGTGAAAAGACACCTGCACATGCAAAGAACGATACAAACACAAGCATAAAATCCAATAGATGCAACTATATATCAGTCAGAAAGGATATAACTCAATCACCATTATAAAGACAATAAGAGTGGAACCATAATGATAGTCGTCTATTATTGATAAACAAAGAAGAATACAACCATAGTTCTGACGCCAAATCCTTCTCAAGAGGGTCCAGCTAGCAAGTTCCTCAAGCATTCACCCTTGAAGGTAGATCTCCCAAGACAAAAATCTCTCACTCACAAGTTTACACAAGATCAAAACACTTCATAGCCTTCCTTAAGCTCTCTAACAATCCCACACTTGCCAAACCAGCTACCTATCAAGCTCACACACTATCAGCAACACTCCTAACACTATGAATTCCAAACTAGGAGCTCATAGCAATGGCGGAGGCTTAAATAGGAGAAGGGGTCTCCATGAATGGTGGGAAGATGAGCTTATCTCCAAGGAAGGTGGCTCAAATGACGAAACAGACATGCCAGAGAAGGGAGGGCGACATATACAAGGCCAACAACCAGGTCTGGAGTCATCTGGAAGGTCGGCTGTTAGAACAAACTTGCCCAGACTGGATCATCGCGGGTACATAACTGTGCTGGAGCGCTGACATCGCTACTACATAATGGAGAAGGTCATGTCATCGCGAGCAAATATAAGCAACAGTCACGTTGTCTCATGAAATCACCATCGTGGGAATCAAGTGTACTTCTGCAATGGCAGAGTGTTTGGTCTGTTTTGGAGCACTCATCAGCGCGTATATTTTTACAACAGTCACGATGATGCAGAAACTTTGGCAAAGTGGGTCATTTGGCAACATCAGAGAGCATGAGCATGAATGATTTGGACTCATGACACAGTAGGAAGACTGGTATGAAGGTAGTGACAAATTACTGTGTAACAGATGCCCCCTAAAGTATGAAGCCCGAGAGAGTGGGAGGGGTGAAATGCTTTACGAAACTGACTAAACTGGAACACCACCGGGAAGAACCTGCACACAAGTACAACTGATATCTCTGATAATCAATTACATGTAGTCTAGGCATGGACGCAGCCATCCAAAAGACATACGAAATAGGTATGTGGTATGGACGCAGCCACCCAGCTAATGAGACCATGATAATAACAAAGGTATGGTCGTAGCCATCTATGAAGACTCAGGTATGGTCGCAGCCATCCATCAACGAGTCATGTAATGATCATAATAATCCACAAAATCGCAACTTGGATCTCAACAGACAAAATCCAAGGTCCTGCGCTCCATCTCGACCCGAACAAAGTAAAAGTCCAAGCATGCGAATATAGGAGTTGAAGTCAAACATGCAAGAACATCGTCTGATTACCAGTCAATGATGAAAATTGTTAACAGACGCGAGAGGTACCACCAATAATGACAATGGTCCTCAAGGTACTATAGGTACAATCTACGGCGTGCGAATCAGTGAGCTAGTGTCGAACACCCATAGAATCATTTGACCGGAGGCCAATGATGAAAACCTTGCGTCGAACACGAAGAACCTGCCATTGATGCATGCAGGCTCCAAGGCAACTGAAGGGAGTCTCTAGGTCAGCTTCCTGGATAATGCGCTGAAGTCGACAGGAAGTGACCTTGATCGAAGGTGGGCCATAATGTTTCCCACATCGTCGACACGAGATAGAGAAGGATAAAATGTTTTGTGTGAGGTATCAGAGGGAGGTTGAATATTCTGCAGAGGTCAACTTCTCTTGAACATATCGGCGGCACGACAGTGGACTTGGCAGTATTTGACATTAAATGATCAGGGGTCATGGTGGCAAGGCAATGAGTAGATGAGAGGTCAGACAGGATAACCCAAACCCACGGAGGCAAGTGTAAAAACAATATGAAATGTCCCCACCCAGACATGAATGCAGAAAAGTGCCATGTTCAAGAGCGACATACTGCCGACACGACAATGATTGTGGTTCCATTTTCCCCACCATTTCTGGCGAGTACCCCGGTTATTTTTTGATGACAAGCTTGACGGGGATAGCATATGCTTGAAAGGCGTCATTTCGACAGAATCCGATGTCATTAAGTTTTAACGAGTCTGACAAAGGAAGAACTCGGCGTCTTTTCCTGTTTAGAGAGTCTGAAAAGACAGCAGAAAAGTGAACTCCAGGGGGGTCCTTTTTCGTAAAGTTGTGTCTCTCGAGCCCGAAAAAGTATAAAACGATGCTCGAAAGAACCGCCCAACCAGTATGATCGAGGAGTACTTTTCGTAAGTAGTAACTTCGACCCAAAAAAGTAAAAAAGCGGTCAGAAGCACGTCGTTTTGTAGCCAATAACGAGTCTGAAACGACAAAAACCCGGCGATCTTTTTAAGTTTAAACGGTCGAAAAAAGAGCTTAAAGGCGACCGCCTCTCGCTTCTTTTAACGAGTTGAGAGGGAGACTCGGCTATCTTTTCTTGTTTCACGTCGGAAAAGAGCTTAAAGACGACTTCTCGGGACCAAGTGCGTATAAAACTGTCGTAATTCTACCACCTGAGATCCTGCACAAGGAACACTGCACACGTAAACCCGTTCGAGATAATATAAACAATGTGCATAAAAACATAGTAAAAAACCATATTGGAACCAAGCATATAGTAAAAACCATGATTAAAACCCATATTTATGGAAAATAATATTTAATTTTACAAAATTACCATAAATAGGGGGGATAAACCATATTTTTAACATTGTTACCATTGAGGCTTTGTGGAGCAACTTGGAGCATTGAGGTTGGCAAGCGAAATTCGGCCCCGTACGTGCATCATTCATCCCGAAACCAGTTCTAGGTAGACACACATTGCCCTACGCTCTGTTTTGATGTCTTTTTCCTACATTTTGACGGTGGGATGTGGTCGTTTTGGGCGGTTTTTTTAAATGCATTCCGCTCTCTTTCATTGCAGATTTCGCTATCGGGTCCGCGATGACCGATAAAAACTTCCATAGGCCGCGCCCGGATCAGCGTGTAAAAGTGATGTACTTCCACGCTGACCTAGGAAAAATAGCAAAGGCGCCCATTATCAGCGCGACTGTTTTAAAAACAGGCGCGCTGACGCCGCGCAACAAGGTTTTTAATAAAATTTACGTATGAAACTTTGCAAGCAGGGTGCTGATGAGATTTTTGGTCATGCAGGGTTATAATGGCGTTCGTTTGGCAGGAACGCGCTCACGATAACGATGGTATAGCGGATTTTGCTGATGCCGGGTGCCGAAATGCATTGCGGGGGTGTGGATTGCTTAAATTTTTCTTAACTCCACGCTTGCAGGCACAGCCTAACCTTCTGGAACTCCTGATCAGGGCCTGGAATCCCACGGATGGGAAATTTTTTATCTGAGGCCGGGACATTAAGTTTGATTATACAGACATCTATTTTTTGACCGGGTTGTCTTGTCGAGGTGAGAGGCCTATTCTGGAGGGGTAGCGACCTGGAGGTGATACTTTAGATATGCTGATGGCTCAGGTGTGCCCACGGGCACGCAAGTCGCGGAGTGGAAAAGTGGCAATTCCTACGGTGGAGGACATGATCCTTCGTGCTATGCTCTTCATGGTGACACGGGTGGCAGGCTCCCAGGCCCAACACGAGGCGTCGAAGACCCATCTCCGACTGGCCCTCGAATGCTTGAATCCCACCATGTTTAACTGGGCAGAGGCAGTAGCAGCAAACATGAAGAGACAACTCACCAACTGTCGTCGCAGTGAGACGAAACAGTTTGGCTATGGATCGATTTTACTCCCGCTCATGCTGGAGCGGGTGCCGGCACTGCAACTGCAGGATATGGTTTTGGACCCACCCAAGCCACGCAAGACGAGGGCCACACGATGGGCCCATGTCATGCCACGAGGAGGTGGCGGCCGACCAGTGGCATGGGGGGAATACTTCCGAGAGTGGTTGGAGCGACAGACGATCTTCGTGGAGGACTAGTCGTATGCCGGCCTAGACTTCCGCGGAGACCCTGACATGCAGCTGCCCGCTGGAGAGCAGTGGGATGATGGTGGTAAGACACTTGATCTCATTTTTTGATTTTTTATTTTTATGATGTTTTTTATTTTTTCATGTACATGTCCTAATGACGAACGCTATGGTATGCAGATGTAGGACCGGCGAGACCCCTTGGCCTGGCTCCAGAGGCGTGGAGGGATGCGCAGAGCATTGGAGCTCTAGCCCTGGCTCCTCCGAGAGATAACACGATGGAGACAGTGATTTGAAACCTTAAGGGCTTGCTGACCGGGATTCCAGACTACATGGGGATAGAGGAGGTACCCATAGCGTCCCAGATTCATACAGTAGGAGTAGAACCTAGGATGCACCGCCTGTTGAGGCGGGTGGCACGAGCGGCTGTGCAGTATAGGGAGCACAACCCGCCACAGTAGATATCTAGGTCTTTATTTCCTACTGGTGATTTTTTGAGAGACATGTGTCTTAGATGTACAGAGAACACAGGCCCTATTTGGACATGTACACTTATTTTTGAGCGCCTTGGTGCGCCACACGATATATATATATATATATATATATATATATATATATATATATATATATCCTATGGTCTATTATTGTGCTTTTATGTGCTTGTTTGTATGATGTTTTGATTATATGTTACGAAAATGTCTGTCCAATACATGATTAGCCAATGCATCGGATAATGTGTTTAATCGTCGTGGAATATGCTAATATGTAATGAAATCAAAATTCCCCTCTAACAATTTAACACGTAAATACAACCTTAAAATGCGATGGTCTCTGACGGAATATCGCCCATTGAGCTGATGGACGACAAGTTGAGAGTCCAGGTTGACAACCAATGTACGAATATTGAGATTAATTGCCTCGGACACTATATTCAACGACATTGTTTGTGGTACAGCCTAAACACACACCTTGAATATCTATCAACTCACCGTGAGGATCATAGATCACCCACGCCGCAGAAGACAAATTGTGAGTGCTGCGGC
Organism: Pinus tabuliformis; assembly: GCA_031772625.1. Classification (NCBI taxonomy): domain Eukaryota; kingdom Viridiplantae; phylum Streptophyta; class Pinopsida; order Pinales; family Pinaceae; genus Pinus; species Pinus tabuliformis. The sequence continues at coordinate 720,932,125 of CM062812.1, read as the reverse complement.
AGGCACCGTCAGCGAAACCAACGTAAGGTGCACCAGACATCTACACAAGAAGAAAAAGACACAATAAGCGGCAATCACGCCTTCACACCAAGCCAAAAACATGAAAACACATACACAACACACCTACTAAAACACACGCATGTACAAACCGAAGTGTATGGAATCACGCATAGTACTTTTTCAAGTACAGCCTGTTTCGGGGCTTATCAAGAGGATTACCTTCGTAGTAAATTAGCTCATATGCCCCTTTCTGCAAAACTCTCTTTACAATATAAGGGCCCAGCCACATGGGCTCGAGTTTTCCTGCCCCCAGCTTATCGTTCGCTTGATCGTATAGCAGGACTAAATCTCCCTCAACGAAGGAACGAGGATGGATGGTATGGTCGAAGTGAGTTTTAATTCTCTTCTTCTATGCTTCGATAGCTAGAGAGGCTAGCCGACAGGTCTCGTCCAGCCGTTCTAGGTAAAGAAGACATTCCTCTACCGGAGTAGTGTTGGGAAGCAACTCGACGGCCAATTTTAACGAAGGGATTTCGCATGCAATAGGAAGGATAGCCTCCAGTCTGTAAACTAATTGAAATGGAGTGAAACCGGTGGCATCCTTCACAGAGGTTCGATAGGACCACAAGGCGGGGAACAACATCAAATTCCAATTAGACTTATGCATGCCAACGGTACGTTGAAGCATCGTAACCAAAATCTTGTTAGCGGCTTCAACCTGGCCATTGGACTGAGGATAGTATGGGGTCGAACTACCATGTCGTAAGCCTAGTTGGGTTGTTAGTTCGGTCATCATGTGATTACGGAAATGCTTCCCGTGATCTATGACGATGGCCTGAGGAACTTCGAACCGTGAAATAACATGGTTGAACAAAAATTGCGTCGTTGTGTGACCGTGTTCAGTTAATGTGGGCATCGCCTCGGCCCATTTTTTAAAGTAATCGACGGCAATGATAATATACCCATGCCCCGCTGCCGAGCGAGGGTTACAGGTCGTACAATCAATGCCCCATTTTTGCAAAAGGGCCAACGGTGACAACAGGGTGCAACGGAGCTGGTGGCGCACGCATCTTCCGCTGGCATATCTGGCACTCATGACACGAACGGATGGCAAGAATGCAATCTTTAAAGATGGAGGGGAAGAAATAACCGGCGCGGAGGATTTTTTGAGCCGTGGCATATCTGGACATGTGACCACCACAGGCGCCAAAATGGCAGTCATTCAGGACTCACTCAGTTTCCTCGAGAGTTAGACATCGGCGGAGGACGGAGTCAGCGCCGAGACGGTACAGGGTGTCCCCAATAATACAGTAGGGCTGAGACTGATGACGGATCCGTCGCCGAGCATCCTTGGACACAGCGGGACGGAAAGAATATGTCTGCATATATACAATGATATCCCCGTACCAGGGATCGAGGGTGCTAATCAGGAATAGAGTTTCATCCGAGATATGGTCCTCTAAGTGATAGGGTGCATTAGGAGATGGCAAAGAGCAAAGTAACTTGGAAAAGACCAGGGACTTCTTAGACTTGGCAGCGGTGAATTCCAAGTCGAACTCTTGGAGGATGATGATCCACTTTGAGTACTTGCCCCCCAGCAACTGACGTGACAAAATGTACGTCATCGGGTTGTAATCAAAAATCACGGTCGTAGTACGCAACAAGATATAATGCCGGAAACGTTGGATGGCACAAACAGCGGCCAATGCCAACTTCTCGACGTAAGCATATCGAGTTTCCGTGTCTAAAAGGTTGCGGCTAAGGTAATATATGACATGCTCAGTGTCGTCATCGTCGTCTTGCACGAGAACCATGCCGATAGTGGTATCGGCGGTGGCCAAATACAGAGTATAATCACGATGGTAATTCGGAGGACGGAATAATGGAGCAGAAACAAGGAGACCCTTGAGACGCTCGAAAGACTCTTGAGCGATAGCATCCCAATGAAAAGGGGTATATCGCTTCAATAACCACGTAAATCCTTTAGCCACTTCAGCATAGTTCGTAACGAATCGTCTTAAGAAATTTGCTTTGCCCTGCAAGCTCTGCAATTGCTGCAAAGAAGCAGGGGGAGGAAGATTCAGAATAGCTTTGACTTTAAGGGGATCTAGACGGATACCTCTCGGGAGACGATAAACCCGAGCAGTCTGCCTGATTCAACTCAGAAGACACATTTATGAGGATTAAGCCTAATGCGGTAGTGTCGACAGCGGAGAAATATTTCACGAAGATGGGAAGGGTGGTCCTGTCGTTTGACTAAATGAGCTGGTAGATCGTCCAGGTACGGTTTTACAATGTGACGGATGTCATGAAAAGCATAGGACATTGCACGTTGGAAGGTAGCACCGGCGTTCTTCAAACCGAAAGGGAGCTTTTTGTAAGCAAAAGTGCCCCAAGGACAGATAAAGGCAATCTTATGCTGATCAGCGGGCGCAATATTGATCTGGTTATACCCAGAAAAACCGTCCATAAATGAATACATATCGCTCCCTGCACACTCATCAATGAGCTGATCAATGAAGGGTGTGGGGAAGTTATCCTTAGGACAGGCCCAGTTAATGTCACGGTAATCAACACAGACTCGAATGGTACCTTGTTTTTTGTTCACAGGGACGATATTGGAAACCCAATCCGTGAGTGGAATGGGGTAAATAAAACCAGTCTTGAGAAGCTTTTCAACTTCTGCTTTAATGGTTGCAGCCTTTTGGGGGTGCACGGGGCGTAGACGTTGGCGAACAGGCTTAGCACCCAGATACGTAGATATCTCATGCACCACTATGCTAGGGTCAATGCCGGGCATTTCTTCGTAGGACCAAGCGAAGACATCACGAAATTCACGAAAAAGATCGGTATAGAGCTGAATTTCCTCTGGAGTACAAGTGACTCCAATGTGAATGTGCTCGACAATCCCTGGTTTCGCAGAGATGTCAATGGGTTGGGTCTGCGTGATGTTTCCCATATTTCCTTCAGAGGACACTTGATAAACTTGGATAGGTGTTTGAAGGGGTTGAGATGGGAGACAAGGAGAAAACTGCTTGAGACAGGTGATCATTTCCTGATGGGCAGGGAGAAACAAGGAACGATGGTGATGATCAGACCAAGGAGGTTCCTTGAGAGACATGGTCTCGATAATGGCTTCATCAGAAGGAAATATTTCCTTTAAAGGATCCGAAGTAGCGTCATCTCCAAGCCAATGGGAATGAACATACAAGTCGGGAGCCCTGCTCGGAGGAGCAAGTTCAGGAGGGGGAGTCGATGCAGCAACGATTTCAACGTAGTTGAGCTCGGCAGGACTCAACGGCATCATATCGCCCCAAGATTCTATCTGATTAGCGGGGGGAAGAACCCACTGATCAGAGCGCACGGAAATCATATTAATAGGAGCGAGATTAGGAGGTGGGAGGGAAAAGACATCCATCAGGGCAGGATCTTTAAAAAGTCCGGCTCCCACACTCTCACATGATTTGGAGGTATGCTCCACAAAAGGCATGTTGCCTTCGGAAGAGGAGGCGAAGAAGGAGAGCTGGTCCACAGTGACAATCTTCCCCTGATGAGGGAAACGAATGACACGGAAAAGAGACGAAGCCACGGCTTGCATGGCGTATGTCCAGCTACGTCCGAGGAGGAGGTTGTAGGTAAGATTAGCATCGACAACTTCAACTTCCACTTCGACCGTCTTCCCTTCCAAAGAAATGGGCAAATGTTGGAGTATACCATAAGGACAAGACTCTCTTCCATCAAAGGCTTCCAAGGTTGTAGGAGACTGGCTCAGCGTCGGAGAACCAATAGATTTCCAACAGGCAACAGACATGATGCAAGTTGAAGCACCTTCATCAATGACTATACGATGAATCGTTTTAGGGTTGATAATGACCTGTATGAGGAAGGCGATTTGGTGAGGCAGTCTCGGCGTATGGCCTTTGAGGTCAAAAGTAATCAGATCCGAGTCAGCCGGGTCTATGCCACCGATGGCCGATAGCAAGGACTTCCTCTGGGAGGGGCAGCTCTGGAGCACTTCTAAGGCGGACATAGCAGACAGAGCCTGAGCTAAGTCCTCAACGATGTTGTAGTGCTGGGCAGCACGAGCATTAGGGTTGTAAGAAGACTTCTGGAGTACACCTTTTGGAGGGGGTCGGATGGGCGTCTCAGTGCTAGGTCTCTCGATATGGAGTGGACCAGAACTGGATGGAGGAGCGCTGGAGGGGACCTCAGGCTCTTTCCCGGCATGCGACGGATATTCTTTTGCCCGAGTACTGATGTGGACGGGGATCGTCCCAGCCATAAATACTTGAGAGCCAAATGAAGAAGAGGGTTGCGATGGATCAACCACCATTTGAGTTTGTTGTGAGGGGAAAGGTTCTTTGAGCACAGCAGGAGTCCCGGGAGCACCTTTCAACAATTGACTAACTTCGGACCACCTGGGGCAGTCTTTAGTATAGTGATCCTTGTCACAGATAAGACAAGGATACTTGGGTTTACGTTTGGCTCCTTCCTTGGGTGGAGGTTTAGGGGAGTCCTGTCTGGGCTGCTCATATTTATTCTTCGCTTTCCCCTTCTTCTTTCCTTTCGAGGATTTATCCGCCGTGGTGGACTAGACAGCGTTAACCTCGGAAGTATTTCCAGAATTAGATACACCCTGAGAAGTGTTTTCGTTTGAAGCATTCGATTTTTGCTTCCCAGGGTTCGCGGATGATTTCTTCGAAGACGAATTTATAGAGCCAATAACACCATCAACAGATGGCTTTGGCGGAGCTTTGGATGTTCCGGGTCTCGGGGCATCAGGAAAATAATCATATAACGTACCTGACTGAGAATAAACTAAGTCGAGGTACTGAGCACGCGTGATAGCTTGCTCTTCAGTTACACAAGCTCCCATAGCAATGTCTTGCGCGATTGCAGGGACAAAGGAGGTTGTAAACCAATCGGTCAGGAGCTAATCAGGAATCCAGAACTTGATCAAACGACGACGCCGTCTCCATTCATGTATATGATCGGATATATGTGTGGCCGTGTCTGTTTAAGAGACGTGAGGAGATGTGTTCCTATCTCATACTGAATGGGCAACTAAAAGTGAGTTAGAAATGCCATTGCCAACGAGTTGAAATCTTGAAAGGATCCGCGATTCAACTCAATGTACCACTTAGCAGCCGAGTCGATGAGAGTCCTTTGGAAAAGCGAAGCCGGATGGAATCGCCAAGCCACGAATTTGACGAACACCAAAGTTGATAAGTCATGACGTGGGCTTGAGGGTCCTCTCCAGCTTTGCCATCGAATTTGGGGCAATCGCCGGGTATCTTGGTTGGAACTGGTGGCCAGTACGGATTATGAAGAATAGGATCATTAGTCAATTTGGACACATCTGGTGTTGCTAAGAAAGGTAACTGAGGATTGAAGGACATTTGTGGCCGTGGATAAGAGGTAATACCAGAGTTCCATCCAGGTGGTGGTTGCCCCCATGGACTTTGTCCGGACGGGCCTGGCCCATAAGGGTTATGTCCGTAGGGATTCTGTCCATAGGGGTTCTGTCCATAATCGGACGGTTGACTCTGGATCTGCCCCCCAGCACCCCATGGATTACCAACTTGACATGCAGGAGCAACATATTGTTGCTGGTAATTCTGATAAGGAGTGACCTGCATTTGTTGATAATTTTGGTACGGGGCCAACTGAGCTTGCCCCTGGGGTTGCTGGTAACCATACGGTTGCTGAGCTCCATACTAAGCCTGGTGACCAGGCTGCGCTTGGTAAGAAGGTTGGGATTGAAACCCACCTTGCATCTGAAGACCAGTTTGAGTCTGGGGCCCAGAAGGATGTCCTTGAAAAGGTGGAGCTTGGGCCACCTGGCCGGAAGGTTGTCCTGGTTGAGTTTGGGACGGACCCATTTGCCCAGAAGGATGAGCTTGCTGGGTGTTAGGTTGTCCTTGTACAACCGAGGGTTGTCCTTGCGGAACAGATGGCTGAGCAGGCTAGACAACCGGTTGACCCCGAGGTCGACCAACTTGTCCAGATGGATGACTAGGCTGGGCAGTGGGTTGGCCTTGCTGCACGTAAGGCTAACCACCCTGCCCAGAAGGGTACCCTTGCTGGATTCCAGGTTGTCCTTGTTGCATATAAGGTTGTCCTGCTTGTCTAGATGGATAACCTTGTTGGACACCAGGCTGACCTTGTTGGATGTAAGGTTGTCCCGGTTGCCCAGATGGGTAACCTTGCTGAACACCAGGTTGCCCCGAATTACCAGAAGCTTGAGAAAAATAAGTAAAGGACAGACTACCAGAGGCTGAAGGTTGTCTCTGAAAGGGTTGTCCTTGTGGGCCCCAAGGTTGCCCTGGGTGAGACTGGCCATAATACTGCTGCCCTTGGGGGGTTTGCACGTAAGACGGCTGGCCTTGGTTAGGCGGTCCCTGAGGCTGTGCAGGCATTGCTTGGCCACCATGATAAGTGGTGGTGCCCCAAGCAACGGATAATGGTACCAAGACCTCAACAACAGGCTGAGATGGCAAGGGCCTAGAATGATAAAGGTACTAACCAGTGGAATCGTAGTAATAGAACGGACCTTGCGAGCTTGGATCCTGGACAGCTTGCAAATAGCGATCATATGGCCCCCCTGCTGGAGTGGGACCAGAAGAGGGCGGGGCACTTTGTGCAGGATGAACAACTCTGGGTGTATGTGTTGGCTAGCCACTACTTACTAGGCCGTGAGACGGACCAGCAACAGTAGTCACAGCTGAAGATGTCGTAACGGCACTAACAACCGGTGTTGAATACGCTACACAAATAGTCGGAACAGTTGGAACTGAAGTGACGGGTGTATTGTGAACTTGTGAAATAAAAGATCCCGTAGTGGGAGTGATGTGGTGATCCCACATTGTACTTGAAGAGGGGATCCTAGTACCCATATTATCCCTCAAAGACTTATAGCGTGAGGGTACCGGGGATGTGGCCGGGATAGGAGTTTCGATACTTGACAAAACAGGTGTCTCACTCGCTCTAGGAGATGTATCATCCATGTCAGAGGAAGACATTGGGGTCGAAACACCAGGAGGGGTAAAAGGAATATCGTCTTCGTAAGGCTCCCAAATGGGGTTCCAGTGAAATTCGTAAGCCTCGTCGTCTGGAGCACGAGAGTTAATTGGTTGGATACTTGGAATAACAGGGAGAGTATCACTGACAACCGGTACCTTAGGAGCAACAGAAGAAGGAGACCCTTGGTCACTTGGAACGGGAGACGGGATCGATGATTCCACCAGGATGACAAACTTCAAAAAATCCTAGGGAAACTAACGAGAAAGGACCCTACTCAAACTAATGCAAACAAGATCTAACCGGGTAAATGTTAATCGTGGCCGAATAAATTTTAAGACGCAAGGACATAACTTGACATTTTCATTTTTTAAGAGTCAAGAAAAGGACAAAAAGATGACTCTAGTCGCCTTCGAATGCTTAATGAGCCCGAAGTGACAAATTCTCAGATGAGCCTTTTCTTTTAGGGAGTCTGAAAAGGATCAAAAGTGACTACTCTAGAGAGCTAGGCAAAAGGGTTTACCAAACAAATCCGTAAAACTGCATATACACCTCGGCAGTCATATGAAAACCAAGGACTTTCTTGACGGCAGTCAATCTTCCCGAATGTTGTGTTCGGTGCGTTACGGCTTGTAAGGCGGCAGACACGGCTTCCTATGGATAAAGGATGACAACCTAGTGGGGTCTCCCCATATACTCGACGGTACATGGGAGCTCAAATCCGTGCTAGGCCACTATTGCGTCACGGAAGGAGGAATCACCCAACCTTAAGTGAAACAAAAGTGACTAGGTTTAACGACGCTGGAGCACGTCTCTAGCCTAGACCTCTAAACAGTGTGCGTTATGTTCCAATGTGTTTTTAGGTTCATTCAGTTCATTTTAAGTTTGATCTTGTATTAGGTTTCAGTTTTCACGCCTTACCGTATGTAATCTCTCAAAATTCCCTAAATGCAAACTATATGCCAAAATATGTCATTTCATTCGATGAATGCTAGTTACGAGAGGGTTTGAGGGCTTTCATGCAAACGAAATGATCACAAAACAACAAATAACTTCCCTAATGCAGCTAATGGAAATTCACAAACTTTTCTTCAAGATCACTAATTACTAATCAAAATGAAAAGCTTCTAATTCTCATTAACTAATACAAAGCAAAAGAGATTTTTTTTTTGTTGATGGAAAAGTGCATTAAACAAACTTTGAGAAACGATAACAAACAAATGTGAAAAACCGGTTGACCCCAAACAACTGTGATCTGTGTCCGGGTAGTGAAAAGAAATCGAAACAATGTCAAGATTGGTTCAACAATGATCACTTAAACAACCAACCAAAAGCAAGCAAAGAGGAAGGCTCAATCAAACCAATAGCAAGCAGTAAACGAACCTTTGCAAACCAGTAACCAAGCAAAGCTGATCCAACAAACTTGGAATAATAAAACTAGGTCACAAAGCAAAAAGGCAAGATTCGCTCAACAAAACTCACAAGAGAGTGTTTCAACCTCCAGACAGTGAAGAACAAGTCACAAACCAAGTGAGAATAGCAGGGGATAGCAAGACCAATAGGTTCAGGAGGCAGAATTGAAGAAATTCAATTCTACAGGAATCAGCGCGGGTGATACACAGCAACAATGCGCTAATAAAGAACTACGCATAGCAACAATGCGATGTCAACGCGGCAGTACACGCCTTACCTGCGATGGTCCGATTTACAGAACCATCGCAACTGTTAGGTGTATTAACGCGATGAACAGGAGGTCACAGATAAGGCTACGCAATGACAGCGCGACTGTTTAATTATAAACCGCGATGATGTTCAAAAACAACCACAATCAAGCCAAAAACTCCCAAACCAAGACAGTTAATTTTTAAACAAACAAGGCATCTCCTAGACCAAACCAGGAAACCAAGAAACAGAGAACTAATCCCCAAATTTTGAAAAGAGACCAAAAACAAGCTCAAGGAAAGAATGAACAAAAAGGGACAAAGGCCAGCTCCAAGCTGTTTAGTTCGTAAACCAAACCGGAGATTGACTGAAGTGGCGTTGATCTACTTCGCTAATGCAGATCAATAGCGTTTCGAAGGCTATCTGGCCGTGCTTCAGGCTCCGTCTAAATTTTACAAATCAAACAACAAGGTAAACTCCCCAGTGGAGTCGTCAAATTGTTGTGGAGGTATATCCCCTCTGTGGACAGAGGCGATCCCTACTAGTCCAAATAGGGTCTAGCAACAATCAAACAACGCTAACATACAGGTTCCTAATTTCAAATTAAAGACTGATGATGAGGGCCTACCTGGATTCCAATGCTAGTACTTGTAGAAGAGTCGACGCTCCCGTTCCTTTGCTCGGGCTAGTCACAATCCTCACGATCCTGGTGAAAAGACACCTGCACATGCAAAGAACGATACAAACACAAGCATAAAATCCAATAGATGCAACTATATATCAGTCAGAAAGGATATAACTCAATCACCATTATAAAGACAATAAGAGTGGAACCATAATGATAGTCGTCTATTATTGATAAAAAAAAGAAGAATACAACCATAGTTCTAACGCCAAATCCTTCTCAAGAGGGTCCAGCCAGCAAGTTCCTCAAGCATTCACCCTTGAAGGTAGATCTCCCAAGATAAAACTCTCTCACTCACAAGTTTACACAAGATCAAAACACTTCACAACCTTCCTTACGATCTCTAACAATCCCACACTTGTCACACCAGCTACCTATCAAGCTCACACACTATCAACAACACTCCAAACACTATGAATTCTAATCTAGCAGCTCATAGCAGTGGTGGAGGCTTAAATAGGAGAAGGGGTCTCCATGAATGGTGGGAAGATGAGCTTATCTCCAAGGAAGGTGGCTCAAATGACGAAACAGACATGCCAGAGAAGAGAGGGCGACATATACAAGGCCAACAACCAGGTCTGGAGTCATCTGGAAGGCCGGTTGTTAGAACAAACTCGCCCAGACTGGATCATCGCAGGTACATAACTGTGCTGGAGCGCTGACATCGCTACTACATAACGGAGAAGGTAATTTCATCGCGAGCAAATATAAGCAACAGTCCCATTGTCTCATGAAATCACCATCACGGGAATCACGTGTACTTCCGCGATGGCAGCACGTTCGATCTATTTTGGAGCACTCATCAGCGCGTATATTTTTACAACAGTCGCGATGATGCAGAAACTTTGGCAAAGTGGGTCATTTGGCAACATCAAAGAGCATGAGCATGAATGATTTGGACTCATGAGACAGTAGGAAGACTGGTATGAAGGCAGTGACAAATTACTGTGTAACATAGCCCAAAATCATCGCAAGAAGGGAACCTTAGCAACCTTTGTGAAGGGAGGGGAGAAATAGGAGTAATTGAAGAACCAAGATCTCCTCTTGGGATAATTCAGCCATTAAGTAGCCCAGATAAGGGAAGTGTTGCAAAAATCATTCATAACGAAGTTGAAGAACCTCAAGAACCAAAATCCCCGCAGACATTAGGCACTCTCATCATCCCAGATAAAGGAAGTGTTGTTAAGGCCATTCCTGTTCAAGCCATTCCCCCTCGACAACCTAGGAATACCCTCCTAGATATCCCAGAAGGTTATTGGCATATATTTGACCAAATGGCCCAGAACCAGCCAAACACCCAAACCTCTACACTGCAATACCCCATTGTGGATACTACAGCTAATGCACCTATGAAAGCAATTCCTCTCCAGCATATCCCTACATTCCATGGCCTTACATCAGAAGATCCGGATGCATTCTTATTTGAATTTGATGTGCTGTGTAGAGGATATGACTATACCACCGATCCCCATAAACTAAAATTGTTCCCCTCTACATTGTAAGGGGCTGCTTTAAGATGGTTTATGGGATTGGGAGGTGGTGTTATAAACAATTGGGATCAAATGAAAGATGTTTTTCTAAAAAAATATCAGGATTATTGCAGGTCTAGAGAATTAAAATATGAAATATTTCAGATGGTAGCTAGACTAAATGAAACATTAGAAGAATATGTTGAACGTTTCCAGTATAATCTTCGAATATCTCCTTATGCATCATTACCCTTACCTGATAATGTATTAAAAACAACATTAATTAGGGGAATGAAGGAATAATGGATTGAAACACTAAATATTATGGGAAAAGGAGATATTTATCAGGAAAATTTTGTTGACATTATTGATTTATGTATCAGGAGCTCGAGAGGTAGCACAAGACTAAAACCAGCGGAACATGACAGGTTTACCAGAGACAACAAGATCTCTGCAGAGGGAGTAACTCACGCAGAAATTGGAAATTTATTAGAAAATTTTAAAACTGACATATTGGGGACACTGACAACACAACTTGATATTATTCAGGCCAAACAAAAGCAAGCAGAGGCAGAATAGAATTTGGTAATCTTCTGTCCCAGATGCAGAAAGAAACACAGCCACAAGGAGTGTCCATTAGATGCAGTCCAAATTTGCGCCATTTGTACAAAAGACCACTCTATAGAGAGTTGTCCCTCACTTCCTGGATTGAAAGCAGTATACAAGGAAGCGGAAGAAGAGCCAGAACCGGTGTACCTACTCAATCAACGCCGTCAATGGCAGCCGTGACAATCAGGTATGTTCCCAGATCCAGCTTCTTCTTTTCAGCCTCCACAATATCATGCTCAACAATATAACACAATGTGGCAAAATCAACCTCCCTTCTCAAATTGGTCACAACAACCATTTCCTTCATCATCACCATGGCCAAACCAAACAAGTCAACCCAGTTGGCCAAATTTTCACTATACTCCGTCATATTGGCAAAACAACGTATATCCAGCACAATGGTCCCCTCCTACTTCACAAGTCAAGCCTGGCAGACAAACTGGCAAAGACCGATGAATCAGCCAATAGGAACCATTCCGCTCCCTCAACCTACACTGCCAGCATTACAACAAAACCCTCAGTCTAATTTAAGACTGCAACTCCCGGCCCAGCCCAACCCTAATCCAAATAATAGATCAGTCCAATCTATCCAAATAATTGAAACACCAGAACCAGAAACCGATCTAAAGGAGTGTAATGATCTTCAATTAAGATCTAGCGCATTATAGAAACAGAGGGAGATAAAATCGCTCAAGTTGAAAATCAGTTACCTATAGAACAACCACCACAAGAAGAGGATGTGACCAAACAACAAATTCATGATCAAGCAACCACATCTTCTCCCCCATTCCCAGAACGATTAATTATACCTCAACCTATACAACACCCTGATTTTGACATTCTGGGAGAACTGAAAAATTTGTACATAAAAATCCCACTCCTCCAAGCCATCCAAGACATCCCAATATATGCAAATACCATCAAAGAGCTATGTATAAAAAAACCAAGGAGGAAAATAACAAATAACCCAAAAGTCCAAGTAGTTGGTACCTTATCCGATCTATTATCAGGAAAAGAAACACCCGTTAAATATGAAGACCCAGGAAATCCAATAGTAACAGTACAAATCAATGGACAAACCTTCTCAAATGCCTTAGTTGATCTAGGAGCTGCAATCAATATCTTAACAACCACCACTTGTCAAAAACTAGGCATTACATCAGTAGAACCAACTTCCACTTTATTAGAACTGGCTGACCAATCCAGGGTTGGGCCAGAAGGTACATTGCATGATGTCATGATATCCGTTGATTCTTGGGAGTATCCTACCAGTTTTATGATAATAAACCCCAAAAACTGACTTCATGGACATCCATTGATTTTAGGCAGACCTTGGCTTGCAACTGCTGACACTTATATTGGTTGCCGACAAGGTAGTATGACCATAACTAGGGGGGCTAATATCAAGAATATAGCTTTATATCTTCTAGCCCAGCCAAGTGTCACAATAATAAAAACTAACAAACATCCTGTATCATACCTCACTGAAAATATTAGTTCTCCATTAACCATAAAAGATGCCCTCGATTTCAAAGATCAAACAGAAGATGATGCCATTAACAATTTTATTAGCCAAGCTAAATCTAGATCCCACATACAATGTCACATGATAGAAGCAGCATTTGATAATGAATTAGAAGAATATCCTCTTAAAGATACTCACGATCAAACAATACCTACTACCTCTGTCTCAAATAGAAAAACTGTAGAAATTGAGCCAAGAAAAACTTTAAACATCAATGCGAACCTGACTTCCAAACAAGAAGAGAAGTTGATCCAACTACTGAGGAAATACAAAGAAGCATTTGCATGGGACTACCCTGACATGAAAGGAATTGATCCCCAGTTATGTACACACCAAATTTACATAGAGAAGGATGCAAGACCCGTTTGCCAACCACAAAGGAGACTTAACCCTCATTTAAAAGACATTGTAAAAGCTGAACTTCAAAAAATTTTAGATGTGAACTTCATCTACCCTATCTCTGATAGTAAATGGGTCTCTCCACTTGTTGTGGTGCCAAAGAAGAATGGAAAGTGAAGGATTTGTGTAGATTATAGGGAGCTAAACAAAACAATACAAAAGGACCACTTTCCCCTTTCATTCATTCACCAAGTATTAGACACTTTGGCAGGAAAGAAATTCTTTTCTTTCTTAGACGGCTTCAGTGGATACAATCAGATTCAGGTTGCCCCTGAAGACCAAGACAAATCTACTTTTACTTGTCCCTGGGGAAAATTGCCTACAGAGTTATACCTTTTGGCCTATGCAATGCCCTTGCCACATTTCAAAGGGCTATCCTCAGCATCTTTTCAGACTTAATAAATGAAGGGCTCGAAGTATACATGGATGATTTTACACCATACGAGGATGATTTCGACCCAGCATTGGACACAATGGAAAAAGTGTTGCACTGCTGCATTGCGTTCAGGCTCTGTTTGAGCCATGAAAAATGTTATATGATGATGGCTGAAGGACTTATTTTAGGCCATTATATCTCAGCGGCTGGAATATAGGTAGACCCGGCCAAAATCCAAATAATTTTGCTAATTCCCACTCCTACCACTCAGACAGAGGTACGCCGTTTTCTTAGATTTTCTAGTTATTATAGAAGATTTATAGAACATTTTTCTCATATTGTTGCACCTCTATATGCACTGACAGGTAATGTTGACTTTCTTTGGACAGAAAAATGCGACCGTGCTTTCCAGGATCTGAAAAAGCTTGTGTCAACAGCCCCAGTCCTTAGAGGTCCAAATTGGGACCTGCCATTTCAAATTTCATCAAATGCTTCAGATACAGCTATTGGAGCAGTCCTTGGGCAGGAAGAAGATAAAAAACCATATGCAATTTATTATATTAGCAAGAATTTATCTCCTGCTGAATTGAATTATACTGTTACTGAAAAGGAATTTTTGGCTGTAATACATGTTGTCAATAAATTCAGGCATTATATTACTGGATATCATGTTATCTTGTATACAGATCACTCTGCCATAAAATATTTAGCAAATAAGCCAATCACAAATGGTAGAGTAACTAGATGGTTGATTTTATTTCAGGAATTCGATATCACAATAAAGGACCAACCTGGAAAAGAAAATCTTGTAGTTAATTTTCTCTCATGAATGCCAAAACCAGTGGACACAGCAGCAGTTGAAGATCAATTTCCAGATGAGCATTTGTTTGATGTCACTGTTAAAACACCCTAGTATGCTAATGTTGCGAATTATTTAGTAGTAGTCAAATTACCAAAACATCTGACCCCCAATGAACGAAAACAGATTGTCCAGTGAAGTACTCGATTTTCTTGGATTGGGGGCTACCTGTTCCATACAGGGGCAGATATGCACATCAGGAGATGCGTCCGTGAAGATGAAATTTTTTACATTTTGAAAGCTTGTCACGACGGACCATGTGGCAGACATTTCGCCGATCGAAGAACTAGTCACAAGGTGCTACAAACAGGATATTATTGGCCCACGATCTTCAAAGATGCAAAGAAGTTCATTCAAGCTTGTGACAGCTACCAAAGAGCAGGACGCCCTGGACAATCTGACGAAATGCCCCTGAACCCACAGCTAGTTATTGAACCATTCGAGCGATGGGCCCTCGATTTTGTTGGTCCAATTAACCCATCATCGAACCAGAAAACATATATTTTGGTAGCAACAGAATATGTCACCAAATGGGTTGAAGCAGAGGCATTGCGGAGAGCTACAGAGGATTTCGTCATACAATTCCTATTCCATATATTTGTGTGATATGGGCTCCCAAGAAATATAATTACAGACGGTGGACAACAGTTTGCTGGTAACAAGATTGCTGCAACACTAAAAAACTATCATATCTAGTAGAAAATTACTACTCCATACCACCCACAGGCAAATGGTCAAGTAGAAAGAAGCAATAAAATAATAGAAGCAATCCTAACAAAATCCATTGCATCACATACACATGATTTGGCTGCAAGATTTCCAGAAGCCTTGTGGGCTTACAAAACAACATGGAGAAGCACTACCAGCTATTCACCATACCAATTAGTATTTGGAAAGGAACCCATCTTTCTGATAGAATTCAAGATACAAACACTGCGAACAGCGCAAGAAGTCGATCTAGATCTAAACGAGGCACAGGTTAATAGATTACAGCAGATCAATGAGCTAGATGAAATCAGGCTCTCTACCCTTCAACACACTGCATTGATCCAACAATAGCAAGCTAAATGGCATGACGCTCTCATTAAAAATAAAGTCTTCCGCAAAGGAGATTGGGTGCTTCTATACGATTCCAGGTTTCAGGATTTTCCCTGGAAGCTTCAGACTCGTTGGTTGGGACCATATGAAATCCAGAAGGTACATGATAATGGCACCCTTACTCTAACTACCATTGACGGATCTGAACATACCTTCAAGGCAAACGGCCACCGAGTTCGACTATACCACAAACCACTTACTCGGGAATCCTTCTGCCAGCAACTCCGCGAAGACTCTGACATGTAGATTTTGGTGGAGGAAGAGAAATCTTCCTCACCTCTGGTTCATTAAGTGATTCAACTGTTCTTACATTCTGTATATAATTCTTTTCTTTTGTTAGCGTAAAACTGTTCTCTGTACATATTTTTTCGTATTTGTACTCTACTGTTCCTTTTAGGAAGCAACAGCATTCTCATTGACTTGTTGTTTCTTTTTCAAGAAACAGCGCCTCTACATTTTCTTGTTCCTTTTCGAAGGAACAGCAGTTTCACCATTTTGTTGTTCCTTTTCCCAAAGGAACAGCACTTGCATTTTTTTGTTGTTCCTTTTTCCGAAGGAACAGCACTGTCGTTTTTGTTGTTCCTTTTCTGAAGGAACAGCATGTGTGTGCACCTTCGTTTTTCTATTGTTCCTTTTTCCAAAGGACCAGCACTTTTGTTTTTGTTGTTCCTTTTCTAAAGGAACAGCACTTTTGGTTTCCGCTGTTCCTTTTTCCGAAGGAACACCACTTTCTTTTTTTTGCTATTCCTTTTTCCGAAGGAACAACACTTTTTTTCCTGTTCCTTTTCCGAAGGAACAGCACTTTTGTTTTTGTTGTTCCTTTTTTCGAAGGAACAGCACTTTCGCTTTTGTTGTTCCTTTTCCGAAGGAACAGCACTTTCGCTTTTCTGTTGTTCCTTTTTCTGCAGGAACAGCACTTTCATTTTTTTTGTTCCTTTTCCAAAGGAACAACACTTTTGGTTTCTGCTGTTCCTTTTTCCGAAGGAACAGCACTTGCATTTTCTGTTGTTTCTTTTCCAAAGGAATGGAACTTGAATTCTTTGTTGTTCTTTTTGAAATGACAACATTTTTGTATTCCTTTCACCTACACTAGTTCTCCTTGCTGTTCCAATTAAAGGACAGTTGTTGTTCCTCTCAATATACAACAATTTCAAGTCTTTTTTTGTGATTTGGAGCACAGCTATACACTTATGCAATGGATACAAAACTAGAGCATACTGAAATCAACAAATTACATAAAATCGCTATTTTTTCAGAAATTGCTTTGAATTGATAGCAGGAAAGAGGAAAGGACACAACTATTCATCACTTTGTTGTCATTATTCTACTAATACTAATATGATTGGTTATCTTTATCATGGTGGTTCTTTTTAAATTCCCATAATCTTCTTTGATCATTATTAAGGAATAAGAACAAAGGGTATATTTTTCTATTGAGATGTTAAGACTTCTTCCACCATTCCTACTCTTAAGGAGTGTTGAACCACCCTTTGTGTATAAATAGGAAAGTACTTTATAAAAGAGAAAAATGTTTATATGATTTGCTAATATGGGTTTTCAAATGAAGGATAGGGGGTCTCATCAAGAGCCAGCTTACCATGATCATAAGGAAGAAAGTGAAGTGGCATTCCCACTATGGCCACCACACCAGGGATATGATCCAAGAGGCACATCAGAAAAAATAAAGAGTCCTTGGAACAGGAGGTCTCATCACGAGCCGGCCTGCCCACCTTTCACTCCTTCCTGGTGAATGGCATTATGGTTTATCTAGTTACCAAGCCAGCATAATGACCTCCATTTTGACATTGCACAGCACTTCCTAAGCATACACAAAGGATCATGGTTCCATGGGTGAAAGAAACAACTCTGTCAAGGTTATGGACACCTGTGGGCAACAAAGCTCTGTTGATGGTATTGAAGTCACATTCCTTATACACCAATAGCAATTATCAAGACCCTTCTTTGTCTTATACCTTTGTAATAGGTCAAATGAGATTATGTATATAACTTCCCCGAACCTTTAAACACATGAAAATCTATTACAACCAATCATGACAGAAAAATTTGATAATGACCGCATCAGACTTTTTGTGCACGTTAGCTATCCTATCCTCCCAGCCTCGCATCATATCACGGCATTCTCTTATTTATTAAGCAATTCTATTATACACCTCGATTTCGGCAACCTGCTCCTTTTGTAAACATGGCATCTCGGTATATGTTGTTCCTTTATGACTTTATACCATGGCAGATTGGCACGTCGCTCCCTCATTTGACGGCCAAGGACGACCTATCACATTACAGGGGGGAAGCAGGTGACCTCATAATTTGATGGTATACGTGTCAGAATATTATTAGAAGAATTTCACTTGGGAATAGCAAGGCTTAACAGTATATTGTTTTCCAATTTGCATGGCTTGTTGTTCCTAAGCTATTTCCATATTATGCTCTACAACAATTAGTAAGTGACTTGGGAATTTGAACAAGCTTTTTGTTTCGTTATTTTCTCTGTATTTTCTAACAGTTTGAATAGCCTGTTGTTCCATTACCATCTCTGCGTTTTTACAGTGTACTAAAGCATGGGAGGAAGATCAATTCGGAGAGAACCACAGGTATTGACAGTTTCTGATGCTGCATGGGAAATCCTAACAAGGGCGGGATGGATAGTTTATCTCAATCGTTTACAAGAATCCAACGAGACCGTAGCAATAGAATTCTTGTAGAACTTGCAAGAATATCACTCCACGGTAAGAGGGATACACATAGCAGTCACCGATGACATAATTGCAGAGGCCTCGGGACTGCCAGCCACTAGACCTGTGTGGACTCTAAAGAAGGAGAGACTGTGATAAATCATAAAAATCGTCCAAGATGAAGGCCAAAACCTGACTGTAAGAGGAAAGGGAGTTCTACTAGCAGCATTAGGAGATCCATGGGCAGAATTGGCAAGATTCATCTAGAGCTACATCACCTGTGAAGGTAGGAAAGACGTGGTAAGACCACGCCACCTTAAACTTTTAACCGTATTAAAACAGAAATGCTCTGTGAATTTTCTTGCATTTTTAAATTCTTTACTACATGATGCTGCCCGAAGCATGGAAAAATCACAACGCGTAGAATCGGTAGTAAGTCACCATGGGCTGATACGACTGATAGTTAGATACAGTCTTGCTCAGCAACAAAGCAGTTGGGAAGAGCTAATTGTCACGATAGACGGGGGACTGGTTCTGCTAGCCCCAAAACGAAAACATGCTACCAGTACACCAAATAGACCATTAAAACAAAGGAAATCAGTTAGATTGGCATGGATCAGAGGGTGGCTGGAAAATTCCCAAGGGAATACCAGCCAATTGGTGGAGATAGATGATTCAGGGGATGAGCAACCCCCGCAATTAGAAGGAGAGGATAATGAGAAAGAGTTGGAGGAAAATGAGGAAGGAGAAACGGAGACTGAGAAGTCTGGGCAGGCGGAGGAAGAGACAAAGCAACGTGAAGAAATCCCATTAAAAATCCATTGCAGGAGGACGAATTGGCCCAAATTCTGGCTAATATGGGCGAATATGATCAACCTCTCAGCCCACTAAACCTTCACATCGAAGAAGAACCGAAGGAGCATTATGCTCATGACAAAGATGCATCCAAAGAACTGTGTGATGAAGAAGAAGAAGAAGAGAATCACTCCATTCATGATGAAAGTATATCTGGAGAGAAAGGTGATGAAGATATAGAAGAGGAACAATTTGTTCCTAGCCAGACTACACTGGAAGAATTTCATGGAGGAGAAGGGGTGGAAGAAGAAGTCGCCCAAGAAATAATAGAACAAGCTAGGGTTTTTACTCCTAAACAACCCGATCAGAACAATGAAGAAGTACCCCAAGAAGAGAACCAGGAAATTGGCCAAGACAACAGTGCAGGCTCGAGTAAACAGACAACTGTTCTTTCTAAGAAAACAGAAGAAATTAAAAGATTATGAAAAGAACAGCAAAGACTGTTGAATGTGATAGCACGACTTCGACAACAAATCAGGGTTTTGAAAATGGGAAAGAGAGAAAAAAGGACCTCGGGGGTAAGACATGAAACCACTCTGGCGAAACCCCTCAAGAAAAAGATTAGGAAGACTCAATTCTAGCCTGCCGTTCAAAACCAAAAGGAACAGGATTCAGTTGTTGCCCATGTTGAAGTACAAATAGATGATATATCAGCCTGTGACAAAGAAGTTCAGACAAAGGCACAGTCCTATAAAGGAATGTGAACCATAAAAACGAGATGATGCAATAAGAAGATTCAAGTAAACCTTCCGCTTACAACTACCATGTGGGACAGTGATCTAAGGACAGTAACTCTGCGAAAGGACTTGGTGCAAACCCAGAAAACAGTAGAGAAACTGACAGAACAGACTGTCTCTCGAGAAAAGTATGAAAAATTACAACAGCAGCTGAGGAATGTCAACTTATCCAAAAGCCAAGCCTTTGAAGGATGGCGAAAGGAAGAAGAAAGGGTCAAAAAGGTAACTCATAGACTAGATGTAGTCATCAAACAAATGGATACCTTATGCTCTTTGTATACTGACATCCTAGCGTGTAGAGCACCTGCTAGGAATTATGCCTTGTTTTTAATGGAACGATATTTGCAATTGAAAATTAAAGCTGTCAAAGCAGGAGCCCCGATAGAAATAAATACTATTGACGATTTCATAAATTGTTGTAAGCACTATGGGGTGAAGGTTCAAAGATTATTATGTGAATTCTATCTGCATAACCTTGTGTTAGATCAAGAAACAGAGCAGAACCCCGGCCCTTTCGTTGGGGATATCCAACTGCAGGCATTCATCTCTTTTGGTGTTAATCAAATCAAGTGGCTTAAAGCCTATAATGCCTTTCAAAGACAAGAAAATGGAATATACTTATGGGTGCGAGCTGAGCCTAGAGACCCATTACAGTTGTGGAATAAAAATAGGAACCTCATGAGGACCTCGGGCGTGATTGAGGCATTAGGACCCATTCATACAGCAATCAATCGGCAAGGGATAGAATATGTTTTTACCATTAAGGACCTTGCCATTGCAGTTGCCAAATTTCGATATCGGACTTCTAATCTGAACATTCAACTCAGGTAGTCGTTTAACTATGAGAACTTTAAGCTAGCTGTTGATTGCTTGGCTCTTTATGGTGACCTTATTTTGAGAGAAGGACTATCTTGGTTAGGCTGTAGGTTCTGCAGTCCAATTATTTGGCACCCTACACCTGGATACCAAGCCTTGTATGAAATGCCTGAGGGTCAGACGGGACATCTTGTTGAACACCTAGCTAGGCATCATGGTTGTATACCACCTCATGAGATCCCATCTCTGGCCTACTCTCTCACTACCTTGCATGTCAACTATTATGTTTTCATGAGGGCATGGAAAAGGGTAAGCAAGGGGGTGTGTTGAGTACTGAAGAAGGTATTTTATTATCATTTATTTTGTCATATTTTCTTTAAAACTCATAACCTCTTTGCATCATGAACTAGGCAGATAATAAGAAATTATGAAAAAATCTATGGGATTTGTATGCAACGCAAAAAAACTAATAATTTCCCTTTTCCTATGTAGGAAAAGGAGAAAATGGAAGATTTTCGTCCCAAAGGAAAAGACAGGACAAAGTTAATTGTTGTCCCTTTGGCAGGGAACCACATGCAAACAAGGCAATCCAAATTGGAGCGTATCAGCCAGGAAAGGGAAAAGGAGATATCAAATCGGTGCAAGAGAACAAGAGGATAACTGAGAATTAACAGTCTGGCGAATCCCTCAGGATCCTTTGATCCTGAGGGATCGCTATCTTAACGATTTTTGTATCATTGATATCTCCGCTCGGCTGTTATAAGAAGGGGTAGCACTGCTAGCCCGGGGGACGACTTGTTGTTATTTTTATGTAATTCTCCTTTGTATTTGAAACTTTGATCATCGACTCTCATTGAAGAGTGATCCATTGTAACTCTATTTTGATGTTTTAATATAAATCTGGTTGTCATTCCATCTTTGATTTTGGAGTAATCTCAAGCGGTGTCTCCCTCAAGGCTAAGGGCCCGGCCCTGGTGGAACACATACTCTTGTACCATTATTTCTAATTCGTGTGTGGTTTTCATTATTAGCTCCGTTGGGTAATCTGATGTGTTTTGATATTTTACATCACGGTTCTGTTATGTTTCGTTTATGCTCACTTAAGTAATGTTGTTCTCTGTAATAGGAATGTTGTGTTGCTCATTTTGACTTTGTAATGCATTGTTGTTCCTTTAACCATTGATATAACATTGGTGTTCCTTACAGAATGCTATTGTTGTTCAATTACCGAGTAACCGTGATGTAACATTCATAAGTTGGTATTACTGTATTTATCTACGGTTTACACTTAATCACGATTGTTTTTCAACTGGCATTGCTATTTCATTACGAATTACAATCGTTATTCTTTATAACTGAGATTTATACTTGTTGTATCAAAGTCAAATTATTGTTTCTTCTAAATACTAAGCGTGCCGTGTGTGATACTTGCTTTGGTTCATTGTAAATTTATATTTGACTCTAGTTGTTGTTCCATATTTCATTTATGTTCGTTGTCGTTCCATTTCCGTTTCTGTTCGATTTATCTTTAGAGTAAAGATTGTTATATAATTCCTATAGGATACAATTGCTGTATTTATTTCTGTAGACTAAGGTTTTGCTGTTCAATTTTGTTCATAAGACTAGTTGTTGTTCCATTTCCTGTCATTTGTATTATCATTGATTTGGTGTGCAGAACGATCAGAGACTATAGTAAGCATTGACATTTGTTGTCTAGTTCCCAGATTGATGATCTTTTCCTTGATTGTCTTTAATTACATCAATTTACAGAGGGATGAGTTACCATTACTGTACCCTTGACTGATAAATTGCTATAGTTTTCTGAGTGCATGAATTGAGTTTTAAAGGTTCTTTTCTGTAAGTAGATCTTATTTCAAGCATCTGTTTACTCTTGTATTTAGAGCACTATACTACTAGCATTACTCTGACAAATGGCCGCTTCAAACTAAGTACACTCTTTGAGATAACAAATCATTCCTAGATTGATAAGTTAATGTAGGGTAAATAGAGGTGAAAAAGACCTTTTTTACTGCTCGACAATCTCCATCTGAGACATCGCTAGAGGCAGGGTCAAAGTCTCTTAGCTTAGCCATGGCAAAAGAATGAGAACAAAAACCCTTTGCAACTTAGAGGGATCAATCCCTGAACTAATAAGAAATATCGAGCAACCTTATCCTTTTGCAGATCAAGCCCTAGTCGTGGATGCCTCCCATTGGCATGACTCGATTTCCCTCTAATGTGATTGGTCGTAAGAGTGTTGATGTGGCCCGGAGGTCGAACCTAGAAGGAATACCCCAGAAGATTGTTACGAAAGGAAAAATGGGTTAATCAAG
This sequence comes from Pinus tabuliformis, assembly GCA_031772625.1. NCBI lineage: Eukaryota > Viridiplantae > Streptophyta > Pinopsida > Pinales > Pinaceae > Pinus > Pinus tabuliformis. Next base: position 720,908,989 of record CM062812.1, on the reverse strand, counting down.
ATAACGATAATCGGGACATGCTGGCGACCACGCAACCTCGGTTTTTATGTTATTGGTTGGGGATGGACCTACCTAACAAATCAACCTGTTAGGTATCCCCGGAGCACTCACATAAGGTGCGAGCAGAAGGGAGAAGGATGATGTGGTGTTGCTACTATGTGTCCCAATTAGGAGCAAGGGTCGTGCAAGGGTGTGGACCACCAAACCAACGTGGCTTGGAGATAGAACCCAAAGGTCTTACCCCAAAACATTTCTAAGGCACAAATAAAGAAAATTTGTGTGAAAATAAGGGGGATGATGTGGAACTATGACGTACACCCAACAAGATTTATATTGGCTGGAATGGTAAACCCACAACCACATATGCCCGAATGCTTAGCCCAAAAGTATGAAGAGAAGGCACAAAGTGAAAACGCTAGGAAATCCTAGCGAGATAAAATAAAATGGATACGTGGTTGGTCCCACACTAGTTTTTTAGTGCTATTGGGTCAAGGACTGGCAACTTGTCGAGTCAACCTGATGAAGTTCACTCGTAAGTTTAAAGTGGGAGTAAATGTCAATTGATGGGAGGTAAGCTAGCGGTATTATGTAAGTCACTCCATGCGGCGATACGCACCACCGTATTGGTGGAGAAGGGTCCCACCAGCCATTTCGGCCCGACGCCATGACCCCGGAAGAGATTAAGAGTGTAGGAAATTTGCAAACGTCGGGATAAAGGCAAACATGATGACATGGGAGTGGTTGCGGTGGAAGCAGGGAGTTGGTTGTGGCGGACCAATGGGGAGGATGCCATACAGCCCCACCATCCACGTAAGCCCGAAAGTGAAACTCGAAGGGAAGTAAAAGGGGCACTTTTGACAGTGCACTGGAAGGGACTAAACGAGGTGATGTAGGTAGGTTATGTGGCCATGCAGACAAGCCTGGTAGAGCTCACATTAGCAGAGGAAGAACCCACATCCAGGTCAGCCCGACATTGTGTTCCTGGGGGAATAGTGTCACCGTAAGATATCGTTCTGGGATAATTACAAGCACCGGGAGGGGGTGAGTGGGGTGACGTGTCCAGTAAGACCTGCCCAGAAGGCACTGGATAATGCATAGAGTGGAATTTGTTGGATTTTGGTAGCCATAGTGAATATATATATATATATATATATATATATATACCCCATCCCTCTAATGGTAACCTAAGGGGTCGGGTGACGTTACAAGAACACATTTTTTGGTTTCCATGGGTAAATGGCAAGAGTTTTTTACATCTTCACCATTAGTAAGTGGGATTTAACCAACTAATGGAGGTCCCTAGTAGACACATATTTCGGGTTAAATTGCCTAGATTTTCACTCAAATTGTGGACTAGACCTCCTCTTTCGGTGATTGGGAATTCTATTGGTAAATTTATCTACTTGGATGAACGTAGTTTATGTGCCATGGAAAAGAGAGTGGCTTGGGTGTTAGATGAAATTAATTTTGCAAGGGGATCACCGGCGGAAATTGACTTGTTATGGGCTCCTACATCGTTCGGCCAAAGAATTGATTTTTGGGGGATCCCATTTAGATGCTTAGTCTATCATCAAATGGGACACATTATGCTAATATGTCTAAGACATTTTCAAGGTGCAATGTATGCTTCTTTGTAGGATGCTCATTGATCATATATGGTACATACGACAAATGGAGTGGTGGAGAATCTTACAAATCCAGGTAATAATCATATATCCCTGTCATCCTCCCCTCATTTTGATTTGGATGATTTTAATCCCATGCTTGATTCCCTGGATAACTAATCCTCTAATGATGACATTTTGGATGATAAATGTCATCCTTGTTTCTTTAATCCATCATTGTGCTCTAGTTCCATTTGTCGATATTCGATTTTGAACTCTTTATAGTCTTTCGCCCCTCTTTCACCTGTCATGATTCTTAGCCCCATGTTTCGAACAATACCTGCATACATCCTATCCTGAATAGTTCCTTGCCGATGATGGGGAACAATCGAGTGGATGTACCCTTTGTTCCATATGCCCCTCATACACATGGTGTATTTCGATCCACATCATGGGCTTACTCTTGCAGACTCCTCACCATTCAATTCGATTGGTAGCGATATCGACCTTCTCATGCAAAACCCGTTTATGGACCTTCTTGCTATTACTATCCATAAGGAGCGTGCTTCCCCTGCGGGGCCTATTATTAGCCGTAATTCTACCATAAATTTCACTATTAGACAAAAGTGTATAGGTCATAATGGCGGCCAAAAGGGTGCTAGAAAACAGGTGGCTAAGACCCTGAACTATGTGGATAAATTGAACCTCTACGATGTCACTATCATTCATTTTGATGCTTACCAATCCTTTAGAGTGACTATGCCTGTGGCAAATCTTCCCTCATGAAAGTCTTATACCTTAATATCTAGGTCCTAGGGGATGCATCCAAACAATTGTCCCTTTAGCACTTGATTAAATCTATAGTCCAGTGATCCTCTTGTTACAGGAAATAATGGTCCTTAGGGAAACGACCCATCCTCATGTATATGTGTCCTGGATGAAAGTTTGTATCTATTAATTCTAATGGATTATTAAGAGGCTTGGTTGCAATGTGGGACCCTACATGGGTTGATTTTTTTGCATTCAAATTATTTTCAGGGATCTTGCTAACTAGTTTCATCTATGGTGCTTCTCATCACATCCATTTTCTAAATATCTTTGTGTCACACAAGGATCAAGGGGAATTTGGCATAGAATGGATTCTTGTGGCATTATGAAAATTGGATCCCTAATTATTGTAGGGGATTTAAACCTTGCGACCTCTGGGACGGAATGTTGGGGACAGTGTTGTAGACTGGACCCATTGGCTACATATTTTTAGGACCTTTTCTTGAGAATCTCTTGGTGGATATTTTTCCATGTCCCATTGCTCCCACATGGAAAAATGGATGTGTTGGATCTAAATTCATAGGAAAACGGCTTGACCATTTCCTGGTACATGAAACCCTTCTGGAACTTTTTGGGTTTATGAAATCTTGAATCTCACATGTTGATCTATCAGATCATTCACCCATCATTCTACAATGGAATGGGGACCGATTTGGAAAGGACTCCCTTCCAAGTTTAATCGTTCATGGTTAAATGAGTTAGACCTATGCCAAGTAATCCAGGGTTCCTAGTCATCGATTACAACATCAATTGGCCTTTCTTGGATGGAGGTGGTTATGATAAAATTGTGAAATCTCAACAAGAAAGTATGATGTTGGGAGCAGAATAAAAAATAAAGCAGAAGGAGCTCATGGAGATTTAAGAGGTTATGGACCGCCTCTATAACCCAAGGCATGCCAATTATACATCTCGTGTACATAAAAATTTTATTCAGGAACTGGAATCGAAAAAAATACGCATTTCAAGATTATAGGAATAAGCATGGCAACTTAAAAGTCACGTTATTTGGGTGAAATGCGGGAACAAGAATACTAGATTATTTCAACAATATGCTTCTCATCTTCATTGTATTAACATGATTTGGGAAATTGAATCTAAAATAGGTGAAAAATATTCTCTCTTGGAGGACATTCAGAGGGAGGCAATAAAATACTTTGGAAGGCTCTTTAAGTATTAGGAGGACATGGATATTGTTAACCAATTGGAATATATTGATACATACCCTTAGATTTTGACTAAGGAGGATAATCTGGTTATTGACAGGCTGATTTTGATGGAGGATCTTTCATTTATCCTAAGATATTTTGCCATGAACAAGTAACCTAGCCTAGACAGGTGGGCAGTGGATATTTTCAATGGATATCATGGGAAGTGACTTGCTGAAGATGGATGAGGAATCCCGATGTATGTGGAAAGTTACAAGAGCATTCAATGCGAATTTCATAACACGTATTCCTAAAAATTTCTATCCTTCCTCCTTCAGATATTTTTGTCCCATATCACTATGTAACATGACATACAAAATGATTTCAAAATTTATTGCAAACATGCTCAAGGAAAAATTATATGCATATATCTGTATGGAGCAGTTTGGTTTCTTACAAAGCCAACAAATCCAAGATGTTGTTGTTGTCGCTCATGAGTGTATCCGCTCGATTAAAACATGTAAAAAAGAGATTGTTTTAAAATTGGATCTACACAAGGCTTATGACTGTGTAGATTGTAGTTTCCTTTGGATGGTTTTGTTCAAGATAGGGCTATCTATCGGAATGGTGGATTGGATTATGGCTTGTGTATCCATGGTTAATTATGTTGTTCTGATGAACGGTGTGCCATCTAATTTTTCTAGGGCTTATATAGGACTTCGACAAGGTTGTGCACTATCTCCTTTAATGTTTTTGTTGGTTATCGATGACCTCAGCAAGAAAATATCAAAGACCAAATAGATGGATGATTCATAGGATTACAGGTCAAAGGAATGTTATTGTTACACACCTAATGTTTGTTGATGATGTACTTCTTTTTGGAAAGGTATTCACATGTCAATGGAGGAATCTCTGTAACATCATTTCTAAGTTCAGGGATGCTTCAGGGTTATTTATGAATAATCTTAAATCTCTTCTAATTCATGCTTCTGACAAAAGATACATTATGTCAGTCATTGCAAATATTTCAATGTTGTAATGTCCACTCTTGAAGAAGGGTTCTCCTACCTGGGTTTTAGATTGAAGCCAAACAACTATTGTATCATGGGTTGGTAGTGGCTTATTAACAAATTTGAATGCATGGTGTCTCTTTGGGTTCACAGATGGTTTTTCATGGGTGGAAGATTTATCCTTGTGCAGTCAGTGCTACAGAAATTTTCAGTGTATTGGATGCATTTATTCATGTTACATCACCAAATCATCCAGAAAATTAAAGCCATTATTACGAACTTCATTTGGTTTGGGGCAAAGGGGGGGATTTCACTTGGCTTGGTTGGATGACATTGCAAAGTTGAAGGATTATAGTGGATGGGGTCTAAAAGATATCAATATATTTAGGTTGGCCCTTCTGACAAATATTTTTTGGAGAGTTGTTTCTAGAGTTAGTATTTGACAGATGATTATAAAGGAAAAATATATGAGCAACATGTCTTTCATGGATTGGTATAGGTTGGGGCGATTTCAAAACATAATGGCTCAATCATTTGGAATAGTTTCATGAAGTAAAAACAATGGCTTTATGGAAATATCTAATGGGATATTAGGTCTAGCTCTAAGATTCTAGTGGGGATTGACCCCATCCATGCCATGTGAGGCATCCACACCTTACCAGATGTGATTCTCAAAACATTGCATGATAGGGGCATTTTCATATCCTGGACCAGAGATATTATGACTTATTTCAGTTATATCCCGTTTTACAGAAAGATAACTATATTGTGGGATTGTCTGGCAAATATGTTGTGATCTAGGCACATTACATTCTAGACCTTCAAATGGCGAGGATCTCTCATGCAAATGGTGTTGATAAATTTAGCTGCAATGGTATCCTTCTGATGAGCCCCAAATTTGGTAACTTGTTGGGCTCATTTGGCCTAATTATCCTTGTTCAATCCTTCATTTTTCATAGCTTATGCATTATTTTTCAGTATGTTTATGTCATTTGTACGAATAAGGGTAGTCACTCTTCCTAGGTGGCTAACACGTGCTCATTTCAGGTTTTTTGACACATGTTGGAGCAAAACCGAGCAATCATGGGCTAGAAGACAGCCAAGCTTGGGGTGAGGATTTGTAGGGGGGTTTTCTATGGCATTAAATAGCCTTCCTCAGGATCTTCACCCCCAACTCCGAGCTCCAAAGGCCACCAAAACCGGATCTAGAAGGCAGCCAAGTAGATTTTGGAAGGAGTTGTCTACTCACAGTTTGGGCAGCCAAGTCCCATAGATTTAGGAGGCCAGCTAGCGCCCTTGTGGTGTATAAATGTTAAGGCCTCAGCCTTCGTGAGGGAATTTTGGAAACCATTGCATATTTTTCACTACAATGTTGTTGGCTCTATTTTGTTCTCTTGTAGCCATTTTGGGCATAACTCTTGACTTATGACTATTTTTTGATAGTGAGAAGCAGTCCGATTTTATATCAACTCTAAGTTTTCTATAGGAGCCATAGCTCTCAGGGTTGGGCCCAACCTGAGAGCCTAGGGCTTCCTTTTTGTACTGTTACCTTTCCTTTATGCATCGTTGTTCTCCTTTCATGCATTTGAAACGTATTTCTGTTGGGCAGATTTAGTTATGTTGGTTAAATAGGTCATTGTTTATGAATAGAATTGCTTCAAATGTTTAAAATGGATTGGTAGGATAATAACAGGAAGAAGCTCCAAAAAAGGGTCAACAACACTCTCTATTTCGCTTCATCCTTATTGGATCAGGGGCTGGAACTGAAGAAACAGTGCTGCCCCATCAAAAACACTAGTTTGCTTGACCATGCAATCCTTAGTGTATTGTGTTCATTTGCAGAAGTTAGTTATGGGTTCAGATCTCTGAAATGTTTCTTTGCATGATTGATGTACATGGTTTTATTTCCAAATAAAGTTGTTGTTCATTCGTTTTATTGACAGTTAGATTAGATTAGCTAGGACTTTGATTATTTGTAAGACGTTGTTGATTCGATTAAATGTACATTGTGCAGGGCATCTCTACCACTCTCTCATCCGCCTAAGCTTCACTAGAGCCAGTTGTTCCATCTCCTAGCTAGGTTCCTCGTCTCATATCTGTCCTCTTGCCCACGTAACCCTACCTTTTTGTGCAATCATTGTTTCAGCCTTCTTTGAGCCAATTTAGCCATCTACACCTTCTAACCACTCCATCCACCAGTCCCTGGGCCACTCCAGACCCCTATACTACCTCCATATCCATTCATGCATCTTCCCTCACTCACCCATCCTCCAAGATCCAATTTTTAAACATCCTGTAGAAATTTCTGAACATCCTGTAGAAATTCCTGAACATCCTGTAGAACCCCTGCAGACTTCCTGTAGAAGCTCACAAATGAGGTTTCTTGATAGCCAAACTTTGTGAAACTCTCTGGAAGGGTGTTAGGGACTCCTTAGACCCTCTCTGAACCTTCCCGACCTCTTCCAAGAATTTATCCTCCTTGATCCACCCCTGCACAGTCAAAGAACAGTGAAAGCATATGCATGATGAAACTGACGACTTAATCAAAAATACAAAAAGATGTTTTCTTCAAATAGAGGTAGTCTAGACACATGTATTTTACCTTCATAGAAGTAATGTCATCTCTTCCAGTAGTTTTCATTCTCTCCTTTACATCAGTAGGACTAGCTGGTAGAATTAGGGTTTGCTAGGGTTTGCGTTACTTTTTGGCTTTCAGTTCTTTCCACAAGTAGATTAGCTTCCTTTGAGTTAGCTTTCGTCCATCAGTTAAAAAGCTTCTTCTAAGAGCTCATAGAAGTTGGCTTAAGCCCCTAGCAGGACTTGTGCCAGCTGACCAAGTGACAGCTGCGGCAAGAGCTAGTACTTGTGCATACAGCACCATCACTTCCAAGTTTGTTACAAACTACCGGGTTGATATAAGTAAAGAAGGGAGTCCCAGGAGTTGCAGCATTATTGCTGCAATACTGGAGCCCACCATATTTTTGGCGCCATTGCCGAGGAAGCATCAAAGTATTTGTGATTGCTGCTTTTCTTCTATTTTCCTGTTCTCGACTTCTGCTAAATAGTTTATTTCATTTCCATTTTGCAATTTCATTTCTGCAAAAGTAAAGTAGACACTTCCTGCTTTCATAGATTAGACTTTCAATTCTGCAAGTGTAACATAGAATTTCGATTCTGCAAGCGTAAAATAGAATTTCAATTTTGCAAGCGTAGTCTAGTATCTCTTTCTCGCAATTTGATTTCAGCAAAGTAGATTAGTCCTTTCCTGCTTTCATTTCAATTCCGCATTTTCGTTCCCGCAAGATAGATTCTAGTTACTTGCAATTCCATCTGTTTCAGTTTTGCAGGTATAAGCAGAGAAAAATCAAAAACAACCAAAAATCCTTTCATGCCTCGTAGGAACAGAGATAATACCGGAAAATTCCTACCCAACACCCCCACCACTTCACTGAGTCACCCTTCTCTCTTCTTTGGTGGCAGTGATCCAGAAGAACCTATAGGTGAACCTCCTGAGATATACGAAGATCCTATAACAGAAGAAGAGCAAGAAAACATTCCTATTGAAACCATGGCTGACAACAGAAATGAAACGATGACGAGAGAATAGAAGGTACCTTCCCCATCCGAGAGACTAACGGGGACATGAAAATGAAGAACATAAGTCCCTCGGCCTTAACTCATTTCCATGGATTGACCACTGAAGACCCTGATACCTTCATGTTTGAGTTTGTTGTCCTTTGTCGAACCTATGATTATACAGAAGATGAGCAAAAATTGAAACTCTTTCCCTCTACCCTCAAGGATGCAGCATTATGCTGGTTCATGGGGTTACCTGGAAACAGTATCATCACTTGGGCTCAGATGCAGCAAGCTTTCAATACCAAATACCGGGACTACTGTAGGTCCAAGGAAACCAAGGGAGAAATCTTTCGGATGACCATGGGAAGCGATGAGTCTTTAGAAGATTACGAGGAAAGGTTCCAACTTAGCTATAAACGGGCCAGGTGCACACTTGACCCTGAATCCCTAAAGCTGGTTCTGCTCCGAGGAGTCCCTGAAGACCTTCTAGATACCCTTCACATGCTAGCTGGGGGAGAACTCTACCAACTTCCTTATGAGGACATAAAGACTGTGTTTAGAAACCACTCTAGGGCAGCCCAGAAAAGAGGTAGGGGAAACCCACTTTCAGCTAGTACCACCTTCTCCAAGCATGAGTTTGCTAACCAGATGGAAGACCTCAAGAGTGAGATGAGACAGACTATTTCCATGCAACTTGATACCTTCTGAATTCAGCAAAAGAAAGAGGAAGCTGATAGGGCTTTGGCCATCTTCTGTCCCAGGTGTACGAGGAAGCACCCAAAGAACGAGTGTCGATTGCACTCAGTAGAGGTATGATTCATTTGTGAGGAGGACCACCCCACAAACCAATGCCCAACCTTACCAGGATTTAAAGCCATATACCAAGGGACTGAGGCACCCACTGAACCTCTCTACTTCCTCAACCAAAGGAGGTCACATGGACCTAGACCTTACCAGCAGGGGATGCAAGGGACATCCCAAGCTTATTATAACCCCAACCATTATGCTCACATGCCTTCGTGGGGTCCCCCTGCTCATCATGCCTGGTCTGCACCTCCTCCGTGGTCTTATCCCCCTCAATACCATGCTCAATCGACTGCTCATTCATTTCACTCACATGTCCAGCCACAGCCTCAGTGGAATGCACCTCAACCGGGGTGGAGGCCCCAGTACAACACTCCTCCCACCATTTTGCCTCCACCACCGGCTCAACCGCAACCATTACTTCCTGCTCCTCTAAGACAACCCCAAATGCCTGCTCAATCGAACCCGAACCCCAACAACCGACAGGCCCAGCAGGTTTATATTGGGGAGACAACATGTCCTACCTATGCTGTGGAGATCCAGGAGATCAACCTGCGATCTGGGAAGACTCTTCCAGATCGCCAACCTCCTCCCCCAGAGGAAAAATAAGACAAACAGGAAAGTGAACCCAAAGCCATTCCACCCTTTCTTGAGAGACTAACAGTAACCACACAACCAAACCCGGAGGAGACTGAACTTCTAGGGGAACTGAAACAATTGTGTGTGAAAATACCACTTCTCCAGGCCATCAAAGATGTACCGATATACAAAAAATTGGTTAAGGAAAAGTGTTTCAGGCACCCAGGCAGGCGAAAGAGAGATGCATCAACTATCAATGTCATAGGACAACTGTCCGATCTTATGTTGGGGCAAGTAATATGTCCAAAGTATTTGGATCCTGGGAGTCCTGTAGTTGATGTCCACATCAATGGCACCATTATCCCCCATACCTTGATTGATCTAGGGGTTGCCATTAATGTGATGACCAGGGACACCATGCTTAAACTCAACCTTCATAGTTCCTTAAGGAAGACCTCGACAGTCCTATAGTTGGCAGATCGCTCCACCATGACTCCCGAAGGGATTGTGGAGGATGTCTTGGTCTCTGTTGACTCTTGGGAGTATCCTGCGGACTTCTTGGTCCTTCAGCCCAAGGCAAAGCTTACTGGATAACCCCTCTTTTTGGGAAGGCCTTGGTTAGCCACTGTGGATGCTTACATAAGCTGTCGAGCGGGAAACATGATCATCAAAAATGGTCCTATGTCCAAGCAGCTAGTCCTATACCCTCCTGCCCAACCTCTATTAGAGCATGACTTACCACTTTGGTTGGAAGAAGGAGACGAGGATGAGGTCTACTCTGCACCCTTGTGCACGATAGAAACCACTAGGGGAGGTCCTCAAACCGAGGATGATTTGATTGAGACGTTGATTCAAAATCCACCTCCCAGTGCTCTCTCCTTAGAAGAATTGGTGGAAGATACCCAAGCCAGCACCTTAGTGGACCTCTATGTGACTGATCCAACCTCTCCCAGAGTTAAGGATGTGGAATTTGGTCCCGAAAGAACTCTAAGGATCAGCTCCTCCCTATCTCCTTCCCAGGAGAAGGAGCTGTGTAGCTTACTAAACAATCACTTAGATGCTTTCGCTTGGAGCTATAAAGAGATGAAAGGAGTCCATCCTTCGGTCTGTACCCATCACATCTACATCATAGATGATTGTAAACCAGTCAGGCAGCCCCAGAGGAGAATGAATCCAGCCCTTAAAGACATTGTCAAAGAAGAGTTGCAAAAATTATTGGATGCAGGATTCATCTACCCTATCTCCGATAGTGAGTGGGTTTCACCTCTAATGCTTGTGCCCAAGAAGAACGGGAAGTGGAGAATCTATGTAGATTACCGAGAACTTAACAAAGCCACCAAGAAAGACCGTTTCCCTTTGCCTTTCATAGATCAAGTTTTGGATGGACTGGCAGGAAAGAAGTTTTTCTCTTTCCTAGATGGGTTCAGCGGGTATAATCAAATCCAAATCAGCCCGGAGGACCAGGATAAGACCACCTTCACTTGTCCATGGGGTACCTTTGCCTACTGAGTCCTTCCCTTTGGGCTATGCAATGCCCCTGCCACTTTCTAGAGAGATGTATTGAGCATCTTTGCCGAGTTGGTTCATGATTCGGTGGAAATCTATATGGATGACTTTACTCCTTATGGGTCCAACTTCCAAGAAGCATTGACTAATCTGGGAAAAGTTTTAAGCAAATGCATCAAGATGAACCTGTCCCTCAGTCCTGAAAAATGTGAATTCCTGATGACTGAAGGGACTGTGTTAGGTCATACCATTTCTCACCAAGGATTACAGGTGGATCCTAACAAAATTTCTCTCATCAAAAAGGTTCCACCTCCTCAAAAGGTAATAGATGTTCGGAGTTTCTTAGGCTTAGCGGGATATTATAGAAAATTCATTAAAGACTTCAGTAAGCTAGCCTCGCCATTGTTTTGCCTCTTAGCAAAAGATGTTGAGTTTAAATGGACTGACGACTGTCAGAGAGCTCTGAATGAATTAAAGGATAAGTTGGTGTCCGCCCCGATCTTAAGAGGTCCAAATTGGGCCCTACCTTTCCACATCCACACTGATGCCTCGAACAAAGCCATAGGGGCAGCCTTAGGACAAGTCGAGGAAAAAATTCCATATGCCATATACTTTGTCAGCAAAAACTTATCCAAGGTAGAATTGAATTATACTGTAACTAAGAAGGAGTTCCTGGCCGTGGTCCATTCCCTGAACAAGTTCTGACACTACATAACTGGCTATCAAACATTTATACATACTGATCATGATGCAATTAGATATTTAATGAATAAACCTGATGTGAATGCTCGTATTATTAGATGGTTACTTTTGTTGCAGCAGTCTGATTTGACTATCCTTGACAAACCAGGTAAAGAAAATGTTGTTGCTGACTTCTTGTCTAGATTGGATTTACCTGCAGGTGAAGAAGGAACAGTGGATGACCAGATGCCATATGAACATCTGTTTGCTATCTCAGTACTCTCTCCCTAGTTTTCTGATATAGCAAACTACTTGGTCTCAGCACAGTTCCCTCCGCACCTATCCTCAAAGGAGAAGAGCAGAATTGTGAGGAAGAGTGCCTCATTCACTTGGATCGGGGGCAACCTGTTCAAACTTGGCCCCGATTAGATCTTAAGGCGTTGTGTATGGAGGAGGAAGTCTTTGACATCCTCCTAACCTGTCACGCTGGGCCGTGTGGAGGATATTTTGCAGCCAAGAGGACTGCCTTCAAAATTCTACCGGCAGGCTACTATTGGCCCACTCTTCATCAAGATGTTAGAAGATATATCAGCCAATGTGACCAATGCCAAAGGATGGGGAAACTGACTCCAAGGGACGAAATGCCTCTCCAACCTCAAGTGACTCTTGAGCCATTTGAGAAGTGGGGTATGGATTTTGTGGATCCTATCAACCCTCCTTCAAGGCAAAAGTCTTACATCATTGTGTGCATAGACTATCTGACAAAGTGGGCAGAAACCAAGGAAATCAAAGCAGCAACAGAAGAAAAGGTGGCGGAATTTTTAAGAGAAAACATCTTCTACAAATTTGGCTACCCAAGAGAGTTAGTCACCGATCAAGGAAGCCAGTTCACCTCCAACTTAATTGAAGACTTGCTCGCTCATCACAAGATCAAGCATCGGACTTCCACCCCATATCATCCTCAAGCAAATGGGCAGGTGGAAGTCACCAATAGAGCATTAGAAGGGATTTTGACTAAGGTGGTGAGCAGCAGCAGAAAGGATTGGGCAGATCGCCTGGTTGAGGCCACTTGGGCCTACAACACCACTTGGAAGACCACAACCAGTTTCACACCTTATGAGCTGGTCTATGGGAAGAGAGCTTTGTTGTCAATCGAGTTTGAGTACAACACATTGAGGATGGCAGCTCAGCTGGACCTAGATCTCAGCCATGCTCAACAAGAAAGGTTATTGCAGCTGAATGGGTTAGATGAACACCGAATGCAGGCCCTCCTCCACTCAGAAGTGGTTCAGCTTCAGAGGAAGATATGGCATGACCGGCACCTCAATGACAAACAATTCCAGCCGGGAGATTGGGCGCTGTTGTATGATTCTAGACATAAGGATTTCAAGGGGAAGCTGAGGACAAGATGGTTAGGACCATATTTAGTGGAGAAGTGTAATGACAATGGTTCTGTCCTCATCCGGACCATTGATGAAGAAGCCCTCCCCATGCTCATCAATGGGCATCAACTAAAGATCTACAGGAAACCTCTTTCGAGGCAAGAGTTCATCAAAACTGTGGAAAAATCAGTGTTGGTCATAGAGAAGGGTTCTGCCTCTATTTTGGGCACACCCTGAGCATCATTATACACATAAAAAATATATAATAAAAAAAAAAAGGAAAAGAAAAAAATGCAATAAAAAAGATCCTTGGGCGAAAACCTTTCTGAGGCGCCCAAGGCAGATGGTAGGGGTGAAAACCTCATTGAGGCGCCCCTACTGTCTCTCTGAAAAAGAATTGGAATAAAAAGATCCTTGGGTGAAAACCTCTCTGAGGCGCCCAAGGCAGATAGTAGGGGTGAAAACCTCATTGAGGCACCCCTGCTGTCTCTTAAAAAAAAAAAAAAAGGAAAAGAGAAAAGAAGGAAGAAACAGAGAAAAAACAAGCTTAATCTCTGGAAATTGTTGCAGGTTGCAGGAACACAATGCAAAAAGGAGGCCTCTCAACTCAAGGACAAGGGTCCCTACCAAGCTACCAGGCAACCTCACATACGCTCCCTCCATGAACACTCATTTTTTCCAAGGTTTGGACACAATTTGGTCATGGTTCAGCCTTCTACAGGAAGCTACAGGACTTTCTACAAGAAGTTTTGTATTTCTACAGGAAACATCTTGTAGAGCCTTTGGGCGGGCCAGGACCGATTATGAAAAAGAATTTGAAGCTTGAAGTTCATTGAGGAGGCATGCAACGACTCTTTTCTTCCATCCTCCACTTGTTTCACCTCCTTTCACCACCATTGCTGCCATATGGCTGAATATACCTGCACAGTCATACCAGAACTTTGTTTTCTCAGATAAAAAAATGTTGTTTTTAAGAAGGAAATAAAGCATGCAAAGGCTCGCACACTTTACCTGTCAAGGCGATCTCAGGACCCTGCACCTGTGAACGCGACTCAATTATTTCGGCATGCACCCTAGGAGGAGAAACGGCTACAGGATGTCCTACGGGAATCCTGTAGCAGCTGATCCGGCTGGAGCACATACCATGGAACACCAGCAGCTCATGAAGCCGGTGCATGCAGCATACACCACCAGGAAATCGGGTCTCAAGGTCTCATAGCCAGAAGCAGCCAATGAAGAGGAGCGCCAGCACCCGTACACGAAGCAGCAGCAAGCAGATCCAGCATTCCTCGTCCTGAAGCCTGAAAAAAACCCACGTCCACAGCCGCATAGGTAAGTGCCTAACCTTATTTTGTCAAATTACATAAGCTATACTCTAAATGTGCATGACTGTGAGAATGAACGGATTGAACAAGTCGGGTAGCCATTCAACTGGCCACCACAACCAGTCCGACGGCCTCGTAGGATCCGAATGGGCTTGGTTATGTCGAAAAGACGGGCAATTGACACGTGGGAAGCGTCCAGTCGGAGAGAAGCGGCAATATAACAGGAATGGCGGCGGTGAATGCAGAGGGAAGAATTCGGCGGTCAGGGACATGCCACGGAATGATGGCTATGACGTCGGCCAACGGATCGACTGGGACAGCTCACCCCCGCGCCATGAATTCCGCAGCAATTCAAAATCGGTCGGCTGAATCACTTATGATACACTGCAGTCATTTACTCACAACCGTTTTGCAGCCGAGTATGCGTGCTCAATCCTCTGCAAGTTGTTAGCCCAAGTTTTCGACCTGTTCCAACGTCCTGTTGCTGCTTAGAGAGTCCAGAACCACTGTAACGTTTTCCAGAAGCTGTGCACGATTTCTACAGGAAGCTGCGCTACAGAGAGCCCGGCATTACGGAGAAGCTTGGACTGTTCATGTCGAGGGTGGAAATTCTCAGTGAGGTAGGCCTGAACATAACTTTCCCATGCAAATAATTCAAAAGGTGGTGAATTCGACGTGTTGAGAGGGTAGGAAAAATGTGAATAAAGTCTGTCTATGAATTCAAAAGCCGTTTTCTTATCGCTGCATGAAATTGTCTTCGTAGTCTGCATGCGAGATTTTCTCCAGGGTTTTGAATTAAAATCCCTCCTGTAGAAAAAAATTGAGACATTGTCAAGGCTCACCGGTGGAAAATTGTGAATTTTATATGAGTGTGTGCATAACGGAGACGTAGCTCTGCGCTCTTTATAGAAAAATCCCGAAGGTCTCCTTCTGTACACGAACAGGCAAGTTCAGAACAACAAAAACAGGTTTTTTATCATGTCGGGAGGGTTCATTAGAAAAGAGCCTTCGGACTCCAAGAAATTACGGGAAACCCCTGAGGTGGTGGACTTGTTTTCCCGTGCACACTGGATGTCATTCTGTGACAAGCTTCAAGGTCATGATGACAAAATTACAAAAGAATTCCTAAGGTCCTTGAAGCCGAAGTCAAAGACATTGGTCGTTGTCAACTTCAGAGGATTGACCCTTAGACTCACCCCACAGCTCATTAGCAGAGTAACTGATCTACCGATGGGGGTACCCTAGGATAAGGAGGAGAGAAAATTGGGTCAGAAAGCTAAAAAAGAGTTCTTCTTTCCAGAAGAACAATTTTCAGAGGACAAGAATGGAGTTCGAAGAACTAGCCTACAACCGTTCTGGAGTGAAGTCAGCCTCCAAATTATGAAGTATATTACGTGTGAGGGGCGATTTAGCATCGTGTATGGCTATCATTTCCGGCTGCTCACAGAACTCAGGCACCAAATGGACCTACCCTCTGAACAAAAATTGAGCATTCCTTACTTCCTCCTCCAATCCATGATTGAGTGTGCCACCAAAATGAGAGAGGGGACACCAGACCAGCTAGCCCATCATGGGCTTATCAAGCTCCTTGTGGAAGATGCACTCCACACTTACACTGTCCCTCTCTCCTGGGAAATTTTTCGGAATATGTCTAAAGATGATGACATCCAAATTTTGGCCGAGGAGCTCACTTCCTCCAGCAGCGAGGAGAAGGAGCACACTCAGGGAAAGAAGAAAGCTAAAGGATAAGAAACCCCAGGAAAAACACCAAAGAAAGAACAGAAAGGAACACAAGGAAAAGGCCAAACTGCCAAGACAGGGGGTGGTAAAATTACACCAACACCCAAGGAGAAGAGACTACAGAGCAGGGTAGAAAGGACTGAGAAAGTCCAAGCCAGTGAGGGCATCCCTAAGGCAGCCTCAGCCAAGCTAAAGGAAAAAGCACCCTCAGCCAAGCAGGCTAAAACGGTGCCATCTGCTTCTACAGGAAACCAGAAGGCTATTTCTACAGGAAGTTTAAAAACAGCTTCTACAGGAAGCCAGAAACCAGCCACTACAGGACTTTCTACAGGAAGTCCGGAAAAAGGACAGCAGAAGGAGAAGTCGGCCGAAATTTTAGCTAGGGAGGCAGCAGCTGTGCTGGCCACCCTAGGTACCTCTCCCAAGCCAAAGGAAAAACGAAAGAGGGAGACTCCTCTGTATTTTAAAGCAAGAAGGAGTGTGAGAATTAAGACTGGCAGACCCCAGCCTCCATCAAAAGAGCCAATCACAATTGTGGATACCCCTACCACACCAAGGGATAGGTCCCCCTCCAAGGCATCCATTACTTATGAGCGGGGGAGCCCGAAAACATCCTCATGGAGGGAAAGGATGGAGAAATTGAAACCTGAAGCCTCTCTACAGGATGCAAAGGCGGTTCTACAGGAAACTTTTGCTAGTCTGAAGGAAACTGAGCAGATGGAGGAAACAGCAACTAAGTCACCACAGGAGGAGGAGAAGACCGAGGTCATCATGGAACCAAGCCCCCAGCCCAGTCTGGGCTCTTATTATAACTTTTTGGAGGCCGGCAAAATTATTCCTCAAAAATTCACAGTGCCACTGTTTCTAGCACTAGAGGAAGAAAGAGTACGAACCCACACTTGGATGAGGATCACTAAATCCAAGGGGGTAGCAGATATAGGGCCTCTAGAGGAAAGGCTCAAGGAAACAAAAAGGGAGTTGGCAAGAGTACGCCATGTGGAAAGCTCCCAACAGGCCAAGTTAAGAGAGGAGAATGAGCTGCTTAGACAGTAGCTACAGCTACAGGGGCAGAGGAAAGAAGAGGACACAACAGCCAAGGACACCACAGCAGAACCTCAAGAAAAAGAAGGAATGCAAGCTGATCTTGAGGAACTAAACTGGCAACTACAGGAAAGGGAATTGCAGGCAGGCATAGAGATACAATCTCTAAAACAGCAGATGCAAGAAAAGGAGGCACAACTGGCCTGCATGGCCAGTTGGGCAATGGACGCTCTGCAATGTAGGTAGCCGACCAAATCCTATGGCCTATACCTAAGGGATCAGTGGCTGCAATTCCAAATTAACACATTGGCACAAAGGGGTATCTCCCAAATCCAAAACCCCCAGCAGTTCATGGATTTATGTAACAGCAGTTCATTAGAAGACAAGGCCAAGCTATCAGAGTTCTACCTTCATAATTTGGCCCTTCCAAATGTAACCTCATGGGACCCCAACACAGCAATAGGGGATATGCAGCTGATGGCAATGACCTCATGGTTAAACCACGAAGAAAAGAGAGCGGCAGAGGTTAGAAATGTCATGAACCGAGAACTACATGAACCATTGCTGATTAGAGCAGTGCCAGGGTATCAGCTCACCAGCACCTAGCAACCAACTCTCAGGCTTTATTAGAGTACATGGATCGGCAGGCTCAGGCGATAGCACACTTCGAGGATATGGAGCGATTATTAGGGGACAATTGTGTTCATGCTTGCACCCGTAGGTGGAACACATTGTCCCACAGCCTCAAAATTAGGGAATATCACACTCCAACTAGAATGAGGGAGGCCTTGGCATGAGTGCCTCTCTACAAGAAGCCTATGCAGAACCTCCAGGCCAGCCGGATCGGCCGCAAGCTAAGTCCACCTTTGCTTTTGGGATTGTTAGAAGGAAGCACAGAAGAAGAAGAGCATAAGCAGTGGGAAGAGGTGGAAAGGAAGGCCGGATTCCATGACAGTGAGGAGGATACTACTTTAGAAGCCTGGGATGTGAGGGTGGCGATTAAAGCAATGAAAGACGAGGAGCTGGACTAGTTGCTCAGAGGATGAGCAACCCTTTTAGTAGGGGGTTGATGATGAGCCCCAAATTTGGTAACTTGTTGGGCTCATTTGGCCTAATTATCCTTGTTAAATCCTTCATTTTTCATAGCTTATGAATAATTTTTTAGTATGTTTATGTCATTTTTACGAATAAGGGTAGTCACTCTTCCTAGGTGGCTAACACGTGCTCATTTCAGGTTTTTTGACACATGTTGGAGCAAAACCAAGCAATCATGGGCTAGAAGACAACCAAGCTTGGGGTGAGTATTCGTAGGGGGGTTGTCTATGGCATTAAATAGCCTTCCTCAAGATCTTCGCCCCCAACTCGGAGCTCCAAAGGCCACCAAAACCGGATCTAGAAGGCAGCCAAGCAGATTTTGGAAGGAGCTGTCTACTCACAGTTTGGGCAGCCAAGTCCCATAGATTTAGGAGGCCAGCTAGGGCCCTTGTGGTGTATAAATGTTAAGGCCTCAGCCTTCGTGAGGGACTTTTGGAAACCATTGCATATTTTGCACTACAGCGCTGTTAGCTCTATTTTGTTCTCTTGTAGCCATTTTGGGCATAACTCTTGACTTATGACTATTTTTTGATAATGAGAATCAGTCCAATTTTATATCAACTCTGAGTTTTCTATAGGAGCCATAGCTCTCAAGGTTGGGCCCAAACTGAGAGCCTAGGGCTTCCTTTTTGTACTGTTACCTTTCCTTTATGCATCGTTGTTCTCCTTTCATGCATTTGAAACGTATTTCTGTTGGGCAGATTTAGTTGTGTTGGTTAAATAGGTCATTGTTTATGAATAGAATTGCTTCATATGTTTAAAATGGATTGGTAGGATAATAACAAGAAGAAGCTCCAAAAAAGGGTCAACAACACTCTCTGTTTTGCCTCATCCTTATTGGATCAGGGGCTGGAACTGAAGAAACAGTGCTGCCCCAACAAAAACACTAGTTTGCTTGACCATGCAATCCTTAGTGTACTGTGTTCATTTGCAGAAGTTTGTTATGGGTTCAGATCTCTGAAATGTTTCTTTGCATGATTGATTTACATGGTTTTCTTTCCAAATAAAGCTGTTGTTCATTCGTTTTATTGGAAGTTAGATTAGATTAGCTATGACTTTGATTATTTGTAAGACGTTGTTGATTCGGTTAAATGTACATTGTGCAAGGCATCTCTACCACTCTCTCATCCGCCTAAGCTTCACCAGAGCCAGCTGTTCCATCTCCTAGCTAGGTTCCTCGTCTCATATCTGTCCTCTTGCCCACGTAACCCTACCTTTTTGTGCAATCATTGTTTTAACCTTCTTTGAGCCAATTTAGCCATCTACACCTTCTAACCACTCCATCCACCAGTCCCTGGGCCACTTCAGACCCCTATCCTATCTCCATATCCATTCATGCATCTTCCCTCACTCACCCATCCTCGAAGATCCAATTTTTAGACATCCTGTAGAAATTTCTGAACATCCTGTAGAAATTCCTGAACATCCTGTAGAACCCCTGCAAACTTCCTGTAGAAGCTCACAAATGAGGTTTCTTGATAGCCAAACTTTGTGAAACTCTCTGGAAGGGTGTTAGGGACTCCTTAGACCCTCTCTGAACCTTCCCGACCTCTTCCAAACATTTCTCCTCCTTGATCCACCCCTGCACAGTCAAAGAACAGTGAAAGCATATGCATGATGAAACTGACGACTTAATCAAAAATACAAAAAGATGTTTTCTTCAAATAGAGGTAGTCTAGACACATGTATTTTACCTTCATAGAAGTAATGGCATCTCTTCCAGTAGTTTGCATTCTCTCCTTTGCATCAGTAGGACTAGCTGGTAGAATTAGGGTTTGCTAGGGTTTGCGTTACTTTTTGGCTTTCAGTTCTTTCCGCAAGTAGATTAGCTTCCTTTGAGTTAGCTTTCGTCCATCAGTTAAAAAGCTTCTTCTAAGAGCTCATAGAAGTTGGCTTAAGCCCCTAGCAGGACTTGTGCCAGCTGACCAAGTGACAGCTGCGGCAAGAGCTAGTACTTGTGCATATAGCACCGTCGCTTCCAAGTTTGTTACGAACTACCGGGTTGATATAAGTAAAGAAGGGAGCCCCAGGAGTTGCAGCATTATTGCTGCAATACTGGAGCCCACCACCTTCGTCAAGGTCAACTAGTGGTCTCGAAGATATATAATCATATCACTCTCTCCCTTCAGGCGAGGCAAGACCTTTGTTGGTTCAAGTATGTATGGACTTTGAATATGCCTTTAAAGATTAAAATTTTTGGATGGCTTGTTTGGAGAAACAAGATTCTCACTTGGGAAAAGTTGTGTAAGAGAGGGTTTGAAGGTCCCGGGAGATGTTATCTATGCAAGGAATCTTTTTAAAATGTGCTACATCTATTCTTCTAATGTCTTTTTTCCATTGCTTGTTAGATCTATGTTTTACAATGCTTAAATTTAAATGTGCATTGGTTTTTTATCTCTGTGGAGGAATGTTGCAAATGGTGGATGACAGAGTGTAGAGAAAAATGCACTCTTCCTTTTTTCATTTTGTCGGGCATATGGAATGGTAGGTTTTATCACTCAGAGAAAACCTTAGCTGTGCGTAAAAAATCTAAGGTAACCTCTAACCCCTTTTGAATTGAAAGTTATCTTTCAATTTCAAAGGGGGGTCACTTATATAACTCAATCAATATGACTGGTTATGTACTCAAAACAATGACTATATTTGTTGTAACAAGGCTTTAAAATGTGGTAGGGTTGATATAATTCCATTGGGCATGGAGTCAAATATTTGGCTTAACAAGAAAACAAATTAAAACATTCACAAAGGTAGGGTAGTTGAGATACTTCGAGATTTTAAATTGTTTAGATGGAATGAAGAATATGAGGACAACAGTATACTCATAAGAGCATCGCAAGGACAAATTCTACAAAACATAAGTCGTAAATATGTAGATGACTGAAAATATAAACAAAGCATAATTCATATGAATTATGTTCATTCACTCTTATCAGTCATAAAAGAGCATACATATGACAACGTAGAAAAGAAAATAGAAACAAGAGAACACACATCCAAATTTCCCAACACAAGAATATTTGTTGTAGAATCATACTTTCTTCATTAAAATTTCATAAATATACAGTGCACAATAAGTCTTATGATCAAAAACCAACCCTCTACATTACATGAATGATAGTCTTAATAGACTACTTACGAATGGTTCAAGATCCAAAAATAATGTATCTCAAACCTCTTCATCTATCTATAGCCTACTAAATCAAATAATCAAGGAGATAAGATCTGACCCCAAGTCGAATTGATGAAGTTTCTCTCCAACTGATTAGGTGTTTTTTCTAAAAATAGAAAAAAATATTTCTCGTTAATATCTAAAAAATAAGCTTCAAAGATCAATTTTAATCTCTCAAACCATGACACCTGTAAAAACTGATAGAGGTTTTTGTTAATGGGTCTATTCCTAACAAAAATCTCTTTTTGTTTTCAAAACTTCATTCCCATTTGTTTAAAAACCTTATTTTAAAAAAATGGCTAAAATAGGAAAAAACTAATTTGCAAAATCTAGAAAAATATGCCTCAAATATTCCTTCTAATATCTCATACCGTGACACTTGTGTAAAAACTGAAAGAATTTTTTTTTAAATGGGTCTGTTACCAGCAAAAACCTCTTTTTGTTTTTAAATTTTCATTTCTAGATGTTTGAAAACAGGGCCCAAAGTTACTGCCTTTTACACGAAAAATAAAGTAAAAAAACAAAGTTTTGTCAAGTAAAAAGATAACATGCTTTGGCACATTTTCCCTTTGACTGCTGAGTTTGTGTCATATGTTTGAAATAGTAAACTTGTCGTGAAGCTCAGGCCAAAGTCACCAAGATAGGAGTCAACTAATTGATCGGCACTCGCTTAATAGATTATCTTTCATTCGCTTATCTGTGCTCCATCAGCGTATTCCATTGGACATAAAAAATAAAAATAAATAAATAAAAAATAAAAAAATAAATTGAAATTTTGCATTTTGCGCTAATACTCCAGTTGTCGGCATTTAATTGACCATTTTCAAAAATATGTGTTACTACTCTAAATGTTAGTGCATTTTTATTTTCAAAACTTACAATAACATGGATAGTCTATTTGTCAACGTTTTAACCTTGTTTTTTAGAAAGCGGCATTGACTTTGAAATTGTCAGTGTTTTAAAATTATTTTTTACAAATCGACGTTGACATTGAAACTGTTAACACTTTAAAACTATTGACTAAAATTGTAATGATAGTAGGAATGCTCTGATTTTTAAGGAATCGTATTCTTCATCAAGGTTAGCTAATGGTCTCAAACATATATAATCGTATCACTCTCTCCCTTCAGGCGAGGTATATGCCTCTAAAGATTAAAAATTTTGGATGGTTGGTTTGGAGAAACAAGATTCTCACTTGGAAAAACTTATGTAGGAGAGGGTTTGAAGGTCCTAGGAGATGTTATATATGCAAGGAAGCTTTTGAAAATGTGTTACATCTATTCTTCCAATGTCTTTTTGCCATTGTTTATTGGATATGTGTTCTACAACGCTTAAATTTAAATGTGCACCGGTTTTTTATCTCTATGGAGGAATGTTGCAAATGGTGGATGACACAGTGCAAAGAACAACGCACTCTTCCTTTTTTCATTTTATGGGGCATATGGAATGATAGGAATGCTCTGATTTTTAAGGATCAACCTTTTGACATTGGTCATATTTATGACAAGATCTTGCGTGATAAGTGAATAGGGGCAGAAAAAACACAAAGAAAAACCACACAAATCCTTGATGGAAAAAACACAAGGAAAAACCACACAAATCTTGGTGTTCCAAATTATCTATTTCCTTCTAGCTACATTGATAGGGCTGCACAATGTGGTCATTGTGAATGTGTTGCTTTTATCAAGTTTTTTCAGTTTCTCAATACCATTTTTTTTAAGTTGTTGTACTGGGATGAACACAAGAGAAGTATTGGTAGCTCTATGTGGCTTTTATATTGTGCCAAAAGATTCTTCATCGATCTTATTCACATCTAAGAGGACTCACAAGTTATTATTGATTGGATTAATGGTATATCTTCTCTGATATTTGCTTGCCTATCGAAATGGATGCACAGGATTCGAATTTAAAAATCATATTTTCACGGTTTAACTTTTGAACATATTTACACAGAAAATAATATGGTTGCAGATGCCTTATCTAAAAATGGCCTCACATCGAAGCCTCATAGAATCCATTTCAACGTTCACAAACACGGTATTCTACGGAAGGAGAGTTTTTTCCATCAATATGAATTTTCAAAGTCTTTTTTGTTCGCATATACGGTTGGTCAAGCCATGAGTATTTTTTTTATAAGTGCACATAAGTGTATGAGTATTGTTTATATATGTTTATTTCAAAGAGATATATAGGTCGTAAATTAGAGAACGCAACATATAACACTAAACACAAAAACACAGCTTACTCATTCCATTATCAAGCAAGGATTTTTATACACAGCGGAGAAGTTTCTGGATTCCGGTTGTCGGTGGTGTTGGCCCGTGCAACAGGTATAAATTTACTCTCAATTACACTACCTTTTTCCTCCTTTTTATAAATTTGTGCCATGATGTAATAAGGTTTTTATGAGATTTCGATAGAAAATTAATGAAACTGCTTTTGATGCGATTTGACTGTCCAAACTAACTTTCAATGCTTTTTATGCAGAAATTGGCAAATGGAACGGCTGTTGTTCAAACTATTGAACAAAAATGGCTAAACAAAGAAAATAGCGAGCGTCTTGCGCAATCAAATCGAGAAGCAAATCTGGAGGATCAACGCAAGATGAAATATTATATGATAATATCATTTGGTTGCGAATTCCTCAGGATCTCCTGACCCTGAGGAATCGCATTTATCTGTTTTTTCCTTTGATTATAAGGGGGAAAATGAAGAGAATAGGGACTTAACTTTTCGCCTTTTTACTTCAGTTGTAATTTTAATATACAAAGCGTTATTCTGAAGGACATCGTGCTATAATGAAATTTGGATTTGATGAATAATATATGATTTGCGTTGCAGTTCATTCGTGATATTCTGAAGTAATCAAGCAGTAATCACTGGCAACTTGGGCCCGTCACTGGTGGATTTCACTATTGTTCCCTATTTTATAGTTTACCTTTCTTTTACTGCAAGTTTAATTACTTTGTTTTATAGTTTTTTGATTGATTTAATTTCACTAGTGTTGAGTTTGTGTATTCACTGCATTAATTCTTATTTCTGTTGATTGGCTTCATTTATTTATGTCGTGGATTGATTTGATTGTTAGATAAGAGTCATTTCTTGTTAATTGAAAGCTAGAGTTTTATTGATTAGGTCAGGTGTATTACTTTTATGCAAAAGTTTAGATTCAGCTGAAAGAGCTCTGTTATCGCTCCGATGCACTCAATGGATGTAATTGCAATTAGAACTTTTGATTAAGATTGAGTTTTGGTTTGATTAAGATTGAGTTTTGATGTTTGAATAAGTTAATTTCCTTGAAGTTACAAGTTGATAGTTATGATTTGATTTGTTTACTCCTGTATTGAAATCAATAAGTTATTTTAAAGCATTACTCTCTAAGATATAATGATTTACATCACTTGCACATATTGTGTACACTCTTGAAACAAAAATACTTACCCAGGTTGATAATTAATGTGAGGCATTTAAGAGTTCTAAAAGACACCTTATTTTCACCCAACATTTTGGCATCGTTGTCGGGGAGAGTGTTTCCATTTCACAGAAGGTGATGCGTGTTTTATGTTTGTGTGCTGTGAAAGAATTGAGTATTAAAAACATAAGGTAAGAACCTACGTACGAGTAAGTAAAGTGCTTGCTCCTTTGCCCACTTTTCAGCACAATTGCATAGGAATAGATGTTTGATGTTTGTTTGTTGCGAAAGAACTGGGTATTAAAAACGAAAGGTAAGGACCTGCGTACGAGTAAGTAAAGTGCTTGCTCCCTCACCCACTTTTCAGCAAAATTGTGTAGGAATTAAAGTAGAAATAAATGTTTGAATTTCTAAGTGAATGACTAAGAAGAAAAGAGTAGAAAAATATCTAATTCCTCCGCCCAAATCTGAAAAATCTAAGGGATCGGTGCCCCTTGGACGATCAACCTTCATCGACATAATCATAAGGAAAGCTGAGTCTCAGTCATCAATAGGACCCCAAATCATTTCTACAAGAAATCCTACTGTAACCCTTCAGGTCGCAGGATCACCATCTGCAATTGACGTTGAGATTCACAGCAAGACTAAGGGATCTGAACAGAGTTTTTAGAACACTTAAAATTTTCAATTTAACCCTTTACAAGAAGGGGATTCTTGCAACCTCCATGAAGGAGAAGGAGAAACAGGAAGTCCTGAAAAAATTAAATCATCAAAACCCAAATCTCTTGAAGTAGTAGTTGAACAAAGGACACCCAGTATTCCGAACCAAGGTAGTGTTGTTAAAATCATTCTAAAAGTCTCTTCTGAATCCCCGACGAACAAATCTCCAGTTCCAGAATTCCCTGAAGAATATTGAATTTTTTTATCAAATGGCTAATAATCAGCAACAGCCTCATATCTCTACATTACAATACCCTATTTTTGATACAGTTGTCAATGCTCGCATGAAATCCATTCCATTACAGAATATTCCTACCTTCCATGGGCTAACTTCAGAGGATCTTGATGCATTCCTTTTCGAATTCGATGTTTTATGTAAGGGATATGATTACACTACCGACCCCCAGAAGCTAAAATTGTTCCCCTCTACTCTGAAGGGA
Organism: Pinus tabuliformis; assembly: GCA_031772625.1. Lineage (NCBI taxonomy): Eukaryota > Viridiplantae > Streptophyta > Pinopsida > Pinales > Pinaceae > Pinus > Pinus tabuliformis. The sequence continues at coordinate 720,882,929 of CM062812.1, read as the reverse complement.
GCAGCTCTGTGTTGGTTTATGGGGCTTGGTGGAGGTACCATTAATGACTGGGACCAAATGAAAACAGCCTTTCTAAAAAAATACCAAGATTATTGCTGAACTAGAGAACTGAAGGATGAAATCTTTCAAATGGTAGCTAAGACTAATGAGACTCTTGAAGAATATGTAGAACGCTTTCAATATAATCTGTAAAGATCTCCTTATCCAAATTTGCCTCCTGAAGTTCTTAAAACTATGATGATCAAAGGTATGAAAGACCAATGGGTAGAAACATTAAATTTAATGGGGAAGGGTGATATTTATCAAGAGGATTATGAAAATATTATACAATTGTGCATCAAGTGTTCTAGAGGCAGTACAAGGCTGAAACCAACCAGACGTGATGCGATCACCAGAGACAACAAAGCCTCAAGAGGAAGCATTACACAAGTTGAAATCGGAAATCTACTGGAAGATTTCAAGACTGATATCCTGGGGACCCTGACGACACAATTGGATATCATGCAAGCCAAACAAAAGCAGGCCGAAGCAGAACAGAATCTGGCTATTTTTTTCCACGCTGCAGAAAGAAACATAATCATAGAGAATGTCTGTTAGATACGATACAAACATGCGCCATTTTCACTAAGGATCATACTACGGAAAGCTGCCCATCGCTTCCTGGATTAAAAGCAGTCTTCAAGGAAGTAGAAGAGGAAGTGGAACCAGTATATATGATGAACCAGCGTCGTCAATGGCAAACACGTCTGGCAGGTATGCCTATAGAACCATCTTTGTTCTTTCCTTCTTCGTAATTTAATTCTCAACGGTATTCAGGAGCAACATGGCAGAACCAGCCACATTTCTCTACTTGGCCACCTCAACCATTTTCTATGCCACCATGGCCTAACCAATCAAATCCAAATAATAATTGGCCAAATTCCTGTTACCCTCCACCATTCTGGCAGAACAACCCCTATTCCTCTCAATGGTCTCCTTCTACCTTGCAAAATCAGAACTGGCAAACAAATTGGCAACGATCCACAAACCAGCCTATGGGAACAGTTCCTCTACCTCAACCAACCTTACCAGCACCTTACACGTTGCAGAAAAATCCTCAACCTAATATACGACCGCAACTCCTATCTCAACCCAACCCAAATCCTAACAACATACCAATCCAGTTAGTCCAAATTATTGACAGTCTGGACCCTGAAGTTGAGATGAGAGAATGTAATGAACTTAAGTTAAGATCTGGATGCGTAATTGCTCCAGATGAGAACAAAAATCTACCACCTAAATTTAAAGAATCACATCTGAATAAGCCTTCGATTGTAGATGACCAATAAATAAAATACGGAGGAGATACAGTCAGGAAAAATTATCCCGAGCAAATTATAATTACTTCTCCCCCGTTCCCAGAAAGATTGATAATACCTCAACCTATTGAATATCTCGACTTTGATCTTCTGGGTGAACTCAAAAATCTCTGTATAAAAATACCCCTCCTCCAGGTCATTCAAGACATTCTGATATATGCTAAAACCATTAAAGAATTGTGTGCAAAGAAGTCTGTGAGGAAAACAAAAATCACACCAATTGTCCATGTCGTCGAAACTTTGTCTAATTTATTACTAGGCAAAAAGACACCTGTAAAATACGAAGACCCGGGAAATTCCATTTTCACAGTACAAATAAATGGCCGCTCTTTTCCCAATGCTTTAGTTGACTTAGGGGCAGCCATTAACATTCTCACAATAGAAACTTGCAAATTTCTTGGCATCACAGCCTTAGAACCAACCACTACCTTGCTGGAACTAGCTGACCGTTCAGTAATTAGGCCAGAAGGAACATTACAAGATGTGATGGTTTATGTGGACTCTTGGTAATATCCAGCAGATTTTATGATTATTAACCCTATAAATCGGCTAGATGGACATCCCTTAATACTGGGAAGGCCTTGACTAGCAACAGTCAATGCTTATATAGGCTTCCGAACAGGCAGTATGACCATAACCAGAGGGAATGATGTAAAGAATCTAGCTTTATACCCTCCTGCTCAGCCAAGCCTAACCATTGTAAAAACTAGGAAACAACCAGCAACATATTTAAAAGAAAATATTTGTTCACCATTGACTGTGGCAGATGCGCTTGAATTAAAAAACCAAACATAAGACGATGTCGTTAACACCTTTATCAATCACCCTGTTGCAGTGTCTAATTTGAGATGTCACATGATTGAAGTAGTCCTTAACAATGAGATTGAAGAAGATTCCTTGAGAGACATTAATGACCAACCAATACCAACAACCATTGTCTATAATAGCAAGACTATTGAAATCGAGCAAGGGAAAATCCTGAACATTAACAGTAATTTGAGTAATGACCAACAACAAAAACTTATCCAAGTCCTTAGGAAATATAAAGGGGCTTTTGCATGGGACTACCCAGACATGAAAGGGATTGACCCTCAGTTATCCATGCACCACATCTACACTGAAAAAGATGCAAGACCCATTCAACAGCCATGACGTAGATTAAATCCTCATCTAAAGGATATTGTGAAAGAAGAGCTTCAAAAACTGTTAGATGTGAATTTTATTTATCCTATATCTGACAGTAAATGGGTTTCTCCATTAGTAGTTGTCCCTAAAAAGAATGGAAAATGGCAGATATGCGTTGACTACAGAGAACTCAACAAAGCAACGTAAAAATACCATTTTCTCCTCCCATTTATCGACCAGGTCCTAAATACGCTAGAAGGAAATAAATTCTTCTCTTTCCCGGATGGCTTAAGTGGCTACAACCAAATCCAAATTTCCCCTGAAGATCAGGATAAAACTACTTTCACCTGCCCTTGGGGAACATTTGCTTACAGGGTATTGCCTTTCGCATTGTGCAATGCACCTGCTACATTCCAAAGAGCCATACTAGGTACTTTTGCAGACTTGATAAATGAAGGATTGAGGTGTACATGGATGATTTCACACCCTGTGGAGATGACTTTGATCAGGCATTACAAACATTGGAGAAAGTCATAGAATGGTGTATTGCTACTAGACTATGCTTAAGTCATGAGAAATGTCATATGATGATGACAAAAGGCCTGATTTTGGGTCATTACATTTCAGCAATTGGAATTCAGGTAGATCCAGCAAAGATACAGGTAATCCTCTTATTAGCTACTCCCTGCACTCAAACAGAGGTACGTATTTTTTTGGGATTTGTTGGATATTATCGTAGATTTATAAAGAACTTTTCGAAAATTGCTGCACCTTTATATGCCTTGACAGGGAATGTTGATTTTATATGGACTGATAAATGTGACACTGCCTTTACAGATCTGAAATGGTTAGTATCAACAGCACCAGTATTACGAGGCCCGAATTGGGATATACCTTTCTAGATTTCATCAGACGCATTAGATACAGCTATTGGAGCTGTTCTTGGCCAAGAAGAAGACAAGAAACCCTACACTATATATTACATCAGCAAAAACTTAACTCCTGCTAAGTTGAATTACACAGTAATAGAAAAGGAGTTTCTAGCTGTTATTTATGCTATCAACAAATTTAGACACTATATAACTGGATACCCTATATTTCTATATACTGATCACTCTGCTATTAAATATTTAGCCAATAAACCTATTACAAATGGAAGAGTGACTTGTTGGTTACTACTTTTGCAAGAATTTGACATAACTATAAGGGATCGACCAGGGAAGGAGAACCTCGTGGCAGACTTCCTCTCCCGAGTGCCAAGAACAGACGATACAGTGGCAGTAGAGGATCAGTTCCCGGATGAACATTTGTTTGTTGTGGCCGTAAAAACACCATGGTATGCAGACATAGTGAATTACTTAGCAGCGGGAAAATTTCCCAAACATCTAACATCCAAAGAAAGGAAATTGATTGTGCAGCGTAGCACTCGTTTCTCCTGGATTGGAGGATACCTTTTCCACACGGGAGCTGATATGCACATCCGCAGGTGCATCAGGGAGGACGAAATTTATGATATCTTAAAAGCCTGCCATGATGGACCTTGTGGTGGACACTTTGCAGATCGCAGAACTAGACATAAAATTCTACAGATGGGCTACTACTAGCCCACTATTTTTAAATATGCTAAGAAATTTGTCCAGGCATGTGATAGTTGCCAAAGGATGGGCCGCCCTGGCCAATCTGATGAAATGCCCCTGCATCCATAGCTGGTGATAGAACCCTTTGAGCGTTGGGCATTAGATTTCATTGGGCCGATCAAACCATCATCCAACTAGAAATCGTATATATTAGTTGCAATAGAATATGTAACTAAGTTGGTGGAAGCAGTAGCGTTACCAAAAGCAACAGAGGAAATTGTTATTAATTTTCTTTTCAAAAATTTTGTGCGGTATGTCTTACCCAGAGAAGTAATTACTGATGTGGGACCACAATTTGGGGGGTCATAAGATTGTTGCTACACTGAAACATCATCACATCACACACAGAATTACTTCTTCGTATCACCTGCAGGCTAACGGGCAGGTGGAGAGCACCAACAAAGTTATCGAAGCTATCCTAACAAAGACAGTCTCATCACAACGACGAGACTGGACTGCTCGACTGCTAGAGGCCTTATGGGCGTATCATACAACTTGGAGAAACACTACTGGATACTCACTGTATCAACTATTTTTTGGTAAGGAACCCATTTTTCCCATAGAATTTGAGATACAAAAACTAAAGACAGCCCAGGAAGTAGGATTGGATTTAACTGAAGCCCGGGTTAATAGGTTACAACAGATGAACGAATTAGATGAAATTTGACTATTGGCTCTAAAGCGTATGGAAATTATTCAACAGTAAAGAACCAAATGGCATAATGCCCTGATTAAGAAAAAAACATTTCATGAGGGTGACTGGGCACTTCTTTACGATTCCAGGTTTCAAGGCTTCCCTAGCAAACTGCAGACTAGATGGTTAGGCCCCTATGAAATAAAGAAAGTACACAATGATGGCACTCTTACATTGGCCACCATTGATGGGTCTCGTTCTTCTTTTAAAGCAAATGGGCATCAGGTGCGCCTCTACCAAAAGCCACTTACCAAAGAATATTTCTATTAGCAGATAAGTGAGGACCCCACCATGCAAGTTTTAGCTGCAGAAGGAAAACCTTAGGCAGCTCCATATTTATAAATTTTATTTCTTCTCTGTAAAATATGTAAATATGATTGTTGATTTGATTTTCTTTTATTTTTTTTCTTCCTTCTTTTTCTTTGCTTGTTTTGTTGTTCAATTTATTGAACAGCTGTTGTTCAATCTATTGAACAACACTTTCTTGTTTTTTGTCATTTTATTGTTCATTTAATTGAACAGTTGTTGTTCAATCTATTGAAACGCACTTTCTTCCTTTTTGTCGTTTTGTTGTTCATTTAATTAAACAACTATTATTCAATCTATTAAACAGCACACTCTTTCTTTTTGTCGTTTTGTTGTTCATTTAATTGAACAGCTGTCTTCAATCTATTGGACAGCATTTTCTTTCTAGTTCATTGTTTTGCTATTCAATTTATTGAACAGCTTTTGTTCAATTTAGTGAACAGATGTCGTTCAATCTATTGAACAGCACTTTATTTCTTTCCGTCGTTTTGTTGTTCAATCTATTGAACAACACTTTCTTTCTTTTCGATTGTTTTGTTGTTCAATCTATTGAACAACACTTCTTTTCTTTTTGTGTGGTTTTGTTGTTCGTTTAATTGAACAGTTGTTGTTCAATCTATTGAACAGCTGTTGTTCAATCTATTGAACAACACTTCTTTTCTTTTTTTGCGTTGTTTTGTTGTTCGTTTTATTGAACAGTTGTTGTTCAATCTATTGAATAACACTTCTTTTCTTTTTGCGTTGTTTTTCTGTTCATTTAATTAAACGGTTGTTGTTCAATTTATTGAACAGTTGTTGTTCAATCTATTGAACAGCTGATGTTCAATCTATTGAACAACACTTCTTTTCTTTTTGCGTTGTTTTGTTGTTCATTTAATTGAATAGTTGTTGTTCAATCTTTTGAACAGTCGCGATCCAACCCAATTGAACAGCAAAATTTTTCTTTTTGTGTAAATTGCTCTTCGCTTATCTCAACCCATTTTTCTTTTGTTTGTCATTTTGTTTTCTTTTCATGGCATGAAGTACACTACTTTTATGAGGACAAAGAATTTATGGATTCTATTGAAGGGAGTTAATATTATTAACATTGTGATCTTTAACAGGACAGCTTTTTGATGATAGATTCTTTTTCAAGAAAAAGGACACGATTATTTATATACTACTTTACTGCATCGTTTTCTGTTGTACATGATACTGATTGATCATCTTAAATACCATGTTGGTTCCACCCTTCCTGGTTATAATCTTCTCTATCTATAATAAATAAGACTATGGGTATACTTTTTCTATTGACATGTTCAACTTCTTCCACCATCCATGCTCTTAAGGAGTATTGAGCCTCCCTCTATTTATCACAAAAATGTGTAATAACAGCAAAATTTTGTTTTCAGATGGAGGATAGGGGGTCTCATCTACCATGTTCATAAGGTTGTAGCAAAGTGATATTCCCATTATGGCCACCACACCAGGGTTATGATCCATTGGATAGCCAAAATGTCCTTGGAACAGGAGGTCTCATCATGAGCCGGCCTGGTCACTTTTTCTACATCCCAGTGAATGGCAGTGTGGTTATCTAGTTACCATGCCAGCACACTGATCTCTTCTGTATAACAGCATTGGAACTCTCCATTTATAAATTGAGGATCCTGGCTTATATGGGTTAAAAAGCAACCCTGTCGAGGCTATGGACGCTTGCTAGCAGCAGAGGCTCTGCTTATGGTATTGAAGTTATATCTTATTGTCAATTATTACTATGATACCATCTTCTTATTCTTTCTTTTTGTCGGAGAAATTATTTCCTTAATTTTCCCCTGTTTATAACCTGTATGCATGAGATAATGATTTTCGATCAATCGTATCATTCTCGGCTAATATATCGTTAGCAAAGCATCTTTTTGGCATATTGTTGTCCTTTTATTTTTCGCATAACTTATCATCAACCCAAAGCATCCTATCTCCTATTCATAACTATTATTACACACTCCGCTCTCATTATAACCATACCTCTTGTGGTCCTATCATTAATATGCGTACTCTGCTTCATTTACTACCGTATTGTTCACTCCCTTGCCTTGTCGTCAGAACAACACTTTCCATGTCTACTCGGTCGTAGGCGACCATTCTTTTTAAGGAGGGGGAAGGATTCCCATTATGCCTTTGCATGCGCTATATTTATTCCGCTTATTGAACCTGATATGTTGCTATGATATCCCATGATCAAATGACATGTGGCAATATGATAGTCCGAGAATTAATATTATTAATTATCATGGACATTTCGCTTGACATTATGGAATTTAGTTGTTACGTCTACTTGCTGTTCCATTTTTACCAAAGCAATTGTTGTTCTCTATTGTGTCTTTCTGCTATGTTAATCTTTGAAATTGTAGGGAAAATATTGGAATAATTCGAGCATTATGGGTGGAAAATCAATTCGCCGAGAACCCTTAGTGTTGGAGATTTCTGCCAGAGCCAGGGAAATTCTTGTGCGTGTAGAATGGATATCATATTTCACCAGAGTTCAGGGCCCTAGTGAAGAAATCGCTATCGATTTTTTACGGAACTTACAAGATGGGCAGTCCACAGTAAAAGGTGTAAGGATAACAGTATCAGAGGCTGTGATAGCTGAAGTTTCCAGGTTGTCGGTAGAAGGATACAATTCCTCTACAAAAGTATCAGGAGTTGCAAAAGAAATGCAGAGAATTGATCATAACTGAGAATGACACTTTTGATAAGTTCAGGCAGGAGGAAGAAAAGCAGAGGAAAGTAAAAGCCAAGCTAGATAAGGTCGTGGGCCAGATCGATTTTATTTTCTCTTTATACTCTGATGTCTTATCTTGCAGATCTCCTACTACAAATTATGATATGTTTTATTGGAAAGATATTTACTGTTGAAAATTAAAGTTGTTAAGGCCGGTAAGTCAGTTGAATTGAAGACAACAGATGAATTCATAAATTGTTGTAAGGAGCATGGGATAAAAGTCCAATGACTTCTCTGCGAATTTCATTTGCATAATTTTGTATTAGAAGGGGAGGTCGATAATAATCCTAGCCATTTTTTTGGGGATATTCAGTTCCAGGGCTTTATTTCTTTTGCAGCAAACCAACTCAAGTGGTTTAAGGCTTATAACGCCTTTCAAAGAAAAGAACATAGACTGGATTTGTGGGTAAGGAGTGAACCTACGCACCCCTTACAACTTTTTGTTAGACACAAAAGGCTCATGACACAGGAGGGTGTATCTAAGGTTCTAGGGCCCATACAGAAAGAAATTGTGTAAATGGGAAGGGCATATTTCTTATCCATTCAGGAAAGATCCTTGCTTGCATCCAAACAGAGATGGATAGTCTCAACCAATAGTGTCGAGAACAGAGAACCGTTTGGCTACGAGAATTTTAAATTTGTTGCAGGCCGTTTTGTCACTTACAGCAATATTATCTTGAGGGAAGGACCATATTGACTAGGATGTCGATTTAGGAGTCCTATTATTTGGTACCCAACTGAAGGATACCGTTCTGATTATGAGTTGCCTGAAGGTCATGAAGGGATAGCCTTTGCAGATTTAATACAAAAGCACAGTTTTAGGTTAGATAAAGAAAAAGTCTTTCTTGCTTACTCTTTAAATGCATTACATAATAACTCTTTATGTTCATGAGGACGTGAAACAAGGTAAGCAGGGGAGTATGTTGGGTCGTGCAACAGGTATAAATTTACTCTCTATTACACTACCTTTTTCCTCCTTTTTATGCATTTGTGCCATGATGTAGTTTTGATGAGATTTAGATATAAAACTAATGAAACAGTCTTTGATGCGATTTGACTGTCCAAACTAATTTTCGTTTCTTTTTATGCAGAAATTGGCGAATGGAACGGATGATGTTCAAACTATTGAACAGCAAAGGCTAAACAAAGAAAACAACGTGCATCTTGTGCAGTCAAATCAAGAAGCGAATCTGGAGGATCAGCGCAAGATGAAATATTATCTGATAATAGCATTTGGTTGCAAATTCCTCAAGATCTCCTGATCTTGAGGAATCACATTTCTCTCTTTTTCCTTTTGATTATAAGGGGAGATCCTGAGGAATCACATTTATCTCTGTTCCCTTTGATTATAAGGGGGAAAAATGAAGATAATAGGGACTTAACTTTTCGCCTTTTTACTTTAGTTGTAATTTTAATATACAGAGCATTATTCTGAAGGACATCGTGTTGTAATGACATTTGGATTTGATTAAGAATATATGATTCATGTTGTTGTTCATTCATGATATTCTGAAATAATCAAGCAGTAATCACTGGCGGCTTGGGCCCTGTCAGTGGTGGATTTCACTGTTTTTCCTTGTTTTATAGTTTACCTTTATTTTACTACAAGTTTAATTACTCTGTTTTATAGCTTTGCGATTGATTTACTTTCACTAGTGTTGAGTTTGTGTATTCACTGCATTAATTCTTATTTCTATTGATTGGCTTCATTTATTTATGTCGTGGATTGATTTGATTGTTAGATAAGAAACATTTCTTATTAATTGAAAGCTAGAGTTTTATTGATTAGATCAGGTGTATTACTTTTACGCAGAAGTTTAGATTCAGCTGAAAGAGCTTTGTTATCGCTCCAGTGCACTCGGTTGATGTAATTCCAATTATGCCTTTTGATTAAGATTGAGTTTTGGTTTGCTTAAGATTGAGTTTTGATGTTTGAATAAGTTAATTTCCTTGAAGTTACAAGTTGATAGTTATGATTTGATCCGTTTACTCTTGTATTGAAATCAATAAGTTATTTTAAAGCATTACTCTCTATAGATATAACGATTTACATCACTTGCACATATTGTGTACACTCTTGAAACAAAAAGACTTAACCAGGTTGATAATTAATGTGAGGCATTTAAGAGTTCTAAAAGACACCTTATTTGCGCCCAACAAGTGGCTTCTTCAGGATGCCACCTGAAGTCTCCAAAAGTCTCAAGATGGTTGAGCATTTAATGATTTTGGTGGTTGGAATTAATGTTTCCAACACTCCCCCTTAATTCCAACCATAAGCTAAACATACAAATACAATATAGCACAATACATAAGACAAAAACATACTCTTAATTGACATGCATGCTGGTCTAAGTCTCAGCTAGGCTTACAACATAATTTGGATTTTCTACAACACATAACTTGCTTCTACAAAACTCAAATTTTGCCTTCCCAAGAGGCTTAGTGAATATGTCAGCTACCTCCTCATTTGTATTACAATATAATAGGGTAATTTCTTTTGATTGGATCTTTTCTCTTACAAAATGATATTATGTGTCTATATTCTTTGACCTTGCATGGCATATAGGATTGTTCCCCAATTTGATGGTGCTTTGATTATCACATATGATTACTCTAGGTTCTTGTTGATCTTCATCAACATCTTCAAGTATTCTTCTAAGCCATAGAGTTTCACAGGTGGCACTATATAATGCTTTATACTCTGCTTCAATTGATGACAAGGAAATTGTTGGTTGTTTCTTACTGCTCCATGATATAGCTTCTGATCCTATATTGAAGACGTATCCAATGGTGGATTTCCTATCATCTGCATTTCCAACCCAGTCAAAATCAAAATGACCTGTCAATTCAACATTACAAGCATTAGTATATTCAATACCAAAATTGATAGTTCCCTTTAACTCTTGAAGGACACTTTTTGCAGCTATCCAATGGCTTTCATGAGGCTTAGCCATGAATTGACTGAGTATGCTTACTACATAAGCAATGTTTAGTCTAGTGGTAGTGAGATAATTCAGACTTCCCACTAATTGTCAATACAATGTTCCATTCACCTCTTTTGTTCCATTATCGCTTGTCAATTCAATATTTTGTTCCAACGGAGTACTTACTGCTTTACATCCATTCATTTGAAATCTCTTTAGTATTTCATTTGTATATTTGCTTTGTGTGATTAAGGTTCTTCCATCATCTCTTCATACTTCAAGACCTAGACAATAGTGCATCTGACCAAGATCCTTCATCTCAAATTCCTGTGATAACTTCCTTTTTATATCCTTAATCAATTTATCAGCACTCCCTGTTATTATTAGCTCATCAACATATATAGAGAGTAATACTATAGCCCCATTTATATCTGTCTTGACATACAAATTAGGATTATTTTTGCTTTTGTTAAATCCTTGCTGAAAGAAGAATTTGTCGATTTTCTCATACCAATATCTAGGTGCCTTTTTTAGTCCATATAAGGCATTTTTTAACTTGCATACAAGATGTTCTTGTCCCTTATTTACAAATTCTTCTGGTTGAACAAGATAAATCTCTTCTTTTAAGTCACCATTTAGAAAAGCTGACTTCACATCTAATTGATGTAGCTTCCAATCATATTTAGTTTCCAATGCTATTATTATTCTGATTTTATTCATTTTTGCAACCGGGGCAAATGTATCTTCATAATCTATAACTTTTTTTTTAATAACCTTTTGCAACCAATCTTGCCTTATACTTGTCTATGCTACCATCTGCATTAAATTTTGTCTTGTACAACCATTTTGATCCTATAGGAACTTTATCTTCGGGTAATTTTGTTAATTCCCAAGTTTGATTTTTCATTATAGAGTCATATTCTTCTTTCATAGCTTCCATCCATTCTTTATGATTTTTAGCTTGTTTATAGTTTAAGGGCTCAAAAATTGTCATCACTTGAGACATTAAAGCATAATCTTTATACCTGATAAGGGTTTGAATCTGTCGTATTGATCTTCTTATAGGTTCATTACACTCTGGAGTACCTTCTCCTCTACTTCTTATTAGTGGAGTGCCTTCATCACTTCTTTGTGGACATTGACTCCTTGACATGTCTTCTGGAATGTCCATGTGTTCTTGAGCTTGAGTTGATTCCACAACTTCTTCTTCTTCCTTAAAGTTGTCATAAGGAGGCTGCCATACATTAGGTTCATCTTCTTTTATTTGTTTATCTGCATTCTCATGAAATATAACATCTCTACTTGCAAAGACCTTGTGAGTATTTGGATCATACATTTTATATACTTTTTTATCAGTACAATATCCAATAAAAATGCATTTGATGGCTTTGGCATCTAACTTTCTCCTATCCTCTTTAGGAATATGAGAAAAGGCCTTGCATCCAAATATCCTTAAACGACTAATTTTAGGTTTAAAACCATAAAATGCTTCAAATGGTTTTTTGTGCTCAAGATAATTAGTAGGGCTTCTATTTTTAAGATATATAGTTGTATTAATGGCTTCAGCCCAAAAACTATTAGAAAGTCCTTTACTTTTTAATATACTATGAACGCATTCAACTAATGTTCTATTCTTTCTCTCAGCTACTCCATTTTGCTGAGGTGTATGTGGTACTGTAAATTGTTGCATAATTCCATTTTGTTTGCAATATTTGATAAAAGCTCCTGAAGTGTACTCACCACCTTTATTTGATCGAAGAATCTTAATGCTCTTTCCTGTTTGCTTTTCAACCATACTCTTGAATTCTTTAAAGTATTCAAATACATCACTTTTGTTTCTTATAAAGTACGCCCAGGTGTATCTAGTGATATCATCAATAAATATAAGAAAGTAATATGCTCCACCAAGTGACTTAGTTTGCATTGGACCACATACATCAGTATGGACTAGTTCACATATTTCACGTTTTCTTCTATTTTCATGCACAGGAAATTCTTCCCTATGTTGTTTTCCTAGTGCACAACCTTCACATTCAAAGTGTTCACCCTTAATATTTGGAAGACCTTCTACCATCAATTTATTTTGTAGTAATATTAGGTCATTGTGATTTAAGTGTTCATACCTTTGATGCCAAAGCTCCATATTTGACATGCGTGTTGATGTCAAAGCTTGATGCCCATTCTTTATTACATCCAACTTGTATAATCCTCCAACTCTCATTCCTTTTGCAACAACCTTGTAGTTGTCATGCACATCCTTAACCAAACAATGTGATTTCACAAATTCAACTTTTAAACATTGATTTGTAAATTATAGTAGAGACTGAAATTAAGTTCTTCTTTAATCCTGGAACATACACCACATTTTGAATTTGTTTTTCTTGTCCATTAGGCATCATAACACTTATATCACCATATCCTTTAATTTCATGTGATCTATTATCTCCTAAATATATGTGTCCACCATTATTAACCTCATGATAAGTATCAAACCAATCTCTTTTGCATGACATGTGGATTGATGCACTAGAATCTATAAACCAAGCATTATCATCATCAGTTTCTGTTGATAAAGCAGCATTGGACACAAACAATTTAAGATTGCTAAAGTCATGACTAATTGCTTCATCTCTATCAACATAATTTCTTGAATGTATTCTTTGTTTAAATTGATCAGGTATTCGTTTCATGCAATTCTTAGCAAAATGACCAGGTTTTCCACAGTAATAACAGACATTATCTCTACTTGATTTGGCATTTGTCCTTGGTAAATGTGTACCTTGAAATGATTTACCTATGGCTTTATGCCTTTATTTTTCTCCCATTGTTCGCCTTTGAAGGACTGCTTCCCTTTAGCCATCAATGTTAAGTCTGAATGAGGAGATTTATGTTTAAGGATTCTTCTTCGCTCTTCTTCCTGCATAAGTATACCTACCAACTCATCAAAAGTAGGAGCTTTCTCTCTAGCTGATAGACCAGTGATAAACATTTGATATTCATCAAGCATTCCATTTAATGTCACAATAACCAAGTCTATACTAGATATTGATTCACCAATGTCACCTAATTTATCCTTTAGATCTTTAATTCTAGAAATAAAATTACTCACACTTTCATTTTCTTCCATCTTAATTGAAAGAAGCTTACTCTTTAAATACAATATTTGATTTGTAGTCTTTGTCTCATACAAATTTTTGAGAGTGTCCCATGTCTCCTTGGATGTTTTGCACTCTCTAATGTGTGGAATAATGTTGTCCTTAACGGACATCCGCAAAAGAACCTTCGCTTTTTTTTCCCGTCGCTCCCAATCTTAAATTTCAACATCTGTGGCTTGAGGGGATATTGGCTTAACTTCAGCTCCAGACACAATCGTCCATATATTATAGCCTTCCATTAAAGTCTGCAACTTAAACTTCCAATTTGCATAATTTTCACCATCTAACTTGTTAGAATCTGATAAATAAGATTATGCTAATACATTTTCCATTATCAATATCCTTATGAATCTTTAAATACCAACCACCAAAATACAAACTTTTCACAACTTCAATAATTAACTTTTTTGTTTTTTATTTTTTTACTCAATCACAAATAATAACACCTCACCTTTTTAAAACTAATTTTTACTTACTCCTTACCCTTCTCTTCTTCTTCTTTTTTATTTTTTAATTTTTTTATATTACTTTATTTCATAATCACAAAAAAGCACAAAGCATAACCGTACTCTTACTTCAAAGAATGGATCGTTACTTCCAAAAATGAATTCTTCGCCTTAAGGATTTCTTCAAAAAAATCCCCTCTGAAACACTTCAACGCATTCTTAAAACACATCAAAGAATGGATCATGACTTCCAAAAAAACGAATTCTTCGCCTTAAGGATTTCTTCAAAAAAAATCCCCTCTGCAACACTTCAACGCATTCTCAAAACACATCTCAGACGACACAAAATCATCTGATTAATTTAGTTTTGCACCAAAATCATACTTCACCAAAAGCACCATAAATAATTCATCACAAAACCAACAAAACAGTATATCATATGTTAAATCTAAATGCTAGATGAACATCAACAATTATATCCATTAAAATTTTGGCGGCTTGCAAACTTTCATTCATTTACATGCTTGAGCAGAGTAATAAACTGAACATTTGCTAATTTAAAGCAACTTCAAACACTGCAAGGTTCAAAGAAATAAAAGTGTGGACCTTCCTAACGCTTCTCCAGCTCGGCCCTGGCTTTCTTGAATGTTATGTTAGACACTCAAAATGATCTAAAAATGGAATTAAATTAAGGAGAAAAGGTATTACAGACTCATGTGCAGGAATGCCTATATTACTTAGTGTAACAAATCAAAAATATTGCGAATAATATAGACAATGAGCAGTTAGAAAACATAACAGACACACACATCAACACAACAAATAATTAAGGAGTTCACCAGACTTCCTGGCTACGTCTCCTGGTCCAAGCTTTCAGTGTCAGCCTCTATATTATGTCTTCAAGAACAGAATTTACAGGCGTGAGCTCAATCAAAGCCATAACACAACAACAGTGATATTACACAAGGATTTCACTCGAAAACCTCGAGTCTAAATAGTGCACAGACTCTCCCTCTTAGTGCCTCTGATCAACTGTTCGTAGCTGTGTATCTTCTCTGACTCTTTGTCCCTCTTAGTGCTGTCATTGAATGGCTTTTAAGCCTATCGGCCCTGTCTATTCACCTCCCTTTTCGGTGTGGACACGTTTTGTTAAAAACGCTTAAGGCACAAGAACAATGTCTTTTAGAAACGAAAGGATCAGCGGGCGCGGTGAAATGGACCGTTCGGTCTTCCTCCGCACAAATCCCTCGATATAATACATATTTGAGCCTTATTTCATTTTATCAGAAATGCAAATAAATACATAGAATACATTGAAAAACCCAACAAAAACATTTTATCGGAACTTAAATATCCTATGAAACGATGTTTATAATCCTTTCGGATCCGAGCTTATCGATATCGCACGTCGCATGTTGCATAGGCCCTGCTCCTTTGTATTGTTGCGATGTGATATTGCGATCGGCGATCGCATATCGCAATGTCTCAAGCCCTCGGTAAGTCCTTCCTTTGGCCATGTTGCGATGCAATATTGTAGTTAATCCGAATCATTGATCTATGATCGTTAATCCGACGGTGAAAAGTTATTTCGGGTGGCCCATTTGCACGAGGATTACCCACCCGAAAAAGTGGTTTTCTCTCTCCTATGCCATGCCACGTGTTGGCCAGTGTATGGGATCAGGCGAAGCCCTTCCAATACTACTTACCGCCTGAAACCTGCCCGAAATACCTTTTACCGTGGAACTCAAATCTTTTACTGTTTTATTCATAAATCCTTCGGGTCCATTGAAAGCCTTTGCACCTGTTTTAAGTCCTCTCCCTTAGTTTATTGTGATGCGATAAAGCGACCATCGCTTATCGCTTAAGCCTATTGTCATGTGTTCAAGTCCTCCCTTTGGTTCCATGCGATGTGATATTGTAGTTAATCTGGACCATTGATCTGCGCACTCGATCAACAATTCACGTTGTTTCGCTTGGAATCGCTATCGCATTTCCCTTAAGGCTATGGTCCGTTAACACTTCCGTTGGCTTTCTCCGATGCGATTTTCCACTCTTCTCCCCTTATAATTTCGTCGGGTCTTTAACATTATGGAAGCCTTAGACTTAGAGGTTTTACTCAAGATTCATTTTGGATCACAAAAGTAGACTCCTCACCCTGGTTTACTCCACACACAGGTCTAAGCTGCTTTTATACAATTGATACCCTCCACAGCGTTTCCTCTTTTATCTGCACACAAGCAAATTTCTTCAGGCAGCTCTACTTACAGCAAAAAACTCGTACACATGGTGATGTAGGAATCTCTTCCTTTAGCGATTTCCCACACTATCTGCACACAAGAAAGAACTCTCACGCTCTTCACGAGAAGCTTCCGGCCAATACACCCTCCACGAGAAGCTTGTTGCACACAGACTCTCTGCACATACCCTCAATGATCTCTCACTCTCACTCTTATTGCTCACACAAAAACTCAAGCTCTTGAGAGTTAACTCGCTCTGATACCAAATCAAAAACGCAGCATAGAACACTAAACACAAAAACACAACTTACTTATTCAATTACCAAGCAAGGATTTTTATAGGAGTCATCTAACGAGGCAGAGTAATTGCTCAAGCGGCCAAAAGTAGCCAGAATCTGTGCAAAAAAATTTCGAAAAATCTTGTAGAGGCAGTGTTTGAATCGTGTTTTTGATGGTGGAAATGGATTCAGCACCATCAAAAACTTCGAAGGCACCTAAAATTTTGAAGTTTAACAACTATAACTTGGATTTACAAAAATCATTGCCAGATTTTCTCTAAATATGACCAGAATTTCCATAACTTTTGGAGCAATGCCTTCGCCTCGTTAGACTACGCAATTTTTATACACAACTGAGAAATTTCTAGATTCCGGTTATCGGTAGCTTCTTCAAGACCTCCGTGAAATCTCCAAGTCTAAAGATGGTTGAGCATTTAATGAATGTGGTGGTTAGAATTAATGTTTCCAACCGTATGAACTAATTATAATATATAGGATAATATTATTTAATATCATTTGGTTGGATATAAAATGATTGGCCATTTTTAGCGAAAGGTTGTGCTTTTGATCAAATTTTGAACAATAATAATCAGCCATGTAAAGAGTCAAGGAGGATTGTGGATAAAGAGGAGAGAGCGATGGAGGCGAACACGGGATTTAGGGTTTCAGAGTTTTCTCTCAGGGCCGCCGCGGTCCCAAAGGAGCTGCTCTGTTGCGGACTGGTGAGACGTCTGGTCGATGGTTACTATGGGCAGGCTGGGCCTCATGGATCCTGGATTGAACCGGACGATGGGAAAGAATCCAACGAAACGAATCAGGGCAAACTGAAATGCTCCTCCGTCTTGGTGCAGAGTTTCTCTTCCGCGGCGGCAACAGAAACCTCATGGTCGGAGTCTCACTCCCAAAGTCAAATGGTCTGCCCTTTGTATTGTTTTGGTAAGCCATCGCAAAGGCATGAATCGGTGGGGAGAGAAAAAATGGAGGCGCGTCGAGGACTTAGGGCTTCTGAGGAAAAACCCTACGCAGTCGAGGTCCTAAAAGGCCTGATCCGTATTGGATCAGTTGGATGCATGGCCGCGGGAGATCTAGAGATCGATTCACACGGTTTCTGGTCTGGATCGGCGGATGGAAAGATCTCTTGCGAATCAAATCTCATCAAATGGCGGCTGGGGCGACCCTATTCATTTTTGCAGAAGGTTTACCGCACGGCGGCAACGGAAACCCTCTGTCTGGAGTTTATTACTCCAAATCAAACAGTTCTTCTCCTGTTCTGGATTGTTACGCCCGCATTCAAGAACACACTGCGTAGGTATGGAAACTCTGTGTTGGAATACGGAGACAAGTGGAGCATGCCAGTTCTCAAGCCTCGTTTTGGTACGTCGGGGCTTCGTGCTGCAGATCCAGGGCGGTTCTTAAAAGGTCAAAGCCAGAAAACAAGTATGGGGTGGAGTAGGGATTCGGGTTTGCGGGGGAGTAGGGATATGGGCTATGAGGTCTCTATACCTTCGGCAACGCAACAAATATTACCAAGGAACCAGAACAAGGCAGACATAGCAGAACTGAAACATATATTTGTTAGATCAACAGACGGAAGGCATTTTTGTGTGCAGATCTGGGCATGGATGACTGTCTTGAATTTAAAAAAAGAGATACAGGTCAGACTGGGCTTTCCAGCTACGGCACAAAACCTATTATTTTCAGGGTTATGCATGCAAGATCATCACACCCTCCAGCACTACAGGGTTGAAAAAGATTCTACTGTTATTCTCAATCTCCGGCTGCGAGGTGGATCAAAGGGATCTACATCAAAACCTACAGGATCCTACAGAGATGCAGCAAAGGGGACAGGAACTCAAAAGGGGAAAGAACATGCAAATGCAAACACCCCTCCAGGGCAGTATATCGTAGATGAAGCACCAGAAAGCCCATCCATTCTGTTGGATATCCCAGAGGTAAAGGGCATTTTCACAGATCTACAAAAAAATGCAATCATTTGTAGATTTAACGGCTTCTGGCCTAGATCGGATGCTTTGTACCAATGGATACACATGACATGGACAAAAAACTGCCGGATTCAACTATGCTCGAAAGGTTTCTTCATAGTAGTCTTTCGAGCCGAAGAGGAAAGGGATAAAGCCCTCACCGAAGGACCATGGTTCTGGGGCAGCGCGGGATTATTTGTTACACCCTGGTTCCCGGAGTTTGATCCAAACTCCATGGTGGTATCAAAGATGCCGGTATGGGTAAGGCTACATAATCTTCCGATGCATTTTTGGCATTTTTCTTCCCTAGCAGCCATAGGAAATACTCTCGGAAGAATGTTAAAAATAGACACAGAGAGACATCTAAAAGGGATCTTTACATTTGCTAGAATTTGCGTCGAGGTAGATCTCAGCCAGGGATTACCAGAAAGCATCATCCTGAACTTCAACAATACTCAATGGAAACAATCTCTGGACTATGAGAACACAGCATTCAGATGCAGGGGATTTCAACAAACAGGTCATTTGTTCAATGCATGCAAAAGCCAAAACAAGAACAAGCCACAACAAAGGAAGCACAAGGGATGGCAGAACATAGACAATGTCATAAAGAAGAAAACAGAGGAAAAGAAAGTCCCCACAGTTCCAGAAGATGCAGAAACAGAAGAAGAGGAGGACGATACAATCATAGAGGAGGTGGATCTAGAGACCCAAAAGGAAACTACAGTAGACAACAAGGAACTACAGTCAGATACTTTCCAGGCAGAGACTCAGCAACAGAGGACAAGCATGGATCCAAGCATGGGAGGCATCAAACGGCATCATCATTCAGATACATCCGATTCAGATAAAGAAACTGGACAACAAAACGAAACAACCCAGTTAGTCATTGTATCAACCGAGCCCATAGTGGGAGAGTGGCGCAAGGTTGAAAAGAAAAAGGGGCGAAAAACCTGAGCCGAAAGCCAGGTTTTTCCCCTTTTTTCGTTTTTTTTTTTTCTCTTCTCTTTCATATTCTTTGTGCACGTTAGTTCACTAACGATGCGAGCCCTTGTGGCAACATATCTGTTTCAGGCAGTGTTTTTAGCTGCCGGATGTTAACTCATCTTTTGTAGCTCTTTTATTTTTATAATAGAAAAGCGCGGTTTTTTTCCTTGGAAAAAAAAATAATCAGCCATGTGATCTATAATCAGTCATAAGATCTATGTGACTGGTTTTTCTTATTTTTAATTAAGATAACTTGTGTTTTTTTTCCTTCCAAAACAAATAACCTTTTATCTTACTCCAATCACAACATGAAATTGCAATCACATGAAGGGAAATCGGAACCCGAACCTAAAAAACGCATCAAAGGAAATTGGAGTTACCTAGTACTTAGAAAAAACCTTGGGCAAAGAGCAAATTTGTTTGGTACAACCCACATTAATGCGACTGCTCTGATGCTATTTGTCGTGGGCATTAAAAAAAAAATGTAGTCAAAGGCATTGTATATGATACAAGAAAATTTTGTAAGGTTGTGCTTTTCAAATGGCAGCTTTATTGGATTTTGTCAGAAAAGCAATCAGCTAATTTGGTCCCCGTCCGGCACGCCAAGAAAACTATATATCGTTGAGGATTGAAATGTCGATTTAAAACTATTTGTGGCGAGATCAGCGGGCAGAAACAGCTTTACAACCCAGCTGGCGATTGCTTTTTTTTTTAAATTGGAGGTGTTTTAAAGCAGGGGATTTATATGCAATTTGTTGGAGTGAAAGTTTGAATTGTGAACTCTCCACAACTTTTACATTTGTAGAGAATTTATTGAAATGACAGGCTTGAATTATAAATTCTCCACACTTTTAATGACTTAAATATTTTTCAATACCCTGAATCATTTTATACAAACAAACAAAAAAACCTATTTTAAACCACCACTATTAAAATTTGACTAGCCCAGTTCCAACTAAAAACTCCCAAACATCTAATGTATAGAAAAACTCTCTTTAAAAATGGAGCCATCTAAGGAGGAGGAGGAATTGCTTGGATGGCTAAAAGTGGATAGAATCGGTCAAAAAAATTCAAAAAATCTTGTAGAGGGAGTGTTTGAATCGTGTGTTTTTGATGGTGGAAATAAATTCAGCGCCATCAAAAACGTCTAAGACACCTAAAAAAATTTTGAAGTTTAACAACTATAACTTAGATTTACAAAAATCTCTACCAAATTCTCTATGACTGAAATTTCCATAAATTTCTCCACTTGGTTAGACTACGCGTTTAAAAATCCCAAAACAATGACGTTTTTGACGTCCATGGTGAGGTCCAATATTTACGAACAATAAAATTATGTACCAACAAAAGATTCTCCGCAGTGGATCTGGTTTGGGTCCTATGGTCCCGATCAGTCAGCAGCTAGGGTTATCATGAACATCTTCAAATGGGAATTGGGATACCATTTCCATCGTCCAATAGGTGTCACCTTCGATGGTAGCCTGTATTGATTCGGCCTCCTGCTGTATGCAGGCTTCACCCCATACGTATTCCTTTTTAAATGCAACCCAATACACGCGTTAGTATGATGCTGAATGGACCACTCATCATTTTCTATCATATCTGAATTCTCTCAACAGATCCCACCAGAAATAGATGACATCAGTCCCTGCTTTTTGCAGAGATTTACGATGCTTTGCTAATTATGAATAGCAGAAGGAACGCCTTCTGCAACTTTAACATCACGAATAAGATATGTTCCCGTGTCCACGATCTCAAGTATTTGTCCCTTTTTTTAGAAATAATGCATGGCATAAGCAACCTCTTCCCAGGCCATTAGTGGTCACATAACTTGGGACCTGAGTCTTGCATGGGCTGACTGTCCCTACTTTCCTGCAGAAGATTATGAGATTGACAAGCAAAGTAATTTAGTAGAAAACAAGAAAAAGATCACGGGTTGCAACTAAGTTGTGGCAGCCATAAAATATTTACAAGATTTTGACCTCCAATTTTCAGTGTATATAAGATAGATTAACCTAGTGGACTTAAAGCCGTGTGTGTATACTTAGAATTCACCAGTGTCTGAGCAAGAGAAATGGATTATAAAATGACCAGACTTCAAGGAAATGGTGGGACCAGACTTCAAGGAAATGGTGGGCCGTCCATGCAGGGTCACAGAGTCGAATTTCGAATGTGGATTGCATCCAACTTCACCAAATCCGTCTCTAAAATTTTAGAGAATATGATATGTTTTTCTTGTTTATAGCTATATATAGAAATGCTCAATCTTTCATATTTTGCTGCTACCCTGCTTTGCTATAAATGTAGATTGTAGAATATATTTTCATGCATATTTTTCCTTTGAATATAGATAGATTGTGGGAACTTTTTGTTTATCCAGAGATTTTGGAAAGTTTGAATGCATTTCCTTGCATTGCAAAAGCACAAGAATCCAGAAGTTTAAATGCATTTCCTTGCATGAGCACAAGGATTTGGAAGTTGCATGCAAGGATTTAGAAATTTAAATGCATTTTCTTGCATGAGCACAAGGATTTGGAAGTTTGAATGCATTTCCTTGCTTGACCAGTTCCAAAAGCATGACTGAGTTGGGAGTTCCTTTCAGTTCAATCATGGGAGCAAAGAAGTGGATGCAGCTGCCACTTCATGCATCTGACTAGACTATTGTGTGTGTGTTTATTATAGTAGCTTAGTCCCATGCTTGATGCGGGAGCTGATTCTATCGCTTCCTCCGTCCCTGGATTGGACTGAAGGGAGCTCCCCACTCACTCCGGTTTGTTCTCATCCTGGTTACACACAAGATGCCGCAAAAGAAGCTTGTATATGCTCATGTTAGATGACCAAATGTTTCTTGAATATATATGAAATTAGGTTGTTCGAACATTTGTATTTTTATTATAGGTATATAATGTTTTTGTAATTTTATTTTAATTATTAATACTGATTATATAGATGATTATAAATAAATTAAAGATGGAGATGCGGTAGTTTAAAGGGTTTTTAATTTATTTGGAAAATCATGTAAATTAGTTGTTAAATTTCAAAATTTTAAGTGTTTATGGTGCAAAATCTATTTCCATCATCAAAAATATGATTCGATTCAAATCAAACGCTCCAAGTTACTATATTATGTTAAGTTATAATGTGAAAGTTCACTACCGAAATGGTGTGTTGACTCTTAAATGTACATCTTGCAATGTAGTTACTAGTAAATGGGTTGCGAATCTGTTAGTGCAACTTAATCCAAGTATCTGAAAGCACATCTTTCGTGGAGTTATAATGTGACAGTTCTCTACCGAAATGGTGTGGTGACTCTTAAATGTACATCTTGCAATGCAGTTCCTAATAAATGGGTTGCGAATCTGTTAGTGCAACTTAATCCAAGTATCTGAAAGCACATTTTGGTGTACCGTGTATTGATTAATGTTGTACTGCACCGGGCCAATGACACTCGCATTTTTTCTGTCTTCAATCAGCTTGGATGAGGCGAAGGTTACTACTCTTCTAAATATATGTGTATGCACTCCAATTTACTGTTCAAGAAACGAAGAGTATTCTCCATACATATCTTCGATGGTTTTTTTAATACAATTACATATGATTTTGCATTGGTAAAAAATTCACATGGCAAGTAATCCTTTCTGTTTTCTTACAGCTTGATTAATGCAATAATAAAGCTATAATGATGTAGAATGAAATTTTTAATTTGGATATGTATCCACTGGGTCTAGTATGTCTGGATTAAAAATATTTATGGCTAACATAAATAAAAATTCCAAAGCATCTAATGCAAACGCTACCAAATCCATGCAAACCAGGGTACAAAATACAATTGCATGGACGTATCTATTGTATAAGCATTATAAGCCCACATACTATCAGGGTTTTGGATTCAAATAGCACAAAGAACCTGGCCTATATCATCATTATACTTTTAAAATAACAACCATCAATAGATTAATAGAATGGTTTTTAATTAACAACGATTAATAGAATGGCGATTTAAAAAGCGAAAATTTGATTTTTGAAATCACTCAAATATAGATAACTTGTCCATTTTACTATGTAATATTAATTAGTATAGATTTAGTTTAATTCCGGATGTATCAAGATCCAATTTAGAAGAGATCAATTTTTTAAGGTGTAAATATTTTTTTAAGTTTAAATTAAAAAATAGTTTGCAGTTTATATATTTTATTATTATTATTAATATTTTTTTAAATGTATTTGTTTATGAGGTTTTGGATAGATCCTGATTGAATGTCTGTTAAGGCATTCCTTGATGTGAAGTTATTGGTTCAATTCTTTTATTGGACATGATGAAGATTTAGTCCTCCCAAACTTACCAAAAATATATATATACTTGGTTTTCTATCTATGTCTATATATATGCTTGTGTGCAAACATTGAAATCACATCCCCTCTCTATATATATATATATCATGTTAAAATATTTACTTAGCATTAAATCTATTTTCTTTTCTTTTCTTACCTTAATGTCACGCTCCAAACAATACATAAAAAAAAAAATTCATTTAATGACTAATAACTACACCATTCTTAACCTATAATTACATCATTCTTAAACCTATACACATATACTATCTTACCATGTTTATTAACACATAATAACCATCCAAATAGGTGCATATCTACAATGGTAATAAATTTCCAACTATGTTCATGTCTACAATGGTGCGCACAATACTCAACCCAAATTTACATAATGTTTATGGGGTTTACATTGGTCATTCAACACAAAGGTTACGTGTACAAAAGTCTGCAATACGTTACATAGTTGGTCACTGTGCAATTTAATAAACATTTAAAGCAACTTTCCCCGAGACACCTCGAGCCTGCGGTTTAATGTCCGGCTCTGCCGTGGTCGATGCATCTCCGTCCATCTGGTGAGTTCAACGGCTGGATGGCATCATGCCATGTGACACCCGGTGCTTTACAGCCTGGCCGCTTGGCTTGTCAACTTCGCGCCAATGCAACCCAGAGGTTCACCGGCTATCTGACGGTGGAGATCCTTCTGCTGTAGATCAAGGGTTCCCACGATGCCACGAAACGGTAATTATGATCTTAGCTATATAATGGTGAATTCCGCCTTCGGCTCTTGTTTTGTTTCATTTTCGTAATCTCCTGAGTATCAGCGGAGCTCTGTTCCTTAGCGTTCCTCTGCGGCTACACAGGTCTTTCTAAGGTTTAAAGCATGCTACCTTAGTTATGGGACTCGGCCTTCTACAGCCATGAAGGTATTAGCTCTTCAACATATACCCTGTTCATTCGTTTCAGGTAATATTAATTTCCTATTGAGCTTAAGATGCAGGCTTCTGAGATTTCTCCATAGCTAAGTTTCCGTTATTGATTTAATGTCCTTCCACGGTTCTCTTTGCTACAGGTTAATAACATTTGGGGTTATTCTTCTTCACAGGTGGGTGTTGTCATCTCCTCCGAGGATGCGGAGATAACCCTCAAGGATGCGGAATCGCCCCTTGCATCTGGTTAACATATCCCTGGTAAGTCTCAGGCACATAGATACTCGTTTATGTTTTGTCTCAGGCCTGTACTGAAGTGTTACTCCCGTGACAGGGACGGCGGATTTTCTCAGTTCCTTTCACCCAGCTAGGAACTCCTCTGCCAAGAGGCTTCATAGACTTAGTTAATATTTTCATAATCGGTAGACTGTTACCCTATTTCATGTATGAATGCTGGTTCTCCAGAACGCAGCCATTACTTTATCATTGAGTTGTAATTTTCGACCCGTAAGGGTTTGACTTGATGGTTTTCATTATATAGCTGCACGGATAATCAAAAGAGTTCGGTTTTTGATCTATAATGTATCACTATATCACTGAAGTTATTCGCTCTTCCATTTGTGGTTTAATGGCGGTTTCCAAAGTTGAAATACATCTGTGTATTTGTGCTCAGGTTCACTGTTCTAATTTCTCTTTGCTTTAAGAATGGTATTGTATTCGTGTTTGTCTGGCTCGATGCCTCAACCAGCCAAGCGTAAGCCACGGCTCGGCATGAGGGGTTTCATCGTAGCGGATATTTGTTTGCTAACCGGCCGAAGGGTCGCATAACATTATGGTTACCATATCCGGCCTCGGCACTCATTCTTTTCTCTTATCATCGCATTTGTTAACAGGAATAAGTAATGCCATTTTTATTCAGCCATTGCCATTCGTATGTGCACTTTTCTACTGGTTAGTTCAATGAGCATGATTATTGTACTGTCTCAGAATATTATTCATGATTCCGACTGTTAAGAAAAGAGATATTGCAATTTCTGTAGTTTATTTTGTTTATAATGATAGCTCTATTACCTTTTTATTTTGCTTGGCCGCGAGCCTCTCTCGTCTTGATTCTGGGAAATGTGTATTAGATTCTCAGGGTTTATTGTTTGCGCTACCACACAGAGCGACTGTACCTTTCGGGCTTTTCTGAGTATTTACATATATGTACATATGGGTTCTTTCTGTGACTAATAATTATACGCATATCTTTTTCACATGCAAGAGGGTTTATATCTGTCCATTTCGGATTTGCTATCGACTCTGTTCAGGGGTTATCATAACCCTGTTATTGAGATTGTTCTACATTTCGTTACTGTTTTCTCTTTGAACTTAGAGTTCTTTCCTCAGTTAAAAATTCAGTCCAACTATTATATTTGAGTCGACTTCCATGGTTCACACAGATTACTATAACCATTTTCATAATATCATTAAAGAGGAATAGGCTGGTAGCTGTTAACTTAGTTTACTTTCCACAGTACAGTACAGAAACATTTTAACAGATAAGTAAGTGATAAACCATACCTGTTTATCTGCCAAACCTCTTTATAATGCTTGTCAATCCACCCGTCCGTAGGAAGTCTTTGCTGAGCTTCCACCCCCAAGCACTTGCAGGTCCTACTCGACCGCAATATCACTGGTCTCGCCAGTCAACGCTATCTGATCCTAACCAGACGTAGCGTGCACAGGAAAATTTCCTTTTCCACTTATGCTATCTGATCCTAACCAGCATAGCATTCTTTTTTTTCATTTCTTCTCTCTGCCATCTGATCCTAACCAGACTTGGCATTTTTCCCCTTTTTTCCTCTGGGGTCTCAACTACCTCCAGGTAGTTAGGGTAACTGATTCCTCAGTTACTAACCATGATTAATCATAACTCAATTCAAAATGGTACCAACACAACTGTCTTTTTATTAACATAACATTAACAACAGGATTATACATATTTTAAATAAAGTCTTTGTTCCATAATTACTTCACTAGTTACTAGCATTTACTTTTCACAAGGGGTGTTACATCTCCCCCTCCTGAAAGTCTACATCGTCCCGATGTTGCTGCTTATCCAAAAACAGTCTGGGATAAGTATCCCTCATCATTTGTTCATCTTCCCAGGTGGCCTCTTCAGGCCCAAAGTGCTGCCACTGCACTTTAACCTGGCTGATGACCTTTCTCCGCAGCTCGACTCTTCTCTGATCTAATATGTTCACTGGTTCGACCAGGAACTCTCCTTCCGGTTCCACCTGAAACACATAACAATTAAATCAGTTGTTTTACTAGTATTTCATTTCAGTTTACATTTGATGACAGTCTTTCCTCACCTGAATGTCCTGCCAACTTATTATATGCCTAGGGTCATACACATATCTCTTTAAAACTGATACATGGAAGACATTGTGAACCCGAATATGGCTGGGTAGGGCGAGCTGATAAGCTACCGGCCCTACTCGTGCCAGAATTTGGAATGGTCCACAAAAGCGTGGTGCCAGTTTGGCACAGGCATTCCATTGAAGGGTACTCTTCCTAGCTCGAATTCTGATGTATACATGTTCACCCACTTGATACTCTTTAAATGTTCTCTTTCGGTCTGCAAAATTCTTCTGCCTATCTTGTGCCATCTTTAAATTAGCTCGGACCCTTTTTACCATGACCTCCATCTCTTCCAACATTTCAGGTCCTAACAGGAATTTGTCCTCCGGTCCACCCCAACTGGAGGGTGTGCGGCACTTCCGGCCATATAGTACTTCGAATGGGCTCATCTTCAAGGATGAGTGGTAGCCATTATTATAGGCGAATTCCACTAGATGTAGATACTCCTCCCATCGCGTAGGTTGCTGCATCACATAAGACCTCAACATGTCCTCCAACACTTGATTCACCCGCTCAGTCTGTCCGTCAGTTTGCGGATGGTATGCGGTGCTGAAACTCAACTGAGTTCCTAGACCTTCAAATAAGGTCCTCCAAAAAGCTGAGGTAAACTTAACATCACGATCAGATATTATTACTTTCGGCAGCCCATGAAGTTTAAATATATTTTGCATAAAAATATTTGCGATTTGAGCTGCACGATAAGTGGATTGAACCGGTATAAAGTGAGCTGACTTGCTGAGTTTATCCACCACTACCATTATTGAATCATTACTCCTTTTGGATTTCGGCAAACCGGTGATAAAGTCCATGGTTATGGTCTCCCATTTCCATTCTGGTATGGGTATCGGCTGTAGCAGTCCTGCAGGGTGCTGATGTTCAGCTTTCACCTGCTGACATTCCAAACAGCGCGCCAGGTATTCTACAACATCTTTCTTCATGCCTGGCCAGTAATACTCCTTCCTTAGTGAGGTGATTAATTTCTGGTAACCAGGATGCCCTGCATAGGGACTTCTATGATTTTCATCCAGAATCTTTTCTTTAATACTGCTTTGATTGGGTATGTAAATCTTCTTCTGAAAACACAACATGCCAGCTGTATTCAAGGTGTAACCTTGTTGTATGGAACGGGCATCTGAATTTTGCACCAAATGCTTCTTTTGCAAATAGATCTGATCTTGCGTCGCAGCCTCCTCAATCTCTTGGTCAAGAGTGGACCATCCTTGGCTGATACCAATCTCATAAATGCAATGCACTTTTCGACTTAGTGCATCAGCAACTCTGTTCTCCTTTCCCTTTAGGTGCTTAATTTCGAAATCGAAATTTCCCAAAAAGTCCACCCATCTTGCCTGTCTTGCGTTTAAAGTCGGTTGACTAAAGTAACTAGTCAAGCTGTGGTGATCCGTCATCAACAAAAATTTCCTCCCTACTAAATAATGACGCCACATCTTCAAAGCATGGATCACAGCGGTTAATTCCAGATCATAGGCGGAATATTTCTGCTCATGTTCCTTTAACTTTCTGGATTCATAAGCAATCACCTTGCCCTCCTGCATTAGTACTCCACCCACGCCCTCCTTGCTGGCATCTGTACAAACTACATATTCCTTTTCGGGATCTGCCACACACAGCACAGGTGCTGTGGTAAGTAAATGCTTGAGCTGTTCAAAGCTCCGTTGACAGTCTGCTGTCCATTTAAACGCTTTTCCCTTCTTTTGCAAGGAGGTAATAGGGTAGGCAACTCTAGAAAAACCCTCTACAAACCGCCGGTAGTATCCAGCCAGCCCCATGAAAGATCGAATGTCTGCTACATCCTTGGGTGTAGGCCAATCCATTATAGTTTTAATCTTTTCGGGGTCTACAGCTATACCTTCCTTTGTAATAATATGACCCAAATACTGGATCTGCTCTTTATAGAAATCACATTTGCTGAATTTTCCATATAACTGATGCTCCCGTAAAGTCTGCAACACTATTCTTAGATGTTCCTCATGCTCTTTCCTATTCCGGGAGTAGATAAGTATATCATCAATAAAGATCAATACAAATTTGTCTAAGTATTGATGAAATACACTATTCATTAAACACATGAATGTTGCAGGCGCATTAGTTAACCCAAAAGGCAGTACCACAAACTCGTAATGTCCATAACGAGTACGAAAAGCGGTCTTGGCTATGTCTTCATCTTTTATTCTAATTTGGTGGTACCCTGATCTCAAATCGATTTTTGAGAAGATGGTCGCCCCCTTCACCTGATCAAACAGCTCGTCAATGCGGGGTAGTGGATATTTGTTTTTGACTGTTAGTTTATTCAGCTGTCTATAGTCTATGCACATTCACAGAGTCCCATCCTTCTTCCTCACAAACAGCACAGGTGCTCCCCAAGGAGAGACACTGGGACGGATGTACTTCTTTTCTAGCAGCTCTTGCAGCTGCATTTTTAACTCAGTTAACTCTGGCACACTCATCCGATAGGGTGCCCGGGACACTGGGGCTGCTCCGGGTATCAGCTCAATGGTGAAGTCCAAATCCCTTCTGGGTGGCAGCCCTGGAATCTCTTCGGGGAATACATCTGCAAATTCTTGCACTACAGGTATATCTTTAACAGTTGCAACCTTATCCACTGAATCTGCAAACCCCACTTGCACTGCATAAATCTGGCACTTATTTCGGATACATTTAACCAGCTGGGAGGCTGTGATCGGCCGAATCTGCACTGGTTTCTGGATGCCTTGGATTTCTTTTCCCATACCCAGCTCATCTCTATAAGAAACTGTTTTTGTTTTACAATTAATTATAGACCACCGTCGTTCCAACCAGTCCATTCCTATCAGCACGTCATAGGAACCAAGAGGGAGTACATTTAACTCAGTTGTTATGATTTGGCCAGCTAACTTTAATGGACAATTACTGACTTTGGTTAGTACTCTTCTTTTGGTCCCGGTGGCCAGCTGCACTAACCATGGGCTTTTAAATTTAGTGGTTTGCAAACCACAGTTTTCTACCACTTTAGGACTTATATAGCTTAGAGTAGCTCCTGGGTCTACTAAAACAGAAACAGTTCGGTCAAAGATTTTACCTTCGAACTCTATCATAGTTGGCTGGTAATCAGCTTGCCGATCTTCCAGTGCTGCATTTATTCTGGGCATGGATCGAGCCACATCTCCTACTGTTGAAGCTTCGTAGATTTGGGACAACTGATCGCTGTCCTTCCGATGAGGGCAGTTTCTGATATAATGGGGTCCGCCACAGCCCCAACACTGAACAGGTGGCCGAGCTGTGCCTTCCGCGTCCAATCTAACTTGTTGTTCACTGTATTTGGAATCTGCAGGAGGTTTGAATCTGCTCTGAGTTTTTGCTGAATTTTTAGTACTGGTTCCTTTCGAAAATCCTTTCTGAAAACTGCTGCGTGCTCCCTTACTACCCATAGGCATTTTACTGCCTCGCTTATCTGTCCAACGCTTTCCGGAATTTTCTCCTTTTGATTTATTCTGCTGGTAACACAGTCTTGCTTTTCGGATTGCTTCATCCATGGTTTTCGGATTATCGAACTCTATCCTTTCTCGCATTGTCAAAGGTAGGCTACTAACAAATCTTTGTACTTTAGCCTTCTCTTCACGAATATAGGGCACATAGCGAAGCAGGGATGTGAACTTGGTTACAAACTCATCAATGGTTTGCTGTCCCAGCCGCAGATCGTGAAATTCGCGTGCCTTTTCATCATAAAAGCGCTCTGTCAGGTACTTCTCTTTAAAATATCCTTGAAACTTTTCCCATGTCACATCCTGTTCACTTATTCCCCGCACCATCTTGACCTCTTCCCACCATAGCGTGGCTTTGGCTTGCAACTGGAATATAGCCAGCCTTGCCTTAAGATGATGATCGTATTCATACACCTGAAAATACTTATTCATATTGATCAGCCATGCTTCTGCAGCTTCTTCAGATTCTCCGTCAAAATGAGGCGGTTTAATCTTCCTGAATTCCCCGTGTAATTCCATCCGGGGTCTTTTTGGAGTCTGATATTCAGAGGCGTTAACAGACTTCTCTCCTCGCGTCTCTCCTCTGTCTTCTGCTTCCTCCTGTTCAGTATGATAGCTCTGTTCATCTGTTATTGGTGCTTGTTCCGGCCTTGGATGTGACTGCTGTTGATGTTGTTTATCAGATAAGCTTTTCAGGATCCTCTCCTGTTCCACATTCAATCTTGCGTTATCCGCACGCAGCTGAGCCATTTCATCTTTTAGTTCCTGCAATGTCCTCAGTAGCGTTGAGTCAGTGGTGCGACCTGCTGCTCCCAGTTGTACCCAAAACTCAGAATTCGCTTGAGGTTGTTCCATGTTATCCGGAGGTTCCGGATTCCCATAAGGAGCACTGTTTGCTCTTCTCATTTTGCTGCTACCTGCTTCAGAACAACTCATTAAACAGTTTTAATTTATCTTGGTGTATTGTTGAACTGTTACCATAAAACTGTTTATATTCTTGTTGTTGTAATCTTAAAAATTTTCCCAAAGGTCACAGAGTTGTAAACCTTGGGCTCTGATACCAATTTGTCACGCTCCAAACAATACATAAAAAAAAATTTCATTTAATGACTAATAACTACACCATTCTTAACCTATAATTACATCATTCTTAAACCTATACACATATACTATCTTACCATGTTTATTAACACATAATAACCATCCAAATAGGTGCATATCTACAATGGTAATAAATTTCCAACTATGTTCATGTCTACAATGGTGCGCACAATACTCAACCCAAATTTACATAATGTTTATGGGGTTTACATTGGTCATTCAACATAAAGGTTACGTGTACAAAAGTCTGCAATACGTTACATAGTTGGTCACTGTGCAATTTAATAAACATTTAAAGCAACTTTCCCCGAGACACCTCGGGCCTGCGGTTTAATGTCCGGCTCTGCCGTGGTCGATGCATCTCCGTCCATCTGGTGAGTTCAACGGCTGGATGGCATCATGCCATGTGACACCCGGTGCTTTACAGCCTGGCCGCTTGGCTTGTCAACTTCGCGCCAATGCAACCCAGAGGTTCACCGGCTATCTAACGGTGGAGATCCTTCTGCTGTAGATCAAGGGTTCCCACGATGCCACGAAACGGTAATTATGATCTTAGCTATATAATGGTGAATTCCGCCTTCGGCTCTTGTTTTCTTTCATTTTCGTAATCTCCTGAGTATTAGCGGAGCTCTGTTCCTTAGCGTTCCTCTGCGGCTACACAGGTCTTTCTAAGGTTTAAAGCATGCTGCCTTAGTTATGGGACTCGGCCTTCTACAGCCATGAAGGTATTAGCTCTTCAACATATACCCTGTTCATTCGTTTCAGGTAATATTAATTTCCTATTGAGCTTAAGATGCAGGCTTCTGAGATTTCTCCATAGCTAAGTTTCCGTTATTGATTTAATGTCCTTCCACGGTTCTCTTTGCTACAGGTTAATAACATTTGGGGTTATTCTTCTTCACAGGTGGGTGTTGTCATCTCCTCCGAGGATGCGGAGATAACCCTCAAGGATGCGGAATCGCCCCTTGCATCTGGTTAACATATCCCTGGTAAGTCTCGAGCACATAGATACTCGTTTATGTTTTGTCTCAGGCCTGTACTGAAGTGTTACTCCCGTGACAGGGACGGCGGATTTGCTCAGTTCCTTTCACCCAGCTAGGAACTCCTCTGCCAAGAGGCTTCATAGACTTAGTTAATATTTTCATAATCGGTAGACTGTTACCCTATTTCATGTATGAATGTTGGTTCTCCAGAATGCAGCCATTACTTTATCATTGAGTTGTAATTTTCGACCCGTAAGGGTTTGACTTGATGGTTTTCATTATATAGCTGCACGGATAATCAAAAGAGTTCGGTTTTTGATCTATAATGTATCACTATATCACTGAAGTTATTCGCTCTTCCATTTGTGGTTTAATGGCGGTTTCCAAAGTTGAAATACATCTGTGTATTTGTGCTCAGGTTCACTGTTCTAATTTCTCTTTGCTTTAAGAATGGTATTGTATTCGTGTTTGTCTGGCTCGATGCCTCAGCCAGCCAAGCGTAAGCCACGGCTCGGCATGAGGGGTTTCATCGTAGCGGATATTTGTTTGCTAACCGGCCGAAGGGTCGCATAACATTATGGTTACCATATCCGGCCTCGGCACTCATTCTTTTCTCTTATCATCGCATTTGTTAACAGGAATAAGTAATGCCATTTTTATTCAGCCATTGCCATTCGTATGTGCACTTTTCTACTGGTTAGTTCAATGAGCATGATTATTGTACTGTCTCAGAATATTATTCATGATTCCGACTGTTAAGAAAAGAGATATTGCAATTTCTGTAGTTTATTTTGTTTATAATGATAGCTCTATTACCTTTTTATTTTGCTTGGCCGCGAGCCTCTCTCGTCTTGATTCTGGGAAATGTGTATTAGATTCTCGGGGTTTATTGTTTGCGCTTAGCGCTACCACACAGAGCGACTGTACCTTTCGGGCTTTTCTGAGTATTTACATATATGTACATATGGGTTCTTTCTGTGACTAATAATTATACGCATATCTTTTTCACATGCAAGAGGGTTTATATCTGTCCATTTCGGATTTGCTATCGACTCTGTTCAGGGGTTATCATAACCCTGTTATTGAGATTGTTCTACATTTCGCTACTGTTTTCTCTTTGAACTTAGAGTTCTTTCCTCAGTTAAAAATTCAATCCAACTATTATATTTGAGTCGACTTCCATGGTTCACATAGATTACTATAACCATTTTCATAATATCATTAAAGAGGAATAGGCTGGTAGCTGTTAGCTTAGTTTACTTTCCACAGTACAGTACAGAAACATTTTAACAGATAAGTAAGTGATAAACCATACATGTTTATCTGCCAAACCTCTTTATAATGCTTGTCAATCCACCCGTCCGTAGGAAGTCTTTGCTGAGCTTCCACCCCCAAGCACTTGCAGGTCCTACTCGACCGCAATATCACTGGTCTCGCCAGTCAACGCTATCTGATCCTAACCAGACGTAGCGTGCACAGGAAAATTTCCTTTTCCACTTATGCTATCTGATCCTAACCAGCATAGCATTCTTTTTTTTCATTTCTTCTCTCTGCCATCTGATCCTAACCAGACTTGGCATTTTTCCCCTTTTTTCCTCTGGGGTCTCAACTACCTCCCGGTAGTTAGGGTAACTGATTCCTCAGTTACTAACCATGATTAATCATAACTCAATTCAAAATGGTACCAACACAACTGTCTTTTTATTTACATAACATTAACAACAGGATAATACATATTTTAAATAAAGTCTTTGTTCCATAATTACTTCACTAGTTACTAGCATTTACTTTTCACAAGGGGTGTTACACTTAAACTTTAAGGTATTTTTGTTATTAATATATTTTTAAAATGTACATAGCTTTCTATTTAGGTATATATATATGTGTGTTTGAGCACTGTGCATACATTGAATTCTATATAATATGTTAAAATCTTTACTCAACATTAAACCTCTTCTTTTTTAGTAAAAAATTTTAAATATTATATATCATTTCCATAATAAATTACACATCTCTTTTACAACGGAAAGTGAAAATAAAAATTACTAACTTAAATTATTTTATTCTCTATATAAAATTAATAAATTTTATTTAATAAGGACATTTATTCTCTATATAAAGTTAATAATTTTTATTTAATAGAAACATTGAAATATTCCATATATAGTTAACATTAAAATATGTTTTTTATTTATATATTTATGTTTTAAATATTATATGTTAATGAATTACACATAATATAATATCAATGATATTATTTTTACATACTATTTGTCAAATTTTATATTAAGTAATGAAGAAATTACTTACATATCTAAAAAATAAAATTAAACTTTTTTCCATTTCTCTACATTTTCATCATATGTCAATTGAATATAATGAATTACACATCATATAATATCAATAATATTATTTTTATGTGTTGTCTCTCAAGTCCCATAATTCGTACCAAAAACTAATTTTTTTCAATTATTTTATTTTTCTAAATAAAATTAATATAAAATTAAAATAAAAATTG
Source organism: Pinus tabuliformis (assembly GCA_031772625.1). Lineage (NCBI taxonomy): Eukaryota > Viridiplantae > Streptophyta > Pinopsida > Pinales > Pinaceae > Pinus > Pinus tabuliformis. The sequence goes on along the minus strand of CM062812.1, from coordinate 720,847,294 downwards.
AAATATTTTATTTATTTTTAACATTAATAATTTTATTATTACTATTTTTTAATTTGTTGATATAAATTTATTTTATTATTTTTAAATATAAATATTATTTTATTATGAAATAACATTTACCTCACATACTATAAAGTCTTTCCCTTTAATATATTTTTTATAATTTTATATTTATCTTAATAATATCTAGTTTTATTACTCTATAATGCATTTTATATATTTTAACTTTTAATCTACCATAATATTTTAAATATATATATAATCAAATAAGAGTCTCTCTCCCTTTAATTTTTTTTTTTATTTTATATTTACCGTGCTCATGTTTAGTTTTATCTCTATAATGCATTTTATATATTATAATATTTTTAATATAAAAAAATATCTAATGAAATTTTTTTGTTTTTTCTATGTATTTTAAAATTAATCAAATAAAATGATAAGATTTCTATTTTTCCAACGGATAAATATGTATTTTAAAATTAATAAGACTTTTTTTTAAGTTATGAATATGTATTTTAAAATTTATTTACACTTAGTTATTAAATCCATTTCATTTGATAAAATGTATTAAAGTAATAAAATATAATAGTCCAAATTATTTATCACAATAATATTTCCATTCCAATCAATTCAATGTAGCATGTTATCATGGGTTTAGAGTGGACATATTCTTCATTATAACCTCTGTGAAATAAATACACATTATTGTTTGACATTGTATGATGAATAATATTTAAAAGGAATAAAATCAATGTAATGGTTATATGTTGGTGTATTGTAAATCATCAATAAAAGAAATATAACCAATATTGAAATAAATACTTAAAATAAATACAAAAGTAAATATTGAAATTAATGAAATAAATAATACAAATAGACACTCAAACCAATGAATTAACACTAAATTTATTTCATTGTATATAATCCATTTTCTCATTACAAAACTAAGTAATTGAACAAATCAATGTAATATATTTCCTTAGTATTGTTTTTCAGTATTTTCTAAATTTCACTTTTATCTATTTATAATAAATATTTATTTATTTATTTTTATTTTTATGAAATAGAATTATATAATTTTTTAATATGAATAAATAAAAATAAAAATTACATTCTCTACAATCTCATACATCTTCCATTTATTTTATTGATTTTGGAAAATAATAAATATAATCAATGTTTTACAAACTTATAATAGATTAGTCACTTATAATATATTATTTCAATGATGATAAATTATATTATTAATATTTTTTATTTTATTTTTATGAAATTAGATTATATAATTTTTCTAAGATAGAAATAAAAATTACATTCATTACTATCTCAGACATCTTCCATCTATTTTATTGATTTTGGAAAATAATAAATATAATCATTATTTTACAAACTTATAATATATTGTTTGATAATGATGATGAATAATACTATTAATATTATTCAATTCAATTTTAGATTTTTAACTTATTATAATACTGAATCAATAAATTAATTGTAGTTAAAATTTGATAAATAATTATAAATGTGTTTCAAAAAATCACTTTATAAAATATATATATATATATATATATATATATATATATATATATATATATATATATAATAACTAAATTATTTTAACAATATTTAAGATATAAGGGCTATTTTATATATATATATTTATTTATTTATTTATATTTATCTAATTTTAAGGTCAGGGTCAAGCCAAACACCATATTAGTGTATAAGACTCTCTTGTTTGTGAGATAAGAGACCCACCTCTCGAGTGAAATAAATAATTATAAATGTGTTTCAAAAAATCAGTTTATAAAATATATATAATAACTAAACTATTTTAACGATATAAGAGTCTTTTTTTTCAAAACAAATATACTTAATATATATCCAAATTGGTGTATGAGACCGTCTTGTTTGTGGGATAAGGTATATATATTATTATTATTATTAAGCCAAACACTAAATTGGTGTATGAGACCCTCTTGTTTGTGGGATAAGGGGCCCAACACCAAATTAGTGACCCTCTTATTTGTGGGATAAGGGACCCACCTCCCCTCTTGTTTGTGGGATAAGGGACCCAACACCAAATTGGTGTATGAGACCCTCTTGTTTGTGGGATAAGGAGCCCAACACCAAATTAGTGTATGGGACCCTCTTGTTTGTGGGATAAGGGACCCACCTCTACTCTACCCCCACTAAGTCTAGGGAGGCATACATACTCTATACTCTACTCTACCCCCACTAAATCGAGGAAGGCATACATACTCTACTCTACCCTACCCTTCTGGTTTTGAACCTATAACCTTTTAAAAAGAAACACATACTCTTAACCATTGGGCCCATTCAAACTATATTAAAACTAACAAAAACAAAGACTAATTTTAAAATCTCATTCCTTATTTAATCATATTATAATAATTATAATTAATCATATTGATGACATTTAAAAAAAAAAAATTTACAACATTTATAAATAATTAAATTAATAGTATTTATGAAAAATACATAATATAAATGTAGCCTTCACTCCCCACAACACAATAGGGAAACTAACTATCTATGTCAAAGACCTTATAAACCTGAGCTTACAGAAAGGAGTATACATTATCTCCTACTCCGGAAAAGAATACATAGGAGAAACTGGCAGATCCCTCAACATTAGACTGAAAGAACATGTTGCCGACATTTGTAGAGATAGAACCTCTAAACCTGCCTTAGCGAAACATGCGTGTTCTTCCACACACCACATCTGCATAGAAGAAGCCACGACATTTGTAGAGATAGAGCCTCTAAATCCGCCTTAGCAGAACATGCGTGTTCTTCCGCACACCACATCTACATAGAAGAAGCCAGACTCATCATTAAAGAAGACCATTAATTAAAAAGGAAAATTAAGGAAGCTTTGGAAATTGAAAAAAGGAAAAACAACATGAACCCACATGAAGGCTTAAAAATAAGCAATACCTGGAAACCTTTATTAACAAAACCTTCAAAGTATAGATCTAACTAATTCCTATCAATATCATTACACTCTAAAAACTCATATTAGTTATTAAAAACAATTAATATATGATAATCATTTCTAAAGTTTTCTAATTGATTACATTAATAAAACCCCAACTTATGATTACCTCCCATTACACCTCCTAATCATCTACATTATCTCTATAAACATTAATAAAATCACTAGATCTTAGATGGTAGATTTAAACATTAAAAATGATGTTTTCATATCAAACACATAAACCAATAAATAATAAACATGCATTAGGTCTCATCATTTATTAAAAATATATTCTTACAATAATTAATTACATTAATAAAACCTTATAAAAAATAAGAAAATCTTTAGATTATATATTAAAAAAAATTAAAGTTGATTTCATTCCAAACACATAAACTAATAAAAAATAAACACATAATACACTTCATACAATAATATTTAAATAAACATTCTTTAACTGATCTTACCTCATTGCTTTTCAAACACTTCATAATCACTAATTTTTCAAAAAACTAACAAAATCCTTATAAAAACACCAAGCTAAATCATGAGATTAATAATGTATTAATTAATTATTTTCAAGAATGATTATATTTACAAACACATAAACTAATAAATGATAAACAATGCTAACTGAATATTAATTTTATCAAAAAAAGCTTATTTAAATCATTTAAAAAATAAAAAATAAATTAAATCAAATCAAATTAAATTAATAAATAAACAAAAATAATTCACTACATACCAAAAAAAATCCCGTCCCACATAAACTAATATAGTAATATATTAAATTATAAAACTAATATAGTAATATATTAAATTATAAAGTTTAATTAATAAAGATTATGCACTTTATTATAGATTAAATTAATTTAATTTAAATATTTAGCCGATTAAGTTTTTCTAAAATATTATTCACGCAAATACATATAAATCGTCAGCTTTTTTACAGTAAATCTTCTCAAAATATTAAGTGTTCTCCTGATGATAAACTTACTTTGTAATCTAAAACTTTGAGTTAAAAAACTCACTCACAAATCACAAATCATTCCACGCTCTTTTAAAATTATAGTCATTTTTCCAATTCTATAATTACTAATTTATATTACATAAAACAAAGATTTTTTATAATTTGAAATGTTCATGTTTTTGGTGGTCCTATTTCTCTTAAAAAAAAAAATACAAATCTACTTTCACTAAATTCAGCAATGTCACTAATGGTAATTGTTGGCCATGTTATACTAATCACATCACCTAAATTACAAATCTACTTTCACTAATTTCAACAATGTCAATACTTAGGGTAATTGTTAGCCATGTTATACTAATCACATCACCTTTTATGTGTTCAAAATAATATTATAATTAATAATAGCAAATAGTGTCATTACAAATCTACTTTCACTAAATTCAACAATGTCAATACTCAGGGAAATTGTTGGTCATGTTATCCTATTGACGTCGTCACCTTTTATGTGTTCAAAATAATATTATAATTAATAATGGTTAATAGTGATGCAATTAATAATGGTTAATAGTGATGCAATGTATGTGTTCACCAAACAATTACAATGTTGTAAAAAGATTGATTATCTCAAGAATATTGGACAAATATCCATACCAATCAAATTGAGTTTATGAATGCTTAAGTTTTACTTCTTGATATTTATAATTATCAATAAATATATATATATATATATATATATATATATATATATATATTTTGGATAAGTCATCTATAGCACAAGCCGTGAAATATGTTTATGTTCATAGTCTTGTACAAATTTTAGATAATATGTTTATGGTAATTAATTTTATATATATTTTTAATTAAAAATTAATATAAAATATATATGGAAAATTTTATCATAAGTGAGTTGTCAAATTAGAAGACAACCATCACTAACTACTATCTGAATCCGAGTTGTCAAACCAGAAGGCACTGATTACTGGCTATCCCTAAATCCCTGGATGCACTGACTACTATCCCTGAATCTCTGAATGCAGGCTGACTCATCACTATTATTCAGGGAAAATCATGCCATCTAATCACCATTATTCAAGGAAAATCATACCACCTAGAATTACGCCATATATACATTAAATTAAATTAACATTTTATATTTTATTTATTGAATATTTTAAATAACTTAAAATGATATATATTTATTACAATAAATTTAAAATATATATATATATATATATTAAATATTTAGTTAAAATATTTTTTCCCAAATTTATTTTTTAATTAATCCTAAAACTTCTATAAATTTAATTAAAAACAAAACTTATAAATAATATAATTTAAAATATTTACTCCAAGGAAGTGTTACTGTATTTTTAATGGGGACAGGGATTGATAAGACAAGTCTCATTCCACCCCACCCCTCACACACTGCAATATCTCAACATGTTAATAAGCTCTCGCCTCCCATGGAGAGTGGTAGAGTCTCTTATGCATGTCTTTGTGTTTGGCTCTATCATGTGGATCAAGGGAAAAACCATGCTCCTTCTCGGCAATTTGCTCACCCTCTTGTTTTTTTGTCGCCTTCTCCAATTGAAAATGGAAGTCGAAGAGGACATGGAAGAAAGCATCCAACAGGTATGGGTTAGAGACAATCAAGGAGAGACATTATCTTCATTGTGGTAGAAAAGGACATGGTGCAGTAACATGCAAAATCCCCTAGGAGAACATCAAAGGTAAAACACCTCCAATGAAAGGTAGAGCACTTGAATTTGCTCATTACATTGTTTCCCATTGAAATATTGAAGTAATTGAAGAATTATTGCATACTTCATTTGCTTCTTGGAGAGATGCATGTCTACTTGACACAAGTGCAAAATGCCACATGACCTTTTGGAGATACTTTGAATATTTTAATGACAATGTAGATTGTATAGTATATTTTGCATATAAATCAAGTCTCAAACCCCTATGAGTTGACATATTCAAGCTTAAATTATCTGGATTCCTGAATTTTCTTCTGCGTGATGGACTTTATCTTCCAAAGATGCAAAGGAACTCGTTGTCCCACGTGCAAATTCAATAAAAAAGCCACTTCATCATATCTTAGATGGAATAGTTGAGATAAGAAGGTTTCCAACAAAATGGTTGTCATGATTAGAGTGGAGAATGAAACATTGTTGAAGTTGAAAGGGACATATGCTTCCCATTGCAATGAAAGTGCATGGCCATCTAGTCTTCTATGGCATGCTAGATTTGAGCATATTAATTATGACAAGCTTTATTTGTTGAAAAAGAATAGTATTTTTTAATGTCTACTATTCTTAGGAATATGAAGCAATGTGATGCATGTATCATTGGAAAACATAGTAAACAACCCTTCCATGATTCCACGTCTAGAGTATACAATCTGATACAATCTTATTTGTATGCCTAATGCTTGTTCCATCTACTAATGTTAATAAATATATCATGTACTAATAATGGAGGAGAATATACATCTTATGAATTTGAAAATAATTTTCTCCAAGATGGATTCAACATCAAACCACATTATTATACAACTCAACAAAATGGTGTAGCTAAAGGGATGAACATGCCTATTCTAAATATGATATGTTTCATGACGTTTTTCAAAAATGTAAAATTGATGTTTTGAACTGATGTAATTCTATGTGCAATATACGTGAAAGATAGGTGACCATCCCATGCACCTAGAAATAGGATTCCTTGTGAAATGTGGTATGGTCGCATTCCTTTGATGAGGCATCTCAAGGTATTTAGTCCCACCTGCTATCCTTCGATGGCAAAGGCGTAAAGAAACAAACTTCATGGGGCTAAATACCACCAAGGCATGTCATCTTTACAATGAAGTAAACAAGAAGTTTATTCTCCATAGATGTATTTATTCTTGAATCTTTAAAGAATGACAAATTTTTTAGCAACAACTTGATCATCTTAATAGATTCTCTCATATAAAGACATCATGAATTTACCCATTAGGTGTAAACTAGTTAGTTTTTATGGAGTTTAGTCACCATCAAATCATTGGTTCAAATATCATGGGGAGGGATTGAGGGTGAGGGCCACCTATGGGGGATAAAAACTACCTCATGGGATGTCAAGGCTATCAAGCCTCGATAATCCTAGTGGCAGTGTCATGTAGGTGGGAAAATTGTTCTTCCATCTAATACTAGCATTGGCCCCAACCTAAGTTCAACCTAATTGGGGAAAAAAAGACACGTCATGAATTTGATTATGAGATTCCACATCTTGAAGAGGGGTCCCTATCTTAGATCAATATTTGGAATCTCCTTTTGAAGCACCATCTCCCCTCAAGTTCGGACCACTTCATCAAATTAGGAAGATCCATTGGATGATGTGATTGAGAGGATTGAACCTTGACGAAAATATATCACCATCTCATTAGTGGAGCAACTTAGACCATCTTATAAATTTCTACCAAAGCAGCTCATAAAAACACTTGAAAGTATTCGTCCTCGTGAGGTCAGAAAGACAAGAATGAGAAGTTTCACAAAACAAGATGGAGGTGACAGATAATTGTGACTCAAGTGATATGGATGATATGGATGTTCATATGGCTATGAATTGAATTTATCTACTGACTTTGAACTAGCTTCCTTTAAATCGTTTTTCTTGATGAGGGGAAAGAAGCAATAAAGTGATACGAGACGCTCATCAAGAATGGCACAGGAAGTTGGTGGATCTTTCATTTGCAACCAGACCAATTGAATGCAAGTGGATCTTCAAGAACAAGTACAAATCAAATAGCTCACTTAACAACCACAAAGCAATCCTCATGGAAAAAAGGTTTGCACAAAAGAAGGTATTGATTATGAGGAGACGTTTGCCCCCACAACAAAATGGGCCACCATCAATACTCTATTTACCTTTGCAATAAGGAATAGATGGAAAGTTTATCAAATGGGTTTGAAAACAACTTTATTGAATGGGAACTTGAAAGAGAATGTCTTCATGTCTTAATCAGAAAGTTTTGTTGTGAAAGGACAAGAACAAAAAGCATGTAAACTCATCAAATATTTGTATGACTAAACCAAGCACCATGACTCTTGTATGAAATGTTAACTAAGCATCCTCTAAAATTGAATTTCAAACACTTTAATCTTGATGATGCAATTATTTGTCAAGAAAATAAAATTGGTGTATATCTTGTAATGGATGTAAAGGATCTGTTGATAACAAGAAACAATGAAGTTATAATGTATCCATAAAGAAAGAGTTGAAAAAAGGCTTTGAGGTGACAGATTTGACACACCTTCACTACTACTTGGGCATTGAAGTTGTTCAACATCCAAAGTACATATTCATATCCCAAAGAAGTATATTGGAGAATTATTGAACCAATTTGGAATGGTTGAGTGTAACCCATCTTTCTACTCCAATGGAAGAAAAAATTAAGGTCATATCAAAAGAAGGGAATAAATTTGAGGATGCAAACAAGTACATGCAACTTATGGCAAGTCATATCTACCATATCACCACCAGATCAAATATTCTATTTGTTATTGGGATTCATTCCAAGTTCATGCAAAATCTCATGAAGGGCATTGGTATGTTGTAAAAATAATTATGAAATACATGAAAAGAGCTCAAGACTTTTGTTTCAAGTATTCCTAGATGGTTAACTTCAACCAAATTGGATATTTTGATTCAAACTTTGATGAGAATAAAGAAAATGGAGTGTTGACTTCAAGCTATCTCATCAATCTTGGATACGCAGTTGTCTCTTGCATGTAACACATAGTCAATTCCGACGGATTCCAAAATAGAGGCAAAGCATGTGGCAGTTGTTGAAACAACAAAGAAGATTATGTGACTTAGGAAAATACTCGAAGATTTGCGAAAGAAACAAGTGAGTTTTACTCTTCTTCTAGTTGACAACACTTCTACAATCAAGTTGGTTACGAATCTCAAATTCCATGATTGAACCAAGCACATCAACACAAAATACCATTTAATTCGATATCACGTCGAGACAAAGACTATTCATTTGAGACATTTTTCCAGAAATGAGCATAGTACAAACATTTTGACCAAAGTCTAACATTTGTCTCTTATGCCGAAGGGGTGTTTGTGGTATATTTAGAATGATATTTGGACTCACAAACACCCCTTCGGCATAAGAGACAAATGTTAGATACATAATCCTTTAAGGTTATTGTAATTGTACACAAGATGTAGTTAGATGAAATGTGCCATGAGGAAGACTAGCAGTGCCTTATATAAAGTGAATTGAATAGCAACCTCCATTATATATATATATATATATATATATATAGCATTGAGTTAATGAAATTAAGCAACCAAGCGAAGTCATTCATTGACCTAATAGAATGCTTGGTCGATGGTTGTGACAAGAATATAAGAAGGTTGTGGCAACAAATACTATTGTCTCTAAGCAACACAATCAATGAATAACCAATGTTCAAATTCTCCACACTTTGACAAATAAAAATCAACCCACAATTTTGGCTAAATTGATGGCTCTTGTGAACAATGATAAACCCACGAGGAATCAACTCGAGGATCCGCTACCAAATGGAATAAACAATTCATATTTATTACAAGCTTGACAAAGTAATTTTGCAAATGTATCACAAAATATCAAATAATATTATAATGAATCTCAATAATGTGTAAATATCCATTGATTAAACACAAGGTTACCCATGGGACTTTGGGTTGGTGGTGAATGAGTGCACTATTAAGGCACTCCCTGTGATATATCACTGATTCAAATCTCCACATGGGTGAGTCGAACACACACATGCGGTCAAGGGGTGTGGGACTCTTGATGTTTCATTAACCTTATTATTATTATATTTGTTTTAAATGAGGATTATTCATGTGTATACTCAAGCACAAGAGCTTTGTTGTAAATGGAATAGCCAAAACACTCGGGGAAGAAGAGCATGGAAATCATTTCCTATAAATGTTATAACTTCCAATTCCTTATGGGTAGAAATGCCTTGAAAGCCTTACATTTCCAAACACTTAATTTGCCCCCAACCCATGGAGAAGTAAAAGTTACATTTGTAGCTAACATATCCTATGAGTTCAAGTGTGAGTGATGACTTACTAAAAACATGTTACGTCAATTACCATTTCCTCTAGTGGTCACATGTTTGGTTGTTTGATGGTAAAATGCCAGAAGAAATAACCTAGTTCTCAATGAAAAAATTATTTCAACAAACCACAAAATCTCACAAACCTCTTTGGAAAAAAGGCCCATCTTGGAAGGGCTCATCAAATTTGAAAATAGAATTCCATTTGGCCCATCCAAACAAATTAATTATGGAGCATATGATCAACAACATGATTTCTAAGAATCCCTCCATTAACCTCAAACTACAATTTCATCTAGTATGGTTGAGGGATTGGAGATGACATTGCACTTCCATTCTCATCCCCAATTCTCCCTAAGTCTCCCTATGATCCCTCGAATGAACACGAGTTGGATTTATTTCTCACTAAAACATTTGGAGAATGTTCATGGGTCCCTAGTCTAATGTGCTCATGAGTGATATATCAAACCTGCCACTACAAAAGTGACTACTTATTAACCTGTATTATAATTGAACAACACTTTGCATAAGTATCATGTTAAAATTGGCAACTAGGGCCAAACTCCACATGGGTCATCTTATTTATGACCGCTGATATTTTTCTTGGATTCCTCTCTCGAGAGGTGTAGGATTGATCTAAAGATCATCCCATTCTGACATGTACAAATGAAGTTATGAATTTATTTTCATTATGAACAAATTGTCAAGGTCAAACAACGGACTCATGTAGGCTCAGAAGCCCAACAGTCACGTCTATTCATCCTCAACATTAGCCTATAAATACATGATGCCTCATCCTCATTTGGACATCACTCATCTTCACACATCTCTCTCTCCTCATCTGATTAGGTACGGATTTCTGGGCAGCCTCTCTCTCCACGCGTGTGAAGGAAAGGAAAGCTATTTTTTTTGTTTTGGACGTTGACCAATGTTGACCGAATTGCAGGAAGGGTCTGACTAGAGTTGACCAGCCAGCATTGACTTGTTTGACTGTGTTTTTGTTGGGGGAAATTTTGTTTGGGCAGGTTGCATTTTAGGGCATAAAAATTGAGGCAATCCATACTATTTGACCAGCATTGACTGTGGTTAGGGTTGACCACAGGTTGACAGTTTGACTAGACTTTCACTGGGTTGAATTCCACTCTTTTGAGGATTGTTTCATCTTGCTATTTGGAAGCCGAAGTCTACTGAAGTTGACCGAATCTTTGAGGGTCAAATATGCCATGTTGACCAAATTGACTTTTTTGTTTAGGGCTCTTTTGTTGTTGTTATAAATTATCAGAATTTGTAAATTGTATTATCTCTCTCTACTGAATTATTGAAGACTAAAAGAAGATTTGATCAAGAGTTCCCCACATTGGGGTTTGTCCCTGGCTGGTGCCACATCTTGTGTCCTCTTGTCTTGGCTTGTCTTCTATTGTTTATTTTTATGTTCTATTAGCGTTTTACTTACATTTTTATGTGATTGCCAAACTGAAATTGATATTGGGCTCATAAAGAAATTGAAGTAAAATTGCTCTAAAACATATAACATACCATTGTTGCCTAAAATTAACATGGTATTAGAGTTGAGGTGAAGACAAAGCCCAAGCAAGAGTGAAAGAGCAATCACCAAAGACAGTTGGACAAGGACAAAAGACTCAATGGGTTCCTCATCCTACTTCCCAACCGAAGACAAGCTCCATGACAAATCTAACTATCATGGATGGAAGATGTCTCTTGATTTGACCTTGGAAGAGAAGGAAGTGATGGGTTATGTGCAAGGTAAAATCCCTGAGCCTCCTTCAAATGCATTGACTGCTGTGAAGACCAAGTACAATAAGGCTGAAGTCAAAGTGAAGAAGATTATCAAGGATTCTATTGAGAAGCATCTGGTGGCCTATATCTCTGAATTGAAGACCTCCAAGGAGATATACGACAGGTTGGTCGACATGTTCAAGGTTAGTAATGCTAATCAAATTCTCTTTCTCAAGAATAAGTTGAAGGATATTAAGAAGGGCAAGGACGAGGACATTCAATCCTATTTCTTGAGGATTACTGAGATCAAGAATGATCTACTCTCGATCAGAGAAGTCATTCCTAACAAGGAACTTACTTTCACCACCCTTGGAGGACTCCCACCTGAGTGGTATGTATTTAGAACCACTATATTCAACAATGATCAAATTCCAGGGTTTGAAGAATTGAAGTCAAGATCCATTCAAGAAGAAACAAGAATGGTGGAGCAAGAAACACCTTCTAATAGAAGCAACCCCACTGCATTCTCCACTTGTGCCAAGAGGAAGAACAATGCAAGTTCAAAGAAGCAAAGTAAAGGAAGACCGGGATTCAAAAATGGAAGGAAGGGAAGATCCTTTGTTTGCAATAAGTTTGGCCACTATGCAAAGGAGTGTCCTAATAAAAGGGATACACCTCGAGATGGTGACTATCATAACAACTCCAGGGGCAACTTCAACAACAATGATCAAAGGAATGTGGGACATCAAGGAAATGGTCAACCCTTCAAGAAATCAAGGAACTCCAAGTATGATGAATCCAATGTTGTTAAGAAGCAGCAAAAAAAAGAAATATCTTATATCAGCGCTCTCCAGTGCCTCTCCTCTAGACATTTTGGGAAATTGGCTAATTGATAGTGGTGCCTCAAGGTGATTCACTGGATACAAGGAAGCCCTCTCTAATCTGATAGAAAAGGAGACAAACTTGGAGATCATCCTTGAAGACAATGCCACCTATCCCGTGAAGGGACTAAGGAATGTTACCCTTCTTTTTTTTGCCCAAGCAAGAAATGTACCTTCTATTCAAATTAAGCAGCAAGGAGGATACATAGTATACAAGATGTCAATTGTTTGACATACACCCTTAGTTTGAGAACTGAGCAACATGCTCAAGAACGCGGCTAAGGGCCCACAAAACATTAAAACCAACAAAGCCAAAGGGCGGCCTCAAAAGTGAAAACGAGACCCTCGAGTCAACCCGATGGTGGGAAACATGCACGACATTACGGAGCTGTTGATCTGCATCTATGAAACCCAACCACTAAAAGGGATATCAGGCGAAATAAAAGCACTAGGATTACCCATCCAATGAGGGCGGTAATCAAAACAGCCTGGAGACACGTGTAACACGGTCAGTGGAATTGGAGGCATATCCGAAAATCCGCTTATGGTATAGCCAACGCCCGATAACCAGGGACACTATAGCAAAAACGTCGCGGTCCCACCAGCAAAACCGTCACGGTCTTCCTAGCGCCACATGTAACTCCTTTTGTGGCATCGGAGACATTTCGGTAAAACCACTTCGGGTACAATCGGCCCTTCGATAACCCTGGTAACTACTACCAAACCACCCGATTCTAAAGAGAAGCTTCGAACCACTTTTTGGTTTAATGTTTTTTCTCCTTTGCCCACCAGTCCCCTGCAAGATCCTAAACTTGGGCTGCCTGTTAGAAGTACCCTTGACTTCCATCCACTTAGATATCTGTCGGATGTTTCCCCTTGGAGTGATGATAAAGATCCCTGTCTTCGCGCGCCAAAGTGTTGCAGTCCTTTCTCAATTGTCCATTCTGAGCAAACTCCCACAAACAGCACTTGTTTTCTCTTGCGCAAATCACCCCTTCATTGGCTAGCCTGTCCGCCACTCTGTTGGCATCTCTGCGCATGTGAACAAAGCTCAGAGTTATAAGAGTTCTGAGATGAGATTGAACTCGATGAAAAACTTACGAGTCACTAGTGGTTTGAAACTTTGTCAGGTGCTGTGCCGGTGCTTATCCTTTTGACCGAGTTAATCGTTAATTCCGAGTCTGCCTCTATGATAGTATTTGTAAATTGTAGTCTCTCGGGATTTCTAGGCCTTGCTCCATGGCCATTAATTCAACCATATTGTTGGTTGCCCTCCCCAAATGACCATGAAAAATGATTTTGATATTGCCCTCTGCATCTCTAATGACTCCCCCGAAACCTGTGTCCCCTGGGCTTCCTTTTGAGGCTCCATCTATGTTGAGTTTCAAGAAGCCATGGGGAGGGGGTTGCCAAAAAGCCTTGCCATTTGATTTGTGCCTTGCTTTCTTAAGGGTGTCAGAAGGGCTGTGATGCTTAAGTCCCAATTTTTCAAGGATGTGAATGTCCCTTTGACTCGGCGGTTTATCTGGAGGATGCTTCAGAAAGACATTAACTATTTCTTTGAGCTATTTTAGGATCTTAGCCATGATGCCTTGAGCTAAACCAGATTTATTCTTGAAGATCCTGTTGTTGCGTTCTTTCCACACATCCCATATCAAAAAACCTAGAATCAGTGTCCAGGCTACATTGACTGTCTCACAGTACGAAAAGTCTTTTCTCCAATTCTTTAGAGTAGCAGTAATATCATCATCCTTCCTGACTGTCTGGTTGAAGATGGAGGCTACCTAGTTCCATATAGAGGAGGTGAACACACAAAGGTTAAGAATGTGATCCATGGTCTCCTCCTGCAGGGCACATAAATGGCATTTTGAAGGACCTGCAAAACCTCTTTTCCTAACATTTTCCTAGGTCAGAATCTTTTTATGCTGAACTAGCCATATGCACGTTTTGATCTTCATCCAGTGAGGGTTGCTCCAAAGGTTTCACCATGTCTTGTCGGGATTTGGATGATCAAATCCGGTGATTATTCTTTTGGCTTCTTTGAGGTTGAAGTTGCCCTCATTGTTTCTACCCCACCTTAGCAGGTCATTCGAGTTAGAAGTTAAAATTTGCCTTTTTTCCAGGATCTCTTCCAGGACTTTAGCCTGGGCTTTCAAAGGGGTCTCTGCATTGTATTCTGGTACCCTCCAGATTCTCCATTTCCTTTCCTCTCTTGACTGATCCCAAAAGTCACATACCCTTTTTAGACCTTTATTGAGGGTGTCATCTCTGATGATTTCTAGGCCTTCCCTGCTGAGATTTTGTTCCCGCTGCCAATTGTCCTCCCAGAACCAGGCAAGATTCCCATTTCTTATCTTCCAGAAACTATGATTTTGAACTAAGGCTCTATTTTCCCAAGCCTTGTTCCAAATATGAGAACCTGTAATGTGCCCTGACATCCGAATGTGGTCATGTTCCTGCCAATCCATTGCATACTTTTGTTTCCATAGCTTGGTCCATGGGCTATTGGTTTCCTTTAGCCATCTCCTCCAAAGTTTTGCTCCCAAGACTTTGCTCAGGGTATCCGGGTCGTGGAGACCTAAACCACCATGGGTTTTGGGTTTGCAAAGCTTCTCCCACGCTACCAGGGCCCATTTCTTTTTCTCTTCTCCTTTACCCCAAAGAAAGTTTCTTTGAATATTCCTGATTTGCTGTAAAACTCCTTTTGGGGCAGGAAGGGCTGAAAACATATAAACTGGAATGGTTTGAAGAACAGCCTTTGTTAGAATTAATCTTCCTGCTAAATTCAAAGATCTGCTAGTCCAATTATTGACTTTGTCCTTCAGTTTATTCGTAATTGACTCCCATACTTCCTTCTTCAGAGGTTTGTCAGTGAGAGGCATTCCCAGATATTTAGATGGAAGATTCTCTCTTTGAAATCCCAAAATTCTGGAGAGATGTCTTTGGATGGAAATATTCGTATTGAAAAATAAAACTTTTGATTTTGTGAGGTTTACCTCCATGCTGACGACCATGGCAAAGTCATGCAGGATTTGTTTGAAGGCTTTGGCTTCCTTGACTATGGGTGTGCCTTGCAGCATAGTATCATCCACAAATTGTTGATGAGTCAAAGTGTCCCCATTCTGAGTGAGTTTTAGCCCCTTGATTCTTCCTTCTTCCTTGGCTGAGTTTATCATTCTGCCCAATCCTTCCATCATGAGAATGAAGAGGAATGGGGAAAGAGGATCACCTTGCCTAAGGCCCCTTGAAGGCTTGAAGGTTCTTGATGGAGAGCCATTGAGAAGGATAGAGCAACTTGCCGTGGTAACCAGGGCCATAACCCACTTTATCCAGTTGTAGTCAAAGCCATAAGCTTTAAGAATTTCCTTTATGTAAGGCCAGCTTAGCTTGTCATAAGCTTTTGCTATGTCCAACTGTATTATCATCCCTGCTTGCTTTTTGGTCTTGAGGGAGTGCACCACTTCGTGAGCTTGGATGATATTGTTGAGAATTTGTCTGCCTTCCACATATCCGGTTTGCTCCTCTGACACAAGTGATGGAAGTAGAGGTTTGAGTCTGTTAGCAATAACTTTGGAAATGATTTTATACACCACATTGCATAAAGCTATGGGTCTAAATCTTTCAGGTGTCATGGCTTTTTTTAGGGATTAATGCTATGAAAGATTCATTAATCGCTCTAAGAACTGTTCTGGATTTTCTCGAGTCCTCCACCACATCTAGAATGTCAAATTTGACTATTTCCCCGCATGTTTTGAAGAAGTCTACATTGAATCCATACAGGCTTGGAGTTTTCCCATTGTGCATCTCTTTGATGACTTCATTGACCTCTTCTTTCGTTACTACCCTGTTGAGATTATGGTTGTCTTCCCTGGTCACCACTTTTGGAATGTTCTTTGTGAAGCTTTTGATGAATTGAGATCTGTCTGCAATGTTTTCCTCAGCTATGCTTTGGAAATGTTGCACCAGAGCCGATTCCATTTCCTTGTGAGTATTTAACTCTTTCCTTTGCAGATCTAAGAGTTTAGTGATCCTATTCTAAGCCCTATGTTTCAAGGTGGATTTGTGAAAGAATCTAGTATTTCTCTCCCCTTCCTTTATCCATTTTATTCTAGATTTCTATCTCCAGAAGATTTCTTCCTGCTGGCATCTATGGTCCCATTCTTGCTATAGAAATTCCGCTTGTCCTTTCCTTTCCTCTGTGAATCCTTCCGTGATGAGAATTTGATTAGCTTCTTGTAATTTTCTTTCTACCTCTCTTTTGGCTTCAAAAATGTTGCCAAACTCATTTCTGTTCCATTCTTTGAGCCTTTGTTTGATATGTTTGAGTCTCTGATGCAGGAGGAACATTTTTGTGCCCTGGGTGGGCATGTCTTCCACCCACCAATTTCTAATATTAGAAATGAAGTTGGGGTGAGTGAGCCATGCATTTTCGAACCTGAAAGGTCTGTTTCTCGAGGTTCCAATAAAAGAAGCTTCCAACTGGACCAGCCAGTGGTCCGAGCCTCCAAAAGGAAGGATCCACGAAGTCATAGAGTGACCGGAAAGAAGGAGATCCTCCAAGATTATGAATCTGTCTAATATCGAGGCAACTTGGGCGGTTCCCCCTCTCCTGTTGTTCCAAGTGAAGGTGCCATTTGTTGTTTCCATACTCACCAGTCTCATGTTGTCCATGAAGTTCTGGAATGCCAGTGAGTCACGTCCTAACATTCTGCTTCCCCCTTTTTTCTCATAGAGGGATTTGATCATGTTGAAGCCCCCTCCCATAATCTAAGGGATAATAGAGTCTCTCTCTTAGCTCCTCCAAAGAGGTAAGGAGCTTTAGTTTTTCTTCTAGCATTTGAGGACCATATACGTTTGTGATCAAGTAGCACTCTTTGTCTCCCAAAGGTTGTATTACCATTGAAAGGTGATTTCTAGTAGCTTCTGCATCTATGATCTCAAATTTCTGCGGATTCCATAGGGTAAGAATTCCCCCCACTGTGTTAATTGCTTTGACTTCAAGGAACTCATAATTGTAGAGCCATTTGTTGTGTAGTTCTCTTATCTTGTCTACTGAGCATTTTGTTTCTTGAATAAACACCATGTCTGGTTTTTCTTTTTTTATTATGTTATTAAGATTTCTTTGTTTTCTCTTGCTACCCAACCCCCTAATGTTCCAGGATGTGAGCTTCATAATGATATGTTTGTGAAAGAGTAGCTGGTAAGATCTTTCATCTTACCTAAATTAATCATGAGTTTCCCACATTCTGACAGGAGTTCATTCTGTCTCCTTCTTCCTCTTTTCTTGCCTGGGTTTTTGGTGGAGTATCCAGATGTAATCTCCATTTGTCTGACCCCTTTATTCTCCTGGCTGTCATGGTTCCTTTTGACTCCTGCAGCCTTTGTTTGGGACCTTCGGAGGAATAGCTGTTGCACTCTATCAAACTCCTCTTGTGGTAGAGAGTCTATCCCTTTGTTGGTTCCTTGTTCTAGAAAGTGTTCTAGTTCCAGGTTCTCCCTATCCAGAATCTCCTGTAGGTCTTGGTCCTCCGTTCCTCCTTCACTTGGGGTCATCTCCTGGTCCCTTCCAAGTCCTATGGTGCTTAGTGGATTCTCCTTTAGTTCATTATCTGGCCGTGTGATGTCCATGTTGTCCTCTTTTTCTTTTTCTGATGGAGTTTCCTCCAGATCCTTACTCTGTCCATTTTCTTCCCCCTCTTCTTCTAAAATCTCAAAACTATTGTGACTTGGTATCTTGTTCTCACTAGGTTTCTTTTGGTGCTTTTTCCCCCTCCTTTCCCCCTGCCTGCCACTTTGGTGTATCCTTCAGGATCTCTTCTGATGTTGCCTTTCAGTTTGTCCTCTCTTTTGTTGAGTGGGCATTCTCTAAAGAGGTGCCCATGTTCATGACATTTGTGGCATCTGAAAGGGATGTGTTCATAGTCAACCGCCTGAACCCATTCCTCATCATACACTTCCAGGATGACTTCGTCCGAGAGTGCCCCCGATAAGTCCATTTCTACACAGATGCGGGCAAAGGAGGTATATTTGCCTCGCAGAGTTGCCTCTGATATCTTTATAAAATGTCCTAATTTATTACCTATAGCTTTTAAGGATTCTGGAAGCCAGTAATCTAAAGGTAAGGAATATAATCTAATCCATATTGGGACCAATGTGAACATTTCTCGCTCCGACACAAAGTTCATCATCCAAGGTCACATGTAGAGACCTACGACAGCATAGAAGTATGGTCCTCCTTCGAAAATTTTGTCTTTATCCTCCAGGTTCGTGAATACCACTGTAAAAAAACCCTTAGACCCAAGATGTATGTTTAGTTCTCCTTTTGGTTTCCAGGTGTTTTTTATCCATGTGTATAGTGCTTTCTCCGTGGGCCAAATACCCATAAACTTGCATATGACCGCATAGGTTGCCATGTGATCTTTGTGCTCCTGCAGAGCCGGATCATTCAGGACCACCCGTGGTTTAATATTGGACTTGGGTTTGCAGGGTCCTGTTGTAGCTCTACCCTCCATCCTCTGACCACTGTCACCCGCTTTCGTATCCTGCCGAACCTCCTCGTGGGTCCCTTCCTTATCATGGGGTTTGCTGCCTTCCGTCTTTTGGGTTCCAGTAGTTTTTGTCTCATTCTCCGAAGGATTTTGGAGCTTGTTCCTACTCGTCCCTTTGCCTCTGTTTGAAACTACGTTACTTTAGGAAAGAGTGGAGCTCCCTCCTCCTTGCCCCTCCATAGTTACCAGCTTGCTTTTGTCGCCCATGTTTCAAACCCTAGCTTTTCCTCTGATCATCAAACACTAATGTCTAGGAATGTTACCCTTCAATTGAATCAAGGTAACATTATTCATTTACAAGAAGTATTATATGTACCCGATCTCAAGAAGACCCTGGTATCCATTTCAGCGATGGAAGATAAAGGATTCAAGGAGGTTTTTATCGATGGAAACGTACATTGTTTGGAAAAGAAATTTCAAGGATGATTTTACTCTTGGGTTTAGGGTTAACACTTTGTATCAAGTTGGAGGAAGTCCATTGGGAGCCATGTCTTGCGACACATCTCTACAATCTGAACTATGGCATTGGAGGTTCACCCATCTTCATTATAAGACCCTACCCGATGTGAGACAAAGGGTGACAGGTATGCCCAAATTCAAAGTAGAGCATGAAGGTGTATGTCCGGGATGTGCCGCAAAAAAACTTACAAGGGGACAATTTCCCTCAAGTAATAGCAAGGCCACAGACATATTGCAATTGATCCACTCTGACATATCTGGTATGATGCCCATAAACTCCTTGCAAGGATACTTATATTATCTCAACTTTGTGGATGATTATTCTGGCAAGACCTGGATCTACTTCTTGGAGAAGAAGGATGAAGTGTTCCCCTGGTTCCAACACTTCAAAGCCTTGATCAAAAACCAATTCGAGAAGAAAATCAAGATATTGAGCACTGATAATGGGACCGAGTACGAATCTAATGAATTCCAAGATTATTGCAGAGAAGTTGGCATTAAGAGGGAGACTACAACACCATACACTCCCAAACAGAATGGTGTGGCTGAAAGGAAGAATCGCTCTATTGTAAAAGTTATCCATGCTATGCTTCATGATCAAGGCCTTCCGAAGTTTCTATCAGTTGAAGCTGCAACTATCGCTATGTATGTTCAAAACTGATGCCCTCATCAAGCATTGGACTCCAAGTCTCCCGAAGAAATGTTCACTGGTAAGAAACCCAATTTCTCTCATTTTAGAATTTTTGGAAGCCCCGTATTTTCATGTGTCGAAAGAGAAAAAAATCAAACTGGTTGCATCTGGGAAGAAAAGAATCTTTGTGGGCTATAGTTAAAATTCTAAGGGATATCGAATTTATGTCGCTGGTCAAAAGGAAGTTGAGATCAGTGATCATGTCACTTTCGACGAAGATATGGCCCTCAAGAAGATCAACAACCTTCCTATCCTAAGGAAGGACAAAGAAGCTAACACTAGAAATCAAGGTGAAAAGAAGGACGAAACAATGTCTGATGTTGATGAACCTATGGATCCTATTGATCCACTCCCTCTTGAGCCTTCCTCCTTTAAGCAGAGACCCTCATGGCTTAGGGAGACTCTTGAAGATGCTGAGAGGCACATTGCACCAAGGGAGACTTTCCGTGAAAGCAAGAAGTCGAACAGGTATCAAGGATATTTGACCTCCATGAGCACTATCATTCAAAACGAACCTTCATCATTCGAAGAAGTCGTGAAGCAACAAATATGGAAGGATGTCATGAATGAAGAATACGAGTCAATTATGAAGAATGATGTGTGGGAAGTGGTCCCTAGACCCTAGGACAAATTGATTGTCACTTCTAAGTGGCTCTACAAAATCAAGCATGGCGCTAATGGAAGTGCAAAAAAGTTCAAGGCTCGCTTTGTTGCTCGAGGCATCACTCAAAAGGAAGGTGTAGATTACAATGAGATATTTGCACCTGTTGCCCGATGCACCACCATCTGCTCAATCATAGCTCTTGTTGCCTCGAAATGATGGAACCTACATTATTTGGATGTCAAGACCGCCTTCTTGCATGATTCAATCAAAGAAGAAGTCTATGTGGAACAACCTGAGGGGTTTGAAGTTCATGATCAGGAATCTCATGTATGCGGGTTGAAGAAAGCTCTCTATGGATTGAAGCAAGCACCCCGGACTTGGTATGAGTGGATCGATAACTATCTGATAAAGTTGGGATTCACTAGAAGTAAAGCCAATCTGAACCTTTACTTTAAGGTTGAAAATGATAAACCTTTCATTCTGGTACTTTATGTGGATGACCTCTTTCTGACAGGTGCAGACCCTCTCATTCACAAATGTAAGAGGAGTTGGCTTCTGAATTTGAGATGAAGGACCTAGGACCGATGCATTATTTCATAGGGTTGGAGGTCTTATTTCATAGGGTTGGAGGTCTGGCAAAAGCCAGGTGAAATTTTCCTCTCTCAAGGAAAATATGTTGTGAAGATATTGGAAAGATTTGGGATGGTGGACTGCAAGCCTGTGACTACTCCGATGGAACTTAACTTTAAGAAGTTATGTGTTGTTGGACCTGAATTGGGAAATGCTTCTGAGTATCGTCAACTCATAGGAGCACTAATGTTCTTGGTGAACTCCCGTCCGGACATATGTTTCGCAGTTAACACATTAAGCCAATACATGGTTGAGCCTCATCATATTCATTGGATTGCCGCCAAGAATCATCTGAGATATCTTCAGGGTACAATCACTCATGGACTGAGATACACTACCTGAAATGTGAGGTTGCATGGTATTCTGATGTTGATTGCGCTGGCAGTGTGGTGGATCACAAGAGCACTTTTGGATGTTGTTTTTCTTTGGGTTCTGCTTCAATATCCTGGATGAGCAGGACGTAGAAATCGGTTGCCTTAAGCACCACCAAGGCCGAATACATAACTGCCAGTATGGCCTCCTGTGAAATTATCTGGTTGAGGAAGCTCTTTAGTGAGTTGTTTGGACATGTGTTGGATACCACCGCGATCCTTTGCGACAACCAGAGTGGGATCCAATTATCAGGGAATCTCGTGTTTCACGATCGCTCCAAGCATATAGATATCAGGTACCACTTTATCTGGATATAGTACAACGAGGAGCAATAAGGCTCCATCACATTGGGATTGATGAGCAAGTCGTCAATATTCTGACAAAGTCCGTGGGGAAGGTCAAATTCTTGGCCTTCCGATAACGACTTGAAGTCGTGGAGAGACCCTCTTATGAGTGTCTGATATGAGATGGACATTGAGCTCTGGGAGCTCCGGGGGGCTTGGGGTACTTCTTGGAGCAATGAGCAACCATAGGGTGAGCGGTTCAACCTTCCCCTAGTGGTTTGTTGTGTACAGGGTGAGTGGTTCATCCTTCCCCTGTGATACCCCTTGGCAACATGTGAGCAGGACGAGGGGTTCATCCTTCTCCTGTCGAGACATCCTACCCATGCAATCTCAGACTCGTGGGAAGTGCCTCTCATCTGGCCAATGAGTAGGCAAATGAGGATAGGGACCATAGTACTACCGATGGACGCATCGTGTATTACTGTACTCCCAATGTTAGGATGTCCGATATTGATCTGGGATCAATGGGAATTGACTTCGGGTTAGTAAGAGTGGTATGAGATACTCTCTTTTGATTAGAACTGACTTCGGGTCAGTAAAAGTGGTATGAGACACTCTTTTGATTGGGACTTACTTTGGGTCAGTAGAGAATGGTATGATACATTCTCGATCACTTCTTTTTCATAGTTCAACAAAGCAATGCATGGATGGCAGAGATAGTACAGATTGGCAGATGGATTAGCAGGTGGAGTTCTCCCTAGTTGAGAGGGAGTGTTAAAATTGGCAACTAGGGCCAAACTCCACATGGGTCATATTATTTATGACAGTTGATATTTTTCTTGGATACCTCTCTCCGAGAGGTGTAGGATTGATCTAAAGATCATCCCATTCTGACATGTACAAATGAAGTTATGAATTTATTTTGATTATGGACAAATGATCAAGGTCGGCCAGCGAAGTCATGTAGGCTCAAAAGCCCAACAATCACGTCTATTCATCCTCAACGTTAACCTATAAAACATAATGCCTCATCCTCGTTTGGACATCACTCATCTTCACACATCTCTCTCCTCATCTGACTGGGTGTGGATTTATGGGCAGCCTCTCTCTCCACACGTGCAAAGGAAAGGACAACAATTTTTTCTGTTTTGGACGTTGACCAGCGTCGACCAAATTTCAGTAAGGGTTTGACCAATGTTGACTAGTTTGACTGCATTTTTGTTGGGGAAAATTCTCTTTGGGCAAGCCACATTTCTGGGCACAAAAATCGAAGCAATCCATATTGTTTGACCAATGTTGACTGTGGTTAAGGCTGACTGCAAGTTAACAGTTTGACCAAACTTTGACTGCACTGAATTCCACTCTTTTGAGGGTTGTTTCATCTTGATGTTTGGAGACCGAAGTTGACCAAATCTTTGAGGGTCAAATCTGGCATGTTGACCAACATTGACTTTTCTTGTTAGGGTTCTTTTGTTGCTGTTATAAATTATCAAAATTTGTAAATTGTACTATCTCGCTATGCTGGACTATTGAAGACTAAAAGAATATTTAATCAAGGGTTTCCCCACATTGGGGTTTGTCTTTGGTTGGTGCCACATCTTGTGTCCTCTTGTCTTGGCTTGTCTTCTACTGTTTATGTTTATGTTCTATCAGCATTTTACTTATATGTTTATGTGATTGCTAAACTGAAATTGATATTGGGCTCATAAAGAAATTGAATTAAAATTGATCTAAAGCATAAAACATACCATTGTTGCCTAAAATTAACATATCAAGAATGAAGCATCTATTCTTGTGGTCTCTCTATTCCTCTAACCATTACCAAGAGGTGGAGAAAGTAGAGGGGTCATGTGGACTACGGTTATAAAGAAAGAATCCAAAGAATCTTTAACAAAATATATCTGATAACCAATGAACATGAATCACCCAATCCTATGCTTAAATCAGGAAAAGAGGCTAAGTTAGAGCTCCTCTCATTCCATGGGGAATTGAACAAGGGATTCTCAATTATACAAAGCCTTCCAAAAATACAATCCTACTAGAGGTTATAGATGATCATGTACAAATCCAATTGTTGTCTCTAAAGCTTGGGCACAGCCCAACCAAATTTCAAGTTATGTTGAGAAAAAAAAAATCATTAACCCTTTTGTTTTCATTTTGTGAATTTGTCTAATCAACGTAAACTCAAGTTTACATCATTGTAGACTTAAGTTTCTAAGTTTTGCAAAGACCTTTTGCCAAATCTTGGAAGCCAACCTAGTATAAGATAAACTTCTTCACATTGCTCAATGCATTGCAGCTTAGCATATTGTTTAAAATGAAGTTCTCTTTTTCGTTTGGAAACAAAGCAGTGAATCTCAATTCACTAAAAGCGAAAACATAATTGGCATGATAACTCAATGTGTGTAAATATTCATCAACAAATAAAAATACAAAGGACAAAGGACTAAGATGGTGATAGTGCACCAATTGGCAACCACCACTTGATACTGGCATGATCTCAATTGTTCCTTATGTTGATGTGTAACTATGTGAATCAATTGGCCTCAACCTTATTCATGAGTTTAAGCCCTTGAGGCATTTCTTTGTGAGTGCTTTCAAGTTCCAATTTCCTTTTGTTGGAAGACAAGAATTGAAAGATGAGCATTGAATGCAATTAATTAGAATGATTCACATTTAAGTACATATTTTTGCCCTTTAAATTCATCTTTAAAAAGGTCTTTTGGACTCCCAATGACAACTCTTATTCCTCACCATAACCTTAATGGATTACGTATCTAAAATTCCCCCCTTAATTCAAAGGGGAGTATGTGTGTCCATGTAAAGAGATAATGGATATTTGTCAATGGCCAAATGTGCTCTCTAAATCTAGAGGTTTTGGGATGACCACAGATTGAATGGCTAGTAGAATCTAGAGGTTGCAATGTGAAGATGGCTACAAATTATGGAACTTGCCTCTAAAACTCAACAATTCCTTAAACATTCTCTGATTTAGCTAGAAGTAAACATCTTGTGCTACCTAGAATTACTCGCAAAAGGTAATTTGAAGATGACCACAAATTGATGTCTACCAAAAGCTACAAGTCTTCTACTAACAGTGATTTCAGGAAGACCACAAACTGAATTAAGCTCATGACTTTGACTCTAACTCA
The DNA here is from genome assembly GCA_031772625.1 of Pinus tabuliformis. Taxonomy (NCBI): domain Eukaryota; kingdom Viridiplantae; phylum Streptophyta; class Pinopsida; order Pinales; family Pinaceae; genus Pinus; species Pinus tabuliformis. Next base: position 720,821,864 of record CM062812.1, on the reverse strand, counting down.
AGCTTGAGGCTCTAGTTCTAGCTATGGCTCAAGCTCACTTGTACATGCTTGATTGATAAAGATTCAAAACTATAAGCCTAGTTGTCAAACACTTATACTATCCAGCCTGTCAAAGATGATAAGGTGAAAATGTTTCCACAATACTCACAAAGATGAAGAATACTATGATCCTCCATCTGGCCAACTCGATGAAGGTGTAAACTTCTACCGAAAATGCACCCATTTACAATGCAATTTTAAAAAGTATAACATGTTGAATGTATTAAAGTTGACTCTGTTACTTTGCAATACAAAGAATTGTCCATCTATCAAACATAGAAGGGTTTTATAAACCGAGATAGACTTGGACCCAAAGACTAGTTGTAGAAGTCCAAAGATTTGAAATCTTGATTACAAGGTAGGTGGAAATCCCAACTTAGCTTAATTTGTTCATGAATGAATAATATTGTGTAGTAGGAAGATTTGTACTGTCCTTAGTCCAAAAGACTTAGCTCTCAATTGAATTGAATTGGTAGAGGGAATGGGAGGCTAGGTGTCCCAAATCATGACTACGACAATCACTCTAGCTCTCCATATATGAATATGGTATGAGTACCCATTTCCATGCAACATTTCTAAACCACTAAAAGTTGTAACAATTAAATGATATCCCTCAACACATCATCATTGTAAGAGCCTTTGGTGTTGTGATTTTGGTAATTTCACTAATGCAAGTGGCCATCAAAAGTGTCACATCTATCTCGATTTCTCAAAAGCTCTAGTGCGGGCAACAAATCCTTGCTCCATCATATTTCATTCTCCTTAGCAACTAGGATACTAAGAGCACTACAATCACCATTACAATAACCTTGCACAGTTAACAGTTGACATGTCATTGAGTGAGAACGTGCACAGACACAAATGGGTTAAGACGACAACAATAGTGAGTACAAATTAGAAAAAATATAATTTAAAAGAGTTGTAATGGGCTCAAGCTTTGATGTGTTGAACAAACAAGTTCCTTTATGGTACAAACCCTAATGCTTTTGCTAAGAAAAATTCTCAAAAAGTAGCACTATTGCTCCACTTTCTTAACAACATCAACAAAACATTGGAAGTCAGTGTTGTTTGGAATTGTCAGAAGGGAGAAATGAGTAGAGGCAAGTTACCAAGTCAGTGTCAAAAGAGGGCAAGATCAAGAATAGAGAGAGCTTGTGAGCGTCGAAAAAATGGCATCGAAGAGAGCAGATGAAACACCTGGAGAAGCCCTCGGATACTGCAAAATGGATGTGCAGCAGACAAAAACCCTAAGCAAGAGAAAACAAGCACTCAGTAGAGAAACGACTAAGGACAAGGTTAAGGAAATACCTGACCTAACATGGTTTGGAGAACGCCCAAGCTCAAATGCCATTGTTGGAAGACAAGAATTGAAATATGAGTATTGAGTGCAATAAATTAGAATAATACACATATAAGTACATGTTTTTGACCCTTGGATTCATTTTCCAAGAGGTCTTTTGGATTCCTTATGACAAATCATATTCCTCGCCAAAATCCTAATGGATGAAGTCACTAAACATCTTTGATTAAAAAAAAATTAACTTTCACCAAACAACTTTACAAGACAATTATGATTCCATGTAAGACTTTATGACAACCATTGCATAAAATGTTAGTTCAATAATTGGCTTAGATGTATTTTATATGTACAACTTGAATGGGCCTAATGGTTAGGAATGTGTTTTCCTCCTAAAAGGTTAAGGGTCAAAACCAAAAGGGATAGAATATGTACACCTTTGTAGACTTGGCAGAGAAATTGTTGCACAGTGCAAGTCCCTTATTCCACAAACAAAAAAATGTCATACACTAATTTGGTATTTAGCTTAATAGTGAATTTAAATTACATCATCATCATCATTATTATTATTATATATCCTTCATCTTATAACTATTGATCTAAACTCAATTGACATATCATTTCATATTGATCTCTCATCAATTCTTATATTTTTTACCACATAATAATCCAATAAGATAGCCAAAGCTATTTAAATCCTATTAGCTATTTAAATCCTTGAATAGGATTTGACCCCTGGACGGAGGAACAATGTCCCCCTTGCACATCACACATCACACATCACTCGGACACATGCATGGCACAAATCAATTCGTATAATTGATCTTAATCTATATTTATTTAAAAGGAAAAAAAATTACTATATTATCTAACATTTATATTTAGATAAACAAGTACTACTCAGCATATTTTGAAAAGAAAAAAAAAATTATTCATATTTATGAACATGTACTATTTGCATTGTAAAATGAAGTCCACTGAATTTTTTTGCAAGCCACCCTATACAGTTTTCTTGAGGTTCATGGTTGAACGTCAATTGCTAAACCCTAGCACTCACTTCCACATTTCGATGGGTAGTTTCCTGAGTTCACCAAGAAGGGGATTCTTTCCACATCACTAGTTTGATAAGAATGGAGAGCAGAGTAAGCATCACTCTAGGAAAATGGAGTTGTTAAGAATGGAGAGCAGAGTAAGCATCACTCTAGGAAAATGGAGTTGTTTCATGATCATAGTTCATTGAACCGTAGAGTTTGTTAAGGCAGTGCGACCGATCTTTGGCTGGTGTCTGAGAAGGTTATACATGACGGGTTTAATATGGTAATAGGGAAAGTGGTGATTGGAACAGATCGTGGTCTTGGCTAGAAGCATTTTGGGGGTTAATGTTTTCTCTATTATTTCGTTAGGATTTCTGTAGTACATGGTCATTTATATCCAGGAAGAGGATATCCTGAATACCTTCGATCTGATATACAGCCCAACTCTAAATTTATAAATCACTCGTAACCATAGACTACGTTGCAGAAATACAAAAACAGTAAAATTTACAGTAAGGCCTTCATAAATTTGATCAAAAAACCACTGATACTTTTACAGATTTGAAGCACCTGGGTAAACGTATCTTTCTTCAAGTTCACCAAACAAATCAATTATGACCCAACCAATATCAAAGAAACGCAACTTTTATCATTATACACTCATGCCGCAGTCAAAAGTTTAATGACAATTATCAGGATAATTTTCTGATTACCTCTAGTTATTCATACTTGTGAAAACTCCATCGAAAGCAAGGCATTATAACTACGTAGCTTAGCTTAACAAGCATTAAAAAAATCAGAAAATTTGTCCTGTGCTGAATATAGTATAATATCAAGAAAAGAATGTCCGAAAAACAGTAATGTCCCCTCCCCAATACAAAATACAGCATATTGGCACAATCTTCTGAGCAATCCAAAACATTAACACTTTCAAAGGAAATGATATAATCTGACACTAAATGACTGCATACTTGAACAGAGTCGTACAAGGTAATCAAAGTTCATATAGCGTAATGCAAAAACCAAGGCAGTGAAGCAGATAATTAGCTATCGCAGAGTAGATTACATCGCTCTAAAGAAGATGAAAAGGCTAATGCCAGAATGGAAGGCAATTTAGAAGCATATAAAAATTTGAATGAATAGGAAAGGAAATTCCAGAGGCTGATGATGATGATGTTTACCATTCCCTAAGACCAACAACAAATATAGGACAAATAAGAGAAATCAGATTAAAAGTACGATAGCGACCAGCAACACCAACTTACAGAATATACTTTCCAAGAACAGGCAGAGTAATCATTGATTTGTTAACCCTGAAAAGAAAAATTATACAGCATAAAAATGTCATTCGTCTCCATAATGCACCAAAGTGAATGTGAAAAATAAAGCCTTATTATCTGCAATTATAGTGGAAAATATTGTATATTAGGACTTGTATGAAATCAAATTCACCAAATCTGAAGCTTCACAACAGCTTTAAGATATGTTGATTTATTTGGACACACTAATAGCATGCAGTTCATAAAGAGAACTCGTCCGCTTGATTTCTCAGAAATTCGCTTGATAGGATTAACTGCACAGGAGAAAGAAACATAAGAGATGGTCTGGATATAGCCTAGACTCTTTATTTAATAACATAAAAAAGAGAAATGAATCATTGCCATATTGCCCATCCTTCCAGAATCCGTTACAAATAATTCTGTATCTACTATGATATTTATTAAAATTCAACTAAAAATAGAAGACATGGCTTGGATATATAGCATAGTTGACACCAACATAATTTTCTAAAATGCAATGGTTTATATATTGATGTAAAATACCTTGGCAAATTGATTATGGAAAAAGACATGAACTTAAAAGTCTGGAAGAATACACGCATTTTTTAAATAATAGTAGATGTTTTATAAAATATTTAAGAAAATTCAAGACAGTCTAGATATTGATCAACACCAAAATTGTCCCATAATCCTGTGCATTGTTAGATCAAAATTGTCCCATAATCCTGTGCGGCTAGGTACTGACGTTGGATCTATTAAAAATTTAAAACCTTTCAATATGACTGGGCAGACATGAAACACCTTTAAGCAATGGCTGAGGATGAGCGAACAAAAATAAAGATAGCTGTTACATTGACACTCAGTGACCACTAGTCGATTGGGGTTATTTCATGTGGTTGGACAGAATAGTTGTTATCTACCCTACCCAGGTTCAATTCCCGTGACATGATGATGAGAAATATTGTTGTAATGGCTACATGCCTATGAATATTGTTGTATTGACCCTCATTCTCGCCCTTTGGCTAATAGAGAGGATGATTTCCATTTACATATATATATATATATATATATCATTGACCACTACATGAAAATCCAAAATTAACAAAGAAGGTTTTTTTGAAGTACAGCATGTTTCATACAGAAGTACGTAACATATTTTCAGTTTTAAGAACCATTTTAAGTTTTTAAGTTTTTATACAAGAAAGAAGCGTATATGGCAGTTGACCACTAATCAAACAAACTTTGTTCTATATAAAGATATACAAACCGTGTACAGAACCCATAGATGATGGTACCAATTCACATACATTTATTATAAACTATTTAAGTATATTATAGGATGCAACTATGCCACTGAATCATTAATTCACATGAAAATAGGTCAATATGATCTGATCAGACATCATAAGAACCATCTCATAAGAAACCTCCATTCTTAGAACAACGCCAGAGGGAGAGGGCTAGAACAGGGTATCATCAACTCTTTGCAGTAAGATACTAACGTCTAAGGGCACTGTTGCTAAAAAAAACTCAAATTGGGTTAAAAGTCTTTTAATGATATTACTTATCAAAAGAAACTTGGAATGTTAGTACCATATGTCCTCTGTAAATTCAGTAGTTCTAAAGGATACTGTAGCTGGAAAAAGAATACTGTTATTAGTTTTTCAATGGTATTACCTATCAAAAGAATGCATGTTAGTAGCATATGTCCTCTCTAAATTTAATAATTCTCAAGTTCAGAGTAACAACTGTAAAGATGTATGGTTCTAAATGATATCAGTACACACTTTATGTTCACAATGACCAACTCTGTTAAATCTATGATTTTAACACACAACATTCCTTCAACAAGGTCCATTGTTTTCAGTTTTTATCATAGACTTTGATAGTTATAAATGCTTTGACTAATAAAAATTTGATCAATGTTTAAATACAACCTAACTGAAACAATTGTAAATGATAACAACTTATGCCTCAAATAACAGATAATTATTTGTTTTTACCCTTGCGTTATCATCATAAGGTATTTGCTGCTTTCAGATCAGAATGATAGGTATTTTTTATGCTATGCCTAAACGTCAGACCTGTTGAGCAGAATCTAGTAATAATGCAAATAAAATTTCAGAAAATGCATCTGAGGAAATAAACCAAGGTAAACATACGAGGATTTAAGTTATAACTCAAGTTTCAACAATAAGGTTGACGGTATGACATTTATAATGATCATGGAGCTCAGAGGAGAAGTGCATAGTTTTTTCATATCCGGAAATCTAGCATTGCATTTATCATTTAATACATGTTTTCCAGAAATTTACCCCTGAATCAGCTTCCAAGGATCTCAAAAGAAAAGTTACAGAAATGTCACCCAGAGTAAATCTAATTTTCTTTGTCATACATTGGTGAGCCCAATTGCCATCAAGGATTATTTATCCAGCTTATTTCACTGCATCAAATGAGTTTCGCTTATATATCCACCCACTTCTAGAGTTACTGTTGAAGTCCAACATTGCATTAAGAGAACTTTTCCACAGATGGTTGGAGAAACATCACCACTGGAGGCTTAATGCAGAATTCTAATTGTTGATGTTTTGAACATTCTAAATGTGAGCAATTCATTTGGCCAATGACTTTCGGAGATAACCTAGCAGTTACTAAGTTAGAATGGTTGTTTTTATTTGGTGTCTTGGAATAGTTCCTACGACTTTAAAATCCCCACTCGTCTTATGTCATTTCAGACATCCCACATTGGCTGTGAGAATCTGGTCCATGGCAGCATCAAGTCCTAACCTATAACACATGATTCATCAAATTTTAGTTTTTAAACTCCAACTTTGGGGAGCTTAAAAGAATGCATTGAATTCATTCATAATCAACGAATTTCAAAACACTCAGTCTTGTTTACTATTTGATCATGCTTCATATTTGTTTATATATCACTTTGTGTATGATTCATATTCGTTTAAAAGTTTATCATGGTTAATAATACACATTTGCTCATATTTTATCAATTTTCATGTATTGTGTGCCAGACAAAGATTTCAACAACTTTTAATAAGTTTAATGTTTTTCAAGTTTTATATTTTGATATTTGAAAAATATATGATGACATTGATGCAAATTTTTCCAAATTTTATCCACAGATGTATGTAATCAGTGGAGGGTAACTCAAGATAGATACCATAAAGATGGAGACAATCATGAAATGACCAGTTCCTACTAAGGTCACTAAAGTTTGGAGCTTTGTTGGGGCATCACAATACCTATGGAAGTTCATAGCATTTTTTTCAGTGGTAGTTGCACCACTCCACACCATATCAGCAAAAGGTAGGAGTTTCCAATGAAGAAAGAATCAACAGAAAGCTTTCAACAACCTGAAATGAAAGATTAGTCAAGTACTAGTTCTCACATTGCCAAACTTGCAGAACCATTTCGAAGTGGAGACAAATGCAAGTGGGTATGCTATGAGAGCGGTTTTGATGCAAGGAGGTAAGCTGATATGCTATCATTTTAGAATGTTTCATGGGGAGTCTTAGACTAACCTACCTATGATAAGGAACTCTATGCCCTGGTTCAAGCTGTTAAGAAGTGGAATGACTATCTAACGAGCAAGGAAACCATTACCCACACTGATCACCAACCAATGCAGTGTTTGTAGGCCTAGAGTAAGCTTCAGCAAACCAGACATTACAAGAGGATGGGGTTTTTGCAGCAATTTCATGAAGTCATTGAATATAAGAAGGGCAGCACTAATAAGTTAGCAAAAATACTTTAAAGACCACCCACATCAAAGATTATATCTTTGGGAACTCTCATGCACATGGAGTCTTTTATAGCTTTGGGAACTCTTACGCACATGGAATATTTTACCCATGATGAATACAAAGAGACATACACAAAAAAATGAGGACTTCAAAGAGGTTTTTCAGTAGCTATAGGGCCAAATTCATGTAGAAAAAGATGACCATAAGACTTACTATCATATCTATTAAAATTGGCAACTAGGGCCAAACTCGACATGGGTCATCTTATGTTGATTTTAGGTATGTTCTATGCTTAGAGCAATTTATTTCAATTTTCACAGTTAGCTCAATATATTTTCCAGATTAGCAATAACATCAACATAATAGTAAATTGCAGATAGAACATAAACATAAATCGCAGAAGACAAACCAAGACAAGAGGACACAAGATGTGGCACTAGCCAAGGACAAACCCCAATGTAGAGAAACCCTTGATCAATTCTTCTTATATGTTCTTCAATAGTTCAACACAGAGAGAGAGAGAGAGATAATACATTTACAACAGAAGTTAACACTTTGAATTATCTTAAATAAGAGCATAGATCATGTCTAAGTAGATGATACATGAGGTAGCTGAACTCAATTGAAGACATGTTGCTTCAACTGATTCTCCCAGGTGACTCCATCATCCATCATAGTGCTACACGTCATCATCATGTTGCATCTCACTGTGCTGCATCGTGCTGCACCCGTCATCACTATGCTGGACCTCATTACCATGTTGTACACATCATACTGCTGCACCATGATTGCTTGCTGTCCTATGCAAGCACCATGTCCTTGCTGTCCCATCTACCACGCTCCACCATGATTGCATTTGCTGTTGTCCCACAGTTTAGCATTGCTGTGCCATGTCATAGCTTGCTGCCCCAAGCTCCAACAAGCACCATGTCCTGCGATACCACTTACCATGCTGCTGTCCCATTGTTTAGCATTGCTACTTCTGTCCCAATGTGCTTTTGCTGCCACATGCCATTGCTGCTATTATGCTGCCCATGCATCTTGCTGTACTATCACATTAGTATGCATTCAAACTTCATGGGTCACCTTGCTGTTGCTGCTGTCTCGCTGTGCCATCATTGCACTATGCCATTATACTACTAGCACTGTTTGGAGGCCGAAGTTGACTGAAGTTGACCAATTTGTTGAGGGTCAAATCCACCAAGTGTTGACCAGCATTGACTTTTCTGGTTAGGGCTCTTTTTGCTGCTGTTATAAATTATCAGATTTGTGAATTGTACTCTCTCTCTCTGCTGAACTATTGAAGACAATAAGAAGAATTGATCAAAGGTTTCCCCACATTTGGGTTTGTCCCTGGCTGATGCCACATCTTGTGTCCTCTTGTCTTGGCTTGTCTTCTACTGTTTATGTTTATGTTCTATCTGCATTTTACTATCATGTTGATGTGATTGCTAGACTGGATATTGATATTGGGCTATAAAGAAATTGAAGTAAAATTGTTCTAAAGCATAGAACATACCATTGTTGCCTAAAATTAACAATATCCAAAATTGGTTACTTTACAAGCTATGTTGATGTTTGTAGCGCGAGCAAGTACTGCTAAACAGCCCCAAGTGTCTAGGCATGTGGAAGTTGTTTAATTGACCATTAACCTTAGCAGTTCCTTTAATGTTTAAAGTAATTGACTTTTATAAGAAAAAGTGAATTAATCTAATGAATGCTAAGGTTATTTGTATTAGTTAATTAAATGAATCTCGATTCTCAACCGTTGCTCTAAAATGATGTTGAGAACTCAATCGTCAATCAATTTGGAGATAAGGATTGTGGATTCGATCAATAACTTAGACTTATAGAAGCAAGGCTAGGCTAAGGAAAACACATATCAGGCACAAGTCATAGTGAGATCTCAATGATTGGGTGAAGGACTTTCATCCAAGTGTGCATGGTTTGAGGAACAGTGCAAGGAGCAGGAATGGAAGGATCTAGATCAGCTAATAGATAGAAGGATATATCAAGGTTTTTATCAACCGGATCAATTCCAAGTTCTTCTTGTATCAGTATGTTTCCTTAGAGGGCCATTATCCCAGGAAAGAAGCCTTTGTATGTTGTGGATTCTTAATTAATGGAACAAAGATATTGGAGGACAGAAATCTCGTGCACGTGTGATTGAGATTGACGTTTTTAATTTGCTTCCATTGTAATACTTTATTTAAGTGTTAAATCTCAGCCATGATTTTTTTGTCTTCGGTAGATTTGCATTTTCTAGGAAGTAATTAACTCAATTGTTGGTGTTATATATTAACATGGTATCAAAGCTCGATCTCTGAGAAACCAAATTTCTGAAGAATTGCACATAGCATAGATTGAAGTCGCATCGTACCAAGAATATGCAAGTGTGACGTTGTAGGAGTGACTGAGTATGAATTCATATGCATTCGTACAAGTGATGTGGGGAAGGAGACAAAGTGAAAATAAAGTAAAACTTTTTTACTGCTAAGATCCATGAGTGGGCAGTGCAGCGATTGAAGACAAACGTCTAAAGTAAAAAAATAAAGGGGCCAATCGTAAAGTAGTGTTATCGGAACCGGTGGAACCAGCCAACCCAACCAGTTGGTGATCAAGTTGGTCCGATTCGAGGTCTGGAACCGAAAATGGTTGGTTCGGTGCCGAACTGACCTTTTTTCACCAAAATCAACCAAAAGATACATAAATATTCAAATTTGAAAGAAAAAAAAACATAAATATTCACGTGCATCCACATGAATCCAAACCATTATACATAAATATGCAAAGTTTCTCATATATATAGCAAGGGTGCATATAACAAAGTAGCATTGAATGCAATCATATTTGAACCAAAAATACATCAACAAAGAGGCTCTAGATGGCCTCTATAGTCCACAAAAATCACGCTACAACAAATACCTGCATGTCATCAAAATCATTGCATATATTGGGATCTCCATCATTAATATCACCCTTTAAGCAATAAAATAAGATAGAAAAAGTTTAACATGTCAAGTCGAGATTTTGTTTGAGTGACAAAGACAATTTTACTAGAGTCGTGACAAAAGAGTTTAATAACCAATGAAACCAACATCGAGGTACATAGAGAGCTTGATGCTCTTGATTAAATGTTAGTTCCATACCCTTATACATGATAGAATGCCATGGAAACGTTGCAATCCCCCAAACCCTGAAATCCTTAAAACTGTTAAGCTTGTTTGATTTTGAATGGAATCTAAAATTCTACTTTCTTCATATGAAATACAATGAGGTCAGAACCACTCTCAAACACCCTAAGTCAATTAATGGTAATGTTAAAAATTTAAGTAAGGCCCTAGAGTTGAATATTAAGCTTCCCCACTTATTAATTATTGTTTTCAATGAAAATTCAGGGCGAATGCACAACCCTTTTTTAGGGAGGACAAGCACCCACATTGGGGAAGCATTTCCAACTTTCCCCTTGCATCTCCCCAAGTTTCCCCAAAAGGGGGACATGGGGAAATGTTTCCCTGGGCATCCCCCCATCCCATGGAACACTGACACCAACACATAGTGTAGCTGATGTCAAACACCAAAAGTCACAGAAAGTGTTAGCCATGGTAAAGGAGTTGCAACCACGCAAAGGAAGTCTATCGTAACTGCCAGCCGCCAAAAAGGGCCACAACAGAACCCACAGGAGTAAGCCAACACTCAAATTGAGCCACTACAAAAAGGAAACAGGTGTTAGGGGCAGTGATAGTGCCACTGCAGGCAAAGGCACAGATGCAAAATATAAGGTCAAGCCACCAAGAGAAGCCAGCCACCAACCAAGCTGTCATACAACACAATAAATGTGTACGGGTACAGGAGCCAGAAAACCATACATATCATGGGTCAGCAGTGCCAAATAACAGGTACAACAGCCAAAAAAGTCGCAAGTGTACAATGGACAGTACCAGTGGTTTGCAGATTGCAACCCACAGCGATTGGCAGAGGTCAACCTTCATAGGGAGAGAGGCAGACCATGCCAATTAAAGGTTTGGTTACTAGTAGAAGATAATTTTTTGTGGGTCTTTTCAAAGGACCAAAACATAGATCCACGAGACAAACCATTAACCAATAACTATTTTATTTTGTAAATCAACCACAGGCAGCAACTGGAAGGTCTGATTTTCCTGCTCTATCGCCTCTAGCTCCAGAAGTGGCAGTGACAGATGCTTTGGATAATGAGTCAACTCGCCTGGAATTAGCTCGACTTTCCAGTGAGATGTGTAAGGTAATCAATGAAAATGAGCTAGAGGGATCTATTAGAAGACAAACAGCAAAAGCTTCATAGCTCGACAGAAAGAAAGGAGCCACTGCACAAGGGTGATCATAATCGGCAGATGAAAAACCCATACACCTCATCTAAAAACAGCTATCATTCAGTCCCAAAAGAAGAGGGTTCTATAAATGCTGATAAAGTATATGAAACTCAGGCAATTGATAAAGGATGTGATAGTGATGAAACTGTTGGAACAAGTAAAATGGAGGTTGAAAGCACATGGCTGAACACGGAAATTGTTCCACAATAGCACATATTTGTACTCTTGACCCAGACTTAATCTATAAATCAGTAAATGAAAGCAGTGACTATTGCATGGTGGCATCTCCAACCAGCATTATGATCATTGGGCTGCAAAAAATAAAGAAGGGTGCTTGTATTTGTAGAAATTTCTATTTTCCCACCCCGGTTTTTAGTTTCTCCTTATTTCTCCCATGTAGTTAAATGTCCATTCCCATAACCATACATTTAACAGACTGAACAAAAAAAAAATAAAAAAAAAAAATATTGTTGAAAACACAAATTCTGGAAATTTTTCAGAATGCTGGAAATTGCAGAATTAAAAATCAGCAATCAAAAACAGCCATTAAAACACATTAAAACACTGATATTTTTTGTCAACTTGACCCTGGAAAAACCCCCTACAACTCTTGGGGAAAACTAGTTTGAGAGCTCTTCTTTATTTCTGAAAATTGCCTTTTTACAGTGAGAATTATTCAGCAAAAAATCAGCAAGCAAATTTACAACTTATCTCATTTCCCGTGCCTCACAGCAATCTGGAAATTACAGCAAACAGGACAGCAATAAATGTTGTACGGCCTCTGTTTTGTGTGCAGAAAAATTAGCAAACTGCTCCTCGATTTTTGTGCAAAAATCCAATGTTTTACAACTCGGACTCGGACTCGGACTCGGCCGAGGATCGACTCCGACTCGGTAATGACTCGGCCGGCTCGATTTCAATGACTCGGTCGTTGTAAAAAATACATTAAATATTTATTTTTTTTATAAAAAAACATAATTTTAAATATTTCCAACATAATTTTAAAGATTTTCATTCAAGTTTCCAAACACAAACATTATAATATACATGGAAGACAACATATGATCAAAGTAGGCTCATGAACCAATCCATTATATCAAAATGGTACGGTGGTACCCAATGGCAATAGTAAATACATAGTCAACTGTAGTCTGTCATACATGATCAAAGACTCAAGAGTCAAAACAAAATACAAATAACCAAGGAGGCTAGTAGCTACTGCCAGAGGAGCCAAGATCATCTCGACCAATCTCTGGATCATCATCATCAGAGTCAGACAAGGGGCCCCATCAATGACCAGTACTGGCTACTGCTAGAGTTGCCAACATCATCTAGCTCAGTGTTACTTGGGAGCAGGAGCGGAAGTGGGGAGCGAGAGCGAAAACGGGAGCAGAAGCGACATTTTCAGAAGCTCCAGGTTTGAGAGCGAATCCCAGAGGAGTTCAACAACCAATGTCACTAACATCAAGGTACACAGAGGGATTGGTGCTCTTGATTAAATACGAGTTCCATACCCTAATACATGACAAAATTCAATGGAAACATTGCAATCCTCCAATCCTAAAACCCTGAAAAAATGATAAGTCTACTGGATTTTGAATGAAATCTAAAATTCTACTTTCTCCATATGAAATCCAATGAGGCTGGAACCACTCTTAAACATCCTGAGTCATTTCATGGTAATGTTAAAAATTTAAGTAAAAGGATGAAAATGAAGATTAAGGAGAATGTCACTTTTACTTTAAGAATTTAACATTACCATGAAATTTGAACATCATATCAATACTAGGAGAGGGGAATGGACCCCAAATATCACTTAACCAATTTAGAAAACACCTTGGAGTCCCCAACAATCAGCCAAATGTTAAAAAGTTAAAAAAAAAATAGAAAAATCGTTGTTTCTTTGGGTGACTGGCTGAATTTAATGACTCGGCCGAGTAGATGTGCAAAACGGCCGGGTTGACCGAGTCATGACTGACTCGGCCGAGTCATGCAATAACTCGGCCGAGTCAGTCATGACTCGGCCTCCCGGACTGGTTTTTCTACCGGGTCACTCCTCAAGGCTTCAACTCGGTTCGACTCGGCCGTTTCGGTTTCGAAACGGCCGGTTTGTAAAACAATGCAAAAATCTGCCTTTCACTATGTGCTGAATCAGCTGTACAAATCTGCTCAACTGCTGCCTTGGAATGTGTGCCAAGCTGCTGTCTCCTTCTCCTCCCTGCTCAGAAATCTCTCTTGCTCTCCTTCTCCCAATCTGCTCATGAAAGAATTGAATCGAATGTGATATTTTCCTCCTTTTCCTCCCTTAATATAACTCCAAATGACTTTTGGGTGACCCAAGTGACTTTTGGGTGATCTCTAAATCCAATGGCTGAGATTAAATGCTCATTTAAATCTCACATTTTATTTTTTAATTCACCCCACTTTAATAAAGACCCACTTAGTCATTTATTTCCAAAGTCACTTTTCCTTTCTAATTTTTCATTGACTTTATAAAAGTCACTTTAAAATTAGACTTAGTAACTTTATCACTTAAAGTCACTTTTAAATTAGATTTAACTTTATAAAATTATAAAGTCACTTTAGGAGAAAAATTAAATTCTTTTGGACACTTTTCCCTAGGCCAAAGACCAAAGCCTAAGGGAAGCACCTGTCCTCTGGTACCAAATTTCAACACTCCCTCTTACCGAGGAAGGTGTTCTTCACCACACCCATCTTGTCTCTGAAGTAGACATGCTTGCCCTGTGGTAAGGCTTTGGTAAGAATATCTGCAACCTGCTCATCAGTGGAAATATACTCAAGCTTCACAGCTCCCTTCTGAACATAGTCTCTGATGAAATGATATCTGATCTCGATATACTTTGACCTGTCATGAAATACTGGATTCTCCGTGAGTTTAATGCAACTCTGATTATCACAGTAAATCACTGAAGGTCTCAACGGCTGACCAAATAAGCCAAACAACATCTTGCGAAGCCAGATAGCCTCACAACTAGCTAGACTGGCTGCCATATACTCTGCTTCCGCTGAACTCAGTGCTACTAACTGTTGCTTCCGGCTAAACCATGACACTACTGCTGAACCCAACCCAAAACAACACCCTGAAGTGCTCTTCCTATCAGAAGCACAACCTGCCGAATCAGAATCAGTGTATCCTGCCAATCTCACTCCATCTCCCTGCCTGTAGTCCAGACCATAATCCACTATCCCCTGCAAGTACCGCAAAATGTGTTTTGCAGCCACCCAGTGAACCTTCCTAGGCTCACACATAAACTAACTCATCGTGTTGACTGCAAAACAGATATCTGGTCTAGTGTTGACCAAATACATCAAGGAACCAATCAACTGCCTGTACAATGTGGGATCCACCAACTCGGAATCTGAAGCATGAAGCTTCTTCCAGTTGGTGATCATCGGTGTCGACATGGGTCTACAATCCTCCATGTGGAATCTGCTAAGGATGTCCACAATATACTTCCCCTGCCCCAAGAAGAAATGCCCCTCCTCCTGCCACACCTCCAAACCCAAAAAGTAATGCATCAAGCCGATGTCCTTCATCTCAAACTCCGCCGCAAGATCTCTCTTGCAGTGCTCTATGAGTCTCTCTGCACCTGTAATGATCAAGTCATCCACAT
This sequence comes from Pinus tabuliformis, assembly GCA_031772625.1. NCBI lineage: Eukaryota > Viridiplantae > Streptophyta > Pinopsida > Pinales > Pinaceae > Pinus > Pinus tabuliformis. The sequence goes on along the minus strand of CM062812.1, from coordinate 720,806,469 downwards.
ACAGCACCAGAATGAGAGGCTCCTCACCAATCACAATAAAGTAAAGGTTCGGATCTGCCTCACTCTTTGTGAAACCCATCCCCTGCAAGTATGCATCTATCCTGGAGTACCAAGCTCTGGGAGCTTGCTTCAGGCCATAAAGAGTCTTCTTCAATCTGCACACATGGGACTCCTTCCCATGCACCTCAAAGCCCTGTGGTTGCTCAATGTACACCTCCTCCTATATGAAGCCATTGAGAAATGCGGTCTTCACATCCATCTGGTGGATCTTCCAACCCATCTCTGCTGCTATCGATATAATGGAGCGGATCGAAGTATATCGAGCCACAAGAGCGAAGGTCTCCTCATAATCAACTCCCTCTACCTGGGAGAACCCTCTAGCCACAAACCTCGCTTTGAATTTCTCAATGCTGCCATCTGCAGCATGCTTTACCTTGTAAAGCCATCTGGAAGTAACCACGGATTTGCCCTCAAGCCTCGGCATCACCTCCCAAACATCATTCTTCATGATAGAAGAATACTCCTCCTGCATGGCCTCTCTCCAGACCTGCTGGCTAGCTGACTCCTCATAGCTAGAAGGCTCAGAGTCAAGGATGCTGGTAACCATCGCCATATAACTACAAAACCTCTCAGGTGGTCTACTCTCTCTGACCGGCCTCTTCGGCTCAGCAACAGATGTGGCATCTCTCAAGGTGTCCTGAAGCCACTTGGGCTTCCTCTTCCCTGAGCGCACTTCTCCCACCGGAGAATGAAACTCCTCCTCCTCATCATCATCAGTAGCCTGAACTCCTGACTGTTTGTCTGCTGTCCTCCTGCCTGCACCTGAACCTGTAGAAGCTGAGGTACCGTGTGAACTGTCCATCAGTGGACTCCCTAGTGAACTGCTCTGTGAACTGCTCTGCATGCTGCCCGGAGCACCACCCCTCTGGCTCGATGAGCCACTGCTCACTAACGGACCTGACATCCTCATAGATGTACCTCCTGATCCTTCTGATCCCTGCCCACTGGATCCCTGCGACTGACTCAACTGCTGCTGAGGGTCTGGCTGATCCAGATACTCTAACTCTCGTGACCTCCTAAAGGCCCTGTCCTCCTCGAACTTCACATCCCGTCTGACAACAACTCTCCTCTGTGCAGGAATGTAAATCCGAAAGGCCTTTGAGGTCTCACTGTAGCCCACAAAGATACCCTTCTCTGCGGTGGGCTTTAGTTTGGTCCTCTTCTCCTTGGGTATATAGGAGTATGTAATGCATCCAAAGATATGAAGATGACCAATATCAGGTTTCTTCTCAGAGAAAGCCTCCTCCGGAGTCATGTGCCCCAAGGCACGATGCGGACTCCTGTTCTGCAAGTAAACAGCTGTGTTGCAGGCCTCTCCCACAAGAACAATGGCAATCCCTGATCATGTAACATGGCTTTGGCAGCCCCTATGATGGATCTGTTCTTCCTCTCTGCAACCCCGTTATGCTGGGGGTTGTAAGGAACAGTGAACTCCCTCCTAATGCCTGCCTCTGCACAATAGTCAACAAACTCTCCAAGGGTGTACTCTCCTCCATTGTCCGACCTCAAGGACTTGATCTTTCGACCTGTCTGAGTCTCCACAATAGCTCTGAACTCCTGAAACCGCTTGAAGACCTCACTCTTGGTCTTCAAAAAATAAATCCAGGTCCTCCTGGAGTGATCATCAATGAATAACACATAGTACTCATATCCACTCAAGGAAACATGAGACATCCGACCGCTCACATCGGAATGAATCAAATCAAGTATCCCCGTCGCTCTGCTATCACTGCTGGGAAAAGGGGATTTGGCAAACTTGCCCATCGCACAACCTCTACAAGTATCAAAGTGATCAGTACTGAAATCTGGCACACCTGTAGTGATCTCCCGCAATGTCCTCAAGGCTACATGATACATATGTCCCATCCTGCGGTGCCAAATCTCACATAGCTCAGAACTGGTAGCTCTGCTGTCGGTACTACTGCTCAATGCCAAAAGGGGCTGAAATGCAAACTTGTACACCTTGCAATGTCCTCAAGGCTACATGATACATATGTCCCATCCTGCGGTGCCAAATCTCACATAGCTCAGAACTGGTAGCTCTGCTGTCGGTACTACTGCTCAATGCCAAAAGGGGCTGAAATGCAAACTTGTACACCTTTGCATGGCGTACACCTATCACTCTAGCTGAATCAGCTGGAGTGCCCCTGGGATACATCAACACCTGTCCTCCCCTGAACAGTACCTCATATCCTCTGTCCTCCAAAGCTGAGACGGATATGAGGTTCTTCCTCATCCCTGGCACATAAAGAACCTCTGACACCTTCAAGGGAGGTTTGGACTCCCTCTGAAATGTCACTGTCCCCACCCCGACTGCTCTAACAACTCTATCATCACCGAGTACTACCTCGATATCAGTGCCACTCTCTGAAAGCTCTGAGAAGTACTCACGGACTCCTGTCATATGACGTGAAGCCCCACTGTCCACATACCAGATACCTGAAAATGCTCCGCTAATCGAGGAAAAAGCATGCTCCCTCTGAACCTGTGTGGCAGGTGATCCTGCACTAGAGGACTCACACATAGTGAACGCAAACTCTCAGTCAAAACGACCAGCAAAGTCCTCAATCTCTGCTGAAGCTGCCACGTCCTGGTTCTTCCCCTTCTTCTTCTTCTTCTCCGGACACACAACTGCATAGTGTCCCATCTTTTGACAATTCCAACACTTCACCTTGGAATAGTCCTTCTGTGTGTTCCCCTGTTTACCTTTACCTTTGCCTTTGCCCCCACCACTGCTTGTGGAAGCCTGCTTCTTCCCTTTGCCTTTCTTGCTTCCTGCCACCAGTGCTACATCCTCATCCCGCTCAACTAGCTTGGCTGCCCCAAGCTGACCTTTCCTGATCTCTGTCTGAATACAATCATCCCAAAACCTCTCCCATGTGGGAAGGGTCTCACGTGCGCAAACCCCATCAGCAAAGTTCAACCATGAACGGGGGAGGCCATTCACTGCAATCCGCACCAACTCAGTAGGTGGAATGGCCTCTCCAATCGCTGCCAACTCATCTCTCACATTAGTAATCTTTGTGAGATATCCAGCTGCACTATCATTACCCATCTTAATGTTCTTCAGCTTCTCCTTCAGGACCATCTTCCGGTTCTCATTGGTACTCTGGTAGAGATTGGACAATGCTGTCCACATCTCATGGGCATTGCTCTTTCCTCTCACATGAGGAATGCAATGGTCTTTGATTCCGTCTAGAATCAACCTCTTACCCTTATTGTTCTTCTTTTTATACTCAGCCAACTGAGTAACATCAGTGGGCACAACAACAGGGTTCTGTACGGTATGCACCATGATATCCCAGACTTCTGCCTCCTCAAAGATACTCTGCATTCTCTCCTTCCAAACGCTGTAATTTATATGCCCATCCAGCCTATCCTCCACCCTCAATCCCAATGACATCCTGCTGTCCTAAAACTGAAAAATAGCACTGTTGTAGTAAAGATAAAACTGCTGTTTATGAAAAAATCAGCTTGCTGGAATTTTCTGAGTGAAAAATCAGCAACTGTAATTTTTCCTTTTTGCTGTCCCAAACTGCCCTTCAGCACTCAAGCTCTGATACCATGTAGAAATTTCTGTTTTCCCACCCCGGTTTTCAGTTTCTCCTTATTTCTCCCATGTAGTTAAATGCTCATTCCCATAACCATACATTTAACACACTGAAAAAAATAAATATTGCTGAAAACACATTCTGGAAATTTTTCAGAATGCTGGAAATTGCAGAATTAAAAATCAGCAATCAAAAACAGCCATTAAAACACATTAAAACACTGATATTTTTGGTCAACTTGACCCTGGAAAAACCCCCTACAACTCTTGGGGAAAACCAGTTTGAGAGCTCTTCTTTATTTCTGAAAATTGCCTTTTTACAGTGAGAATTATTCAGCAAAAAATCAGCAAGCAAATTTACAACTTATCTCCTTTCCCGTGCCTCACAGCAATCTGGACAGCAATAAATGCTGTACGGCCTCCGTTTTGTGTGCAGAAAAATCAGCAAACTGCTCCTCGATTTTTGTGCAAAAATCTGCCTTTCACTATGTGCTGAATCAGCTGTACAAATCTGCTCAACTGCTGCCTTGGAATGTGTGCCAAGCCGCTGTCTCTTTCTCCTCCCTGCTCAGAAATCTCTCTTGCTCTCTTGCTCTCCTTCTCCCAATCTGCTCATGAAAGAATTGAATCGAATGTAATCTTTTCCTCCTTTTCCTCCCTTAATATAACTCCAAATGACTTTTGGGTGACCCAAGTGACTTTTGGGTGATCTCTAAATCCAATGGCTGAAATAGATTTAGATCAATGGCTGAGATTAAATGTTCATTTAAATCTCACATTTTATTTTTTAATTCACCCCACTTTAATAAAGACCCACTTAGTCATTTATTTCCAAAGTCACTTTTCCTTTCTAATTTTTCATTGACTTTATAAAAGTCACTTTAAAATTAGACTTAGTAACTTTATCACTTAAAGTCACTTTTAAATTAGATTTAACTTTATAAAATTATAAAGTCACTTTAGGAGAAAAATTAAATTCTTTTGGACACTTTTCCCTAGGCCAAAGATCAAAGCCTAAGGGAACCACCTGTCCTCCGGTACCAAATTTCAACAGTATTCTCGCTAGGGCAGCTGCAAAGGAAGCTTTAAAGAATGAAGGGAGTTTCTTATTCTTGAACATAGGACAAATTGTGCAGCACCAAAACATGCAATTGCTCAAGGACAAGCAATGTCGGAAGGGGGACCTGTAATGTCCCCTACTGATTAATTTCCCAAGGGAGGATGAAATAGCCAATCCAACCGCATAGACTATAGTCTTTGATAAAAGGAGAAACCCATTATCTAATGTTTTGGGATAACATTGGGTAAATTTTGGGCAGCTGGGGCAAAAAGCCCAAATTTGGGGCTACACATGTAACCCCTCACATTAAATTACGGGAAAGAAACCACCATGAGGGATCTATAAATAAGAGGGAGATAGAATCAATTTCTAGTGATTGATTTGGATTGGAACATCTCTGTTTATTTTGAGCTGTGGTTCCCCTTTTTCCTTTGTCTAGTTTTGGTGGAGGTGATCCCAACCTAGCTAGTCACCTTCTTTTCTGTGTCATGTTACAGCGTATTCTGTTGGAGCAACTCAAGTTTGTTCTGGCTAGCAAGGAAAAAGATTTATGTGGTTATTTTACTGGTTAACAAACTCTGGTTCAAGAACAGCGAAAGTCTTCTGTGAGAAGCCTGGCCACCACAAGTTTCTGGGCAGTGAGATCTTTTATGTCTACAGTGCACCTGAGCCAGAACTATTGGTTAAGAAAAGTAAGGCTGCGGAGGTCCTATCTGAGGCACCGAAACCAAACAGTAGGGCAGCAGGGCATTTGAGGGTTCTGTCGACAGGCTGCAGGCACGGTCGCAGGACTGCAGAGCCACAGGGCCAAAGACTGGCCACAGGAGCAGAAAAGCATAAAGGTAACCCTGGGCAGCAGCAAGGAATTAAGGCAGCAGGACATGTGGTTAAAGACGACAGCTAGATTAAAGGACTGCTGAGACGTCATTATCATAACTGTATACTCATTGTCAACTGTCTCTGAGACAGCATGTCCTGAAAGTTAGAATTTGTATCAGATTGTGGTTGAAATCATTTATAAATTGCTAGGGGAGTTTGATACTAAACACTACAGATTTTGGTGTAAGAGCCCTGGGGATTAATTGTTGAATGACAGCTGTTATGAGCTATTGATGTACTGTGAAGCTACTGTATGAATGCTTTATTGTGTGCCCTATATTATTTCTGTCCAAAACTGAATAGAACACAGTGAAATCAACAGAGTTATCTCGTAATCCTAGTAACCCTAAGGGGAAAATTTCCCTAGGGACAGTACAAAAAGGCAGCAAAATCTGGCTGATACCTGAGGCTGGTTGCAAGGTCAGCTTAAGAGTATTAGAATAATAGGGTTTGCTGATGCAATAGCAATTGCTGTGCCTAAACTGTAGTGTGAGATTTGAAAGGACTGTGGGTTTATAACCCATTAGGTACTGTTGGATTGGCTTCATGTACATGAATTGTTGCAGGAATTAAATGCTGATTACACTGTTTATTGTATTCAAAATTGTTTCCATTTGCAAAAGTTGACAGAACAATGCGATACGAGCTAGCATACATTTTTTTTTCATGTACTCAACCCTAAAGGATATTAAATTCCAGTCTAGTTCCAATAATATTGATCTGCAGAACCCATGCACTACTCAAAGAGGGTGACAGATCGTTTGTGTCTAGATGAGGACAAGACAGTGAACGTGGTCTTCCTCAGGGGCAATAATACTCATTTTATTTTATTTCTAATTTCTAATTTTTTTCTCCAGTTTTTTTGAGTTTTTCACAAGTCTGAGTTGAACAATTACCAACCTCATTAGGTCATTCACCAAGCCGATGCTTTCCAAATTGACATAGTCTAAATCACACAATCTAACCAATCTCGCACATGTGGAAGGGTTGTGCACTTGGCAAAGCCTCAATCTGTCCTAGCAGCTTGAGCATGTCATTTCTTGGGGCTTGATTTAAATCTTCTAATTTAAACCACCAAAGCTTCTCAAGTCCAAGTTAGTCCTATACTTTGAACACTTCCTTCAAATTCAAAATTGTCTCACAATTCAATTTGACTCCAACACCACCGGTTATACAGGCTTGGGCTCCAACTTTGTCATGGCCAACTTTGAGTGTAGTCTCACTAACTGAGGGCATAGACTTATCACCACATTCCACATGAGGAACAGATGTACAAAGCAATGTGGAAAAAGTCGAAGTCGGGATTAATTCGGCAAGGGTCCAAAAGTTGAAAAACTCGTCAAAGTCGGGAGTTTTTTGAAAAAGTCGGCAAAATTAAAAAAAAAAAACACAAAATTATTCATTTTTTTAATTTTTTTTTAACATCTAGAGTATCCACAACATCAAATAAATTCATTTCCACATACACATGTAAAGTAAGCTAATATATAATATGTATATGAAGTCTAGTGCTACATCACATATCAAAATAGTGAATCAACTCCTGAATTTTGAGTCTTGTATGAGTCTCAACTCTCAAGAGTCAAAATATCAACAAAAAATATAATAAATGTATATCATGAGTCATCTAAAAGCCATCAAGTAATCAGTCACTGAGATCCTCTTCCCCTTTTAATTTTTGTTTCCGCTAATTGTATTAAGAAATAAGTTATGCATTTATTCAGTGGATTGTAATCTGATTGGGTAATAAGGTGTCAGGTGGTAGGTCCAATGAAAATTAACAGTGAGTATCACAGTAGATGTGAAAATTAACGCTTAGTGACTCCAAGCTGCTTATTTTCTGAGAAAACAGTAGATGTCAAATTACTAACCTAGCCTTGGCATCTATTATTCAAAAACTCTTGGAGGTAAAATCCACTTCTTATACATAACCTTTCCCCACATTTACAAGGAGTTCACCACTAAAGAAGATTCCCTTTCAAAACGTGTTCTCATTGCAGGAAGGATCTTTGATGTCACAAGATATCACAAGTACTTTGTTTCTGTCTGAAAATGGGTTCTTTTTTGAGGCACTGGTTTTGTTTATTTTTGGACAGGTTGTTGTTATTTGATCTTCATGACCTCCTCTTTGTTGTTTCTTCTAGAAGCATTCAACAACTGTAACAATGTTTTTGATGGTGTGGGGTTCTTTCTACGGAAGACTGTTGTATGCCTGTCCTTTTGGTACTTTTGTAATCTTTTGAAGGGGTAGTGGTTGTTAGAGTCTGGATCACTGAAAGCCTGGAGGCTTAGCCAATGTATACTTTACTTTCTAACTAGAAATATGAAGTATAAAGATTTGTTTTTCCTTGGAAAACAAAAACATATCTTAACCTCAAAACTAACAGATTACAAATGAGACTACTATGCTCGCAAGAAGTATGACAAACAATATGTAAAGTTTTGTAGATGTTCTATGCTAAGAGCAATTTCACTTTTCTCACAGCAATCATACAAGTAGATAAGCAAAATGCAGATAGAACATATAAGCAGATCTTACAGAAGACAAATCAGAAACAAGAAAAAAATGTATGTGTTTGTTTCGGCGGTCAACAGGATGCTTCAACCAGCAAAGTCTCCTTAGGTCAGCCAGCCCAGCATGTGTCACAACAACCCTCCAACCAGTAGATGAGTCAACCCAAGTCAGTTCTACAAAAGTCAACGCTGTCCTGAAAAGTCAACGCAGGGGCAGCAAGCTAAAAGTCAACGCAGCAGCAAAACGGTCAACCCTTTGACCTCGATTTTTGTGCCAGGTAGTATGGCCTTCAAAAATCGAACCTCCCACAAGTTTTCAGCTTGTTTGGACCAAGCGTTGACCAAAGTCAACGCTGGTCAAACTTCTGCGAAACCCTAGCAGCAGAAACCCTAGCAGCAGAAAAATCCTCTTCGTCCTTCCCACGTGTCGCTGAAATTCGTCCTCCAGGTAGCTCGTACTTTTTAGGATGAGAGAGGAAGATGTGAGTTGTGTTGTGATCAAATTCTCTCCAACTTTTCTTGTATATATATATCCATCAATGAGGGTGTGTGACACATCTGTTGGGCATGTGAGCCTACATTACAAAACTGGCTGACCTTTGCACATATAATTTATTAAGAATAATAAATTCAAAATATAAGTTCTGCTCATCAGATTAAGACTATTTTTATATGGATTTTACACCTCTCAGAAAGAGGAATCCAACAAAAATATTAGCCCCTTAATCTGAGCATCAGAACATGGAGTTTGGACCTAGTTGTCCAAATTTAACACTCCCTCTCAACTAGGGAGAACTCCATCTATTAGTGCAATTAACATCGTGAGTCATCCCGTCGAAACTTGCTTTGCTGGCTTCTTTATTTCAGAACAGAAGTGGGTCAGTCACAAAGACATCATTCCCCGACTAACATAATCAGTCCAGAGGTCCCAGACCTCACAAATCTTGATCCCAGATCAAGTGGTTGGACCATGCCATCCTAGATAGAGAGTACGGCAATCTCTGATGCGTCCATCAGTCTTTGCTAATAGTCTCTAGCTTTTCCACACCTCATTGGCCAAATGAGAGGTACTTCCCATGAGCCCTGAACTCAATGGGTAGGATGCATACGGGGCACAGATTAAATGAGTGGCGAACCAGCTCAATAATCACAAGGGTGGGGCAGAAGCATTATGAGTGCTTATAGCTCCGAGAAGCTATCCCCAAAGCCCCCCAGAGCTCCCAGAGCTCATCGTCCAACAGGACCCACATCATAGGGTCTTTCCACGACACCAAGACTCTCACGGAAGGTTAGGAACTTGACCTTCCCCAGGGGCTTAGTGAGAATATCCGCGACCTGCTCATCAGTTCCTATATGATCGAGCCTTACGGCGCCTCGCTGTACCATATCCCGGATAAAGTGGTACCTGATATCAATATGCTTGGATCGGTCGTGGAACACAGGATTCAGTCATACGAATCCCACTCTGATTATCACAGAGTATTACAGTGGTATCTAGCACATGTTGGAACAGCTCACTAAAGAGCTTCCTCAACCAAACTGCTTCACAACAGGCCATACTAGCAGCAATGTATTCGGCCTCCGCGGTGCTCAAAGCCACCGACTTCTGCTTCCTGCTCATCCATGAGATCGAAGCAGAACCAAGATTGAAACAGCATCCAGATGTGCTCTTACGATCCACCACACTGCCAACCCAATCGGCATCAGTATATCCCCGGAGTATCACACTCCCGGCAGTGTATCTCAGCCCATGGTTTATCGTGCCCCGAAGATATCTCAAAAGATTCTTGGCACCAACCCAGTGAAAATGATGAGGCTCAACCATCTGTTGACTCAAAGTATTCACTGCAAAACATATGTCCGGACGGGTGTTCACTAAGAACATCAAAGCTCCTATGAGTTGACGATACTCAGTAGGATTGGCCAAGATAGGCCCTGCAGCGCTGCCACTCAACTTCTTAAAGTTGAGTTCCATTGGTGTCGACACGGACTTACAGTCCACCATCCCAAATCTTTCCAGAAGCTTCACAATATACTTTCCTTGAGAAAGGAAAATCTCTCCAGGTCTCTGCCAAACCTCCAGGCCTAGGAAATAGTGCATCAGTCCTAGGTCTTTCATCTCGAACTCAGCAGCAAGCTCCCTCTTACATTGATGAATGAGAGGGTCATCACCTGTCAGGAAGAGGTCGTCCACATACAGCACTAGAATGAGAGGCTTTCCTTCCTCAACCTTAAAGTAAAGGTTTGGATCAGCATTGCTTCGAGTGAAGCCCAGCTTCATCAAGTAACTATCCATCCTCTCATACCAAGCTCTGGGTGCTTGCTTTAACCCATAGAGGGCTTTCTTCAACCTGCAGACATAAGAGTCTCGATCTTGAACTTCAAATCCCAGATGTTGTTCTACATACACCTCTTCCTTTATTGCACCATGCAGAAAAGCGGTCTTGACATCCATCTGATGAAGACTCCATCCTTGCGTAGCAGCAAGGGCTATGATGGATCGGATGGTGGTATATCGAGCCACAGGTGCAAATATATCGTCATAGTCAATTCCTTCCTTTTGAGAGAAGCCACGGGCAACAAATCTTGCCTTAAACTTTTCAGCACTCCCATCAGATCCATGTTTAATCTTGTAGAGCCATTTAGCGGTGACAACAGATTTGTCCTTCGGTCTCGGGACCACATCCCAGACATCATTCTTCATAATAGCCTCATATTCTTCATGCATAGCATCCTTCCAGACTTGATGCTTGATGGCTTCTTCAAAAGATCCAGGTTCAGATTGTATAATAGTACTCATGGCAGCTAGATACCCTTGGTATCTACACGGCTTCTTGCTTTCTCGGAATGTTCCCCTTGGGGCAGCATGACCCTCAGCATCTTCGAGGGTGTCCCTGAGCCATGATGGCCTCTTTCCTAGAGAAGGGGAAGGATCAATAGGGTCCATTGGCCCTTCAACATCAGGCATAGTCTCATCCTGGGGTTCTTCCAGATTTCCAGGTCTTTCTTCATGGTTTTCTTCAGATCTAGGAAGATCTACTACTTTCTTCAGAGAAGCATCTTCGTCAAAAGTGACATCATGGCTTATCTCTACTTCCCTTTGACCAGGTACATAGACTCTATATGCCTTAGAAGTCTCACTGTAGCCCACAAACATTCCTTTCTTCCCAGTAGCATCCAGCTTACTTCTCTTTTCTTTCGGCACATGAAAATAGACAGGACATCCAAAAATTCTAAAATGTGAGACATCAGGTTTCTTACCAGAGAAAACCTCTTCGGGAGTTTTGGAGTCCAAAGCGGAATGAGGGCATCGGTTTTGAATGTACACAGCAGTATTTGCAGCTTCTCCCCATAGAAACTTTGGAAGACCCTGGTCACATAGCATGGCACGGGCAGCTTCCACAATAGTCCTATTCTTGCGTTCAGCAACACCATTCTGCTCAGGAGTATATGCAGTGGTAGACTCCCTCTTAATGCCAGCTTCTCTGCAAAAGTCTTTGAACTCATTTGACTCATATTCAGTGCCATTGTCAGTCCTCAAAATCTTGATCTTCTTTTCCGGTCATATTTTCCACCAAGGCTTTGAAGGTACGGAACCACATGAAAGCCTCATCCTTCTTCTTCAAGAAGTATATCCAGGTTTTGCGAGAGAAGTCATCAGTAAATGTCATATAGTAAGAACATCCCCCCAGGGATGTTACAGGCAACATACCGGAAAGATCAGAATGGACCAGTTGCAATATCTCAGATGTCTTTGTGACACTTGAGGGGAAAGGTCCCCTTGTATGTTTTCCTTCAGCACAGCCCTTACATACACCTTTATGATTATTTCCAAAATCAGGCATCCCTGTCACCACCTTCCTTGCTTCGGGAAGAGCCTTGTAATGAAGGTGTCCAAATCTTCGGTGCCATAGTTCGGTTTGACGGATAGTATCACAAGTCATAGCTCCCAACGGACTCCCTCCAACCTGGTAGAGTGTACCAACTCTAAAACCAATTGAGATAGCTTCCTTGAAGCTCTTCTTCCACATGAGTACCTTTCCATCAGAGAAAGTTACATTGAATCCTTTGTCTTCCATGGCAGATACAGACACAAGGTTCTTCTTCAATTTGGGTACATAGAGTACATCTTGTAGATGGAGGACTTGTCCTTGAGACAAGTGGAGGGTCACAGTCCCGGTCCCTTTCACAGGATAAGTGGCATTATCCCCAAGGATAATTTCTAGATTAGTATCCCTTTCAACCATGTTAGAAAGTGCTTCCTTGAATCCAGTGATGTGTCTTGAGGCACCACTATCGATTAGCCAGACATCCATAGTGTCGGGCGGAGATGCAGCTGAGAGAGCAGATATTAGAATATACTCATTTCTTTTATCAACAACATTAGACTCCTCATACCTGGTATTTCTAGTCCTTTTAGAAGGTGGATGGTTTCCTTCAAAGTGAGCCTTCCTCTTTCCTTTGGATTTGTCATTTCTTTGATTCCCATTCCTTCGGTTGTTGTTGTTGTCGACACTATCGGGAGAATTCTTCTGGAAGGGGCATTCTCTAGCATAGTGTCCAGTCCTATGGCAGGTGAAACATTTACCCTTCTTCTTTTGAGTCTTAGTCCTTCCTTTGTCCTTGGAACCACCAGAGTTCTTCTTTCGGGAATGAGCAACATAGGCAGCATTTCTTTCATTATCAAATTCCTTCATCCTTGTTTCTTCTTGCATACATCTAGACAGAAGCTCATTAAAGTTAGGGATGGTATTATTGTTGAGAATGGTAGTTGTGAATACTTGCCATTCATATGGAAGTCCTCCAAGTGCGGTGAGAACCATCTCACGATCAGCGATTGTCTCCCCAATAGCTAGCAGATTGTTCCTGGTTTCGGTCAACTTCATAAAGAAAGTTTGAATAGACTCGTCTCGGCCCTTCTTCATATTCTTCAACTTGTTCTTGAGGAATAGCACTTGGTTCACATTGTTTACTCGGAACATAAGTATCAGTTTGTCATACATCTCCTTGGATGTGCCTAGTTCAGATATGTAGGCAACCAGACTCTTATTTATGGATTCCCTGATCAGCAGTTTTGCTCTGATTTCTCCCTTCTTATACTTGTGTTTAACAGCAGCAGAGGCATTTGATGGAGGTTCTTGAATCTTCCCTGTCACATGATCTAGGAGATCATGATCTTCTAATTTGAGATCTAATAACATCTTCCAGGCATGGAAGTCATCACTTCCAGTCAGCTTGTCATTCTCCCTGAATTCAAGCTTAGAGGAATCCATTTCCTTCGATGATGATTGCTATAGATAGAGTTTGTCTTCACCTCAGCTCTGATACCATGTAAAGTTTTGTAGATGTTCTATGCTAAGAGCAATTTCACTTTTCTCACAGCAATCATACAAGTAGATAAGCAAAATGCAGATAGAACATATAAGCAGATCTTACAGAAGACAAATCAGAAACAAGAAAAAAATGTATGTGTTTGTTTCGGCAGTCAACAGGATGCTTCAACCAGCAAAGTCTCCTTAGGTCAGCCAGCCCAGCATGTGTCACAACAACCCTCCAACCAGTAGATGAGTCAACCCAAGTCAGTTCTACAAAAGTCAACGTTGTCCTGAAAAGTTAACGCAGGGGCAGCAAGCTAAAAGTCAACGCAGCAGCAAAACGGTCAACCCTTTGACCTCGATTTTTGTGCCAGGTAGTATGGCCTTCAAAAATCGAACCTCCCACAAGTTTTCAACTTGTTTGGACCAAGCGTTGACCAAAGTCAACACTGGTCAAACTTCTGCGAAACCCTAGCAGCAGAAACCCTAGCAGCAGAAAAATCCTCTTCGTCCTTCCCACGTGTCGCTGAAATTCGTCCTCCAGGTAGCTCGTACTTTTTAGGATGAGAGAGGAAGATGTGAGTTGTGTTGTGATCAAATTCTCTCCAACTTTTCCTGTATATATATATCCATCAATGAGGGTGTGTGACACATCTGTTGGGCATGTGAGCCTACATTACAAAACTGGCTGACCTTTGCACATATAATTTATTAAGAATAATAAATTCAAAATATAAGTTCTGCTCATCGGATTAAGACTATTTTTATATGGATTTTACACCTCTCAGAAAGAGGAATCCAACAAAAATATTAGCCTCTTAATCTGAGCATCAGAACATGGAGTTTGGACCTAGTTGTCCAAATTTAACACAATACAATGCAATAACTTGAAAATGCATGGATGGAAGCTTCAATTTACAGTTTTTTCACCTTTGCGGCCTCTTTATCCACGGCCTGGGAAGGGAGGAAGACTTTTTGGGTCGACTCCCGATTTAAGGAAAAAATTGCGATCTTTTCCTTTGTGAAAAAGTCGCCAAAAAGTCGGGGGATTAAATCGTTTAGTTCAAAAAATCGCGTTTTTAGGATTAAATCAGGATTTTTTGCAGACTTTTTCCACACTGGATACAAAGTTTACTCTTTGCACCAAGTGGAGACCAAGAAGTACTTTATTTTCAAATGTCTAATTTATTGTTAGATCAAACGGAGATATTTTTTCCTTTTCATGGACTCAAAAGAACCTTTTATCTTTCCTTTTTTAAATACTCTAATAAGAGATGTCTAGGTTTGTTCCTTAAAGAGGCAGATACCTTCAATCATAGTTCCCAAGTTCAAAAAGCTCAGTAGTTGCAATGATTGGGTAGGTTCAAAAAAATGTGAAAATTTTGAAAATGCAGAACATGTCAAATCATATTTAAAATGTATTAATCTAATTCAAATACTTACAGTAAAAAACATAAACATACACAAAATGAAATGGTTCGACGGTCCAATCATGGCTAGTTCAGCTAGTCCAGACTCCGAATTTCCAGAGTCCAACCAAACCTGAGGCAGGTCCAACTGAACCTGGTAACTATGCCTTTGGACATTGCTCGTCTATGAGCTCTCCTTTGAGAGCTGTGGATTAGCTTCTAGTTCCACACTATTACAAGCAATGAGAGCATGAAACAGTTTGCAGCTATACAAATATTGAAGATCACAACTCTAGGCATACTAGACATTTCCCTTTGTCTCAAGCTACTCCACAGCAAACACATGTTGTGAAATACAAATAATATGTGTTCAGAAAAATTTATCATATAGAGTGAAATCTGGCCCCCATCCCTTGTTTCATTGTAAATTCTTGTTTCTCATTTTTGTAATATAGATCAAACGATCATTTCTATTTCATGCTATGAAAAAAAATGTTTTTCTTCATCCTTTAATATATTTTGTAATTTTTGGGGATCAAACCAAGGCACGCTGGGCTCCTGTGGTTCCAGTGGCATTCTATACTTCAGTAAGAATCATCATATTTCTTTCAAAGCAGCCTTCAGATAAGGCTCCAATGGCACAACAGCTGAATCATGTGCGCTGTGGGTGCTATTAAAAATACCAAGACAGATGAACATTCTAAGGGCATGTGATGGGGATAAAAAGCTGGTTATAGACAAGGCATAGAGTCACAAAAAGTTGGAGAACTTACAGTTTTCCCCGATCAAGGAAAAAATGAAGAGGTAAGGAACAGATTTGAAGAGGTTTCCTTTCAGCATGTATACAGAAAGCTTAATGTGAAAGCTGATAAGCTTTCAAAAGAAGAACTATCTTCAGAAGAAGGCCTGTTGGTATTCTCTGAATTTGATAAAACAGGTCCTCTTCCTGAACAAAGGTTAAATCTATATACTAGTTAGAAACTGGATGAAAAAGTACTGTTCAATTTTTTTTTGCTGCAAAAGAAAAAATTGTCTTTTCTGTTAATTTTGTAATCTGTCTTAGTAATCTGGATAGGAAACCTTCATTGTTAAGATAATTGGGGGACAGAACAAGTGTGTTAGATGCATGGCTCACAATCCTATTTGGAGTCCTATATTAATGATAATAATAACCACGTCCGTGGGTGGTAGCACAGTTGGCAAAAGCATGTTGTCAAGCCCTTGTGTATCCAGGTGATCGAAATATCAATCCTCCCAGACATGTCTCACCAACCAAATCGAAAAAAACTGATAATAATAACCACATGTGATGGAGATGTAGGAAACAATTATGCTTCAATTGTTTGGCTGTAGAGCACTCTCCGTGTTCCTACTGTCCACCACACGTTGGTATTAACTGATATTCTGTATCTCTGAAGTCCATCTGTATATGAAATCTCTTGCTGCAACACAACAGGTTTTAGAGTTGATTTGTCACTATTGCTGCATATACTAAGCTGTGAAATCCGTTATGCTTCTAACCTTCTTGTGCTGTAATATTCTGCGAATACACGATGTACCTGTTCAGAAAAAGGTGGAAAGCCCCATTTAAGGTGCTCAGATTTATGCCATACAAGGGTTCCACGTAAAATAGGCTTAACTATAGTGATATCTGGTGAAAGGATGAGTCAAAGACAGTCAAGACAAGCTTTCAGTTAGTTATGTGGTGATGCATTCATGACACATGGCCATGAGCATTCATGAACCAGCATTGAACTCAAGCTCTTTTTGTGATTCAGAAATCCAGCATAGCAGCCAAGATTCATTTGGATGGATGTAATTTATGTCCAGTGAGCAGAGTCTAGTTTGTTTGTCAGATTTGTTGTTATGCTGAATGGCATTTGATGCCAGGCTCTTTTTGGGAGACTATTAACAGTCCTTATTTGATATAAGGGAAAAATATTACATAATTTTGATTTCTCCTTGAGATATTGAATATACTAATTTTCTCTTGGAAAAAAATTGTATCAGTTTTGGCACTATCTTATTGGCAAGGGCACCTTTTAATCCCCTTTTGCACTTTTTCTATTTTCTTCCTTTTTTTGTCTGAGCAGCTGATTCTTTTCTGTTACCCAGATGGTTGTTATTTCTGGTTAACACATGCCAATCCATTTGACCTATTTTGGTCATATATGAACATTGATATAATTTCAATTTCTAACCTTCACCTTGTCTCTTTAATACAATGTTCAAAAAAACCAGCCCAGTCCAAACTGGCTGGTTGGACAGGGAATGGAAGCTAATCAGGCTATGAGCCAGACCGGAGGGCTGGTTAAACAATACAAACCAACAGGTTCCAATGTGAACCAGCTGGGTCAATGCAGGGCACACAGACCCCGCACATGTGGACCTCAAAAAAATTCTAAGCTGTTTTTAATTTTAAAAATGGAATTCTCTCCCTAAACCCTCCTAATTTGCTAAGAGAACACCCCCCACCCCTCCTATTTGCCTCACACCTCTCATTGTGAGCTTTTCTGAGCATTTGTGATCTTGCTATATTCTGCAACAACACTGAGTTTTTAGCAGTGGTCTAGCGGCAGCAAGATTGGAGTTGGCTTGGCATCTTGGAGATAATTTGGAGCTGTCCAGCGGAGTTGGCATCTTTGAGAGGAGGCTACAGCCCATCTTTTCATTCCCAGGTATGCTTTCCCCCTTCTGAAATTGATCCAAATGCTGTTCCAATTTTTTATAGATTTCAAGTTAAAATCTGCCCCTCTTTGTTCTTAAATTTAAAATAGGGTTTGCATTGTAATTTCTTGCCTTTTTCCCCTTAATTTTCAGATTTATTTCCAGTTAAATTCCATCATCCATGGCCCCAAGAGCCAAACACACCACATCGGCCCACCCATTGTGACGTTATTGACAGCCAAATGATTTGCAAATATTGCCAGCACTCAATCAGCAGGGCAGGTGTGCGGTTGATATTTATAGGTTGAAACAACACTTGGCTAGTGTAAGAGGAAAGGTAACCTTATGTGATGCACCAAAAGAAGTGATAGGGCATATTAGAGCAGAAATTATTCAAAAGTTTGACAAATATGAAAAGGCTAAATAAAAGGCAACAAAATAAGAAGTTGCAAGGAAGAGGCAACTTGCACAAGTTATGAGAGCAAGTGCTAGTTGTATTAGTGATTTGAGCTTGAAGATTCTTCCTCTATTCCTTCCTCAATGCCCATGACCCCTTCCACTATGTTCTTCTCCCTCCTGAGTCTTATGGTCAACCTAAAAGTAAGAGGAACATTAAGAACTATTTTACACCTTCACCAACTCTGCCTCTGCTAGTGCCTCTTAGTCTCAATCAAATCTAATTCTACCCATCTTAGACGCCCATTTGAGGAAGTAATGCAAAGAAGCTACTTTTGAATACATTGCTAGATGGTGGTATAATGCAAATATTCCCTTCAATGTTGTCCAGTACCCTTATTACCAAGATATGTGGGACTCTATTATTGCTGCAAGAAAGGGCTTCAAAGGCCCTAGTATGCATGACTTTAGGGGATCTCTTTTGCAAAAAGTGGTTTTGTCCATAGATGAATATTTGAAGGAGTTTAAGGAGCCATAGGCCAACATAGATTAGACAAGTAAAAAGAATTGTACTATCATAAATGTCTTTGGCTCTTTCCCTCGAGGAACCATGTTTTTGAAATCAGGGGATGCATCTAATGGGGTGAAAAATGCAAACATGTTATTTGAGCTTTTGGATGGGATGGATAGGGCAGTGGTGGAGCAAAATGTTGTGCAGATCATCACAAACAATGCCTCAAACTATGTTCTTGTTGGAAAGATGCTAGATTCCAAATATAGGACCATATTTGGACCCTGTGTGCTACACATTGTATAGACCTAATGCTTGAGGACATAGGCAAAGTGGATTGGGTAAAGAACATTGTAGAGCATGCCAAGTGTATCACAAAATACATCTACAACCACTCATGGGTATTGACCCTAATGAGGAAAAACATTGAGGACAAGGACCTTATTAGGCCTACCATCATGAGATTTGCAACTCACTTCCTCATGTTGCAGCCTCTCATTTCCCAAGCCAAGAACTTGCAGAAAATGCTTTCCAGTGATGATTGGAATGTATCTGGATGGGATCGCAGACATGATGGAAAAGACACAAGAAAGAAAGTTTTTGGCAACATTTTTTAGAAAAAGTGGCAACAATTGTGAAAATTGGCGAGCCTCTTTTTATGGTGTTGCAGTTGGTGGATGGGGAAAAATTGGCCATGGGCTATATTGTGGAGGAAGCAAAGGAGAAAATACGAGCAGCCTACATGGACAGAGTAGGTAAGTATGGGCCTATTTGGGATATCATTGATAACACATGGAAGTTGGAACAATCAACTCCATTTCCCTATGCATGCAATTAGGTATTTCTTAAACCCAAGGTAGCATTACAAAGCTCAGTTAGAAGAAGATCAAACTAGGGAGGTCAAAGACGGGTTGTATGAGTGTTTTGAGCGCATGGCCATTTATGAGTCCGAGCAACAAAAAATACATCAACAAATCAGTGCTTTCATTAGGGCCACAAGTACCTTTGGTAAAAACTTAGCAAAGATTGCACGAGATGTGGACCAACCAACCAAGTAATTCCAAAAAAAATTAAGTTAAACTGTTTAAAATTCAAACTATAAACACTTGATTTTTTGGCCAAACTCACAATCTAAATTGTTGAACAATGAACTAACTTTCTTTGTCTTTGTAGTACAATGGTGGAAGTCATTTGGCAGCCAATGTCCTCATTTGCAAAAGTTTGCAGTCAGAATCCTTAGCCGAGCTTGCAGTGTTTTGGGGTGTGAGTGCAATTGGGTTGTTTTGAGCGAATTCACATGAAGATCAGTAATTGTTTGGAACAATTAAATGATCTCATCTTCGTGCAGCGTAACCTCCGGTTTAAGATACCAACAATTGCATAACAAAAGACCTAATACAGATCCCATTGTGTTTGGATGATATTGAGCCAACTTCAAAATGGGTAGAAAAGACTCAACCACCAAAGTTTGATCCTAATTTTGACATTGATGCCATGGAGGTGAGGGGGGCAGGGTGGGAGGTTGATCCCAATGTAGACACGGTAATCAAACTAGGAATGAAAAGGAAGTGAGGCACCAAGCATGGCAGATGCAAGAATTAGTCGTGCAGCTCAACCAACTTGTGCTTCTGCTAGGCCTAGTACTACCACTACAATCTACTATTACTAAGGTCGCATATGTCCTTGAGGAGTCTAACGATTCCCAGCCAGATGATGCTTATGTAGCTCCTGCAGATGATCCCATTTCTAGTAGTGGTGATGAGTTTAATGAGTGATCATGTTGATCATTGATTTGTAGTAGGCTAGAGGCTCAATAGCTTGGAGCATGGATTTTGGAATCTAAAGGCCATTTAGAGGCTCATGGATTATGTATTTTGTTGCTGATACGTATTGCTCTTGGTGCCATTTTGATATATTAACCCTTACATGTATACAGATGAGCAAACTTAGCATATTTTGTCTCTACCAGTTCAGAATCTTAAAAATAATTTTTTCATTAAAATTAATCATCTCATGTATTTTTTTTTAAAACAAATTCATTGAATCCAGTTCAATCTGGTTCTGGTTTGAAACCCAGTTTGATAGGTGGCCATAAATTTTGGGTGCATATTAGTATCGTTTTACCTCTAAATTTGTTGTTTTCTAACATTTTGCTTACATATATATCTTGTTTCCCCTTTTCATAAAACTTTCAGAGAGTTGTTTAAAAAACCCTTATTATTTCAACAACCTGTAACCCAGAGTGACCAGAATTTTTCCAGTTTTACCCAAGCCAACGCCCAAGTTTTTCCCAAGGCTGAGACATCCTACACAACTCCTAAGTCAAGTCAGATCCTGAGTCAGCCCTTGAGTTCACTCCCTGATCTTGCCAAAGTCTCAGTAAGATGGTTTTCTAAACCCGAGAGTTGGTTGACCGTTGGACGTATCTTGTAAGCAAACCCGTTTTGAGACAAATTTACAAGCACCAATTGATTAAGGCAAGTTTGGTCACTACACCCTACCATTTCCCTGTTTCAGTAGCTTTAAAATGCTAGGTTCCCATTGTAATGCCCCATTAAATGGAGAACGCTAACCAATGCGATAGCCCTACAGCACAAAGAGACAAAATATTAATGATGAATCTCGAACACTCCACCAAAATGGGATTGGACAAACAGTCCAAAATACCTTTACAATGTTCGACATCAAACATATGCGCAATCCCATTACTGACCTGGCCCTTAGTCCCTTGAAATCTTTGGTGTTGCATAAACTACAACCTAAAACTGGGCATACCCTGCATATGTATAGGCCTCGGCCCAATGGAAATATCGAAACCAAATTAGGTCTAAAATTTGCCCTCCTCCCTATGCATGGGCTGATCGTGCCATTAGATGTTGCATTCAATTTGTCAAAAATCCAGAAAACCTAAGAACAGATAAATTTAAACAAATCTATACAGGATTGCAAACCAAATCCCTTCATGCTCATTTTTTTCCCTAGGATGCCCAAAAACAACACCCAGACCTCGACCATAGCAAAGCGATGAAATTTATATAAACCAAATGGAATAAAATAGCAGTACCTTGGTAATGGATTATGAGCATAGGGAGGGCGAGCATCCTTGCCCCAACCAATGCCCCTGGTGGAATCGAGGTATTGCCGAACAATCTCTCTGCATTTCTGGAGATGGTTGACGCCCTCTTTCCTGTAACACCACTTCACCCTTTCCCTCAGAATCTTGGCTGTCTCGATGCCTATCCATTTCTCTCGCACAAGGTATTCCCTGTACTCCAGAAATGCCACTGGATCTGCATAAGGGTTTTTAGGATCAAAGTTGTCAGGCGGACCTTCATCATACTCTACTTCGCCCTTGAAAACCATCTTCCTAGCCGATTCGAATCCAACCCACTTCGATGATCTCTGTTCTGTTTGGCCTCAACAAAATGGAATCCTAAACCCCTTTATCTGCATATGGGATAAAAATACGTACACTGCTACGTCTACATATAGAGTAAGGATGTGCGTATATTTATTTGTCATTTATTTTTGTCACCTTAAAATGGAAATCTGGGTTTTAAATTTAATGGGAGGTATATAATCTTTGAATTTAGGGTTTTGTGATTTATGTTCTCTTTTATCTTAGTCTCAATAAAATGGAATTAAATTTTTTTTATGTGCATATGGGAAAAAATATGTACACTACTGAGTATACAAAAAGAGTAGGGATATATGGAAAAAAATATGTACAGTACTAAGTATACACATAGAGTAGGAATGTATGTATGTTTATTTGTCATTTGTTTTTGACACCTTTAATTTGGATGGGATAGGATTCAACTGATAATGTGTAAAGTTTGAGAGATTAAAATGGAAATTTTGGTTTTAAATTTAATGGGAATGGTATATAATTTCTAAATTTAGGTTTTTGTGATCCATGATCTCTGTTCTATTCTGTGATCCATGATTCAGCAAATATTTGGTGCCTTATTCCTTGACATTGTCTTCATGGCACTGTATATGATTATAGATAACATCATACATGTTGTTGTACCTATTTAATGAAGGATTATTTTTTCATTCAACTTTTTAGATGATTTCGAGTCAAATTGGTCATTTGCAATATTAAGTCATTATCAAACTTGTGTTCATCAGATGCTCTTATTTATGTGTATGTGTTTGGGATTTATAGATTCACCATAGCTGTCTTTAGTTATGTTTATGTGCATGGGATTTATAGATTCACCGTCCATAGTTGCTTATGTGTCATTATGTTCTTGCTTATGTATCAAGATAACATATTTACCTAATGGATAGTCTATAAGGCTTCACTTCATGTTATGTATCGAAATAGAAAGTTGTGTACAATTATATTTTTGTTTGAGAGGTAACTGATTAATTCTTGAAGGTAATTTAAGAGGTTTTTCTAGGCCGATCACTGTTATCAATTGATACAGGCCTTATAATGAAAGGATGTCTTTTGGGATGACTTTTCAGCACAGTGGCCTTCTTTGCTAACAAGATGTGGGGTGGTAAAGCAAGGAAGGATCCTCTTACTCTGTATTTTATTTATCTGTTCCAGAATGTGAGGCTTATTATATATGTTTATCTTCGATGGCTCCCACTTGGAAAAATGGTAGAGTGGACAGTGATGGGATCACGAAAAGACTAGATCACTTTCTATTGGCAAAAAATCTTATTCCTTGCTTCAACAAATATAGATCTTGGACTATCTCAGACGGTATCTCCGATTACTCTCCTAATTTTCTGGAGATCGAGGTTCATAAATCTTTCTCTCCCTCTCCATTTAAATTTAATAATGTTTGGCTCGAAGATCGTTCTTTTAAGAAGCTTGTTAGGGATTCCTGACCTTCTTTAGAGGCACCTTTTCTCGCTTCAAACATGGATTCTTTCTCTTTCAAGTTAATCTTGTTGAAGAAATTGGTTGTCATATGGGAGAAGGATAAGAAGAGAGAGCTAAATGTTGAGCTTGGATCAATTGAGCAAGAAATAGATTTTTTCAACTGCTCTTTTTACAATGATATGTTCCCTTCGGAAATCAAAGCACACCTGTGCAACCTTCAATAAAAAAAATTACACATTTTAAAGCTAAACGAAGAAGCTTGGAGAATTAAAAGGATCCTAACTGGATATCCAAGGGCAATAGTAACACAAAATTCTTTCATAAGTATGCTTCTTATAGAAAAGCAATCAACTTTATTTGGGAATTAAAGGGGCCTTATGGATAGATTATTTTTTATAAAGATGATTTAAAGAAAGTTGTGGCCTCTCATTTCTTCTCTCTTTTTAAGCAACCCCCTGTCAATAACTTAATGGAGCAATTACAGGTAATCAATTTGTTCCCTTTTTTCTCTCTAAAGAAGAGGCGTATTTTGTTGGTAGACAAGTTTCCCTGGATGAGATTGAAAGTATTTTGAAGAGTTGTGCTAAAGAAAAGAGCCTTGGGCCTGACAATTGGACTATAGAATTCTTTATTCATTTCTTTGATCTATTGGGGAATGACATTTTGAAAGTCGTTGAGGAGTCTAGAGTCAAATCCAGAGTTAATAGCTCTATCAATGCCACTTTGCTGGCCTTAATTCCCAAATCTTCCAAAGCTCTCTCCTTTAATCAATTCTACCCATTTTCCTATGTAACTTGGTCCATAAAATTATTGTTAAAACCATAGCTAACAGAATAAAGGTGAAGATGGCGTCGGAAATCTCCAAGGATAAATTCAGTTTCCTACCTGGAAGGAAAATTCACAAAGCTATTGGTAATGCCCAGGAGTGCCTTCATTCGATCAAGGTCAAAAAGATCAAAGCCCTCATCTTCAAATTAGGCATGATGAAAGCTTATGACAACGTTAACTGGGATTTCCTCGGGATGCTACTGATTCAAATGGGTTGAGGGGTAATTGAAACCAAATAGAGAGTGGCTTGTGTCTCCTTTGCTCCCTTTGTTGCCTTAATTAACGACTCGCCTTCTCATTTTTTTCCCTACTCCAGAGGGCTTTGTCCCCTCTCCTCTTATTTTTGGTCATTGAAGGACTTAGCATATTTATCTTGCAGAAAAGAAGGGAAGGAAGAATAAAATGTATTAAAGTTTCTGCCACTTTAATAATTTCTCACTTACTCTTTGTCGAAGATGTGCTTATTTTAGGGGATGGTTATGTGGGTGAATGGACAACTTATAAGAAAATTATCTCAATCTTTTGCCTTGAGACAGGGATGGAGGTTAGCCTAGATAATTCATGTTTTCTCTGCCATGAGATTGAGGATTCAATATTGGCAAGTTTAAGGGGTATTTGGCCTTACAGGAAGGAGGACCTTGACATTGGGTTTAAATACCTTGGCTTTTGGCTCAAAAAAAAAAAAAAAAAAAAATTGGTTTTGGTTGGTCAATAAGGTAAAAAAAATAAAAAATAATAATAATAATAATAATAATGTTGGTGCTACAGATCGTTGCCCCTTAGGAGTCGGTTGGTGCTAGCAAAATCGGTCCTTGAAAGCATTCTTGTTTTCTGGATGAGTTTAGTAAGAATTCCATCTTTTGTTCATAACAAAATCAGATAAAGAATGTTTCATTTCTTATGGTCAAGCAAGGAAGAAAGGCAAAATTCATCTTGTAGGTTGGGATTCCCTCTCTAGGTCAAAAATCTTGGGGGGTTGGGGCCTTAAAAACCTCTTCTGGTTTAGGAAAGATCTTACTACTAAGAATGTGTGGGGAACCCTGGTAAGAGATGGATTATGGAGTTATGTGATCAAGGATAATTACCTCAAAATACAATCCATGGTTGATTGGGTTTGTAAATATGTTGTAGCCTCTTTTGTCTCTATTGCTTTTAGGTCTATTGTTTGGAAAGGTCTCATGGCTTCCTTTCCATGGATATTTAAATGGTTGTTATGGAAGATCGACAATGGTTTTTAGATCTGTCTAGGCAAATATCCCTTTCTTGGTGGAATCCCTCATTGTTTCTTATCTAATTCATTGGTCAATTCCCTTAATTCCAAAGGTCTGTATTTGCTAGCTCAAGCTTTCAGTTCCTTTCCTTTTGATTGCTCCAGGGGTCGTTGGCTTTCCTCATATGATCTATTTCTGCAAGGTAATATTGTTATCGAATGACATTATTTCATCTTCAATCTATCCCTCAATGGTATTAGCCTCTCCAAAGAGAAGGACAAGCTTGTTTGGGCCTAGGATAACACTTCGGGTAGTGTGATTGCAAAATCAGCATACATGGAAATTGCCTCTTCCTCTTGTCAGGTGGAAGCCTCTTAGTGGCATTCTATAATCTGGAAATGGAATCTCCCTTCAAAGCTCAAAACCTTCTTGTGGTTAGTTATGAAGAATAAAATTTTATCCTGGGATAACTTGCAGAAAAGGGGCTTTCAAGGTCCCAACATTTGTGTTTTATGCATAGGAGAGGGGGGAAGCATAGATCATCTATTTCTTAGGTGCAGGGTTGCTAAAACTCTATGGTCTAATGTTCTTGTTGTTCTTGGGATTAAGATGTCTAAGCATTTTGACTCCTTTGGTGACTGCCTTCTGTTTTGGTATTCTAACAGGAAAAATTTCTTTTCAATTTTAATCTTCATTGAATGGAAATTATGGGGTTTAAGGAACAATTTGATATTTGAAAATATAATGCCTAACTTGGCTTTGGCCACATCTAAAGTGGTCGCCTTCTGGCACGAATATCCTCCTAAGAACAAGGTTTTTCATTGGAAAAATGCATTAAGTCTTGTTCTTAATCTTGATTATCGTGTTGCCTTCTTTGATGGTGCAGCTCAATGGGAGAAGTGTGCAGTGTGGTTTTATAATTTTTCTTGCTAGAAACCACTTTATAAAAGCTAGTATGGGGTTTGGCCTAGGCACTAATACTAAAGCAGAACTCCTGGTTTCCTGGGCCCTCATGTTTATAGAAAAATCTTTATACATCTCCAATAGCACGATTGGTGGGGATTCTAAGATCATCATAGACTGGCTATCTAGGAAGTCTGAATTGCAGGTCTTGAATTTGTCCTATTGGAAGTCCAAGGTGAAGAAGCTACTCTATGAGTTTCAATCCTTATCCTTTTTCCATGTCTACAGAGAATTTAACCTTCGGGCAGACTTCTTATCAAAAAATGGGCCTTTAAATTCAGCCAAGGATTATTTACTTGGAAGAATGGGTTAATGGGAAAAGACTACTTGCTAGCCTATACAAGTTGTTCTAAGTTCTTATAGCTTTTGTTCGCATAGTCCATTCATTTTTTGTTTTTGTCTCGAAGTATAAAGGTCGTTTTGTAGGTTGTTTGTGGATATATATCTTGTTCAATATCTGGAGGGTACAAAACTTGTGTGTATGTTGTGTTTCTTGCTGGATTTAGATATGTTCATGATAAAAGTTTGTTTATTTTTGGATATCCTTTTTGGAAGACTAGATATATGATTATACAGATCTAACTTTTTGGTTTTTTGTCAGTCCTTCATAGTTGATCTTTAGGTTTTGTTGTTTTCCTTGTTGGGCATGCTCTTTGTATCTTTGATTAAGTAATGAATAGTAATATATTGTTGCCAAAAAAAAATGAGCTACAATTAATGAGATGCGATGACAATAATGTGCTCATTGTTTAGACACACGAAGTTGTAAATAGTTCTATGATGTTGTCGATTGACATGTTATGCTGCGTTGGAGCATTAGTAAGACCACTATTTGAAATCTTCATAAGATTATTTGCTTCCCCCTAAAAATTGATCAAGTTATAAAGATATAGATAAGCATAAATACTTGAATAAAAATTACTTTTTGAGCTATTTGACTTTGCATACTACCATTTTAATCATAAGCCTTACCTAATTCGTGGAGTTTCAAATTGATAACAATATTTTTGTGAAAACTAGTGGCATTTTAATTATTGTAGATTCAACATTTTCCACAACCCTGAGAAATGATCATGCTACACACTATCAATGATTTGAAGGATTTATCCTTGACTATTATAGTCCAATGGTAATTTAACACCCACTAGTCCTAATGCAAGCTAGTTGTTTTAACTAATTACAATTTTCCATTAAAGATGTTCTTTTTATACTATAAGCATACAAATTTTGTTTCTAACTCTGCGATACTTAGGTATGGTGTGGGTAAGTACTATAATTTTATATATTGATACTGTGTTCACATGACATCTTATTATACTTATTTAGTGAAATACTTTTTTAAATGATTTCTTATTAGATTTTCCATTTCCTAACATTGAGGTATTCTTGAAATTAATTGTTCATGAGACACAACTTTATTTGTAACTATATGCATGGGATTGAGAGATTGGCCATCCATAGATGCAGATGTATCTATACTTGTTCGCTTCTACAAAATTCTAGCTAATAAAAGGAAGACAATTATTTTGACAACTATTAAGTTGTTATATTTACCTGATGAATGTTCTATGAGGATTCACTTTTTGTTACTTATGGAAGTAGAAAACTGTGCACAAAGGATGTATTTCTTGGAGAATCAATTAATTAAGTATAGTTAATTAAGGGCTGACAATACTCTCATTGTGCACAATATTACTTTGATTGTGTAATCTAAGTGTTTGGAAACACCCTAAGTAATTAAACCAAAGATGGCACATGCAACAAAGTAAGGTTTTGTTGTCGGGATGCATGCTTTCATTTAAGATAATTCCTTATTATGGAAAGGCACCCCATTAAGATTTGGTTTAAATCATTTCAAATATGTGTTTGTATGCTTGTATCAGTTTAGTAGCAAATAGCTCCTTGATGTTATTTGTTGACATCCCAGGAAACATAACACATCCTTCTAGCCCTGTGTTTATTGGATACACAACTTATGATCTAGCATGTTGGGACACAAAAAATATTTCCAAGTTCACAAAAATTAAAAAACAATGCATAATTATGTTTGCGCTTATGTGTGATTATTATATTTCTATTTACTAGATGTTTCAAGAGTATTTCTATTTATCAAAATATTTCAAAATTTGTGAATGGAGGCTTTTGTGTAGAAATATTTAAACATTTGTCTTCTAAATCCATCGCATAAATGAGTTGATTGTTGATGTGTTTTGAATCAACTAATGTGGTTCATCATCATGACAATGATCACATAAATGAGTTGATTGTTGACGTGTCACAAACCAACTAATGTGGTTCATCATCAAGACGATCATTGAAACACGTCGGCCATTAACTCATTTATGTGATGGATTCATAATACATATGTTTAAATGGTTCAAAAGTTTTACATCTTGTGTCGATATTTCATCTTTGTAGTTTTAATGTTTTTAAAGAGCTACATATTTACGACCCTTATGTCATGTTTGAGGGGATTTCTATGTATTGTGTTGGTCAAACATGTTGTTGTGTTGGGTTACTTGAGTTGACATGTTAAGATGAGTTGGAGCATTGATATTACAAAGTTATTTTAACTTTGTGCTTTAACTTTAGTGAAATGAAAATATTAAAACCATTGAGAGAATTTTGTGGTTGTTGATCTGCTTAATTTGTACATGCATGATAGAAATTGCATCTAACCTTCATTATTATGCACCAATACGGTTTTTATCCAAAACATTTGAAGAGTCCACCTAGTATCATTCCCATATTTCTTGAACTCTTTCCAAGTCCTTTTGAGGAGTCTTAAACCCATCCTATGGAACTTTCTTTTATTCAACTTCACTATTGTGACACCCTTGGTACTTGTTCCCCTTATTTTTGTGTTGTAATAATGCAATGGCCTAAAGTATGGGACCAAAGATCCATTATCTAAGAGGGAAGAGTAAAGATGAACCCAACTGAAATTAGTTGGCACCTTAAATTAATTTTATGGTGTAAATAATGAGAAAAAGAAGAGGAAGAGTCCAAGAGGAATATGAAGAGACCCCTGGGGAAATGATAAAAAGGAGAATGCACAACAATATGGGGTTGGACCTCTTCTTAGTGGAGCTCATGAACAAGGCTAAGATAGCTGAGGGAATGGGATTTCCCTGGGAGAAAGAATTTGTGAGTGGAAAAGCAAGAGGAGATGGGATTGAGTTCTTGTTGTGGGTTGATAAACCACTCGTGGAGTGCTTGCTACAGTTGATAAACCACTCAAGTTGCTTTCTTGGTCTGACAAATCACATGTAGAAGGGTGCTTGCTAGGTCTGATAAACCACATGCAGAAGGGTGCTTGTTGTGGGCTGATAAACCACTCATAGAGTGTTTGACACAACTGATAAACCACCCATTATTGTGAAAATTTGGTGTGCTTGATTAGCTAATAAACCACCCAGGGTGCTTGTTGTGGGTTGATAAACCACTCATAGAGTGCTTGACACAATTGATAAACCACCCTTATTATGGATTATGTTGTGCTTGACTAGCTGATAAACCACTCACTGTTATAATTTCCCATTCTTTGTGTCTTGTAGATGGCTTTCTACAAAGGCTACTGAGAAAGTAATTCCCCTTAGATCGTGGATCTAGTTCGGGGGTGAATTTTGTAAGTTATCTTGGCTACAATAGGTCTATGGTTGGGTGGAAAATTGAAGTCCCATTTTTAGTTGCCTTTCTTTTCTGAATTGTAAATGAAATGCTCTAAGTTGAAAGCTGTCAATTTAAAGAATTTTTTTTGTAATTTGTTGCAAGATATTGTCACATGAGTCTTATTGATTGCATTTCCTGAATATTTTATGAATTTTGTTTATGAGCCTTGGCCATGCAGTTGTGTGGTTCTTTTTTGAAAAATGAAATGCTTGTAGGGCTAGTGAAGATGTTGATTGATGTGCCTACATATATGGTTTATACCTGTAGTAGAATTGAAAAAACAATTTTCCCTGATATTTTGTAGAAGGATGATGTTTTAGTGGGCTTCTTGGGACCATATTCCTTCCACATGCTATTATAAGCTTGCTACGCTTATCTTTTTCTCAAATGAAACTTGCAAGACTCTATTAGGTTGAATGGGCAAGTCTCTAGCTTATATGGGAAACTCCTTGTGTTGTGTTTTGTGTGTCGTCCATCAAGAACCCCGAGATGATTTACTTGTAGGAATCCCAAGAGGGATAATACTGTGTGTGCTTCATCGAATTCCAAGAGCGAGAATTGGGCTCTATTGCAGGTCCACATTCTTATATAACCATTGTGGTAGAGTCACAATTGTAAACCCTCGTAGATGGTTCAGGTGGAAAAGCCTTACCCTTACACCCTTTTAAAATCATCTACGATCTCGCACAAAATTTATTTGGCTATGTAAAGGTTGTCTTGGAGGCCAAGTTGTTAGCGCATATGATTGCATCACATAACTAAGTGCGAAGTCAGTATAATGGATGGCTGAGATTGAGCGCAAGAAAATCAACATATATCCGATTCCTTGATGTTTTCCCCATATGTCTTTCTTGGATGCTTTTCTCGAGGTTATTCTCGGAGGCCTCGTTCCCAAATGTATGAAGTAGGAGCACCGAAGGTTATTCCCTGATGAATGAATCAGGGTACACCGAAGGACATTCCCAAAGATGAATGAAGCAGGAGCACCAAAGGTCTCATTTCCAGATGTGTGAAGCGAGAGCATCCAAGGTCTCGTTCCTCAATGTGTTAAGTGGGAGCACCATAGGATATTCCCTATGATAAATGAAGCCAGAGCACTAGAGGTTATTCCCAGGAGGAATGAAGTGGGAACACCAGAGGACACTCCCCAGGTGTTTGAAGCAGGGTGCATTGGAGGATACTCCTCGGATGTGTGAAGTAGGGTGCACCGGAGGTTACTCCCCAGGTGTGTGAGGTGGACCTACTCAGATGCATAACACAGGGTAGTGGAACCCAAACCCATCAACAGGTTGGAAATTATTAAGACCATGCCAAGTTGAATTGAGAGACTAGTTATGACCATCATGTGGATGCCACATGGTGAAATGGTAAATGGTGACATGGCACCTTCTAGGCCAGATTGATTTAAAGTTTTATATTGCTGAAACTGTCTTGATGAGACGAACATAATGGTGATGTCAAACCAAGACTCTAAGTGAGTTAAAAAGATCAAAACTTTTAAACCCCATTTTCCATGATAACACCTTGGATCTTGGGTCAGCATAGTAACCACCTCCTTCTAACATGTCATTTGGTAGGATTCGGGAGGGGGTGTGTTACAAAGTGGTATCAGAATGAAAAGTTCAAACATTGGGCCTAGATTGGCTCACATGCACATGCTAGATGATTAATTGATATCCATAATATGTATGATCCACTAAGTTTTATTTTATGATGACTGCAAAATGTTGTAATGTGTAGATTATAGGCTTACTAAGTGAACATGGTTACATGTTGATTGATATGTGATGGGTAAAGATTAATGTAGACCAAGGAGAAGAAGTAATTTATGTCAAATGCATGTTGCTTATTGATGGCTAACATTGGTATGTATGTAAAGACGTATTGACATGTATCTAGGTACTATAAGGAAAAAGGGAAGGATGAGAAGTAAAGCTGACCAACATGGTATGAATAGAACCTAACAGGGACCTGAACAAGAATCAATTGGAAAAATGAAAGAGGAAGATACTTTTAAACTAATAGGCACTCTTAAAAGTCTAAGAACTGAAATAAGAAGCTGCAAGGTAGACAATGAAAAGATTGTCAAAGATCAAGCATAAGTAAATGACATACTATTGCAAATCTTATCTGAATTACAGAGAGAAAGACTGTAGGAATTTTGTGTTAGCCATCAGGACAAGAACAATCCTACAGATAGTCAATCATAACTATACAAGTACAAATGAAATAATAAGAAAGTAGAAGGTAGTCGATCAAGAAAAAGGAGGAGACATGCAGAAGAAGGAACATAACTACTCAAATCCCTAGAAGAGAATCAATCAATCCTATCTAACCATCTGATAGTGCAGCTACCAGATATCATCATCAAAGGAAGAGTAGAAAGACTCCCATGCAAGAGGAATTCAAGAAAGCAAAAACCCCAACCTTTGATGGAGAGGTAAAGAAAGCAGAGGATGTAGAAGCTTGGCTTTTGGGAATAAAGAAGTACTTCAAGCTACATAATTATACCAAGAACATGAAGGCCAGGGTAGCTATTTTTAGCTTGAAGGGAAAAGCTGATATATGGTGGGAGGATATCAAGAACATCAACGACATTAGAGAGAAGGAGCTGACCTGGAGGAAATTTTAAAAGTACTTTCGAGAAAAGTACCTATCTGAGAAATATTATGACAACAGAGCTAAGGAGTTTTACAAGCATAAATTGGCGCAGATAACACCTGAAGAATATCCCAGCGAATTCTTGGACCTACTAAAATATGTACCTTACATCAAGGATGAGAAGATCAATATCCAGAGGTATGTCAGCAGAATACCACAAGCATATCGAGACCGAATAGAATTTGATGATCCTAAGACTCTAGAGAAGGTCATACGGAAGACTAAGCATTGTTGTAATCAATCTAAGCATAAGACTGAAGTCTAAGTTGACTGGAGGAAGAAAGGAAAATGAGGAAAGGGTGGAAGATTTAATAACCTCACCAAAGGTGAGCATCAACAAAACTCTAGTGTCAATATAAATTAGCCCCATAAATTAGGGAATGAAAAGATGAAATAAGGGTATCAGTGTTGGGAGTGCAGAGAAAACCACCTAAAGAGAAATTGCCCCATGTTGTAAAAGTCTGGTGCAAAGCTACACAACATACATGAGCCATCGACTATGAATGATGTGACCCTAAACATCCCTAAAATACACAACATTGGATCATAGATAGGCAAACCAACAAGAAATGATAATTCAAATGGAAGGTATGATAAAATAACTTTATAGTATCAGTTTTAATTGATCTTGGATCCAATTTCAGTTATATCAATCCTAAGATTGTGGAAAAATGTGAATTGCCAAAGAAAATCCATGAGGAATCATGGCTTGTTCAGTTGACCACGGGAAAAAGAGAAGAATAACAAAGATGGTTGAATCATGCCTTGTACAACTCGGGAGCATCACTACAACAATTAAATTGAATCTATTGTCTTTGGGATCATATGATATCCTGATAAGTATGGATTGGATGGCAGCGCACAGGATGAAGGAAAATTGTTTCGACAAGGTATTGGAATGTCTCAGTGATGAGGGTGACCCAATCACGTTGCATGGTATAAAAAGGAAAATAACGCTCAGAATGACCTCAACGGTGCAGGTGAATCATTGTAGCAAAAAGATATGTGCCCTTTATGCCATTCAAATCACAGGTGAGAAAACAACTAATGCGGAGCCCTTTGCAAATTATCTAAATCTGAGTCAATATAGTGATGTATTTCTAGAGGAATTTCCAGGACTCTCGCCCAACCAAGAGATTGAATTCACAATCGAATCAATTCTAGGAAAAACACTAGAAATGAAAGACCCATATCATATGAGAATGCCTGAGCTTGTTGAACTAAAATTACAGCTAAAAGAATTTATGGAAAAAGGGTATGTTCAGCCTAGTGTATCACTGTGGGGAGCCCTTGCACTATTTGTTAAGAAGAAGGATGGAACACTTCGTTTGTGTATTGAAAATAAGCAATTAAATAAGGCCACCTTAAATAATGAGTACCCACTGCCCTGGATTTATGATTTGTTTGATCAATTAAGAGGGGTTGCAGTGTTTTCTAAGATCAATTTAAGGTCGGGTTACCACCAGGTCAAAATCAAGGAGGAGGACATTCACAAGACCACATTCAGAATGAGGTATGGCCACTATGAATTCACAGTAGTTCCATTCAGACTCACAAATGCTCCAACAACTTTTATGTGCCTTATGAACAATGTGCTTAGGCCATTCTTGGACAAAATTGTGTTGGTATTTGTGGATGACATCCAATGTATTCAAAGAATGAAAAGGAACATGATGACCACCTGAAGTCTATGCTACAACTACTCTGGAGAACATAAATTATATGCCAAGCTTAGAAAGTGTGGGTTTTTCTGAACCCAGGTTCACTATTTGGGTCATGTAATCTCAAAGGAGGGAGTGGTTATGGATCCAGAGAAGATCAAAGCAATAGTGGATTGGCCCACACCTCGAAATGTGACAGAGGTTAGATAATTTATGGGATTGGTTGGTTACTATCGAAGATTCATTCGAAACTTCTAAAAAATTGGGTATCCCCTCATCACATTACCAAGAAAAGGAGTAAAATTTCAGTGGGCATTTGAATGTGCAACTAGTTTTGAACAACTGAAGAATTTACTCACTCATGCACCTATCTTAAGAATTGTTGACCTAGAAAAGGATTTTGTTGTTTTCATTGATGCTTGTAAGGAAGGAATTGGTGGAGTCCTGATGCAGGAAGAGCATGTGATCTGCTATGAATCCAAGAAGCTGAATGAGCATGAAAGGAACTATGTCACCCACTATAGATCTAACAGCCATTGTGCACACACTAAAAATGTGGAGACATTACCTGTTGGGGAGAAGGTTTACATTGTTAGCCGATCACAGTGGTATAAAGTATTTGTTTGACCAACCCAAGCTAAATCCCAAGGAAGCGAGGTGGTTGGCTTTGATCAGTGAATCTGATTTTGAATTCAAGTACATTAAAGGAAAAAAAATTAAAGTGGCAGATGCACTCAGTAGAAGTTTGCTAGAGGTTCTCTTAGCATCCATAAGCACCTGCTCATTTGACCTCAAAGAGAGAATTAAAGAAGGGTTGATGAATGATGAGCATTATCAATTTGTGAAGAATTGTTGGTAGAAACAACCAAATGGATCAGTGAGTAGAAGCTATTAGCTCAATGATGAGGGGATCTTAACATTTAAGAATAGTAAATATGTGCCCAATGTCAAGGAATTAAGGAAACTCATCATGGATGAATTCCATAAAAGACATTACTCAGGTCACCCTGGATATCAAAAGATGATGATAGCCATGAAGAGGACATACTTTTGGCCAGGAATGAAGAAGGATATTGCAGAGTACCTTGCCAAATGCTTGGAATGCCAACAAGTGAAGGTAGAGTGTAGGCACCCAACTGGACTGCTACAACCAATTCCATTTCCAGAATGGAAATGGGAGGTTATATCCATGGACTTCATTATAGGATTACACAGGACATCTAGAAAACACGATGTGATCATGGTGGTAGTAGATAAGTTGGGCAAGGTATCTCACTTTGTGGTCAAGTCCACTCATAAAGAAAGAAATATAAACCAAATATTCATAAAGGAGATAATCATGCTGCATGGAGTTCCTAAAAATATAATATTAGACATAGATGCCCGGTTCACTTCAAAATTTTGGAAGACATTTTTTGATGGATTTGGAACTCAATTAGCCTTCAACACCGCTTGCCATCTTGAAACCAATGGTCAAATATAAAGAATGAACAAAATATTAGAGGACATGCAGAGGATGTATGTGATGCATCAACCAAGAAAGTGGGAATACTACTTTCCACTGGTAGAATTTGCATACAGCAATGGCTACCAAGATTCAATGGGAATGAGCCCTTTTGAGACACTTTATGGAAGGATGTAACAACCCTGGTAAAAATTTCATGTAATAAAAGTTAAAAATAATAACCACAGTTAATGGGACACTTATTCCAAGCTGAATGTTGGGCAAGACATCCTAATGTGGGTGTTCATTTGGTTATTATGGCTAAGGAAATTGGCAAAGGCAATGGCTAAGGCTTTGGAAAGGAAAAATGACATTTTTGACACATTTTTTTATGAAAATAATGGAAATTAGGAGAAAAGGAAGGTGAAAGGTCATAGGTTGCACGTGAGGAGGAAATTGAAGGAAAATAATGGAAAATGAAGAAAATAGAGGCCTAATTAATAAAAAGGCTTATGAGGATCAGTGTTAACCTTTTTGTTAGTTCAGTTTTGGAGCTCTCTCATTATTCTCTCTCTCTGTCTTACTCTTGGACACTTAGAGTTTTCTTGGAGCACTTTGGCATTAGATCAAGAAAGGCAAAGAAGGCAAGAGGAAGCAGAGATCAAGCAAGGAAGAGTAGGATCAAGCAGTTATAGTAGGATTCTTTGTAGGTATCGATTTGCATGTGTATTTCCTTACTAGATTTGGCATGCATGGTATTGCATATGGTTATTTTGTTATTATGGCATGGGTTTTGCTAGGTGTGACAATGTTTTCAACCTAGCCTTGCCATTTTCGGATAGCCATGGTGTGATGGGGTTCTCATGTTTTGGTTGAGCTGGATTGCCAGATGGATTCGAAGTTGAGTGAGATGGATCTCCGAATGATAGAGAATGTGGCCTAATGGTCCCTAAACTGTACTATGGATCACGGTAAAGCCACTGGCCTAGTGACCCCTAATCCAGTATGTGGGTTGCAGTAAAGCTAAGATTGTGTTGCCTCGGTGGGCCTAGGAATCCTTGCTGGTGAATGGCAGGATATACGGTAAAACATAGAGGTGGTTGCCCTTGGTTAGGCCTATGAAAGAGGGTGGTGTCTCAGTTTAGGGCCTAGTGATCCCTGGATCGGACTATGGATTGCAGTAAAGCCTGAGAGACTAGGAGACAGGAAAATTACTCATGGTGTACGTGGATAAATCTAGTGGCATCCATGCTTGTTTTGGCCTAGTGATATAGTGTAGATCATGGTAAATCATGCTATTACATGTTCATTGTGTTGGCCTAGTGATCCGGTGTGGATTGAGGTAAAGCCTGGTTTCTATTGATGAGGGTGAGGTGGTTTAGCCTCGGGATGCCCTAGTTGGTTCTTTTGGTTTGAGTCCAACATTCATGCTTGGAATATGGCACGGGGGTGAATGGCTGAAGAGAGATTTGGCTCAGCCATTCTATGATCAGGTGTAACATGGTAATCCCATCTCGGGTTTGGATTTTGCATCATTAATGGTTATTTCTCTTTGTATTTCTTTGAGTATTATACTAGTTTATATGTGGATCATATGGTTGTGATTTCATTAGTATTTTGGTTGCTATTATGCTGGTTATGTATGTGTCTTATGACAGTGGCTATGTATGGCTCTCATCATGTTTTTACTTGTGAATGAATGGAAAATGTATCTATGACCTAAATGACGATAATGCAAAAAATGATCTGAGGGAACAATGGTTCTTAGTGATTCTCAGATAAGTATGAGATCCATATGCTTAAATCTGTTGTTTACACCTATATATTACATATTTGTGATATGTTTGACGAAATGTCTGTCATGGCTAGTGGGAGTCCAGTTAAGGGCTTGTTCAAGTATTTACTTTTGCATCATTATTTCCTTGTAATCTTATTGATCTGAAGGTGTCATTCAATTTTGGGTAGTGAATTGGGCTCTGGGCCTGAAAAAGTGGCTCAAATCCTAGGGACACTGGCACAACTTTGAGCAAAATAGTCCCTGGACGCTGGCATGCCTTGTCATGAGAGCATCCAGAGCCTCCTGGACATTGGCAGGCCTATAACATGAGAGCATCTGGAGGTCAAGTGGTCAAAAACTTCAGTGGGACCTAAGGGCTAGCTACCTTAGTGGTTGGAATGGTTCCTAGGAGTCCTATATCTGATGTGGAAGGTTTGTATGTTGTGTTTCCATCGATTCCACTTCCTTAAGGTCACATGGGAGGTTGAATTCAATCATAATAGCCTCTCGTCACATGTTTACCTTGGTTGGTCGGTTACTTGGGTAGATGTGAGAGGAGGGTGTTACATAGTGGTATCATAGAATGGTTGACCCCTAGGACTTGATGGGCATTGTGTTGGTCATGAATTCATGTCGTTTTCACGTGTGATTAATCATCCTTATGGTCTATGTTCTTGTTGCATATCCATGGTGTCAGTCATGGTTGTAGTGATGTCGACATGTGAAAGAGGATGTTGTTATTATGAAGCATGTCGTCATGAGTGTATGATTGGTTACATGTTGTTTATGCTTGCGTATTGTCAGTGTACGTCGTTATGGTTGTTGTTGTCATGCATGAGGTCATGGTATGTGTAGTTGATATGGTCATGCATTGATGACTGGACTCTAGCTAGACTAATGGTTACATGGTTATGTGCTTATGTATTATATGTATATATGTTGTCATTATTATGTTTATACATGTATCATGTTGATTGGTTATTCTTGCAGATGAGATATCATGCCTGAATTTCGCTAATGTACGTTGGTTTATTATGATTTGGTTTAGTTGACATATTAGTCCTTGCAGGAGAAAGATCAAAATGACTAGCAAGATTGTAGACTATAAAGACTCTCCCAATGAATCAGATGAGCAAAGTGGTGTTGGGCACTCTTCTGATTTGGCAGACACATTGAAAAACTTGAAGGAAGAAATAAGGATTTGTAAGGCAGAAAATGACAGGATCATATTAGCACAAGAGAAACGAGCAGAGGTTAATGCTACACTTCTTCAGAGTTTGTCAGAATTGCAACGACAAGGGCCACTTCGGATCAGCCATGGACAGGAGGACAAAACTAATGGGCATATGGCAATAGGTCTCATGGTGGTTACAAGTAGGATAGAGATGACACTGTTAGAGATGGCATATTGTTGGATACTCCGAATAAGGGAGGTGATGGGTACATGTATTATTTTAGTTCTGGTTCTAATGGGCATCATGGTTGTCATCATTATCACCCTTACAGGAGGAGTGATAGGGGATACTTGCCAAATGAGTTTAAGAAAGTGAAGCCACCTACTTTTGATGGAGACTTGAAGAAACCATAAGATGCAGAGGCTTGGATACTTGGGATGAACAAATTCTTTGAGTTGCATGAGTACACAAAAAACATGAAGGTTAGAATTGTTATATTCAATTTGAAAGGTAAAACAGACATCTGGTAGGAAGACGTGAAGCAGGTCAAAGACATCAGGACAGAGGACGTAAGTTGGCATGAGTTCAAGAGGCTTTTCAGGAAGAAGTACTTGTCAGAAAGGTACTATGATAGTAAGGCCAAATAATTATATGAGTTAAATATGGGATCAATGACAGATGAAAAGTACATGACTAAGTTCGTGGAGCTATTGAGGTATGTACCATATCTTAAATATGAGAAGGCTAAAGTTTAGCGATTTGTCTGTGGATTTCCATTAGCATTTAGAGATCACATTAAATATGATGAGCCTCAGACACTTGAAGAAGTTATTGGGAAATCGAAACATTTGTATGAATAGTCAAAATGGAAGAATGAATTTCAGCAAGGATGGAAAGGAAAAGACAAAGGTAAAGGTAAATGGTAGTCGAAAAGAGCAAGACCTCAGCATGCATATGAGAATGAATATGTGGCACCGCAAAAGAGGTTCAATGCAGTTAGACAGGGACATGGGTCACAACAACATCAGTGTAGAGGTGAAAGTACTGGTCGGTTGGAGTGTTGGACATGTGGTAAGGAGCACCTTAACAGAGATTGTCCACAAAATGAGGGTGGTAGTCCTCAGATATATAGTGCACAAGAGGCACAAACTATTGGGGATGTTGGTCATATCATTCCTCGTATTTATGCAACATTGGATAACAAACAGGCAGACCATAAGGCATCTATCATTAAGATGGACGGTAAGCTTTGTGATCAAGTTATTTCTATTTTGATTGACCCTAGATCTAATTATAGTCGTGTTAGTCTTAACTTGGTGGATAAGTGTGGTTTGAGTAAGGAATCACATACATTATCTTGGGTAGTGCAGTTGGCTACAGGTACAAAGAAGCGAGTTCATCATTGGGTAAGAGCTTGTGCATTTGATTTGAATGGTATGCCCACCACAACACATTTTAATGCATTACCATTGAGATCATACGATATGTTGTTGGGCATGGATTGGTTGTATTTTCATAGAACCAAGGTGGATTATTATGACAAAGCAATTGAGTGTGTGGATGAAAATGGGGAACCAAGAGTCTTACAAGTAAAGAAGAAAGCCACATCAGTTAGGATGGTGACAGTTATGCAGGCAAAGCGCAATCGCATGAAAGGGTGTGTGTTATTCGCAGTACATATTTCTAGTGACAATTGTAAGGAAGTTGAGGATGCAGATGTTTTGAGCAGGCACCCAATTCTACAACAGTTTCAGGATGTATTTCCCGAAGATATCTCAGAGTTTCCACCTCACATGGAAGTAGAATTTTCTATTGAGTTAGTGCCAGGGGCAGCTCCAACATCAAAAACACCTTACAAGATAAGCACACCTGACTTGGTAGAGTTAAAGTTGTAGTTGAAGGAAATGTTGGACAAGGGATACATTAGGCCAAGTGTATCACCTTGGGGCGCACCAATATTGTTTGTAAAGAAGAAATATGGTACTCTCAGAATATGCATTGACTACAGGTAGTTGAACAAAGTGACCATCAAGAATAGGTACCGATTACCAAGGATTGATGACTTGTTTAGTCAGTTGAAGGGAGCAGCAGTGTTCTCAAAGATTGATTTGAGATCCGAATACCACCAGGTACGCATCAAAGAAGAGGGCATTTACAAGACGACTTTCTGGACCAGGTATGGGC
Organism: Pinus tabuliformis; assembly: GCA_031772625.1. Lineage (NCBI taxonomy): Eukaryota > Viridiplantae > Streptophyta > Pinopsida > Pinales > Pinaceae > Pinus > Pinus tabuliformis. The sequence continues at coordinate 720,765,689 of CM062812.1, read as the reverse complement.
ATTATGAGTTTATTGTAGTTCCATTCGGTTTGACTAATGCTCCAACTACTTTTATGTGCTTGATGAATAGTGTGTTGCATCCATATTTGGATAAGTTTGTTATTGTGTTCATTGATGACATATTGGTATATTCTAAAAATGAGGAAGAGCATGCTGAGCATTTAGCAGTAGTGTTGAGGTTGTTGAGAGAGCATTAGTTGTATGCTAAGTTGAGCAAGTGAAGTTTATTTAAAATAGAGGAACATTACTTGGGACATGTTGTCTCCAAGGAGGGCATTGCAGTAGATCCAGAAAAGATAAGGGCCATCATGGAGTGGGTAGCTCCTAGGAATGTAGATGAGGTGAGATCTTTCATGGGGTTGGCAGGTTATTACAGGAGGTTCATCAGGAACTTTTCGCAGATTGCTTATCCCATTACATCATTGTAGAGGAAAGGTAAGAAGTTTGAATGGATAAAGGAGTGTGAGGCCAATTTTGAGCAGCTTAAGCAATTGTTGACACATGCTCTAGTGCTACAATTTGCAGATCTAGACAAGGAGTTTATCGTATGTACAAATGCTTACAAAAGAGGTCTTGGTGGAGACCTATGCAGGATGGACAAGTGGTATGTTATGAGTCACGAAAACTAAATGAGCACGAGAAAAACTACCCGACGCATGATCTTGAGCTGGCAACGATCATACATGAATTGAAGATGTGGAGGCATTATCTTCTCGACAGGAGGTTTGTACTAATGAGTGATCACATTGGGTTGAGGTATTTGTTTGACCAACCAAATCTGAACACCCGACATGCTAGATGGTTGGCCATGATTAGTGAGTTTGACTTCGAGATCAGGTACATCAAAGGAAAGGAGAACAGTGTGGCAAATGCTCTTAGCGGGCAGGTACATGTAAATCACTTAATAGATATGAGCTCCTATGGAACAGACTTACATGATAGGATCTCATAGGTAGGACAACAGGATGTCAGGTACATGGAGATTATGCACATGTTGTAGCAGAGTGCAGGTACAAGTACAGGTACAGGTGTAGGTTCACAGGATGTGGACTATTGCCTTACATCAAATGTATTAGTTAGATTCAAAGACATGATATATGTGTCAGATAGTAGCGAGCTCAAGAAGATGATCTTGAGGGAGTTTCATGCAAAACCTTATCAAGGTTACCCAAGCTATCAAAGACATTGACCGCAGTGAAGAAATTTTATTATTGGGCGAATCCGAAGAAGGATGTAGCAGAGTTTTTTGCTAGATGTTTCAATTGTCAGTGTGTGAAGGCAGAGTATAAGCATCCAGGTGGACTGCTACAGTCGATTGCGATTGCAGAATGGAAATGGGAGGTCATTTCCATGGACTTTATCACAGGTTTTCTGAACACCCGACATGCTAGATGGTTGGCCATGATCAGTGAGTTTGACTTCGAGATCAGGTACATCAAAGGAAAGGAGAACAGTGTGGCAAATACTCTTAGCGGGCAGGTATATGTAAATCACTTAATAGATATGAGCTCCTATGGAACAGACTTACATGATAGGATCTCATAGGTAGGACAATGGGATGTTAGGGACATGAATATTATGCACATGTTGCAGCAAAGTGCAGGTACAGGTATAGGTACAGGTGCAGGTTCACAGGATGTGGACTATTGCCTTACATCAAATGTATTAGTTAGATCCAGAGACATGATATATGTGTCAGATAGTAGCGAGCTCAAGAAAATGATCTTGAGGGAGTTTCATGTAAAACCTTATTAAGGTTACCCAGGTTATCAAAGACATTGACCGCAGTGAAGAAATTTTATTATTGAGCGAATCCGAAGAAGGATGTAGCAGAGTTTTTCGCTAGATGTTTCGATTGTCAGCGTGTGAAGGCAGAGTATAAGCATCTAGGTGGACTGCTACAGCCGATTACGATTGTAGAATGGAAATGGGAGGTAATTTCCATGGACTTTATCATAGGTTTTCTAAGGATAGTGAGGTAACATGATTCCATCATGGTTGTTGTGGACAGGTTGACAAAGGTTGCACACTTCATTCTAATGAAGTCTACATTCTCAACTAGCGATGTAGCACATGTATTCATTCGAGATGTGGTCAAATTGCATGGTTTTCTAAAGAAGATTGTGTCAAACAGGGATGCAAAGTTCACTTCCAAGTTTTGGAAGGAGTTGTTTGTAGGTTTGGGCACAGAGTTGGCCTTCAGTACATCTTATTATCCGCAAACAAACGGAAATACAGAGAGGGTCAATCAGATATTGGAGGACATGTTGAGGATGTACGTGATGCATCAACAATGAAAGTGGGAAGGGTATCTTCCACTGGTAGAGTTCACTTACAACAATGGGTATCATGAATATTTGAGGAGGAGTCTATTTGAGGCATCGTATGGGTGGAGTTACAATACTCCCATCAGTTGGAGTGATCCAGCTAACACGGTGTTGATTAGACTGGACATGTTGGTGGACATGGAACAAGAAATGCAGGTTATAAGGAAGAATCTAAAGGCAACACAGGATAGGCAGAAGAGTTATGTAGACTGGAATAGTTTGTTCAAGGAGTTACAGGTTGGGGAACAAGTGTACTTTCACATCAAACTGATGAAGATCTCCTTATGGATTGGATCATGTGCCAAGATGGCACCACGGTTTTGTGGACCCTTTAGTATTATTGATAGGATTGGGCTAGTAGCCTGTCGACTTGCACTGCATCCGATAGTGAAATTCCATGATGTTTTCCATGTTTCATTGCTTAAGAAGTATGTTAAAGATGTTAATCATGTGATTGACTGGTCTGTATTGCAAGTGAAACCAAATGGAGAATTCTAGTTGGAGCCTTAGTGTATATTGCAAAAAAAGGTGCTCATGCTCCGGAACCAAGCAATCGAGTAGGTTAAAGTGCATCGGAAGCACTTTGGGCCTGATCAAGCTACATGGGAGATGGCAGATCAGATGCAGGCTATGTATCCTTCCTTGTTTTCCAGTTGAGGCAAAGTAGTTTTGGTATGGTGTTTTGGTACATGTTTGATGATGTTTTGGTATATGTACATATGTATATGGATGTAAATATTGCCATGAGCTATGTTATAAAGCTCCAATAAGCGATATGGGTGTCATGTCATTATGTTGTCATGTTGTCATGTTGGTTTTCCTTTTAGCAACATGATCATTGTAAATACTGCATCGAGCTATGTTATAAAGCCCATGGGCAGTATGTTTTCTTTTCAGTGGTTTTGCGGAGGTATAGGCATGGTTGAACACTGAAGATGGTGTCCCCCAAGGGGGAGGGTTCCGTAACAGCCCTGGTGAAAATTCCATGTAATAAAAGTTAAAAATAATAACCATGGTTGATGGGACACTTATTCCAAGTTGAATGTTGGGCAAGACATCCTAGTGATCTGAAAATGGGGCACTTAGGCTCCTTGTCTAACTTACAAGGACCTCTCCCACTTCCAAAGCTTAAATGTTCCCAAGTCTTATTGATTAACCAATGTGGAATTGATAATGTGCTTGAAAATATAGGTGTATGCTTATGTTTGTTTTAAACTGTTTATGTGCTTTTTAAATTTTGTTGTTTGTGCTGATATGTAAATACATATGACAGTAGACAATTGCAGCAATAAGCAAACACATAAGACAACAATTTAACATGGAGTTCACCCAAAACTCTTGGGCTACGTCTCCTTAAGCTCTAGTCAACTCAACTAGGCTCTTTGGGATTATGGCAAAGTCCTTTTACAAGCTATTGGCTCAACTCCACGGTTTTACACAGAAAAAATGGGTTTAGACACCATTTTATCCCCTGGCTCTTGGAGCTCTCAGCTCTTCTGGCTCTCGGCTCTTGGTTCTGGCCCTCTTTGCCTCTGCTTCCTACTTTGGCTCAGCTTTCTACGCTCCTGTCTCAGCACTCCCTTCTGTCTCTGTCATTTTGTGGCTTTTAAGCCAATCGGCATTGTCCGTTCGTTTCCTCTTCTGGGCTCTCTGGCTCCCGGCCTCTGTCCGCTCGAATCCCCTTTTGAGCGTTAGCAATCATGGCATAACGTCTTCAGGGAAGGTGGCCACCTGTTCTGTAACGTAAGGGACCATTGGGCCTTTGAAATCCCCAAAAATAGCGTTCTCTATTTACACATAGAAATACACTAAAAACACAGGAAAATTCGCCAAACTGTCGTTTATCGGACTTCAAATATCCTTAAATCCACCCTATACTCCTATCAGGTCCGCCTGTAATCGCTATCGCAAGTCGCAATGCCCCTGTGCTGTGGTTTCCTTTGTATTGGAAAAATACATTAAAACACGGGAAAATCCCGACAAATGGCTTTGTGGTAGACTTCAAATACTATACAACGACATTTACAAACCCTTTCGGGTCCGGCTTCATCGCATCGGGCGCATTCCTTTTGTATTTCATTTATTTAACGAAACACGATTTTACATTGAAAAACTCCTTTTTACGGAACTCAAAATATATCTATTTTTACCCATAAGACCCATTGGGTCCAGCTTTATCGCAAGTCGCATATATATATGGCCCTGCTCCTCTATATTGTCGCGATGCGACTTATCACAATCACATATCGCATAGTCCCGGGGTCTTTCCATATGGCATGGCCTATGCCGACGTCGATATTGGCGATCGCAATATCGCTCAGCTCGGGGTCCCGCCTTAAGTCCCATGCCCTTGCCGATGCCGATCTGCCGATCGACGATCACAATGTCACATCGGCCCGGGTCTTTTTCTTATATCATGCACATGTGCCTTCCTCCGACCTGATATGTCGGGGATCGACAATCGGGGGTTTCTTCCCCTTTTCGCTTAAGTCCGCCTTTGGCCCTCTTTCGATGCGATTTCCCTTTATAAGGGTTTTTTTGCCCATTTTAGAGGATTTTTCCTCTTTTTCTAAAGAACATAGGGCATCTTCTTTCTGTGATAACTTCTGCATCCTAAGTCCATTTTTGCCCATTCAAGTTGCAGTAGATTCAGAAGGAGAAGATATTTGCAATGGGGCTATCTCTAAGAACTTTCTTGGACTTTCATTTTCCTCTGCGAGGAACACTTAGACTTAGGAGTCTATCCAAAATCCATTTTGGATCACCTAGTGTGGGTGTTCATTTGGTTATTATGGCTAAGGAAATTGACAAAGGAAATGGCTAAGGCTTTGGAAAGGAAAAATGGCATTTTTGGCACCTTTATTTATGAAAATAATGGAAATTAGGAGAAAAGGAAGGTGAGGGGTCACACGTTGCATGTGGGGAGCAAATTGAAGGAAAATAATGGAAAATGAAGCAAATAAAGGCCTAATTGATAAAAAAGCTTCTGAGGATTAGTTTGTAACATTTTTGTCAGTTCAGTTTTGGAGCTCTCTCATTATTCTCTCTCTCTCTCTCTCTCACACACACACACACACTCTTGGACACTCATAGTTTTCTTTGAGCACTTTGGCATTGGATCAAGAAAGACAAAGAAGGCAAGAGGAAGCAAAGATCAAGCAAGGAAGAGCAGGATCAAGCAACTACAACAATATTCTTTGCAGGTATCAATTTGCATGTGTATTTTCCTTGCTAGATTTGACATGCATGGTATTGCATGTGGTTCTTTTGTTGTTATGGCATGGGTTTTTCCAAGTGTGATAGTGTTTTCAGCCTAGCCTTGCCATTTCCAGATAACCATGGTGTGATGGGGTTCTCATGTTTTGGTTGAGCTAGATTGCTAGATGGATTCAAAGCTGAGTGAGGTGGATCTATGAATGATAGAGCACATGGCCTAGTGGTCCTTGAACCAGACTATGGACCACAATAAAGCCACTGGCCTAGTGACCCATGAGCCAGATTGTGGGTTGTGGTAAACCCAGGATTGTGTTGCCTCAGTGGGCCTAGGAATCCTTGCCGGTGAATGGTGGGATATACGGTAAAGCCTAGAGGGTGGTGTCTCAGTTTAGGGCCTAGTGATGCTTGGACTAGACTGTGGATTGCAGTAAAGCTTGAGAGACTAAGAGACATGAAAATTCCTCACAATGTAGGTGGAGAAATTTGGTGGCATCCATGCTTGTTTTGGCCTAGTGATCTGGTGGAGATCATGGTAAAGCCTATCATTACATGTTCATTGTGTTGGCCTAGTGATCCAGTGTGGATTGCGGTAAAGGCTGGTTTCTATTGATGAGGATGAGGTCGTTTAGCCTTGGGGTGCCCTAGTTGGTTCTTTTGGTTTGAGTCCCACATTCATGCTTGGAATATGGTAAGGGGGTGAATGGTTGAAGAGAGATTTGGCTCAACCATTCTATGGTCGGGTGGAACATGGTAGTCCCATCTCGGGTTTGGACTTTGCATCATTAATATGAGGTTATTTCTCCTTGTATTTCTATGAGTATTATATTGGTTTATATGTGGATCATATGGCTGTGATTTCATTGGTATTTTTGTTTCTATTATGATGGTTATGTATGTGTCTTATGATAGTGGCTATGTATGGATCTCATCATGTTTTTACTTGTAAATGAATCAACAATGTATCTATGAATTAATAGATGATAACATAGAAAATGATATGAGGGAACAATGGTTCTTAGCGATTCTTAGATAAGTATGAGATACCTATGCTTAAATATGTTGTTTACGCCTATAGATTTGTGATATGTTTGAGGAAATGCCTATCATGGCTAGTGGGGGTCCAGTTAAGGGATTGTTTGAGTATTTACTTTTGCATCATTGTTTCCATGTTATCTTACTGATATGAAGGTGTCATTCAATTTTGAGTAGTGACCCGGGCTCAAGGCCTACAAAAGTGGCTCAAATCTCGGGGATGTTGGCACAACACTGAGCAAAATAGTCCTTGGACACTGGCATGCCTTGTCATGAGAGTGTCCAGAGCCTCTTGGACGCTAGGATGCCTATATCATGAGAGTGTCCAGAGATCAAGTGGTCAAAAACTTTAGTGGGACCCAGGGGCTAGCTACTTGAGTGGTTGGAATGGTTCCTAGGAGTCCTGTAGCTGATGTGGAAGGTCTGTATGTTGTGTTTCTGTCGATTCCACTTCCTTAAGGTCACATGAGAGGTTGAATATAATCATAGTAGCCTCTCGTCACATTTTTACCTCAGTTGGCCAGTTACTTGGGTAGATGTTGAAGGAGGGTGTTACAGAGGAAATGAAATACCCCAATTAGTTGGTATGATTCAGTGAATAGAGTACTTGTTGGGTCAGATTTGTTAAAAGAAATAGAGCAAGAAATGATCAGGATTAGACAAAAATTAAAGGTTGCCCAAGATAGGTAGAAAAGCTATGCGGACCAACAGAGACTATATAAAGAGTTTTAAGTTGGAGAGCATGTTTATCTCTGCATTAAGCCAAAGAGAAGCTCATTGAAAATGGGCTCATGTGCCAAACTGACACCCAGATATAGTGGACTGTTTTAGATTATGGCCAAAAGAGTGGAACTAGTGGCCTATATATTTGCCTTGCCACCCATAGTGAAAGCTCATAATGTTTTTCATGTTTCCTTACTTAATAAATATGTTCATGATACTAATAATGTTATTCAATGGTCTATGATACAGGTGGAACCATAGGGAGACCACTATGCATCTTGGCACAAAGGCAAATCACACTCTAGAATAGAACAATATAGCAGGTCGAGGTGCAATGGAAGCACTTTGAACCTAATGAAGCCACCTGGGAGATGGTTTAGCAAATAAGGACACAATAACCATCTATTTTTCTTAATAAAGAGATGTAAGAGCTCACTACAAGGAAAATACCTTCTAGTAAAGGTTTTTGTGGAAGCCTCGATAAAATTAGCCCAAAAATATGTTTGTAGTAGAGGTCACTAGTGGATCTGGGCGGGCAGATGTTTTAGCGGATGTTTTTTGGACGTGTGCCTACAATATACAAATGCACAAGTGCTTTACTATCCATACAAGCACCGATGTTGCATATTACATGGTGCATCGTGGAAAATTTATAAATAATATCACGCAGCGGTGCTTGAATAATCGATGGCACCAGTGCCCTTCATGTAGTAAAATGTCCCCATGCATACCACTAAGTAGAATCGTCATAGTTTTTAAATTTCAGAAAAATGTGGTGCTATTTTCCAACGATTCACTGGTGCGTTAAAGGTAATAAAATGCCCCGGGGCGTTTACGAAAGAGCACTATTAGGTGATTTTTAATTTTTAAAAATAAAGCGGTGCTATAGTCTGAAAAATAATTGGTGTGGTACCTATATTAGAATACCCAGGGGTGTCCTAAGAAAAGCACCGTGAAAGACATTTTAATTAAAAAAAAATGCGGTGCTCTTGGATTTATTACGCATCGTTGAGGTTAGCGTAACACACTAGAAGATGGTTAAATAAAAAACCCTCTCGACCGCAAATTTCATTTTTACCATCTACAATGTTGGAGATATCTGAAGCATCGGTGCCACCTTGCCTCATGCAAGCGCCCAAATGTTGGTGCTTCTCTTGCTTACCATCCTTTCGTATTGTTCTCTCTGCCTGATTTTCCAATATTTTCAAACTGTGCTAAAATTCGTTTTTCTCCATTGTGTGTCCCAATGCCTCCCTGACGACCAAATGTCCAGGTAATGTCTATGTTTCCCTCTAATTTATTTTTCCAGTAGATTAGAATTGCAAATTAGGTTAAATTTTCCATTGTTTTTGAAAAAAAATTCTCGTTGCGCTGTGCATTTGATATATTTGACTCACATCCTGTATATTTACACGGTACACCACATTTCAGTGCATGAACATAACATGCCACGATTGTCGTGGTGTGTTTCATAAATAAAAATGCACCAGGGATACGATAAATTGTATGTCGGTGTGTTACTCCCAATGTGTTTGTTTTTACGAAACACATCGCAAAAATAATATTTAAGAATATAGTTATAGCTTGGTGCGTTCAATAACCTGAACGTTCTGTGCCGATGCGAAAAGGTTATACTTGCGCACCAGTGTACAAGTGTGACACACCGCTATGAAAAATTAAATTGTGAACTAACAACACCGTGTCATACTTATGTGCACAACATAGTCTATGTAGTTATGTTTGGAAGTGCATAAGAGACGGTGCATGAATGTGTTTTGAGCACACTGATTTTTATTTGTTTATTTATTTGTTGTTTTTTCAAATGAAAGCTATGTTTCCATGTTTACGAATACATGTTTCATTTAATATAAAAAAATGTATTTTATGTATGAGGCTTATGTATTTTATATGTCAATAATGTAGCAGGGACGTCAACAGAGGGAGCAACAGTAGTAGGCGGACCCATACAATATGGTCCAAATATGGGAGGCTAGAGAGAGGGAGAGCAATTTATACCCTTTCCCTATTACTGCAATGGCCTGAGCGCTCTTAAGGAACGTAGGCCTCCTCAAATACTATGAGGAGGCTACATCCTTGAAGGCACACTTTGTCTTATTGGTGCATCTGATCCCCCGATGGAGTGCCCAAGAGTAGGGTTTCCATGTCGGTCATAGGGTGTGGTATAGGCCCACTAAGGAGGAAATATAATTTATCACTATCCTATTCAGGAGAGGGGAGGATTTTCCCTAGTTCTCTAATGTTCCCCATGGGGTCGCAGTTAACATTAAACTTGCATACACTCAGAGGTATGTCAGACCTCATGCGCTCTGTCCACTAGATTTTTAGGTCAGTGGTGGACAACTACAAATTTCTTCTTTTGCCGCACATGAGGTTAGGTGTCTCTCTTTATTAGTCACCACCATTGCATACTATAGGAGTGATGGGCAACACATTAGTTTCCCTCTTTTTTTATTATGTTGATTCTTTGATTCAAGAGCCACATTGTATCAGATGGTCTGCCATTTTTTTAAGGCAATTTTGCATGGCTTTAGATAGATGTCATACATTGAGACAGGGGAGGGCGACCTTCCCTTTAGCTTCAAAGCTATTTTGTTTATTTTTTGAGAGGTTTCCAGAGATAAGGCCTACATTTGACCGTCGGCCTCTTAGGTCAATCACTGAGGTCCAGATGTGCATGTGGGGGAAGATGATGACCAAGAGGGGCCTGCTAGAGTATCTGGCCAGGATTTCTCTCGAGGCACTAGCACTACTGGCTAGTGAGGATGACCATGTGTTTGTCGCGTTGGCATTTCTGTATGTGAGGATTGATTGGAGACCGTGTCCCAACATCCTCTTCACAATGGCTGAGCCTCCAGATGATAGAGGTAATATTAGTGTTTTCTTTAAACTAATCTAGTTTCATTTTATTGTTTTAATTAATTAGAATAAAATTTATTCTGACACGTTCTCTAACTTGTTTAATGAAATTGTATACTTATTGGTGTATACTATATATTTTGCAGACATCGGCGCATTCGATGGGGACATGCCTCCTCCCCCACTAAATGGAGGAGATGAGGAGATGGGTGAGGGCGCCCAAAAGGGTGAGGCACATCCTCATCCTCAGGGGGGTGTGGGAATCCGGGGCTGTAGGGTTGGTCTGCGATTTCAGATGGACTACTGCGACATATTGGCCAGAGTTTTGATTGACATTGGAGTCCCCTTGTGAGGGCTCAAGTGTTGGAATTATGGCTAACGTGTTGTCCTTGATGGAAACCTACTTGATAAATATGTCAACATTATGGTAATATGATGATTATGCAGGCTGGTACAGATGTGACATAGGTGATGGACAAAGGAATGTCAAGTTCAAAGATAGATGAATGATAAAGGTGAAGTTTAGGAAAGTATACGCAGATCCTATGCATCAGGATTGCGTACACATGCAGGCATTGCGAAGGAAAGCCACATATAGAATCTGCACCATGGAAACTTGAATACCAGGGGTCTTTACAATGGTATTGGCCCATAGTAATGAGTGCGGAAATTTTTTTTTGATCCCGTCAAAGAATACTAATGAAATTACTAAGGGATTAGTCTAAGGTATTGGCTAAGGCTAATTTTATATAAGGAGATGGAGATCAAGATGTTATGTGTGCAAGTAATGTGTTATACATATGTGATTTGATCTGAAATAGGTGTGCACTAGGGAGCAAGGAGAAGTCTCAGATCTGAAAGATCTGAAGTATGGTGACATATGTGATTGTTTGAAGTACGTATTGTGCATGTCTAATAATGATAAATCCTTCGTTGTAATGATGTTGTAATTTGAAAGAAGTATTCTTAAAGTATGTAATTCTGACAGAAATGGTTGCAGAGAGTAAAATTGTGTTTGCAGTGAAAGTTTTCAAATATATATGTAGGTTTCTCTCAGGTTAGTCGCTAAATACACGAATCAACTTCTGGGTAGTCGCCTATAATTCATTTAGTATGCGCAGATCTGTATGCATGTGCTATACATGGTAAGCATGTACATACACAAATATTCCTTATGAAGGTCATGTACATAAACCAAGGTTTGATATGCTAATAGATGTTTACAGATCTGATGATTGATGTTTATTGTTGATGATTAGTTTACTTACTATTGTTTATTGATGATGTCTTTATTATAATTGAAGTGAATTGGTTGAAATGTTCAAGTTTAATGGCACAAAAGTATATGATTTGTAATTGGTTCAGAAAACAATAATTGATTCTATGATCTACAACTAGTGAAATGGTATGTGAATGATTCAGTGATTAATGATTTCAGTGTTCGATATTCTGAGAACTGTACACAGGTATTATATAGAGAAAGAGCGTTTTATTCATTACAACCCCGTACACAATTTGATATTTATTGTTTGTGGTTGGGTTCTACATTTAGTGTCTTGATACTTTAGAATTTCAGTTGATTTACAGTGTGGTAGTGTCTCATATTCATTGCTTCAGTTTGTTTGGGTTTATGGTTGATATGGGTCTAGGTGGCCTACAGGTTGGTTTGATGATTGTTTGGATCCAGTTTGAAATATTATGAAAAGTGGTCCACAAGGAGTTGAGTGTAGCAGTCTTCAGAAAGGGGGTTGTAGCTCCCTTCTAGTAGGTGTTGGAAAATGAGAGAAGGTTGTAGCCTTCTGCAGGTGGGTGCCTACGTACTGGTTAGAGTCTGTGCCAGTACAATATTGTAAGAAGTTTTCCTTTATAATAAGAAAGAAGACAAAGACGATGACAATGGTGGTTTTCTCCCACATTGGGTTTCCACCTAAAATCTTGGTGTTCATGTATGTTGATATGGTTCTTGTGTGTTGATGATCTATCTACTTCTTACTGCTCATGGTTACTGTTTAATTGACGAATAATGAAGTAAAGATGCATTGATGAACATATGATGAAATTAATGATAAATTAGTTATTTGTATATTGACTGGTTTCATTAATCACAGTCGCGTACATATGCTTGTTTCCTTAATAACAGTAGCATACATAAATCAAAATAAGAAATTAAAAAAATGAAGTGTGTAAAATATTGATTCACCCCCCCTCATAATATTTTTCCTAACATCGAGATATCAGCGTAGATCCTAGGTTTGTGGATTTGTACAGGGACTTTCCGCACGAGATGATGTCTCTTATGTGTCATATCATTAGAGCTAGTAGGGTACTGGCACCGATGAGGGATGTAGGGAATGCAATGACAGATACATTAGATGAGGGTGGTGAGGATGATGATGAGGGTGATGATCATGATGATGATGATGAGGGTGGTGATCATGATGCTTTTGGTAGTACCACCCCATTGGATCATGGTTGTTAGGGTGGTGATGATCCTTCTGGTAGTACACGTCCTCGTTAGTCGCCTGATGTTGAGATGTCAGAGCTAGAGTGTGTTCCTTATGTTTCTCCTGATAGAGCAGAGCAACCACCTCCTCCTCCACCTTAGAGTCTGAAAAACCGAGTTGAGATAGTAATTGACCATCCATTGTCTTCTAATGTAGACCAACCACCTTCTCATGATCCACCTCAGCTGAGTTCGACAGGCGTTGAGGGCGTAATTGATCATCCATCATCTTCTACTACATACCAGGCTGGCACTACTACGTCTGTTATATCAACATATATTTGATTGCACTTTTTTGACTTGATGTAGTTATTTGAATTATACACACACACACACATATATGGTGCATATTTTTTTATTCATGTTTATGTACTTAATGTATATGTTGGTGTTGATGTGTATATTGTTAGGTCATGTTAGATATGTTCATTTAATGTGCTTGCAGATAGATGTGTATGTGATAGAAATTATTTGACATGAGATTTATATTAATTTGAGGATGTGTGTGGTGATGATGTTAGATTACAATGTTTGTGTTTTGTTAGACGTGATCATGATGATGATGCCTTGTTAGATTATTAGATTTGTGTGCTAGTTGATGACGTTTATATGTGCTAAAGGTGTATATAATTAAATGATGGTAGTGAATTCGAATGTGTATTTTAGATGATGTTTATATTTGTTAGATGGTTATCATCATGATGTTTATTTTTATGAAATAATATTTATTATAGATTATGTATTGGTGAATTTATATCAAACTCTTACATATGAAATTGCATGTAAAACAACTTAGTTTAAAAAAATACAAAGATATTTTTATAAATTACAAAATTTAGTACGGCTGAAACTATGGTTATAAAATTATGATAAATATTTTTCTATTGCTTAGATAGTTCATTGATATTCAATCTAACTTAATTATTAAACTATTTCAATACTCACAAGGAAAAAAATGTAGGTTTTTAACCCTGTACAAAAATTACCTGCATACAACTTCTAAAAGCAGGAAATAAACAATGGCGAGAGCATAACACATAAAAGAAATATACATAGAGATTTTCCCTTGGATCCCAAAATCTGGACTACCAGATTGATTTTTCATTATTTTCCTTTCAATGTTAAATACATATATATACATGTTGAAGCATCCATAAACCCCAATCCATTAACCCTGGATTAGAACATAACCGTAGTTCCCTTGACCGGATCTATAAAATACCATGGACCGAAAACCATCGTGCCCAAAACCATGTGCAAAATCTATGCACAAAACCATAGGTAGGTCTGCCCACCTAATATAGGGTCCAAAAAAGTTTAGTCATGGAAAGAATATAACCCAACCCAACATTTTCCCACTTGTTGTTTTCTTTCCACAGGGGGCCACATGAGAGCTTAGTCATTGATCCAGCCCTGCAATGCCCATTATTTCTCTACACCAAGATAACTTCTCAAAGCTCACAAATTTTGTCAATGCATCTACAATATTCTTCAAAGTGTCCACCTTTACCGGCAACACATTTTTGTCTTCTACCATATCCCTCACAAAATGATACTGAAAATCAATGTGCTTTGTCTTTGAATGGTAAGTAGGATTATTTGCCAAGAAAATTGCACTTTGGCTGTCACATTCTATCCTTATAGCTCATTGTACTAACCCCATACTTGAACACAATCTCTGAAGCCAAACTACTTCCTTGCTTGCACGAGTGGCTGCCATGTATTCTGCCTCTGTAGTTTAAAGTGCCACTACAGATCGTCTCTTACTCATCTAACTGACTGCACCTCCAAATAGGTTAAACACATACCCACTTGTAGATCTTCTCTGATCCAGATCTCCAACCTTGTCTGCATCAACAAAGCCACGAATGTCCAAAACTCTGTCCAATCCTATTTTTCCTTGGTAGCACAAACCATAATCACTAGTGCCACATAAATACCTGAAAAGCCGCTTCACTGCTGTCCAATGCTCCTTCCCTGATTTTGACATAAACATGCTCAATACTTCCACTGCATGTGCAATGTCTGGTCTAGTACAGACCATTGCATACATCAGGCTACCAACTACACTTGCATATGGAACACGCAACATGTCCTCTTCCTCTTCTTGTGTCTTAGGACACTGTTCAACAAATAACTTTACACCTACAGTAATATGAACCTTCATCAGTTTACTATCTTGCATATTAAACCTCTGTAGTATTGTGTCGACATACTTCCTCTGGTTTAGCCAAAGCTTTCTCTTTGCCTAATCTCACCTAATTTTCGTGCCCAAAATATAGTTTGTAGCACCAAGATCTTTCATGTCAAATTTGGATGACAATTGGGTCTTCAAATCCTGTATAATTTCTTTGTCATTTCCAACCAACAACATATCACCCACATACAAGACCAGATAAATAACACGGTCACCAATTAATTTAAAATACACACAATGATCTGCTTTGCTTTTGATGAAGCCAAGTCCCCATATAAATGTATCAAATTTCTGATACCACATCCTTGGTGATTGTTTTAACCCGTAAAAAAACTTTTTTAACTTGCATTCTAGTTCTTTCTTACCCTTCACTGCAAAGCCTTCAGGTTGCTTCATGTAGATCTCTTCTTCCAGATCCCCATGAAGAAATGTTGTCTTCACATCCATTTGTTCTACCTCAAAATCAAAAGCAACCAACAAATAAAAGTAATCTAATATAAGCTACCTTGGCAACAAGAGAAAAAATATCACCAAAATCAATTCTAGGCACCTGGGAATAACCTTTTGCACCAACCGAGATTTGTATTTCTCCACCTTTCCTTTTACATTCATCTTCTTCTTGAACACCCATTTGATGCCAATGGGTTTCCTTCAATCTGGAAACTCCACCAGATCCCAAGCCTCATTTTTGTGCAAGGATGGCATTTCATCAACCATGGCCTCTTTCTAGAGTTTTCCATCCTCTAAATCTATTGCTTCCTTCACAATTTGAATAGAAAGCAGATGGGATATACCTTTCTAGCTGCCTTCTTTCTCGAACTGATCTTCTCACAACTGAAGTTTGTGGCTCTTCATCTTCTGATTCCTCTTCTGTTGTAGAGCCTTATTCTTCCTCCTTAGCTCAAACTCTATCTTCTCAGGTTCCTTTGGTAGGACTTCATGTTTAATAACATCTTTCACCTCTCTAAACACAACATCTCGGCTGTACACAACCTTCCTTGTTACTGGGTTCCAAAGCTTATAACCTTTTAAACCATCCTTATACCCAATAAAGATGCATTTTTCAGATTTACTATCCAACCTTGTTATTTTCTCCTTTGGAACATGTACATATGAATCACATCCAAATACCCTCAGATGTGAAAGAGAAGGTTTCTTACTAGTCCATACCTCTTTTGGAGTCTTATCCTCCAACGCTGATGAAGGTGATATGTTGACCAGGTAACATGCAGTGTCCACCGCCTCTGCCCATAATTCTTGTCTTAACCCGACACCACTGAGCATGCTTCTTGCCCTTTCCATCAACGTCTTGTTCATTCTTTCTGCAACTCCATTTTAGTCAGGTGTGTATGGAGTATTCTTCTGACGTGCTATGCCACACTTATTATAGAACTCTTCAAATTCCTTCTTGCAAAACTCTCCATTGTTATCTGTCCTCAACACCTTTATCTTCTTCTCTGTCTGGTTTTCCACCAGAGCCTTAAATTCTTCAAACTTGTCAAAGACTTCAGATTTCTTCTTGAGGAAATATATCCATGTATTCCTTGAGAAGTCATCTATAAATGATACATAGTACATAGATTGATCCAGTGATGGAACCGACACAGGTCCAAACACATCACTGTGCACAAGATCTAATATCTGTTTCACCTTCTTACCACTAGAGGGGAAAGTCACCCAATTCTTCTTCCCATATACACACTTTTCACAAAAATAAAAATCCAGAGAGCTATTAGACATACCTTCTACCATACCTTTACCATGAAGTATTCGAAGGCCCTTCTCTCCAATATGTCCAAGCCTTTGAAGCCATAGCATGGTCTTTTCTCCAGAGACCACTAGATTTTCTGCTCCACTTTCAGGAACCACAGAACTGTTGCACCCATCAATAATAGTGATACCTTGCAGCTTGTACAGAGTTCCAATCCGAACTCCCCATATCAATACTAGTGCTCCTCGAACCATCTTGCAGATATCTTTCTCGAACACTGTTTTTTACACCTACATCATCCAACTTGCTTATAAAAATCAAATTTCTCGCTAATGCAGGAATATGCAGAACACCCAGAAGTGTTTTAATCCTTCCACCTTGCAACTTCAACTTGACTTTTCCACGACCAATGATTCTAGCCTTCCTATCATCCCCCAAGAAGACATCACCATCATCATATTTCTCATACTCGCAAAACCACTCTCTATGGGGAGTGAAGTGAAAGGATGTACCTGAGTCAATCAACCATGCCTCATGATCTACTAGTGTACTTGAAGAAGAAGCGAAATACACATACCCAGCTTCATCTGAGGTCGTTTTCGCCTCTCCGGAAGGAGCATCATCAAATCCATTTCCTTTCTCAGGAGATTTAGATTTATAGTCCCTTTTATAGTGCCCTTCATTTTTGCATTTCCAACACACCTTTACAGGTTTTCCTGGAGATTTAGATCTCCCTCTAGATTTAGATCTCCTACTCGTGGACTTACTTTTGGTTCTGTTCTGGGATTGTCCTCATACAAACAAGGCATCACCATTATAGCTCTCCATATTTCTCTGTCTCATCTCCTCCATCAACAAGGATGAGAGTATTTCATCAAATTGCAAGGCAGTTGCATTTCTACCTTTGCAATAACCAAACTATCCCAAGAATCTAGTAGAGTACACAACAAACTGATGCACTTATCTTCATCTGAAATTTTAATATCATCAGATAATAACTGGCTTACCAAAGTATTAAATGCATTCAGATTATCTATCACTGAGTCTCCATCTTTCATCCTCAGGTTATACAACTTTTTCCGTATGAATAATTTATTCACGAGAGACTTGGATTGGTACAAAGTCCCTAACTTGTCCCATAAAGCCTTCGTCCTAGCTTCTCCTAATACATTCAACAATACTAAATCTGAGACACACTATTGTATTATGCTTTTTGCCTTCCAATCCAACTTCTTCCATTATTCATCGGACACTCCCGTTGGTTTAGTACCCGGATCTACAACAATCTATTAATCTTTATCCACCAACAGATCCTCCATCTTGAGTTTCACAACTCAAAACTCTGACCATTAAGTTTATCAATCTCTATCTTTCCACTGCTCGCCATTTTCTTTCACCACTAGAATCAATCCCACATATCTTCCATTGAACAGGGTCTACCACAAGGCCAAGCAAAACCCCCTTAGCAGCAAAGGTGTCCCCTTGAAGCAAAACAACTCTGATACCAAATGTAGGTTTTAACCCCGTACATAAATTACCTGCATATGAATTCTAAAAATAGAAAATAAATAATGGCGAGAGCATAAAACATAAAACAAATATACAAAGAGATTTCCCCTAGATCCTAAAACCGAGATTACTAGATTGATTTTTCATTATTTTCCCTTCAATGCTAAAATACATATATATACATGTTGAAGCATCCATAAACCCCAATCCATTAACCCTGTATTAGAACATAACCGTAGTTCCCTTGGCTGGATCTACAAAATACCATGGACCAAAAACCATTGCGCCAAAAACCATATGCGGAATCCATGCACAAAACCATAGGTAGGTCCGCCCACCTAATATAGGGTCCAAAAAAATTTAGTCGTGGAAAGAGTATAACATAACCCAACAAAAATAATTAAAGGTAAAATAATTTAGATAGCTCTTAATAAGACGAAAATGTGTAACTCATTCAATTTTCAATATAAAATATTACTAGCAATTGCACTGAGAGGTGCAAAGAAACGTCGATAGGAGTGGGGGGAATGTGGAAGGCAATAATCAAGTGAAATACATGGACAATGAAATACAATCGGAATTTCAGTTTCTATATATCTTCTATAGAATGTAGTAGGAGGTTAAATTTAAGAAGAAAACTCCACTAACATAAATGTCCCAAAACAATGGAAATCCTTGTAGGCACAAGGTACATAACAGAGGAGTTCATTTCTTTGGGGATTTTTAAAATGGCATGAAATAAATTTTGAACATAAATCAGAGTGCATAAGGGTTGGGAGGACGCTTTCAACGCCATTGAAAGTGATTGTTTTAATAGAAAGGGTGAAAAGGAAGTGATGACATTTGATCTTGGCAGAGATGACTTTGACAGATTGTGGCTCGCTTGAAAGGAGATAAAGGTTCTTTGATGTTAATCCCAAGAGTTTAGTTGCAACATATTTGGAAACAATGACATTTTCCAGATGGCCGGTGTGGTCATTCAATTCAAGATGGAGTACATAGCAGTAGTCACATCCAAGGATGGAACCGTTGCATTTCATGTAATGCCACATGTTGTTGGATCGTTGGACAACCTTTTACATGCATTGCATCCCATTAATGCTAAGGGAGCATGCAAGGAAGTAAAAATATTCCATGTTAATTATTGTTGCAGTAGCACGAACGACAATCCACGGAGTTGGATTATCATTTGAATCCACACTCACTCCTATAATCCTCTTGGGCATGATTCCCTTTTTCTCTTGTAAAGTATTTAAAAAGTGACACAGGGTCCTCCAAATGCGATTGAAACCCCGAACTTTTGAGCAAACGCAATAGCCATAACTGCTCTAAACTCCCCAGAGAATTTGATACCGTCAAAGGAAATAGATGTGGCCATGACAACCTTAACACCATTGGCATGTGCATTCCTTATGAAATCAAACTAATCCCAAACCTCCCCTTCAGTTTTAGGGCACTGGACCGGAACCTCGCAAACATCCATGGAATTACTATAATCAAAATCCTTCAAAACAACCTTCAAGGCCTTCATATCAAGGTCACCCACTTGAATCAACATGGATTCTATTGCAACAGTCATTTCACCAAGAATAGACACGATGGAAACGGGCAAGTCGGTGAGATCTATAATCATTGTTTGGAAACTCAATCGTGGTTCCATCCTCCCCTAGGAAATCTCTTCCTAGGCAATTTTTTGTCTAGCTCTTTGAAGTTTTCCTCTGAGTTGTATTGACCCGATCCATTTTGTTTTGCTTAAGTTCTGCTGCTCTTATTCCTTATAGAATTAGATCTTGGCTAGGTCCACATGCACCTCATGTTCATCCATGATGTATCTTAAATATCGAATTATATGTATTCTAAATGAGCATTTCTCCACATTGGCATATAATTTGTGTTAACTGCTCTAAACTCCCCCAGAGACTTTGATATCATCAAGGGTAATATATGTGGCCATGATAATCTTAACACCATTGGCATGTGCATTCTTGATGAAATCAAAGTAATCCCAAACTTCTCCTTCGGTTTTAGGACACTGGACGAGAACCCCGCAAACATTCTTTGAATTATTGTAATCAAAATTAGTCAAAACAACCTTCAAGACCTTCATATCAAGGTTGCCCACCTGAATAAACATGGCTTCTATTGCAACTGTCATTTCGTCGAGAAGAGACGCACTGGATATGGGCAAGTCAGTGGGATCTATAATCATTGTTTGGAAACTCAATTGTGGATCCAACCTCCCTTGTGCAATTTTTTGTCTAGATCTTTGAAGTTGTCCTCTGAGTTGTATTAACCCGATCCATTTTATTTTTCTTAAGTTTTTCTGCTCTTATTCCTAATAGAATTGGATCTTGGCTAGGTCCACACTAGGCACCTCATGTTCATCCATGATGTATCCTAAATATATTGAATTATATGTATTCCAAATGAGCATGTATCCATATTGGCATATAATTTGTGTTGTTGCAGAGTATTCAAGACATACCAGAGTGATATAGATGTTTTGCTTAAGTTCTGCTAAACCAAGTCATGTTATTTATAAGTTAATGATTCACTTTCCCTTATCTTGATCTAAATCAATATCCAAGTCAAATTCCAATTCTTCTTCTTTAATTTTTTCCAACAATGATTGTTTCAAGCAACATTTGTCACCCACACCACTTTCCAATGTCTTTTTTTGACTTCCCATTGCCATTCTTTACCTAACAATTGGATTGCTTGTCTTGAAATTGGCTCTCTTTACTCTGTCTTATACTCTGCGAGTTAGGGCTACCTTTACTATGTTTTCGTTCTGATACATTTGCAAACCCAAACTCTCGGTTATTCCTATATTCATTTTTTTGCTCATTTTTGATGTCATATCGATAAGGAAGACCCAGTGAAGAGATGTCCAAAAATTAATCTTTTTTAAAGTATACTAGAACGCTATGGTATTTTAAAACTAAATGGTGTTCAAAATTTTTAATACCTAGTATCCTTTTTTTGTTTTATTTAACAAATAAAAAATATACTCTTGTTACATAAAAATAATGTGATTTTTTTAATTGCTAAATCTCATTGCAAACATTAAAGAACAAAACAATGATCACTTTCAAATAAAAAAGTAGTTCTTTATTTTGGTTAAACAAACTTTCATGAATATTTATATAATAAAGTAGTCCTTTATTTTGGTTAAGCCAATTTTCATCAAATTTATTGGAAATGAATTTCCTTCGTAATGGAAATTCTTGCCATATAAAGCTAAGAGTCAAAGAGTTTTGTGAGTGAAAAACCTTCAAACAATAATTATAAATCGATTTCCTTCCTAATTGAAATTTTGGCCATATAAAGCTAAGAGTCAATAGAAATTCTAGCCATATAAAGCTCACAGCCAAAGAGTTTGGTGAGTGAATTTTTTTTGCAACAATAACTATAAAAAAAAAATATTAAATACATCGTCATTGTCGATCTCTATTGGCATTCTACTACTACTGGCTTGCTTTTTCCAAGGAAAAAACCAGTAAATTTCTATTAATAAAAATGAAAAAATACATTTAGTAGATGCATTGAAGCATTTGAGGTTGTCCCGTGGGACCTGTGTGCATGTCACGCACATAGTAGCAAAGCTACCAAAAAATAGAAAAATAAAAATAAAATTACAGATTGCGAGTTAAACTGGACTTTTCTTTTTTGCCTTTTTTCTTTTGGACTTTTTGCCAGACCCCAAGAGGTGGAGCAGAAGTGACAATAGCCAGCTCATTATTGCTTGTAAGATTTGGGATATCTTTGTCTGAATCAGAGCTTTCAGAAACATGTGATTGCTTGGTTCCACATGTGCCTTGATTGTTGTTATTTCCTTCTACTTGGATTTCAAGGATCAGAATAACTACTGAGTTATTTGGATTCTCTGATTGTTTCTTCTGTTCTTCCTCCTTTTCTTCTCCCATCTCTTGTGAGCCTTGTTGTTTTTCTGTCTCCTGTTGTTGTTGGGTTTCATCCATTTCTTCTTCCTCATCATCTGATGAAGGGGATTCTGGGAATTTCCATCCTTTTTGCTTTTGCGTTCTCTTCTTTGTTCTTTTCTTTGCTTGTTTGCATGTATTTTGTAAATGCCCTATTTGATGGAAAACCCTGCATCGAAAAGCAATGTTTTCAAAATCTAATCATTGTATCCACTTAAAATCTTTGTGTGTCAGATTAATATAATCTAGGAGACCTTTACTTAAATCCATCTTCACACAAATATGTGTAAAGATGAAAATCCCTTTGTCCATTCTTTCTCAATCTGTCTTTAGGTACCTTCCCAGAGAGTTCCATGTGCCTTCTAAGACCTCATGCTGCCAAAAAGGGAGGGAAAGGTTATGTAGCCTTACCCATACCAGCATTTTTGTAACCATCATTGAATTTGCGTCAAAACCAGGAAACCATGGGGTTACGAAGAGGCTCGTCCTTCCCTAGAACCATGGTCCATCATTTATGGCATAATTGTAATCTTTTTGGGTATCAAACTGAACCACAAAAAAAACCTTTTGTGCATAGGTAAATATCACAATCTTTGGTCTAGTTGAGGTAGATCCATTCATTAGGCTCTTCAGATTTTGGCCAGAACCCATTAAAATGACAAATAATGGCTTTGCATGTAAAATAGTGAAGATATCACTTACTTTTGGTAATTTGATGGACATATCTGGATCTTTTTTCATCTTTTCTATAATGTATGGACCTGGGATTATCAGATTTGGGGTTTTTTTGTACTGTGTTGCATGTTTCCCTCTTAATGAATCTTTGAAAGAAGCCTAAACCTTTTTTGTCGATGTTGGTCTAGTTGTTGTGCTTGCTCCTGGGGCCCCGCCTTGTAATCTTAAATTCTGGATAATCCACTACTGGCTTGCTACCAACAAATGTTAAAAGAATATATTAAAAGAAAATTCATTAGATATATTGATAGTGTTGAACTCCATTAGTTGGAATAGAAACAAAATTTTGGCTACATGGAGCATAAAGAATATGATCTTATTCTTTGAAAAAAGCAGTGCATAAAGAATATGATATTATTTTTTGAAAAGCATCACAGCAAAGTACATAAATGTTGTTATTGGATATTATTCACTACATGACAAACACATATAGATGAAGGGAAATGCAATGAAATTCTATTGTAGGTGCCAAATATTTAGAGCGATATTTGGTGTCAATAAGAACTGTAGACTAATACCAAAATAATATAGCTTATATGATATTTGATCTTATGAACATGTGGACTACTATTGTCTTATCACAAGCCCATGTATCACTACTGACTAAGTATGGTTATTTCCATAATAAGTATACCATGTTAAATATGTGAAGCAAGAAGGTATCTCTTAGTAGCACTATTTCAAATTGACAACCCACCTCTCATTATGTTGAATGGTTTGATAAGGTGAAAATGAAAAGGCAGGTAGTGCTACCGATGGACCTTGCTCATGCTTGTTGATACCAACAACTCATATTCCATCACAATACCAAAACATTAAAGAGTTAAAGGGATCAACTACGTTTGAAACTATGGACTCCGACATTGAATATAGAACCGGGAGAAGGGAAACTAGGCCTTCAATGACTAGCTCTGTTTCAACTACTTAAGTTGGCTTTCGAGTTGCGTGCGAGATATGCTCCTTTGTTCTCTTCGTCCTGGTGCGCAAGGTATGATTACTATAGGCATGCACATAGATCCTTCCCAATCCTAAAATATCTGAATGTATGGGTTCAGGTCATTGGTCTGGTTGTAAAAAGTTTAAGAGCCCGTTGTTATACTACATAATGAATAGATGAGAGGATCCATTGTGCTATGATGGGTTTTTTTTGCCAATTAGATTATAAACGAAATTAAGAAACAATGTTTCACCTATCTCTAGAAGGGCAACAAGGAGCAAGGGGACATCCCACTAGTTAAATGAGAGGCCTTATAGAAACCCAATGAACAAAGCAATTGGAGTATAAAAAACATGCAACATCACCTGCTGTGGAAACCCGTGGATGTTAGCGCCTTCAAACCTGAAGTCAACACAAGGACCTTCCAACGAGAGAAGAAAATGAATAGGAATAGGAGCAATGAAAGATAGCCATATGTCAACTTTATATAGGTGTGAGGAGGACGAGAATGAGGGCCTCTTATTGGTTGGGGTGAACAATGTCTGCTCACCCCAAGCCTGTAGAATAAACACCTTTGGCGTAATTAATAATAAAATTCAAAAATACAATTTAACTAATTCAATATTGGTTTATAAAATTCAATCTATTGTTAAATTTAAAAAACTTAAGTCAAGATTTTTTATAACTAGCCTAGATCCATCTTAACTCTGGATCTACCAAGTGCCGAGAGGGATCAAATCCCTTGAGATGCAAACATCTTTTAGAGTGAAAAGATTTGATCCCACTAGGCGCTTGGTAGATCTAGAGCTAAGATGGATTTAGGCTGGTATAATATATATGTAGTTGACAGTGAAATATTTTACTTATAATTCACGTTCTCCACATTAAAATGTTAAAATATGCCCCCTCATTTTTTTTTCCTATATGTATACATTTAATTATTTTTATTATTAATATTACATATCAAATCCATATTAAACATTGAAAAAATTACAAATATCCCTCATACATTGAATTAAAAGAAACTATTAATGGAATAAAAATTATCTCAATCTTTCTCACTAAAGTGAAAATATAAAAAACTTTTCAATTTAAATTACTTTATTTTTCTCTATATAAAGTATCAATACAATTATGTTATTTAATATGGACATTGAAATATTTACTTAAGATTGACAGTAAAATATTTTTTGTTATAAGTATATTTTTGTTTTAAATATCACATGTAAATGGAGCGTAGAATGAATTGCACATAATGTAATATCAATAATATTATTTCTTGTCATGTGAAAAAATTACATCTTTTTCTTGTAGTTAAAAGTAAACTAGTAATTGCATCGAGAGGTGCAAAGGAACGTCGAGTGTGGACAATTGCATACTCTTAAAACTTTGAGATTGTGCATCTTCTCAAGATCTTGTAATAAGGACATTATCCCACAGTCCATTATGGTCAACTCTGTCAACCGATTCAACAATTGATAGGAACTAGATCAATTCGGTAATTGAAAAGAACGTGTGGACAAACATTTCAAATTTGGAGAATCACAGAGCCACAATTTCTCCAAGTTATTAACCTGATTGAGACAAGGAGGTAGCTCTTCCAACCAATTACCTGCTAATATTAAGTTCGTTTTTGAACATGATATTATATTATAAATTAACTCCTCCTTGATCCCTGCTCTTATGAGTACATCTTTGTAACAAGATGTAACCAAAATGAAGCTATTGGAACTAAGGACATCCCAAATTGGCAAAAGGGCATTCATTTGAGCAGCATTATCTATGTAATCTAAAATGATAAGATATTTTAGACTTTTGGAAGATGAGATATGCTTTTTAAGTCTATATATACCTTGTTGAACAATATCTATTTGCTCAATTGATTGAAACAGATCCTTGAGAAGTTTCCTCAGTAATGAAACGTGAGAGCTTTCTTTGACATCAAATACGAGGCATGATCCATTGTACTCTGATTCTTTTGTTTTTAATAATTCCTTGGCCAACTTTGTCTTTCCTATTCTGCCTGGACCCAAAATCCCCACAAACTTTTTCTTGCAACTACACATTGTCTCTCTGACCCTAACCCGATTGTAAATCTGAATGATATCAGGGCCCAACCTCAAAGTCAGACGTTGACTTTACGTCTGAGCCACCTGACTTTGTGGTTGCTCCCTAGGATGAAGGATGTCCCACACTATCTTCCCAAATTCTTTTTGAGAACATATTTCAATCGTCTTTTCTCAGGTATATCCAACACACATTCCATGACCTTCCCCAATAACTCTTCCTTTCTGCTGAATGGTAGAGAGTAAAACAACCAGTGAGAAATTCCCAAAGCTTATCAGTCAATCTAAGTGATGAACTTATATGGACAGACTTTTGGAATATCTCAGATCTGAATCTTAGGAGAGGTGATGCAATGGACCTCTCTGGACTGGCATAATCTCAAATATTCTTGAAATCTGAATATCTTAGAATATGACTCTCCAGAGAGGTTATACAACTGGTCTCTCGAGACTCTCAGATTCCTAAATATTTTTGAAAAATAGTCATAAGCATGCTGCAACTTGACTAAGTAAAAGCTAATATAATTGATATTCCAAATATTTACAATGGACATAATGATGAAATATAACAAAATAAAAGCTAATGCAATAGAGAATGAAGGGAGAAATTTGCAATCAACATAATGTTGCAATATAACAAAATAAAACTAATGCAATTGAAAATAAAGAAAGAGGTAGATTAGTAGGAAGTCCTTACCCATTACACTGCCTACAGATTTTCCATGCCTTCTTTACGCCTGCAATACTAATCAACTTGTTGAGGGATTTGAATCCTCACAAAATCTCAAGGTTCATTCCCATCCCAATGGCTATGGCGATTTCATTCTACATTGGAGCTTATTTTGCCATTGACATGTTTGTGGGTTCTGTCATCTTATTTGTATGGGAGAGATTGGACACGAAATATGCTCAACAATATTCAGGGGCTATGTCTTCAGGATTGATTTGTGGGGATGGTATTTGGACTATACCTTCAACAATTCTTTCACTTTGCAAAGTAAATCCACCTATCTGCATGCTATTTTCCTCCACTTGAAGTACCTCATATGAAAATGTCTCTCATATGTTATACTTCAATTGCAATATTTACTCCCTTATTAGTATGAAAATCAAATATTTTAAACTCTGGATTCTGGTATATTGTCTTTGCATGTTTCTGTGGTTGAATGAAACTTGATAAGTCTATTATGACTCTTAGTGGCATGGTTAGAATAATATTCTCATATATGTGCACCAACTATTCAAAGTATTTTTGTTTATTAAAAGATCAGGTATATATTTATGAAGGCACAATTTTTTCCCACCTTTATGAAAGCTTATATTCATACTATGGTTTATTCTACATTAATGGGATCATTACAGAGAGTATATTTTTTATTCGAAAAGATCTAAAGGGTTTATATTGATGCTAATGTTTATCCTACGTTAGTGAGATCATTACAAAATTTATCTTTTTAATTCCAAAAGAAATAAAAGAATACAATTTTTTCCTTGAAGCTTGAACCATTCATGTGCTTTTATTACATTAGTAACCTATTAGGTGCTAACTTTGTGCATGGAATTTTTAGAAAAAGGGCATATCTGACAACAAGATTGGTGATATAAACCATTGTTTGAGTATTGTCTATGAAGAGATTGATTGTAGTTAACTCATTTGTTTGCAACTTTCTGCGTGGGGTTACCACATAGGCATTGACATCATCAATGTTCATTGTTGCAATATAAATCATTACAGATAAAGAAGCACACCATACTCAAAAATTCGATTTAATGTAATTTTTCTTTGGGCAATTAAATAATTTTTGAACAACAGAGAAACATCTTTGCAATATGAGGACTTGAACATTTGGCTATATTAGTTTGTCAATGTGTTGGGCATTGGGTTCTCCCTGAATCGCTAACAATCTACTGTTCTGCAGAAGGTTTGGAGCAGTTATTATGCAATTGGGTAAACGAGAGGTCTGATTAGAAGGGAATCAGGATTGAGGTTGTGAAGGAAGCTGTAGGAACACAGTGGTAAATTTCAGTTGGCATTCAGAAGCCCACAAATGAAGTGCTGGGATTGCTAGGTTTTATAGGTAACCCTGTCAAGCCGAATGACATGGTGATGCCAGGCTCTCCCCCTACCTCTACTAGCTCGAATGCCTCTCCTACTTACTCTATTACTGATGCTAATGCTTCTAGGTAAACTGTTGATTCAACCTAGGCTACTAGATTTCGAATGGGCTATGCTCCGACTCTCTATTTGGGGTATCAATCTCACATAAGAAGAGATTGTTGGCCAGGATGTTGGGTGGATCTACTCAACCTGATCCTAGAGTTGCCATAGCCCCTGCAGATCGAGATCGTGTTGGAATTATGGTACATGTGTAGTCCTTGATGGCAACCCACACACATGTTAGTTCATAATTGATAAAGGACAACTCACATTGTAACAGGTCAATTCAGAGGTAACAGAGTAGCAAAAGAATAAGATGATGCAAAGGATTACAGATCAAAATCAAGCAAGCTGTATTAAGTTGTATACGCTGGTTCACCTAGTCCAAGTAGCATATACAAGCGGGTTCACAAAACAAAAGGAGCGTATATGTATGCACACACTTTCACAAGAGGAAAAGCACATATGGGATGGAAAATTAAGGTTAAAGAATACCAAGGGTCCATACCATGGTATTAGCCCACAATATTGAGCGGAATTACGGTTACTTGATCCCGTCTAAGAATACCACAGGTTCTAAATGTTGTTTTGGTCTAAGGTATTGAAAAAGGCTCTAAGTATATAAGGAGGAGAAGATCAAAGGGATAAATGTGCAAGTGAAATGGTTTCTTATGAATACTTCTATGTGAAGTATATTTTGGGTTGTAAGGGCTATGGTTATGATATAGATCTGAAATATCTTGTGCACCCTTGGATACAATGTTGGATCAAGATCATGAGACCTAAAATGACTTATCATTGTATGATATGATAATCAATAGTCTAGATCTGATTGCTAATTCATGTTTTATCCTTTATATGCTATGATCTGGGTATATCTAAAGTTTGGAATAGCTGCGAAGTTATAAGTTATTATTTGCATATCTATACCTATTTCACCTTGGTGAAGGCGTGTATACACGCTGGTTCAACACTTCCGAGTAGTGTATGCAGAAGAAAAGCTTGTTGTTTAGAGATGACTGATCAGTCTAATCAGTGCTACTACTTTACTGTTGTTTGTCAATGATGTCTTCATTAGACCTGAAAGTAACACTGATTGTATAAGGACATTGAGTTTGGTTGATTGATTGATTGAGTAAGAAGGGTGATCTTTGCTGCTATCTGTTTAGAACTCTGTAATATGACATTAGATCTTCAGAATGTCATTTGTTGGTATAGTTTTTGGTTCAAAGGTTTTATGATTCAGTATCTTTAGAGGTATACGCAGGTTGGGTTACATAAAGTAGCGTATACATGTAGGTTGGCTTCATTGAAGTAGCATATACATTCTGACATATGATTTTTGAGGTTGTAGTTGGTTCTAGTTGTTGATGCGGTGTTCTGGGTTCAACTATGTGTTCTAGTGACAGTGATTTTATTGTTCATATTGACTGATTGTTGATAGATGCAGTTGTATTTGATAGTTGTATTGTAGTGGTGATTGATTTTGAGCTTCAATGTTACTGATGGGTCCAATATGAAAATTTGATGAAACGTGGCCTACATATTGTGTTGTTGTGTACCAGGAGTATCCACTCTAAAAATTTATGAAACGTGGTCCCTAGAGGAAGAGTGAAGGTAGTAGCCTTTTGTAGACTAACACCTACGTACTGGTAAACATATTAGTCAATACAAGAGCTAGGGGGTTGGAGCTCCCTTCAAATAGAAGCTGGAAAACGAGTGAAGGTTGTAGCCTTTAGCAGGTAGATGCTTGTGTACTGGAAAAAGTCCGCACTAGTACAAAACTTGTAAACACTTTTTATTATAAGAAGATTGAAGACAAAGACGAAAACAATAGTGGTTTTTACCCACATTGGGTTTCCACCTGAAAAATCCTGGTGTTCATGTGTGTTGATTTACTCTGTTCTTACTGCATCTGTTTAATGCTGAGTAAATGCATCACACTCTGATTTAAGACAATGAATTAGCTGTTTATCAAAGTATATTATCTATACATTAGTTTCATTCTTTATATGCGCGAACATACGTTGGTTGGTTTCAGTAAAATAACGTACAGTTTGAAAAAGAAAATCATTATTGTGAAAGTTTAAAATACTGATTCACCCCCCTCTTAGTATTTTTCCCAATAGATCGAAGGCCCACATCGAGAAAGGAAGGGGAGGGAAGGAGATCATCGGGGTAAGACAAAACATCGACAAGGAAAGGGAAGAACACATTGGTCGGAAAACACCAAGCACAAATAGAAGCAACACCTGCTCGTTGAAGAAACAACACGAACATATTTGGTTGTTCTTGATCTAGTTCCTTATGATTGAGAGCCAGAAGCCAAGAAACTGAAGCATGTAACCATAGAAGCCATTGAAAGAAAGAAACCAATTGTTCATTCACTGCACAAAGTACCTTGCTTTTGATAAAACTATGATTTTCAGGCGACAGAGGGGTGGTGTGTTTATGAGGTTTGAACTGGGAACACCAGGGGGGAAGAAATGGCTTCTGCAATGCGTGGAGCTCTTATAAGCGCTCTATGCAGGGCAAATGTGAGCTGGAGAAGGTTTTACTCAACAACATGCATTAACTCTCTGTCTCGAAAGGCAGTCGTACTTGGTGCAATAGTTTACACGAGTTGAATTTTGATTGGAGGGAACGACGAAAATGGAGTGAGGGGATTGGCTAGGCTAAGCAGTGTTTGCCCAGCCAACTTCATAGAGAAAACGCCTTTCGGCGTAATTATATTTTTCTACTCATTACATTTCTTCCTCATAATAAAAGCTAAATTATTATTTTTTAATTTTGGTTACTTTATATCTCTATATAAAGTTATATAAGATTAAGGTGTTTATTGAAGTATTGTAATTATGGCTCACATTAATTTCTTTTGTTGTTACTATTTTTAATTTGTTAATTTAAATTATTATTTTATTAATTTTAAATGTAACGTTACTTGACAACATCTCTCCCATACTGAGCTGTAGAGCGCCTCTTGGCGTGATTAATTTAGATTTAATATAACTTCAAAAATTCTGTGTTTATAAAATTTAATCTATTACTAAAGTTATGAGATTTTCAAGCAATTTAAATTTAATATTTATAGCAACTCTTACCAATTTAAATTATAAATTTCTCTCTCTTTAAAGATGAAGATCAAGAAACGTAAAATAAGGCTTGTGAAGTACTTGTAGTTGGAGATTTTATCTATTGCAAGTTCTTCCTTAAACAAACACGTGAATTTTTTTTAGTAATAAAGATATAACATTTTGACGTTATTTTGGTTCTTTATCCGCTATTGTACTGGTTTAAATTTAATTCTTTTTAATAATAAATATGATTTAAATAATACCAAAATGATACTATATTAGATTTAAACTTTTGACAAATAATATATTTGATTATTTCTTAATGAACAACTCAAAAAATATTATTTTTTCCACATACTTATTACAAGATAGTCACTAAAATTCATGTTTTCACATTTCTCCTAGCTAATATTACATCATGTTTTCAATTATAAAGACATGTATACTTTAAATAATTTAGCTATAAATACATAAAAATAAATACTTATTTTACATAATCTAAATAGGAAATAAAAATGCATCACCAAGTCAATTTGAAAATCAAAGAAATGTGTCTTAATTGCTATCACAAATGCAGTGTGTTTGATATGTTTTGCACGCACTGGAGCGATCATATTTACCAAATGCACCACAAAAATAATATTTTAAAATATATCCATAGCTAGGAGTGTTTGATAATGTAAACATTTTGTATCGGTGCGCAAAGGATATACGCGCACGCCGATGTGTAAGTGTGATGCACCGCTAAGAAATTTAAATTTGTGAACCAATAACAATGCATCACACTTATGTGCGCACCGATGCCAGTGCGGTTATTTTTGATAGCACACTAGAGATGGTGCATGAATCTGTATTTTCAATATAAATCCCTTGATGATGGTAAGAACCTTGAGAAAAAATCTCGTCGTGTCTCTGCAAGCAATGGTCAAGTGAGGATTATGCGAGAAAGACCTTCCATTCCTCAACCAGTTGTCCATCCTCGATGATATGTTTTACCAAGACCATATTTTGAAGGATCCTCTTCTTAGACTGTTGAAACCATACCAAGTCAACCTGTATTATCTCCTAATGATTTGTATATACCATAAGCTAAACCTTTTTTAGCTGTAAATAAAATGTTTAGAATTTCCAATTCTTAGTTCCCACTAATAGAGGAATGGAAATACGCCAATCGTCGGTATTTAAAAGGAGGAAAGTGGCCACCGAAAACAAAATTTTTCACTTCATCGTCATCATCTAGGCAACCTCCTACCCATGTTGATTGTGCTCCTTTCATTGAACATAATTCTTCTAATCCAAATGAGCTAGATCAAGTATACCAGATAGGTAACTATCTGAATACATGGTGTTCTCATGCAGAAGACGCCATAGATGATCTAGGTAAGCAAAATGAACTCATTTTGGCAAATCTGAAGCTTCTCTATGATGAACAACAAGAAGAAAGGGCGGA
Source organism: Pinus tabuliformis (assembly GCA_031772625.1). Taxonomy (NCBI): domain Eukaryota; kingdom Viridiplantae; phylum Streptophyta; class Pinopsida; order Pinales; family Pinaceae; genus Pinus; species Pinus tabuliformis. The sequence goes on along the minus strand of CM062812.1, from coordinate 720,733,233 downwards.
AAAAGAAGCTAGATTGCAAAAGAAAGAAAGAAGAAGAAAAACAAAAGCATCTCAGAGTTCAAAGTTCACAATTGATATGTCTACTCCCAATTTTTGGGACTAGGAAGAAATTGAAGCAAGCACTTATGAAACATCTTTTAGACTGCCTGAAAAAGAACAAATACCTGAAAAAAAACTAGAAGATCTAAGTCAGAAATGATCACTTTAGAAAATGATGCTTCTAAATTTCCATCTTTTATTTTACCATCCATTCAGAAAGCCAAATTTATCAAAGAAGTCCACAAATATCCATGAATTGAAGAAGATCTATTTGCATCAAACTCCAATGGATATATTTTAGATTTAGACAAATCTACCAATCCAAGTGAATCTATAAGAATATGGATAGGTGCATTATATCATATGCAGGTAACTACCAAGCTGGATAATGTATCCATCTTTGTTCTAGTATAAAAAATGATGGTTAGCATTGTATATGATTAGTGGACAGGGCCACCAAAGTCAGAAAGACAAGTAGTAATTGCAGCAGGGTTATCTACCCTTGAGTTACTGTTAAAAACCCAGTTCCTGACAAAACCAGTGGATGAAAAGAAATAAATCATTACAGATCTCACTAGGATGGAGCTGAAAGATTTGAAGTTTTTAGAAACTTTTGGTCAAGAATTTATGGCCAAAATCTATAAAGCAAATCTTTCTAATGATTCAACTCAAAAAATTGCATTCTTGTCAAAACTTCCAGGAAATCTCGGTGATCTGATCTCAAAAGATCTTGAAGTTCAGAATAAAACAATAGATCAGATTTATTGGATAGATCTACTATTTAGGTGCCAAGAAAAAGTTAAATATTTATGTTGACAGAAGAAAGCACATGAATTAACTCCCAGTACTGATGTTTGTCGTGCTATTCTTCCTTGGACACCTTTCAACAAGAAAAAGAAAACTCGAAGATATGGTAGATTTAAACCAAAGAAGGTAGTCAACCCGAGAAGACCATTTCAGAAATTCTGTTTTTTGAAAAAGAGGAAATGGCCCAGAAAGAACAACAATTTTTATTTCATTTACAAGCAAGAGGGACACTTTGCCAGAAAATGTCTAAAAAGTTCGTCAAACAAATTAAAAGCTTGCTTGGAAATTGAAGATTTTGTTGATGATTGGTCAATTGTAGATTCTTGGGAAGAAGTATCAGATGTATATATTCTAACTGATGTTTCCTTGTCTGAAGACGACCAAAATCAAACAATTTCTAAGAAAATGAATATTTGCACAAATTGCTCAAAAGAAGAATGGTCTGAATTATCTGAAGAAGATGAATCGCATTTTAGTGATGAATTTGAAACTGAATCAAAAACAGACGCTACAAGTGAAAGTGAAACTGTTTCACTATGTTGAATTCCAAAAAATAATAAGGACAAAGGTAAGCAACTAGTGTCTTCTTTGCCAAAGCTAAATTCTTTCTGTCCTTATGAAAAGAAGGTTGGTCCTTCATCTTCTATGCCTATGCTAGAATTTGATGCAGCAGCAGAACAAAACTTTTTGAAGAAAATGGTTAAAACCAATAATTTATTGTATATACCAGTGTTAGTTCAAGTCAGAAATAGTTGGATAAATGTAGATGCATCCATTGATACCATTGACTCCAACAATTTAGCACACCCATCTTTATTCAAAGCTATGTGGAAGCCATTGCAGAATATATTGGTTTCATAAACAATTGGAGGAACTGTAAATTTGACTCATTATGTTGATAACATTTCTTTAAAAATAGGGGGGAGTATTGTAAAAATTTCAGCTATTCAGCACTATGATCCCTCAGCTAGTTTATTTCTTGGTATGCCATTCATTAATTATGTTCTCCCAGTCACAATCAGTGAGGATAAGTTGATTATCAATCTGAAAAATAAAGCAATTTTTGTGCCTAGCGTACAATCTGCAGACTCAGAAACCAGAAAAGAAAACAACCAAAGAAAAGTTGGTGCCAGAAAACCACAAAATGATTCTAGAAACTAGCAAGAAGCGCTGCAAATTTATGAAGAAAAAGAAAACATGAAGACAAAACAAAAAGCAGACATTGATCCTCAATGGTCTCAAGAACAAAGTTCCATATACGAGCGACTTCTTAGAAGTTGTTCTGAAGATCCTCAGAAATTCTGGGAAAAAGAAAGTCAGAAGCAAGAAATTGCCACACTGCATGACAACAGAGTAAAAGGTAAGCTCATTCCTTGTACTTCTAGCGATGAACAAGAAATTAGAAAGCAAATTGTTGAGTTATTAAGTCTTAAGCTAATTGAACCCAGCACATCACATTATTCTTGTTCGACATTTCTTGTTAGAAATCATTCTAAAATTGTGAGAGGTAAGGCAAGGATGGTGATAAATTATAAGCCTTTGAATGCTATCACCAAAAGTTTCAACTATCCTTTGCGATGGCAAGAAGTCATTATGGAGAAGATTCAGCATAGCAAGATCTTCAGCAAATTTGATATGAAATCTGGTTATTATCAGATACAGATAGAAGAAGGGGATAGACACAAAACAACTTTCACATGTCTAGCAGGTTTTTACCAGTGGAAAGTTGTTCTGTTTGGTTTGAAGAATGCTCATGCCTTCTTCCAAAGGAGAATGGATTTCATATTTGGTAAGTATGATTTTATCATTACTTACTTTGATGACATCTTAATTCATAGTCCTGATCACAGCTCATTTAAAGCATTTAGAAATATTCGTGTCAGAAGTCCAGAACCATGGAATAGTTTTATCAAAAAGAAAAATGGTTTCGTTTCAAGAAAACATTGATTTTTTGGGAATTCATGTGGTCAATGGTCACATACAAATGCAACCACATGTACTAACAAAATTAGTTGATTTTCCTAATGAGCTCAAAGATACAAAAACAATTCAATGATTTCTAGGGGTACTGAATTATATTCATAAATATATCCCTAGATTATCAAAAAAAATTGCTCCGATCAGAAAACATTTACAATCTGGATGGTCAGACCAGGCAACTGAAGCAGTTAAGAAATTAAAAGCTGAATGTTAGAATATTACAAAATTGCAACCCCCAGGAGAAGGTGTGCTAATTCTGCAGACTGATGCTTCAGATGATTTTTGGAATGCGGTTCTTTTTGAAAGAGGGGAAGATAAGAAAGAAGAATAACTATGTGCTTATGCATCTGGTGAATTCCTTCCCCATCAGAAAAATTATTTTACTGCTGAAAAGGAGACTCTTGCAATATTTAATGGAATCCAAAGATTTGAACTTTATCTTGCTCCTATTTTTTTTTTAATTAGAACTGACTCCATGAATTTTAAATATTTTCTAGCAGCAAAGATATCCAGGCAAATGGCAAGAGGTAGACTGCCATCTTGGCAGATCTGGTTCCAGCAGTATGACTTTGATGTAGAATGGGTACCAGGAAATTCTAATTATCTTGCAGATGCACTGACAAGAGAAATGAATAAAGCTCACAGGGTCAATAGCAACAGTCTCTTTAATATCCCTGATAAGGAAGATGATTTTGCCACTTTTGTATACAGATTTAAAATTTTGGAAAAAAATTGTAAACTTCTTTGTGAAGAAATTAAAAATATTGTTGGGCTAAGATTAAGAAGAAACCAATGGATCCAAAAATGCCAAGCTTGGGAATCCAAAAATATTGGCATTCTTCTTGGGTTAGATGCAGAATTGGTAAAGGTATATCCTCTACCTAACATGAAGGTAAAGATATATTTCAGAACCCTTGATGATCTATGGTCCATCAAATATACAGAGCCCATGATATGGATTTTGAAAATTTTGAACTTTTATCAAATGATTGGCAGTGTTGATTTTGCACTAGAAATTTTCACCAGTGCAAAAATGATGGATTTAGAAGAGATAAATATCAAAGCAGAAATCGAAAGTTGTTTGAGAACATTGCAGATTCCAAATCTCTTTGAAGAATTGGAGGCTTCATTCCTGCAAAGGAATACTGAACATTATGCTAATACTAACACATTTCCTCAGTATGAGCTTTTTGAGCCTTTTGCAAATTGGGAGATGAAAGATGGTTTTTGCAGAAAGAAGCAAGTGATCAGAACATCTCAATGTATTGAAAGAACTATTCAATATTTGAGGATATTCTCATCTCCATGGGATTATTAAAGTTTAGAAATGAGGAATGCAATCTCTCCAAATCCATTTGCCCAAGTTTTTGAAAATACTTTCTCAAAAATCTCTGTTCTTGCAAATAACACTAAAGAAATCCAAAGAGTAATAACTTGGTTAAAAGAATTCAGTCGAGCCAAGTTAACAGAAAAGATCCATATTCTAAAGAAACTTGATGAACTGCAAGGAGAAAAGAAAGTCTTAAGGTTTTCAATAAATCAAAAGGCTTTAATAACCATTGGAATAATTTCAGGAAACTGGACTGCAGATGTAATATGTTTAATCAGCCTGTTATTATCTACTAGAACTTGCACTTCATTCAATTTTGAGTTAGGATGGCAAAACAGAGATATCATAAGTGATAACTGTAGAATATGGGTTCAACACACTATTGAGACCGCCACAAATATGTTCCAGATTTTCAAGTGGGAATTATTAGATGGGATCGAGCTATCAGTTCAACCAGTACCAGCATTCTCCACAGCTCATAAAGATTCTTTTTTAGATATTGAAGTAAACCTGACAGCATACATTAACAGGTGGAGAAAGAGAGATGATCCCTTTAGACAGCCTTATCAAAATCATCATGTCTTTAAGGACAATATAAAGTTGGAAATAGGGCAGTCCTCAAAAGCAAAAGCTGCATCCACAGTAATGGCATCTCGGAAAGGAAAAGAAAAGCAAGAAACAGACAAAAAAGCCACTTTATTTTTGGATGTATATCAAGATGCCCAAGACCCCACTGAGTACGATTTCGAGATTGATTACCTCAGAGCACTTGAAGATTCCTATTTGAAGAGAAATATCTCTTCTGATGATGATTATGATAGCGACCGAAGTCCGAAAGGACCTTGGTAATAGTATTTTTCTTTGCATTATTGTACTATGGAATATTGAGTAGACACCGTCTGGATATTAGATATCCGACAGGACCCTCAATAATTTCATCTTTTTAGATAGGTATACATTGCTCCACAGGACCGAAATAATCTCTGAAATGATTCTCAAGAGAACGGCATAGAAGATATAATATTGGAGGAGAACAATGTCTTAAATTTATAGAAGTCGAGGTCTAGGGGAAAATCAACTTGAATTTTTTGAGGGAGAAATTTGAATTTTAAAATTTAACATTGGAGCCAAAACCCCCATATTAGATTGAGTTCGACTTATGCCTTAGAGGGAGTCTTTTTTATTTGAATTTTAAAACCCCGCGACTAATAGAGCCACAAAATATTTTAACCACAAAATTTTTTAATTTAAAATATTTAATGAAAATCCCTTGTGGCCTCATGATTTTTCTAGCCACTAATAAGTTGTCACATCACCTTAGGATCTTGGGAACTTTGACCATATGAAGGGGGCACTGATATTTCATCGACTATATCTCCTCAACCATGAGGAGTTATAAGCGTGCCATATATCATTGGAATCAACATGATAAGGAGCATCCAATGATGGTGGTCTTAGGAGAAAATCCATTGATCTTCATCCTCAAATTCATCAACAAGTGCGAGGCGTCTAGGGCTTTTTGACCATTGGAGCTTCAATCAATGTAATCCAAACAAATATTAAGAGTGTTCAAGAACCAATGTTAGCATCAATGACAACACCATTCAACAATGGGGTCCATAAGTTTATTTACACTGCAGTGTCCATCCCCAAGGTATAGTACCTATATGAGGAGATCTGTTATCAAATATACAAGTGAGAGACTCTCAAAATTGGGTCTTGCTCAACATCCTCATATCTAGGAAAGACTCTTCTTGTCACTTATGCTGTAAAATCTATTAAGTATTTCATGTTTGATAATAAGTCAAACAGATTGCTAGGATATGTTTGTAAAGCACGCCAACACAAAATGTAGTAAGAACTAATGCGTAATTGGACAGAGGGTCATTGGGCTTTTAAGTATTGTGCTAAGGTAACTAAAGAGAAAAAGGGGAGAATGACCTAGATAAGTCATGGTACCTATTATTTTGGAATCAGAAGAAGAAAAGCCAATGAATGAGATAATAAAAGACCTTACATGTAAGATACATAGGGAGCTTTAAATATTAAATAAATAGACATTGGTACAAAAGTCCAACCCAATTGATGTCTACCAAAGAATATTGGAATGACGAGACAATATCTAAGGTTGTGTCTTTGCTATAGGAGTATGTAGATCTATTCCCATGAAACTTCACTAACCTAAAAATGATCATAAGAGAGCTTGGAAAAATACAAATAACATTCAATGCAAATGACAAACCCATCATGAAAAGGCCTTATAGATTCAACCTAAGGATCATAAAGGATGATTTCATAAGATTTTTATGGCTTGATTGATATTCCCAATGGATCAATGGGATTAGAATAGTATAATAGTAATCCAAAACAAGAAGGTGAAAGGAGACACTAGACTCTACGTGAATTCCCAAGTGTGAATGTTGCTTGTGTTAATGACCCTTTCCCCACCCCATTCAATGACAATGTGCTCGATTAGATATAAGGGAAGGAAGCCTAGTGATGCCCTATTGGAGATGTTTCTATTGATAGAATTTTGTTATCTGTTAAGCCAAAGTTTCATGTATACCATGTTCCAATGATCAATGGGTTGAAAATATCTTGCAATATATTATTTCTTAATGTTTAACATCTACCTATCCACCTAAAGGGATTCTAGATACATATTTTCTCAGTGATTTTGTTAGTTTTTATTCATCCGGTAAATTATATATGTATATGTATAGTAGCAATATTATTATTCAGATTTGACACTAAGATCTTAGATTCAAGTTTTACTATCAATTTAGCAAAATTGGTCCACATTCATTGATGTATCCTTTTTTAGTCATGTTCTTATTCGAACTGTAGAAGTTTTGACTCATATATTTGAATAATTGCAAAGGAGCAAAGGCATATATGTCCACTACCTCTTTTTGTTTTGTAGTTTTTTGTGGAAATTTTGTAATGTAAAAATCAATCCAAAGTCATTTATGTAAGGTGTGTGGTAGTTGATTGAAAAATATAGCTACATATTCCATCGCCTTTGCTTGTTCCTTCAAGAAATACTATTATGTTATAGGTCCTCATTATCTAGTTTAAGTTGAATCTAAGATTGACTTAGATGCATCCCATATCTAGACTATTTTCTTAGAGAACTAGTAAGCACCATGGCTTAGTACCTAGGTGCATTGTTAGAGGAAAATATGTGCATATGATGGCTAATTGCTTAGTCTTTACAACCAACTTGATGGTAGGCCCTAGAGTACAAGTAGTTCTCAGTCAATGTTTTTGGTACCTATGTTCATCCCAAAGGTATAGATGGTTCCCAGTTGGTATATTGTTTCAGATCATAGTCTTATAACTTAAAGAGGAGCATTGTCATTTGATTCCGAGAACCCACAATTATTTTTGGTACTTGGAAATATCCATATTTTTCATTGTCCGCCGACATTTTGGGAATTCTTTATAACACTACCTTGAGTGGTGACTTTACATGCTTCATTATGTAGTCCCACAACAATGTTATGATACTTCAGAAGTTTGCATGTTTTCTTTTGGTGGTTACTAAGGGACTCAATGTCTCCACTCCATATTTTTGTCTAAGTATCTTCTACGTAGGATCAAACCACTTTGTATGGTAAACAAAAAGCAACTTGTTTTCATTGGTTTGGAGTGTTCATCTAATCCTATATGGGTTTGGGTTCCAAGTTTTTGATTCATTGGTTCAATCAAAGATCTACCACTTCTCATCTCGTAAGTGTCAACAACATCACCAACAACAAATTTTTCTATCTACCTTGATATCATTCAAGGTCGGTGCTTATATTGTTGGCAGAATGATATAGATTCTACTCCATATGATTTACATATGTATTGTCATCTCCGGTTACTGTAATTACGATATTAATATTGTGGATCCATTTATTGAATCCTTTTTGATTTCCTAGTAATAAGGGCTAATTGAGATTTTTATGGGGATGGCTGCGATATTTTCTCAACTTGTTTTGTGTACATATGTAATGTCATATCCAATTACTATAATTAGGATATTATTGTTGTGGATTCATTTATCAAATCCTTTTCAGTTTCTTAGTCATAAGGACTAATTGATATTTTCATGGGGATGGTTGAGATAATTTCTCAACTTATTCCTTATTTTGTGTATAGACCCTAATTTGTTAAATTTGGAGAACCTTTCTTTCCTTAGTATTTTGAGATAGTTTTTCTCTTATAAATTTATTTAAGCTTCTTATTTGATCAATAACATTTATTGAGAGTTTGTATAACTTTCTTTTGTGTACGAACTTAGTCAATGAGTGGTATTTCCCACTTCGTTGAGAAATCCTACATCAAATACCATCATTGTGTGAATAGAAAAAGTAGATAAGGGGTTTTACAAACAAAATTTGCAAAGAAGAAAGTCACAAAAAGTAAGCAAAAATATTAGGACTCCAAAGGGATTATTTTCTTTTATTAAAAGGGTTTTCTATCTAAAATAGATGGCTAATGATTGCCACAAAGTGGGGTGACTATGCTTATAATGTCATGTTGTTTGACCCAAACAATTGTTGAAAGACGTTGTCATTGATTTCAAAGGCTATCCAAATGAAAGAGAAAGTTGCATAGTCAAATAGCATATTTCAAAAAAAAAAAAAATTGATATTCCATTTGGGTACCCTATCATTGAATGAATTTTTACTCCATTTACCTAGCAAAAATGGAAGCATAACATATATGGTTGGAAAGCTTATTCTAATAGATTTCCAACAGTATATGGCATTCCCACTAATTCCTCAAGTTTAAGGAGAAATGATTTTTCGAATATTTAGTATACATTCAACCAGTTGCACAAGCTAGTCCAGCGAGAGGACAAGTTAACCCAGTCTAAACCCCGAATGCACTATAAATAGGCGCTCAAAGGAGCATTTCAAGTCACTTGCTCAAGCAAGTTCAAATCTATTCAAACAAGCGAAGAAAAAGAATTCTAAGGTTCATACCTCATGAAATAGAAGTGAAAATGAGTTGATTTGCAGATACTTTCTTGGGAAGGATTTTGGCACATTTTTAAGGGTTTTTGGCTTATTTTGGAAAGGCTCTTAGCTTATTTTGAAAGGACTTTTGGCACACCTTTTCAAGGTTTCTGGTCCTAGATAAAAGGTTGATTGCAAACACGTTCCTAAGGGCCAAACCATTTCCCCTTTGAAGGCCAAATTTTAGATTTGTGTAGAGGACCTAATTCCAGTGTGTAAGGCTGAGTTTCAAGCCTATCCTAAAAGAAATGACTTATCCCTACTGAGGCTAAATTTTAGGGCCAAAGTTCTAGTACAAACAAGGCCAAACTTAGGCATGTTTTAAAGTCCAAATCTTGGTGTGTTTGAAGGTGAGTTTAAGGTCTTTTTTTAAGATCGAACATTGTTTATGTTGATGAGGTCAAACCTATGGAGGAGATAGAGTTCTAGAAGTCAATTCTAATAGCTTGAGGGTTGTGATTAGGTGCATTAAAGTCCAAGTTTCAATCCTGGTTTGGAGCCTGTTAAGGCTAAGTTTTGTTAATAAGGAGGTTGAGTTCAAGGACAATTTCTTGAGGCAAGTTGTGTTTGGGAATCTTAGTGCTTGTGTGAATGGAAAATAAGTTGCTACCAAGAGGGAAGGCTTTATTTGATTAATATTGACTCGTACAAGCTTTGGTGTTGATAAATCGGGAGGTTGATGCTTCCTTTCAGTTGATGTTGATAAACTAGGGAGTTGGTGCTTCCTTTTAGTAGATACTGATAAATTTGAATGTACTTTTTATATATATTAAGAGAAACATTCTATGGTTTTCTCCCACTTTGGGCTTCCATGTAAAAAAAATTGTGTTATGTATATTTATGGGCTTTGCTTTACATTTGTAGATGCATTTACAAGTTTTTGAAGTAAAAAATTGTTAATACCAATTCACCCCCCCCACCCTATTATTGTTGAATATTTCAACAATTGGTATTAGAGCCAAGTTAAATTAGAAATAATCTGACCACTTGAAGGTGGATCTCAGCAAGACTCATGGAAAAGCAAGCAAAATACACCAAACATGGTCCGACATTGTTAAATGGACAAATTATGCCTTTTGGAGCATAAAGTTAAGATTGTTCTTACAAGAAAAAGGATTTGATTTTTGGCAAGTTGTTCTAAATGAATACAAGGTACCAGTGTCATTTGAAAACATTCAAAGGTTGTGTATACCCTTCTAGGAGGGCTGACATGATCAGAATTTGTCAAGGTTATGCATTGTGAATCAATAAAGGAAACCAGAGACAAGCTTTAAGAATGTGTTTCAAGGATATGAAAAGGTTAAAGGGGCCAAACTTAAAACTTATTGATGACAATTTGAACACCTAGAGATGAAGACATTGTAACTTTCTTCATGTTGATGAAATGGTGAATATTATGACAGGACTGGAAGAGAAGATCACCAAAATAGTCATCGTTTAAAAGATACTAATATCTATCCCAATGAGATCTGATTCTAAAATCTCAGCTTTAGAAGAAAGACAAGTTCTAGCTACATTGGGCATGAATGAGCTACATGGAATTCTTACACCATATGAAATGAGGACAAAACCAGAAAATACATCCAAAAGGGAAGCAACTTTCAAGGTTTGCAAGAGGATAAGGAAGAACAAGCAAAATTCAAAAACAAGTTCTAATTGTAGTAATGATTAATAAAATGAAGAAGAAGCCAACTTCGTGAGAAAGTTAAAAATAGGAATTGGAAAATATAAAGGTAAAATTCATTTAAAATGTTTTCAACGTCGTAGAATTGGTCATTATGCTTCTAAATGTAATTTTGCAAAGGGGTCAAATAGTGATGAAGAAGAAAGTTATAAGAAAGAAAAGAAATATTAGAAAGAACAAGGGAAAAATCTTCAAGAATAAAAGTCTCTAATCAAGAGAAGATAGTAGCACATCTGATGAAGATGATGATAGCAACCATGATTATGATCTTCATGGCATTACATACTCAGGATGAAACCCCTGAAAACTATGAAAGAAATCATGAAAAAAAAGAAGTGATCTTGACGCAGAATTGATTAGTTCCTAAAACAATCTTAGAAGAACAAGGAAGAAAAATCTCATACTCAAGGAAGAGGTCAATAAAGTAAAACACTGTTTACAAAGTCCTAGCAGAAACTCTAAAAGACCAAACAAAGTATCATAAATCTGAAAGTACAATTAAAAGAAGCCAAAATGATTGAAGAAACACTCAAAATACAACTAGAAGAGAAGGAGAGAATAGTCAAGAATCTAGAAGTTGAAATAGTCTCCTTGAGAAAGGAACTACAGAAGAAGGATATACAGCATAACTTTAACAATAGTACCAAAATATTGGATGAAATCATCATCACCAGAAACCATTCAATGACATGTTTGGACTAAGATATAAACAAAATAATATTGATAAAGGTTCAAGCTCTATGATGATAGGAAATGAAGCAAAGCAAGGAAGTTATGTTGATGTGCTCAAGGGTCCTATCAAGAAGGAAGAATACAAGTCACTAAAGGAGGGTGTACAACAACCAACAATGAAGAAGATTCAAGAAGAAGATCACAGCTTCAAAAGCACAACACCATCAAGAAGACCACCTACACTCAGGTACTAGAATATTTTTCTTGGAGTGTGTTATTCTTGTAATAATTTTGGGCATGAGGCTATAAACCATAGAGCCTGTGCAAGGGGTAGAAACACAAGAAATAGCGATGAAAATCCCAACTACTATGGAAATCATGTTAAAAAATCTCATGAGGTTTTCCACACAAATTATAATAGTTTTGGTGCTCTTAGTTACGAAAATGAATGTTACAAATGCAACAATTTTGGACACATACCTAGAAATTATAGAAGTAATTTGATAGTTACTTCAAGGTTAACAAGGCAAATGTCTATCCGCCATATGGGGGGACAACCAAGAACTTGGAAAAAAGCAGGAAGATTTGAAGGTTGAGGAATGTGGGCTTGCTCTACAAGCCCAAAGCGCAAGAAGTCAATAGTATATTGATAGTGGATGCCTAAAGCATATGACTAGAGACAAAAACATATTTGTAACATAGAAGAAAGAAAAAGAAGGATTTGTCACTTATCGAAATGATAACTCTCCCAAAATTACAAGGAAATGCACAGTTAGCCTTGGACGCAAAGATGTGGTGGTGGAAAATATTTTACTTGTTGAAGATATGAAGCATAATTTGCAAAGTGTCATCCAAATGTATGATTAGGGACACACACTTCTATTCAATTCAATAGAATGTGAAATAAGGGAAGAAGGGTCAAGGAAATTGGTTGCAACAGTAAGAAGAACTCCAAACAACATATACACCCTAAATGAGATTGGAAACGATAGATTTTGCTGGAAAAGGAAGATGAAAGTTAGCTTTGGCATAGGAGAATGGGGCATATACACTTTAAAAATCTTTGTCAAAATCAACAAAAAGGAAGTTGTAAGGGATATGCTTGAAATACTAGGTGCAATTATTGTCAGTATGGAAAACAACAAGAGTTGAGTTCAAAACTAAGGAACGTTCCACAATAAAACCATTGGAACTTGTACACACTGATTTATGTGGGCCAACAATAATAGAAGGACTAGATGGCGAACAATACTTCATATTACTTGTTGATGACTACACAAGCATGACCTTCGTTTGTTTTCTTAAAAATAATCCAAAGCTTTTGAAAATTTCAGAGTATTCAAGGAACTTTTTAAAAATGGAACCAATTTGAAAATCAAATATTTGAGATCAGATAATGGAGGAAAATTTACTTCAAATGAATTCAATGACTACTATGAAGAACATGGAATAAGAAGACACTTCTCAACAACTAGAACTCCTCAGAAAAATGAAGTGGTTGAAAGAAAGAATAGAATTATAGATAAGATCACTAAAACTTTGTTGCGTGAATCCAATCTAATTAATATCTTGTTGGGTACAAGTTGCACCAAACTCCATATTTATTGTGGAAGGGAAGGTCAGCGAGTGTCAAGAATTTCAAAATATTTGGAAACAAATGTCACATAGATGACCAGAACTTAGGAAAGTTTGCCTCTTGGTTAGATGAAGACATACTTGTTGGGTACTCATGTAAAAGAAAAGCATACAAGTGCTACAATCTTAGACTCAACAAGATAGTAGAAAGCATCAATGTAAAAATTGATGAAACAAACTTGCTGAAGACCAAGAAGGAAAGCAAAAATCCACACATCTTTGAAGAAAAAGAAGAGGAAGAACCAAAGCAAGAGGAAGAGAAAGAAGAGAAGCAGCCAGAGGCAAAACAAGAAGTGGATAATCAACAGGATTATCAGAAAACTTCTAAGACACCTAAACGTTGGTATCAAAAAAATCGTCCACTAGAACAAATCATTGGGGATAAGAGTGCAGGAGTAGAAACCAGAAGAAGAAGAAAAGCACAAGCATCGAAGCGAGGACATCAATCATTATTGTCCACAATTGAACCAAGTAACTTTGAGGAAGCTAGACATGATGAACATTAGATCAAGGCCATGTAAGAAGAACTAAATCAAATTGAGAAAAATGACACATGGGAACTAGTTCCGAGACCCAAAAAAATGTGATTGGTACAAAATGGGTTTCCAAAACAAACTAAATGAAGATGGAAAGGAGACCAAAAACACAACAAAGGTAGTGTGAAAAGGATATTCCCAAGTTGATGGGATAGGCTTTGAAGAAACTTTTTCTCCGATAGCCAACATGGACGCAATCAAAATGCTCTTGGCCTATGCATGCTCTAAAAGAATCAAATTTTATCAGATGGATGTAAAATCAATCTTTCTTAATGGGAAGCTAAAAGAAGAAATTTACATAGAACAACTAGAAGGATTCCTATTATCAAAAGATGAAGTATGTTTTTAGATTGAATAAAGCCATGTATGTATTTAAGCAAGCCCCTAGAGGTTGGTATTGAAGATTGGACAAGCATTTGCAGCGACAAGGATTCAGAAAGGGAAATGCAAATAATAATATTTACATAAAGGAAGATCTAGCCAATGTGATCATCATTGAAGTACACATTGATGACATCATCTTTGGAAGTGATGATGATAGATTAAGTTGGAACTTTGCAAAAGATATGCAAAATTAATTTCAAATGTATTTGCTTGGGGAGTTGACTTTCTTATTGGGACTCCAAATATCTAGATGGGGGCATTTTCATCTCTCAAACCAAGTGCATAAAATAAATGTTGAAGAAATTCAAAATGGAAGACTGCAAACCTGTGAGCACTCCTATGGTCACCGAATGTAAGTTGAGCAAAGAAGATGAATCCAAAAAAGTAGATCAAAGACTCTATAGATCAGTGATTTGTAGCCTACTCTATGTGACAGCTTCAAGACCAAATGTGATGCAAGCAATTGGACAGGTGCAAGATTTCAAGCAGCATTGAAGGAAACTCATGTTCTAACAATGAAAAGATCTTTAGATGTCTCAAAGGATCAACAAACTTTAGGTTGTGGTATCCAAAAGGAATGGAATTGACACTTGTGGCTTACATAAATGCAGATTGGACATGAACTATAGATGACAGAAGAAATACAAGTAGAGTAGCATTCTACTTGGGAGATTGTTTAATATCTTGGTTGAGCAAGAAGCAATTTTTAGTATCCATGTATACAACAAAAGCAGAGTACATTGCAGTGCAACATGTTGTACTTAGATCCTCTTGATGAAGCAAACCTTACCAGATATACAAGTAAAATATAATGAGCCTATTTTGATACATTGTGACAACACTAGTGTAATAAACATTTCCAAGAATTCAGTGACGCATCCCAAGACCAAGCATATTCCTATTATGTTTCACTTTCTAAGGGAGCAAGTCACATAAATGAATAGAAAATTAGAGTATGTTGGGACGAATGAACAGATTGTAGACATCTTCACCAAACCGCTTCCTAGAGAGACTTTTGAATATCCCAAACAAAAATTAGGAGTAATTTCTACTTCAAATTGATTTGCACAATCTTCTACAAAGAAAGACAAGGGGAGTTACCCTTTTCCATTGATGTCAAAGGGGAGAAAAAGATCAAGAAGCATAAAGACAAAGGGAGCATGTTCACAAAGGGAGTATGATGGTTGCCATAAATGACAAAGGGGGAGATTGTTGAAATAAGTTGCCATTGATGTCAAAGATTGTCCAAATGAAAGAGAAACTTACCTATTAAAATAGAAAATTTCGAAATAATGTTTTGGATTTTTTATGCCCTATTTGGGCACTATCTTTGAATGCATTTTTACTCCAGTTATCTAGCTCAAATGGAAGCATAACAAATTTGGTTGGAAAGCTTGTTCTGAGACCTTTCCAACAATATATGGAACTCCAATTAACTCCTCACAATTGAAGAGAAATGTTTTTTTCGAATATTCACTCTACATTCTGCCAACGACACATGCCAGCCCAACCAGTGGACAAGTCGACCTAGTCTAGACCGCAAATGTGCCATAAATAGGCATGAGAAAGAGCATTTCAAGTCACTCACTCAAGCAAGTTCAGGTTTGTTCAAACAATTGAAGAAAAGGAGCTCATTTGGAGAGACATTCTAGGAAAGGATTTTGGCACAATTTTTTAAGGGATTTTGGCTTATTTTGGAAAGGTTGTTTGGCTTATTTTGGAAGGATTCTTTGGCACACCTTTTGATGGTTAGAAGGTTGATTGCAGACCTATTTTTGAGAGCCAAATATTGTCCCCTTTGAATGTCGAATTTCAAATTTCTGTAGAGATTTGAGGGCCAAATTTCAAGCATGCCCTGAGAGCAATGACCTATTCCTATTGAGGCTTAATTTCAAGACCAAATTCTAGTACAAAGAAGGTCGAACTTAGGCTTGTTTTGAGGGCCAAATCCTAGTGTGTTTGAAAGCAAGTTTTAACTATGATTTTTATAGATCTAACATTGTTCTCTATTTAGGAAGTGGGACCCTATGGAGGAGGTAGAGTTCTAGAAGTCAAGTTTTAATTGCTTAAGGGTTGAATTTAGATGCATTGTCCAAATTGCAGTGTTGTTTAAGGCATATTAAGATCAATATTTGTTGATAACAAGGTTGGGCTCAAGGATCATTTGTTGAAGGAACTTTAGTTGCTAAGAAGGTTGTATCTGGGACACTGAGTGCTTGTGTAGAGACAAAGGAGTAGCTACCAAGAGGGCAGACTTTCTTTGACTAATAAATACTCTTGTACAAGGTTTGGTGTTGATAAATCAAGAGGTTGGTACTTCCTAATTGTTGGTGTTGATAAACAAGGTAGTTGGTGCTTCCTTTCACTTTGTTGACAAATTTGAATGTACTTTTGATATATATTAAGAAAAGTGTTTTGTGGCCTTCTCCCACTTTGGGCTTCCACAAAAATTTGTGCCCTGTATATTTATGTTCTTTGCTTTATATATGTGGATGCATTTACAAGATTTTGAAGTTAAAAATTGTTAATATTGATTCACCCCCACTCTCAATATTTTTAAATATTCCAACAAGAATGCCCCAACAATGTTCTCCAAAATAGTCATAGTAACCTTTAGGAAGTATATCCACAACTGTCTGGGAACTTAAACAATTTGATCATCTATTGAAGGACTATGTTACGATATCATGGCTAATGTTCCTGAGAAGTCAACAACCGCAAATATCCCTACCTAAAGAAATGCATACTTTGCACACCATTCAATGTTGCATTTGGCCATATTCTTTGCAAAAAATGTAGTGTAGTAGATGTGACTAAAATAGTGATTATTATCAATCTAGAGGATCCAACCAACATTCCCACATTGTTGTTGACCCTGGACAATACTCAATACTACTAGAATTTTATCAAAGTGTATGTTGTTATCACAAAACCAATGGAGCACCTTCTTAAGAATTTGTAAGGCTTCGTTTGGACTATAGAATGCCCTCCTAGAAGGATTGACCATGGTGCAACTTGCTCCAAAAGTTAATGCATTACCTATTGGGTAGGCACTTTTAAGTCCTTTGTAGATCATTTTACACTCGAGTACTTGGTGAACAAGACAATCCTTGAAAACTCATTTATTGATAGTCATTGTTGTTCCAAGGGTCTAACTTTGAGGTCTTAATGAAGCCAAGGACCATTGGGTTAAACCATTTATTTAGAGTTTAAACTACGAAGTTGGAGGGTTGCTTAATGACCAACGATTAGACTCTAATTTGCCCACTGTGGAAGTGGTACCAAATTACTTGGAAGACATCAACATCTTCTTGATTACACGAATTGTGCCTTAGGGATGCTTTGCGGTAACAAAGAAACAACTCGTTGTAAGGGTTGAAAACAATTAACTAATTGTAGGACAATTATACAAGTTGGAGATATACAAGATAACTAGAAGTGTTTTGTGGACACCATGGAGTATGGCCACAACTCAATAAGTGTTGCAAGGAGGATTATGGTGAATCATAGTGTTCAAGGATGCAAAAAACTATGGTAAGTGCTACGACATGTGCCAACAAATAAGATGACCTTCCAGTAGGGATGATTGTCATTACACTTAGTAGTTGCATTACAACCCTTTGAAGAATGGGTGATAGACTTCAAAAGAGCCATCGACCCTCTGCTAGGTACTCTAGAGCATGCTACATCATCACCATCATTGATTATATGACCCAATGGGTAAATGTGACACCATCACAACACTAGCATGGATACAACTACAAGGTTCATCTTTGAAAACATGTAATGCATTTTTAGTTGTCCCAAAAGCTTGATAACTAATTAAGGTAAGCATTTCATGAGCTTGAACATTAGGACAATGATTTAGGAACTTATGATGCAACATTAAACCCAACTATCTATATCATTCACAATCGTATGGGATGGTTGGAGCATTTAACAAGACATTAGAGCACAACTTAACAAAGATTTGTTTTTTCAATAGCAATGACTAGGATAAGTGAATAACAACATTACTCCAATGCTTTCTACCTCATCAACGCAGCTGATTAGCTCACTGACGGGTAGAGGTGAAAACAACCCAACACTATAATATGCATATAGCTACAAGATTCATATTTGAAAACATCATATCCAAGTTTGGTTCTGCTGGAGACTTGGCAACTATTTAATGTAAACATTTCATGAGCTTCACTACTAAAACCATGACCCGGGAATTTATGATGCCATATCATAGCAATAACCCATATAATGTGCAAGCAAAAAGAATGGAGGAATTTAACAAGATATTAGAGTAGGGCTTACTAAAGGTTTGTGTTGTCAACTATGATGACTCGTATAGCAAGAATATAGCTACAAGATTCATCTCTGAAAACATCATATCCAAGTTTGGTTCTGCTGGAGACTTGGCAACTAATTAATGTAAAAATTTCATGAGCTTCACTATTAAAACCATGACTCGAGAATTTATGATGCAATATCATAGCAACAACCCATATAATCTGCAAGCAAATGGAATCGTTAGGGAATTTAACAAGATATTAGAGTAGGGCTTACTAAAGGTTTGTGTTGTCAACTACGACGACTCATATAAGCAGATACCAATGTTACATTATGACCTGCTACATCATTGCCATCACTAATTACCTCACCAATGAGTAGAGATAACAACAACCAAGCATTATAGCATGAATACCTGTCACATGGATTTGGTTCAAGTTCAAGTTTGACAACAATAAAGCTCAATTCAAATTTGAATTTAGTGATAATGTTCAGATAAGGTTTTTTCATTAAGTTCGAATATATACATATTCTAAATTTTCAGTAAGTAAAGCAATGCTCTATTGCTTCACTGTAAAACAATAAATAATGCTCTACTGACACAGTAAAGCTTACCATGAAATTTATATAAACTACAAAGAGAATATAATTCGTACTCTGTGTTACTGTTAATGTCTACAAAAGAATCTTCTATTAAGGCGCACAAGAGCCTAGAGAAACAAGGAATCTTGCACACATATATTTGGCATATGAACAAAAACTAAAGAAAGAATATAAAATAAGGCAAAAGCTCGAAAGCCGAGGCTCCATAGGTGGGAGAACCAAACTCCCATCTATGCATCAAAGAATTAAGACAATTCCACCATATAAATATCGTCCGTCACCTTTGTGACATAATATGCAAGTCAAGTTTTAGTGATATTTGGGAAAAGATTCAACAATATGTTCAGTGTCTCTGACGCGTACTTTCTCGCAAATAAGTAGCAAGGTTTCCGCTCGCCGTTGACCATGCAAGGACGAATGGTCTGTTGTTTCTGTAAAAGCAGAACAAAAACGATTACATTATAACTTGACTTATATAACTGGAGCCAAAAAGCCTATGAAAAAGAGTAATTTACCATCACTTCCTGTCCGTAGTCATACACAAATGGACTAATAATTTATATATAAACAAATCAGACAAATTAGGTCAGTAGATGAGCAACAACCCAATTAATTGAGACATTGTGATAACATTATGGACTGATGATACAAACTCCAAATATTAATAGAAATGGCAGTACAAGGTAATAAAGAAAATTTACTTATTACCAAACAAAGTCACAAGCATAAACAATAGCATTTGAAGAAATCTGCCAACATATCTTGAGAAATGTTTGTATATTGTTCAAATACATTTGTTTAAACTTTAGATCAAGAAATCCATTGCCCATCAAAACACAAAATATTTGTGCAAGGTTTTTGGATCACTTCCTGTACGTAGTCATACACAAATTGACTAATAATTTATATAAAAACAAATCAGACAAACTAAGTCGGTACATGAGAAACAACCCTATTAATTGAGACATTGCGAAAACATTATAAACTGATGATACAAACTCCAAATATTAACAGAAATGGCAGTACAAGGGAGTAAAGAAAATTTATTTATTACCAAACAGAATCACAAGCATAAACAATAGCATTTGAAAAAATCTGCCAATATATCTTGTGAAATGCTTGAATATTGTTCAAATGCATTTGTTTAAACTTTAGATCAAGATATCCATTGACCATCAAAACACACAATATTTGTGTAAGATTTTTAGATTACAAGCACAGAAGAATCTAGTTGTCAAAAGAAAACAAGAATAGCAATTGACAGCATGACACACAGACAGAATGAGAGAAACAAGACTGATAAATAGAAAAAAAGAGACTAACTCAAATTGTTATTTCATTCATTACCATGAGTACATATTTATAAGACTCTCTAGGAGAAAGTAATGCGCACTAGATTGTGGTTCCTTGCGCATGCACATAAGAGCAAAAATAAATTGCCAGTGTCAGTCAACTAGCCATAAATGATGTTGCTATAAATGGAGTTAGTGAAGCACAAGTGAGAAATCATGCATGTATGTCATGCATGCAGATCTAGAGTTCCATGCAACCAATGCATGCATTACTCGACTCCAAAAATAGAACTGAACACTACCAGAAAAGTGTGCACCTGTCTAGGAGGCATATATAGCCAAGAGAGTGCGCTCTAAATGTCATGTCACTGCCTTGTCACTACCTGCTATAAGTAGACCATGTTGAATTTCCACAGCACTAGAGAGTCTAGGTTTGGGTTTTATAATCTGACACAACCAACTCAAATGCCACAACAATACTACTTTGCACAGTGGAATAAACACAGCAGTAAATCAAGTAGTGCACACTAGACAACTTTTTACAATTTTAAACCCAACTTTGTTATATTAGTCAATATTTAATACAGCTGTCTAGAGCTCCCATACCAGGGATCATGGCCCTCATACAATCACTGATACAAGAAATACAACTAGGGTTTGGTGTCAGTCCTTTGACAAACAATCTACCCTGAACAAGATACAAACTGACCTACTCGCTGATATAGCCGGCCTCATCTCCTTTTGGTCAACGTCAGCTGGCCCTTATGCTTCCAATCTGCACCTCCACTAATCTGCTTCTATCAATGATCATAAGACCTTCAGGTCACTGAACACGGCTCCAACCAATGCTGCCCTCTAGCTGCTCCTTAGTCCAAGTCATCAGCACATAGGGACTTTTGTTTGCTGTTCACAACTCCGTTTGTGAACAGCTCTTGGGTTGCCCACTTCTGCCTTCCTCTGCTGCCATATGAAGACAAGTCAAGGGCAAGGAGGCTGCCCACTTTCACTGTAGAATGTCCTTCTTCAACAGTAGAATAGGGCTTGTTCACTAGCCCTCTTTGGCTGCCACTTCTTCCTTCAAGGGACCAACCACTAGGCCAACCAATCTGTCTCTCCTAGCAGACTTGAAGTCGTGCACTTAGAGCTCCAAGGACACCTTGTTGCCCTCCAAACAGACCTTAAGATGGCCTCCAAAACTCTGTCCAAATTGGACACTACACCGACCTAGCAACCATCAAATTTGGAAGAACAAATACATACCTCTTCATACATCACAGGGCCTGTGCATACGGATGTAGGTTCTCAGGCTGGTTAGGGCTTTTGACAGTCCACGTCAAGCCTACCTTTCTGCTCCACAACCCTCCTCAAGTCTGTGGTCCTCCTGCTTCAAGCTTTCTCCATGTGTTGGCTTCTACCACTGTTGACAACTGTTTTACACCCTTTAGCCCCTCCAAACCAGAGGCCACAGGGCTCGACCCCTCCTTCCATAACACACGGAAATTGTGACCAGATCTTTGGATATTTTAGCTCCTCAAACATGCACAGAAAGACTGCCCTTGATGCTCCTCCAAAACTTGACCTGCCCTTCTACCAATCTCGGCTCCTAGAGAGTTACAAGAAGAAACAATGGTCTGCAGGTCGCAGCCTATTTCAAATTCCCTTCTACCAATCTCGGATCCTTCTTAACTTCGTCTAGTTCCAATGGTCTGTGGGTCGCAGCCTATTTCAAATGCTCTCCAATTATGATGAGTTGCACTTGGGTGATGACGAATGGAGATGCTCCTCTCCCTTATTTATATGCTTTTCTTGGCTAACATCTAGCCCTTCCATGAGGGTTTTTTCAATTCACGGCCAACTTTATCCTCTAGCCATTTAGCGCACATAAAACATAAATAAATTATTTTCTCAAAAACGACAAGGCCTCTCTTGGTGTTCTTGGCAGCCCCTTGCTCCATTAAGGGTGCCCCATATTCTCGAAGTGCCAAATCACAAAAACCATGCTTGGTTTCACACCCGCAAGTTTGGGTGCAAAACCCACCTCTTGGGCACTTATAGCCCACAAGTGACTTTGTGGTGCCAAATTCCTCCACAACTCTATACCCTAGGGTTTGGAGTACCTCCTAAGCTACCAATCTCAACAGACCATCTGCTAAAAATAGACATGATACAAATAGCAGTACTATACAGTATTAAAATAATAAAATGTGCATGAACACCAACACTTTCAATATATTCACATATGCTAACTGTTACCACCAAAATTTTCAACTGCTTTCAAGAAATATTTTCCCATTATCTCAAACAACCATCTTGTTCGAACTGGAGACAAATAATGAATAACAAAATCCCACATAAAATCAAAAACAACGGCAATGACAAACAGAGTCTAGTGCCAATCCCTTGATTTCTCCTATGGTGGATCTGAAAAGAAAGGAATAGACTTATCTTCAAGGACAGAATGAAGATATATGGAAGGAACCAAGTTAGCACCTAAAACAAATACTTCAGTCCTTGGCATGGTAACGAAAGCCCAAAAAAGAACACCAAGAGCAGAGAATTTTGGCCATATTGGGCATATATCTAAAAGCCATTGGAAATATATATATATATATATATATACACACACACACTTTTCCTCCCCTCAAGCTCGATCTTTATAAGCACGGTCTCTGCCTCCACAAGACTTTAACAAACTCAGTTCTAATGGAGCATCAAAAGGCAACCCAGGGAGAGGAGGGGCACAGGAAGAGACTTTGGAGATACCCTAGGGAAACATTCTAAAACTTTTGCAAGATTCCTTGTGACAAACAAATAATGCAGTTGAATTAAAGGCTCTGGAAATTCAACTTCTCATTGCCACTACTCAAAACTATAAGAGACTTAATACGGAATGATACTCGCCCATCCTAGTGAATGCTCTTAAGCGTGTATTGAATGGAAACAATCTAGAAAAAATGACAAATAACTAGAGGGTTACCTCTGGATGGGAATCCATTAATCAAATTCTCTTGATAATCCCTCTCCATGTTAGGTGCAATGCTAATCGTCTTGCAAACAGACTAGCCAATGAAGTGGTAAACAATGAACCCCTCTCCATCTTAGGTGCAATGCTAATTGTCTTGCAAACAGACTAGCCAATGAAGTGCTAAACAATGAACCTCAAAACTTAGAGGACAAATGGGAAAACATGACTCAAAACAAACTAGAGGACTGCATGAATATTCAAAAATCAGATTTGCCACCACCATATAGGGTATTATGGGAACAATCATTGACTTTAATTCAGTGTGGTACACCATCAAGATGAAGAGTACACCTGTCAATCTCACCAATAGGGGGCAGCGGGATTGTATCATGGAAAACTGTGTTAATATGAATGCAAAACAAGGAACATTTATTGTGGTTAATTTCTCTCATTTGGAGCTCTGGTAACCAAATACCCTATGTCAAGATGATCAATTTGCACAGCTGCTCCCTTGAAATGGAGATAGAGTGAAAATTAACTCCAAAGGGAAACTGTAGCAAGGCTCTAGAATTGCAGGAAGGGTTAGTAGTGTTGAAACTACCTCAGCAGAAGTTTGGGTTCTCACTGGGATATCAAAGCAGCACATTTTGTTTCCCCTCGGGTCAAAACCTTCAGTTTGATACCTCTAGGAGTCGAGGTTTGCAGTGGGCTATAAGTGAGGACCTTTCTGGGCCCTTTGAGTCTGTTTGGCAACCCATCATGGTTTGAAATCACCTATACCTCAGTCTATAGTCACAGTGTCTATTCAGAAATCTAAGATGAACCAGCTGAAGAAGGTAGCAAAACTTCTAGGGGAAGATGACCGAATGTCCGTAGTGAACTTCCCACTCTACATCAAAGAGTAACCCAGGCAAGGAAAGAATCCATGGAAGTAGATGGCAGCTACCACAGGAGGTTTTCCACAAACATCTCACTAAGGTTGAGGAAATTGACGATAAAGTCGAGGAAGAACAGTGTTGAATTTTCCACCTCACTTAAGAATCAGGTTTGATTCTAATATCACGATCACACACACACTCAAATGCCACAACACAAGAACTTTGCACAGCGGAATAGCATACAACAATGAATCAACTAGTTCACAAGACAATGTTTAACCTAAAACTTGTTATATTACAAAACTTAATACAACAAATGTAGGGCTCCCGTACCAAGGATCATGGCCCTAACAATCAGTCCTGATACAAGAATAACTAGGGCATGGTATCAACACCTATGATCACTAATCTTTCCCTGAACAAAGTACACTTGACTTGTTGAAGGTGCACACTACAGTCCTTTCAGTCCACGAACCTTAAAACACATATGGCGGGTACTATGCCTTCTCTTTTGTTGCTCACAAGTTTTCTAGAACCTCAAAAGTACTTGTATCCTCAGTTGTCAATACACCTCTATCAATCACTCTTGGCTGCTCCAAGACTACTGAACATAAGTTGCCTTCACACAATGTCTTTTCCTGCTCCAAAAGGTCACTGTCATAAGGTATTTAAACTGTCTTCCCTCCAGTTGTCCTTTGCTCCTCAAAGACACTAGCACATAGGGTCTTTATTGTTGCCCTCTTATTTTTTCTCTGCTGCTCAAAGAGGACAATACTTATGGCTCCCCAAAATTGCCCTAACACAGTGACAAATCAGCACCTTTGTCACTCTTCTTAGGGCAAGCCAAAATTGCCCTCACTTAGTCCACAACTTTGATTGATCTAGGGATTCCAACACTCAGCCACTTAATAGTCCCTTTCTCCACAAAAGTGATTGTTCTTAGGTTGCCTTGAGACACCTGTCCATAAGACATGAACAGACTTCCACCCAGCACCCCTCCTTGAAAATATTGCCACTTGACCGCTTAACAAACTTGGTCCTATGAAAAATCTCAATCCAGGATTGTTTTGTGCACTTCCACAGGAAACTCGACCCTTATACCTCCATTGCAACTACTCACTACTTTGCGTATAGAGTTTTATTCACCTTCGCTCCACTCTTCATGAACTCAACCCTCATTCGACAAGAAAGACACCCTCTTGGCCTCATGCACAAGGGATTTTGGCCTTCCTTCCTCCTTCAACCTGTACCAAAACATGAGACAAAAAGAAAAAAGAAAACACTAATTTTTGCTCCTTATCCAACTCGACATCCTAAGGTATGTGACCTCCTTTAGCTTTGTCTTTACTTGAGTAGAAATGCACTTGTGGTAGCCTTCAAAGAACTAATCTCGTCTCTACTTATATCAATCTTGGTGGAGTCTATTTTGCCCTCAAGGGTCACTACTTCAACCAAGATGACTTGGGTTGGAGAGCTCAAACACAGATAACATAAGAGATAAAATTATTTTTGTTGACCTTTGACCACACCATTGAAGCCATAGTTGCCCGTTAGACCCTCACAGGTGCCCCACATGCTCTCAATGATCAAACCATCAAATTCTCCATTCGGTTTCACGCCCACAACTTTGGGTGCAAAACCCACTGCTTGGGTACACGAACCCACAAAGCCCTTGTGGGTCAACCTCTCCCAAACCCAAACCCTAGAGTGTGGGAGTACCTCCCAAGCTACACAGATCAACACTCCCTCTTAGCGAGGGAGGTGCTTCCAACAATCAGAAGGATCTCGTCATCATTGCTAGCGACACTAGCCCAATCTCTGACATTCACCATTGCAACATACCCTATAGAATGAACCACGATCGTCTCGATAGTCTCTCTACCACCAAAAGCTTCCCACTTCTTCCTGTCGTAATAGGCCTTCATCCCATCCCACGATTCTGATGCAGGAGCATCCTGCTCAGAATATTATTGTTCATTTGGTTGATTTAGGGGGTGATGTTTTTAATTATTTTTAGGAATTTTGTATAGATTGAGTGAGAAATCTATGTGTGAGGTTTTCAGTTGTGAAATATTCTCAACTATGTGAGAATATCGGGGATAATTGATATGTGTAGATCTCTTAGAGATCTTAGGGACTACGACATCCTCGGATAGGAATTAGTTGAGTAAATTATGGGAAAATCATGGATTTAGTATAATCCATTTTTATGTAAATAATCTATAAATGTAAGCCTGCAAGGAGAGTGAAAAAAACAAGTGTTAGAGAGTGTTAGAGAGAGCTAAGTAGTAATGAGAGTAAATCAGAGCACGAGGTGTTTTGAATATATATGTAAATACTCTTATGAATGAAAGGAGTTTTGTGTTGAAAACGTGTTTCTGTGTGATCTTTTATTATGTAATTTGCTTTCGTTGATTCCTTAAATCATAGGCTGAATCTCTGTTAAATACAAGAAATTGTGTGTGGAGTTTGGTGTTTGAGGATCACCTGAACAAAGGCGTTAATTTGTTGATCGTCGATTGAAAGCAGACAAAGACTAAATAAACTTGGCGGAATGAGGAAACCTGACGAATTCGCGAGAAAACCAGAAGAACATCTCAATCGTCTGATCGGACCGATCCATCAGATCTAACGGTCATCACATGCCAACAAGCGCGAAGGTTAATTCCAAAAACGGACGCGATATTTTATAAAACTGAGTTAATAGCTCAGTTAATCGTGACCGTTTGTTTGAAGAGGTCAGATCTGACGGTAATCGCGTAGAAAGTTGCACGAGTTTTAATTTAAATTTCGAATGCAATATTTTATGGACTGTGATTTAATCCAGTTGAATTCTGGATCGATCACAGTCGTTCATTATGTATGGACGAGATCCGACGGATATCGCTTCGGAAGATGTGTGTTGGTTAGCATAGTTTTCAGACGCAATAATGTTTGAACAGGATTTTAATTTGTTTTGAGTTCCGCTAAAGAGGTCGGGGTCTGGCAGTTTAATTAAACAGGGGTTTAATTAATTTAAATTCCCGGATTGTGTAAAGTTGCAGTTTTGCTGCATCAAAGTGGTAACAGAACAGAAGAAGATTCTGCGTGAAGTATGGTTATATTGCAGACTTGTCAGCGTTAGTCTTTATAAGTTTTGTGCAAAGTAACAGCACTTTCACCAAATAATTTTATCTAACACTCTGCTCCCCAAATTTTACTAAAAACTCCACATCGAATCTATAAAAGAGGATGTGCACATCCAAAATAAGCCGAAAAATTAAAAGAATCCCAAATATTTTTTTGCAGAAATGAATCAAAAACCCATATATTATATGTTGTTACCAAGCAAAGTGCAGTCCTCAAAATCATCAAGAGTAATCACCCGAGTGAAAATGAATACAAAAGGCAAGAGGAATGCTAGAAGAAACATGGTGTAAAATAGGGTGCTATAGGATAGATGGTGTGTAGCAACCTTTACCTTCATAAAATCCAGAAATCCATTGGTGGTGGAAATGGTGATTTAGGATATGTTAGGTGATATGTGAACCTGCATTATGAGATTTATTATTCCAATACATAGTCCTGCCTCTAGTGCTTGACAAAAGACCAAGTCCAGAGAGGGGATTGTTGAGGTAAGTGACATCAAGGAGGACTTGTTGTTGCAGAGGTTTTGTTGCAGCTCATGAATGTTGTTACGAGATATCAAGAAAGCATATGACAAGGAAAATCAGAGGCGCAACGGAAGCAAAGGGAAAAGAAGAGGAGTCAGTTTTAGAATTTGATTGAGGTAAATATTTTCTTTTATTGAATTTTGAATATTGATTTGAGTTTGAAGAATTAGTGAAAATGAACATGGAGAAACTTAGGAAAGGTTCAAATAAATGTCAGATGAGTCATGAAGAGCGTAGGATAAGTATTGCAGTGATGAGAGCAGAGTTGAATATACTACAGGAATGGTTTCAAGAGAAAGAGAATGAAGACCGAAGACATGGATGGAGAATAAGGAAACGGGTCAAGTGGAATCTATTGCAACAAAAATGGAATGCTATGTTGATGAACAAACTTGAACAAATACATATTTCTTTGTTGGAGAAGGAGAGACTCATAGGAATTGAGTCACAACAAAGAGGATTTGTTGAAACCCAGAAATTCCATGGTGGGAATTTGGTGCTTGAAGCATCAAAAGAGACCAAAAGGTCTGATATTTTTAAAACTGATAGTTTGTCTATGAATGTAGGTATGGTACTAAATAAGGAATTTGTTGCTATAGAGACAGCTAATGACCATTGTTATGATCAAGAAGTCTTTTGTGAACCTGAAGGAAATTGGGATGATTGTTTTTCATTCCATGAAGTTGAGTTTGCAACTCAATTAGAGAAGGAAATAGTAGCTAAAGAGACAGAAGCCAAAGAAGTTGAGACCAGAGAAACTGTAACAAAAGGAGGAAAGGACACCATAGAGAACATCAACTGTGTTGATGTGATTAACAAAAAGGAATTACTCCTAGAGCATGGTGGAGAAAATTGCTTTACAGATATACAAAATTTGGTTGACAGTTTGAGTGATGATGATGGTGAAGTTTCATATTTAGTTCTTACTAATCTCAGCATGACAGTTACCTAGCAAAGCTATAGGTGCAGACAGTGAACCAATTCAAGACTCGTTCAAAATTTGGAAACCAGGAAAATGGGTATTCAAGTTACCACATGTAGTTCACAAGTCTATATTTCCATAACAGAGGATGATGAGGTATGGAAAGTCGAGAATCATGTTTAATAATGCTTTGAAGATATATTCTGTGAATTTAATGCCAGGCTACATGATGAAGTTATTCATTTGAAGGACCATCAACAAAACAGAGTTTGGAATCCTGGAGGTAGCAAGTCATTTAGACTTGTAGTTGTCACATTACTACAGAAAAGTGACAAACCTCATAGACAGGAGTCTATGATTTTTTTCTACATCGGGAGTCTGATGCAGAAGCATCCTGCTCAGAATATTATTGTTCATTTGGTTGATTTAGGGGGTGATGTTTTTAATTATTTTTAGGAATCTTGTATAGATTGAGTGAGAAATCTATGTGGGAGGTTTTCAGTTGTGAAATATTCTCAACTATGTGAGAATATCAGGAATAATTGATATGTGTATATCTTGTAGAGATCTTAGGGATTACGAGATCCTTGAATAGGAATTAGTTGAGTAAATTATGGGAAAATCATGGATTTAGTATAATCCATAATTATGTAAATAATATATAAATGTAAAACAAGTGTTAGAGAGTATTAGAGAGTATTAGAGAGAGCTAAGTAGTAATGAGAATAAATCAAAGCACGAAGTGTTATGAATATATATGTAAATACTCTTATGAATGAAAGGAGTTTTGTGTTCAAAACATGTTTTTGCGTGATCTTTTATTATGTAATTTGCTTTTGTTGATTCCTTAAATCGTAGATTGAATCTCTGTTAAATACAGTAAATTGTGGGTGCAGTTTGGTGTTTGAGGATCGCCTGAACAAAGGCGTTAATTTGTTGATCGCTGATCGAAAGTGAACAAAGACTAAATAAACTTGGCGGAACGAGGAAACATGACGAATTCGCGAGAAAACCAGAAGAAGATCTGAATCGTCTGGTCGGACCTATCCATCAGATATAACGGTCAACATGTGCCAATAAGCGCGAAGGCTAATTCCAAAAACGAACGCGATATTTTATAAAACTGAGTTGATAGCTCAGTTAATCATGACGGTCTATTTGAAGAGGTCAGAACTGACGGTAATCGTGTCGAAAGATGCACGAGTTTTAATTTAAATTTCGGACGCAATATTTTATGGACTGTGATTTAATCCAATTGAATTCCGGATCGATCACAGCCGTTCATTATGTATGGACGAGATCCGATGGATATCGCTCCGGAAGATGTGTGCTGGTTAGCATAGTTTTCGGACGTGATAAGGTTTGAACGGGATTTTAATTTGTTTTGAGTTACGCTAAAGAGGTCGGGGTCTAATAGTTTAATTAAATAGGGCTTTAATTAATTTAAATTCCTAGAGCATGGTGGAGAAAATTACTTTACAGATATACAGAATTTGGTTGACAGTTTGAGTGATGATGATGGTGAAGTTTCATATTTAGTTCTTACTAATCTCAGCATGACAGTTACCTAGCAAAGCTATAGGTGCAGACAGTGAACCAATTCAAGACTCGTTCAAAATTTGGAAACCAGGAAAATGGGTATTCAAGTTTCCACATGTAGTTCACAAGTCTATATTTCCACAACGGAGGATGATGAGGTATGGAAAGTCGAGAATCATGTTTAATAATTCTCTGAAGATATTATTCTGTGAATTTAATCCCAGGCTACATGATGAAGTTATTCCTTTGAAGGACCATCAACAAAACAGAGTTTGGAATCCTAGAGGTAGCAAGTCATTCAGACTTGTAGTTGTCACATTACTACAGAAAAGTGACAAACCTCATAGACAGGAGTCTATGATTTTTTTCTACATCGGGAGTCTGATGCAGAAGCATCCTGCTCAGAATATTATTGTTCATTTGGTTGATTTAGGGGGTGATGTTTTTAATTATTTTTAGGAATCTTGTATAGATTGAGTGAAAAATCTATGTGGGAGGTTTTCAGTTGTGAAATATTCTCAACTATGTGAGAATATCAGGGATAATTGATATGTGTATATCTTGTAGAGATCTTAGGGATTACGAGATCCTTGAATAGGAATTAGTTGAGTAAATTATGGGAAAATCATGGATTTAGTATAATCCATAATTATGTAAATAATCTATAAATGTAAAACAAGTGCTAGAGAGTGTTAGAGAGTATTAGATAGAGCTAAGTAGTAATGAGAATAAATCAAAGCACGAGGTGTTATGAATATATATGTAAATACTCTTATGAATGAAAGGAGTTTTGTGTTCAAAACATGTTTTTGCGTGATCTTTTATTATGTAATTTGCTTTTGTTGATTCCTTAAATCATAGATTGAATCTCTGTTAAATACAGTAAATTGTGTGTGGAGTTTGGTGTTTGAGGATCGCCTGAACAAAGGCGTTAATTTGTTGATCGCTGATTGAAAGTGAACAAAGACTAAATAAACTTGGCGAAACGAGGAAACATGACGAATTCGCGAGAAAACCAGAAGAAGATCTGAATCGTCTGGTCGGACCTATCCATCAGATATAACGGTCAACGCGTGCAAACAAGCGCGAAGGCTAATTCCAAAAACGAACGCGATATTTTATAAAACTGAGTTGATAGCTCAGTTAATCATGACAATCTATTTGAAGAGGTCAGATCTGACGATAATCGTGTCGAAAGATGCACGAGTTTTAATTTAAATTTCGGACGCAATATTTTATGGACTGTGATTTAATCCAATTGAATTCCGGATCGATCACAGCCGTTCATTATGTATGGACGAGATCCGATGGATATCGCTCCGGAAGATGTGTGCTGGTTAGCATAGTTTTCGGACGTGATAAGGTTTGAACGGGATTTTAATTTTTTTTGAGTTACGCTAAAGAGGTCGGGGTCTAATAGTTTAATTAAATAGGGGTTTAATTAATTTAAATTCCCAAATTATGTAAAGTTGCAGTTTCGCTGCATCAGATTCCTTCTTGCCAACAGAAGTCCCCTTACTTCCCACTAACCATGCACTCTTCTTGGGTTGCAAATTCTCCCTCTGAAATTGCATATCCGCACTCGAACTCGACTCCCTCTGAGTCTTAGGAATCAGCTTCTACTTCTCTTGATTTATAGGCTTGCCCATAAGCCAATATAGACCATGCTCTCTAACTCCAATGACAACTCTAGTAGAGTTAGAACTTCTAGGATTGAGCTTTGCTTTCCCATCCTAGAAAATCATGCAAACCCCTTCGCCTTGATAACTGAGACAAACAACACATTGTATTTGAGCTCTGGTACCCACAATACATCTTGAACTTGCAATAACCGACCTAACTCCATCTTGTATGGCACAACACCTAATCCTATGATTGCTTTCTAACTCAGTGTCACCAACCTCCATATGCAACTTTGAGTTCCATTCAGTTAGAGATTCAAACACTTCACACGAACCTATCATATGCTTCTTGGCTCCATTGTTCACGTACCATCTGATGTCCATTGTTGAGATCCAATTATAAACCCTATAAGCAGACTCTCCGCCACATAATCAAAGACTACTTACTATGGTTGAACAGTCTGTCTTTGCACATTTTAAGCACAAAAAATGGCCTAACAATAAGTCTGAACCATAACACAGAACATCATAAAATTAGCTATTTGAGTGTCTATCCAAACCAGCGAAAATGTTCATGAGACAACACTCTAATTAGTCCACAAAATTGCATTGTTTGGCAACACCAAAGTAAGATTGAGTAGGCTACTCAATTAGTTTCCTCAAATCTGCAATCTTCAGACATCCTAATGTTAATTTAGAGCCACATGTGTGATATTGTTGGATTGTTGTTCTAGTGTGTTCAACAAAAAGGCTCGAGCCACTTCAAGAATAGGTTCAACACACTTAAAGTTCTCACATGCCAAAACAATGGGAGTCACAATCACATTGTATTTGAACTGTGCCTTAGCTACAAGTTTGATTGCTCAATTTATTGCACAAGAGTCTTGCTCTACTCAAGGTTGAACCTTGTCACGGGAAACATAAGTACGAGCACCCAAAATTGTTGTTATAGCCCAGCATATGTAACAAGATTGTAGGCCGAAATGTATATTCTAAGATCCATGTGTT
This sequence comes from Pinus tabuliformis, assembly GCA_031772625.1. Classification (NCBI taxonomy): domain Eukaryota; kingdom Viridiplantae; phylum Streptophyta; class Pinopsida; order Pinales; family Pinaceae; genus Pinus; species Pinus tabuliformis. The sequence goes on along the minus strand of CM062812.1, from coordinate 720,700,394 downwards.
TTCTTCCTACAAAACTTGACAAAGAACCAATGAATACCATACAGATCAAGCTTAAGCTTCCGAAAGATCCATTTTATGCTCCTGGTGTGTGAGACTAGACCAGACCTCGAAGACCGCAGAGATATGACAAGTTAAGTGTGTGCTTGATATGGCTCAAATGCACTCTATTTATAGAGGGTTGGAACCTAGATATATCACATGTAATCCTTGCTCTAGATCAACGGAATTTTTAATAGAGTATAAGCTTCAAAAGTGGGTAGAACTCGCAACTTTATTCGAACTTCTTGACGGCTACCTGCAAAACACCATCAAACCCCAATGAATCCCATGCCTAGCAAAATAAAACACAAACGAATAGTTCATAATCATGAAATGTCTTTCGTCTGTTACAAAATCTTGTCCTTCTCGGTCACAGAGGAATATCAAGAGTAGGAGCAAATGTATACTAAAACTTCGACCTCTTTGATTATTTAATACATTGTTGGCCGCAAAGACAAATAAGAAGATTAGATGTTTTTAATTGCTTTCCTATTGAGGAGAAATCGATCTCCTTTTATAGTGATCAAGAAGGGGCTCTAGGAGGGTGGCCGACATGGCCTTTTGGAGGGAGCCTAAAAATCATATTTGAAATTCAAATTTTTTACAATTTGGAGCCAAAATTTCTAGCGACCTTTACAACCAACTTAACTTTGATTTTGATGATTTTTCCTTGATAGCATCTTCTTTTGACTTTGACTTGGGTTAGCTCTTTTTAATTTTGATTTCCTTGTATAATTTAAATTTCTTGAAGCACCTCCTTTGGGGTTCTATGACCACAAATGGGGCTTTGACCTTCCAAAAAAGAATATCTTGCAAACCCTAAGGAGCCACAAGGCATACCATATATCATTAGAATCAATATGAAGAGGAGAATCCAAAGAGGATGGTCTCCAAGGCAAATTCATTAATTTGCACCTTCAAAATCTTCAACAAATGCGGGGCTTCTAAGGCTTTCCAGGGCTTCTAGAGATTTGGACCTTCAACCACTGGAGTCCAAACAAATATTAAGAGCGTTCAAGAATCGACATTGGCATCAATGACAACACCATGCAACAATCTCCCCCTTTGTCATTGATGGCAACACATACTCCCTCTGTAATCATTGCTTCCCTAACTCCATGCCTCTAATCTTCTTTCCATGATTTCTCCCCCCTTTGACATCAATGGCCAAGGGTGACTCCCCTTGACAAGCTGCCTAATTTTCTCTTCCTGCAACATATCGTTGCTCCCTCTGATGAAATGGCTACATGTCTCTTCCTGTAATAGCCTACTTCTCTCCCCTTGACATGTTATGCCTTTCACAACTTGCCACAAATGAGACCTTTTGCAATTCTGCTTTGCAAACCTGTTACTCCTCAAATTGACTAATCAACACACAATGTTGATGACTTTATGACTACTTCACATCTGTCGGTTGTCAACCTGTCAAAGATAGATCTTTGAAAGTACAACCACTGAATAAAGACTCCCCCTCTTCAACATTCACAGGATAGGGAGTCATCATGCTGGATTCTTCAAAATAATGTACTAACTAGCTCTTTGGCTAGATCATCCTAAGCCTTGGCATCTTCCATTGTAGTTTCATCATGATCTTTCGAGTTTACAAATCTTGAAAGTATGAATTTCGAGACTTTTCCATCCACTTCATCTTCTTGCTGTTGTTTCCTTCTCCAGACCTTCTTGTACCTGATATTCGCGTTGTCCTTCATGAAAGATTCCATATTGTACTTGCAATCACGAGTTATATGCCCGTAGTTATAGCATTTGTAACATTCAATGTTGGGCCTAAAGGATGGAGCAAATGACATATTTTCTGGTGACAATTTGTTTGAAATCTGTCTTGCGATCCTACAAACACGCCTCTAGGTTTTTGAAAATATCTTTGATAATCACACATGTCATACATTATGCAATCCCCAGCCATATGCTTAAAATTAGAACATGTATAACATTAACCATTAAACATGCTAGTCTACCTAGATGAAATGTCATGTCTTGATGATCTTATGTAGACATTCCCTTTTGGAGGTGGTACAACCTTTCGTTGATCTTTGTCCTTGAATGCTTTAGCATTGCTTCTTGGGGCCACGACATCTTTACCCTTCTTCCAACCTTCATTTTGATTTGGCTTTTGAGGAATCATGTTGTCAGTCTTCTCATCAATTTTGCTTTGCGGGGACCTGGAGCTTTCATCTCCTTTAGATGAAGGTTCACTTGTAAGCCAATACTTGTTTCAATAGATGGAGATCATTAGCAACCAAGAATATCGTCCAAGGTTTGCATACTCTTCATCCTTTTGTTTAGCTTGTCTACTTCAGCCCTCAATGATACGATTTCTTCTCGTTTCATGTAATCCTCCTCCTCTTTCTAAATTTGGCACTTCTAATATTCTTCAATTCTTTTGGCTTCTTCAAGTTGGGTCTTAAGATAGATTTTATCTTCTTCTAGTTCTTTCCCCTAGTAATTTGTCAGCATCTCGTATCTTCTTTCTGCTTCTTTTTCCTTCATCTTTAAACAAGTAATTTCTTGTTTCATTTCATCAATAACATGAAACTTCCTTTCAACATCCTGCAGTTGCTCCTTAGGCTTGTTTATTTCTACAACAGTTGCATCAAGTTCCTTTTGCTTTTGACTAAATTCTAAATAGAACTTCTAAACAAAATCCTCCCATTAGCTTGTCAAGATTTCCTCTTTCTTTTTTTCTTCCTCCTCTTGAATTCTTAGAAAAACAACTTCTTTTTCAAGTGAGCGGTTTTACTTTTTTGTATTCTTTAGTTCTTTCAACTCTATGTCTACTTCTGCTTCTCCGTCTTCTTCCTCATTATCAGAATCTTCCATATGAGAATCTGCTTGACTCGAAGCGTGATCATCATCATCTTTGTCTTGACCAACATTATCTTGACATGCATGAAGATTTTGAATTCTCTCCCAAAGAAGTTTGTCAAATGAGCATCGTCCTACATTGGATTTCATAGAATCTAGCAAGGCACATAGCTCCCAAATAGGCTTCCATTCTACCTTTCCAAAATACAAAACTTGATTCATTGAACAAAGGAATTGGACCAACATGTTTCTCTTCGTCAGTTGTAATAGGTTCTGAAAATATTTCCATATCAAGGACTTCCCTTGAACGCTTGGCAACTTGCTTCTAAGATTTCATCTTGTTTCATCTGAGATTTGCCTTCTAGTTGTTAAGTTGCAAATGAAAGAACTTTGCTCTTAGAACAATTGTTGGAAATACTAAGAGGGGGGTGAATCAATGTTTCTTACTTCAATTAGTATTTTTAACTTTTCAGAGCATTAAGCATTAGTTAATGCATAAACAATCATTAACACCATTCAACAATGCACATAATCAAGATAGTAGACACTAGAGATTTTTAGGTGGAAGAAAAAACACCAAATGCTTCTTAATAATTGTCTCCAATAAGTGATAAGGTTGATAAACTTATAGGCAATCAATGAGCTCTGGTGATTTTTCACAAAAAAGAAGGCAACGGGTTTCGACCTGGAATCTAGGTTCTTCCCGGAAGAACTCCTCACTTGCACGAGTTCTGGTTAAGGCCTCCCATGGGGTATGGGGCCAAGGATGTTGTGCGCTCTTTGTAGGTTTTGAGTCTGCCAGAAAAGCATGTCATGGGGTTTTTTTTAAGGCGTTGACAGTCTTTGTTTAGAGGCCTTAAGTCTGCTCGGGTCAGAGGGTTTTTACCTTTGTTTGAACCGTTCCTCCACTTACCATAACAGTTTGTTGGTGCGGCTCCACTGCTGGCAGAGGCTCTCGTGTTGCCCGTGGCGGTTTAGACAGGGGAAAGGGAGTTATTGAGAAGGGTTCCAAGGCAGTTCCAAGGCAGTTTTCACGGGGTTTGACCCGGGTTTCTCGCATTGTCCCAAGACAAAGCGGTTTGTTACCTCTTTTAAGTTGTGATTAGAGTGGTTTAGCATGAATGGAGGAGTATTTTGAGGAGGAATTAGTTGATTACTCCTCGAATAGTCTAACACATTCGGACATCTGGGTGGAGTCACACCTGTTGTCACGAGTTGGCCTTAGACCGGCATCACCCCCTCCACCGGAAGATCAGGTAAGCAAACTAGGGTCAGGTATGGCTGATATGGAAGAGTCATTGCAAGGCTTGGACCTCACACAACCGGCCGCGACAGTTTCGGAGGGGTTTATAAACCTTGGCGAAGGCACAAGCTCCCCTTTTCTCTCAATACCGTCGCCTTCAAAATTGTTAACGTGGAGTGAACAAAACCACCATGCGGAAGTTTTTCCGAACAGGGAGGGTTTCCCAGTGGCAAGGTCGAAGGGCTAGGTCTTGGCACAAATGTTCCAGTAGATCTTCATGTAGCAGTGCAAATCCCCGTTAGCAGACCGGAACCCTACTCGGATTTTTTCACAAATATCTCACCTAGAACCAAAGTAAAATCAATTAGGCTACTCAATTAGTTGGCTTAAATCTGCAACCTTTAGACATCCTTACGAAAATTTAGAGCCACATGTGCGATATCGTCCATGCGAGGTAAGGGAAACCTATACCTAATGGTTATCATGTTGATAGCTTTGGAATTAGTACACATCCTCAAGCCTTCGTCTTTCTTTGGATTTGGGATGGTTGGCACAACTCCTGGATTTGATTTCTAACTTCTTCATTCTCTTTTAGGGTCATCCAGTAAGCTGCCTTAATAGGTAAACTGGCTCCTGGAATTAAATCTATATGATGGTTGATGCTCCTTATAAGGGTTGAGGCATTTAGCAACTCATCAACGATAACATCAGCAAATTCATTTAATAGTGATTGAATTTCAATAGGAAACTCATTCAAACTTGTCTGCGTAAGGACAATCCTAGGCTTACCAATTAAAGCGAATCGTACTTCTTTCTTAATTTCCTGTTGTTGAAGAATGTAACTAGTGTCAGTTTTCACAATTGTATTTGAGTCATAATGACATATATTTGTCAAAAGAAAGAAAAGAAAAATTATTTATTAGCATGGGTTTCATGCTTTATTATTTTATTTCTATGTTGAAGCCTCCATTATAGGCTTCTAGGGTTTATGTCAAGAGTCCTTGTCCATGTCATCATGTAATAGACCCTTCTTGGGCTTTATCTATCAAGAAAGAAATTTATTTTTTATGTAATTTGAATCATTTAGGCCTCCTCCACCAAGTCGACCTCAAGGAAGATAAGCCAACCTCAAACTAGAGCTAGAAACAACTATAAGTTGAGAGCTACTCGACCTCATTTGGGCATTCACTCAAGCAATTCGATCTGTAGTTGCATGAGGACAAAAAGAAGTGTGAAATAGAAAGGAGCAAAGTAGCCTAGAATAAGAAGAAACCCTAAGCGAAGAATGAAGAACCTCATTTTCTCTCTCTTTTGACTCGCAAGTGCGAAATCTTGAAGCTAATGAGAGGCCAAAGTTTCAAATCTGCAATAGGGCCAAAAAATTATGTGTTGTAGTTGGGTTGAAGTTGGTTGACAAGAATAGATTACTAAAGTTTGTATAATCATCTTGGAAGGTTGCCTTGGTGGAGTGAGGAAGGTCTTTTGGTCTAGTCAAAGGTCTTGGTTTGTCTCAATTTGATTTGAATCTACTAGTGGAATAGTTGGACTGGATTTCCCCTTATTAGGAATTTATCCCTAGTTGAGTGCCTATATCTGGTGTCATTAACCTTCATGTTTTAATTTGATGATTGCTTGATGAGAAGAAGATAAAAGAAGAGCATAAAGAAAGTTAATAATAATAATAAGACTACAAGAATATCACAAGGAATTGTCAACATAAGAAAATGTTTTTGTCGTTCTGTTTTTCTAACACTTGTAGTAGCTCCATCTCGGTCATCAATAGCACACTTGGGCATGCTTCCTCTTTGACTCCCTCATCTTCCAAGGGTAACAACACCTGCCTACAGTTGTCTTTCTCAAAAGAGTAGGTATTCTTTCTCCCATCATGAATAGCTCCTTTGTCATACTACCACAACCTTCCTAAAAAGACTTGGCAAAACATCCATAGGCATGATGTCACATAACACCTCATCCTTGTAGTTGTTGATCTGGAAATCCACCTTGCTTTGTTCATTAACCAGGATTTCATGTCCCTTTTGTAGCCATGTCACTCAATAAGGAGTGGGATGTGTCATCTTTTGCAGCCTTAACTTCTCCACCATTTCCATAGAGACAAAATTATCCATGTTGCCGCCATCGATAATCATTTTGTAGCATTTTCTCTTGGAATCGCAGACTATTCTAAACAAGTTCCTTTGTTGTGTCGGCTTTGGCTTCTTTTCTCCTTTAATTAAAATCCTCTTCAACATTAGGGATTCATCCAACTCAAGAGTCTCTTCTTTTACCTTTGTTTTTGTTGCTTTATACTTGTCTTTCACAACATGCACTCCTCTTGGACCGGCTGATTTATTTTCAAGACAATTCCATGACATATGGCCTGTCTTTCCACATAAATAACACCTGACGTCTCTTTCTTTGCCTCTGCCTCTCGAGAAAAATCTTCTACAACTTGGCGCTCCTCCTCTTAGAGATTGACTACTTAAACTCCCTGGTTCCTCTCTTGTGGCTTGAACTCTTCCCTGTTGGGAGACCCTTTCCATCTAGTTGAACTCCTTCCTCTACTTCAATGGCTCTGTCTCCTAGCCAACTTTTCTCCTGCCCTCAGTGTGGCCTAATAGGCATCCTCCATGGTCTTCAAGGATAAGAGGCCAATTTTACCTTGGATTTCATACCTCAAGCCATTTATATATTTGGCCACCTTCTCCGCATCTTCCTCGATGAAACCTACTCTGATATTTAGCCTATATAATTCCTCTATAATTCTTAGAGATTGACTACTTAAACTCCCTGGTTCCTCTCTTGTGGTTTGAACTCTTCCCCTGTTGGGAGACCCTTTCCATCTAGTTGAACTCCTTCCTCTACTTCAATGGCTCTGTCTCCTAGCCAACTTTTCTCCTGCCCTCAGTGTGGCCTAATAGGCATCCTCTATGGTCTTCAAGGATAAGAGGCCAATTTTACCTTGGATTTCATACCTCAAGCCATTTATATATTTGGCCACCTTCTCCACATCTTCCTCGATGGAACCTACTCTGATATTTAGCCTATATAATTCCTCTATATATTTTTTCACCATCATGGACTTCTGCCTCAAATTTTGTAGTTGTCTAAATAAATTTAGTTGATAATCCTTGGGCATGAACTTGCTCTTGAATTTAGCCACCATTCTATCTCAACTTTTAATATTCATTGTCCCTTTCTTTCTTTGATCTGCCTGCAACTCATCCCACCATAGTGTTGCATGTCCCCTTAACCTAGTCATAGAGTACTTGACCTTTTGGTCCTCCTTAACATCTTCATGATCAAAATACTTGTCTAGGGTGTTAATCCAATCCAACTCCTCCACATTCAGGTTGCCATCATGCAGTGCCACTTCTATCTTTGGTTTGGACCCAACCTTGGTAACCAAATTAATCAGATGTTCATCTAGTTACTCCCTTCAGAGAGCTCCCTCTACCTCTTCCTCAGAACTTGTGTCCTCACTCTCACTGATGTCTCCCACATCAGGTTCTCATCTTTGGGCAGTCTCCATGGCCTCCATTCTTGCCTGATACACCTCAATTCCAATCTCAAGTCCTCATCCATTCCTCTCCTTTCTCAGCCTCCTCTTTTGGGCAGCTTATTAGCAACACAATTCTTAACAACTCAAATTCTCTTACCAATTACAGGCTTTGCAGAGCTCAAAAGCTCTAATAACATTATGGCGCAGTGCAACTACAAACATGGCCGCTCCTTTCCTCTGAAAAATAAACCACAAGAAAATATCTTGAAGTGTTTTACTTCTCACTTCTTGCACGAGAATCCCTTTTTGGAGTCTAGACCTTCTTTCTTTTTTATAAGTTGAAACTTAATTTAATTAAATGCGGGTTAGCCAAATATCAAAGCAAGTTAGGGGGTTTTCTTTATACCACCTGAAGGAAAAGGCCCGAAGACCGACTTGAGTCAAGGCTCAACTAGACTTGTCGGGCCCACATAGAATTGGGGGGTTGGGCTTTGGACTAGGTTGGGGGTCGGAGCTCTTCGGGCTTCAAACTAGGCCAGGGGTCGGAGCTCTTCGAATTCAACAAGTGTGCTCACCCAACTACACCATCCTCCAACTATTTAGCGAGACTCACCCGCGCAAGGTCAGAACTCTACAATTGTTGAATATTTCCTAGAATAAATGGGGCTTGGAGGGTCGACCCTTCGACTACTGGCCCACCATTTCAAATTCCATCTTATAAGTTGGGAATTGTGCGTTAATCAAACTCATTTTCGTCGCAGGGATTTCTTCACAATCAACAAGGTTTTAAAACTCTTCTTAACAAATGCTCACGCCAATGAAATTCAACATGAGAATTATGGCTAAACCTGTCTAACACAAACCAATTTGTTCTTGCGTGGAAACTTACCATGACTCAGCGATCGGTTAGGAATTCGTTTGTTGCCCTAGACTCGCTTCACCAAAGCCAATGTTTAGCTTGGGGCGAAAATTTGTAACTTGAAGAAATAAAACACAAAAGCTAGTCTAAACCAAGCATTGAATAACAACATATCGTGTAATGAAATCATCCAAGACATAAAACAAAGTACTTCGTTCTTTTTCCAGCCCTTCGCGCCTATGAGGTCTTCAGGCATACATTTATATAAATAAAGAAAAGGAATATCTTCCAAACAGAACAAGGAGACATTGGTTAATAGCAGGCTCCCTAAAAAAACGACAAATGGGCTTCTCTAGAAGCTTTCTACTAACAACCTAACCAGTTGTCCACACAAAGGGACACATCAACAAACAAAAAAAACAACACATAGGTGTAGTTGTCCCTTAAGGGACACATAGGTGTGGTTGTCCCTCAAGGGACACATAGCCAAACAAATATCAGCAGAAGGGAAATATTTACATGGGTAAAAAAAATATTTAAATAAAACAAGGTGGAACGATGCTCCTGCATCACCTCTTAATAGTAGTTAGATTAGAAATCAAAATAAAATATTCAAATTTGGATGAAGATTAGAGCCAAAGAACAACACATGCAAGCAATGAAATATTATCTTGCAAATCAAATAAAATTTAATAGCAGACTTGTTAGTTAGATGCATATTATAACACTTTCTTGAAAAAAAAAAATCCAAAACAAATCAATAGGTTTAAACCCACTTAAAAATAAAGTGAATCCAAACCACAAAGTAGAAACTCATGGTTTGATATTTAAAAGGGAATCATGAATTTAGAACATCTCTATACATAGAAACTGTCAAATAAATATTTTGGGAACCTCACGCAAGCAAGGAACATATGGATGGTGATGCAATAAAGATACATAGAGATTAATTTTTTAATCATGCATTTGTGGTTATTATTATTTTTTATCAGAATGTGTCACATAGGTAGAGAATGTATGCCCTATGTCCCTTGCATACTAGAGAGAGAGATGAGGTGTTTCTAACATCCTTGTTTACAGGAGGTGAACAACTAATTTCCCTCGAATAAAGAAGCCATATGTAGAACAACATCTAGAGCAGCCATTCCCTGACATCACACTGATGCCTTAAATGAGTGTACAAACAAAGAAAATAGAAATATTGCAAGGCTAATGGATATATTTATTGTAAAATAATGTAATATTTATGTGATTCAAAATGTCCTAAGGGTTGACATTTATGAGAGTCTAACAAAAATTTGATGGAACCAATTCTCACCCAAATTTCGAAATAGCCTCCTCACAACTACACTAAGGAGTGAAAGCAAAAGCCAAGAACCAATGTTGAAAACATAAATAAACGAAGATACCCAAGAGAAAATGCCAATAATAAGTCAATATTACAATGCAAGATTACAAAATTTACTTCCCCCTTAATGTTAAACAATGGTGAACTACACATCACTCCTTTATAAAACCATCAAAGATCATCAATCATGAACATTGAGCTATGGAAATATTTCGGTGGGATATGATGTAGTTCAACAAGGATATCAAAATATTGAGCACTGACTTGTGGTGAGGAGGATTCCTCATAATAATGCTCAAATGGACCAGTAAGAAACCCAACTACTTGATTCATCATTATCATAGTCAACGACATGAAGAAGGGCTCAAGGTAGAGGAGATTCCCCTTCATAACATGCATATGGTCCAACAAGAAACTTTGTTTCATCGAGAGTTATGAAAACCTACTTAGCTAAAGGCCTTGAACTATCAAGAGTAATATAGAAGGCAAACCACGCAAGGTGACATGATCAACACTAAATAATGGGATCAAATTGTCAAGACCATATGCAACATGAGGGTTGGTTGAGCCACTAACAAGAACATTGTCATCTGCAACATCTGTATTGGATGAGCCACTAACAAGAACAATGTCATCTGCAACATCTGTATTGGATGAGCCACTAACAAGAACATTGTCATCTGCAACATTTGTATTGGATGAGCCACTAGCAAGAGCATTGTCATCTGTTACATTAGCACCAAATCAGCCATTGATAAGAGCATCATCATTTGCAACATGAGTATTGGTTGAACCATTAATAAAATTAAGGAAGAGGCATGTGCAATAGGAACACTAGATGAGTCACCAATATGGTCCACACTAAACAATGGACACTACCCACATGGTGTACGAGTACTTGAGAGAGTACTTGTACAATTAAAGAGAAGACCAACATCATATTGTGAAGAAGGGTCTATTAAAGCACAATAGGAATCATCTAGAGGAGCATATGCACGATGAGAAGCATGATCTATGGAACCATGTTGAGAATGTTGGCATTATGATACAGGTGTTGTCCTTGATGGCAACTCACTCAGATGAAAGATCACAGTACAGCAGGTTAACAGCAAAGAATTACAAATCAGACTACAAAGAATGAAGAAAGAGAGGTATACGCAGGTTCACCTTGACCAAGCTGCGTATACACGCAGGTTCACTGAACACAAGTAGCGTATACGTACACACGCACTTTCACAGAAGGAAAAGCGCATATATCTTGGAAAACTAAGTTTTTGGTCCGAGGTATTTGGTCCATGGTATTGGTCCAAGGTATTTGGTCTGAGGTATTGACCCTAGGTATTTGGTCCAAGGTATTGGTCCTAAGTGGTTTTGGTCCATGGTATTAAGAAAGGCCTAAAACTATATAAGGAGGAGAAGATCATTAGGCCAAGTGTGCAAGTATCTAATATTTGATGAAGTGTGAGATCTAGTATGCAGGTTATTGGCTTATCGTGCGATGCTTGATCTGAACAAAGGATGAACCTTAACGTTTGATGAAGGATAAGATCTAATGATGGATCGGGATCTTAAGGCTTGAAATGAATTATCATTATGTGGTCCTTGGACGAAGAAAGAAGGTCATAGCCTTCTGCAGGTCGCCACCTACGTACTAGGAAACATATCAGCTAGTACAAGAATTAGGGGGTTGTAGCTCCCTTCTAGTAGAAGCTGGAGAACGAGAGAAGGTTGTAACCTTCTGCAGGTAGAAGCTTGCGTAATGGTATAAATCTGCACCAATACAAGATTGTAAACAGATTTTCTTATTATTAAAAGAAGACAGAGACGACAGCAGCAGGTGGTTTTTACCCACATTGGGTTTCCACCTTATATCTTGGTGTTCATGTGTGTTGCTTATGTGTGATGCTTTATTCTGCTTTTACTGCATTGTCTAATAAATCTCTGATATACTGGTTAAAGTTCAATGCATGATAAATTGGGTAAATCAAAAAGTTCTATGCATATACGCTGGTTGCTTTAAGTAAAGTCGCGTGTACACGCTGATTCACTTAGCTAAAGCAGCTTATACAAATCTGTTTTGGAAATAAATTTATTGGCCTAATAATATTGATTCACCCCATCTCTCAGTATTATTTCCAACAGAGATCCATCTGGAGAAACTTTTGAAAGAAATAAGTGAAGAGATCTAGCTAAACACATGCACGAACCTAATCAAAAATAGCCTTATCTATATTCAAACATAATGAGTTGTTGCATCATAAAAGTGGTATCCGTGAAAATTTTCAGGGATAGCCAACCCGAGTGTAGCAATAATTGACACAGGTTGATATGTTTCACCATTCATTAGGGCCATGGGCCTATGCACTAGATCCATAAATTCTAAAATCTAAATAGAAGGCTTGTGGCCATAGCTTTCCTTCTAAAATGTCATACCAATGACAAAAAGAAATAGGTATTCTATTGATGACTTAGACTACACAAACAACCACCTCTCCCGATAATCAAAACCTCATTTTCTTATACTAGAGCATGCAACAAGCCATCTCCATGATAACCCTATTTTTCCATTCTAAGAGATGATATAAGATATGGCAAATGACTAGAAAGCATTACTAATATAATCCCCTCTACTATTGATGTTGAGACACTTGATATTTCCATTCTGTTGATTTTCTACGAGAGATTTAAATTTCAAAAACTTTCCATACACCTTATCCTTAGATTTAATGGAGTAAACACAAATAAAACAAGAAAAAATAGCGATGAAGGTGAGAGTGTTTAGTCCCCTTAATATAAAATGTATCCATAGGCCCATAGATATCACCATGAATCAATGCAAGAGGTTGAGAAGCTCACCTTGCTTTATCCTCGAAGAAGGCCTCACTTATGTTTCCCCACTATGCACCATTCATAGACACCACTAAGCAAATCAATCTATGGACAATCAATGACCATAAGAAGTTGACCCATGTCACAAAGAACCAAAGTGGGTATGAATACAACTGAGACACTAATGCCACAGCATATTAGTGTCATCAATTTTGGCCACCACAGCATGAAACCCTTTCCTCGGGAAGGATGAAGTCTTCACCAACTTATACATCTTGATTGAATTAGCCACAATATCTAGAGGCAGCCACTTTGAAATGATCGATCATGTCCTTTATAAACAATCGATCTAACCAAAATGCCACCTTTTTATCAAGATCTGTAAAACAATTTATAGAAGTTTTGGTCCAACACCCAAAACAAGAAGAACACTATCAATGATGACATCACCATAAGATGACAAACATATGTTTGAATTGTCACCAATAACCAATTTCTCTCCATTTTATTTTTGCCTATAATTAAATAAAAGGTGTTCACATTTGTTCATGTGATGAGTAGCTCCAAAATCAACAATCGACGCTAATTCAGAAGAAGGGTACCAAAATGCAGAGAGTGCTATTGGATGTGCACTATGAGAAGATCTAACATTTTCATCGAAAAGGTCTTTGACGACTATTATAGATTTCTTGCAAGCTCTTCAATCTTTTGATGATGAGCAAGACAAGCCTTGAAAGGATGGCACTCCTTATGGTACTAATTAAAAAAACTCATCAAGAGGAGTTATAGGATCCTTGAAAAATATTGGAATAAGAGAAAATTATTTGAATGCTAGAAAGAGATTATTCAAAACAATATTTACAAATTTTAAATCTAATTTTCACTTCCTCGTTACTTGAATAACATCAAATTTCAATTTTTTAACCTTATAATATGCTCCATGACAATTTCTAAGTCACCCACCATGAGATGGGAGAGTTCAACTACAAGTCAGTTGACTTGAATAGCATTCACCATTCCATAGAGAGTTTTGAAGAAATCCCAGATTTCCTTCGCACCTTTGTTATCCCCATTATGACAAGTGAGATCAAGGTCAACGTAAAGAGCAATCAACCTAAGAGCTTTGTCCTTCAAAAATATGAGGTCATAATTATCATCATCTTCAATGAGAAAATACATCCAATGAATCCAACCAAAATGCCACCTTCTTACTAGTATCTATAATAAAATAGATAGAAGATTTAATCCAACACCCAAAATATGAAGAACATCCCTTTGTTTTGAAGTGGGGTAGTCATTTGATCAACCCAAGAATGATAGTTCCCCCCCTCCAAATGAGGAAACAACCACTTTGATACATAGGCTCAACAACCACTAGATGAAAGCTAATTATGGAACGAATACTTAAAAATCCATCTCTATAGATACAAATGGTACAAAAACCTACATAACCTTAAGAATGGAGCCCTTAGCATCGAAGAAGGGTGAACAGTTTATATCTATAGACCCCTTACAGAACCTCTAGAAGAGATGATCCAAGATGCAACTAGCCAATAGTTTTTGGATCAGCCAAACAAATTGCGATTATGGTTCAAACCTGCTCTAATATCATGTTGAGATTTATTTGGGTCAACAAAATATAGATGGAAACAAATTTCACACAATTCTAGAATAGCCTCCTCACAAGTGCACTTAAGAGAAGATATGTCTAGTGTGCTAGAAAGTGAGTGCAAAATCCATGCACAAGCGTTGAAAACAAATATACACAAGTGCGCCCAAGATAAACATATCAATTACAAGAGGAAAATGCCAAAACTAAACAACCTTGCACTTATAACACTTGGTAATTCAAATCTAAGAAGATCACGACAAGAGATGACATAAATGAGAGATAGGGTTGTTTATTTATACAGCTAAAGTGAAACATTCCTTCAAGAGGGGGTTATGGGCCCACAAAACAAGGGACACAAACCACAAGAGGGTTATTGAAATTAGAATCTACATATTAAGTTTGACTAGGTCAGCCTTAACCATATACCTAGTATACAATAAATGAAATAAATATGGCCTTAGCCATAATTACAAGTGCATAATGATAAATGTGAAATGGATCATGGCCACATGCACAGATAACGTCAATAATTCCAACACTCAAGTCAGCTATGTAAATATTTACCATAGACATTTGTCTTCGTTGATGATCAATTAGTGCCACCAAACATTTTCAAATGACATGACATAACATGAGTTGACATAAAACTTATAACAAAGTCATCCTAGTAAGAACAATATAGTCTTCCTACTTTAGGTAAAGTCCCCACTCTTCCAGAGTTTTCAAAGAAATGCCAATAAGAAAAATACAGTCCCATAAGCTAAACATATCCATGTGTTTCATCTATGTTAACTTTCTAAAGTATAAGTATTTCAGGATACAAGATCTACCTTTAAATCACTTGAGACATGAGCAGACACACCAATTGCCTGCCAATCACCAAGACAGGCATTCAAGTCAGCTCAAATATGATAAAAATGCCACCATACTTGGAATCCAAAACCTATTGTTCTCATCATGCACATGCGGAAGATAATTACATCTTGAAAAAAAAAATTAAGCCACTTAGAAAAATCTCCATGATGCCACAAGAATAATGGTGAATGGGAAAAGCATTTTTTCAAGCTAACCTGAATTTTTTTCAGCAATTTGATGTTCACGTCCTTTTTATTGTACATTTTAGGGTGCCATTTTCCTTCAGACCAGTCGACATGCGTAACAGACCAGTTTGTAATTCCAGAAGGATCCATCATCTGAAATAAAAAATTCTCATGACGTATGTAGTTACCGTAACTTTTCATTAAGAAAAAGGTCTGAAAAGCCGAAAAATACTTTGAGAATCACTAATTTTATGGGCTTACATGGAGAAAGGTCTGCACATAGTGCTCATCAGGATAGCAGTTATGTGTCTCAGCACCTGGCTGTAATCAAGACATGTAAGCCAGTTACTAAATAATGCATTACACTTCACTCTTTTACATCCTGCCAAGACTAGTAAAAACTCCTTTCATCCTTAAAATTTTAACCACACAAGAACAGCCATTGTGCACAAGTCAAGCAATAGTAGAAAATGCCCTCTGTACAACAAAGCTTAAATCTTCTCCGACTGTCACATTCATTTAACATGGTAAATATGCAATTAATACATTGTTGTATGTTCTCTGAATCATTGATGAGTACATTATTAGGAATTCTGAGAACTAAAGGAGGAAGTCTTGAGACATGCACCTAGCTCAATAAAAGCTTTGATGATTGTTTTTATTGGTTAAAGAATTTTACCTTCTAATCAGATCTCTCCTCAGAATCAAACTTCTTGTCTATCAGATATCTTATTTTCTAGTCCAAAGATGGATCAGGGAAGTTTTACATGCAACAACTAACAAAAAAAACACATATGAAGAAACTTCTGAGGTATCTCTGTTTAATGCTCTTATGCTGTTAGTAGATTTAAATTTGGCATGCAATATTTACCAGAAGTATCAACAAATTTCTGTGGTGACTATGTTAAATAGTGTCCACCATTAAGACAATAGCCACTTAAGCTACTCCCGTGCAATTTGAGAATAACAATGACTTTTACCAACATAATAAAACTGACGGTCTACACAAGAAGAGATGCCTGAGGAAAAGGAAATAAAGGAAATTGATATCACACATAAAATAACATCTTTGGCATCCACAAACAATTCTATATGAAATAATAAAGCTTGAACTAGGGAGGGTTGTGTTGGGGAGGGGAGGCGAATAAAGAAGCCTCCCAAATGGTAATAACTGAAGATCAATCACAGACAATTTTTATTTTCGCTTCATTTGCAAACATTCAGATATCATGGACTAACAAAGGCTTAGTTGCATGGATATGGATACAGGTACAGATACCACAAACTTTTTAAAATCTTGGATACAATATAGATAGAGGGGAGTGGACACACAGATTTGCAATGATTGTGACACAAAATTAAGTAATCTTAATCTTGTGATACATAGCTTTTAAGTAAATTCAGGAAGAAATCAAATATTCATTTTATAGACATTGGTGCAATGCATTGAGAATCAAATCAGCCCCAAACTTACATCACTGAATAAAAATGCACAGCGTGATGTGAATAACATGAAGCTTTAACAACCAACAGCTAATCAAAGAACCCCAATTGAGTAACATTTATAATCTACTTAAAGACATAACACTTCGTTTTGTGTTTCTTCATACTCTATATCTATTATCTATATAATTCAATAATGAACAGAGATTTGGGGACACGTCACGCAAGAGAGGCAGATGTGGAAGACAATCCATTGTCACTTTAAGCATTTCGAACAGGCTAAGTTGTTGAGCTGTCAAACTGCACCTACAAACCCACAATGCTTGGCCATGTCTAAGACAAAATCAACATGCCAGGTTGCACAACAAAATTTAAAGTGACAATTTTTTCACACATAGCTGAGTTGTTGAGCCAGTGACAAGAATTTAGAGCAGCTGTCACACTAAGTTATTCGTCAATATCTTGCACATCAAAGTTTGAGCACTGCAATGTAAGCTCCATATTGAGGTTGTTGCGCTACTCCACATCTCTAATACAACTTTTAAAGCAACAAAAATTCATTATGTGTCACCAAGTAGCTGAGCTAGACTGACACTATGTTGTTTCTCCCTATCTTGCAGCACATCAAAGGCTAATCACTTCAATGAAATCTCCACATTGATGCTGTTGCACTACTCCACAACTTTAGTAGAACAATTAAATATTCAAGGACATACATACATGAATTTTCAATGGATTTTTCTCTACCACAACTCAAACAGTTATGGACTTAGTCAATATGTGATCTCATCCAAAAGATCAAACCATCCCACTTAAGAGTTGTGAAGGAGGAAGGAACAAGGAAGAAGAACAAGGAAGCTTTGTGTCATGGTCTTGGAGTGCCAAATAGATCAAGGGTGTTGTAAAATGTAACTAGGTTCGGTCTTCATAATGACATGTAATTATGATCTTTGTGAATGATGAGAAGAAGAGAATAATATTATTTTTGTAATGCCTTGCTTCATGGGTTTCATAAGCAAGAGGTTTATTTTAGATGGCTCCCATTGAGAGCATTAGAATTTTTCAAAGTGTCAATGTCATGTATAAGGATATGTCAAATGTATTCTAGTAAAATAGCCCTCCAAAGACAAGCACAGTCCTCCTCTTCCTATGTCGGCCTGCAAGATGAAATAATGGCTCATGTCGGCTCACTCAAGGAGACACATCTATTCGATGCTCAAGTCGGCTCATAATTTAGGACAAACTACTATATATATTATATATGTGGCTAGGGTCTCCATATTTCGGGCAATGAAGAAGTTGCATATCTCTCTGTAATTTCGGGTGAAGAGACAGTGAACAGATCAGATCTCTCTTCAGATGACCTAATGCAAAAGTAAGCTCAGAACAGAAGCTTGATAAAGGTACAGGATTGAATTGGGTGCCATCTCACAGTCTAGGGAATTCAGATCCCTCTGTAATTCGAGTCACAATGATAGAAAGGATAAGAGACTAATTCGGACATCATCACAGTCAAGAAGTTTGGATGGATTTCAGAAGGAACTCAAAGGGACAGTGAGGATTTCTCAAGGACAGCGAAGTGTAAACACAGAAATCACAGTGCAGACAAAGTCTCGGTATAATCTCTTTATGTAATCTCTGTCTCACAGTACTCGATGCCACCACAGCAAGTAGGTCACAAGTATGTGGCAAAGTCACAATACTATTGCAAGAGAAAAGGTCTCAGTGCTATCAATAGTGACTATGGTTCAGTGATATGACTTTAGATTTCGATGCTACTGGAGAAGGAGAGGTTTGTCATCCTTGATAAACTCAGTGATCACAATTCATATGGTGCAAGATCTGAAGTAACCAAGAAAGAGTAAACAAGCAGGAAGGAAGAGGACTTGTGTCTTGGTCTTGTAGTGGCTAATAGGTCAAAGGTCTTGGTCTTGGTATTCATCAATTGAAATCTCTATAAGAAGAATTTTTGTGCAGGTTTTCCTCTCAAAGAGTGAGAGGTTTACGCCCTCGCTCATAGCTTACATGCTTTGTCTCTTGTTTATTTATGTTCATGCATTGGTTATTGTTTTAGGAAGAAGAACACTAATAATCAAACATGAAGAAGATCCTAATCTAAACAAGTAAAAAGCATTCACAAGCAGTCACTAATAGAAGAGCAATCATCTAATGCTAATGCCCTAGATTTCTAAACATGGCATCAGAGCTAAGGTGTCAAAGTCAAGAAAAGGCCAGGCAATCATAGAGACACGCGAGGATCGATTTTTTAAGAAAGGCATCAAAGAAAGTCAAAGGGTATCAAAGCGAAAGTTCAAGATCTACATTGAAGAATCAAACCCTAAATCGAAGAAGCAGCCTACACCAGCAAAAGTTTTGGATCCTCTAAGTCATCATTAAAAGACCATAAAGACCCTCATCAAGCCGGAGAGATCTACAATGTAAGGTAGCCCAAAGTATAGACATCCAAGAGAAGGACTTCAAGGACTAGGCTCACATCATCTTAGAGAAAGTCGAAACCCTAGAAGCATTTCCAATCTACACTCATTCACTACCGAAGAAGTCGAAGTATCTTGAAGGCTAGAAGGCATTGTCATCATCTTCAAAAGCTACAAGGCAAGCTCCATCTCATTAAAGCAAGGATCCCCTCATTATCCTTGAAGAAGATCATCCAAGGAAGCATCAAATCATCCTCATCAATCACCATCAACAAATGAAGCTAGACCTAAAGGCGTTGACATCATAAAAGGAGAAATCTCCTTTATTGGAGAAGCGTTTTTCATTTGGAAGGAGATCATCCAAAAGGAGCACTAATACATCTTCTTCAACCACCATCAAAGTGATCAAATTGAAGATTTCATCTTCACTTGTCAAGTAAGGAACAATCTCCTTTATTGAAGAAGGGTTTTTCATTTGGAAGGAGATCATCCAAAAGGAGCACTAATACATATTCTTCAGCCACCATCAAAGTGATCAAATTGAAGATTTCATCTTCACTTGTCAAGTAAGTATCTTTCATTCTATAATCAAATATGGTAAAATGACTTCATTTTGCAAGGAGATCTATAAGTTGGTTGGGTCATCGAAATTCCTTGCATGGAAAAGGAGGATAGACATAGGCCTAGAAGAAAGTGAAGTCATTGAACATATCAATGAAAAGGTCTCCTCTGAATACATGGAAATGGGTTCTTATGAAAGGTCTCCTCATATAACAGTATTGGAGAGATCAAAGAGATATATATGATAAGCTAGTAGAACTATTCTCTGAAGTTGTGATAAAGAAGGTCACGTCACTTAAATCTGATCTACACAAATTGAAGGTATTAAAGGATAAAGGGTTATCTTCAAGAGATCTCAATTGCAAGATCTCGGAGAGATAATCATCATTGTTCTAAATGTACTAACTGATGAACAAGGTAACAATGTCTATGAGGATAAGAAGGCTATCCCATTCAACAACTTATGGTTTCTATGCAAGATAGGTTGATGGCAAAAAGTGTTGAAGGTTAAAATGAAAGGATTCAAACATTTGCAGGAAGGAAAGGGAAGTTTGGAAAATGTGGTCCTCATAGCCAAGAACAATGTCATATGCATTACAGGAAAGATTGTCCTAAACTCAAGAAGGACAATAACAAGAAAGATAGAGAAGAAGTCCATTTCACCAAAGAAGTGGAGAACGTTGAAAGAAGGAAGTTCAAGGAAGAAGAAAAGCATTAGAAGTAAGAGCTCATGACATCACCATAAGAAACATGAAGGATGTCTAATAGTCAACTATGAAGGATATAGCTCTTGGTGACCTCATTGAAAGATTAAAGGAAGAATTCATCTAGGACAAGTCTCATCATACATTAGCCAAAAGGAAACATCTATTGGATAAAGATATGCGAGATCCTCAATATTCTCTGATGAAATCCTCATCGGAGGGTTCACTGGTCTAGAAAGGAAGCAAGCATTTCATCAGGAACTCCAACTTGTGGAATTCATGGGATGATGATGTGATGACATAAGAGATAAAGCAGATCAAGGGGTTAATGATTTTTTCAATCAAGGAAGTTGTTGAAATGACCTAAAGGTAAATGAGTATATATGCTTACATTTGGTTTTATAAAGTCATCTTGTATGCTTGCAAGTAACATGGATCACTGCTCGATCTTGAGAAGCATGATCAAAGGAAAGGAATCTCCTCCTATGAAAGGTTGTCGGAAGGCATGGGTCACACTAGATGAAATCAACATAATATGTCGTCATATTTTGTATGAGATGCCTGACTACAATTGAGGAACTCTGATTGGAAGCTCCTGGGAATGAAACATGTGAAGAAAGAAAGGAAGAGATCGTGAGATATGCAACCATGGTAAAGGCAATCAACATTTGAAAGACCAAGAAGATTTGACTAGGAAATTTCCCGGAAAGATATGAAGACTCTAATGGAAGTCTGAAAAAGATGGAGACCCTTGACAATGGATATCTTTGGGAGATATGTCAACATGTATGTAGGATGTTGATGCACACTGGAAGATGTCATGATGAAAGACCATCACAAAGGTAATTTTGATTTAAGTGTTCATTTCTTTATTTTTGAACAAATAACTGGATGGGCTTATGCGGGACTGCCGAAGGAAGAACTGTGGATGTCTTCCCCAAGGACCATGTAGAAGGATGTAAGATCCTTCCAAAAGAAATGAAGAAGGCAGCATGACATGAAGCAAAGCCAGATGAAGACTAATGGATCACTTTCTGATGAAAGGAATAACGACATGACTAACCCATGGATGAAAGTGATGGACAATCGATGCCCTATGAAGAAGCTACAAAAGATGAAGACTCCTTGACAAAAAAATTCATGACATCGAAGGAAGGAGCTCTTCAAGCAGCAGGTTGAGGAGTTGTTGTAAGTCCCTCATTGAGAGGGAGCTTGAAATTCCTAAGCCAAGAGGGAGCTTAGGTACATTCCTTCTGTAGGAATTAAGTATATTCCATTATTGGAATTGAAATGTCCTCCCTAACCGTGAGGGAGAGATAAACACATCATTTTGGTCTTCACTTGGGAAGACAGAATGGAGGATTGGGTAATCATCTGGCATTTGATACTCTTTGAGGATAAGATAGGGCATCCAAAATAAGAGGAGTCATGGAGGACCGATATTCAATGAGGGTTGGATACCCAAGTGAAGAATAGTCCCATGAAAGGTCATACTCTCTGAATACCTGAGTGGAGTATGGTGTCCACGAATCATTGGTCTCACAAACATTGTGCTCTGATCATGTGAATAGAGTTGTTAGTCAAGGACTTGCTATGTGACAATGCTAGTTGATATGATGCTAGACAGATGAGTTATAAATCCAAATCTTCTTATGAGAAATTATTCAGATTGAGAATGACCATGTACCATTATGAATACCTCCCTAGTTAAGAGGGAGTGTTGTAAAATGTAACTAGGTTCAATCTTCATAATGACATGTAATTATGATCTTTGTGAATGATGAGAAGAAGAGAATAATATTATTTTTGTAACGCCTTGCTTCATGGGTTTCATAAGCAAGAGGTTTTTTTAGATGGCTCCCATTGAGAGCCTTAAGATTAATCAAAGAGTCAATGTCATGTATAAAGATATGTCTAATGTATTCTAGTAAAATAGCCCTCCAAAGACAAGCACAGTCCTCCTCTTCCTATGTCGGCATGCAAGATGAAATAATGGCTCATGCTGGCTCACTCAAGGAGACACATCTATTCGATGCTCAAGTCGGCTCATAATTTAAGACGAACTACTATATATATGTGTGCCTAGGGTCTCCATATTTCGGACCATGAAGAAGTTGCATATCTCTCTGTAATTTCGGACCATGAAGAAGTTGCATATCTCTCTGTAATTTCGAGTGAACAAACAGTGAACAATTTGGATCTCTATTCGGATCATAGTTTTAAAACTCCGACTCGGCCGAGGATCGACTCCGACTCCGAAATGGTAATGACTCGGCCGACTCGATTTCAATGACTCGGTCATTGTAAAAAATATGTTAAATATTTATTTTTTTTATAAAAAAACATAATTTTAAAGATTTTCATTCATGTTTCCAAACACAGCATTATAATATAGATGGAAGACAACATATGATCAAAGTAGGCTCATGAACCAATCCATTATATCAAAATGGTACCCAATGGCAATACATAGTCTACTGTCATACATGATCAAAGACTCAAAACAAAAAACACATAACCAAGGAGGCTAGAAATGGCCTCTACAACAAAAGTAAACTGTGACCAAACTCCAGTACTAGTACTATAGCTACTGCCAGAGAAGCCAAGATCATATCGATCAATCTCTGGATCATCATCAGAGTCAGACAGGGGGCCCCATGGCTCCTCATCATCATCATCATCTCCAACTGCAGATGTAGAAGTGGTACCACTAGCAGGTTGTGCAACTGCAACAGATGCAAGTGAGATAGAGTAGATATGCGGTTGTGCTTCTGTCGTGGCTGCGCAGAGGAAGCACCTACAACTGGAGTCCTTGTTGGCTGTGAGACTGAGGCTGGTGGATTGGGATCTGCATTCAACTGAACAACATGTTCAAGTTCAACTGATGTCTCGATATCTAAATCTAAATCAAGATCCTCATCAGGATCAAACTCTGTCGGACGACTCTCCACTACCCAATCTGATGTTGGATCAATGTCTTCCAACACAATGGGATCTGAATCAGGTCTTTTGTTCAGCAAATGGTTTCGTCTAAGCCGGAGGTTGTATTGGACATAAACTAGATCATTTAACCGTTTTTGATCCAAACGGTTTCTCTTCTTTGTGTTACTTGGGAGCAGGAGCGAAAACGGAAGCGAGAGCGACATTTTTAGAAGCTCCTAGTTTGGGAGCGAATCCCAAAGGAGTTTGACAACCAATGTCAAGGAGTTCGACAACCAATGTCACTAACATCAAGGTACATAGAGGGATTGGTGCTCTTGATTAAATACGAGTTCCATACCCTAATACATGACAAAATTCAATGGAAACATTGCAATCCTCCAATCCTGAAATCCTGAAAAATTGATAAGTCTGCTGGATTTTGAATGAAATCTAAAATTCTACTCTCCATATGAAATCCAATGAGGCCGAAACCACTCTCAAACATCCCGAGTCATTTCATGGTAATGTTAAAAATTTAAGTAAAAGGATGAAAATGAAGGGTTTGGGAGGGGGAAATGGACCCCAAATAACATTTAGCTAATTCATAAAACACCTTGAAGTCCAAACCAATCAGCAAACCCCTTAAAATTTCATTAAAATAATGTTAAATCGTTGTTTTAGTGGGTTACGGGCCACTGATTGTGACTCGGCCGAGTCAGTACGGGGAACGGCCGAGTTGGCCGAGTCAACCATGACTCGGCCGAATCAGTACGGGGAATGGCCGAGTTGGCCGAGTCAGTCGTGACTCAGCCGAGCCATTCAATGACTCGGCCGAGTCATGGCTGACTCGGCCAACTGAGCCATTTTTTGTACCGAGTCACTCCGGAGGGCAATGGAAGGGACCAACTCGATCGTTTCCGTTTCGAAACGGCCGTTTTTTAAAACTATGATTCGGATGACCTAGTGCAAAAGTAAGTTCGGAACAGAAACTTGATAAAGGTACAGGATTGAATTGGGTGCCATCTCACAATCTAGGGAATTCGGATTCCTCTATAATTCGGATCACAATCATAGAAAGGATAAGAGACTAATTCAGACATCATCACAGTCAAGAAGTTTGGATGGATTTCGAAAGGAACTCAAAGGGACAGTGACGATTTTTCAAGGCAGCGAAGTGTAAACCAATGTTTTAAAACTCTGACTCCCACTCCAACTCGGCCGAGGGTCGACTCCGACTCCGACTCCGACTCGATATCGACTCGGCTGGCTCAATTTCAATGACTCGGTCATTGTAAAAAATACATTAAATATTTATTTTTTATAAAAACACATAATTTTAAAGATTTTCATTCATGTTTCCAAACACACAACATTAGAATATAAATAGAAGACAACACATGATCAAAGTAGGCTCATGAACATATCCATTATATCAAAATGGCACCCAGTGCATTGTCCAATACATACACGATGATGATATAAAGATCAAAACAAAAACACATAACCAAGGAGGCTATAAATGGCCTCTACAACAAAAGTCTGTGACCAGTACTACTGGGCCCTGGCTACTGCTAGAGTTTCCAACATCATCTGGCTCAATGTTACTTGGGAGCAGGAGCGAAAGTGGGGAGCGAGAGCGAAAACGGGAGCGGGAGCGACATTTTCAGAAGCTCCTGGTTTGGGAGCGAATCCCAGAGGAGTTCGACAACCAATGTCACTAACATCAAGGTACATAGAGGGATTGGTACTCTTGATTAAATACGAGTTCCATACCCTAATACATGACCAAATTCGATGGAAACATTGCAATCCTCCAATCCTGAAATCCTGAAAAACTGATAAGTCTGCTGGATTTTGAATGAAATCTAAAATTCTACTTTCTCCATATGAAATCCAATGAGGCCGAAACCACTCTCAAACATCCTGAGTCATTTCATGGTAATGTTAAAAATTTAAGTAAAAGGATGAAAATGAAGATTAAAGAGAATGTCACTTTTACTTGGAGTCCAAACCAATCAGCAAACACTTCAAAATTTCATTAAAAAAATGTCAAATCGTTGTTTTGATGGGATTACAGGCCACTGGTTATGACTCGGCCGAGTCAATACGAAAACGGCCGAGTTGGCCGAGTCATTCAATGACTTGGCCGAGTCATGGCTGACTTGGCCTACTGAACCGTTTCCTCCACCGAGTCACATTTCTGGGCAATGAAATGGATCAACTCGGCCGTTTCCGTTTCGAATCGGTCGAATCTTAAAACTATGGTGTAAACACAGAAATCACAGTGCAAACAAAGTCTCGGTATAATCTCTTGATGTAATCTCTGTTTCACAGTACTCGATGCCACCACAACAAGTAGGTCACAAGTATGTGGCAAAATCACAGTACTGTTGCAAGAGAAAAGGTCTTAGTGCTATCAATAGTGACTATGGTTCAATGATATGACTTCAGATTTCGACGCCACTGGAGAAGGAGAGGTCTGTCATCATTGATAAACTCAGTGATCACAATTCATATGGTGCAAGATCTGAAGTAACCAAGAAAGAGTAAATGAGAAGGAAGGAAGAGGACTTGTGTCTTGGTCTTGGAGTGGTTAATAGGTCAAGGGTCTTGGTCTCGGTATTCATCAATTGGAATCTCTATAAGAAGAATTTTTGTGCGGGTTTTCCTCTCAAAGAGTGGGAGGTTTTGGCCCTGGCTCATAGCCTACATGTTGTGTCTCTTCTCTATTTATGTTCATGCATTGTTTACTGTTTGATGAAGAAGAACACTAATAATCTAACGTGAAGAAGATCCTAATCTAAACAAGTAAAAATCATTCACAAGCAGTCACTAATAAAAGAGAAATCATCTAATGATAATGCCCTAGATTTCTCAACAAAGGGTCTTGGTATTGGTATCCATCAATCGAAGTCTTTATAAGAAGAATAATTTGTTCAGGTTTTCCTCTCGAGTGGGAGAGATTTTGGCCCTAGCTAATAGCCTATACTTAGTGTTCTTGTCTCTTTATGGTTTATGCATTGGTAGTTGTTTGATGAAGAATAACACTATACTAACTTAAGTAAAGAAGATCCTAATCTAAGAAGTAAAAAGCATTCACAAGCAATTATCTAAAGAAGAAAAATCACTTAATCTCTCTACCCTAGATTTTCTCAACATGGTATAAAAACTAAGGTGACTAAGTCAAGGAAGGGCATCTTATCAAGGGATACTCAAGGATCAAATCTCAAGGAAGCCATCAAAGCGAAGATCATCTTGAAGTCAAGATCTACAAAGGAAGCATCATAACCCTCGATCAAAGAAAGTCTACACCAACAAGAAGTCTCGGAATCCTCAAGTTGAAGAGATTCATCCACCCTACATCTACTCAAGTTGAAGAGATTCATCCAAGAGAAGCACTTCAGGATCAAGATCAAATAATCATCTTGAAGAAAGTAAAAACTCTGGCTCAAAGCATTCCTGGGATCCTCTCTCAATTAGTTTGAAGTTGAAGTGTCTTGAAGACTATTCATCCAAAGGAAGTTAGATCAGAAGGCATTGTCATCAAGATTTTAAGGTGATCTCTCTCTCACTGAAGCAAGGTCCTTACCGTTAAAGACATCACCAAGAAGTCATCATTGATCTTCATCAACAAAGACATTGCCACCAAAGGATCCAAAGAGATCTCACTCTCTATGGGATCAAGGATCATTCTTGAAGAAAACTACTTTTATCAAGGAAAAGTTTTCTATCCTCTATATCATCATCAACATCAAGGAAGCAGCAAGAAGAAAGAGCATCTATCAAGTATATTTATGTCCACATCTGAATCTGTCAAAATGTATTTTTGCAAGGAAAACAACAAATTGGTTGGGCCTTCAAACTATCTTGCATGGAAGAAAATGACAGATCTGGATCTCATTGAAAATGAGGTGATGGAACATGTCGAAGGATTTATCACAAAACCAGGAAAGGAAGATGCTCAAGCTCTTGCAAAGTATATGAAAGGGGAAGTTACGACTCAAAGGATTCTCATAGAATCCATCAACGATCCCCTCATCCCATATGTATCCAAACTTGAAACTTCAAAACAAATCTATGACAAACTAATAGAGTTGTATTCCGTAAGCACTGCTAGAGAAGTCATCTCATTAAGGCAAGAACTCTACAAGTTGAAGATGTCAAGGGAAGATGTAATAACCTCATACATTATGAGGATACCTAAGATCCGAGATCAACATCAAGCATGTCTGATAGAGAAAAGCCTACAGTTGTACTAAATGCACTACCAGAGGAGTGGGGTAATTTTACTTCAAGTATTTATGGGAAAAAAGAAGCTACTCCATTGCAGGATCCGTGGTCACTATGCAAGATTGAAGAATCTAGACTTGTAGCCAAATCTGATGTGGGAGCAGGTAAGCAAAATAAAACTTATGCTACAATGACAAGAAGAAAGAGAAAATTTGGAAAGTCTAGTTCTCGGAAAAAGAAAAGGGGGCATGGCTAAGATTCAATGCTATGGGTGTCAAGAATAAGGGCACTACAAAAGAGATTGTCATAAGATCAAGGAGGACAATAACAAAAGAGGTAGAGAAGAAGCCAATATTACCAAAGAAGTGGAGGAAGCTGAAAAGAAGTCCAAGAAAAGGAAGTATGAGATCTCTACTATGACTGAGATAGTCTTCCTCACCTAGTTCTTTTTCAAATTCCGAAGTATTGTGTTGTAAGATATGGCTATCATGATTCACTAAGAAAAACGGTTGGATGCATCATGGCATTATAGAAGCATTGAAAGCAAGAGCTCGGGACATCATGAAAGATGGTTGAAATAGAAATCTACGGAAGTCAACTATGAAGGATATAGCTCTTGGGAACCTCATTGGAAACCAAAGTGGCACTTATGGAAAAGAAAGAAAAAGGTCATCCAGTACTAGGCTCATCATACATCTGTCAAAAGGAAACATCTGATGGATGGGGATACTCTAACTCCTCAAGGTTCCTTGATGGAATCTTCATCGAAAGGTTCACCAATCAAGAAGGGAAGCAAGTGTTTCATCAAGAATTCCAAACTTGTGGAATTCACGGGATGATGGTACGATGACATAAAAGGTGAAGCAGATCAAGGGATTGAAGCTCTTTTCAATCAAGGAAACTATTGCAAGCAGTCTAGATGACCCAAAGAAAAATGAGGTGTCATATGGTTGCAAGTAACAAAGATCAATGCTCTATCTTGACAGCGTGATCAAAAGAAAAGGATATTCTCCTTTAAAAGGATGCAGGAAAGCTTGAGTCACACATTGTCTAGATGAAATCAACATAATATGTCCTCATATGAAATATGAGGTGGTTGACATTAATTGAAGGAACTCTGATTGAAAGTTCCTCGGAATGAAATGTGTGAAGAAAGGAAGGAAGAGATTGTGGGATATGCAACCATGGAAACGGCAATCAAGATCCAAAGACCAAGAAGATTTAAGTAGGATATATCCATGAAATATATGAAGACTCCGATGGAGTCTAAAAAAGAAAGAGACCCTTGACAATATATATCTGTGTGTGTGTGTGTGTGTGTCTATATATATCTTTGGGAGATGTGTCGATATGTATGCAGGATGTTGATGCAAACTAAAGGATGTCATGATGAAAGACCATCACAAAGGTAATTTTGATTTAATGTTCATTTCTTCATTTTTGAACAAATATCTAGATGGGCTTATGGAACGCTGCCGAGGGAAGATCTATGGATGTCTTCCACCACCGACGCACATGTAATAGGATGAAAGATCCTCAAGGAAACACGGCATGAAGAAGGCAGAATGGTATGAAGGAAAGCTAAATATGCACTAGTGGATAACAAAAACATGAAGACTTGTGGATAACAAAAAGAAGTTCATGGCATCATGAGGAGGAGTTCTTCAAGTAGCTGGTTGTCCCATCATAACCACCTGAGCAGCTACTATAGGTCCCTGATTAAGAGGGAGCCTGGAAACAAGTTTCTTACTTGGAATAAACTTGGAAGCAAAATTCCTACGCCAAGAAGTGGCTTAGGTACATTCCTTCCGTAGGAATGAGTACATTCCTTTGTTGGAATAGATATGTTATCCCTAATTAAGAGGGAGACATAGACACATCATTCTTTTCTTCACTTGGGAAGACAAAATGGAGGATTGGGTAAACATCTGACGTCGATGCTCTTTGAGGATGTGTTAGGGCATTTAAGACAAGAGTAGTCGTAGAGGACCCATATTCTTTGAGGACTGGGAATCCAGGATAAGAATAGACCTGGTCGAACACACTCTGAGAACTCGAGTGGAGTATGTTCCAAGAAAGACAATGATGAGGGTGTCTATACATCATTGGTCTCGCCAAAATTGTGCTATGATCTTGTGCAGAGATAGAGTTGTTAGTCAAGCCCTTGCTATGTGACAATGTTTGTTGATATGGTGCTAAACAAATGGATTGCCAATCCGACTCTTCTTATGAGAATTCTTTAGATTGAGAATGACCAAGTACCATTATGAATACCTCCCTAGTTAAGAGGGAGTGTTGAAAAGTGTAACTATGTTCAATCTTCATAATGACGTGTGTAAATTGTGATTTTATGTAATTGATGAAAAGAAGAAAATAAAATTATTTTTGTAGTACTTGAATCATGGGTTTCATGATCAAGGAATTTTTTTTAGTTAAGGTTCCCATTGTGAACCTTTAGGTTTTGTCATCTAGTCATAAAAGTTAATTTGAGTCAATGTCATGTATGAATTACCCCTCTTGGGCATCATACAATTTTGTATGAGTCATTAAATGTATAAGAAGGCCCTCCAAGACTAAGCAAAGACACCTCCTACAAGTCGGATACAAGACGAAATAAATGATCTCCTCCAAAAGACATGTCGGCTCACCCTCACTCAAGTCAACCTAATTTGACTGGGAAACAACTATAAATAGGCAGCACGGCCTCAGTTCAGAGATGTGCAATTCGGTCATGATCTGAAATAAGCAAGTGCGAGAATCACTTAAGGAAGCCTCATAACCAGCGAAGAAAGGGAAAAAGAAGAGAGCAATCTTTGGTGCTATTTTTGGGTATGTTTAGGGCTAGGTACACTCCACACATGCGAGAATTTGTTGTTGTCTACTGCAGGAAGAGCGAGTTACCACAGTCACATTGTGAAGACAGTTTTTGGGTGAAGAACAAGGATGGTCTCAAGCCGAAGTGTCAAGAAGAAGTATCCTTCTAGAGCGAGGATAATCAAGAGCCAAAGTTGATCATTCTCATGTGTTGAGGATTTCTGAATTAGGGCCGAGAAATTGCAAGTCTGAAATAGAGGAAGTCGAGGTTGTCATGAAGGAGGAAGGAACAAGGAATTTAACTTTCATTGACTCAAGAAGGAAGAGGAAGCTTTGTGCCTTGGTCTTGGAGCAGAAAATAGATCAAGGGTCTTGGTCTTGGTATTCGTCAATTGAAGTCTCTATAAGAAGAAGAATTTGTTCGAGTTTTCCTCTCAAGTGGGAGAGGTTTTGGCCCTAGCTGATAGCCTATATTTTGTGTCTCTTGTCTCTTTATGGTTTATGCATTGGTAGTTGCTTGATGAAGAATAACATTATACTAGCTTAAGTAAAAGAAGATCATAATCTAAGAAGTAAAAAGCATTCACAAGCAGTTATGTAAAGAAGAGAAATCACTTAATCTCTCTGCCCTAGATTTTCTAAACAACATGGACTATAAATCTTGCTTCATGTTTGGAGTAGACAAAAGGGCCTGAGGTCATTGTTCACAATCATCCTTTTATGAAACAAATAGTGTCATTATCACCTGATATCATTCCCTTGCACA
The DNA here is from genome assembly GCA_031772625.1 of Pinus tabuliformis. Lineage (NCBI taxonomy): Eukaryota > Viridiplantae > Streptophyta > Pinopsida > Pinales > Pinaceae > Pinus > Pinus tabuliformis. Next base: position 720,669,227 of record CM062812.1, on the reverse strand, counting down.
TAGATCCGCAATCATAAACTAAATAATTTAGAACGACTTAAAAAACCATTTCGTTGGGATGCAAGGGAGCTTTAGTGTTGCATCAAAATAGTGTTGATCATAGAAAATTTCGAAATAAGTTGATGAATTTCCACCTCCATTAAATGATGTCACATTTATCACATTAAAATTTTAGCCCTTAGGGCTGAAATAAGTTGATGAATTTTCACCTCCATTAAATGAGGTCACATTTATCACATCAGAATTTTAGCCCTTAGTGATGAGCTATAAGATTGAAAAACACACTTGAAAATATCTCAAATTTGTCGACCACTAATCTCAAAACATTCAAGTAGATAACCACTACAAAATACTTTAATGCTAGACCAATGCAACAACCCTTAGGGAATGATCTAATCAAGTATGCAAATTTGAAATCTACATCCAATAGAAAAAAATATAGTAGGAGATATCAAATATGAAGATTCATCTAAGGAATGCAAAATAAATCAACATTCCAATGTTGTTATCCCAATAATTTAGCATGTCAAAATCATAATGAAACATTCTCAAAAAAACTTAAAACCAGTTCTTAAATCAGATCTGCAATAAGAGATTTCCGAACAGCGACGGTGAAAATAAATCCTTACTATCACAATATGTCATTTTGATTTATCCCAAAGCAAGGACTTCTCCAAAACTTCCCAAACCCTAGCTAAGGCATCAACAGTCATCACCTAACCATGAACAAGGCCAAGCAAGACATCCCACCATACTTTACAAGCCATTCCAAGGGCTCAACAACAAGCTAGCATCACACACATTGCCCATCCACTGCATCCAAACTTGCATCACACACATTGCCCATCCACTGCATCCAAACTTGCATCTCACATGCTTTACTCTTCACTAGCATCAAACAAGCCTAGGAAACTTGATGCATGCCTCTCAAAAGAACTATCCTTATACAAGAGGAAATAATTGTCTTCCAAGATACTCCAATCACTTGCATCATCCCAACTATCACATCTCTAAGACACAGTACAATTTATAACAAAAACACTCTCCTCCCCTTATAAATTATATGTGATTAAGTGAGGGAGGCCAACAGTAATACATAGACCAAGTTCACAAGTAAAGCCTAAGCTAATTCACTGACAAAGCCCCAAGTTGAGCACTATACTAAGCACAATTGCCACACGGCACAATAAGGTTTGTACAACCCCCAATGTAGTACACACTCCAAGTCAAGATGTCCACATGTCAAGGACTCCTCTAAGCAAGATGGTGAATCTTCCAACAATGGCTCTGCAACTCAAGCATTCTTCTTCAACATATGTCCCATCATCTTCAACAAGAGCACCATTTTTAAAAGATGTCAAATCGCCAAATGTGTGCCAACTACCCCATCAAGAAGTGTGCATCCCAAAGCCATGATCTAAATGTTGATTTGTGTAGCTTGGGAGGTACTCCAACAACCCTAGGGTATTAGGTTTGGAAGAAATTGACCCACAAAGTGGTTTGTGGGCAGTGCAACCAATCAGTGGGTTTTCTGCCCAAAGTTGTGGGCGTGAAACCAAGCGAAGAAAATGATATTTTATTCATGGATGCATGAGAGGCACCCTTGATGGGCTAGGGGGCACCTAGGGCATCATGATGTGGCGAAATCAAATGGAAGGAATTTATTTTCTTAAGTTAGTTGGGGTTTGTCAAAGGAATTTATTTTCTTTAGTTGGGATCAAATCTCTCAAGATGCAAAACCTCTTTTTGAGTGTAAAACTTAAGAAAAGGTTTGCCCCTCGAGATTTGATTCCTCACAATTTTTGGTAGATCCAAAGTTAAGATGGATCTACGATGAGAGAGATACATTAGGAAAAGATTTTGTTGCGAGTCTTTATATGCTTATTAATTATATTTAAATATGAAGTCCTGCGATATGATGGCAACGAATATGAATCAATATTTTAATTTTTATGGTAAAATGGATCTTAATTTATAGCTACTATTTATATTTTATATATATTTCACATTTCTCTATATATAGAAATATTCTTATTTTTAATTATATGTTTATTAATTAAATTTATTAAGTTCTTATATGCTTATTAATCATGTGTTCTGAAATATCATGGTTATGAATGAGTCATTATTATTTAAATTTATTTTAATGTGATATGGATATTATCATTTTTTATCAAAAATGTTGTTTGCAATTTTATTAATAAAAAAATTTACAATATAACAAATTGAATTGAGTTATTATTTTTATTACTTTTTTAATTGAGCCGACACTTAAATGTTTACATTCATTTACAATCACTACAACATCAAAATTACAATATAGCAAATTGAATTGAATTGAATTGAGTTATTATTTTTATTACTTTTTTAATTTAGCCAACACTTAAACGTTTACACTCATTTACAATCACTACAACATCTCCTCCATACTGGGTCATAGAGCACCTCTCGCCACAATGATTTGTAATTTGTGTATTGCAAATTTTCATTCACTAATATAATCCAATACTATGCTACATGAGTTGTTTGTGTTAAGTACAATATATTAAGTTTTAATCGTCACAAGGAGATTTTGCAAATTGATGCATGCCAATAGTCATTGAGTGGCACAATTTTGGTATCTCCAAGTAGCAAACATCTACCATCTTATAACAAAGAAAAAAATGTTGTGCAATCATCATCAAATTTTCCTAAATCAATGGCTCATGTTTTTGTTCTTGATAAATAAGATTGAAAAAAGGAGAATTTACAGCTTAATGCACATAAAATAGACTTTGCAGGAAGGATCAATGAAAGAGAGACAGAGCAATCTGCTAGCGTTTCATCTTGTTGCAAAGCAAATCCTCAGGACTAGGTTCCCCTGCGCTACTCTCTGCAAATTGTGGAGGCTATGGACGTGTAAGAGCGTATCTGGTGGATATGTGACAGTTGTCCCAAAGTCGAGGCTCAAAGGACGATGAAGACAGAGGAGGGCCTACCCCAGGGGAATCTACCACTGTTGGGGCTCTATCTTGGAATGATCTATGTTTCAAATATGCTTCTAGAAGCCTCACTGATGGCGTTGAAGGAAGATTTTTAGTTACTGCATGGGTGAGAGGCAAACGTGAGATAGGTATCACGAATTTCTCTTCCTCTTCCATTGTGTTCTTGCATATTAAATTCATGGAAATACAATGCGTTCTTGGCCCTCTGGGGCATGTGTTGGTGCAAGAGACGAGTCTCGCCTGTGCTCTGCCCTTTTCAGCTGTATTCCCCTAGTTTTAAATCATTTTCAGATTTTGATCAGAAATATGGGTGGAAAGTCTATCGTTCTATGGTCAAAAAGTTCAAAAACTCTCCTCTCTAGATGTCTATTGAAGATAAGTGGGATATTCCTAAAAATTTCCAATGCTTGCAATATGAAGGGAAGGTCCTCCATGATTCCTCCTTGCTCAAAGATTACAGTATATTAAGAAATTCATCTATAATCTTCAACTCAAGGCTTTGTGTGGGTGCTCCTAGTGCTAGGACATCAAATGGAACCTAGGACATCAAATGGAACCTAAAGGAGGGTTTTTGTTCTAGTAAAATACAGTCAAAATATTCTAGACCCTTATATAGTAGACCAAGTGGAGCAATAGACCAAGTGGAGCAAGCCCCATCTATGGTGGTCAATAAGCCAGAGGCATTTATTTATAGATTTAATGGCTTTTGGCCAAAACCTCAAAGCGTTATTCCAGTGGATTTTCAATTCATGGACACCCAATTGTGACATATACTTATGCTCCAAAGGATTCTTCATAGTCCAATTCGACACACGGAAGGACATGGACTATATTTGACACGAAAGGCCATGGTTCTGGGGAAACACTGGTTTATTTATCACTCCATGGTTCCTTGAGTTTGATGCCACGACCATGGTGGTCTCATCCATGTCGATATGGGTGACGCTTCCAAACCTTCCCCTTCCCTTCTAGCACCACAAAGTTCTTGAGGACATTGGAAATGTTCTAGGCAAATTCAAAAAATTGGACATGGAAAGAATAGAGAAAGGCCTCTTCACCTTTGCTAGATATGTGTGGAGATTGACCTTAGCAAAGGACTTCCAAATCTCATAACATTGAAGCATTATAATTTACAATGGTCTCTCAAGTTTTGGACTATGAGAACACGACATTGTGATGTCGTGAATGTTTTTAAATTAACACTTGCAGAATACATGTCCACATACCATTTTTCGAGCTTCCCCTTCAGAAGATGAAGAAGAAGGCACCAAAGAGAGTAACCCAATCCAAGTAGATGTGGAGATTAAGGCTCAAACTAGATACCAACAGGAAGGGGACTCCCTGGCACAAACAAGAATGGATATACATTTTCAACAGGGCTCTACCCTTGTTGGCTCCCAGATATCAGATGGGATTGAGGACACGAAAAGAGCCCATATTTCCGAGAGTTCAAACTCTGACAAAGAAGCTCCCCACTTGGAAGAAGGAAGAGAATTGGCACTAGTTCTTGTTGAACCTGCTTTGGATGGTTGGCACAAGGTGCAAAAAAAGAAGCATAAAAAGAACAGCTACGTGAAAAATATCAAAATTAATTTTGCTCATTTCATATCATATGTGCCTCAAGTTCTTATGGTTTATTGTTAGCTCTAGAGATGTTTCTAAAAGAAAGCTTAATAGCATATGCAAAATGTAATTTTATTTTTCCTTAAAGTTGAATAAAATTAGGAGTCATTTTCTACCATAGTATTCAAAACTGACCGGTTTGAACCGTGAACCAATCAAACCGAACAGTTCTTTAGCCAAAGCCTTCAAACATGTAGAAAAAATGGGTCATTTGATGTTGGCAGGTGGTTTTGGGGTCTGACCGGCCATAAACTACTTGGTTTATTGCCGGGTCGACCATGGACCCCATGGAAAGTTGTTTCTTAGTTTTTGAAACAATTTTGAGGGAAACTAGGGGTTGTTCCCCTCCAAAAACAGCCCCTTCCGAGCCTTTAAAAGGATGTCTCCCCTCTCATTTGCCTCACACATCTCATTTGAATTTTTCGTGAGCTTCATTAGCAACTTGGAGAGTGTTGAGCTATTGTTAGAGTACTCATCTTGGAGGGATTAGTTGCTAGTGGAGTTGGCATCTTCAAGAGCAGGCTAAGGGAGCTAGTTTGCATTTCAAAGTAAGGATTTTCACTTGAAAAAATCTATATTTCTTTTTTTTTCTGAATTTGTCTACTCCTATATTGATACAAAAATATGATTACAGAGAGGTCAAGGCCTCGAGGGTACTAGCCCAAGAGACGGCATGCTTACAAAATATCGCTTAAAAAACTGACCAGAAGACCTGCAAAATGACTTGCTTTAAGACTTGATATATCTGGAGACTGTAACTGAAAACCGAGACAGATTGTTTGGAACCAATCAAAAACTCAGTACAGCGTAGCCCCTTCGTGACCGGAAGCTGACCCATAAACAAATTGAACCAAGACAGTAACCAAAAAGACAGTGACCAAAAGACAGTGACCAAGACAGTGACCAAAAGACAGGAGAGTGCCGCCCACGCAGGGGAAACCGGCAAGTCAAAATTTGCAAAAGACCTGATTCTGAGAATTGTAAAACAAGAAATGACTTTGGATCCGGAAGGGATTGAGCATCTTCTTACAGCAACTAAACAAAACCAGAAGGTGCCGACCTGTTCAATCTTCATGCGAGGTTGGAGGCGATTCTTCAACAATGCAGCAATCGAATTGGTCGAGGTCTTCAAACTCAGAGGGTTGGCCCTATTTACTTGAAGAACCACCACCTGCAGGAGCACTCAGACCAGCATGGACGGTCGTATCCTGTGTTGCTGAGCCACCTGGGTCCTTTCTCTGAGTAATCGCATTCTGCGAGGATTCATTCTTGTCTTCCATCCTCGACTCCAAGGGAACCCCTGGACCAACAGCCCCCGAACCAACAATATCCTCACACAACTCAACGATGACTGACACAATGAAGGAGGAATTGCCTAGAGAGCACGGGAAGCGAAAGCAAGCCGTGTGAGATTGGGAGTGATAAGAGCACGCTTCTATGATAAACTGCCCTCGTCCCCTGCCACGACCACTTCTCGTCACTAGATATCTATCAATGCAGAAGTCCAAAGTTTCAGACGAAGGATTCGAGGTTGTGGAGGAAGGCTGGTGGAGCTACCTCTTCTGCAGCTCATCCTTGAGCGCACTCTGGGTATTTTGAAGTGTGCTGGAGGAGCGGAACAAACAGCAGTGGAGGAGACTAAGAGGGGGCGATAGAGGAAGATACAGAACTGATTATTTAAAGCATGAACACACTGATAAGTATCAACGCCTCGATCCCGAGCCAAACAGTACCCTGGTCTGTCTCGAGAGCGAGGAGCTTCAGCCTCGCTAGACCAGCTTGAGCGTAAGGGAGGAGCAAGAGTGAAAATCAAGCAGAGCGTCATTGCAGATAAACTAACGAACTGGAGAGAGGGAAGGAGCTGTGTTAATACAACATTAAAGTTGTTGTTCTGAGACATTAACTCATACCTCATGCGAGGCCGGCTGGCGATGGTGATTAGCCACGCGCCCACCCTCCACGCCGCCTTCGTACTGCTCACCAGACTATACAACCGCATCCAGGAGAAAAAATCTATATTTCATTGTTGTCCACATTTAATTTTTTCATGTGTTTTATCAAATTTCAACTGTTAGTTTTCAAGTCTTAAGTTTCAACTTGTTTGTAGGTTAAATATGCCCCATTTTCTTTCCCAAATTTATCTTAGGTTTTCCATTTTATTTAGTTGCAACTTTTTTTTTTAATTTGTAGATTTCTTTCATTTGCAAATTTCAAATATTTCACTAACCAATAGCCACCATGCCTCCAAAAGACAAGGACACTGCATGGGCTCACTGTGATACGATTGATGGAAAAATGATCTACAAATATTGCCAAAAAAACTATTGGATGGGGGTGGGGGGATATTCTTACGTTGAAACAACACTTGGCCAGAATAAGAGGCGAAGTAAAGTGATGTAAAGCACCAAAGGAAATGATAGGATATATCAGGGCAGAATACCTTGCCAAGTTTGAGAAGTTTGAGGATAGTAAGGCTAGGGATAAGGCTATCCAAGAAGAAATTGCAAGGACGAAGGAAATTTTACAAGCCACGAAAGATGTGTTGAAATATGTAACTAGGTTCGATCTTCATAATGACATATGTGATCATTATTTTTATGTATTTGATGTAATAAGAAAAATAAATTTGTTATTGTTTTCTTGAGGCATGGGTTTCATGCTCAAGAGAAATTCATTATATAGGTCAATCTCCCATTGAGAGCTTCTAGGGCTTATGAGTCATTGTCATGTATGAAAGACCTATTTGGGGCATGTTACATATTGTAAAGAAATTTATTTGAGTCAATATTAGAGTCAAAAGACCCTCCAAGACCTTGTCCAAGTGCTACAAACAAGTCTGCTATGAAAAGGAGCAATCAACCTGCACAAGATGACATGTCGACCTAGGATGATGTCAAGTCGACCTAACTACATGGGTCTGAAGGCTATATAAGGAGGACTCGGCCTCACTGAAGGAGGCATCAATCAAGCATTCACATCAAAGAAAAGAAGTGTGAAAAATGAAGGAAGGAAGTCTCTTGTGCAACGATGAGAAGGAAGGAGAAAAGTGAAGCCTTTAGGGGCTTTTTTGGGTCATTTACCTCAAACGTGTAACTGCAGCTAGGGTTTCTGCAATAAGGAATTCCAGACACTGAAGGAATTCAAAATATAGCATAGGGAAGGATCATCTTGCTAGTTGAATTCACAAGAAGAGTCCAAGTCAGGCGAAGGAGAGAAACCTTACCAATCAGCCTCAATCAATTCACACGTGTGGAATCTTTGTTATTTCACGTAGGCCAAAAATTACAAACCCGTAATATGAGGTCGAAATTGAAGAGGAGGCCGAAATCTGTGGTGTAGCAGTCAAGTTGACCAGTGTTGACTTAGAATAAAGAAAAGGTCTTCAACGGCCGAAGTGTGACTTGGTCTTGGAGGGGTTGCTGGTCAAGGGTCTAAGTCTTGGAATTGGTCAATTGAAGATTCTATAAGAAGAAGAATTTGGTGGGTTTTCCTCTCAAGATTGGAGAGCTTTTTGCCCTAGTTGATCGCCTATATCTTGTATCCTTTGTCTCATTATTCGTTATGTTTTAGTAGTTGTTTGATGAAGAGAACACAATATTAATCAAGCTAAAGAAGAACTTAATTAAGAAAAGTAAGAAGTCTTCACAAGCAGTTATCATTGAAAGAGAAATCACCTACACTTGTTGCTCCTAGAATTCTTAACATGGTATCAGACCTAAGGTGACGAATCAAGGAATGGCAGCTCAAGGAAAGGACACTCAAGGACCAAAGCACTAGAAGATCATCAAGAGCATCAACCATCAAAAGGGGTCTCTCGTCTCAAAGACACTTCAAGGACAAGGATTACATCATCGTCTTGAAAAAAGTAGAAGAAGACTTATAAACCCTAGATCGCTCAAAGAAGGATTCTACATTTCAAAGCATTCTTGGGAACCTTGCTCAATCATCACCTCTAGAAAGGGAAGACCTTAAATACCCTACCTTCACGAAAGGAAGGACTTTGAAACATGTTGAAGTTTACAAGGGAAGCAGGAGAAGGCATTGTCATCATCATCAAGGAACCAAGGTGATCTCCCTCTCTTTGAAGGATCACTTTTGACATCTTCATCAAGAAAACATCTTCTATCGTCATCAAAATCAAGAAGGCAGCAGTTTGAAGATATTGTCATCAAGGAGCATCTTCTCAAGTAAGTATTTTTAATGTCCACATCAGAATCTATCAAAATGTATTTTTGCAAGGAAGGCAATAAGTTCGTTGGGGCTTAAAAGTTTCTTGCATATAAGAAAAAAACAGATTTGAGCCTTATAGAAAATGAAGTCATGGAACATGTTAAGGGTTAAATCACTAAACCTCCAAAGGAAGAAGGTCAAGCACTTGCAAAGTACATGAAACGGGAAGTAAGGGCTAAAAGGATTCTCATAGAATCTATCAAAGATCCTCTCATTCCCTATGTATCAAAGTTGGAAACATCAAAAGAAATATACGACAAACTTGAGAATTGTTCTCTGTAAGCACTACAAGAGAAGTTATCTCGTTAAGACAAGAACTCTACAAGATGAAGATATCAAAAGAAGAAGGAATAGCCTCATACTTTATGAGGGTGTCTAAAATAAAGGACCAACTACAAGAATTGGGAGAAATAATGGCTGACAAGGAAATGACTACCATAGTGCTCAATGCACTACTAGAGGAATGGGGTAACTTTACATCAAGCATCTATGGATAGAAAGAGGCTACCCTGTTCAATGAACTATGGTCATTGTGTAAAATTGAAGAAACTAGGCTAAAGGCAAAAAGTGATGTAGATCAAACGAGCAAACACGCATATGCTGCTATGGCAATGAGAAAAGGAATGTTTGGGAAATTTGGTCCTCAAAAAAGGAAGAATATGGCAAAGGTTCAATGTTATGGATGTCAAGAATATGGGCACAATAAGAGAGATTGTCCCAAACTCAGGAAGGACAACAACAAAAGAGGAAGGGAAGAAGCCCATATCATTGAAGAAGTAGAAGATTCATGTGAATAAGAAATCACAGAAGGAATTAGTAAAAGATCTCTACTATGATTGAGATAATCTTCTTCATTAAGTTCCTTTCAGTTTTATAAAATATAGCCATCATGTTAAGAAGCATTAGAAGCATGATAGGATGCATCATCTTAGGAGAAGGCATTAGAATAGAATACGATTGAAGGAAGAGCTCATGAGATCTTCATAAGAAGCTTGAAAGATAGTTGAAGCAGAAGTCTACAGTAATCATCACTAAAAGGAAGTAGCTCTTGGTAACCTCATTAGAAGCATAAGCAACACTTATGGATCCTTAGAATTCATTAGAAGGAAGTCATCTAGTATAGAGCTCATCATACATCATTGGAAAGGCGCATTTGCAAGAGGAGGATAATCAAGATCCTCCATTGAAATCTTCATTAGAAGGAAGTCATCTATTATAGAGCTAATCATACATCATTGGAAAGGAGCATTTGCAGGAGGAGGAAAATCAAGATCCTCCGTTGGAATCTTCATTAGAAGGTTCATCTCTAGGAAGAAGCGTCTTGCTAAGAATACCACCTTTGGATGGGATTCACTATTTGGAAGAATGATGGTATGATGACAAAGGAATGCAGCATGTCAAAGATGGTTGAAATACTCTTAATCAAGGAAAGGAAGCTACTGAAGGAAGTCTAAATGACCAAAAGGAAGGATAAAGGTATGTATGCATATGTTTGATTACTGAGGTCATGTCATCATATAGTTGCAGACAACCAAGATACATACTCTACCTCATGCGTATGATCAAAAGAAAGGGTTCGCTTTTGGTGGAATGATGCATTGACGACATGGTTCACATTTTGAATAGATGAAATCAACATAATATGTCCTCATATAAAATATGAGGTGGTTGACAAAAATGAAGGAACTATGATTGGGAGTTCCTGCAAAGCAATACGTAAAGAAAACAAAGAGACCGTGAAAGATGCAACTATCACATATATAAGGCAATCAACATCCGATGACTAAGAGAATCGGCCATGATGTCTCCATGGGAAAGATATGAAGACCTTGGGAAAGTCTGGAAAGAAAGAAGACCCTTGACAATTTAATATCTTGGAGATGTGTCAATATGAATGCAAGATGTTGTAACAAGTAGATGTCATGATGAAGGGCCATCACAAAAGGTAATTTTTTATTTGATGTTCATTTCTGATTTTGAACAATATTTGGATGGCCTAATACAGGACTACCAAAAGAGAGGTGCGAAAGTCATCTACGACTAGTACTCATGTGGAAGGATGGAAGATCTTGAAGGATAAATGATGTGGAAAAGGTAGTTGTATGAGGAAAAGACAAATATGGTCTAATGGTTCACTTTCTGATGAAAGGAAGGATGACATGACTGGCATAATTCGAGAAGGAAAGTGATGGATGGTCGACGCCCTACGAAGAAGTCCCGAAGATGAAGGCTCCATAATGTTAAAGGTGAAATTCATGACATTGAATGGAGAAACGTTACAAGCAGCTGAAGGTCCCATAATCTCCACTAATGAAGAAAGAGTTGTTGCTGGAAAAAGGTCCCTAGTTAAAAAAGAGCCTGGAAGCAAGTTTCTGATTGAGAAACTTGGAAGCATGTCCCTAGTTAAGAGGTAGCTCGGACAAGTCCCTAGTTGAGAGGGAGCTTGGGTACATTATTTTTATAGGAATGGGTACATTCCTTCATAGGAATGGGTATATCCTCCCTACTTGAGAGGGAGAGATAGACACATCATTGTTGTCTTCACTTGGGAAGAAGGAATGGAGGATTGGATAATCATCTGGCATCTGATACTCTTTGAATATGTGGTAGGGCATTCAAGATAAGAGTAGTCGTAAAGGACCGATATTCTTTAAGGACTGGGAATCCAAGATAAGAATAGTCCTAGAAGGACATACCCTGTGAACACCCGTGTGGGGTATGCTCCTTGAGAGACAATGATGAAGGTGACTATAAATCATTGGTCTCGTTAGCATTGTGCTATGATCTTGTGGAGAGATAGAGTTGTTAGTTAGTCAAGGCCTTGCTATGTGACAATGCTAGATGGTATGATGCCATACAGATGGGTTACCAATCTGACTCTTCTTATGAGAATTCTTCAAATTGAAAATGTCCAAGTACCTTGTATGGATTATGAATACCTCCCTAGTTAAGATGGAGTGTTGAAATATGTAACTAGGTTCGGTCTTCATAATGACATATGTAATCATGATTTTTATATATTTGATGTAATAAGAAAAATAAATTTGTTATTGTTTTCTTGAGGCATGGGTTTCATGCTCATGAGAAATTTATTTTATAGGTCAAGCTCCCATTGAGTGGTTCTAGCGCTTATGAGCCATTGTCATGTATGAAAGACCTATTTGGGGCATGTTACATATTGTAAAGAAATTTATTTAAGCCAATATGAGTCAAAAGACCCTCCAAGTCCTTGTCTAAATGCTACAATCAAGTCGGCTTTGGAAAGAAGCAATTAGCCTACACAAGATGACATGTCGACCTAGGATGATGTCAAGTCGACATAACTGAATGGGTATGAAGCATATATAAAGGACTCGTCCTCACTGAAGGAGGCATCAATCAAGCATTCACATCAAAGAAGAGAAGTGCGAAAAAGGAAGGAAAGAAGTCTCTTATGCAACGAAGAGAAGGAAGGAGAGAAGTGAAGCCTTCGGGGACTATTTTTGGGTCATTTACCTCGCACGTGTAACTGCAGCTAGGGTTTATGCACTAAGGAATTTCAGATATTGAAGGAATCCAAAATATAGCACAAGGAGGGATCATCTTGCTAGCCAAATTCACAAGAAGAGTCCAAGCCAAGCAAAGGAGAGAAACCTTACCAATCAGCCTCAATCAATTCACTTGTGTGGAATCTCTATGATTTGAAGTGGGCCGAAAATAGCAGGCCTGTAATAAGAGGTCGAAATTGAAGAGGAAGTCGAAATTTGTGGTGTAGCTATCAAGTGGACCAACGTTGACTTAGCAGAAAGAAAAGGTCTTCAAGGGAAGAAGTGTGACTTAGTCTTGGAGGGGTCATTGGTCAAGGGTCTAGGTCTTGAATTGGTCAATTGAAGATTCTATAAGAAGAAGAATTTTGTGGGTTTTCCTCTCAAGATTGGAGAGGCTTTTGCCCTGGCTGATCGCCTATATCTTATGTCCTTTGTCTCATCGTTCGTTATGTTTTGGTAGTTGTTTGATGAAGAGAACACAATATTAATCAAGCTAAAGAACCTAATTAAGAAAGTAAAAAGTCTTCACATGCAGTTATCGTTGAAAAAGAAATCACCTGCACTTGTTTCTCCTAGAATTCTCAACAAGATGGTGGGTATGGAAATTTTGAGATTCAAGACTCCTCTTCTACCCCTTCCACCAATGACCCATTTACTATGTTCCTCCTGCTCATGGGCCACAATCTAAAGGAAAAAAGAGGATGAACATCCAGAGTTATTTCTCAATTTTTGTTGCCACTACCTCTGTTAATCCCACATCCTCCAAACTATTAGTTTTTGTAGCCTTGAAAATTTGTGGGAGGCTAGAATACATGAGATCTCCAAAACCCATAAATCATTTTTGGAAATTCCACCTAAAAGTGTCTCAATTAGATTATTAACCAATTTTTAAATATTTCCTAAGTCTAAACTTAGGGACTATAGTTAATTAATCATCATTAATTGAGATATGGTGAGAATCATCTAAAAACTCACACGGATCGATCCAGATATGATCCTAGCCATTGATTAAGTTTTAATCTTGGTATTTGGTGCTCCAACAGAGGATTATAAGAGGTCAATATGGTGATGGAGAAATCATCCAGTGCAGATACTCAGTTTCCCAGGCAGTTCAATTTTCTCAAAAGCAGCAGCTCAGCGAAGAAGATAGAGCCAAAGGGTGAGTAGCAGGTGGAAGAGGAGGGCACTAGCATTCCAAGAGGAAGATTTCTAGTTCCCGGAAGAGGCGAAGGAAGGAAGGTTGAAGCTCTGCGCAAAGGGCAACACAGGGAGCTCAGCGCAAAGGTTGAGGAAGCGATTTTGGAGACGGAAAATAGTTGTGGGGTGAGAGAAAATTCTCATAATATTTTTGCCAGTATTTTCCTCATATTAGATTGCCAGTTGGGCATCTAAATTATTGTACTCAGAATCGTTGTTGAAAATTAATAATAAAAGCCTTATCTGCTGCACCGATTTTCCCAAGTTGGGTTTTCCGGGGACAATTGTCCAAAAATAACTGTGTCAAATTTATTGTGCGCTAGAATATCTCAGTTTCCAGTGTTTAAATTTCCGCAGTATTTTTTTTATGGTGAAAATTGCAGTTGTGATTTTATTCATTATTTGTTGTAGCAAATAAACCGCATAATTAATTTTTGAGTTAGAAGAATAATTTCCAGTAGCTGCAATAGATAAAATTTCACACCAACCAAGTCTAATTCAATGTCAACCCACTTTGGATGACCATTGGAAAAAACAGTGCAAAGAATTTGCTTTTAAATACATTGTTAGATGGTGGTATGATGCATATATCCCATTTAATGCTACCTATTCACCTCATTACCAGGATATGTGGGATTCTGTTATAGTTGCAGGAAAGGGGCTTCAAAGGACCTAGTGTACATGACTCGAGGGGAACTCTTTTGAAAAAGAGAGATTTTTTTCATCAATGAGTATTTGACCGAGTATAGAGATTCATGGGCCAAAATAGGTTGTTCCATCATGTCATATGGGTAGGTCAATGGAAAGAACTGCATTATCATTAATTTCCTTGTTTCTTTCCCTCGAGGAACCATGTTTCCGAGATCAGTTGATGCATCTGATAGGGTGAAGGATGCAAACCTTCTATTTGAGGCTTTTGAGCTTTTGGAAGATATCATTCAGGCAATGGTAGAGGAGAATGTTCTGCAGGTCATCACAGATAATGTCTCAAATTATGTTCTTGCCAGAAAGATGCTAGAGTCCAAAAATAAGACCATATTTTGGACTTCATGTGTTGCACATTGCATAGACCTCACGCTTGAGGACATATGCAATGTGGAGTGGGTAAAAAACAGTGTATAACATTAAAAGTGCATCACAAAATACATCCACAACCAGTCATGAGTATTGAGCATAATGACGAAAAACACCAGGGGCAAAGAGCTTGTTAGGCCTGCAATTACGAGATTTGGAACTCACTTCCTTACATTGCAATGTCTCAATTCTCAACAACAAAACTTGCAGGAAATGTTTTCTTCTAATGAATGAACTCCTTGCTATTTGTGGGACAGGGACCAAAACCAGTAGCCAAATCATATAAAGGCAAACAACCAATGGAAGGCACTAGTCATGCAACTCAACCAACTTGTGCTTCCATTAGGTCTAGTATTATTGCTATTGGTGCTACTACCGAGGTTGCAAATGAGGCTTAGGCATAACTCCAATCCAGACGATGCTTATGCAGCTCCTGTTGATGATGTCGTGTCTAGTGGTGATGAGATTGATCATGATGAGGAGTGATCATGTTGCTCACTCACATGTAGACTTGTAGTTTTGTATTAGGCCAATGGCCCCATAGCTTGTAGCAATGTTTTTAGACTTTATAGGCCATTTAGAGCCTCATTGATTATGTAATTTGTCGTTGATATGTATTGCAGTCGGTGCCACTTTGATATATTCACCTTTACATGGTATATAGATGAGAAAAAATTGCATATTTTGTCTCTATTGGTTTGGAATCATGATTTTAAATCTTGAAAATAGTTTTTTTATTAAAAATTACTTATTTCATGCATTTTTTAAAATGCCGGTTCATTGAGATCTGACAAGTCCTCGTTTGACCGGTTCTGGTTTGAAACCCAGTTTTGATAGGTGGACCGGTCCGGTCACCAGTTGCGGTTATGAATACTATGTTTTCTACGCAGAAAAATAGAACGATTAAAAGAGAGAGAGAGATAGAGAGACTTTGCAGATTAGCACATGCTCATAGGCACAAGGTGGCCAAATCTTGGGATCTCCAGATAGAGAAAGTCTGCTATCTTCTAAGATACAATAACCTGATTTTACTAATCACTGACTCTGTTTCTGATATTGCTATAGAATACCAAAATACATCAAAGATGCAAAAATGATCCATGATCTCATAATTTCAACAGGAATGTCCAACCATAAGCACCATAAAAACCTCAAGGATTGCTTATGTCAGACGAACATAGCTACAGATAGGAGAACAACAGGATACAAAGCTTATATCCTTTTTCAATTAAAATAGGAGACACGTAGAGAGTAGCACAAAATGGGTTACCATAGCCAGAAATGAAATTTTGCATTTAAATCTACTTTGAAAGCTCTTTTATAAGTAATTTTCAATTATTACTATTACCTGCAGCCTTCTATTACAGATACTTCTCTCCTGGTCACAAATACGATAAGCATCTGTGTAATTACTACAGTCAAGAAGAACTAGTACCTATTCTTTTTTGCTACAAAATCCTACTCCCAATTTTCCAAAGATTTATTATAATAGAACACAGGACGAATAAGAATTCTTGGGTCAGCTTACTAATATTCAATATTTGAGGCAAAGCTCACGTAGAAACACACCTTTGCTTTTACTATCAAGAAAATGTAGTAAGGATAAAAGACAGAAAAAATGAACTGTGTTTCTTTTATGAAAATTAAAAAAATACAGAAATGCACAAACTAAAGAACGTACCCTGCAGATTTGTTTGAACTTTGAGTAATAAACATAATCTGCCACTATGAGCAATGCATGCTGTCTTTTCACTGTGAACCACTGCAAAGTGACAATAATGTAACAATGAAGTAATTATCAACAGAAAAACATATACTGGCCACAAACGTTAAATTTGCATCACTACATTAATCCATTTTTCTTTCTAATTTATTAGTTGCTTGTCAAAGCCTGCAAACTAAGGAATTTTTTGTTGTGAAATTTTCAATTCTCTTATTATCAAGAATATACAATAGACGACCAACTACTAATAGATTCCTTGCATGACAGAATATAATCATATAGCCATTTAGTTTCTAATGGACCATTCAAGTTGAACACATTATGATGGTTACTGTACTAAAAGTTGATTAATAAATGAACTGCACAAGGACTTCTAATTGAATCAGATGAAAACAATAATTGACTTTTAAAGCCTACATCTCATAGAAATGTAACATCCAAGGTTTTGTGATTAAAATTATTTACTGCCAAAAAATCACGAGTAACGTAACTTGTAAAACTGAAATTTGTCTATCTAAAGGACTATTATTAAAAATGCTAATTTTAATGAAGGATGTATGTACCTGAGAACCCTTTCTCCAATCATCTACTTGTATTTCAGGAAAAAATGATTTTGTATATCGACCTCTTCCATGGGGACCTGGATCATCAAAGCTGGAATGGAGAAAGAAAGGACAAGTAGTTATTGAACCTTATAGAAAGTTCAAAGCAAAATTTAGATAGGAATGTTATGCAGTTAGGTAACAGGAGAGACAGAATTTCCAACAATCAGTTGCTTTTATATTTACATTTCAACCATATTTTCTTGAGAAATAAAGAGAATGTGAAGCTAAAAGAAAGGATGACTAAGATGTCATAGCCATTTGAAAATGAAAATTTTGTTTCTGTACATTCTTGACATAGAAGAGAGTCCAATTCTTTCTTGATTTCATTGGTATAGCATGTTCTACAAATAATTGTACAAATATCATACCAGTCAACAAAACTGACATTACGGCCCATCAAATAATCATACACAAAATCAAAACTGCGCACAGGGATACAGCTGCAAGCCAACATAACAAAATATCAGTCTCAACTGTAACAACCAAGCTTTCTCTTGCACCAGAACTTTCACTTCTGCCATTACCTCAATTCTAATAGAAAACAAAAGTTACAGTTGTCCTACTATGTATCACTATTTGCAAATACTTTGAATTGTTAAACACCTTTCTGAGAGCAACACAAAATGTTGATTGTCAGGATCTTGAAGTGCATTTGTAAGAAGCCTCCTTTCAGCATCCACCATCGAAACTGTTCCCCAATCCACCTGAATAAATAACCAAATCTAAATTCAATTTCAGTGTACAACAAAACCTAATGAAAAAAGGCCAAACGGAACCAAATGCTTTCAAAGTAAGCTGCAATTGCAGTTTTGCACCTGCATAAACATGACTGAATTCACCAATTAAGGAAAAAGAAATGTGCATGGGGGGGCAGTTTATTGAACAATGAAAACAATTGAAAGAAATCAAAGCACTTAGTAAAAGACAGTCCGAGCAATAAAAGGAAAACCTGGTATGAGAGGCTTTTCAGGGATCTTGCTACAATAGAAGTATCAATCAATCTTTGGGCCACAAATAACAGATTATTTAGGTCAATAAAATTATAAATGCATGGACATATGGAATGAGAAAAAAAAAGGAGCAAAATGGAGCTTAATTTCTTCAAAAAACATAAATGGCCTGATGGACTGAAAGTAAGAGGTATTCATTGGTAATGTCCAATCAGTGATGGAATAAGCATTAAAAAAGATACAATCCATCATATTGTGAAGCATGACTGACCAATTAGAGCGAGCACAAATGACAAGTATTGCTATTAACAGTCGTACTCTTTCTCCTTTGTGATCTTGGTAATCAAGATATAAAAAAGAAATGTTTTAATGCCATCTTATAATTACATGTAAAAGTTAAAATGAGTGATTGAGTCACAATTAGTATTACACATTGCAATCATTATGACACAATGTGAAATTAGTTGAGTAGCAAGAGACAAGCGACGGTAGGATGGATGAAACCTCTAAGTTGTTACCAACCCCACCTGCAGTGAGCACAATGGAGAAAATTGACTGGCCATGTTAAAGTCAACAGTGCAATAGATCAATACGTTAATGTGTGTTGTCTGTGACATACTGCAATTATCCAAAATATTAATAAATATTTGCTGTAATTGCCCCAGAATCATTCATATGTGTGCCAGTCTTTGTGATTAAATTCCTCTCGATCCTATTAATATAACTTCGAATGATGCCTATTAAATCACGTCAGCTATGCTAGCAGCAAACATACCATTAAACTTGAACAACATACCATTGAGACAAATTACCAGACTGAAAATCAGGAAAATCTCTGCAAGGCATTAAAGCCAAGAGTTTGAGCCAAATTGGGAAGAACTTGCAACTACAAAAATATAAAGATATCCACATATTTTAACACATGCCCAGCAGATGTGAAAATGACAAAGTCTCACTTGGTCAAACTAAGTCAGACTAACAATTAATCGTGGTCAGAGCTAGACTCATTAATCATGAGTCAAATTCATGTTGACAGAATCGAGTTTGACTCCAAAAGACATGGAAAAAATCTTTTGGGGTGATCAGGATCAAACTGGGGAAATTACAAGTGTGACTCATAATCCTAGTAACACTACATAGAGACCATCATGAGAATAATTTTTGACGGTTCGCATACATAGAAAAAGTTTTGACAGGTTTGCCTAAATGGTCAATATTATCATTTCTAGAATATATGCAAATTATATGAAGGTTTATCCTTTGGTTGTGTATGAATTGTCCAACCATTTGTCAACAACTACAAGAAGGCTGGAAAAGTTAGACGAGACCTGGAAATGAAGACGAAAATTCTATAACAGTTTGTCAATGAAAGGATTGTCTACCCATTTGAAATATTAGTTACAAAGCTTATGCAATTCATGAGTGGGAAATTTCATAATATTTTAACACTTAATATGTGATAACAGAAGGCACAATGCTTTCAAAATTCAAAGAAGTGTGTGTAAGTCCTCTTGTAATCTCTAAACATCACCAATCACATGCTTTTTAATTGCTAGTCACTCTTATAATATCTAAACTTCAGTCCAGGAATGGATATTTGTAGAGGAATTAAAAAATCAAGTTGAATTCAAAAAAATAAACAGTACACTACTTTAAAATGACTATTCAGTCCAGGAATGGAAGTAAATATTTAGCCAAAGAATGCAAAGAGTATCAAACATACCTTCTGGCTACGGATGTCATGATTGTCAAAAAGAGGGCTCTTCCATGCTGTCTTCAGTGTGCTCAGCTGAGAAACGTGGACATAAATAGAGAACTTGCCCTCGTGCCCCTGACAATTGAAGGTGCAAATGTGTATGTTGTGTCAATTTCTATAATCAATTGCACCAACCGCCGAAGCAACACCCATTATCTCTGGCCTTGCCTTGTACAACTGCACATTTTTCCGAAAATTCAAATTTCAGGCAGAGCCTGCAAACTACAGACTGCAGGTCATCTACCTAACTCAAGTTTCTTCTCTCCGCATGAAGAGAAGAATGGTTGCTTGTAACATACAAGCAAAAATTACCATTCATGAGAATGGGATACAGCTGTTGCTGTTCCAGCACATGTACTTTTTCATATATAAGTTTACACTCCCATAAGACACAGTGAACACAAAAGATAAACAAAAACATCAATCAAAAATCAAGAGTTTCAATCAAGCCACATATAAAGTTTTCATTAATGTTAGGAAAGACGAGCAACACCAAGATGAAGTCAAGAGGGCCATTAAACCAACAACAGTTGTATGGTCTTAACAATACTTGAAACTTTGGCTTCATTTTCTCTTCTGAGTTTTAAACAAACATTGATTCAAAATGGCAAATGCTGTTAATTTCTCTCTAGGAGGAAAAGAAACAATAATGTATTTTTTTCACTGCAAAAATAATGAAACAAGAAACAAAACATAACTGAATCAAAGAAACAATACAGAAGAAAACAAACAGCGCACCTATTAATACTTATTATAACTAAAGAACTATTGTACCCTATCCTATGCTTAATTCGTAACAGAAAAGGGGTCAAACAAATACCAACCTCGAGAAAGAATAAAAGATCTATATTAATTTTTTATAGATGTTGGAAAAAGAAAGACTCAATAATGGAACTCAGGAGTTCACCCTTCCCCATTCTCGTCATTCTTTTCGTTACTAAACACCTCTATTATTGAACTTCCGAAGAATTGTTAGAATGTGAATTTTTTATTCGGACAGGGATAATCTGAGGGGAATACAGGTACTCAGCTAAAAAGGGAGGGGAATATGCATCGTTTTATAAAAAAAGCAGAACACAAATCTTCCTCGGGGCAAGATATGGAGATGCATATTCTCTACCAAAGGGGTAAGCCTTTCTTTGGCTCTTGACACGCATGAAGGTTTAACTGCAGAGAAGATAAGGGCATCAATGTCCTCAAATGACCAAATAAAAGCAAATAGATCTACAGCGAATAATCGGTACATGACACTCCTACATGCTAAAATGTTGCCAAAATAGTTGAGATACAAATGACGTGAAAAGAGAGACAAGCAGGGGCTAGGCAAAATATAAGTGTAAAAAAGCTGACAGACAAAGCCATAAAGGTAGAGCTCTACGTTAGCATCAGAACCAGAAAGAAAAGTAGAGGTGAGGAGAGAGAAGAGACATCAGTGTCTCAGACTATTGCTGTGGCCATGAGACGTCACTGTGTCAGTCTTGATGTAAGGAAACCCTTGCTCAAAGTGAAACCCATAGTTTACAAGTTCTGGAATTTGCTTGCCAAATATGTTATCTCGAAGACTTGGCTAGTTAGAAATATCCTAATCTTCAATAAAAGGAAACATTGTCCCCCTGAAATCATGCTTGAGCTATAGTACTTTTCAGAGAATCACTAATTAGTAACTTCAAAAAGAAAAAACAATTACGATCCCTATATCCACAAGAAACTCAATGGATCATGGGTCTATCTCGGAAAAATCAGAAACATTGAGGAAAATTGTTAGTTTCCAGGTAAAGCTAACTTCAAACCATAAGGTTTGTTTTTTTTTGTATGTCTGTTTTGGGTTTTGTGGTTTTTGTTTTGTAGAGAAAAAATAGCTTTCTCATGTAACCACGCACCCCAAAGCTTCGGTGACTAAAAAAAACACCTTCCTCTATTCCAAAAATTACTAACCTTTTAAACTAGCTCACTTGGTCCAAAGTTACTTTATGAGAATAGAGGTCTTGAGTTCAAGTCTTTCTCTTTGTTGAGCTAATTAGATTAAGTTTGGAAAGGGGGCGGATTTTTTTTAAATATAACATTATCATTCATTTCCACACATTCCCGCACTTCGTCGGCATATTCAACAACTTTTCTTCAAAAAGCCATAACTTCTTCATCCGAAAGCCATTTTCAGAGCCATTTTTTTTAATCAACCTAATTTTTCGAGATTTTTCCATTGAACACTTAGTTTCAGCATCTATATCTTCAGTTTCTGTTAAAATGGAAAGTTCATGCCAAGTTATTCTTCACAACACCAACTACTTCCAATGGTGGTCCTACATTGTGGATTTACTTAGACGTAAAGGTCTTGACAAAATAACCTCAGGCCAAGAAACCAAACCAAAAGATAAAGATAAGGCAGCCAAATGGGAAAATAGGCAAGATCAAGCACGTGGATTGATAGGGATGTCTATTTCTCCAGACCTTAGATTCCATACCATAGAACTTGATACTCCTAATGAAGCAATGAAACAGATCACTAAAGCTTTTGGAATTAAAAATGAACTTAGAGCCCATCAACCCAAAAATGAGTTGCTTACATTGGACCCCAATAATTTTTCTTCCATTGAAGATTTTTTGTCCAATTTCAAGACCCTTAGACTTCTCTTGGAAGGTGTTAAGGTTAAGAAAGAAGATGATAACCTTATCTATTCCATTCTTACTAAGTTGGGACCAGCCTACTCTGTGTTTGTTTCCACCTTCCATTCTACAGGAGAAGCCTTCATTTCTCAAGGACAAGACTACAAGTCCCCTTCCTTTGATTCCTTTTGTGATTCTTTAATAAGAGAACAAGAAAAACTCTTACACCTTGGTCTTCTTAATCTTGGAAACTCTTCTAAGAAAGCCTTAGCCACCCATCAGCAACCAAATTCAAAGAATCCTAGGAAGTCGTATCCTAAAAAGAATGGTCCTAAAACAAACAAGGGTCCTAAGCAATTTCAGCCTCAAAATGAAAAACCATTTCAACAAAATGATAAGGCAAATAAAAACAAAGGGAAGAACACTGATAGACATTGCCACTTTTGTAATCGAGATGGCCACTTATAATCCAAATGCTTTAATAAGATGGAAGCCTTGGAAGCAGCAATGAAGAAGCATTACATCCATTTGGAGCACTCTTCAACTTCAACTTCATCTTCAGGAATAGCACTTTCTGCATGTGGTTGTCAAACATCTCATGAGTGGCTCATTGATTCTGGAGCTTCTTATCACATGGCCAAAAACAAAGCCATGTTTTCTTCTTTAAATGATTGTAACACCAAAAATATATATGTTGGTGATGATAGATCTCTTAGTGTTGTAGGGACTGGAACTGTTCATATAGACAATGGTCAGTTTAATGATGTATTATGTGTTCCAACCTTATCCTGCAACCTTCTATCTGTATATCAGATAACTCATTCAGGTGAAGGTAAAATCGTTGAATTTTCACCTCACGATGTTGTAATTAAGGACCTAAGAGATCCTAGACAGATTTTAGCTACTGGCATTGTTGATGATTCTACAAGGTTGTATAAGTTTAACAACTTTGGGTCATCAAATCTTCCCTCGATATTTGTTGCTCATAATGATGAAGTGAGCAAACTTTGGCATGAGCGATTTGGTCACTTAAACTATCGCTCCCTTCAGAATCTATGTAAAGAAAATATGGTGACAGGTCTTCCAATGGTATCTTGCAGAGATGGTGTTTGTTTCGGATGTGTACTCGGAAAACATCATCAGGAGAGTTTTGAAAAACATTCCTCTTGACACGCCTCAACCCCTTTACAGCTTGTGCATAGTGATTTATGTGGTCCGCTTCCAGTTGTTTCATTCTCTAGCTACAAGTATTTCTTAACTTTCATTGATGATTTCTCCAGACACTTGGGTAGACTTCTTAAAACTCAAGAGTGAAGTATTTAACATGTTCTTGGCCTTTAAGGCCTTTGTTGAAAAACAATCTGGACATCAAATTCTTAAGCTAAGATCTGATAATGGCAGAGAATATGTTAACAACAAATTCATCAACTTTTGCACTGAGAATGGAATTCAAATGCAACAAACTGTTCCATATACTCCACAACAAAATGGTGTAGTTGAAAGGAAGAATCACACCTTAAAGGAAATGGCTAATTGTATGCTTCAATCTAAAGGACTTAGTCTTAATTTTTGGGCAGAAGCAATTAACTGTGCAAATTACATAATAAATCGCACTCCTACTAAGGTTTTAAAGAATATCACTCCAGAAGAAGCATGGAGCTCAATTAAACCAGATGTAAGTCACTTTCGTGTTTTCAGAAGTGAAGCATGGGCCCATATTCCAAATGAGAAACATAAAGCTTTAGAACCTAAGAGTGAAAAATGTATTTTTGTTGGATATTCTGAAGATGTCAAAGGATATAGACTTATTCCACTTATGTTCAAAAATCTTATCATTAGAAGAGATGTAAAGTTTGCTGAAAATATATCGGCCTACGAGCCTAGTTCGGCGGATGTGCCACCTCTCTCTATCTCTTCTACTTTTGAAAATATTTCTTCTTCCGATGACAAAAGCAAGGATGACAATCCTCCCCCACCTTCTTAGGATCCTCCTTCAACTCCTCAGCTTCCTAAATGGGTCTGTACTACTCGGGATGCAGCAGGCGCTCTTGTCGGTGATCCTACAGATCAGCGACGTACACGTTCTCAATTCGATAGAGCCTCTTCTTTATTGGCTCAAGCTTCAACGAATTATGATCCTGACACCTTTGCAGAAGCTTCACACCATCCACATTGGGACGCAGCTATGAATGAAGAATATCGTTCATTATTGGCAAATGATACATGGGATCTTGTTCCTCTACCAAAGGGACGAAAACTTGTTAGATGCAAATGGGCTTACAGAACCAAGTATGGACCAGATGGAAAAGTAGATAAACATAAAACTCATCTCGTTGCTAAGGGTTTTTCACAAGTTGAAGGCATTGACTATACTGAAACCTTCTCCCCTATTGCCAAAAATTAACTCCATCCACCTTGTTCTTTCCCTTGCTACCTCTTTCAAATGGGAAGTCCATCAGATGGATGTTAAATCTGCCTTCTTGCATGGGGACTTGCATGAAGAAATCTATATGGAACAACCTACTGGCTTTATACAAACAAACTCCAGCCTTGTATGTCGGCTTAAGAAATCCCTTTATGGTCTCAAGCAAGCTCCTCAGGCTTGGTATGCCAAAATGGATAGCTTTCTTTTAGAAACTGGCTTTTCTAGGTGTCATTCTGACAATACTGTCTACACCAAGAAAGTGGGCAAGTCTCTTATCATTCTTGTTCTTTATGTTGATGATCTTATCCTTACTGGTAGTGATCCCAACCTTATAAACCATGTGAAGTCCAACCTTAAAAAGAAGTTTGAAATGACAGACTTAGGACACTTGCATTATTTTCATGGTCTTCAAGTCTTGCAATCCAAGGAAGGTATTTCCCTTTCCCAGTCCAAGTACGTCTGTGATCTTCTACACCATTTTCACATGGAAAATTGTAAGCCAGCAACTTCTCCCTTTCAGTCTGGAGCCAAATTTTCAATCACTTGTACTTCACCTGAAGTTGATGCTACCTTATACCGTCAACTTGTAGGAAAACTTTTGTATTTGACCCATACTCGTCCTAACCTCTCCTTTGTTGTTGGCCTTATTGCTCTGTTTATGCAAAAACCCCATGAAAGTCATTGGAAAGCAACTAAGAGAATACTTTGTTATGTTCGAGGTACAGTTCAGTTTGGGATTCATTGCAGTGCCGAAGCATCTCCTCTATTGGTTGGTTTCACTGATTCCGATTGGGCTGGTGACCCTGATGATCGGAAGTCTACTGTAGGTTATGTGTTCACTCTTGGTTCAGGGCCTATTACATGGGCTTGCAAGAAACAAAGTGCCATTTCTATTTCTTCAACAGAAGCAGAGTATCGTGGTGCCATAGAAGCTAGTAAGGAAGCCCTATGGCTTCGTCAGATCCTGTCAAAGTTTGGCTTTCAGCAGCAACATTCGACTACAATTTGGTGTGATAATCAAAGTGCCATTCAACTATGCAAAGATCCAATCCAACATCAGTGCAACAAACACATTGAACTGCACATGCACTTCATCAAAAAGCTCATTCATGACCATGTTCTTGAAGCGCAATATTGTTCAACAGATGATCAAGTTGCAAACATCTTTACAAAGGCTCTCACAAAGGCGAGGTTTACTAAACTTCGATTGATGGTTGGAGTTCAGGAAGTTGTCACTAAGGGGGGATAGGCTCTAATGCCTCCTTCCTTCTCCTATTGTGTCATATTTGTACATCCTTCAATCTTATCCCAAGTTGTTCTTAAGGGGGGATGTTAGGATATTCCGACACATAGGAAATAATTAAGTATAACTTGGTCTAGTGTAGAGTCAGGTAAAGTGTGTTTCTTTACTATGTACTTTTGTAACTTACAATCTGACGGTCACGATATGTAGTGATCCAACGATTCATTCTCTCCTCAGTATTACCGACACTTGATCCGTGGCTTAACACCCGATTGGTCCATGACCTCTATTTAAATAGCATGGAGGGTCATTTGTAGTGTAACCGTTCAAGAGAGAAGCTTATGTAAATTTTCATTCTTTTATTAATAAATTGCCTGAAGTGGTCATGTTGACTCAAGCCGTGCACTGTTTCCCTCTTTGAGGGTTTTAACCACGTCAAGGATACTGGTGTATTGATCTGTGATCTATTTGTGAGCGGTGTCCTTTGGTGTTCTGTCTGAGGAACTTACCCTATAAATTCCCACATGTCTAGCATAGGGAAATGGAAACAAATCATAACAGGACCAAATTGAAGAGAAGTCAAGGAGAAAGGAAGATGCCATGGGAACTCAAGTAAAATCCTAACCATGCAACATGACCTCTGAAATCTCCCTATGCTTCACCCTCAATTGCAATGCTCTCAATGAATTTATTGTAAGCACTTCAAAAAAAGCCTAAAAGGTTCATGTTTTGTACAAACTAAGATGAAATCCCACAAGAATGTTTATTTAAACCATAGTTTTAAAAATCAAACAATACACATTGGTAAGTTGTCAAACCAATCGATCAAATAGTCAAATCAGCCAAGTAACCAAATTGAAGGGCCAATTTCCACCAACTAGGTACCAAACCATTCGATTTGGTACTAACCAATACAAACTAGCCCTAAACACTTGGTTCCAATGCTAATCAATCAATCCATAGAATCTCACACTCGGAAAATTAAGGGACCCACATGTGATTCTTTTTACTATTTTGGAGGGAACCATGCGTTTCTTTCCCTCCAAAAATGACTCCTCTTAAGTTATAAAAGCAACCCTCCCCTCTTGTTTGCCTCACACCTCTCATTTTGACCTTTTGTGAGACTATATGAGCTTGGAGAGTTTTGCAACAACCCTATGTTTTGTAGTAGCAATCTAACAGCAACAAGTTTCAAGGTGTTTATCATCTTGGAGCTAGTTTGGAGTTGTCCAATGTAGTTGGCATCTTTGGGAGAAGGGTTTGGCAACTAGTTTCCATTCCCGAGAAGCTTTCTTTCTTAAAAAAATTGCAAATTTGATTGTTGTCTCTGTTTTTTATTTTTTACTCTTTCAAGTAAAAAACAACCCCTCTTTGTAGGCTAAATGCCTCTTTTTGTTTTCAAATTTATCATAGGTTTTGCAATGTACTTGTTTGCATTTTTTCCAATCTACAGAGTTCTTTCCCTTGAAATTCTATCATCCATGTCATGTCCCTTTTTCGAATGATCACTATATGGAAAATGATTGATTTATATAGATTTAAATGTGGCCAGGAGAATAGCGATGGCTTTATAAAGTCACATTATTATGTACTTATTTTCCCATGATATTGGTATCCATGGAATACTTACCCATGGTATTGGGATGGCCAAAGATTATAAAAGGGAGCTCAAGATCATTCCTTAGGCATATCTAGATATTTGATGGATTGTTTACCTTGGCTCTTGGAGCTTGCTTGAGGGTTTATAGCCCTGAGCATGATCTTCTTTAGCGGAGCAATTACCCACCCTAGTTGACCAAAATAACTAGTCTTCAGTGTTGAAACTTGAAAGCCTCCACCCTAGCAAGTCTTGGAGGAACCACACAGATTGCTCACTAGGTCAATTTGTGGATTTAATCTAGATTCTAAACACGTATATGGAGGAGCCATCCGATTTTCTCATTAAGGCATCAATGATTTCATTGGAGAGGTCAATGTCAATCATTTATATCTTCAGCCATTTGTGCCATCTTGTTGGTGTCTTAACAAGTTTTCATGTATATTCAGATTCATATTTAATATAATAAGGTTGAGGGGTTTCACGTTAAATTGTATGAAATATGTTTGATGAAATTTCCTTACATTAATAATTAGTAGAAAATCATTTGCAGTGTCAATTTTGCAAAGTGCTAGTTAAAAATGCCTCGATGGTAATTGTGAAGATTATTGCAAAATCTAGCTTGGGAAATTATAGTGGTATCAGAGTTGCACATCCTTACAGCTTTAAGATTTTCTTGTCAAAATTGTCAGAGCTACTGAGTATTATTTCAGGGCACATTAGACCATAAGTCCGCTCCACTTCTGATTGAAATGTCAAAACCCTAGGCCTAATGAGAAGCAAGGGTTGTAGTTGCGACTTATGTACCCTGTGGCAACCAAATCCTATAGCGTGAATAACCAAAAATTGATCAATAATATACAGGGCCAAGTCGCTTTGGCTATCAATTCGAATTGGACCTATCTGAGCCAAATGGAGCCAAACTGAGATATATCCTTGCAAATAAACATATATGGGGCCACGAATTATAAATAAGAGACTAACAAATGAACAAGGTCGAGTTTGATAATTGAGGGTCGAACCGGCAACAGTTGATTCTTGGTGAAGCCAATTGGTATAGCCACTAATTACTTGAAGGGTCACACTGGAGTTTACGGGACGAATTAATAAAGGGGTTGAGTTACCCTCTTTATAGCAAGTCGCATACACACTGGAGTACCAACTTGAGACAACACAAGGGTAAAATTAAAGTGTCAAATTGCGATGTATAAGTAACAATTGTAGCAAAGATTTCCCTTGGATGTAGCTAGTAATAACAAGAGGTTTGTTTGGGAGAAATCATCGCAAGTTGAGCGAACAAAATTTTTTTTTTGAGGGGGGTGGGGGGCACAAAGGTCGCAAGGGCAAACACGTTGGTAACAACTCGTTAGGAAGCCTAGTTGAGTTAGTATCTGAAAGCACGAATCCATTTCCTAGATTGTTGGGTGAAAGTGTGAAGGCCAATACCACCATTCGTTGACCTGAAAAGCGAGGAAACAGAGAAAAGGGCTCAAATTAAGTTGCACAAGAACGTGAATGCCAACAATTGAGCCAAATGGAAATGATCTTATGTTAATATCCAACAGAATGAAGAGGGTGCGTACTACACACTAGGAGATTGAGCGAGACAGGGTATTACTAGACTAATGAAAAAGGACCTAATTGATAGTGCACGCAACCAAGAGTTGGGTGTCGAGTCAAATCTTGCAAGTGGTCTGAGTCACTCATCGAAGATCGAGCTACCAAATAGCATACAATATTCCTAGAACAATAAGAATCCTATAGCAAAGTCTGAGAAAGCTACATACAGGAAGTTTGCATGCTTTTGAAAAACTCTAAAATAGTATGGGGAAGAACTACTAAGGATAGATGTATTCTTTATATTTATTGAGTAAAGAGTTTCTTGTTATGAATGTGTAAATATTTGGAATGATGTCTCTATTGCAAATTGTAATAAGCAACATAAAAGAAAAAAAAAAAAAAATCGATGAATGCAATAATCCCCGGAAAAATTTGTGGTTTAAGTTTGTTATCTATCTAAAAGGTACATTACAATCTGATGAGGTTGAACAGTGGAAGGTAGATTACTTTTGACATCAAGTTTCAGTGCCTTGATGGAGTTTTTGCAGCAACTTTTTAGAGCAAGAGATCAACTTGGACAGTTGTCTCCATCCAAAGATGTCCTTCTTAGCTCGTTGGAGGAGGTGACAAGGCAATTACAAATGGTGGGATAACCACCTTCTCAGTTGACTCTAGCAGTTATGGTTCCAACAATGACTCACTTGGGTGAGGACAAGTTATTGAGGCATAAAGATGGAGAGGTAAGGCTTGTTGTTGCACATTGTTTGAGTGAAGTTTTAAGGGTTACAACACCTAAAATCCCTGAAAAGTGGGATATAATGCGAAAAATATTTCAGTTGATTGTGGGATGCTTCCAAGGGCTAGGGCAAATGAACAATCCATATGTTGGCAAGAGGGCAAAGATTCTAAAATTAATGGCAAAGGTAAGGTCATGTGTTATTATGCTTGACTATGGTTATCATGATCTTGTTTTACAATTGTTTCATTATTTCATCGATGTTATCAAAAAAGACCATGGCAAATCCATTCATGAGCACATGAGAATCATCATGGATACAATTATTCATGTGTGATGAAAGTGATGTTATTTTCCAGCCCATCATATCTTTATTATTGGTTGTCCACAATGTGCTTCTAATGTTGCTGATAACTCGGTACAAAATGTTGTCAAACAATGTGAAGGGAAGCTAAACCCTTGCTTGATGGGGAGTTGGTAGGGTTCAAACCAGAGGAGATGGATGAGCCTTGTGTGGAAATTCAATCTTATATGGCAACCACAAACCATGATGAGGATAGTTGTATCACTTCAACAATCTCTTCTACAGGGCTTCACAGTGATAGTCACCAAAAACATACTCAAGAAGGGATTAAACATCTTAAAGAAGGCCTTCTAGAAATGAAGGAGAGAACCAAGATGCTCAAGGACACCATATTACAGCAAGACAATGAGCTTAAGTTCCTTGGAGTTAAGTGTGCCAAGACAGCTGCCAATCTTACCCATGTTGGGAAACAGTTGTTTTACCAAAGCAACAAAAGAAGCCTACCCCGGAGTAACAAAGCAGCCCTCTTTGGGAGTACCTAGACAATGCATGCAGTACTATGAATCTACATTTTCATAACGGAGAGGTGAGTTGGTATGAGGAAAGAGCCAACTATTTTTTATTGCTTTTACAGGTTGACTAGGATCATGAGATAGAGCTTCAGTATATGAGCATTCTAGTTGAAATCAGAGTGGCGCAACATCAACATGGTGGGAATATTCCTTGTGTTGGCATTTATATACAAGGTCTTTTTCAAGAGTTGTTGATAACTAAAGATGATGGAAGACACATTCTGTGGGAGGCCATGGACTCTAAAAGTAATATCATTCTTGTTGATACTTCCTATTTCAGAAGTCCATTTCAAATGGAATAGAGAGAGATTATGAGTTGGTATCCCACTGAGTTAGTGATGTTTGGAAAGATACTTCTAGCTAGAGGTATAGTGCAACATGAACTCTTTGATACTTGGGATGACAGTATCCCAAATGGGCAATGGGATCCAGATGGATCATACTTTCATGTGACAGAGCCTGATGCGGTGTCCAGGATTCATTTGATGCAGCAATGATTTCTCAACATCAATCAAGGTGAGATACCATGAGCGACAAGATCAAATAGAAATTTTGATAGAGTGGTGGGTGCACTATCGTGTTTATGGAGAGCATGGAAGACAATGTTACATGTATTTTATCTAGGAGTCCAATATCATGCTGGGATTGGGTATTCCACTTGGGGATGGAGCATTCAGAGAACAGGTTTGCCTCTGAGTTAAGGGATGGACGCCTAAAAGATGATGGGTATACACTAGAGGATGACATCATTTGCTTAGTCCCCGAGTCCACACTCAAGGACATGACTATGAGAGTG
This sequence comes from Pinus tabuliformis, assembly GCA_031772625.1. Lineage (NCBI taxonomy): Eukaryota > Viridiplantae > Streptophyta > Pinopsida > Pinales > Pinaceae > Pinus > Pinus tabuliformis. The sequence continues at coordinate 720,637,721 of CM062812.1, read as the reverse complement.
ACCCATGCTTCACTACTAGCAGTTCATCCTAAGGATTGCCACATTTACAGTCAGCTCAGAGAGAGGTTCTATGGGGAGTGCCTCAAGGGTGTTATGTCGAGTGGTGAGATGGAGTGTATGACTTGTCAGCATGACAAATTGAGGCATGACTATTCAGAAGGCTTATTACAAGACTTGCCTAATCTAGATTAGGAACCGAAGAGCGCATTTGTGCTCCTTATAATAGGTCTACCAGAGGTGTAGGGTTGTGATTACATTGATAAAATATTTGACTGGGTGACTAAGTTCACACAACCTTTCACAATCCCAACAAAGTACAGGTTAGCCCAAGGGGCAAGATTATTTCGAAAGGAAGTGTGCAAGCCCTGTGAGATGTTTAGGTATATTCTCGGCGACAAAGATAGCAAGATCTCCAGTGTGAATTGGCAAGATATTTTTAGGTGGGATGGCATTGATGGCATGACACGGTGTTGGGCATGGTATGGTGAGGATGCTCTCCATTTGGTGGATTGGATCCTAGGGGAGCAGATGATTAGTGCAGCAATGACACCCCCAATGGCACATGAGGAGATATGCCTTCAAGTTTACCAAGGATGATTCTTAAGGATGGTTCACACTACAATGGATCCACTTCTGGCTTAACAATATAGTGGTATATTTGGGATAGAAGTATCAATGGATTTATTGATGGTTGGATAGTACACTGGTATGGAGTGACACAGTGGCGCATTTGGGACCCAGGCATTGATATGTAGGTTATGGCATCACTAAGGGCAAGCAATTTCAAGGAGGGAGGACTATCATGTGCGTTTTCCGAGTGACCACTGAAAGGGAAACGATTGATTTATTAGATGAAAATGTGGCTAGGAGAACAAGGGGAACTTTATTAAGTCACATTATTATGTATTTACTTGCCCATAATATTGGTGCCCATGGATTACTTTCCCATGGTATTGGTAACCATGGTATTGCACCCATGGAATACTTGTCCATGGTATTGGTATCCATGGAATACTTACCCATGGTATTGGGATGGCCAAAGGTTATAAAAGGGAGCTCAGGATCATTCCTTAAGCATGTTTGGATATCTAATGGATTCTTTACTTTGGCTCTTGCAGCTTGCTTGAGGGTTTATGTAATGACCTCAACCAAATGATTGATTGAAGGGGGACGAAATAGCCTATCCGACCCAATAGGCTATAGAGTCTTGATAAGTAGGTAAAAAACCCAAATTTTCAAATGTTGGGGCAAAGGTTGGGTCAACTAGGGAAAAAAAGACCCCAAATTGGGGGTTGCACCCACAACCCCTCACATTTGGGGGCCCATGAAAAAATCTATAAATAGAGGAGAGTTGAGATCAAATGGAGATCATCAATTTGGATTGGAATGTTATGATTTTCTTTAGCATGAGGCTCTAAGGATTTTAAGATCCCTTTTTCCCTTACTAATTTCGGCGGTGAAGTATTCTACCCTAGTTAGTAGAAGAGGCAAAGAAGAGGCAACTTGTAGAAGCTATAAGAGCAAGTGGATGATTATGACCTTCAAGTCTCCTCCTTTGTCCCTTCAATGTCCATGACTCATTCCATTATGTCCCCCCCTGGGTCTCACGGTCAAGCTAAAGCTAAAAAGAGGATGAACATTAAGAGATACTTCACACAACATCTAACTCAACCCACTTTAGATAGCCATTGGTAAAAGCAATGCAAAGAAGTTGTTTTTCAATACATTGCCAGATGGTGGTATGAAGCAAATATCCCCTTTAATGTTGCCCACTCACCTTATTACCAAGCTACGTGGGACTCTATTATAGTTGCAGGAAAGGGCTTCAAAGGCCCTAGTATGCATTACTTGAGGGGATCTTTTTTTGCAAAGAGAGGTTTTGACCATTGATGAAGATTTGAAGGAGTTTAAAGAGTCATGGACCAAAACAAGTTGTCCCATCATGTCATATGGATGGATTGACGAAAAGAACCATACTATTATAAATTTCCTTGTCTCTTGCCCTCAATGAAGCATGTTTTTTTGAAATCAACAAATGCATCTAATAACGTGAAAGATATAAACCTATTATTTGAGCTTTTGGATGAGATAATTAAGACAATAGGGTAGCAGAACATTGTGCAAGTCATCACAGATAATGCCTCAAACTATGTTACTGGTGGAAAGATGCTAGAGTCCAAATATAAGACCATATTTTGAACCCCATGTGTTGCACATTGCATTAGCATAGACCCCATGCTTGAGGACAAGGGCAAGGTGGACTAGGTAAAGAACATTGTAAAGCACCCCAAGAGTATCAGAAAATACATCTACAACCACTCATGGATATGAGACTAATGAGTAAAAACATTAGGGACAAGGAGCTTGTTAGGCCTACCATAACAAGAGTTGCAACTCACTTCCTCATGTTGCAATCTCTCACTTCCCAACAACAAAACTTGCAAAAAGCATTCTCCAATGATGATTGGCATGTATCTTGATGAGCTTGCAAACAAGATGGAAAAGACAACAACAAGAAAGGTTTTGCAACACTTCATGGAAAAAAGCAGTTGAGCTTGTAAAAATTGGCGAGCCCTTTCTTAAGGTGTTGTGATTAGTAGATGGGGAAAAATTGGCCATGGGCTACACTATGAAGGTCATGGATGAGGAAAAGGAGTAGATACAGGTAGCCTACAAGGATAAAGTAGGTAAATATGGGCCTATTTGGGAGATGATTCATAACAAATGGAACAATCAACTCCATCATCCTATAAATGGTGTTGTATATTTCCTAAACCCAAGGTATCATTATAGAGCTCAGTTAGAGAAGATCAGACTGGGGAGGTCAAAGATGGGTTGTATGAGTGCTTGGACCACATAGTCCCTAATGAGTCTAAGCAATTGGAAATACATCAACGGATCAATGCTTTCACTAGGGCCACAAGTACCTTTGGAAAAAACCGACCAAACATTACAAGAGATGTGGATCAACCAGGTAAGCAATTCCAATTTCTTTTTAAAAGTTCAATTGTTTAAAATTCAAACTATAAATACTTGCTCTTTTAGCCAAAGTTACAATCTAAAACGTTTAACAATGAACTAAATTTAATCTTTGACTTAGCAAAACATTGGTGGGAGTCATTTGGGAGCCAATGTCCTCAATTGCAAAAGTTTGTAGTTAGAGTCCTCAACCAAATTTGTAATGGTTCTAGGCCTAAGCGCAATTGGACTATTTTTTAACAAATTCACAAAAAGATGAGAAACCAAAAACGATTAAATTATCTCATTTGCGTGCAATGCAACCTTCGACTAAGGCGTAACTAGTTGCTAAACAAAAGACCTAATACACACCCCATTGTGTTCGATGATATTGATCCAACTTCAAAATGGGTGGAGGAGACTCATCCAGGAGAGTTTGATGCTTATTTTGACATTGATGCAATGGAGTTAGGGGGTTGATCTTAATGCAAATCTAGCAACCAAACCAGGCTCAGGAGTATGAAGGAAGAGAAACACCAAGCATAGCACATAGAAGCACTAGTCGTGCAGCTCAACCAAACTCATGCTTTAGTTGGGCCTAGTACTACTACTATTGAGGTTGCACAAGAATATGAGACTCCTCAAACTCTAAGCCAAATGAAGTTTATGTAGCTCATGATGATAATCCCTTGTCTAGTAGCAGAGTCAAGTTTTATGAGTGATAATGTTAATCAACAATTTGTTGTAGGCTAGTGGCCCAATAGCTTGTAACAATTTTTTTGGACTCTAGAGGCCATTTAAATTTTAGAGTCTCATTGATTTTGTTATTGATATATATTGCACTTGGTGCCATTTTGATATCCACCTTTACATCGTATATAGATGAGCAAACTTTGCATAACTTGTCTCTAACGGTTTGGAACCATGGTTTGAACTTTGAAATATTTTTTCAATAAAAATTATTATTTATGTATCTTTCCAAAGCCAGTTCATTGAATCCAATTCGAGACTCAATTAGATAGGTGCCCAGTTCAAAGTCCGGTTTTGGTTTTAAAACTGTGATTTAAACCATCATGTTCTCGCCATTATACATAAACCTAGTATGTAAATCACAAGCATTACATCAAGGAAACGGAGAGTTACAACGATCTAACAGCGGAATTGCAAGGAGATTCCCTTCCAAATTCGTTTTTTCTGAAAAGATGTTGAATCCCTACGGTAGAGCCCCGGAAGAATGGTTCCTCCTGAAAAGTAACTTTACACCCGGATCTCCACCGAAATCCAATGGCTGACCGCCAAATAACATGCCATAAAATTATACACTGTTTTGTTAATTTAACAGGATTAATTCAGATTTCACACGTTTTAAAGTATATGCTACAGGATAATTTTTTGGATACATTCTTTATTTGCTTGCAACGCCCTAATCTTCTGTAAATTAAGATCAAGTAATATTAATGTTTCATATCTCTGTGCTTTAAACAGAACCCTACGTCAAAATTATTAGGTAAAAATCACGACAAAATCAACGAAGAATAGCCTAACACTTCAAGAATGTCCAGTCTCGGCATGCCGTTTCCAGGCCATAAAGGCAGGAACGCCACAAGCATCATGCCAAATGTTGAAGTCTCCAGTTGCAAGAAAAGGAATATACTCAAGGTTGTGTTTCCAAAGCAATTAAAAATATAAATCCCTTACTCGGAGGTCAGAGGATGAGTTTCCATAGCAATTAAACATATAAATCTCATACACGGAGGTCAGAGAAGCACATAGCTTCAAATATGGAGGGATAGGATATGCACACTTCGGTGAACTAGTATTCAAATCTCTGTACTGATCTCTTCATTTGTCCGGGAGTGGGAAAAGACGAAAAGATCAGAAAAAAATGGAAACAGAAAAGCATTTGATTTTAGAAGGAGAGAAAAGTGGAAATAGAAAAGCATTTAATTTTAAAATGGGCTGTTTTCAAAGAATAGAGAAAGGACGTAAAGTTATGTAGATATTTTGATAGCTAACTCTTAGAATAATTTATATTTATTTAATGAGGGGATTGTCGAGAAACTGGGAGGGTTCATTGTGAAGCTACACAAGAAAAAAGCTGAATACAAGAATCAGATGGCCAAGCAATTAGGCTAACTACAAGAATGACAAAGCAATCTGAATGACAAAGCAATCTGTCTTATAAACTATCTTTACCACAATTAAAAAATCTTTACCCTAATAAAGATCATAAACTATTTCACCTCAGTAAAGATATAAATGGTTTACTTCTTTATTTCATTCAAATAAAGGAATGAAAGAGTTTTGATCGTCGTTTACGCGGTGAACTTTAAAATTAGATTATTACTATATATATATATATGACTAAAACCCAAAATTAAACCGTGAAAAAAAAACAATTATGCCACTTCCAAACCTAAATTCCACGGACATAAACGAAAAACGACAAAGGCTCGCTGAGCAGGAAGGTAAGAAGATAACATCCTTGAAGCCTTGAAGTTTTGTTTTCGAAGCACTTATGTGATTGGAGTCTAAAAGTCAAAACAGGTAAATAAAGTGATAAAGTTACACTATGGCAATTCACCGGATGCATTTAAGGTACTACATTTATGCAGGGTTTGCACCGATTCTCTTTTTGTTGCGCTTTTAGTGCCATTTATTGTATGAGATCAAATAAAGTGACAGGACAGAGCAAATAAACATATCACGTACCCTGAAGAACTCTTCCCAGAGCTCTACGAGGGGCAGGGGCCCCCGGGTCAGAAACATGAATGCTATTTTCGACGTCACCGTGAGATTCACAGGCATTCTTACGATATCTCTAACGAAGACGCGCGTGGACAATTCCTGATCGCTAAGAATCCTTGGTGGAGGGGGCGGGAGCATCTGCAGCGGCGGAACACCGGTGCCACAGAACAAAGGGCAAACCCTCAGCAGCGTCGGAGGGTAGATGCACGCTGCCAGTACCGACAGAAACACCATGCTTACCAAACCCACGATCCAGAGCCGCCTCTTCGGCCCCCTACCGCGCGGCGGGACGGTTGGCTGCATGGTTTTCCTCTGTTGATCTTGACCGCCTGTCTTCCTCACCTGGACAGCACTCTCTCCCGAAGGAGACTGGAACTTCAGCTCCTGCACAGACATCAAAGATCTCTCACTGCGAATCGGCAGGATCGACCCTGTAGCTTCTCAAAAATAACAGCAATGAGCTCTAAGGGGTTTACATGAACTTACCATCTGGAAATCGATGCCAAGTCCCTGAACATTTCACGACAGATATAGAATGCGCCTGCGTAGTTGGATTCGAACTCACGACCGGGGAGCGAGCGTTTAGCTGCGTTAATTCCGGTCTTCCTTCAGTCTTCCTCGGGCGTATCTGAGAATTGCTGTCCGCGTGTTTCCCTTTAAGAAGGCGACGCCATTTTCACGGACTTTGACGTTAACCCCGGTAACTCTGGTCAGGTGGGGTCTAGCCAGTGGAGAGAATTGTGGCCGTCGAATGGTTCCGTACACATACGGTAACGATTGCGTGATAGAACAGCTGGTTTCTGAGTGGAGTGTTCTGTATCTGTTAAAATCCCATTGTTTCTTAAACACTAATTAATGTCTTAGAAGACCCCGTCCTCAGTCATATAGTTTATTCTTAATATTTTTTTTGAAATAGTTTATAACGCGATTTTTTGAAAGTTTTTCCGGCGGGTTTTTTCGGTCGAAATTTGGCAGGAATTTATTGGAATCGCAAGTTTGATAGCTAGTTTCTGAATAATGAAACCGTCCCGAGGGTTTTCGAGGGTGCTGAATCCAAATATGCAGTTATTTAACCTCAATTTCTTCCGCCAAATTCCGTCACCAAAATCTCCAAAAAATCGCATTAAAGACCTAACAATCACCTTGGCTCAGTAATATATGGTTTATTCTTAATATTTCTTTTTAAAGACATAACACCCACCTTGGCTCCTTATTGTCTTAGATGCCATCGCACGAAAACCTTGTTATCAAATCTACTATAGTTAGCCATGTGGTTAGGGAGTGTGAAAAATTTTCCAAATATTTTCCTATGATTCAGGAATAATTAACAAAATATAAAATACTGCTTAAAATAATTATATTATATGGTTAGGGAGTGTGAAAAATTTTCCAAATACTTTCCTATGATTTAGGAATAATTAACAAAATATAAAACATTGCTTTTACCGATTCTTATTTTCGTATTCTTTAAAAGGGACGGAAAATATAATAGGTACTTTTCAACATGAGAATCAGAATGATAGTTAGTATATACCAAAGTTTAGTTGGAATTTTAACAAACTTAATAAATAGTAATAAATTAATTAAAATATTAAATATAAAAATATATATATATTAATGTTTTAATTGCAAATTCTTCTGGAAAGAAAATATCATTACTTTTTTAAAATTGTATTATATTATGTTTTTTAATTATTATAAAAAACTTATTTTTGAAAATTGAATTATGTTATAGTATTTTAATTATTTTAAGAGTATATAAAATAAATATATCAACATTATGATATATTTGTTGACTCGTTTTGAACTAATTAGTATGGTTTATTGTCAAGATAAGTTAAAGAATCAGATCATGGTTGCATGTTAAATAGGGAGAGCAGATCTTCTAATGGCTAAGTTTGACTAAGAAACAGTTATATGGGACTAGACTAACGGCTAACTTTGACTAGCCAATCAGACTGGACTGAATTAAAAAATAAAGACTAGAACCAAAATTCAATTTAATACTATTATTTAATTATAATAATTTTATTAGATAAATTTACTCAATAAATAAATACACATATTATTATAATATATTCTGGGTTCTTAGAATAATAATTTTATGAATATTTCGTTCTAGGTAATATTAATAATTAAATAAAAGGTTACTATATTTATGTTAAAGTGATTAATATTAATAATAATATATATTTATTACTCTTAATATCCCTATAACTATATTATAATTTTATTAATACTTTAAAATTATATCATTATTATTATATTATTCTTACCTAATAATTAATAATAGTATTATTTTAATGTTATTAATGCATTGTATAAGCTATTAATAGAGCCCAATAATTAGATATGTATACTAAATCTATCTAATAAATTTTAGATTAATGATCATATATAACACATAGTTATATAAAGGGTCATCTAATAAATTTAAGGGAAAGAATATGATGGAAAATTCCTAAAAAAAAAAGAATGGACTTATTACTATTAATAGTCATATAACTACCATAGTAATATTATAAATTTAATTATTATAATATTCTTATTTAATCATTAATAATAGTATTATTCTTATTGATATTAATATTAATGGATCGTATAACTTATCAATAGAGTTTATTAATTAGTAATATTAGTCCACAAATATATCATAACCTGATTTACACGGAAAAATCTTCTCATAACAAAATAAATATAATTTGATTGCACCTAGGCTTATACCCTTGCCGCCTCCCCACCCGGGTTCTATTCCCCTCGCTGCACGTTTGCGGTGTTGCCAGAGACTTGCTCCTGTGTTGTCAACTGATATTGGTATCAATTCTGATGTACAGATGATGTAGATATTGTATATGTTGCTCCTGTGTTGTCAACTGATATTGGTATCAATTCTGATGTACAGATGATGTAGATATTGTATATGTTGCTTCTTCAGCGAGGATGCCCTTCCCCCTGAAAAAAATATAATTTGATTTTAAGAAAAGTAATTAATTGTTTTCTCATTTTATTTTATCATTAAAAATTTTGAAAATAAAATTTCATAATTTAATAATGATGATGGTTAACTAATAGAATTTTAGGTGGACTTTAAAGAAAATTAATAAATTAGCATGTTAAAAAAGTTTGGAAAAAATGTAATAAATGTTTTTCAGTTTAGATATGATAATGATGTAATATTCTCAAATTTAATTAGTTATAATCAAATTTAAGGAATTAATTAAATTTTTTATACTTTTAATTTTCGTAAAAAAATAAAATGAATTTTTTTTTAATTCTAGATTTATGATGAGAATTCATGAACCAAACTTTGAATTTAAAGAAATTGATGGGTTTGTTTTATAGACCTGTTGCCAACTGATATTGGTATCAATTCTGATGTACAGATGATAACTGATATTGGTATCAATTCTGATGTACAGATGATAACTGATATTGGTATCAATTCTGATGTACAGATGATGTAGATATTGTATATGTTGCTTCTTCAGTGGGGATGCCATTCCCCCTGAAAAAAATATAATTTGATTTTAAGAAAAGTAATTAATTGTTTTCTCATTTTATTTTATCATTAAAAATTTTGAAAATAAAATTTCATAATTTAATAATGATGATGGTTAACTAATAGAATTTTAGGTGGACTTTAAAGAAAATTAATAAATTAGCATGTTAAAAAAGTTTGAAAAAAATGTAATAAATGTTTTTCAGTTTAGATATGATAATGATGTAATATTCTCAAATTTAATTAGTTATAATCAAATTTAAGGAATTAATTAAAATTTTTTATACTTTTAATTTTAGTCAAAAAAATAAAATGATTTTTTTTTTTTAATTCTAGATTTATGATGAGAATTCATGAACCAAACTTTGAATTTAAAGAAATTGATGGGTTTGTTTTATAGACCTAACTTTGAATTTAAAGAAATTGATGGGTTTGCTTTATAAACACAATTTTGAATTTAAAGAAATTGATGGATTTGCTTTATAGTTTTATTTAATAAAGAGAAATTTTTATAATAATATTTGACTTTAATGATTTAACAAACTAAAAGTTTTAAAAAAATAATTTAAATAAATTGATGGATTTACTTTATAGTTTTATTTTTATTATAAAAAAGAATAAAGAGAAAGTTTTATAATAATATTGGATCTTAATAATTTAACAAACTAAAAGTTCAAAAATTTTAAAATATTTTGAATTAAAGAAATTGATGGATTTGCTTTATAGTTTTATTTTTATTATAAAAAGAATAAAGAGAAATTTGTATAATAATATTTGATTTTAATAATTTAAGAAACTAAAAAATTGAAATAATCTAGCAGGCATTAAGGAGAATTAACCTCATGACCTTTTATTAGTGAAGTGTTTTAGCAACCAATGCTTAATCAATTGAGCTAATCCTCAAAGTTAAAAAGTTGAAAGATAAATAATGTTATAAATAGAGTGAATTTGAACCTTAATATGTGAGAAAATGTTTTTAATTGGATCTTAATAATTTAACAAACTAAAAGTTCAAAAATTTTAAAATATTTTGAATTAAAGAAATTGATGGATTTGCTTTATAGTTTTATTTTTATTATAAAAAGAATAAAGAGAAATTTGTATAATAATATTTGATTTTAATAATTTAAGAAACTAAAAAATTGAAATAATCTAGCGGGCATTAAGGAGAATTAACCTCATGACCTTTTATTAGTGAAGTGTTTTAGCAACCAATGCTTAACCAATTGAGCTAATCCTCAAAGTTAACAAGTTGAAAGATAAATAATGTTATAAATAGAGTGAATTTGAGCCTTAATATGTGAGAAAATGTTTTTAATTTTTACTTTCATGATATAGCATAAATTACATGCTATTTCTTTACATAATGTTGTTTTTTATTTTAGTTCATTGTGTTGGATCTTTGTCCAATACCCAATTTCATAGAAATTTATAAAAAATCATTTTTATTTTACTAATGCTCATTTTCTTCTTCTTCTTTAATATAGTTAAATATGTTAATTACATATATGTTTGACCATTTAACTTTAGGTTAATGGTCTATTTATTGCACATTATCTTTATTTTTATTTCTCTTTTGCATCATTATTTTTCTTTAAATTTCGTTGTGAAGAGTGCCCTCCCTTTTATTATCAAGTGCTATAACTTTAAATCAATATCTTTATATCTTCTTCTCTTAAGTCTCAAGTGATTTTTATTGGAATTCTTAGCATCTATTAGAATTAATAGTCATGCTGAGAAACCTGTTATCTTTTATATTGTGTGTTTATATATTAGGTACCTAAACGTTGTCTTACTTTAAATATGTGTTTTAAATGGTGAAACCAAAACTTTAAATGGAAGATTGGATATAGAATATTGCTTATAGTTTTAAAATTATGCATTATAAAATTATATATATATATATATATATATATATATATATATATATCTATAATAATATTGTAAACCCAAACTTCACAACCATATAATATAATTACAATTACAAGTAATTCAAATGAAGAAATTTCAAATATGAAAAGAATCTCAATTACAATTACCTGTAATATTGATATGAATATAAAAAATAAAAATAGAAGAACAAAAATAGTCAAATAAAATAACTCAATTAATGATGTCATGTAGTGAACATTATTTATGTGAACTTGGATGTTCCATAAAACTAATTTATTTTTCTATTTGAAATCTACTAAAATACATTATGATTGAACAATTTAATCACTAATTTTTCAATAATAATATCGTGTTCTAGTTTTGGTTCTATATTAACTTAATTTTATATGTAAACAACCATAAGGATGTAATTATGCAATGAATTAGATGATGGGTGTGAACACATCCATGGAGGTTCAACTCTTTCAAAGATATAAATAAGAAATTGAAAATTTTAAACTGAGAGTAAGCTTGGGTGAATTTGATGAAATTTTATCTCATTAGTCCCTACCCCAAGGCAGGCAGGGACTATAGTAATTGATTTTGAACGATGTATTAATCGTGCACGAAAACCAAAATGAATTTCAAATCCTAAACTAAAGTTCCATGAAATTATATATTCATTTTTCAAAAAAATTATGACTTTCCATGATTTTAATGAAAGTTTGAACTTGGAGGTCTTATTTGGCTTCTTTCTGAGGCACCGACTACACCGACTGTATGAAAAGCTAGGATATAGTTGACTTTGATGAACAAGCTTTTTCTTAGTAAAGTAATGCTAGGATTACCTAACATTATTTCAATAACAATAAATGTTTAATTATTAACTACTTTCGTTATCATAAGTTTAATTAACTCCATCTCCTTCCTAATGCTTTTTAGATTGCTATTAGTGACATTTGGGACATCTGGATCTGTGGCTCGGGGACTATGACATCTAGGCTTTGCCTAGAAAGCCCTGGCAAGCACAAAGGCCTCACCTCTTTTCTGTTATGGTTTCAATTGTAACTCTGCAATTCAATCTGCAATGGGATTGCAATTCAATCTGCAATTTGCAACGGGATTAGTTGTTAGTGCTAGAACTGCAAACTCTACTCATACAGTGCTCCTACAACATCTTGATCTTGTGCGCCGAGTATTGACCTTCCTACCATAGCTATTGATTTCCATTGGTACCGCATATTTTTTCTCTATTAGGAACATAAATGAAACAAAACATAAAGCTAATCTTAAGATGGGAGCCAATACTTAGTGTTGCCAGAGACCATAAAATTATTCAGTCACAGTCCATAATTTCAAAGTACAAATAATTTCCTATAGGTTTCAAATGATATATTTGTTATATTTGTTTTTTTCTTAATAGCAATCGTAAGTGACAGTGTACAATGAAAGAGCACTCCAGAGCATTGAAAAACTAATAATAAACCATGAAAAATACCTTCTTCTCCACCAAATTTTGCAAGAAAGCTACCCACTACATCCTATGGGAGAATAAAAGCCAAATTTGAATAGAATTTGAATGCTATCAAAAACGAAAAATGCTTTTGAAATTCCAACGACCACGTGTTCCTGGAGAAAGACTCTCCCACGGACCAGCGGTAAAAGGCCAGCCTTAGGAACAAATTTTGCAAGTTTAGTTGGAATCAGATGCACAATGGGAGTGTGCCCTGGAACAATGAGCCGATAATTGTTCGTTGAGAGGATAGTAGCGCACGATTGTAGCATTGGATATTGGATGCAGATTTGACTTTGGTAGCGGATTCTGGACTTCCTAGGAAGGAGGTGAATCTTGGTACTACTTTTGAGGGTGGAGGTGTGAGCGTTTGGATTCCCTTGTTGCAGATGCAGGAATCGTATCCTTTTATTTGCTAGTTGATAAAACGTGCATATGTGTATATTATTGTAAATATTGTATCGAGCTGGATTTATAAAGCTCCATAAATAGTATCATTATTTGTTGGCTGAAGCAAATGTGTATAAGAGTATATGTGATTGTTATTATAAATACTGAAATGAGTTGTGTTATAAAGCTCCAGTAAACAATATGTTTGTCATGTTTCAGCAGTGGTCATTGTAAATACTACAACGAGTTGTGTTATAAAGCTCCATGGGAAATATGTTTTGTTTTCACCGGTTTGCTGGTTTGTAGGTGTCATTCAACACTAAGGATGGTGTTCCCCCAATGGGGAGGGTTCTATAACAACCCTGGCAAAAATTCCATGTAATAAAGTTAATAAAGGCAAAATAGGACCAAGGTCATGGGACACATATTCCAAGCTAAATGGTGGGAAAAAAATCCTAGTGGGGGTTCATTTGGTTTATTATGGCTAAATGAAATTAGTAAAGGCAATGATAGAGGATTTGGAAAGGCAAGAGGCATTATTTGGCATTTTATTTATGAAAATAATGGAAATTAGGAGAAAAGGAAGGTGAAAGGTCACAAGTTGAATGTGAGGAGGAAATTGAAGGAAAATAATGGAAATTTGAAGCAAGTAGAGGACTCATTAATAAAAATGCTTTTGAGGATCAGTTGGTAGCTTTTGTCAATTCAGTTTTGGAGCTCTCTCTTTCTATTCTCTCTCTCACACTCTTGGGCATGTAAAGAATTCTTGGAGCACTCTAGCGTTGGATCAAGTAGAGCAAAGGAAGGACAAAGAAGGCATAGGGAAGCAAATATCAAGCAAGGAAGAGTAGGATCAAGTGGCTACAACATGATTACTTGCAGGTATTGATTTGCATGTGTGATTTCCTTTTCTAGATCTGGCATGCATGGTATATTCATGTGTATTTGGTTCTCTTGTTGTCATGGCCATGGGTTTTGCCAGGTGTGACAGTGATTTTCAGCCTTGTCTTGCCATTTTCAGATAACCATGGTGTGATGGGTTCTCTTGTATTTGGTTGAGCTGGATTGTCGAATGGTTTCGAAACTGAGTGAGGTGGTATTTGACAGAAAGAACACAAGGCCTAGGAATCCCTGAACCGAAGAAGGTTGGATTGTGGTAAAGCCAGATTTTATGTACCTCGACAGGCCTAGAAATCCTCAACTAGTGAATGGCGAGATATACACTAAAGCCTAGAGGCATGTGACCTCGATCAAGCCTAGGAATCCTCGACTGATGAATGGCGTGATGTATGGTAAAGCCTGTAGGGTGGACTCTCAATGAGGTCTAGGAATCCTTGACCAGTGAATGACGAGATATATGGTACATCATGGAGATTGGAGTCTCGATTAGGCCTAGGAATCCTCAATCGGTGAATGGTGGGATATGTGGTACATCCTAGAAACTAGGAGAAAGACAAATTCCTCACAGTGTAGGTGGAGAGATCCGTAGGCATCCATGCTTGTTTAAGGCCTAGTGTTCTAGTGAGGATTGTGGTAAAGCTTGAGGAAACCTGGATTTTTTTTGTTGTGAGACCCACATTCATGATTGGAACATGGCATGAGGGTGATTGGCTGAAAGCAATATTTGGTTCAAACTAATCTATGGTCAGGTGGTTCATGGAAGTCCCAGACTTGGTTGGCTTAAGCATTCATTAATAAGAGGTCCTTCTACTTGGTATTTCATGTGTAAATGTATTGGTTCATCTGTGATTTTTAAGGTTGTTATATCCTTGTTAATTTTGTTGGTTATACACTGGTTATGAGTATGTTTTATCACATACTTGATGTATGGATCTTATGATGTTTTGATTAGAAAATTAATGAACACTGAATATAGGACCTAATAGATGATAATGCGGTTGTTGTGGCAAGGCATCAATGCTTCCTTATGAATCCCATATAAGTATGAGACCCTTGTGTTCACATGTGTATTTATGACCTGTATATTTCATGTTCATGATATGTTTGACAGAATGTCTGTCATGGCCAGGTCTTGTTAGTCAAGTTCTTGTCTAAGATTTGTATGGAAGGCTTTGACCTTGTCTACTTCATGGTTATGGAAAGTGTCATCAAGTTATGGGCAGTGGTCTCACACCTAGACTTGAAAAAGTCGCTTAAATCCCATGGTTACAAACACATAACTGGGTCAAAAATACTGTAGTCGCTCCCTTGTAGGCATCATGCATGCAACTGGAGGGTTTTAGTCAAAAATAGGTAGTGTTGTGCCAACGTTTGGGAGATCAGGACACTAAAAAAAGAGGTTTAATTCAAGTTATGGCCACCTAGAAGGGTGGCTTAGCCCTTGGGGGTCCTATAACACCTAATAGGGAAGTCCTTAAGGGTTTTGGTTTATCGATTCCACTTCCTTAACGTGATCTAGAAGAGTGAATCATATCATAATAACTCTTCATCACATGTTTACCCCAGTAGGCCAGTAATTTGGGTAAATGTGGGAAGAAGGTGTTATAATCTCTCTTCCCTTACAATGACATGTTCTCACACTCTCAACAAGACCAACACCTCTAACTCCTTTAGCAAAAAAAACAACTTGTCCAAACACCTTGCGCATCTATATCATCATCTCCAAAACCTATAGCAACATCATCAACTTATACCAAACCAACATAACATGCCCTACAACCATCTCTACTCAGCCTCCAGTTCCCGCATTAGGTCATATTGCACTAGATCATGTCATAGCCATGTTGACATCAATTCCAAACAACAAGACCAACAAGTTGATCACTGCAACAACCCAACACTCATCACACATCATGAGGAGGACTACCAATATCACCAAGTTAACATAAGACATATGACAAGCATCACCATGACCCTGTTGACATCAATTCCTGTTGAGAACTCTAGCAACAGGAACATAGGATGATTTATCTT
This sequence comes from Pinus tabuliformis, assembly GCA_031772625.1. Taxonomy (NCBI): domain Eukaryota; kingdom Viridiplantae; phylum Streptophyta; class Pinopsida; order Pinales; family Pinaceae; genus Pinus; species Pinus tabuliformis. The sequence continues at coordinate 720,621,807 of CM062812.1, read as the reverse complement.
ACCTTGATAATTGTTTATGGTATATTTTTACTTCAATTAATTAGCTTGTTCTTTCACTTATCTATTATCAATGTTTTCACCATCAAATAACTACCAAACCATTAAGAACAATAAGTCAAAGGACACAAGATATAGGTGATCAGCCAAGGCCAAACCTCTCCACTCTCAGAGGAAATCCACAAGAATTATTCTTCCTATATAATCTTCAATTGATGAATTCCAAGACCTAGACCATTGACCAAGTGTCCTCCAAGACCAAGTCAACCTTGCCTTTCTTGCCAAGTCAAATTAGCTACTTCTTCCTTATCGTCAATTTCGGTCTTCTAGCACCTTGACTGCAACTTCAACCTATCTTTCTACAATTTCGTCTAGCCTGCAACTTTTGCAATTTTTGGCCCTTGCTTCAGAAACCCTAGGCCACACGTTTGAGATGATGAAGGAAAATTTGAGTGGTTACTCTTCTTCGTTTGTCTTGGATCCTTCTTCTTGTGAATTCGACTAGCAAAATAATTTTTTCTTAGGCTATACCTTGGCTCTTCTAATATTTGTAGTACCTTACTACATAAACCCTAGCTACATTCACACATGTGAGATGGATGGCCCAAAAATTGTCCTTAAAGACTTCACTCTTCTCCTTTCTTCTCTTTTCTGCTGAAAAGGCTTCCTTTCTTCCCTATTTACACTTCTTTCCTGGACACAAATGCTTGATTGGTTCACATTGAATGAGGTCGAGTCCTTCTATATATATGGGCTCCTTACCCATGCTAGTAGGCCGACTTAATATTATACCTAGGCCGACATGTCCTCTTGATAGGCCGACTTGCTTCTTTTGGAGGGCGATTTGATTGTAGCCCATAAACAAGGCCTCAGAGGGTCTTTTGACTCTATCTTTGACTCAAATAAAATTTATTTTACTATATAAAACATGACCAAATGGGTCTTTCATACATGACAATGACTTAAAGACTTGTAGACTCAATGGGAAGCCCTAGGAGCTCATAATGGGAGCTTAACTTGAAAACAAATTTCTTTGAGCATGAAACCCATGCCTCAAGATCAACAATAATAAAAAAAAAATTCTCATTATATCAAGTACATAAAATCATGATTACATATGTCATTATGAAGACTAATCCTAGTTACATATTTCAACAGTCCCTCTTAACTAGGGAGGTATTCATAATCCATACAAGGTACTTGGACATTCTCAATCTAAAGAATTCTCATAAGAAGAGTTAGATTTTTAACCCATCTTTTTAGCATCATCTCAACCAGCATTGTCACATAACATTGCCTTGACTAACAACTCTATATCTCCACAATATTAGAGCACAATGTTGGCGAGATAAATGACTTATAGTCACCAACACCATTGCCTCTCAAGGCACATACCCCACCTGGGTGTTCACAGGGTATGTCCTCCCATGACTATTCTTGTCTTGGATTCCCAATCCTTAAATAATATTGGTCCTCTACGACTACTCTTATCTTGTATTCCCTACCTCATCCTCAAAGAGTATCAGATGCTAGATGCTTACCTAATCCTCCATTCTTTCCTCCAAATCGAAGACAAGAATGATGTTTCTATCTCTCCCTCTCAATTAGGGAGTATATACCCATTCCTATGAGGGAATCTACCCAAGCTCCCTTTTAACCATGGACTTGTCCAAGCCCCCTCTTAACTAGGGACTTGCTTCCAACAAAAACTTTTTGCCTTTGGTGGAGATCATGGGACTTTTAGCTTCTTGTAGAGCTCCTCCTTTTCGATGTCATGAATTTCATCTTTATCATTATGGAGCCTTCATCATTTGGGACTTCTTTGTAGGGAATCGACCACCCATCACTTTCCTTCACAAATCATGTCAGTCATGTCATCCTTCCTTCCATCAGAAAATGATCTACTTAGTCCATATCTGGCTTTTCTTCATAAAACTACCTTTTTCCACTCTGTTTGTGGTGTCATGTTGCTATTGGTGTTTCCTAGTTTTCTTCTTGTTTGATTCTTGTTCTTTCTTTTATGTTTTGGGGGTCTTGGGAATTATTTGGGAAGGAGGAAGTTAATGCAGCTTGGGAAGAGATGAATGAAACTCGACAGGTAATGTAAGACACGGATGAAGCTCGGTGCATGTGTAAGGGAAACTAAAGGCAAGAGCATGACAACTAGTTGGGTTGGTTCGGTCCACAGGGATGAATGGACAATGTCAAGACATACATGAGAAAGGTAACTAGGAAAGGTAAAGTGAATAGATTTTAGGCGTCAGATGCCTTGGCTATGTTGGGAACTGTTGTTCTCAATGTTCTACATGTTGTGCATGGATAAAGGGAGTTCTATTAACCTTGACCTTATCATATCTGGTAATTATGTTGTCATCATGATTATGCTGATGTCTATATATGTATACATGTATGTTGTTTGTTGTTTGACAAGGTCGTTAAAAACCATTATTATTTTATGCTAATATTTATACATTGTTTACATGTATGTATGTATGTATGTCATTGTCTAACATAGTTGTCAAAAATCATTCGTGGAGGAATGATTGCTTATGCAGGTGAATAACATAAAAAAGATTCTTAGTCTTATGGGGAATCAAGTGGGAAGAGTAGTCTTGATAGATTTATGAGGTTAGTATCACATGGATATGATTTGATATTACGTGATTATAATATGTCTATGTTTATGTTATGGCAGGGAATGCTGAGGGATACATCAGCGGAATGAAAACAGTGCGATCTGCGACATGTTGGACAAGCATGGAAAGTTGATGCGGCACTAGAAGCAAGGTCGCTTGGTAAGGACAATGCGGTCTTAGGATGTGTAGTACTGGTGTTGTGTACATGTAGTATTGTGTACATATGATTGAAGCAAACAAAGTTCCTTCTTAAGATTAATTACTCCAAAAGACTTGGAATATCAAATTATCCATTAAGGATATAAATATTATATTAAATATATGAATAAGAATGAGAATGATAATGAATTACAAATGAGAACGAGAAGCTTGCTTATATACCAAGCAAGTGTCTCTTCATGAAGAGTCATGTCCTATTAGACATGCCTCCTCAACCTAATTACTAGCTTAACTAACTATTATTTATGATTATTATCTTTTACATTATATTTATATTATTTATATATTTTATTCATTACATTGCCTTCTTCCTCAAAAAGCTTTGTCCTTAAAGCTTGTCGATGAAAAAAGGTTTGATCTCTTTTTCGGCTTCGAAAGTCTTTTTGTCTCGGAGTAGTCATCCTCGATGATACAAGTTGATAAGATCTTCTTAGTGACAAACAAAATTGTCGCACTGAGAAGGGATCAGACCATCCCAGATTAATCTTTTGTATAGCATTCTGATCACTAAAATTTTGTAACGACTTGTCAACATAAGACGGAGTTGATGTTACGTCATTATTCTCTGAAACATTAATTTGTTGTCTACAGTTTGAATGGTCCTGATACACAGCTTGGTTGATTTGTCTATTCTCATGATTCAGATGTCGATATAAAGTTTTTAGATTTTCTTCTAGCGAAGATGTTGTCGAATTGGTTATGGAACATTCACTTGGGATGTCCATTGTCTGAACTGCAACATCTACGTGTGTCTTTGCTTCAACTAACTTGTCTTTTTGAGTTGTCATATTCACTGGATCGGTATTTGTTCCCTTATTTTCAACTTGAACTGTTGTGACTGGGGATTTCGATACTGCTTCTTGAGTGACTTGTTCCAACTTATCTTTTAATGCTTTCTTATCATCCTTAAGTTTCTTAATTTGAGTGAGTAGACTTTGATTATGGTTTTTCAGTCGTAAAAGTTCTTTGATTTCTGATTTATCAACCTTATTTTCAATGTTTTGAATTTTAAGATTTTCATCTTCTAGATTTTTGATTTGTTCTAATAAATTTTTATTAAGGTTCTTTAAATGCAAAGTTTCATCTTTTTGTTCTGATAAGTGCTTCTTGAGTTCTTTCTTTGTGACCTTAGTCTTCTTCACTTGTGCCAATAATTTTTCGACGTGGTCCTTGAGACGAGAAATTTCTTCGTCCTTTTCCATTATTTCTTTGTAATGCATATCCACAAGATTTTTATGTTCGTGTTCTAACACTTTATTGTTTTGTTGACTTTTGGTTATTTTACCATTCTCTTGATCTTTTAACTGCACTTTCTTGATACACTGGATTACATCATTTTGTGGGGATGATGATGGGCTTTCAACTTGAAATGTGGATTCTGTTTTCTTCGTTTCCTTATATCTTGCCATTAATGTACTCATTTTTTTTTCTATTAATTGTTTATCTGCATCACTAAAAAGTTCGACTAGGGTAAAACTTTTGTAACATTTTGTGCAAACCACATTTTGATTTCTGAATGATTCCTGACAATTAGGATACCCTTTTGAACAAAAAGGACATAGTGCAAAGAAACCGTTGTTCTTTGTGGACAACATCTCTTTTTTTTTTTATATATATAATTTTTTTAACTCTCTTTTTATTTTATATATATTGCTCTTTTTTCCCTTTTTTTAATTAACCCTGACTCTATGAATTTCTTCTTAAACTCTTTTTTCTTTTTTTTTAACCTTTGTATATATATATATATATATATACTTTAGAAACCTTTTTCTAGAATCACCTTTTGAATATATATACACCTTTTTTCTTTTTGTATTTTTTTTTTTATATATCGCCTTTTTTTTTCTTTTTTCTTTTAAATACATTCGAAGCTCAAAACTTATTTTTTTATGCTCCCTTATTTACTTATATATATAGACTCTATAAAATTCCTTAATATATATTTCTCCTTTAATTTTTCGATTTGAACTTTGAACTTTCCCCTTTCTATTTGGTTACTACTTTGTAATATATATTTTTTAACTTTATGGTTTCCCTTTTCACTGAAACTGAGGCCTTAAACCTTTTTTTTTTTTAATTTGTTTATATAGCTCACCTTTACTTAAATTTAACACATAAATTATTATTTTATTTTGTTGTAATCGTCGTGTCCTCTTCTTCAATTACGACTCTTCAATTATAACTCTTATTTTTAGTCAGCGTAGTTGTATCGACCAACGATGTTAGATGAGAACGTCACTCTGGTTAACCTGCGATAATGTAACCCCCTGCAATGGACTTGTTCAAGTCGATTTCGAAGGCCCACATGTTACAAGGTTATACGAGTTATGATGGCAGCAATGGCAGACAGTACCAAAGGCATTTTTTTTTTTTAATTGCACGGTGACGTCTGTGGTGGATTTGAAAACGGTAATTCTAATTACGCTATAACGGCATTGATCTGTCAGCAGCGTTGTAGGATTGCAGGAATGTGTTGGTCAGGGAAAGCAGGTTTAATGATAATGAATTGTACAAGGATAAAAATTAATGGTTGTGAAGCAATCAGAACTCGTATTGATGGGTTCAGGGAAACCGACAGATTCACTTATGGGAAGCGGCGGTAGAGACAGCGGAACAAGGACCAAATTAACTGTGTGTGGGCGCACAACAATAATGCTAACCGGGTTGGACTGTCGAAACAAGAATGGGATGTTGGAACAGAGGGAAGGGTATGCAATAGAACGTGACGGCTGGACAACAAGGAAAGACGGCTTGAGGGGACAACGTTGTTGAGGGGCAGTTGGCCTCACTGTTTATGTTTTGTGGCTCCAGCGATGTGTTGAACAACGACTAGAGGATGACGACGGTAATGCAGTCCACAGATCCGCTGATATGTATATTTAATTTATAATTTTATTTTATTTTATCTCTCTTTTCTTTCTTTTCTTGTTACTTCTCTTAACTTTGGATGGAATTTTTTTATTTTTATTAAATGGTCAAAGACCTGAAAAATGGTGAATCTTCCAATGTGTAGCGAAACACTTTAATTACGACAGCAACAAGGTTGATGACGATTAATGGTCAAGGGTCGGTGATCAGTCAAACGTGGCTTTGTGCAGCAGTGAAGCGGCCAAAGGGTCGACTGCTCTGATACCAAATGAAGTGAACAAAGTTCCTTCTTAAGATTAATTACTCCAAAAGACTTGGAATATCAAATTATCCATTAAGGATATAAATATTATATTAAATATATGAATAAGAATGAGAATGATAATGAATTACAAATGAGAACGAGAAGCTTGCTTAGATACCAAGCGTCTCTTCATGAAGAGTCATGTCCTATTAGACATGCCTCCTCAACTTAATTACTAGCTTAACTAACTATTATTTATGATTATTATCTTTTACATTATATTTATATATTTTTTTCATTACAATGATGTTGTGTGCCTATTATATATATGGTGTTGCGTGTATATTGCATATGTAGTGTTGGGTATAGATGGTGCTATGTACATGTTGGATATGTAGTGTTATGTACATATCGTACTGTGTGCATGTTGGATATGCAATGTTGTGTGCATATGGTGTTGTGCGTGTGTTGGATATACAGTGTTGTGTGCATGTTGGATATGCGATGTTGTGTGCATATGGTGTTGTGCGCGTATTGGATATGCGATGTTGTTATGTGGTGTTGTGTACATATGGTGCTATGTACATGTTGTATATGCAGTGTTATGTACATATGGTGTTGTGTGCATGTTGTACATGTGGTGCTATGTACATATGGTGTTGTATGCATGATTGTACATGTGGTGTTGTGTGCATGTGATGTTGTGTACATGTTGTACATGTGGTGTTGTGTGCAGGTGGTGTTGTGTACATGTCGTGCATGTGGTGTTGTGTACATGTGGTTGTCGCATACATGTTGTGCATGTGGTAATGTGTACATTTGGTGTTGTGTACATGTTGTACATGTGGCATTGTTTACACGTTGTGCAGGGGGTTTTGTGTACATGTGATGTTGTGTACGCATTATGCAAGAGGTTTTGTACAGGTGGTACTATGTACATGTGGTACCGATGTACATTTGGTATTGTGTGCATGTCGTACATGTTGTGTTGTGTACATGTGATACTATGTATGTGCATTGTGTAGTCGTGGTGTCGTGACATGTGTATTCGTTGTGTCATACTCTGTGTATGTATATGTAGTGTGTTGTGATGTACACTGAGTGTAGGCGTATGTGTTGTGTTGTACACCTGATGTAGGTGTATGTGTGTTTCTTGTATGTCGAGTGTAGGTGCATGTATTGTGTGATGTTGTATGTTGTATGTATGTGTATGTGATTGAAGAGAAGAGAAGCACTGGGTGCTTGCCACATGTGGCAATTGATCTAATGTGCGTATGGAAAGGACAAAGGCCAAAGGTAGAAGCAAACGAACTGATTAAAGGATAAGTATCGGTATTTCATCACAGTTTTATTATGTATGTGATCTATGATTATGATTAATGATTATTACATGTGATCTATCAATCTGGTTTATGATGGTTACATGTTATTTGTGATTTTGATTATGATGGTCGTGTTTTCAGCTAATCAGATGTGATATGTTTATACATGATGATTTGATCAAAAACTAGTTTTACTTGTTCTTATAATAAGTAGATATAATTATAGGTGTACCTTATTGATGGGCCACTGATGAGGTATGGTGTGAATTTATTTCAATTCATTATGAGTCTAATGGAAATTATGTGCTTGGTACAGGAAAGCATGGAAAATTCCAGGGTTGGTTGGTTGAAACTGACTGCAAGAATTAGCAACATCAGTGAAAGGAATTAGAACATGTAACAATATGATGGTAAAGCATTTCAGGAGCAGGGTCATTATGGGACACTGGTACCCAATAGTGTCCATTGATTGCCATGAGTATGTTATGACTGGTATTATGGTTTTGAGGCAGGGATATGCCTTGGTTTTCAGACTTTAGATATGAGGAAACCTTCCCAAGGGAGGGACTATGTAGAAGAGAAGGGGATGCCCACGTAACTTGGAAGGTGCATGACTACAAGGAAGGGGGTGATCGGATAGCCCGAGGGACTATGTAATAGAGAAGGGAAGATCAGGGATGGATTTGTTTTGGTCATTAGCTTTCCCAATTGGAATTAGATGCACAATGGGTGTGTGCCCTGGAACGATAAGCCGATAATTGTTCATTGAGAGGATATTAGTGCAGGATTGTAGCATTGGATATTGGATGCAGATTTGACTTTCGTAGTGGATTCTGGACTTCGTAGGAAGGACATGAATCCTGGTACTACTTTTGAGGGTGGAGGTGTAAGCGTTTGGATTCCCTTGTTGCATATGTAGGCATCATATCCTTTTATTTTCTAGTCGAGCAAATGTGCATATGTGTATATTATTGTAAATATTATATTGAGCTGGATTTATGAAGCTCCATAAATAGTATGATTATTTGTTGGTTGAAGAAAATGTGTATGTATATGTAATTGTTATTATAAATATTGTAATGAGTTGTGTTATAAAGCTCCAGTGAACGATATGTTTGTCATGTTTCAACAATGGTCGTTGTAAATACTACAACGAGTTGTGTTATAAATCTCCATGGGAAATATGTTTTGTTTTCATCGGTTTGTTGGTTTGTAGGTGTCATTGAACATTGAGTATGGTGTTCCCCAAAGGGGGAGGGTTCTATAACAACCCTGGTAAAAATTTCACGTAATAAAGTTAATAAAGGCAAAATAGGACCAAGGTCATGGGACACGTATTCCAAGCTAAATGATGGAAATCCTAATTTGGTTTATTATGGCTAAAGGAAATTAGGCAATGATAGAGGATTTGGAAAGGCAAGAGGCATTATTTGGCATTTTATTTATGGGAAATTAGGAGAAAAGGAAGGTGAAAGGTCACAGATTGCATGTGAGGAAGAAATTGAAGGAAAATAATGGAAATTTGAAGCAATTAGAGGACTCAATAATAAAATGCTTTTGAGGATCAGTTGGTAGCTTTTGTAAGTTCAGTTTTGGAGCTCTCTCTTTCTACTCTCTCTCTTTCTTGGAGCACTCTAATGTTGGATCAAGGAAAGCAAAGATCAAGCAAGGAAGAGTAGGATCAAGTGGCTACAACATGATTACGTGTAGGTATTGATTTACAAGTGTGATTTCCTTGCTAGATCTGCCATGCATAATACATGCATGTGTGTATTTGGTTCTCTTGTTGTCATGGCCATGGGTTTTGCCAAGTGTGACAGTGATTTTCAACCTTGCCTTTCCATTTTCGAATAGCCATGGTGTGATGGGATCTCTTGTATTTGGTTGACTTGGGTTGTCAAATGGTTTCGAAACTGAGTGAGGTGGTCTTTGAAAGAAAGAACACAAGGCATAGTAATCCCTGGACCGGAGCAGGTGGGATTGTGGTAAATCCAGATTTTGTGTACCTCGGTGGGCCTAGGAATCCTCAACTAGTGAATGGCGAGATATACAATAAATCCTAGAGGCGTGTGCCCTCGATCAAACCTAGGAATCCTCAACCAATGATGGCATGATATATGGTAAAACTTGGAGGGTGGACTCTCAATGAGGTCTAGGAATCCTCGACCAGTGAATGGTGGGATATACGGTAAATCCTGGAGACTGGAGTCTCAAATTGGCTTAGGAAACCTCAACCGGCGAATGGTGGGATATGTGGTACATCCTAGAAACTATGAGACAGAGAAATTCGTCATGGTGTAGGTGGAGAGATTCGTATGCATCGATGCTTGTTTAAGGCCTATTGATCCAGTGAGGGTTGCGGTAAAGCTTGAGAAACCTGGATTGGTTTTGTTGTGAGACCCACATTCATGCTTGGAATATGGCATGAGGGTGATTGGATGAAAGCAATATTTGGTTCAGACCAATCTATGGTCAGGTGGTTTGTGGAAGTCCCAGACTTGGTTGATTATGCATTCATTAATAAGAGATCCTTCTACTTGGTATTTCATGTGTAAATGTATTGGTTCATATGTGATTTTTATGGTTGTTATATCCTTGTAAATTTTGTTGGTTATAGGTTGGTTATGAGTATTTTTTATAACATACTTGATGTATGGATCTTATGATGTTTTGATTAGCAAATTAATGAAAAATGACTATAGGACCTAATAGATGATAATGTAGTTGTTGTGACGAGGCACCAATGCTTCCTTATGAATCCCATATATGTATGAGACCCTTGTGTTCATATGTGTATTTATGACCTATATATTTCATGTTCATGATATGTTTGACAAAATGTCTATCGAGGCTAGGCCTTGTTAGTCAATTTCTTGTATAAGATTTGTATGGAAGGCTTTGTCTTTGTCTCATTCATGGTTAAGGAAAGTGTCATTAAGTTATGGGCAGTGGCGTGACACCTAGACTTGAAAAAGTCACTTAAATCACACTGTCACAGGCACATAACTAGGTGAAAAATACTGTAGTCGCTCCATTGTAGGCGTCACACATGCGATTGGATGGTTTTAGTCAAAATCAGGAAGTGTTGTGCCAACGTCTGGGAGATCAGGACATTGAAAAAAGAGGTTTAATTCAAGTTATGGCCACCTAGAAGGGTGGCTTAGCCCTTGGGGGTCCTATAACACCTAATAGGGAAGTCCTTAAGGGTTTTGGTTTGTCGATTCCACTCCCTGAACATGATCTAGGAGGTTGAATCACATCATAGTAACTCTTCATCACATGTTTACCCCAGTAGGCTAGTAATTTGGGTAAATGTGGGAAGAGGGTGTTATAATCTCTCTTCCCTTACAATGGCAAGCTCTCACACTCTCAACAAGACCAACACCTCTAACTCCTTTAGCAAAAATAACAACTTGTCCAAACACCTCGAGCACCTATTTCATTATCTCTAAAACTTATAACAACATCATCAACCTATACCAAACCAACATAACATGCCCTACAACCATCTCTACTCAGCCTCCAGTTCTTGCACTAGGTCATATTGCACTAAATCATGTCATAGCCATGTTGACATCAATGCCAAACAACAAGACCAACAAGTTGATCACTCCAACAACCTGACACTCATCACACATCACGAGGAGGACCACCAACATCACCAGGTTGACATAAGACATATGACAAGCATCACCATGACCCTGTTGACATCAATTCTTGATGAGAAATCTAGCAATAGGAACATATGATGATTTCTCTTGCCTTGATAATTGTTTGTGGTATATTTTTACTTCAATTCATTAGCTTGTATTTCACTTATTTATTATCAATGTTTTCTCCATCAAACAACTACCAAACCATTAAGAACAATAAGTCAAAGGACACCAGATATAGGTGAGCAACTAGGGCCAAACCTCTCCACCCTGAGAGGAAAATCCCCAAGAATTTTTCTTTTTATAGAATCTTCAATTGACGAATTCCAAGACCTAGACCCTTGACCAAGTCTCCTCCAAGACCAAGTCAAACTTGACTTTCTTGCCAAGTCAAATTAGTTACTTCTTCCTTGTCGTCAATTTTGGTCTTCTAGCACCTTGACTGTAACTTCAACCTGTCTTTCTACAATTTTGTCTAGCCTGCAACTTTTGCTATTTTTGGCCCTTGCTTTAGAAACCTCAGGCCACATGTTTGAGACGATGAAGAAAATTTTGAGTGGTTACTCTTCTCGTTTGTCTTGGACCCTTCTTCTTGTGAATTCATCTAGAAAAATAATCCTTTCTTAGGATATATCTTGGCTCTTCTAATGCTTGTAATACCTTACTGCATAAACCCTAGCTACATTCACACATGTGAGATGGATGGCCCAAAAACTATCCTTAAAGACTTCACTCTTCTCCTTTATTCTCTTTGTTGCTCAAGAGGCTTCCTTTCTTTCCTTCTTTCCTTGACACAAATGCTTGATTGATTCACATTGAATGAGGTTGAGTCCTTATATATATAGGCTCCTTAGCCATGCTAGTAGGCTGACTTGATATTGTACCTAGGCCGACATGTCCTCTTGATAGGCTGACTTGCTTCTTTTGGAGGCCAATTTGATTGTAGCCCATATACAAGGTCTCAAAGGGTCTTTTGACTCTATTTTTGACTCAAATAAAATTTCGTTTACTATATAAAACATGCCCAAATGGGTCTTTCATACATGACAATGACTTAATGACTTGTAGACTCAATGGGAAGCCCTAGGAGCTCATAATGGGAGCTTGACCTGAAAACAAATTTCCTTGAGCATGAAACACATGCCTTAAGGTCAACAATAATAAATTTATTTTTCTCATTATATCAAATACATAAAATCATGATTACATATGTCATTATGAAGACCAACCCTAGTTACATATTTCAACACTCCCTCTTAACTAGGGAGGTATTCATAATCCATACAAGGTACTTGGACATTCTTAATCTAAAGAATTCTCATAAGAAGAGTTAGATTGGTAACCCATATTTTTAGCATCATATCAACCAACATTGTCACATAACAATGCCTTGACTAACAACTCTATATATCCACAAGATAAGAGCACAATGTTGGCGAGATAAATGACTTATAGATACTAACACAATTATCTCTCAAGGCACATACCCCACCCGGGTGTTCATAGGGTATGTCCTCCCATGACTATTCTTGTCTTGGATTCCCAAGCCTTAAATAATATTGGTCCTCTACGACTACTCTTATCTTGTATTCCCTACCTCATCCTCAAAGAGTATCAGATGCCAGATACTTACCCAATCCTCCATTATTTCTTCCAAATCAAAGACAAGAATAATGTGTCTATCTCTCCCTCTCAACTAGGGAGTATATGCTCATTCCTACGAGGGAATCTACCCAAGCTCCCTCTTAACCATGGACTTGTCCAAGCCCCCTCTTAACTAGGGACTTGCTTCCAACAACAACTTTTTTCCATTAGTGGAGATCATGGGACTTTTAACTTCTTGTAGAGCTCCTCCTTTTCGATGTAATGAATTTCATCTTTATCATTATGGAGCCTTCATCATTTGGGACTTCTTTGTAGGGCATCGACCATCCATCACTTTCCTTCATAAATCACGTCAGTCATGTCATCCTTCCTTTCATCGGAAAATGATCTACTTAGTCCATATCTAGCTTTTCTTCATAAAACTACCTTTTTCCACATCATGTTTCCATCAGTATCTTCCATCCCGCCACATGAGTACTAGTTGTAGGTGACATCCATGACTCTCTTTCAGTAGCCCTATATCAGTCCATCTAGATATTGTTCAAAAATAAAAAATGAACATCAAATCAAAATTACCTTTTGTGATGGCCCTTCATCATGACATCTCGTTATTGCAACATCAACATCCTAAATACATATTGACACACCTCCAAGATATTCAAAGTCAAGGGTCTCCTTCCTTTCCAGACTTCATCAGAGTCTTCATCCATTTTCCATGGAGATATCATGGTCAATGCGTCTTGTCATCAGATGTTGATTTCTTTTTCTACGTGACCATAGTTGCATCTTTCACAATCTCTTCTTTCTTTCTTCACGTATTTCTCCCCAGGAACTTCTATCCATAGTTCCTTCATCTTTGTCAACTACCTTATATTTCATATGAGGACATATTACATTGATTTCATCTAGTCAATATGTGAGTCCTGCCTTCATGCAACTTTTCAACGAAAAATATCCCTTTCCTTTGATCACACTGATGAGGTAGAGTATCCATCCATGATATATGGAACTACTTGATGATATGAATTAATTCATTAAACATATGCATACATAAATCTTTTCTTTTGGTCATCTAGGCTGACTTCAACAACTTCCTTTCCTTGATTAAGGGTACTTCAACAATCTTAACATGTTGCATTCCTTTGTCATCATACCATCATTCTTCCAAACAATGAATCCCATACAAGGTGGAATTCTCAGTGAGATACTTGCTTCTTCCAAGACAAGAACCTTCTAATGAATATTCCAACAGAAGATCTTAATTATCCTCATCCTGCAGATTCCCCTTTCTAATGGTGTATGATAAGCTCTACACTAGATGACTTTCTTCTACCCGTAAGTACTACTTATGCTTTCAATGAGGTTACCAAGAGCTACCTTATTTTTCTAATTACTACATCCATGTAGACTTCTAATTCAACTATCCTTTCAAGCTTCTAACGATGTTATGAGTTCTTACTTCAACAATATGTTGATAGTATGATGCCATATTCTTTTAAGATGCATCTCATATTAATGTATTTCTTCTTCACTGCCATGGTGGAGGTATTTTTCACCCTTCTCTTCATCTTTCTATGAACCAAACATCCATAGTTCTATAATTACATTATGAACAGTGCCTGAGGATTGAAGGGTCATATAGTTTCATTCTCCCATCATGTTTCTTAACACAAAGGCTCAACCCATCCATCTTTACTTCTTGTACCTGCAATATTTATTGACAAGCACCCCAAGCAAAATATACAATACCAAAACATGATATCAAATTATCTCTCTAGGGTTTTCATGCAATTATGAGGTCATCCTAGGGTTTCTTAAGTTCAAACCTTAGATCAGATTATTTTCCCTCTTAGGGTTCATCTATAATACTAACAAACCCTAGAATTTCAACCCTAAAACATCTTATGATGGTTCCTTAATAAAATATGCCATGCATATGTTATGGTTACTTACCTTTGTCTTGATGACTTGCAATTCTAAATGCCATATTTATTAATCTGCTTTAGGGTGTGAGATATTCTTCACTTTACTCATTTGATCCTTCTTTCAAGTATATGATTGTTACAGAGACCTTGTTCACTGTCTTTGGACCGATGCCTCTAAAGTTTCATAGGTTTTACGCAAAACTGATAGCTACAAGTATATCAATGTTTCTCAAGAAACCTTTAATGATGGTATAGATTTAACCTTTGCTTGATGACTAGATTGCTTCAGGTCTCCTTCCTTAGTTCTTTCGAACTTCTTCACAGTTAATGGAACTTTTTCAGAAGTTAGATCCTTCAATGATCTTGATTCTCAAAGAACAAATGTATATGTGACTACATTCTTTTGTGCAACAGGAACTCGGTCACGATAGGATTGAACTTGTAAAGTATAGTTATGTCACAAGGACACGTCTTCAAGATGGGATTTGTGCTATCAAAAAGATGGAGGGATCTACACTTCATATTTCAACAAGCTTGAATTTTTTACCTAGAGTCTCGATTCTATGGTTGCTAATGTAGGTCTGACTTCTTGGAATGATGAAAACAATCCTTCTATGATGCCCAAAAGCTCACTTTTCTTGTCAACAATTTCAACCTTCCTATGGCTAAAGGATTAGGTATTCGACCTCCTAGATGTAGGAACCAAAACATACCCATTTATATATCCATGACTAAGGTTTTTATCTTATGGAATACAACCCAAACTTTTGTTCCACCTTGTAATGGTTTCAACCTTCAAAATATTTCGCCACCTCTATTATGGATCCAGTAAAAAAAATGAGCCCATAATTTGATCAAGTATGCTTAGTGATTTCCTTGAACTCGACCCTCTTGAATATTCAATGTCCTCGATGTCTCGTCCTTTCTTTGATACTTCTTTTGCTAGTTCTTTTTCAACCTTCCTTTCCTTGAATTGTCACCTTAGCTCTGATACCATGTTGAGAAATCTAACAACAACAACATAGGATTATTTCTCCTACCTTGATAACTGTTTGTGGTATATTTATACTTCAACTAATTAGCTTCTTCTTTCACTTGTTTATTATTAATGTTTTCTCCATTAAACAACTACCAAACCATTAAGAGCAATAAGACAAAGGACACAAGATATAGGTGCCTAGTCAGGGCCAAAAGCTCTCCACTCTGAGAGGAAAACCCACAAGAATTCTTCTTCTTCTAAATCTTCAATTGACGAATTCCAAGACCTAAACCATTGATCAAGACTCCTTCAAGGCCAAGTCAACCTTGCCTTTCTTGCAAAGTTAAATTAGATACTTCTCCATTGTCTTCAATTTCGGCCTTCTAACACCTTGACTACAACTTCGACTCATCTTTCTGCAATTTTGGCTAGCCTGCAACTTCTACAATTTTCATCCCTTGCTTCAGAAAACCTAGGCCACACGCGTGAGACGATGAAGCCAAATATAAGTGGTTACTCTTCTCCGCTTGTCTTGGACCCTTATTCTTGTGAATTTGACTAGCAAAATAATCCTTTCTTAGGCTATATCTTGGCTCTTCTAATGTTTGCAATACCTTCCTGCAGAAACCCTAGTTGCAGTCACACATGTGAGATGAATGACCCAAAAACTGTCCTTAAAGACTTTGTTCTTCTCCTTTCTTCTCTTTGTTGCGCAAGAGGCTTCCTTTCTTCCCTATTCACACTTCTTTCCTTGACACAGATGCTTGATTGATTCACATTGAATGAGGCAGAGTAGTAGGCCAACTTGATATTGTACCTAGGTTGACATGTCCTCTTGATAGGT
This sequence comes from Pinus tabuliformis, assembly GCA_031772625.1. Taxonomy (NCBI): domain Eukaryota; kingdom Viridiplantae; phylum Streptophyta; class Pinopsida; order Pinales; family Pinaceae; genus Pinus; species Pinus tabuliformis. The sequence goes on along the minus strand of CM062812.1, from coordinate 720,605,515 downwards.
TGACTTGCTTCTTTTGGAGACCAATTTGATTGTAGCCCATAAACAAGGTCTTGGAGGGTCTTTTCACTCTATCTTTGTCTTAAATAAAATTTCCTTTACAATATGTGACATGCCCAAATGGGTCTTTCATACATGATAATGAATTAATGACTTGTAGACTCAATGACAAGCCCTAGGAGCTCACAATAGGTACTTGACCTAAAAATAAATTTCCTTGAGCATGAAACCCGTGCCTCAAGATCAAAAATAATAAAAAAAAATTTCTCATTACATCAAATACATAAAATATGATTACATATGTCATTATGAAGACTGAACCTAGTTAGACATTTCAACAATGCCAACAATATATTACTGTTCTATAATTAATGTTTATAAATGTATAATTTCATATAATTTAAGTGCGTATAGTATAAATAGAAAATTAACATATCAAAATTGTGACGATAAAGATAAACAAATAAAAAGAAATATATTATTAAAAAAAAATTCATGTTTTATGTAAATTAACATCACTATTTCCAACATTCTTCCAAAGCTAACTTAACCCATATTGGTCTCTTCTTCGTTGTTTCAAGCTTGACATTAAGCAAAATATTTCGTTAGTGCCAAGATTTTTTTTGAGTGAGTAACTTTTATTTTTAGGGTTTTATTGTTTTTATGTTTAATTATCAACCTCTTTGAATTTCTTATGATTTCATAATAAACTTAAGACGAATTCCAATACAAGTTTGAACGAATTTCATGAAATTATTCATGTTCGTGTTTAGCTTGATTGTATTTGGCTTGAGATTTGTGAACCTTGTTGAATAAATTTACTCATGAATGAAATTCAACGAACTTTGAATTTAATCAATTTTTTTACTGACTAAATGAATTAACTTAAATTTAAATTTACCACCTTTTTCTTAATACATCTTCATTCTAAATTTATGAATTTGATCAATTACAAATATTAATATGAAATAAAATAAATATAATTGAAAATGGAAAAAAAAAATTCCCACCAAAAAATCCATTATATTTCATATAGAAACATACATCGTGTAAACCACTAAAGTCTCCATATATATGCTTAAATCTCAAAAAAATCAATTGAAATATCGTGATTGAGTTTTGAAAAGCCTTTATAATGGTTTAATCAACACATATATTAAATTATCTTTTTATTTAATTAAATTTTTACTCCACTAATATTAAAGAAAAAGCACATATAATCTCCCTCATTTTTTTTTTACAAACCTTCCCTGGTAAATGTTTATTCTACTTAAAACTAGATCAATTATTGCAACTTCCTTTGGGTCTCTAATAACTTGGAAAATCAAACACACTATAGCCACCATGGGTGTAAGGGAAACAATGAAAAGTCATGTCTCGGATGAAGAGTACCATGTCCCTTGAGGGATATACATGAGTCATTTATTACAAGTTAGGGTTGTAGACCAACGTGTAATGGGGCAAATATTGTGTGGAAAAAAAACAAAAACAAATTAATTTTTTTTTTAAAAATGCCTCATTTGATGAGGCTAGGCTTTATAAGAGGTCCATTTGTATATGTGAAACCATTACCAATTCTATAAAGCCAATTAATAATCATGAATGTTTTTGCTTGATAATTCTTTTTGAAACAAGATGGGTTGCTATGCAACAAGTCCCTATCTTGTAGGAGGGTTTCTATATACAAATAGGCTTCCTTCTTTGTCTTAAAATCCACAGGGAACCTTTTAGGTTTTATATTGGCAGCCTAAGAGGTTTTGTTGATGTTATTCAATGTGTACTTGCCGACGATGTAAGGAAAGAAGGCTACATTTCAATAGAAGTACCACTAAAACTAAGTGCTTAACCATGATAGTAACGTGAAAGCAAGGAGATAAACTAGTAATTAGAGGCGAATCACGAAGGGAAAATGAACTATTGAGGGAAAATGAACTACAACCACACATTATAACTATTGATACACATGTAGAAACACACAAAAAAGTGGCTCAGTTTGTTGACCACTTGCCACACTAACATAACATCCTCCATGCATGTTTGCCATGTCACTTGAACTGTTGAACTCGGAATAGGGGAAGCTGCAGTAAGGCAAATTAGGGCGAGCTGAAGTAAGGCACACATTTGTGAACATTTCAGAGCTTCGCGAGTGCCCCGAAGTACACCAAAATCTTCCAGAGTACATTCCAGAGCTTCTGGTATCCCGAAGTACATCAAATATTCCAAAATGTAGGATTGACGGTGTATTTTGAAAGACTGAGGGGATTTTATGCTACTATAACAGAGGAGCTTGCTCAAAGTTTGCAGAAAGCCCAACAACTTACCTAAGCGAGCTCGTACCAAGAAAGCGCATCCACTGCCCACAGACAAATCCCCATAAAAGCGCAATTAGTTTTTCGCCCATACACTCCGACCCACCCCAAAGATGCATAACAACAATATGATATCAAAAAATGTGCATCTAGGCTACGAAATAAAGCAAGGGGCAGTTGGAGAGCTTGTTGGTTGAGAAAAGTAAAATCCAGGGGAAAAAGTTCAAGTTGGAGCATAGCTTGCCCCAGTGGGCCTTATTATTTATTGATTAACAACAACTATTGATCTAGTTGTCCGTTTACCCAACAACGAAGGGAGTTTCTAACCCAACAACAAAGTAAGCAATAGAGGCAAGGGTAAAGTCATGATAGGAAGAGAGTTTATAAATAATCACTAGAAAATGGGTATAGGTGAAGGGGTACCTGGAATGGTATAAGAGACCACCCCTCGCCCACATATGCTTTTCTGCTAGTTTGATTTCTTCCCCTAAATTCAAAATGAGAGGGTTTATCAGGACCTTGAATAAGGGGGGCCTTACTCTTCAAGTAGCTTCGCCTATAATGTTACAGGGCCTTGTGCCGACCAAAGCAGAAAATATTGTTATTCTAACATTAATTATGCTTTATGTGAATCAGGGCAGTTCGTGGGGTGTTGATTCTAAGGTCACACAGTGGATAAAATAAGACATAGGGTGATGAATGGTCAAGAATAGGGTGAATAGGGCTAAAAATGAATGGAACATCAACTTATGAAGACTTTTTTTGGATCACATAAACACTCGACCCAACACACTAGTCAAGCAACCTTATACTACACCATAAAGGAAGAAGGGGCATTAACAACTTTCACAAGGTAAGGTAATGGCGAGGAAGTACATAGGACCTTATAAGCCTATAATGTAATGATACTATGGATGCATACAATAAGTGAAACTAAAGCATTCAAATCATAAGCATATTTTACTTAGGTTCAGTGCTATGAGCCAACGGAAAAACATGACACATCACCCAAATACCATTCATAAATCATGATGATAGTGTACTACCTCGTCACAATCTCAGCTCAAAAATGTGCTAGTTACCCCAAAGAGTGTGGGGGGTAACACTCAACATGTTCGATTGTCTCATGTTCCACCTTCGGTATTTGTTTCAACTCTGTTTTTTCATTTCTATATAGGATTCAAATATATCTCTATTGATATTAATATCCAATTTCATATTCAAGGCAATAATACATGAGTTAACCGCTTCATTTTGAACCTCTGAAGTTGTTGTGTTAATTCCATCACAGGAATGCAAAGGGAGTAAGATATAAAATGCTTTTTATGCTTTCCCTCCACTTCTAACAACTAAGTCTGAATGTTTATGAGTGGGTTTGTTTTGTTTTGTTCATGTGCCTTGAAGATCCAGATTTTGAGCTATTCTTTTTTGGGTCCTTGTCAATAAATTGCATCGGTGATGATAGTGCCATAGTTATCTACTTTCTTGTCTCTACATTCTGATGAGAGACATATGGGATCATGTTGTCATCTTTGTTGTACATAAATAAGACTTTAGATATTAAAACAAGGTTTTCATAACTAGTGACCAATGCAAGCAATGCACTGTTGTTCTAACCTGTCATAGCCATCATATATTGATATCAATTTGCCATATGTTGTTGGTATGTATGGTTAGAAAGGTTTCCACATCACTAATGACCAAAACAAATCCATCCTTGATCTTCCCTTCTCTATTACATAGTCCCTCAGGCACTCCGGTCACCCCCTTCCTTGTAGTCATGCACCTTCCAAGTTCCATGGCCATCCCCTTCTCTGCTACACAGTCCCTCCCTTGGAAAGGTTTCCTCGCATCGAAAGTTTGAAAACCAAGGCATATCCCTACCTCAAAACCATAATACCGGTCATAACATACTCATGGAAATCAATGGACACTATTGGGTACCAGTGTCCCACAATGACCCTGCTCTTGAAATGCTTTACCAACATACTGTTGCATGTTCCAACTCCTTTCATTGACGTTGCTAATTCTTGCAGTCAGTTTCAACCACCCAACCCTGGAATTTTCCATGTTTTCCTGTACCAAGCACATAATTTCCATTAGACTCATAATGAATTGAAATAAATTCATATCATACCTCATCAGTGACCCGTCAATAAGGTACACCTACAATTCTATCTACTTCTTTTCACAACAAGTCAAACTAGATTTTGATCAAATCATCATGTATAAACATATCACATCCGGTTAGCTCAAAATACAACCATCATAATCAAAATCGCAAATCACATGTAACCATCATAAATCATGTAACATGTAATAATCATAAGTCATAATCATAGATCACGTACATAATAAAATTGCGATGAAATATCGATACTTATCCTTTAATCAGCTCGTTTGCTTCTAGCTTTGGCCTTTGTCCTTTCCATATGCACATCAGATCAATTGCCACATGTGGCAAGCACTCAATGCTTCTCTTCTCTTCAATCATGTACACATGCATACAACATCACACAATACATGCACCTATACCCGACATACAACAAAACACATACACCTACATCTGGTGTACAACACAACACAAACGCCTACACCCGATGTACATCACAACACAATACATATATGTACACAGAGTATGACACAACGAATACACATGTCACGACACCACGACTACATAATGCACATACATAGTATCACATGTACACAACACAACATGTACATAATACTAAATGTACATCGGTACCACATGTACATAGTACCACCTGTACACAACACCTCTTGCACAATGCGTACACGACATCACATGTACACGACACGACCTGCACAACATGTAAATTGTGCCACATGTACAACATGTACACAAAACCAAATTTACACATCACCACATGCACGACATGTACGCAACACTGCATGTACACAACACCACATGCACGACATGTACACAAAACCACCTGCATACAACACCACATGTACACAACATCACATGCACATAACACTACATGTACAGTCATGCTCACAACACCATATGTACATAGCACCACATGTACAACATGCACACAACACCATATGTACATAGAACTACATATACAACATGTACATAGCACCATATGTACACAACACCACATAAAAACATCGCATATCCAATACGTGCACAACACCATATGCGCACAACACCGCATATCCAACACGCATACAACACAACATATCCAACATGCGCACAACACCATATGCACACAATATCACATATCCAACATGCACACAGTACAATATGTACATAACACTGCATATCCAACATGCGCACAACACCATATGCACACAATATCACATATCCAACATGCACACAGTACGATATGTACATAACACTGCATATCCAACATGTACATATCACCATCTATACCCAACACTATATATGCAATATACACACAACACCATATATACAATAGGCACACAACATCATATGTACACAATACTACATGTACACAACACTAGTACTGCACATCCTAAGACCGCACTGCCCTTACCAAGCTACCTTGCTTCTAGTGTCTCATCAACTTTTTATGCTTGTCCAGTATGTCGTAGATCACACTGTTTTCATTTCACTGATGTGTCCCTCAGCATTACCTGCCATAACATAAACATAGACATAGTATAATCACATAATATCGAATCATATCCATGTGATACTGACCTCATAAATCTGACAAGACTACTCTTCCCAATTGATTCCCCATAAGACTAAGAATCTCTTTTGTGTTATTCACATGCATAAGCAATCATTCCTCCACAAGGATGATTCCTCAAACTATGTCAGACAATGACATACATACATGCATACATACATACATACATATAAACAATGTATAAATATTAGCATAAAATAATCATGGTTTTCTATGACCTTATCAAACAACAACATACATACATACATACATACATGTATACATATATAGACATCAACATAATCACAATCACAACATAATTACCATATATGATAAGGTCAAGGTTAATAGAACTCCCTTTATCCATGCACAACATGCAGAACATTAAGAAGAATAGTTCCCAACATAGCCAAGGCATCTGACACCTCAAAAATCCATTCACTTTATCTTTCCTAGTTACCTTTCTCATGACTGTCTTGACATTGTCCATTCATCCTTATGGACCCAACCAACCCAACTAGTTGTCATGCTCTTGCCTTTAGTTGCCCTTAAACATGCACTGAGCTTCATTCGTGTCTTACATTACTTGTCGAATATCATTAAGCTCTTCCCTAGCTCGATTAACTTCCTCATTCCCAAATAATTCCCAAGGCCCCCAAAACATAAAGGCAAGAACAAGAAACAAACACGAAGAAAACCATGAAGCACCAATAGCAACACGACACCTCAAACAAAGTGGCAAGGCCTTGCACTAGACGCAATCAAAACCCATAAATCAAGCTCAAACAAATCACAAAATGCAAAAGGCACAAAACTCCCAACAAACACCATGACTCAACCCCATGGATTCCCAATTCCTCCAAGGGAAATTCAACCTGATCCTTCTTCAAGATTTCATGGCAATCTCTTTTGCGATGCAATCCCTGCGTCATACTGCCATAAACGCATAACTGTCAGTGTATAAATAAATATAACAATACATAGGTTACCTTACTTTGTTGTACCCAACACGTCGACCTATAATTGAACTCATACATATAACATCTCTCAAGGGACTCCATTCCCTTGAAGAATCTAGCCATAGTTGAAAATCAGCTTAATATATTTGTCAAATACATGTTTAGGAATATAACATATATCCACGTCATATCGGACAAAATCTAGTGAAGAAGACTTCCTGTATTCAAAGCAATCATTCATTTGGAATTGCAATTTCCAAACATAGCCAAAGGAATTCTCGCCCAATTCCTTTCTTTTACCTTTACCTTGTTGCAACTGAGTCTTACTATGTACTATCACATCACCCAACATATAGTTATATAAACAAATCAACTATTACCTTGTCTTGCTAATACTAAGCATGTTTCCCTTCAATTGTTTACACATGTCATCCACATGTTCCAAGGATCAAAACATTATGTTTATTAATTGAAATCAATATTTGCGAATACTAACAACCATGCCATAATTAACTAACAATCATTACTCAACTACTAAAACTAACCTACTTACACTCAAGCACATATAAGTTATCTCAACACATATGTGTTAGTACAATCGTCTTAAAACAAGATCATTCCTTCATGCAACACTATAGACACATACTCATATCATGTAAGTAATTAAACATTCAGACAATAGATAGACGACATAATAGGTGCCAAACACTCAAACACCAAAAAAATGACATAATCAAACATTCAAATACCAAATAGATGACATAAGCAAACTCATACCTTAATGTATCTTAGGGGATGCTATCTTGTCCACACAATCAATTTAGATTAGCATAATATAAATTCACAACACATCAAGTCAAACATAAATAAGGTCATGATATCCATGACAATAACTAGCTAACATGTTCACATCATAAGCTCATAAAAATTTGTCATTCATGCATAACAATCACATATGCACAGCCAGTCTAGATTAGTACAACACAACATCACAAATATGTCAGCTCATACCTAAATATCGTAACCATAACCATATGCATAGGCCAATCCAGATTAGCACGCTACATACATTATCAAAACCTTAAACACAATGACCATAATCATCATGTGTATGACCACAATGCATATAACAACAAGTTATTATCTTTCATTACTAACTGACGCATGTACATATGATCACATTGATTAACTAACATCTATCATACATGTAACCACAATACAATAGAATGAAAAGCGTATAAGTAACCCTAATGCTTATAAGAATCCATTAACTAACATACCTACATGCCAACATACAAACATGGACGATGATCTTCTCTTACCCTGAAGTTTAGTGCTGCAACCTCACTCCGATGATCTGCATCTCCTACTCTATCTCATCTAACACATTAACCTCATAACAACCAACAACATCACGATGACACAAACTACATAATTACCACCATGACGCATGCCTGACCTACCATGCAAGCATAACCATGACCATGACACGACATGCATAACAACATATAGATACTAACATTCATATCAAATGCATATACAACCGACATGCATTCATGACTAAATCATCCCAACAACATCATCAACTCCTACATGGAAACAAAACTATAACAATGATGTCTACCATGCATACATAACAAGCACATATACAACCTACATGCATGCATGACAAACAGATTCCTCCCATCCAGTCCAAGTGCTGGATCATTCTCTGATACCACTTTGTAATGCTCTCCACCCACATTTACCCAAGTTACCGGCCTATCGGGGTAAACATGTGATGAAGAGTTACTATGATATGATTAGACCTCCTCGATCACCTTAAAGAAGTAGACTCGACAAACTAAAACTCTTAATGAATTACCTTTTAGGTGCTATATGAAACCACCCTGATCTCCTAGACACTGGCATAACACTACCTGATTTCAACTGAAACTCTCTAGTCACACGCATGATGCCTACAAGGGAGTGACTACAATATTTTTCACCCAGTTCTGTGCCTATGACCGTTGGATTTAAGTCACTTTTTCAGGGCTAGGTCTCAGGCCATTGCCCATAACTTAATGACACTTTCCATAACCATGAATGACACAAGGACAAAGATTTCCATACAAATCTTAGACAAGAACTTTACCTAACAAGGCCTAGCCATGAAAGACATTCCGTCAAACATATCATGAACATGAAATCTATAGGCCATAAATACACATCTGAACATAGGGGTCTCATACTTATCTGAGATTCATAAGGAAACATTGATGCCTCATCACAATAATTGCATTATCATCTATTAGGTCATATATTCATTGTTCATTCATTTGCTAATCAAAACATGATAAGAGCCATACATCAAGTCTGTCATAAAACATACTCATAACCAACATATAACCAATAAAGATAACAAGGATATAACGACCATACAAATCACATATGAACCAATACATTTACGCATGAAATACCGAGGAGAAGGAGCTCTTATTAATGAATGCATAAGCCAACCAGGTCTGGGACTTCCACAAACCACCCGACCATAGGTGCTGAACCAAATATTTCTTTTAGCCAATCACCCTTATGCCATATTCCAAGCATGAATATGGGACTCGCAACAAAACTAATCTAGGTTTCCTCATGCTTTACCACAATCCCCATTGAATCACTAGGCCTTAAACATCATGGATGTTATGAATACCTGCACTATGAGGAATTTGTCTGTCTCCTAGTCACTTGGATTTACCATATATCCTGCCATTCATAGGTCAAGGATTCCTAGGCTTGATCGAGACTCCACCCTCTAGGATGTACCGTATATCCTGCCATTCACCAGTTAAGGATTCCTAGACTTGATCGAGACTCCACCCTCGAGGATTTAATGTATATCTCGCCATTCTTCGGTCGAGGATTCCTAGGCCTGATCAAGGTCACACACCTCTAGGCTTTACCATATATCCCGCTATTAATTGGTCGAGGTTCATATGCCTGTCGAGGTACCCAAAATCTGGCTTTACTACAATCCCACCTTCTCTAGAGTAGGGATTCCTAGGCCTTGTGTTCTTTCTTTCAGAGACCACCTCACTCATTTTCGAAACCATCTGACAATCCAACTCAACCAAATACAAGATAACCTATCACACCATGGCTATCAGGAAATGGAAAGGCAAGGCTAAAAATCAATGTCACACCTAGAAAAGCCCATGCCAATGACAATAAGAGAACCAAATACACACATGCATTTGACATGCATGCCAGATCTAGCAAGGAAATCACACATGAAAATCGTTATATGTAAGTAATCTTGTTGTAGCCTCTTGATCCTACTCTTCCTTGCTTGATATTTTCTTCTCTTTGCTTTCTTTGTCCTTCCTTTGCTTTCCTTGATCCAGCGCTAAAGTGTTCCAAGAATGCTCTAAGTGTCCAAGAGTGTGAGAAAGAGAGTAGAAAGAGAGAGCTCGAAAATTGAACTAACAAAAGCTACCAATTGATCCTCATAAGCCTTTTTATTAATGAGGCCTTTAATTTCTTCAATTTATTTTCCTTCAATTTCTTCCTCACATGCAACATGTGACCTTTCACCTTCATTTTCTCTTAATTTCCATTATTTTCATAAATAAAATGCCAAATAATGTCTCTTTCCTTTCTACATCCTTTGCCAATTTCCTTTAGCCATAATAAACCAAATGAACACCAACTAGGATGTTTTGCCCACCATTTAGCTCAGAATATGTGTCCTATGACCTTGGTCTTGTTTTTCCTTTATTAACTTTATTACATGGAATTTTCACTAGGGCTATTATAGAGATTGTAGCAGTTGCTCACATAGAATTGCAGATTTATATCAGAGTGTGTATGTAGAAATTAGAGATTGTTTTTAGGAGAAATTTAGAGCTTTTGTTTTGCAAGTGGTTGTATTAAGAGAGCAGAAGAATTGGCATCTTGTGGTGTGTTAGAGAGCAGAGATTGTTGTGAGTACAAGAGAAGAATTAACGCCCCTTTGGGTCAGAGTTTTTGATTCATATTTTGGTTGCAGAACAATGGTGTTGTTGGGTTGATCATGTTGAGCAGATCGCGAACTTAGTGTGAAATATTATGAAATGTGGTTCGTATGGAGGAAGTGAAGGCGTGGAGGCTTCATAATAGACAATGATTCGGAAGATTCAATATAAGGAACACATTTCTCCATCCAATAGGAGTTGGATAATCCAATTGTTGTTGGGTGAGGATTATTGATCGTGGTGGCTTCTAGTGCATAGACATCTGTAGATTCGTGAGAGAAACAAATTTCCTAACTAATAGGTGCCAACATACTGTAATGCAAAACAAGTCTTCTAGCTTATAGGTGTAAGCTAATCCATGTAAAATTTGTTCAACAAATTAATAGAAGAATTGAACAATGTAGCAACAACATGCTGGTTTTCTCCCGAAAGGGTTTCCACTAGAAAATAGTTGTGGCTTCATATGTGCATGTTTGTGTTGACGTTTTTCTTGGTTATTATGCTTTGAGTTTATGTTGCTTTCAAGTTTTGATAAGTTATTATTGTTTATGCATGTGGCTAATTGAGAATCCAACTAAAATATTTAAAAAGTAATATAGTCGTTATCACTACTAATTCACCCCCTCTTAATAATGATATAGTTCCACATATACATATATATATATATATATATATATATATATATATTATGAAAAATTATAATAAAAACTTAATATTTCAATAAAATATAAAAAATTATTAATATATAGGAACATATATAAATTAAAAAAACATTTTCATCTTTAAAATTTTAAATATGTATTTTTTATTTATTTATTTATTATACTACATATTTAAATTATATGAAGAGTTTTAGAATTAAGACTTTTTTAATCCATAATAATTATAACAACATTTTTTCGTAAAAATCACATAAGAGATATTCTCACGTGTTTCGAACTAGCCAGTGTGGTTCATCTTCAGAACAAGATGAGGAACCAAATCGAAGCATTGAGATAAATAGATGTAGAGAACTGCTAACTAACTGTTATCGAAAAATGTTGTTATATATAAAGAGTTATAATAGAAATGTAATATTTTAATAAAAATAAAAAAATATATCTAATAATAATATATTTTTTAATATATATATATATATATATAATTATATATTTTTTAATATATATATATATATATATATATATATATAATTAATTAATTGCAGTAGAAATGTAATATTTTAACCAAATATAAAATCAAATATATAAAAGAAAAATATGTATATTTATTATTTTGTATTTATCGCTGTTAATTTTTTATTTGTAATATATAGTTATATAAATTTATATATTTATAAATAATTACAATAGAACTATAATATTTCAATTAATATGTAAAGATTAAATATATAAAATAAACATATGTCTTAAAAATTATTTTAATATTTTATTGTAATATTTTATTTTTTATTTTTTAATGTGTTAATACCAAATTTTATTTTCAAAATGTTAATTGTAGAATTTTTATCGAATGTTAAAGTTTTTGAACTAGCCAGAACTAGGTGACTGAAGTTGTAAGTATTTATATTTAGTCTTTATATGAGAAAATGAGGAGAAAAATATAAAAATGAAGTGAATCAAAATTCTATGAAAAACATGGAAAAATATTCCTTTTTAATATATTTATTTTGTGGGTTAACCAACTTCTATTAATTCGATAAAACATCACAAGGAATAAGAAGGAATGACTTTGCTCTCCTGACCTCACTCCTACTGGATTTGTTAGCAAGGAGGGAAATACAAAAACTAAGAGCAAATTGCCAAAATTTACATAATATCCAGAAACAAAATGACCACAGAGTCGAGAACACATATAGTATGAAAACACAACCCATCGCCATCATGGATCATGAGGAAGTGTTGGTGCATGACTGGCACCAGTAACTTTTGGAGGTCTAAGGTCACGTTGAACATGAAGCTCCAGATGAGCAAGTAGACCCTCAACCTGATCAAGTTGGTCATTTGTTCACCTTTGACTATGCCTAAGAGAAGCCAACCAATCGAGGATATCCCACTGATTATGTTGTAGATAATTCATAAAAGCTATCACTTTGTTACGGTCCTCATGCCGCTACCACCCTAGATCCTCCAAGAGTGCAGTAACATTACGTAGTTACAGGTCCAGAGAGTCCATAAAGGGAGGAAGATCAACACGGCTAGGAAATGGGACCTAGTCATGAGCTAACTCACCTTCAAAAGTTGCCTTTGCACCTCCATCACCTTCCACTTCCCTCGTCTAACCTTCATGGCATGTCAGATGGCAACAAGGTCCCAACCCCCACCGACCCTGCCCACATTGCCAAAGCATCATTTCAATTTCACCAAACCACCAAGACCTGAGTCTAACTATTACCCAAGTGTGGGAGACCAACAATGCTATCTCACTCCTTAATTCAATAGCAAGAGTGCCTCTAGGCACCACACAATCAGCCACCAGGGTCACATAAACTTGCCCCCCTAAAAACCTAGAGATGCCCCTTGTCTACATTGCCCCAAGTGGTCAAGGGACTGAGACCCCTTACATGGAAACAAAATACCCAAAACTCTTAAATCTAGTCCCCTAACCAAAACAACCAGGGGTTGAAACACACAGTAATTACCACTACCAACTCATGAAAACCCCAGAATGGTTCTGCAATGTATGACGGAGATATGACATAATTGAAACGCAACAACACCACACCCAACCTTCCTACAAAAATAATGCTTTATGATCCAAAGACCAGGACAATATGACTTACCAGATAGGCTCCAAAAGAACCCAAATCCCCCTTGAAACGACGAATGAAAAGCCAAAGCAGTGAAGCACCCTCCCATTCTAGTACTAGCTGGCAACAAGGCAAATTTTGACAGACCCTGACTTAAAGATCCCACACCCTATGAGTTAGTTCGCCAATGGAGCCACGACACATACCCCGCCAGCCTATTGTAGTCTTGGATGCATATATCACCAAATTGAAGAGCATGCACAGGTTGGTATCCTTTGCATACTTGATGTTGCCCTCACCACCTTTGCAATTGCCCATAAATTGAAACACAAACTCCTAAAGCTAACCCACCAACTTGGTTATAACCCAAACATTGAGCATCTCAAACCTTCTTGGATCCCACTGACACCTATCATTGGCACACTACATGTGTCATCTCATCATCACGTGGGAGGATCAAATCCACTCCTTTTTAATGTTTAAAATTAAGAAAAATGAATAATATATTATAAATAATCACTATTATAAACAAAAAAAATTAGTTTTGAAATGCATAGGAAAAAAGAATATTACGACATTTATGATTCCTTTATTTACACTCTAAAAAAAGAGATTAATCAAACATAAAATTTTCTTTGTTATTTTTCTAATCTCTCACACATACACACACATATATATCCTTTTTAACATTTATATAATAATACATTATAATGAACTGGTCATTATTATTATTATTTTTCAATCGAAAAGCGTAGGTGTATTTCTATTGATTCAATACAGTTTGAAGGCCACAACCTTTTTCATCTGCTTCAAGATCTTCATCGTCCAAGTTCAAAATTGTCCAAAAAATACCCGAAGTACTAGATATTTGTCTACATTCTTCTATTCTAAGCTGGCATTTTTTTATATATCCTCCAAAATACTCCTAATATAACTACAAACTTCCATAACATGGATTAAACTTTGTGTGTTGTTGGCTTGACTATCTTAGTAATTACTGGTTAATTTCCCAATTTTTTGTTATGTTTTGCTTCTATTTCTCGAGATGTCTTCTTGAACAACATTCCTTTCTTATTCTTCTTGCTTTATGTCTCATGATTTTTGCCCTAATCTACCCAAGTTAGGGTATGCACCATGTCGCGAGTGATTACCCCCATTGACAAGGGACCAACTTCCGCATTACGAGACTTGAGCTAGGAATTTCCTTTATTATTCACAGGAACCTTTTAGATTTTTTCAGGGGGCATCTCCTTGTGTTGCATATCTGAATTATTCTTGAGGTTTGGAACCTCCTCTATTTCATTTATCTCCCCATCTTCTTGATTCATTATTAGTGTGTCTTCTCTAGAAGATCCTTTATTCGAATTAAGGTTTGGATCCTCCTAATCATCTCAGCTTGATTATGTAAAACATTAAATTGGTTTGCTGATGATGAAGCCCCATTTTTATTTTGAGTATTTCGATTCTTTTCCATTGATGACCTGCCTCTATTCCCTCCTTGCCTTTGATTCTACCAGTGGTCCTCTTAATATGTTGTTGGATATGTTCCCTTACTAGTGGGGGTCTTCATACAATCTCTGACAAAGTGACTGTATTCATGGTAGAAACTACATTTTAAAAGTGATTTTATCATAATAAAGACTCTAGAAATGAGTCCAAACCCCCAAAGTGAGGTTTATTTCTAAAGGAAAACCCTTCTCCAGATCTACCTTAACAAGGATTTTAGCACATGCAAACTAGATCCTTTTCGCTCGTCCCTATCCAAATATTTTTTGACTCCATTTCTAATTTCTCTTAGACAATCATCACTCCAACATGAGAGTGGAAGCCGTGGGAGCTTAACCTATATTGGGACTACCTTCAGGATATCTTCAACTAGGTTGAAGTCTAAACACCACTTATTCAAATACATCCCTCAAAATCCAAAAAACTAGGGCCCATTTCTTATGATCACATCTTTATCTTCCTTGAGTTCAAACTAAAAAGCGAAAAATCCATTCCCACATGCATAGAGTATGATATTACCCTTCATCATTGACTTCCAGGTCTTATCAATCCATGCTTCCATAGATCAGGGGGATGGCCACCTCCCTGTCACATTTCCACCAAGAGCACGATCGGAGAAGGCTAAGGTTGTTCTTTGAACTCCCGACGAAAGAGCCATTGAGGGAATGGATTCCTATTTTTTTAAGGACAATTTTTGGGCCATTCATCTCACACGTGTGACTGCAGTTAGGGTTTTTGCAGTAAGGTATTATAGACATTAGAAGAGCCAAGATATAGCCTAAGAAAGGATTATTTTTCTAGTTGGATTCACACGAAGCAAGGTCCAAGACAAGAAAAGAAGAGTAACCACTCAAATTTTCCTTCATCGTCTCACATGTGTGGCCTAGGTTTTTTGAAGCAAGGGCCGGAAATTGTAGAAGTTGTAGGCTAGCTGAAATTGTAGAAAGACAGGTTGAAGTTGTAGTCAAGGTGTTAGAAGGCCGAAATTGAAGTCAAGGAATAAGTAGTTAATTTGACTTGGCAAGAAAGGCAAGGTTGACTTGATTTTGGAGGAGACTTGGTCAAGGGTCTAGGTATTGGAATTCATCAATTGAAGATTATATAAGAAGAATAATTCTTTTGAGTTTTCCTCTCAAAGTGGAGAGGTTTTGGCCCTAGCTAATTGCCTATATCTTATGTCCTTTGAATTATTGTTATTATTGGTTTGGTAGTTGTTTGATGGAGAAAACATTAATAATAAACAAGTGAAATAAAAATTTAATTAATTGAAGTAAAAATATACCACAAACAATTATCAAGGTAAGAGAAATCATCCTATGTTCTTGTTGCTAGATTTATCAATAGGCATTGATGTAAACAGGGTCATGGTGCTACTTGTCATATGTCTTATGTCAACATGATGAGTTGGTAGTCCTCCTAATGATGTGTGATGAGTGTTGGGTTGTTACAGTGATCAACTTGTTGGTATTATTGGTTAGCATTGATGTCAAAATGGTTATGACATAACCTAGTGTAGTATGACCTAGTGCGGGAATTGGAGGCTAAGTAGAGATGGTTGCAAGGCATGTTTTGTTGGTTTTTTATAGGTTGATGATGTTGCTACAAGTTTTGGAGATGCTACTATAAGTGTTGGAGGTGTCTGGACAGGTTGTTGTTTTTGTTAAAGGAGTTAGAGGTGTTGGTCTTGTTAGGAGTGTGGGAACATGTCATTGTAAGGGTAGAGAGATTATAACACTAACATGGTATTGCAAAGTTATATCAGAGTGTGTATGCACAAATCAAGGATTATTTTGAGGAGAAATTCAGATCTTTTGTTTTGCAAGTGGTTGTATTCGGAGAGTAGAAGAATTGGTAGCTATTGGTGTGTTAGAGAGTAGAGATTATTGTGAGTGGAAGAGAAGAATTAACCCCCCTTCGGGTCAGAGTTTTTGATTCAAATTTTCGTTGAAGAACAATGGTGCTGTTGGGTTGCTCATGTTGAGCAGATTGAGAACCCAATGTGAAATATTTTGAAATGTGGTTCACATGGAGGAAGTGAAGGCTTGGATGTAACCACCCTCCTCCCACTTTTACCCAAGCTAATCGGTCCACCATGGTAAACATGTGACGAAGAGTTACTATGATATGATTCAACTCCCCAAGTACAGTTAAGGAAGTGAAATTGACAAACAAAAACCAAACCGACCTTCCTCATAAGCTACAAGATCCCTATGGGATAACCAACCACTCTAGGTGCCAAACCCTTGAGTTAACCTACTTTCTGACTAAACTAGACCCTGAGTCGCACCCATGATAAGCAACTGAGACCCTCCAGTTTCTCCCATAGCAAGGTATCCATGCGACTACATCTTTTTTCAGCCAATTTTGTGCCAACAACCCCAATTTCTGGGCCACTTTTTCAAGGCCACGACCCAGGCCTCTGCCCAGAACTTGATGAAACCCTTATAAATGACAAATAACAAGATGAGAAGGCCTCTAATGAAAAAATTGAATAAGGACTTGACCTGAAAAGGGTTATCCATGATAGACATTTCGTGAAACACATCATGAACATGTAATCTACGGGTCATATAAACACATCTGAGCATATGGACTTCATACTTATCTGAGAATCATTAAGAAGGTCTGATGCCCTCTCACAATATTTGTATTATCATCTATTAGGTCATGCATTAATTAACATTTCATTTACCAAACAAAACAAGATTAGCGTCATAACTCAAGTCTATCATAAACCATGCTTATAACCAACATAATAATAATGATAGAACAACCATTATCACCACATAATAACAAAAACATTTACACATAATACACAAGAGGAAAATAACTCTTATTAACATATGCAAAACGCAACCAGATCGAGGAATTCCACGTACCACCTGACCATAGATTGGGTTGAACCAAATCTTTCTTTCAACTAATCATCCCCATGCCATATTCCAAACATGAAAGTGAGACTTACAACGAAAGAATGAGGGCTTCCTAAGGATTTACCTCAATCCACCAAGGGATTCTTATGCCCAAGCCCTCATCTATACAATTAGGCTTTACTGCAATCCCACCAAGGGATTCCTAGGCCCAAACAAGAAACATACACTACCAGGCTTTACTACAATCCCACCACATACTAGTCGAGGGATTCCTAGGCCTTGTGTTTCTCCCTGAGACCACCCCACTCAGTTTCGAAACATCCAACAGTCTAGCTCAACCAAATAAGAGAAAACCTATCACACCATGGTTATGCAGAAATGGCAAGGCAAGGCTGAAAACCACTGCCACACCTGGCAAAACCCATGCTAATGACAACAAGAGAACCAAATAGACACATGCATGTACCATGCATGCTAGAACTAGTAAGGAAATCATACATGCAACTTGATACTTGCAAGTAATCCCATTATAACTGCTTGATCCAACTCTTCCTTGCTTGATCTTTGCCTCCCTTTGCTTTCTTGTCCTTCCTTCAATGCTAGAGTGCTACAAAAAATGCTTTAAGTGTGCAAGAGTATGAGAGAGTAGAGAGAACAAAGAGAGAGATCCAAAACTGAACTTACAAAAGGTAACACTTACAAAATCCATGATTTGATCCTCAAAAGCCTTTTTATCATTGAGGTCTCTATTTTCTTCTTTTTCCTTCTCACATGCAACTTGTGACCTTTCACCTCCCTTTTCTCTTAATTTCCATTATTTTCATAAATAAAATGTCAAATAATGTCACTTTGCCTTTCCAAAGCCTTTGTCAATTTCCTTAGCCATAATAAACCAAATGAACACTCGCTAGGATGTTTTTCCCAACATTCAGTTTGGAATACGTGTTCCATGACCTTGGCCTTATTTTGCCTTTATTAACTTTATTACATGGATTTTTAACCTGAGACTCTTACACCGTAGGCTTCAGAATAGACAATGATTTGATAGATTCAATATAAGGAACAAATTTCTCCATCCAATAGGAGTTGGATAGTCCAATTGTTGTTGGGCAATGATTATTGGTTGTGGTGGCTTCCGGTGGGTAAACATCTGTAGATTCGTGAGAGAAACATATTTCCTAATTGATAGACGCTAACATATTGTAATGCAAGCCAAGTCTTCGAGCTTATGGGTGTAAGCTAATCCATGTAAAATTTGTTCAACAAATTAATAGAAGAATTAAGCAGTGCAACAACAACAGGGTGGTTTCTCCCGAAAGGGTTTCCACTAGAAAATATTCGTGTCTTCATGTGTGCATGTTTGTATTTATGTTTTCCATGTTTATTATGCTTTGAGTTTATGCTCTTTTCATGTTTTGATAAGCTATTATTGTTTATGCATGTGGCTAATTGAGAATCCGACAAAAAGATTTAAAAAGTAATATATTTGCTATCACTACTCATTCACGCTCTCTTAGTAGTGATCTAGTTTCTAATATATATATTATACACCATACACAGTTAAATTATAAAAATTATAATAGAAATGTAATAACATATATAAATAAACATATGGAATTTAAAAAATATTTAAATTTTATTGCCCCATATATATATATATATATATAAACTTCTACACTTAAATTATATAAATTTATAAAAAATATAATATTTCAATAAAAGATAAAAAATGATTAAATATACAAACAAACATATATATTAAAAAAAAATTAATTTTTAAAATTCAATATATAAAAAATATTAAATATACAAACAAACATGTATATTAAAAAAATAATTAATTTTTAAATTTCAATATATATATAAGTGTATTGTTTTAATAAAATATAAATGTTATAGTTATACATATATGTATATGTATATGTATATGAGACATTTTCATCTTTAAATTTTTAAATATATGAATAATCATAATAATAATTTTTTTTTATTATTTTTTAATATATATATATATATATATATATATATGAAAATATATATATATATATATATATATATATATTTATTATTTTATGTATATGTGTATTAATTTTTTATTCGTATCGTATATTTATATTATATAAAATTATGTATTTATACACAGTGATAATAGAACAATAATATTTCAAGAATATATATATATATATATATAAGAGAAACATATGTATATTAAAAATTATTTTAGTTTTTTTATTGTATTTTTTTTTGAATATATATAATTATTAATTATAATTTTCAATTTTTTTAATATGTCAAATTTAATACTAAATTTTATTTTCAAAATTTTAATTGCCTAGTTTTTATTAAACTTTAAAGTTTTTGAACTAGCAAGAATTAGGTGACTGAAGTTGTAAGTATTTATATTTAGCCTTTATATGAGAAAAATGAGGAGAAAATATATAAAAATGAACTGAATCAAAATTTTATGAAAAGCATGGAAAAAACATTCCTTTTCAATTTATATTTGTGGGCTAACCAACTTCTATTAATTCATCAAAACATCACAAGAAATAGGAAGGGATGTCCCTGCTCTCCCGACCTCACTCCTACCGGATTTGTTGGCTAGGAGGGAAATACAAAAACTAAGAGAAAAATGCCAAAATTTACATAATATCCAGAAACAAAATGACCACAGAGCCGAGAACACATAGAGTATGAAAATACAACCCATCGCCATCACAAACCATGAGGAAGTGTTGGTGCATGGCTGGCACCAAAAACTTTTGGAGGTTTAAGATCACCGTGAACATGAAGCTTCAGATGAGAAAGTCGACCCTCAACCTGATCAAGTAGGTCATTTGTTCACCTTTGACTATGTCTAAGAGAAGCCAATTAATCGAGGATATCCTACTGATTATGTTGTAGATCATTCATAAAAGTTATCACTTTGTTACAGTCCTCATGTCATTGTTGCCCCAGATCCTCCAAGGATGTAGTAACATTACATAACTGCAGGTCTAGAGAGTCCATAAATGGTGGAAGATCGACAGAATCAGGCAATGGGACTCGGTCATGAGCCAATTCACCTTCAAAAGTCACCTCTGCACTCCCATCACCTTCCACTTCCCCTGCTTGACCTCCACGACTTGCCGGTTGGCCACGAGGTCCCAACTCCCACTAAGCCAGCTCACATTGCTGAAGCATCATTTCAATTTCACCAAACCACTAAGACATGTGTCTAACTATTACCTAAGTGTTGGATACCAACAATGATATCTAGCTCCTTAGTTCAACAGCAAGAGTGCCTCTAGGCACCACACAATCGACCACTAGGGTCACATAAACTACCCCCCTAAAATCCCAGAGATGAACCTTGTCTACATTTCCCCAAGTGGGGAAGGGACTAAGACCCCTTACATGGAAACAAAAAACCCAAAACTCATAATTCTAGCCCCCAACCCCAAAATAACCAAGGTTTGAAACACATAGTAATTACCACTACCAACTCATGAAAACCCCACAACGGTTCTGCAATGTATGAGGGAGATATGACAAAATTGAAATGCAAAAACACCACACCCAAGCTTCTTACAAAAGTAGTGCTTTATGATCCAAATACCAAGACAATATGACTTACTAGATAGGCTCTAAAAGAACCCAAATCTCCCTTGAAATGACGAATGACAAACCAAAGTAGTGAAGCGCCCTCTCTCTCTAGTACTTAATCCAGACTTATGTAGGAACGTAACAAAATAAAAATATACACATAAACACAGAGATGCAACAAAAATAAAGCTTCATTTCATTAATATCAAAGAATTGAAATATGCTTACATACAAAAATGGAAATAAACTAGCTCTAGTGATGGTATCTTATCTATGAGAAGAGATATGGCGGCTACGTGCCTCTGAACTGTGTTACAATGAGGCTGCTATTTATTATCGAGAAACAATGGAAAACCCTAAACATCTAAAAACATAACGCCAAGAGATGAAGCGCCAAAACTATGGGTCTTGTTGGTGTAAATTGGTTCATCAACTTCCCGGGGTCGTAACTTTGGCATACGATCTCTGTTGACACACACGATACCTTGTTAGAAATATATATCCGAGGAATATAAATTTTGACTGAAAACATTAATTAAAGTGCCACGTCTACTTGTCTTCCAAAAAAAATGTCGTTTAGGGCCTCAAAAACGACTCTGGAAGTTTAGGACCCGAAAACTACCAAAAATAGTAAATTGTACTACAATTAAGGAAACTGAAAAAACTGAAAGAAAAAATGGTGGATGTGTAAGTGGAATAGGCGAGTGACCACCAATATCCACATGGATAAGTACTAGCCATCAAAAAGCTAAATTTTAATAGACCCTCACTCCAAGATCTCACAGCCTATGAGTTAGTTCACCAGTGGAGCCACGACATAGACCCCGCCAGCCTATTGTAGTCTTAGACGAAGATATCACCAAATTGAAGGCCATGCACAGGTTGGTAGCCTGTGCATACTTGACGTTGCCCTCACCACCTTCACAATTTCCCATAACTTGAAACACAAACTACTAAAGCTAACTCGCCAACCTGGTTATAACCCAAATGTTGAGCATCTCGAACCTTCTTGGATCCCACTTACACCTATCATTGGGACACTGCATGTGTCATCTCATCATGATGTGCGGGGGTCAAATCTGCTCCTTTTTAACTTTTGAAATTAAGAAAAATGAATAATATATTCTTCTTTTCTTCTATATATATATTATTGATTCAATCTAGTTTGAAGGCCAAAACCTTTTACATCTACTTCGATATCTTCATCATCCAAGTTCAAAATTGTCAAAAAAAGACCTGAAGTACTAAATATCTATCTACATTCTTCTATTCTAAGCTGAAGTTTTTTATATATCCTCCAAAATACTCCAAATATAACTACAAACTTCCATAACATGGATTAAACTTTGTGTATTGTTGGCTTGAGTATCTTAGTAATAATTGGTTGATTGCCTAATTTTTTGTTCTGTTATGCTTCTATTTCTCGAGATGTCTTCTTTAACGACCTTTATTTCTTCTTATTGTTGTTTTCTATCTCATGATTGTTGCCCTCATCTACCCAAGTTAGGGTATGGGCCATGTTGCAAGTGATTACCCCCGTTGACAAGGGACCAACTTCAACATTACCAGACTTAAGCGGGAAATTTCCTTTATTATTCATAGGAACATTTTGGTGTTTTGTAGGGGGCAGCTCCTTGTGTTGCAAATTTGAATTATTCTCGAGGTTTGGAACCTCCTCTATTTCATTTATCTCCCCATCTTATTGATTCATTATTAGTTTCTTCTTTAGAAGCTCCTTTATTCAAATTAGGGTTTGGATCCTCCTAATCATTCTCAGCTTGATTATGCAAAACATCAAATTGGTTTGTTGATGATGAAGCCCCATTTTTATTTTGAGTATTTTGAATATTTCTTGTTGATGACTTGCCTCTATTGCCTCCTCGCCTTTGAGTTTATCACTAGTCCATTTTTATTTTGAGTATTTTAAATCTTTCCTGTTGATGACCTACCTCTATTCCCTCCTCGCCTTTGAGTCTACCACTAGTCCTCTTGATCTATTGGTCGATATGTGCCATTACAAGTGCGGGCCTTCATACAATCTCTGACAAAGTGATTGTATTCATGGTAGAATCTACATTTAAAAGGGATTTTCTCATAATCAATACTAGCAATGAGTCCAAACCCCCAAAGTGAGGTTTATTTATGAAGGAAAACCCTTCTCCAGATATACCTCAACAAGGATTTTAGTGCATACAAACTAAGATCCTTTTGGTTCGTCCCTATCCAAATATTTTTCGACTCCATTTCTAATTTCTCTTAGACAATAGGCTCACGATGGCGGCCTTAACAGTCGAGCGTTCGTACCTCACCCTGCCGGGGGCATGATGGCGTTGGTCGAGAGTTCGCTTGCTCACCCTTTTTCTTCAGTTCGATTCAGTGCGCGGAAAGACCATCACTCTAACAGGAGAGTGGAAGTCGAGGGAGCTTAACCTATACTAGGACTGACTTCAGGATATCGTCAACTAGGTTTTAATTATAAACACCACTTATTCATATACACCCCTCAAGATCCAAAACATTAGGGCCAATTTCTTAAGATCACATCTTTATCTTCCTTGAGTTCAAACTAAAAAGCGAAAAATCCATTCCCACACGCGTACAATATGATATTACCCTTCATCATTGGCTTCTAGGTCTTGTCAATCCATGCTTCCATAGATCAGGAGGATATCCAAATCCCTGTCACCTTTCCACCAAGAGCATGATCATAGAAGGACAAGGTTGTTCTTCGAACTCCCAATGGAAGAGTCACCAAGGGGATGGATTCTGATCTTTTAACAAACTCCACCTGCACATTTTGTTTCCTCAAATTCTTCGAAATAATAGCCAAGAGGGCTTGGAAGGCTACGACCTAGTCAAGGGGAGGGCGAGGAGCCCCTTCTGGGGAAGCCATCACAATTGCAAGATCTGCTTAGGAGTTCTGCAACACTACTCTCTCTAAGGAATCTATGCAAACAGTCTTGGAGTTTGGATTTTTAATGAACCATTATTATAAACAAATATTTTTAATTTTGAAATACATAATAATAATATAGTTTTTATACGTGATAATATTAAATGTTAAATATTATAATATTTATGATTTTCTTAATTACATTAAAAAAATTCAGTGATTTTCTTGTTATTTTTCTAATGTGTGATTCATATATGGAATTTCATTGATTATTTCCGCATCACATCAAAAACATAAAACATTACAAATTGCAAAAATATAATAAACAAACTCAACATATAACTTCACTACTTAAGCAGTGACATATATGATTGATTTTTCCATATTACTTAATTCATACCAACAAAATTTCATCATCTACGAAGTTAATTTTTTTTTTTTTGATCGTTTTTTATGTCAAGATGACTAACGTTTTCGTGCCACATTAGGGCTCCAAAACCCAAAGCAACGAGAATTGACCAAACATTTGTTGGGTCGATGGTGGAAGCATGAACTTCTTTATCGTTTTTTGCGGTGAGGAATTAATGGCAACTACTTTGCCACCTATTTTTTCTGCTTGTAGAAAGACTACACACAAATTATCATGCTTTACAACAGTTTAACATGTTGGGGCTTGTTTAACCAGATGAATGCCAACACTTTCACAAACATTTCAAAGTTATTGCCTTGTATTCCAATTTTTTGCTTTAGGTTTAATTGTATAGAGTGAATTCAAGTGAAAAATGGGCACATAATCACCCTAATTTCGTGGTAAGCGTTTAGGTTTTCAGAATTTGAGGCATTGGTATGCTGTGTGTTTTGACTTTTTTTTATGAGAAGATTATTATGTTTCAGTTACTGTTGGTGAGAAAGAGCGATAACTTGAGTATATTTTATGTTTTTTATGCTAAAAACGAGGTAAGTTCTTCTAAATTCGAGCTTTTGTCGAACAATAACCATGCATATATGGTTGGAAACCGAGGTAGGCATGAATCATTTCTCAGTTAGTAGTGAAATTATGTTGATAAAATCTTGAAAGTTCAACATATGATAAAATAATGCTTAAGATTGTTGAGTTTATTCTAGGTTTCTGCTAAAGAATGGAGTTCAATGGACAAATACAAGATTTGGCTTTGAGCTTTTCCTCTTAATTATGGAGTAAAGATTAAGTGAGGTCCAAGGTCTAAATAAAATTGGTTTAAAGATTGCAGATCGAGCTCAAATATGGAGTCATGATTCAGTTTTGAGTTCATATCAAGCACATATATCGAATGGTGAGGAAGAAGGGAAGCATAGAGGAGTTTATCCATGTAGGAGGAAAGGTTCAAAAGAAAGGGTGCTTTTCATTGTCTTTGTCTTCTTCCATATTACACAATGTGAAGCTGAAGCAAGCAATTCCAGTGACAAAATGAGGGGGGTTGAGCATGCCCATTCTGACATGGAAGATGTCATCTGATACACCACCTACCATGGTATATTCCTCTTGTCAGCATTCACTTGTTGGAGTTCAGGGTAACAGATTTGTTGTTTCTATGAGGAAACTAGATGCTACTCTATGGGAGCTTCAAGAAATTCCATCCTTGCATACAAAGAGGTATATGCAAGATAAGAAGGACAATAAAAGCTCAAGGAACAATGAGTATCAGAAAGAAAAGAATACAAGTTGTGAGAGAACGCCATTGCAGTCTCATTATTTGCCTCTGCATTTGTTTAGTCTATCGCACAATCCAAGATCTCTAGTAAACATTTTTTCCACATTTTTTTATTATATATGGCTAGATTGCAAGTAAAATTTGTCAAAGAAGCCTAAATTTAATTAGAAATGTTGTTACATGGAACTCCTAGAGCTTATTACCATTTCATTTAATTTCAACTGTCAATTTTTAATAAGGTTAGCTATATTAGCCACAAAATACTTTTTTCTTTTCTTGATTTTAGATGTTTTTACTATTATATTTGGATCATATTTAATATTTCTAGTTTCTTTTTTTTGAACTATGGATCACTAAATGTTTAGATTACTTGATTCGAATCATTTTATGGCTCCGCACCTACACGATATTATATTTTTAACTTGTTTCAATCTAAAAGTGCTTTAGATGTAAGTGACTATTTTAATTTCTTCTAGAAGATTTTTCTTATCTGATGCTAGACAATTTCACAGTTAGTAAGTAATTATTTCACCTCCATTTTAAGGCATTTTGTGATTATTCCACGGCTCGAGACATTCTTAGCTAGTAATTAACCCTTTTGCCCCTTTTCTTTAGAGATTACAAGTATGCAATTTCAAATTTCTTGTGATTTTCCCCATTTTTTACGTTGTAAGGAATGTTTAAAATGCTTAATAACCATTTTGCTTCCATTTTATGGATTTTTGTGATTATTTCATGGCTCTTGACATTATAAAATGTTAATTAACCATTTTTCCTCTTTTGTTTGAGTGATTACAAGTATGCACTTTCAATTTTCCTTCACCTTTTTTAAGTTGCAAGGAATGTGTAGAAAATGCTTTCTTTGTTCTCAAAAGAAGCATAATAACTAGGCCAATGAGATTGTAACAAAGCATTGCCCCTCCTTGTCAAAATCACTTAGTAGTTGCAACTGACCCAAAATACTTAATGGCGACTACAATGTAATTGAACTTTAGTGGATGGGATGATATACCTTCCTCTTCACAGCTGAACCATGACCCCATTTATAGTTTTTATTTTATTTTTAATTTCAAATAAAAAAATTCTATATATTTTTTGAAAAAAATATATGTGAAGTTGCTCTTAGAAGCCTACAACAAAATCTAGTTTCTAGAACACTAGAGCTCTATGTTTGATTAAGTCATTAAGAGTCTCACAAAGCCATGAAACTTTTCCAAATTTCTCATCTATTGGAATTAGTCTTACATATTCCAGAGGTTTTGTTATGTATTTCTTGTGTATCTTTTTCCTTGGATTAGGTCCTAATTGAAAGAATTGCAGTTATGGGCATGGTTTTAATCCCATGTTTTCCCTTTGGGTTGTTAGTGTTGCTTACCTCCTTCATCCTTACAAAACCATGGGCTTGCTCTGAGCTTTTTTTGGATGAACTCATATAAAACAAAGTTCAAAGTATTTAAAAAGTAAATAAAACTATATTCACATAACTCATTTATATAAAAAAAAATAGTGGTATGTCACCACATGGATTTTGTTAGTTTAATAATGATTAAATAAGTAAAAAAAACTTAATTCGATGAAATTATATTATAGAGTGGTTTTATAGTAATCAATTTATATATGACACTTCTTGTTCATGATATTGAGCGCGCAGTCTCTCTTTCTTAAACCTACGAGTCCTCTTCACTAGTTGCTTTTGTTACTTTTTATGGAGATCAAGGCTTATGTTTATTGTGCCAATATAATCTCTTCCTTTATTTCATCACCAATCATTTTCCATGAATTAAAAGATTTAACAAATTACACAAAATTATAAACCAAAGTTTATCCTTATTAAAAAAATCACATATATCCAATAATACATGATGGAGTAACAATATAACCTCAAATCAATAAATCACCTTAGAATAATAATATCACCAACAATTCCCTAATCGAGGTGCTGGAGTCTATGTTAAAGGGGAAGGGGTGGAAGCTTGTCACCCAGCGACCTCCCATCATAATTAGGAGGGGGGGGGGATGGCATGGTTATCCCACCCCATGCAACTACACATGTAAATCGTCTTGACATACCTTAGCATTAAGATGACAACTCTCATTTCTATTGTGGGCTCTTGGCTTGTTTATGGCAACTCCATGTTATTTTATAGTCTCAATGGTAACTCCAACCCACAAGTGGGATATTTAGTCCAAAGGCTGGCCTTCATTGCACACCTATTGTGTCAACTATTAAAGCTTAGAGCCAGGGGATAGTTGCAAAGGGAGTGAATCATGGGACTTTGGAAGCGGTCGCAGCAGGGGTCAGAGTCATAACATGAGATTATGTTTCTTCTGAAGCATCTCAACGTCCCATGGGCCCACAATTGTGGGTTAATTTCTTCTATGTCCAATCTTCATAGAATTCTCAGTCTATTTGTTTTTGCATGGTGGAATTTGGTTTATGGTTTACAGGGAGTCTTGGTGGTGTGGAATTTAATTGGCGTGCCCTCAATTTTATGGTTGTTTGACCCTAATCGAAGCTACTCTATGTACACTCATCCTTTGTCACTGCTAGCTAATTCCATTTCTAGGCCAATTTGGAAGTTGAGTGTTAAGTTTTCTTTTTGTTTTTTGATCTTGTCTTGGTTTCTATCAACTTTCCCCTCTCTTGGAGGGTGTCTTTCATTGGGTCTATTTTCTCTTTGAGTGTTATGCCCTGTCAACATATGCACTCTCGATGAGGATCTAGAGGTCGAGGCCCTTAGAGATGACCTAAAGCTCAAACCTAAGCCGAGGCAATAGTGGCCATATTCCATTCTTCCACCCCTCCAGAAATACAAGAGGAAATCGTCAGCTAGAAGCCTTAACCACAAATGATTGCCAAGCCTACTTAGACTCTAAAATACAAACCTTAGTAGTTAGCTGGGTTCTAGACCCTGGACATATGGATGGTGGATCCAATATCTCAACTCCATCATTCTCCATTGGCAAATGAAGACACTCATGAGAAATTTCCTCAAGGAAAAATACGAGGATTGCAATGAAATTACAACATACCTTCATAAAATTCAATGAGTCAAATGCCACCAACGCTCTCGCTTAGTCAGCCTTGATGCTCACTTGGCTCACATAGAAGGTCATCTATAATGTGGCCTCAAGTCTCCAGCTCCAATGGGTATAAGCCCTTAGGATCCAACCCTAGTCACCTCTTCAATACTTGATGTTTAGTTCAACCTCCTGTTGTATGTCTTTTACTTTTAGTAAAGTAGTTTCTATTAGCAAATGTATAGCCAATGATAATTAGCAATTGATAATTTGTATAACTATCCTAATGCATGTTAGAAACTTGAAAGAAAACTAATTATATTTCATGATGGTTTTGGATGATAAACAATAGATCTCACTATCAATAAGTTTGGTTTCCCTTGTGACAAACCTTAATAATATTCAAATCAAACAATAAACTTTAATTTTGTATAAAAATAATTTTAAGACAATAAAATTTTAGTTTAAAAAATAAAAACATACAAATTTTAATAAAAAATAATAATATCACTAATAATCCATACTACAAAAATAACTAAATTAACGACGAACCCCATTTTTCTAAAAACAAACAATGCACTCTAAACTAAGTTATTGTTTTGTGAAGATTCTCCTCCACTTTCAATGTTTTATTTTTGTTCTCTCCCATCATACCTAGAACGTATCTTGTAGCAAACACATAAATTTTTTATTTCAGCAAAATGAATATAATATCAAGTAACTAATCCTAACTAAATATACAAACTAATAAAATAATTAAACGACAGACGTAAAATAAAAATTCGGAAAAAAAAAATCATAAAAATATACGAAATTTATAATATTGATTATATTAGTAAAAAATCATTCTCATATAGTATCAAAATAAATATTTGTAAAATCAGTTACATTAAAATCAAAAGATCACTTGAAAAGCGACAATAATATTTCTTTTATAAATAACAAAAATCAATAAAAATTACTACATGAAGCTTTCAATAAATTCCATAATAAAAGATTTTAAAAAATAATCAATATTTTATTTTAATTAAAAAAACAAATTAAGCAAATTATTTTTGAAAGAACTTACCACATACAACTAAATCAATATAAATAAATAAAATTGACTGGCAAATGAAAAATATACCACAATTAAGAAAGTGAATGTACATAAACATAAAAGTCTCCATCCATATTATGTGTCATGTAAATAATGACTTTTCTGGTTTATCTTGTGACTTTGTGTGGAAATTGTATATGTATTTTTCCTTTTGTCCTTATATTTTCTGTCGCATGTGAACGTAGATAAATACTCAATTCTCGATCCATATCATATATATAATGACTAAATGATTTTTTAATTTATTTTGATGTTATGGTGTTTTATTTTTTGTTTTTTAGGATGAGCTTTAATATTGTATTAGAATATGATAGGTTTAATAGCAAGATGTTATCAAGATGGTATGAAACTCTATAAAGTCTAAATATTCTATTCAATAGAATAGTGTAATCTTCTCAATTAGTCTTATTTTCAACTCTTTTCCATGATATTTGAACTTAAGATTCAATAAAAGTAAGCCTCACACAAACCAACTACTTTACACCTCATGGGTAAATTTTTTAAATAATTTATATATATATATTTTCCTTTTAACAAATCCTCATGTTTTCAATCTTTAAATAATTAGGACACATTTCATTACTTTTTTGAAAGTTGTCAAACCTATCATAATTCAATCATCCATTGACAATGTCGATAATCATTGTTGATTACTATTTGAAAATTGAACTGACTCAATGCCATTATTTAAGGAAAACCATGCCATTTAAAATAACCTATTGAACGAGCGAGCTTTGATGTGACATAATTCCCCTAGTGGAGGGATATTTATTTTCAGTATTTGTTAGTGCCTCACAAATAATTTTAAAATAAAAAAGACCAATTTTATGAGCGGCCATTCTGTCGATGAGTGCTTTGACACTACTACAACTTTGCTCAATGATATCAGAACTAATGGGGTTCCAGGTCCCTTATGTAAGCGAGGGTGTTCCTTTGGATGTTTCCCCATGCTTCTTGGGATCAACATGAATGGGCGAGATATATCAAATGGTTAACTAGAACCTTTTGCACGTATGATACGACGAGAACAACTTCTTTTGGAGAGCCCCCCTTGAGGTAGGCCTAGAGGTAGGGACAATACACCCTTATCCAGGTATTAAGTAAATTCATGAAGAAAAAGTGGCATACGCAAGAGACCTATCACACCTTACTTAGATGGGAAATTCAGTATTAAAGGGTGACATATGGGAAGTAAATTGGCAATGTTTATTTCCACAACTTAATCCCCCTTTAGCATAGATTTTTCTTTTGGGTTTTGTTTGGAGCTTTTTCTATAGAGACTATGAGGTTTTGGTAGATTCCCGAAGGTAAGGTCCTTTTCTAACTTAATAACGAAATACTTGCATGGTTAGAATGTTGGGATACAACTGATTATGAGGCACTCACTGAGATGAGGAAGCTAGGCCTACACGATCGAAACGTAGCAATGATAAGGATGCTAGCTTAGCATGGTGGGAGCTTCTCTTGGGCCATGTTGAGATCAAACCCTAGAGTGCAAGGTTCAAAGGAAGATGTAGTTCCATCGGTTCCTTATTTTAGTACCCAACATATATAGTGAATGATCTAGCATAGACACAACCTTATACAAAAGCGAGTGCAAATTCGTAGTGGGTAGCCCCCGCCCACCCTCAACATGCTCCTAGCTGTGAAGAGAGAAAAAATACATGTTACCGCCAGGTAGAGATAGCCATCAAGCAAGAAATAAATTCCTCTCCCTTGGTCAAGATTGCTTACACATTCTTGTTCTATTAATTAAAGGCTACGAAGCAAAGCATACGGTTATGTAATAGTTCCTCCATTCGACATGATGTTAGGACATATCATCTACAAAGAAAGTTTATTAGTTGATCTGGCTAAGATCTTTGGTATTGTCAATCTACCCACCCCAGAGATAGTGGATGGGTGTCTTGATGGGAAGTGGTATGAATGTATCAATCATCCCATTTCAACAAATTATCATAAGTGGGTAAGTCTCTGTATTAGTAAATGAGTGAGGGATGAGTGAGTAAGTTTGAGTTCGGAAAGTGAGAGTGTCGGTTTAGGGTACGGTAATCATAGTTGTGTTATTTCCTTTCATACCACTATATTTGCAAAAAGAAACAATCTCATCAGCCTCATCCATTATAATAAGTACCTTGGGGACCGCCATAACAGATAAAAGTAGGGAGAACTCTTTTTCATGTTATCCCTACTTTTATCTTCCCTAATCTACACTCATGAGAGGAGGAAAACATTGTGTTACCCAAGAGGGTAACCTAGTCTTAACAACCAGTCATTTTATCAAGTCAGGTGCCAAAAGGAGTGTCAGGTTCTGTCCATTCCAGATCTCAAAGTTATTATGATCGACTTAAACGACAAAAATGAGGTAGACCTATATTAATCATGAGGAAGCTTGTCTTTCATTTTTCTCTAATCATACTTCCAACCTAGATATGTCCATGTCCAAAAATCCCTCTCAGTGATCAAATGTCCATAATCAATGAAGTAGTTTCATCGAAAAAATATGTTTGCTTCCATATTGGGCTCAAAATACCCTTCCACCCAAAGAAAGGGAAGCTCCTTATGAAAATGCTTAGAACCTTCCCCAAATTACATGAAGAATTATTCTTCCTAAAAGGGGAAGCGGATGGCATACCATTTGCAATTGAAATAGGAAAGAGTATCTAAAGTACATACATTAAGTATTTTGGGGTACAATAAATGGGGTCTTTGATTTGACCCAGACTTGAAATCTTACTTTCTTACCTGAAGAAAATTGGGTTTCACTTAAAGGGGACTGCTTCACCCATGTAGACTTGAATAAGAGAATGAGGGTTAAGTATTGGGGGTTTTCATAGTGCATTATATTAGATATCATTTTTTTGGGATTCAACTACGTTAAGTAAGCCATTCATCTATGACCATTTCCAAAAATCATGAGAAATTAGTCAGTTACGACTACCTCTCATGGAAATGGTCATAGATGAATGACTTACTTAACGCAGTTGAATCCCCAAAAAATGATATCTAGAATAAGGGTCGTTAAAAATAGATTTAAGAGAAGATGGTGAAGAATGTGTTGCTTCAACAGTGAAGGTTCCTTCTTCATATCCATTTCCTACTCCTGAGTGGGAAATATATATGGTTGACCTTTTATAGAATAATTTTGTGAGCATTTGAAGTGCCCACCCTTTCTTATTATATAAGGGGAGAGATTGTGCTTGCTTGCCGACCATCGATTTCGATAAAAAAGTATAGTTTGAACAAATATGTGGATGAAGCTTTTATATATTAATTTAATATCAAATTGCTACTATTTGTTGTGTAGAGAAAGGTTGTGCAAAGAAATAGGTCCCTTATGTAAGCAAGGGGGTGGGGGAGGGGTACTGAACAAATATACGAAGGGATCTTTTATATATTAGTTTAATATGAAATTGCTACTATTTTTTTATGTGAAGAAAGGGTGTGTGGGAAGTGCAGGAGAAAGAGTGTGCATATGAAAGCACCTCTGCACTCCGCACAATGTAAGCACCTCCAAACTTTGTGCATTTGATAATAAAAACTGGGAACATAATTTTAAACTTATTGTGTTCCTCTTTTATTGAATTTTGTTTCACTTTCTTATTATATCATTTGCTACCAAATAAAAATCAACCTTTTCTTTACAATAAGAGTTTTACTACTCTCCTATATATGGCGGCCATGAGGCAATTTATAGGAGCGATGGGGCATATTCAATGATCATAATCAATTTAGCCCATTCCACGATGTTTATTGCTCGTATTTTTTTTTCCAAAGAAATTGCTTGCAAATTACAAATCATTTTTAAACATTTATCCTATTTTTGGACAGAGTGGGCTATACGTATTTCATTATGAAAGTTGTGGACACACATCTAGAGATGCCCATTTTAATAACATTATTGACAACAGAACTATAATGATAAATTTAGAACATTAATTTCAATGAAAGCAAACACTGATATGCAGAGGTGCATCCCGGATGCGGGTGCTACGTCGCATCAAAAGGAAGCGCCACTTGCCACGGAGGAGAGGACACGCGACGGACGGAGCTCTTTAAGGCCCCTCGCCGCCAACTCCTCAAGCAGGGCAATGCAGTCCATCAGCCTTAATGAAGGCGCAAGGATAAGAGCAGGATTAGATGGCCGCATTCAATGCGGGAGAATTTCGAAGGAATGAGGAGGGCAATAAGAATTGCAGATTGGGGGCAGTCGCTGCTCAGTGCGATGGTGTTCATGCTCGGAATTCTGAGAATAGAGGTGTTATCGTCGACTTGGGGGAGGCTGGCAAGCTACTGGTCCTCCCTGGTTCTTGCCTGCGTGCATTTGTGTGTTGCCCGGAGCCGAATTGGAGGGGAATTCTGCCTAAGAAGGAAGTTGCTGGAAGTATGGTGCGCGAAAGGATGCCATGTCGAAGAGGCAGGGGTTCAGGGCGAGCCGGCTCCTCTCGCCCGCCTGCAGCAGACACTCATCACCACTGCTGCTGTTGTTACTGTCATCGACGTGTGGGAGCTTCCCCTGTGCAGGCAAGCCAATTTGTGGAGGCTGGAGGGTCCAACAATGGCGAGCCAAGGTTACCTGCGTTTGGCTCGGTTTTTTTCACACTGGGCAATTCCAGAGATAATGCGGGTATCAACGCCCACATATCCGTGCTATTCACCAGGGTCCCTGAGGAAAATGTGGAAGGTCCGTCGCGGCCCCCTGCAGTGGAAAATCCCTTGGAGAACGAGGGAGAAATTCCGTTGGAGCAAGGAGGAAGACGGCAACAGTCTCTGGCGGAAGAAATTCGGGTGGTTGATAAAGGTAAGCGCCCACAGGGTGAGGCTTCAAGCTCGGGGGGCACTTCACTGCTGGCGCACCACCACACATCTAGCCATGCGTGTGAACCTGAATTGCCAGCCTTCATGGATGGCTTACCCGAGGGACAAGGATGGGCGTGGATTCGGGAGGCTGAGCCAGAGGAAGATGAGCCTGAGGAAGCTGCGACCGAGGACTAGGCCCAGGTGGCACTCCCGCGCTCTTCCAGGAAGCGTTTGGGATCGTGGACGGTTCAGTTATCTTTCCTGTTGTCTTGTGTCTTACTTGGCTGGTTTCCTGTTCAATGTTGTTACTTGGTTTCATGTGTCTACTGTTGTTACTTGTTATCTTTTCTGATATGGATAGTAGCTTCTCTGTTTTGGGACATAAGCGCATTCCCTGTAGAAGTCTGAGTAATATAGTTTTCAAACTCTGCCCCTGCGTGGGTTCTTCAGAGATGTTTAGGATCTTTTTGTTAGTGGATGCACTGGTAAAAACTGGAAACATCTCCAGGTGCAAGTGGTTTTTGGAATCTGTTACAGCTGCCCATGGAGCCACTGATGGACATGGGCAGCCAGTTATCTCGAATGTAAGTTTCAGCTGTACATATTAATACAAAAGTAGGTAGTGTTGCTTAGAAAAAAAAAGATATGCAGAGGTGCAAGCAATGGTATTTAATATAAATGCTTGTACATATTAATTTGTATAACACTTTTGAGAACAAACATCGTGTCATTTCCACTATTACACATGTAGAACTTCCCACTCCTTTTTGTTTTTGTTATATACCTAAGTTGAAATTCTCACATAAAATCCATACGAGATGTTTTGGGTTAGCAATGGTAAAATGGAACACAATTTTGTTTTGATTGTTGTATGCAGAGTGCGGGCAAGTTTCGTTGTGTGGAGTTTTCTCTGCACATCTGCACATCATACAATGAGAAAGCTTCTGCACAATGAAAGCTTCCACAAAATATAATGACCTAATAGATATAGGGTAATATTAATTATTAGAATAACATAAGCTAATAAAAAACATAAAATTGAAAATCAAATTGCAAAAGTTTGTCATTCTAAATGGATTAGACATTAGCCATTTCTAAGATTGAACATTACAATTATAATTTACATTGTAATTGATCATTTTTTCTTGGAGCATAGTAATAGATTTAATCGTGCCAAGTCACCCAAAGAGTGTGCAGGAGATATCAATTTGCATTCAAGTTATGCCAATTTACAAATATAAATCATATAAAAAAAATATTTGTACACATTTAAACTCTATCAATTAAGGATTTATGCATTTACACATTCAAATCAATTAATTTCAAGATTTACACATTTATCAAACCTAAAGACTTTTACATTTAAAACTAGAAGTTAGATTTACACATATAAATATAGATATTATCATGATGTAACATGCCAAAACATTATTATAATTTAATTTGTAAAATTACAACAATCAAACCACAAAATCAAACCTAGATAGAAATCACAACGTTAAACTTGCACAACTCATCATATCGTAACTTGTAAACCTAAACACACTGGACCACAAAATCAAACATCTAACAGATCATACTAAATCATGATATTTATTTTATGATAATATTATCATATATTTTTATAATAATCTTTAATGTATTAAAATTATAGGTTACACTTAGATTGGAAATGTACGGATGAATTAACATTGATTTCCATTGGATGATTTATCCATTAACAATTTTCATTAGTGGGTGTTTTCATAAATTAGCTCTTTTAACTTTTACTTATAAAATTAATATTATTTCACAATTTATGTATTAGTTTCAGTAATTTTAGAAAGTAAAAGTTTGTTCATGTGTATGGGCATTGTTTATGGTATTAAAAAAATGATTTTTGCAAACTAACTTGCTTATATATCAGTTAATAAATAATCACTGATAATTCAAAGTCATAGTTGTATAAAAGTTAACCAACAATAAATTTCTATATTGTGTATTACGTGACCTCCTAATGTTATATTCCCAATCATAAAGTAACTTATATGAGGATTGATTCAAAATTGGACGCAAAGAAATTGTGTGTGGGGGTGTTTATGTCCCTTTCTTCACACACCATTCCCCGCAAACACTTTCTCCCACACTCTCAATTCAAATATTTGTTTCGTTGCTTAAAGTGAAAGATTGATGTTCAATTTTTCTTTTTCTTTTTTCATGGTGCAATAAACTTTTACATATTAATTTTCTCCATGGAAACCTTAAAGCAAGAAAGGATGCCACTGCATCACCCAAAGATGAATACTCCTGTTGGAGAAACAACTGCCTAAAGCATATCAACGAGATTAGGTCTTATTTTTCTTGTGTGCATATGCTTGTTTTGCTTATAATATTTTTAAGTGAAATACGACAAACAAAACAAGGGCCTCAATCCTTTTTTCCCTGAGGTTATCCATTTAAGGATGGCTCCATTCTTTCAGATCCGACTCATTTTCATCGGCTTGCTATTTGTTTTCAAAATTAATTTTGTTTAATGAACACATAGATACCTATATCAAATGTGTCAATAAGAGGGAGAATGTGAGAGTATGTTTTAGAACAATTAATAGTACTTCAATGTGAGTAATATAACTATTGATGAGTGCCCTTGCTTATGACTCAAAATTATTTATACACATCGATGTAATTCTTCACACCAAGTAGCAATGTCCATCGTCAAAATAATATTTTGTTTGCTTTGGTCTCAAGTGGATCAATGTGATAAGATGAAGGCGACATGACTAAAATGCAGAGGAGAGGTTTCTCTCAAATTGTGTGCGCAACACTTTTGAAAACAAACACCAATGTCAAATTAAAAAATTATGCATGAAAAACTTCCCACTCCTTTTTGATTTTGTTATATACCTAAGTTGAAATTCTCATGTAAAATTCATACTAGATGTTTTAGGTTAGAAATGGTGAACTAGAACAAGGTTTTGTTTTCATTGTTGTATGTAGTGTGCATAGAGATTTCATTGTGCGAAGTTTTCTCCACACCTCCGCACAATGATTAAGCTTCCACATAATGAAAGTTTTCGCACAAGATAACATCATAATAGATAAACAAATCTATTTCACCCATTGAGGAAAGATAACAACATTTTCAAGTTTTGAGGCACATTCTTTTGAACGCAGAGCAATTGGTTGTGCATTTTTTTTTCAAACGAACATTTGCTTGTGTTGTTCTTAACACTAGGGCACAAACAAAAATATACCACAAGGACACATACCATATATCATTATTCTTATAACTTATACACACCATCTTATTATATCTATATGGACTCTCTTTCAACAAGTGGTTTCATTGAATGCTAATGTTCCATTTTGCCACCACCCATCAATGTCTTCCCTTAAAGGTTCCAATTTATCATGATTCTGATTTTTCTTACTTGTGCTATCATGTTCCCTCTGAGGTGTGGAGGAATCTTTCATTACGCACAGTGCAGAGTTGGCTTTCATTGTGCGAAGTGCGGAGGTGACTTTCATTATGAGGAGTGTGAAGGTGCATAGGAAGCTGTGTGGAGGTGGCATTCATTGTGCGAAGTACAAACTCGTGACAAAAGCATGTTCAGAGGCATGAATAACAATAGATTGCGAAACAATTGAAGAAATAGAGCATTCTTGAATAACGACAAAACACGAACCCCACACTGTTGAATAAATTAATTAGTGGCAGAGGCAAGGACTATGATACTTTGCAGTTATCAATCTTGTTAATAATGATGTCTTTGCATGTTGGCTCCTAACTTAATTGAATACATGAAAAATCATGCTTTCACTAACTTATCTAAACACCTTGCAAAACATGTATTTACATAATGCTTCCAATTCAATAAGGTTTTAATTAATAAATAGCTCTACAATGTAGATATATATGTTTTTTATGCCTATTTTATTTATCTAAAATTAATGTTGGGTATTATTAAAAAAAGGTTAAACATTGTATGAGTTAAAACTTTTTAGTTTATCATTATAATTTAGTTACACAATCTTTATCAAAATTGCAATTGAATTTGATAAAATTATTGTTTTCAATACAAAAATTAATTCAACACCCTCAATTGCCCTATTGTAATTGGATTATGCAATGTTAACATATGATATATGCAATTCAATAAATATGAAATTATTTTTGCAAATTTCAAGTTAAAAATACCAATTTCCTTCCTCCAATTTATTAAAACAGAGCAAATTCATAAAACATTCACACTACATGCTATTACAAGAGCTTCAATATAAGTCAAGAAAAATGATGTGTTTCCACAAGTTTTGACTAGTGTTATGATGAAAGAGCATCCACTTGTCAAACTCACCTTTGACCTCTTTAGGTCAAAACCCATTTACTAAATGAGTTGGTTCCCCACTTTATTTTCAAGGGAAGTTAGGTTCCTTATTGAAACAATTAAATTAGAAACAATCAAGAAGGAAATTAATTTGTTAAGAAGTTGGTTGAGAGTCATTTGGTTTCTATGTTAATATTAGATTTGGTTAGATAATATAGGAAAAAAATTGGGTTGTTGAGTTTTATGAGAACCTGATTAAAAAGAGTTATATTATGCAAAATTAGGTTTAGAGGAGAGATTTGGAAATATTGAGAGATTGGTGAAAACGGAATTGTATACGACTGTATAATACATTATCTTCCCTTTCATTCTAAAAGTAATATCAAGTATCAATTTCCCTGTGAATTATTAATCATGTGCTTGTGTAATATTTTGTGCAGTAGTCCAATTGACTTCGTTGCAGGGTAAATAGACAAAGTGAAAAGCAACTATGAAGTTTGATCGTTATCTTAAAGGCCCACAAAACCATACTTAGTTGACAATTGAGTTATTTTGTAATCTTTGTGTATTAACAAGGACAATAATATTTCCCCATCAAAACCATTTCTGTCTAAGTCTTGACCATCAACCATCTGAAAATTGAAATCACCTTTACATTGACAATCGAATTATTGGGGCTGATTCGATGAAAGTTGGGCGATATATCAATTAACGGGTGAAAGAAGAAAAAAACATTTCCATTGTTAGTTCTCTCTTGTGTTCCCACCACCTTACCGGGAAGCAAAGATGAATTATGAGAATATAACAATGGGAGACATGAGGTCCTGTTAATTGCCGGGCTGATGGATTGAAACTAATTTCATCAACCTTTCCCTTCTATTGTTAAGTGCCCATCGCCAAGCTCTCTACCTCCTAACTCTATACCACCGAGATTGTCAAAGCACTTATTGTTGGCATCCTTTTGACACTAGTCTATTAGTTAACAATGTTAACAACCATAACTTTTATTCGTCAAGTGTCATCCAATTGTCAGGATAGGGATATCAACTTGTCTGCAATAATTATTGTTCAAGGGATCGCTCGGTGGTCCGATAACTGGCAACCCTCACTGCCTTTTTTACTTTAGTGATTGATCATAGTGCCAAGTCACATGGACAATTACACTTAGCACATGATGTAAAGAAAATTTATGTTTGTGCAGAGTAAGACCACAAAGGCACCAACATTGGTATTAAAGAAAAGTCAAAGTGAGAAAAAGGGAAGATGGAAGACTAAGTAAGAGTAGGAAGAGGACGTTATATAGAAAATATGATCTTACAAGTGGAAGTAAGGCAATTGCAAGAGAAGATGGAAGCCATGAAGACTGCAGAAAAGAGAGGAGTTAACATAGTAGATGCCAGTAATGAAAAGAAAGAGTATTCTGGTGAGGAAGAAAGAGAAGAATTGACAAAGGAGAAAATGTTGAAATTAATAGCTAAGATGTCTATAAGACCAAAAATCGAGGTACCAATGTATGAAGGTAATCTAAATGCCGATGAATTAATGGATTGGATTAATGAATTGGATAAGTGTTTTTATTATGGGGATGCCGAGGGAGACAAGAAAGTTAAGTATTTAGTGACCAAACTCAAATGGCATGCAACTCTGTGGTGGGATGAAGTACAGTAAAATGCAAAAGGAAAGGAAAGGCCAAATTAAAGATTGGGATAGAATGGTGGCAAAGCTTAAAGGTAAATTCCTATCCAAATATTATAAAATCAATCTTTTTAACCAATTACAAAACCTTATACTAAATTATGTGTCCATCAAAGAATACACTAAAGAGTTTACAAGTTAAATATTAGAGCTAGTCACGCAGAAGATGATGTTGAGAAAGTTGCTAGATAAATGGTTTGATATTTGATATTCACGATGAGACGAACCGTTATCTTTAAAACTATTGAGGGTACATACCAAGTTACCTTGAAGGCGAAAGAGAAGATTGCACGAAAGAAAAGTCAAAGAAATCAAGGAAGGAGTCATGTAAGAGGCAAATGACAATAGAGTGGAAGAAGAAGAGTCCAATGAGTAAGAGAAGAAGGAGGAAGCTACAACAACCAATTACCAAGAGGAGGTGATTCAAGAGGAAGAATATTGTTCTCTAAAGGGAGAGGTCGAGGAAGAGACTATCAACCTATATTTTTTAAATGTGGGAAACTAGGACACATGTCTTGGGAATGTCTTACGAATGCACCGACAAGTCAAATAAGTGCCCATGTTGCAGAAGAAAAGGAGGAGGATGAGAATCCAACCACAATTGAATAAGTTCTTGAAGCAGGGGAGTCTTTTCTAATGAAAAGAGTGTTGATTAAAGTAGAGAAGGAAGCCAAAAAACTAGCTCAAAGGAGAAGTTTATTCAGGACCATGTGCAAGTCTAAAGGTAAGTGCTGCAAAGTCGTAATTGATAGTGGTAACAATAATAATTTAGTCTCCAATGAAATGGTAAATAAATTATATTTGAAGAAAACTATACACCCTCATCCTTGCAAGGTATCTTGGTTTCAAAAGGGCCAAGAATTTTTGGTTAATGAAAAATGTAAGGTGAATTTCCAAATTGGAAAATGTAAAGATGAAATTGTGTGTCATGTGATGTCGATGGATGTTTTCCATGTTTTGTCGGGGAGAGCATGGAAATATGAAAGGAAATCAATCCATGATGGAAAAATCAATACATATACTCTTGAGAAAGATGGCCAGAGGAACACCATGTTATCCTTTCCAGAAGAAGAATCCAAGGATGAAGTCAGTCCAAGTGTAATGTTGATGAGTGGGAAAGAACTATTATAAGAAGTAAAGAA
This sequence comes from Pinus tabuliformis, assembly GCA_031772625.1. Lineage (NCBI taxonomy): Eukaryota > Viridiplantae > Streptophyta > Pinopsida > Pinales > Pinaceae > Pinus > Pinus tabuliformis. Next base: position 720,563,244 of record CM062812.1, on the reverse strand, counting down.
AGAGGAGGTACATTTTTGTCTAATTGGGAAACCCCAGGTAATCCTTACAAGCACTAATTTAAATGGCTTTATTGAAGAAATTAGAAGCATGTTGGATGAGTTTGTTGACATAATTGTTGATGAGTTACCAAACAATTTTCCTCTTGTTAGAAGCATTAACCATCACATAGACTTGATCCCAAGATGTAGTCTTCTAAACAAGGTGGCCTATAGGATGAATCCACAAGAAAATGAGGAGGTAAAGAGGAAGGTTTAGTAGTTGTTAGATAAAGGCCTTTTCAAATAAAGATTGAGCCCCTGTGTTGTACCAATAATGCTCAGTTTGAAGAAGGATGGTGGACGGAGGATGTGCACTGAATCCAAAGCCACAAATAAGATCACAATCAGATATAAATTTCCACTTCCACATATTGATGATTTGATTGATTATCTGATTGGTGCTAGATATTTCTCTAAAATTGACTTAAAGAGCAGGTTCTGCCAAATCCAAATTAGAGAAGGGGATGAGTGCAAGAATTCCTTTAGGACAAACAATGGGTTGTATGAGTGGCTTGTGGTGCCTTTCGGTCTTACTAATGCACCCAATACTTTTATGATATTAATGAATGGCGTCTTAAAGGAGTTTACACGCAAGTTTTTGATTGTGTATCTAGATGACATTTTAGTGTACAACCAAACAAAGAAAAGCATTTAAGACATATCAAGTTAGTTTTGAGTACTGTGCAGCAAGAGAAATTGCTGATGAATTTGAAGAAGTCCAGCTTCATGAAGGACAAGTTGGTGTACTTGGGATTTGTAATTTCAAAGGATGGATTGAAGATGGACCAAGATAAAGTGAAGGTGATAATTAACTAGTTAGTTCCAAGAAATGTATTTGAGGTAAGAAGCTTTTATGATCTTGCTAGTTTCTACAAATAATTTATAAACAAATTTAGTAGTTTGTGTGCACCCACTATTGAAACTATCAAGGAAAATAATCAACCATTCAAGTGGATTATAGCAAAAAACTACAACTTTAAATTGCGGAAGAAAAGAATTACGCAACAACCTATTTTATTGCTACAAGACTTCAAAAAGTCATTTCAGGTTGAAACGGATACCAGTGGGATCACTATTATAATTGTATTGAGCCAAGAAGGGTGACTAATCACTTATTTCAGTGAAAAATTAAATGAGGCAACACATAAGTACTCTTCATATGATAAGGATTTTTACACTATTTTGCAAGCCTTGAAGAAGTGGTGACACTATCTCATGCCCAAGGAATTTGTTTTGCTTACTGATAATCATGATCTATAATTTATAAGCAACTAACCAAAATTAAACTAGAGACATGCCAAATGGGTGGAATTTTTGCAAAATTTCACTTTTGTAATAAAACATACTAGTGGGTCATCAAACAAAGTAGCATATGCATGAAGTAATATTAATTTAATCCTACAAGAATTTTGATTCTATGTTTCAGGATTTGATGAACTCAAATAAATGTACAAAAAAATGTAAATTTCAAAGAAGAATACGCAACATGTTAAAATGTAGTGAGCATGAATTCAACTCCATGGTCAAGTTACATGATCCAAGAAGGTTTGTTGTTCAAGGATAGTAAGATTTTCATTCTTAGATGTTCCACGAGGGACAAATTAATCAAAGACAAGCATAGTGGAGGATTGGCAGGATACTTTAGAGTTGATAATTTTTTTCTATTATTGATTCTTTTTATTATTGGCTAGATATGCAAGTTGATGTGAAAATATTTGTGGAAAGATACAAAGTATATTAGTATGAAAAGGGGAGGAGTCATAATGAAAAATTGTACCAACCATTTCCAATTCTCAGCAGGCCTTAGGATTACAATAACATCGATTTTGTTTTTGGTTTACCATGGACACAAACAGGTAATGATTCCATTTTTTTAGTGTGGATAGGTTTTCCAAAATGGCATGTTTTATTCCTTGTACAAGAACTGCTGATGCAATTAGTGTGGCAAATTTATTCTTTAAAGAAATTGTAAGGTTGCGTGAATTGCCCGAAAGCATTGTATCATATAGCCCTGGATATAAGATTTGTAGGCCACCTATAGATAACTTTATGGAGGAAACTAGACACTAGTTTAAACTTCAGTTCAACTTATCACCCCCAAACAAATGGATATATAAAACTAATAAATATAAGTATCAGAGACATTTTGAGTAATTTAGTCAATGAACTTCCAAAACAATGGGATCAGATACTTGCTGAAGCTTAGTTTACTTACAATGACTCACCTAAAAGGAGTACATGAATGAGCCAATTCCAAATATTATATGGAACGCACCCTATGGGAGTGTATGAACTAGGGAATTTGGCAAAGGAGGAGCTAATAAGTGTAGCATGGGAAGATTTTGTAGTAATTATGCAAGATTTACATGAAAGAGTTCAACATTAATTGCAGGAAAAAAAAATATAAACATAGAGTAGATATGTAAAGGAGATAGTTGGATTTTAAAGTTGGTGACCTATTAATGGCATATTCAAGGAAGGAAAGGTTTCATGTGGGAACATACAACAAACTTAAGCTTGAGAAAATTGGTCCACGTAAAATTTTGAGGAAATTTTCTTCTAATTCCTGTGAATTAGAACTTCCATAAGACATTGGAACATTACCATTTTCAATGTATTAAACCTATACCCCTTCAAGGAACTAGATAGTGTTTTAGCAAATGCAGTTGTAGGTGATGAAGTTCAGACGAGCAAGTTGAAGAAGCAATTTCCCAAAGCAGCTTAGAAGGAAATTGAAGGGTTAGTAGTAGTCAAGAAAACTAGAGGTAAGGAGTATCTTTGAGATCTATTCAAATGGAAGCAACAAGTAGTTAAAGATGCTACATGAATGACCAAAGAAGATATCATCAAATATGGAACTGAAAAGTTATTTTCATCCCCAGGAGTTTGATGCAGGAGCATCCACAAGTCAAACTCACCTTTGACCTCTTTAGGTCAAAACCCATTTACTAAGGGAGTTGGTTACCTAATTTATTTTCAAAGGAAGTTAGGTTCCCTAAGTCATTTGAATTGTAATAATTAAATTAGATATAGTCCAAAAGGAATTTAATTTATTAGTAAGTTAGTTGAGTGCAATTTGGTTTCCATGTTAAGGGATAATGTAGTTAAATATGGGATTTTGTTAGATATATGGGGAAAAAATTGGGTTATTGATTTTGTATGATAGCATTATTAAAATAGTTATTTTATGTAATAATTAGATCTATAGAAGTAGAGATTTGGAAATATTGAGAGATTAGTGCAAAGGGTATTATATATGACTGTATACTATGTTATCTTCCCTTTCACTCTAAAATCAATATCAAGTATCAGATCCCCTATGTGTTATGAATCCCATGTTTGTGTAAGAATGTAGGTTTTAAGCCTATACAAATAATACTTGCAAACAAATTCTTAAAACTACCAAAAAATATACAATGACAATCATAGAAAATATACACAATTTGTTTTTCTCATGGAACCCAAAATTAGGAAATCCAGATTGATTTTTCATTATATTCCTTTTTATACTACAATACATTATATACATGCCATATTATTCATAAAATCCCCAACCATTAACAATGAATTATAATATAACCATAGTTCCTTTGACTGGATCTACAAAAGCATGGGAAAAACAAATATGTGCCCAAAAATCATGGACACAAAAACTGCCCAAAGAATATAATACATACCCAACAAATGTTTTGTCCAATAGTCCAATTGACTTAGTTGTAGAGTAAATAGATAGAGTGCAAAACATATGTGAAGTTTGATCGCTATGGTAAAGTCCCATAGAACCATGCTTAGTTGATTATCAAGTCTTTTTTAATCTCCTTGTATTAACAAGGATGGGAATATTTCACTGTCAAAACCATTTCTGTCGACGTCCCGATGATTGGCCATAGGACTATTGGAATCGTCTATATATTGGCAATCAAATTTTTGGGGTCGATCTGACGAAAGTTGGGTGATATATCAATTAACGAGTCCAATAACATAGGAACATTAATTCCATCATTTGTTGCACTATTTATTGTCAAAAAAGTAAAGATTAGTTAGAGAACATGGAAATGGGTGGTAGGTGATCCCATTGATGGTTGGGTAGACATATGGAGACTAATTCCATCAACCTTTTCTATCTATCGCCTAGCGCCTACTATGGAGCGCTCTATCGCTAACATCTTTTGGTGCTAGTCTATTAGTTAAAGACTCTAACAACCATACATTTTCTTGGTCAATTGTCATCCCATCATCAAGATCGAGATATCAACTTCTTTGCAATAATTATTGTTCAAGGGATTTCCTAGTGTTCCGATAACCGGTAATGCCGAACACCTTTTTGACTTTAGTGCTAGGTCATAGTGCCAAGTCACGTGGACTATTACACTTAACGCACGACGTAAAGAAATTTGAGGTTTACGCAGAGTAAGACCACAAAGGCACCATGTTAAATGTAGGACTATGTATTAATTTATTTCATAATCAATCCATTACATTTTTTTCCTCATATTACATTCAAAGCACATTCAACGTTGGATTTTTTTAATAAACAAAAATGTTGATGATGGCCATTTGAATTGGTATAAGCGAGTAGTTAATTGTGTCAAGAGTAGCAAGGTGTTACAACCCTGTATGAGGGAGAAGTTACAAAAGAACATAACACTACATAACTTCTCCCTCATATAGGGTTGTAACACCTTACTACTCTTGACACAATTAACTACTCGCTTATACCAATTCAAATAGCCATCATCAACATTTTTATTTATTAAAAAAATCCAGCTTTGAATGTGCTTTGAATGTAATATGAAGGCAAAAAATGTAATGATATATATATATATATATATATATATATATATATATATATATATATATATAGTGCTATGTTCTTTTGTAACTTCTCCCTCATATAGGGTTGTAACACCTTGCTACTCTTGACACAATTAACTACTCGCTTATACCAATTCAAATGGCCATCATCAAAATTTTTGTTTATTAAAAAATCCAGCTTTGAATGTAATATGAAGGCAAAAAATGTAATGGATTGATTATGAAATAAATTAATACATAATCCTACATTTAACATGGTGCCTTTGTGGTCTTACTCTGCGTAAACCTCAAATTCTTTACGTCGTGCGTTAAGCATAATTGTCCACGTGACTTGGCACTATGACTTACAAAAGAACATAACACTATATATATATATATATATATATATATATATATATATATATATATATATATATATATATATATATATATAACATTATGTTCTTTTGTAACATCTCCCTCATATATATATATATATAGTGTCAAAAGTAGCAAGGAGTTACAACCCTGTATGAGGGAGATGTTACAAAAGAACATAATTCTATATATATATATATATATATATATAGTGTCAAAAGTAGCAAGGTGTTACAACCTAGTATGAGGGAGATGTTACAAAGGAACATACACACACACACATATATCAACATTAAAAAAAAGAAAAAGAAAAACCTAAATCCATCTTAAACTTAGATTATCAAGCACCAACTAGTATCAAATTTATAAATGTGCATTCTTTTAAGCATATAATATGAAGGAATTAATATATGACATGGAATTAAATGATTAAAGAAATTACGTGATCCCTTTCAATTCTTGATAAATCCAAGTTTAAGATCAATCTAGGCCGATATAATCCTCATTAATATTCAACTCTACCAAGTGATAAATTAGTATTTGTATTTATATTTACACATGTACACCAATACATACAACAATGATTGGATCAATATATGAATCTTGAACAATTTTGATGAAATAAATACTCCACTTACAATTACTTAACTAAAAATAATTAAATTTAAATAATACCAATAATTTTATGGTTGTAAATTTTATATTTCCCCTATGTAATCAAGCAACCCACCCACGAGGTCGTAGGCAAAGGTAAGATATTCTTTAGGCATCAAGAATAACGAGGCTCAATGCCATTACAATAATATACTGAATATGAGGGGTGGCAGGTGCGGGACTAGGGGTGGGTGTGGTTATAGTTTTCCCTGGAGGACAAATGGAACTCAATTTTGCTTGGAGTATGGGGTAGGCTTCCAATAATCAAGTTGAAGCTTATGTTATATTGCAAGATTTATCTCTAGTCAAGGCATGTGGTAACAAAAGGGTAACAATAGTTAGTGATTGAAATTTTTTAATAAGGCATCTTCAAAAAGGCACTAGACATAGGGATCTAAAACTCAATTCAAATTTTCTCCAAATTAGGCCTCTCATGTCTCGGTTTAATTGTTTCCGCATTCTTTGGAATAAAACCTCATTGTGGAACAAATGGGAAATAATGCAACTAGGTTGGAGCTAGTTATATTGCTCCTTAATGAACACTTAAGCTTTCTCATGATCCCATGACGATCTGCATGCTTGGCATGGATCCTTTTGGGTGGTAGAATTTAGTTATGACTTTAAAGTCTCCCATAAAACACGTGCATGAAAGTGAAACAATGGTTTGGGTGAAATTAACAATGTCCATGCACCACATGAAGTGGCAGAGCTCAGATGGGAGAGATAATAATTGTAGCAGGCGTGAAGGTTGGTTCATTGAGATGCAATGAATGTGTGAAGGTATTTGAGGAGGCTTCCAAAGTTGCTCTTGATATTGGTGGATCTAGTTGATAGTTTGCATCAGCCATCCCTTAATGGATCTTTGGAAAGTCAAAATATTGGAGCCATAAGTGACATTTGATTATTATGAATTATGTTGCAAATGGGAATTATCAAGTGTGCGTTGGGTGTATTTCCAACTATGTCCTCTATGAACCCCATGGGAAATCTTAGGTACAATGGTTCTTTGTCCTTATTTGTTCAATATTGTTCTGTAAATAGAAGGAACTCGTTGAAATTTGGGTGATGTGTATGAAAATTTAAATATGGGTGGTGTTCCTCAAAAAATGAAGGCGAAAATTCACAATTTTGTGTTGCTAATCTGGTTCTAGAGCTGGGTTCATTGCTAATCAATGAAGACTTAAGCTTTCTCTTGATTCCATGACCATGTGCATGTTCAACAAGGGTAATTTGAGTGGCAAAATTTGGTCACAACTTTAAAGTCTCCCATGAACATGTGCATGAGCATGAAACATGCTTAAGGTGGCATCAACAAATGTCCATGCACCACATGGAGTTGCAGAACTCAGACATGAGAGATAATCATAGTAGTGGGTGTGAAGGTTGGTCAATTGGGATGCAATAAAGACACGAAGGTATGTGAGGAGGTTTCCAAAGCTCGTCTTGATCATGGTGGATCCAGTTGATAGTTGTCACATGACATCCTTAATGGATATGTGGGAAGTTGAAATCTTGGAGTAAGAAGTGACATTCTATTATTATGAATTATGGTGTGCATGGGAGTTATCAAGTGTGGATTGGGTATATCAACAATTGCTTCCTCTGCAAACCCCCAGGGAAATTAGGTATGATGGTTCTATGTCCTCCTCTGCTTAGTGCTGTTCCATCAACAAAAGGTGATCATCGAAATTGGGGTGGTATGCATGCAAATTTAAATATGGGTGGTGTTCCTCAACAAATGAAAGTGGCAATCTACAATCTTGTGTTATTCTATTTTTAGAGCTAGGTTTATTGCTCATCAACGAACACTTAAGCTTTCTCTTGATCCCATGACCACGTGCATGCTCAACAATGGGTCATTTGGTGATCCGTAAAATGCTGTGGATATTCCACTAGACATTTTCGTCACAACAGATCTGATAATATTATATTAAAAATATGAGATTTTACACTATTACAGTTTCATTTAATTTCTAGATATGTAGATTTTATTGTAATTAGTGCATGAATGCGAATATAATTTATGTAGAAAATTAGAGAATGAACAAAACAATCTCACACACACATACGACACAAGATATGCTCTATGGGAAACCCTTTCGGTAGAAAACCCAGCTGGAAGGTGAGGTCGCTTCGCTCTCTTTCTCTGTTTGGAAATATGGCTACACATACAAAGAAGTAATGTATGTGGCCTGTGGACTGCTACATATATCCTCTCTGTGTGCTCTACCTCCTATCCTTCTTGGATATCTTTTCTCATCTATGGAAAAAGTTCTCTAGAAAGAATGGAATGCCTCTTCCTCCTGGTGGCTCGGTTATAACACATCCCGATAGCCTACTAGTGGTTAAGTTTGACTACATTAAATCTTAACTAGAGTTACAAAATAGACTCTTCTAGAGCCTCCTACATTAAAAACATGTGGATATCCCATTTTCCATGAATAATGGGGGCTGACATGACATCCTCTCGAACTATAGGTGTGAAAACGGGAACATCAACTTCTGAGTGACATAACTTTTGCATACAGACTTCGATTGATGTGATTCTTGCGCCGTTGGAAAGCTTACCATGTGTATAATAGCACGGAAAGGTGTGGTGCTTAATAGACAAAGTTTTACCCCCAAAAAATGACATTTTATGCCTCAAAACACTCTCTAAATGTTTTAAATCCCGTTTTACCAAACTGGGTCCCCCCCAGTAAAAATGATCATGTGAGTTGATTCCTCCACTTTTTCCACTCCAAATGCATCGAGATGGATGAAAAAATATATAATGATCCAACTCGAATCATTTTGGGTGGCAGGATTCAATCAAGAATTTAAAGTATCCCATGAGCACGTGCACAAGCATGAAATAATGGTTTGGGTGGCATCAACAATTGCCCAAGAACCATATGAATTAATAGAGCTCAGACATGAGAGATAATCATAGAAGCACGTGTGATAACTGGTTTAGTTGGGATGCAGTGAATGAGTGAAGGTATGTGAGGAAGTTGTTGGGATGTAGTGAATGAGTGAAGGTATGTGAGGAAGTTTCCAAAGCTGGTCTTGATCCTAGTGGATATGGTACATAGTTGACATGAGCCATCCCTAATGGATATGTGGGAAGAAAAAACCTTGTAGCTATAAGTGACATTATATTATTATGAATTATGGTGTGAATGGGAGTGGTGTGCACTAGTTGTATCGACGATTGCATCCACTCCGAATACCACGAGAAATCTTAGATATGATAGTTCTCTATCCTCCTCTGCTCAATGTTGTTTTGTTTTTTTCCCGTGGAAAAGTCATAATTTTATTCATAATGACAAAATTACATTTTGTAGATGCTAAAAAGCATATGCATATGGCCTGTACCTGTTTTCACAGGATGCTGGGTAGAGAAAAAAGTAAAGTAAAAAATAAATAAATAAATAAATAATGTAAAAAATATTGACTACGGTGCTTTTCTCCCCTTCTTCTTTTCCACCTTACGCCAACCTCCAGTATTGGGAGTGGTCGTTACAATGGAAAGCTGATTTTCAGTGAGAGTGTCTTTGTCAGATTCAGATCCTTCTGATCCATGAGTTCGCTTGATGCCCGTTATTTCCATTCCTATTAGTTGAGATGTTTTATGCTGTGTTTGTTTGTTGGAGTCTTCCTCCTCCTTTAATGGGCTCTTCTGGTTCTTTTGATCCTCTGTTTCTACTTGGTATACTGTTGTTTCTGCATTTTCTACTTCTTCCTCTAGGGGGGTTGTACATTTCCATCCTTTTGGCTGTTTCTGTTGCTTCTTGTTCCATTTGGGGGTTTGCTTTGCTTTAGGACAGGCACTGTGGAGGTGTCGTGTTTGTAGACATCCACGGCATCAGAAAGCTGTTTTTTCATAATCTAGTGGTTGTGTCCACTGTGTATTATTGAAATTCAAATTAATACTATCTAGTAGTCCCTCACTGAGGTCTACCTTAACACATATCCTGGCGAATGTTAGAATCCCCCTTGAGATTCTATCCTCATAAGTTTTGAGGTATTTACCCAAAACATTCCCTATGGAGGTTAATACTTTGTGGTGCAAAAAATGTAACGGGAGGTTGTGCAGCCTGACCCACACTGGCATCTTTGATACCACCATTGTATTGGCGTCGAATTCTGGGAACCATGGGGTCATAAATAGTCCTGCATTGCCCCAGAACCATGGCCCCTTGTTGAGGATGTATTCTCTTTCTTGTTTTGTTCTGAATCTGACTATAAAAAAACCTTTGGGGCATAAGTAGATCTCACAGTCTGGTGACCAGGCCTCATATATCCATTGGTGTAAAACATCAGATTTTGGTAAGAACCCATTGAATCTACATATAAATGAATTGGAGTAAAGATATGTAAATAGGTTTTTTACCTCAGGCATGGCAATGGTGAGTGTAGGATTCTCATATTTTTGTTCTACTATGTAGGGCCCTGGAAGCTCCACTGGTGCTGCGGTTTTGACATGCGCTTTCCCTTTGCCTTTGACTACTTCCTTGAAGTAGCCTGTGCTTTTAGAGCTGGTTCTGACACTTCCTCCCCTCAAACGCAGGTTAATTATTATGGTTGTGTCTGCGTTGATGCCATAATCCTTCAGTGTAAGATTGTCATGTAGGCTATGACCTAAACATATTAGTTTTTGCCGATGTGCTGGAATACCTAGTCGGTTTTGGATCTTGTTTTTTAGCTCCTGGATCTTCCTTCCTTCGTAGATCCTCCAACAAACCGTCTTTCCTTCCAGTGTTTTAATGAATATTTGTATCGGATCCTCTTTTTTTGGGTGTGTGTCCATCTGCGGTGTTGTGGTATTTATTCCAACTGCCTGGATTTATCAAGTCTAGTTGTCCCATTGCTTTCTCACAGAGCTTCGTCCTGATCCAGCCTACTAGGTCGCCGCCGATCTGCTTGCCTGTCAGGCCTTTTGGGCATTTGAGTTCCATTTTTGTCAGATCTAGTGCGTGATCTGAGAGGGTCGGCAAAATTATTTGGGGTTTCCAAACTCCCGATAGCTCTACCCATGTTTTACCTTCCTCTGCGTTTTGGGGCTGTGATTCGGGGCAGAAGGGTGACTTGGCGCATGCAGGCCTCCAGATCTGGGCTTGGTGTGGGTCATTCGGTCTACTGAATGCCGGATCTGTCAGATCAAAGGTGGATCTGTAGATAATACTCCCTTCCATAGTAGGCAGGATCAACCCGGATCCATGCAATAGCCATGCAGGGGCAGCGTTGTCAAGCTCAGGTTTATGGCTAAGGTGCGCAAGGGGCGATCTGTCCCAGGTCTCAGAGCCGATAGCATATAGGTAAATGGATCTACCACAGTGATCTTGGTCATGGGGTTGAACAGTCGCTTTGGAGATGCCTGCAAAAACCCCCTCCGCCTCCTTCGAGTTCGCTTCTTCTCCGGTTTCCCCATGCCTCTTGCCTGAGAAATCAATCGTTATCTCATCGATTTTTTGTTTTGTATCAGCAGTCGGCCTCTCTAGGGGGAGGGTGAAAGTCACAGGCGTGGTAGATCTGGGTTTGTGACTTATCAAGTAGCTCAAGTTGCTGGCATTGAGATCCCCGCAGCTTCTCTCCGCTCCTCGGTACTTTGTTTTGTGTTCTTTCTTCCCCTTGCAACTCTTTCCACTCAAGGAAACAGGGACATCTACAAATCACTGTAGGACTCGAGCATTGGGTCTCGCTGCAATGAGTGAGGACGTAGCTCCGTCATTAGAATTGCTACTGGTCAGTGGCTCCGGTCCCATGTAGCTGAGGTGCAGTACGAGTGAGGACGTGTGGGAGTTCATGGCTCACTGCTCAATTTGATCCAGTGTTGTTTTGTTATCATAGAGTAATCATCAAAATTTGGGTGATATGCACACACATTTAAATACGGGTAGCATTCCTCAGAAAATAGAGGTGGCACTTTACAATGTTTTGTTGTTAGTTTGGTTTGCAATCTCCTCCTCCTAGTAGCATGGTTTTAGGGGACAAGTTATGTTCTCCCCTTTGATTTCCTTGTTACCCAATCTAGATATGTTAAATTTGGGGAAATTTTTTTCTAAAGAATGGTAAATGTTTCAAGCCCCCTCTATATTTTTTGAGTTGTGCCTAGTCTGAGAGCCCTATCGTTAATCACTATGGTTTACTTATGAATTATGCCCTTGGAAGCTAATAGTTGGAGTGCTCTCATGTTTTTGATGCCTCTCTTCATGTGAGTAGCAAAGTTATGGTTTCGAGGGGAAAGGGAAAGGCATTTTGGATTAGGTAGAAGAATTTGGTCAACTATAATAAGATCTTTGTCAGTTGCAAATTCAACATAGCCAAACAATGTCCACATTGACAATGGCAATGGAATTGCGTGTGGAACAAAGGCGTCAAATGTGTAGCTTTGAGGATGTGTTAGCTTCTCTTCAATCAGTCGGTGAACAATCTCCAAATCTATCTGAGCTAACTACATATTGCTCGTTCTTCCCCTGAGGTCTCGGTTAGTACTGCAAAAAATAACCTTCGTGATTTACATGACATGGCGCCTCCCATGGTGAAGGCAACATTGTGTAGTGATAATCCCTTTTTTCTAAAGTCTAGTTATAATGCATGTAACTAGAAATGTTCTCTTTGCAAGTATAGTCGTAGTAAGGTTTTGGTTTTTGATAGAACTCAAACAATGTTTCATATAAGACATCAATAGCCTAATCTACCTTTTTTATAATCATAGATGTATGGTTGTGTTCCCAAGTGTGGATTTTTAATATAAAATTTCTATATTAAGTTTAAAAAGAAATAATATACTCAATATAGGCTCTAACATGTCATTTATAAGATTTGAATTTGTGTGGGAAGTATAATAATTGTTCTTCCCAACTACTTAAGATAAACTCAATTAACATTTTTTTGTTAAATAGTGGGAAAATCTATCATAATTCAGTTTTCAAACCAACAATGAGGACAATCATCTTTGGGTGTTATCTGCGAATACAAACTTACTTATCATCATTATTTAAAGAAAACCATATCACCTAGAATGACGTGTTGGTGGTTTGTAAGGGGGAAGGCTTTCACTCTTGCCAGATGCCTTTAGATCTTGGGTCGTTAACATATTTTCTTATGTCCGAGGAAGACAAACTCTTAACTAAACAAAAATAATTTTATTATATTAGCTTTATAATAATTAAGAATAATAATTAATTGATGATTCGTAAAGGAAAGTTTTCACTCCTACTGGATGCCTCTATATCTTAGATCATTAAACTAGACAAACTCTTAACTAAACAAAAATAAGTTTCTTATATTAACCTTATAATAATTAAGAATAACAATTAATTCAAAAATAAAATCTATATCAATGGTATATTAAACTATTATAAAATACCCATGATGACGATTTTGAAGTTGAGAGTGGGCACTTAAATTTAGTGGTAGAGGAGAAACCCAAATAGATGAGGTTGTGTCACGCACATATATTATGACTATTATTCAAAGGTTTTTAATAATTCAGGGAAAGAATTTTGGGCTCTCTATTTGCACGTTCTGTACGGTCCATTTTATTTTTGAATATTAATGTTATTCCGAAAGGTGTGGTGCACCTTTTTAATATTAATGTTATTCTGAAAGGGTGTGATGTGCTTTTCTAAGATTAATGCTGTTCTCAAGGTTGTCGTGCTCTTTTTTTATTTGAGGATTATGCAAAAGTGATTAAAAAAGGATTTATAAAAAAATTGCAGCAAGGGAATTTAGTGGAAGGTATAAATAAATTATTTTTATAGAAATTAGTTGTGATCGTGTTTTTAAATGAATGCCAAAGTTTTTTATACAGTATGTATTTGTGTTTTACAATTAATGTGTATTCGAGTAATCATTTTAAAAACTTTATTGATCATTATTGTATTTAGGTGTTTCTTTAGATTTTTTAGTTTTGTAATATTATTTCAATTTTCATTTAATTTAAAAATATATATTTAAATTTTTATTTAATTTAAAAAATATATTTAAGATAAGAATAAATTATACCATTTTTTTAAAGGACGATTATTTTATTTTGTTTATTTATTTTTTTTTTTTAAGAAAAGTGCAATAATATCTATGGGGTGTAGATTAGTTGGTTTGAGTCAGGCTTAGTCTTTACAAGGTCTGAGGTTTAAACTTTACTAGGAAGGGTTTAAGATGGAAGCTGTTTTTGGGAGAATTAAACTATTCCAAGGGGCATACAAGTTCAAGTGAGCTTCACACAATCTTGGTGACAATATACCATTGTGGGTAGATCGTTCTTCCATCCAATAAATGGGGCAGATATAAGCCACTTTTAGGAGAATTAAACTATTCCAAAGGGCATACAAGCTCAAGTAAGCTTCACACAATCTTGGTGACAGTATAACACTGTAGGTAGATCGTTCTTCCATCTAATAAATGAGGTGATAATATACCACTGTGAGTAGATCGTTCTTCCATCCAATAAATAAGTTAACCTCAACCTAGTTAAAAAAAATAAAAATACAATAATGATTTCTCTCTTTAAATTTATAACTCTTAAATAACCAAACCCTAATCTATAATTAATGAAACTTTTGTTGAATTGAGGCTTCTGTGATCCATATCAAGTTATGAGAAGATTTTTCGGCGTAAATCACATTATGATACATTCGTCGACGCGTTTCGAACCAACGAGTGTGGTTCATCGTGAGGACAAGTTGAAGAATCAGATCATGGTTGCATGTTAAATAGGGAGAGCAGATCTTCCAATAGCTAAGTTTGACTTGGAAATGACTATATCGGACTGGGTAATTAGATCGGACTAACAGCTATATTTGACCATGAAACAACTAACTTTGACTAGACAATCGGACTCGACCAAGGGATAGGGACATGGACCAAAATTATATTTAATAAAATTATAATACTTTTATTAGATAAATTTATACAATGAATTAATACATATTATCATAATATATTCTAGTGTTCTGAATGTTAAAATAATAATTTTATGAATATTTCTTTTTAATACTATAATGTTAACTATACTTATAGTAAGAATAGATCTAGGGAATATTAATATTGATAATCAAGTAAAATGTTACTATATTTATGTTAATATATTAATAGCTATTCCTCAATATAATAGTATGGATTTATTACTCTTAATTTTCCTATAACTATAATACTAATATTATAAAATTAATTATTACTTTAAATTTATATTATTATTATTATTATTCTTATTTAATAATTAATAATAGTATTATTCTTATTGTTATTATTATTAATGGTTTGTATAACTTATTAATAGAGTTTATTAATTAAATATAAACTTAAAGCTATCTAATGAACACTTAATCTTTCTAATAAATTTTAGATTAATGATCATCTACAATAGAAAAAACTCATTAAGTTAGTTATAAAAGGGATCATCTAATAAATTTAAGGGAAAAATATGAGGGAAAATTCCTAAAAGACTAAAACCAAATAGCATGGATTTATTACTCTTAATATTCCTATAACTATAATACAAATATTATAAAATTAATTATTACTTTAAAATTATCCTAGTTAATAATTAATAATAGTATTATTCTTATTGTTATTATTATTAATGGTTTGTATAACTTTTTTTTTTTTTTTTTTTGAATAAGTCTACTTCTATTATTGATATAAATTTTTTTACAACGAGGCGGCAACCTCAAGAGGTCTAACCTGGAAAATGGCTTTCTCGCATGACAAATTTGGAAAATAATCCACTTAAGCAAGCATCAGATCCCCTAGATCTAGAACTATTACCAGAGCCTTTAAACCGGAACCACTTTAACAAAATGAAGACTGTATGGAATCCCAAAACTGCTTAACAGGGGTGATACTATTGACTCGAACTGTTGACATAGACAGAGACCAACTGAACTGAGACAGAAAACACCAGAGCATTTCCTTTGAACAGACACGATAATTTCAAAAAGAACGACAACCTGTTCAGGCATCATGAGCATTGGAGGGCGATTCTTCCACAATTGGATAGCCGAAACTTGAGAGGTCGTCCTCATCAGAGGGAAGGCCCTTTTCTTTTGGTGGACTCCCATCGCCTAGAGGATTTGAACGCGCCGCAGTAGGCTGGACTTGGAATGCAGAATTCTGTGGGATTTCACACTGTTGGCACTGATTCTGAGAGGTGCTTGGAAAGTCATCAATCCCCGGCTATGGTGGAGCGTGAGGAGAAGCCAAAACCATGCCTGTTGTGCCCTCACTTAACTGAATTGTAACTGTGGCTATGAAAGAATGATTGCTTAGCGTGCAGGGAATTTGAAAGCGGGCCGAGTGCTCATGAGTGTGATGGGAGCTCGAAGTTGCCACCCGTTTTCCCCTGCCTCGACCTCGCCCACATCTGGGAGCAGGATGACTCTCAGAGGAAGAGCCAGTGAATGTATCAGCTGAAGAGAACGAGGCATGGCGCAAAGGACGACCACAAACTCCACCCCTGCGGCAACCCATTCTTTGTCGCAGGATAGTCATGTTGCCCCGAGAGTAAAGCGCAGGAACAACAATGCTAAGGTGAACAGGGGAGATGGGAAGAGGACGATTTAACAAGATGGATGGAGAATTAAGAGAGAGGGAAGGCATACAGCTGAGGAGAATGCTGTAGGGGCAGTAGCGAACCAAGAAAACCATAAACGTAGTTGCTCCATTAGCCTGAATACCATGGAAGCCTGAAACCTCCACCAAACAGAGCATAGCACCTGCGAGGAGGCCTAAAATGCGAGAGAATGGAACAGAGCTGAAATGGATATGCGCCATTTGATTTGAGCAGGGGAGCCTGTGTAAAACGTCGAGCCTCATTAACTCTGTTTTGAATGAGCTCTCTGGAATATTGAATGCCAGCCGCAGATGAAGCCAGATGGCACAGGAAGTACTCCACGTGCCGACTGCTCCCACCGCCATCGTCCTGTTAGCTGTCCCGATCACCCGCATCCGGGAAATGGTTTGTATAACTTATTAATAGAGCTTATTATTTAAATAAAAACTTCAAGCTATCTAATGTACACTTAATCTTTCTAATAAAATTTTAGAAGACGAGCCAAAAGCTAAGGGGGGAAAACTGACTAGGAAGAAAGGGCAGGGATCCAGCAACTGCTAATCTTCCAGTCATCATCTCTATTAAGATTTCTCGGCCTTTTTTCAATCTCAATGGCTTCTCTAAATTTCGGTGATGAGACTGCGAAACCTTAGCAATAACTCGGGCCTCCTCAATACAAACATGATGCTTAGTCTTCTCGGCATGTTTTGCAAGAGTGAAAGACTGGGTCCTCCCATGTTTTAGGTCTGCTGAGTGCTCATTAATCCTCTGATTAATAGAGTGACTAGTCTCTCCAATGTAGGGGGTCCCACAGGAACAGGGAATAATATAGACACCTTTCATGTCCTTAGGGTCGATTGGATCCTTTACCGATCGGAGGGAATTACAAAGGGTGTTAAGGGGTCTAAAGGTCGAGGGAACATTATGCTTCTTAAGAATCCTTGCAATCTTATCAGTGGTCCCTTGGATAAAAGGTAGATGGACCCCTAAGACTCGATCTTTAGGGTCTTTCTTGACCAACGAATTCTTGTTGGCTTTAAGGAAAGCCCTCTGACCAAGGTGCCTACTATAACCGTTATTAACAAAGACATTAAGGAGATGGGCTTTCTCTTTATCGAGGTTCTTTTCATCAAATATTCTCAATGCACGAGTAGCAAGCATGTTGAAAATACATAACTTTTGAATAGGGAAATGATGAAAGCTAAAATATTGATGAAACTTATTTAATATCTAATTTAATATATTTTCTATTAAATAATTAATATAATAAACTTTTATTAATAACTATTCTATATTATATTAGCTTTTCACCATAAACATCCTAAAAACTCTAATGGGTGCTTAGGTCTTTAATCAATGGAAAGATTATAACATTACATACCCTTCCAAAAACATTCCCTCACTACTTATCCATAAATGTCAATTAGATATGACAAGTTATGCGGGGGTTATATGCAATAAAATGCCCACCCCTTTTTAAATACTTCATCCTATCCATAACCATAAATTAGATATATCAAGATATACAGGGTTATATGCAATAACATACCCACCCCTTTTTAAATACTTTATCCTCAAAGCATTAGATGAGACCAAGTAGTACCTGCAAACAATTAGTTTGCTACTTGAATATCCAACTAATTGTCCATGATCTTAATTAGTAATGATGCACAAGGTAGGAGGAAATTAGACAAAAGTCTAGATGTCTTTGGCTAAATGCGGGAGCCAAAAACACTGCATTTTTTTACAACAATCTAAAGATAAGAAGAGTGGGCAATCAAATAGATAAAATTCAAGTGGACAGAAAGGAAATAAAGGAGAGGGTGGAAATTAAAGAGGCAACTCACAACTACTTCAAAAACCTCCTATCAGCAGGGGACTAACAAGTAGACAACATAGATTTCCTTCAACAAATCAGCAGCAAAATCAACAAACAACAAAACAATGAACTTGAGAAAGAGGTGACAGATGAGGAAATAAGAGAGGCAACTTGGAGCATGCACCTGGACAAAGCTCTTGGGCCAGATGGCTTCACCATTGCCTTTTACAAGAATCACTGGGACATAATAAAAAAATATCTTGTAAGAATGATAAAAAACGTTTTCAAAAAAAAACAAATGGGAGAAAACACTAAAGCTTCTCATTTGGCCCTCATACCGAAAGAGTCAAACCCTATCTCCTTTGATAGATTCCGACCCATTTCTTTATGTAATTCCTCCTATAAAATCACCACAAAATTTTTGGCGAATAGACTAAAAAAAATCCTCCCTGTGTGTCATTTTTGAAAACCAAGGTGGTTTTGTCCCCAAAAGGTAGATAACAAACAATGTTATTCTTGTTCAGGAAGCCATTCATAGCAACATCTTCAGAAATGAAAAGGGTATGGTTATCAAGCTTGACATGGCCAACGCTTTTGACAGAGCTAGCCATCAATACCTTGTGGCTGTTCTACAAAAGTTCGGCATCTCTCACAAGTTCATAGAGGTTATTATGGGCTGCATCTCCAATCCTTGGACAGCTTCGCTGATTAATGGAAGGCCTAGCAGATACTTCGGCAGTTCCAGAGGGTTGAGGCAAGGATGCCCGCTCTCTTCGTTCCTCTATATCCTAATGGCATAAACTTTAAGTATTCAGCTTGAAAGCCAAAGAAAAAAAAGGGAAATCACCGGCATTCGAATAGCCATATGGGTTAAAGAAATTAATCATTCGATTTTTACCGATGATACTCTTCTCATTGGGGGCACCTTTAGCATTATTGCAAGTAGGTTAAAAAAAACCTTAGATGATTTTCTTGCTGTTTCAAGAGGCCTTTTAAATAATAAAAAATGTAGAATCTACACTTGGAATGTGTCAATAAATATAATGCAGAGAATATCTCAAATTATGGATATTCCGGTTCAGCGACAATGGGGTCATTTCACATATCTTGGACTACCACTGGCAAAAGAAGTGGTTAAGATAGAAGTTTGGAACAAACAAATCGAAAAAATAAGGGGAAAAATCCAAAGTTGGGGGATGATGTGGTTAAATCTTGCAGGTAGAACTATTCTAATTAAAGCTCTCCTCACAACGCTACCAATCTATCAGTATGCCATAATTTTGGCATCAGCTAGCATACACAAGCAAATGGAGATAATCACAAGAGGATTTCTTTGGCAAGGAGGGAAACAAGATTCCAAAAAGTTCAGTCTTGTTCGTTGGGATCAAGTGACCCTACCTTTCAAAAAAGGAGGTATCTCAATCAGAACCCCAAGTTCTACAAATAAGGCTCTTGGCATCAAGCTTGTTTAGCGACTGCTAAACGGGAAGGATCACTAGTGGGCCGAAGCTCTGTCAAAAAAATATCTCAATGGTCAGCTTTCAAGGATGCTCATTGAAACAATCTCTGATCGTCCTTGTACATAAGTGTGGAAACTCATAAAAAAAATAATTCCTCAAATCAGAGAAAGTATCTCTAAGAATCCGGGGAATGGGAAAGACACAACCATTTGGATGGATAGAATAATGGGTGCAGCTGCCTTGAACCAACATTATCACTTAAGAGGTCTGAAAGAGTGGATGGAAGATAAAGGGATAAATTCCCTATACGCTATATCTGAATGGGAACAAAACAAGTGGATCGCTTGGAGAGAGATGCCTCTTCCTTTCAGATTGAAAACTAAGTGGGAAGAGCTGAAGTCTATTCTTGCTGGAGCTACTCCTTTAAATAAGAACACCCTGGACAACTATATATCGGACCCAAGTGGAGGAAATTTCACAGTCAAATTTGGCTACAATTTTCTCCAAAGTTACAACAATCTTGAAAATTGGAGCCTCTGGTCAGCCGTATGGAATAACAAATGCCTTCCCAAAATCAAAATTTTCACCTGGACTCTTTTGAAAGGTAAAATCCTCACAGCTGAAAACTTAAGGAAAAAAGGCATCCATGGGCCCTCTGTTTGTGTCTTGTGTTGAAAAGATGAAGAAAGTATTCAACACCTCTTCTTAAAGTGTGTCATGGAAAGACATTGCTAGAATCAACTCATCAGTCCTCTGGAGATGAATATTTACACCTTTGATCAGCTCTCAACTATAAACAAGAATTGGGTGCAAAGCTACCCATACGCAAAAAAAATAAAATCTCTATAATTCGCATTTGGAAGTGTCTCCCCTCTTCCCTTTACTGGCAAATTTGGCTAGCAAGGAACAATTGCATCTTTAAAGGCCAAAAGCCAGACTCAGCGTCCATATTAGCCAAAACTTGGGCTCTAGTTGCGGAGATGATTAGCGCTAATGGAGTTTCAATCAAGGATCAAAATAGCTGGCAGCATGAAGAAAAAGAATGGTACAAGAAAGCCCTCCCTGAAGGTGTTACAAGGATGCATCCCTCAATGAAGATGCGAGGAAATCCTAGAGATTGGAAGCTCAGGGGAAATGAAAAGGAGATAGAAAATTGGATCAAAATTGAAAACAATAACATCCTTTTCTTTGATGGAGCATCAAAGAATAACCTTGGTAGAGCAGGGGCAGGTGGAGTAATTCTTAATCAGAAAGGCGAAATCATATCCTCTTATGAATGGGGGCTTGGGACTATGTCAAACAATAAGGAGGAGGCCTACAGCCTACTAATGGGCATCATCATCCTCAACAAACTTCATGTTAAAGATACAATTATTATTGGGGATTCAAAAATAATTATTGCTACTATGGTAGCAGGCAGAGAATTTCAAAATCAGGCACTAAAAAAAATAAGACAAAGAATTTTGGACATCACCAAAATGCTGGGAAATGTTGTCTACAAGCATGTATTGAGACTACACAACCAAAAAGTAGACATACTCGCCAATAAGGATGTGGAAAGGAGAGCTGGGTTGGTAAAAGAAAACTAAGTGATTTATGAAAATATAATTCCTTAAGCTGTCAGCTCAGCTGGACTGGAGCAAGGTACATTGCACAATCAATCAACTTAAGCAAAAAGAGACAAAGGCTCCTATGAAGAATAAGAATGTGAATTTCCATCACATGACTGATAAAAAGATCTCAGACAATCCTCCTAGTGTAGCGAGGAAAATCCAGATCAGAAGGAATGACCGGCACAAGGATTCGTTTAAGAGAGAAATCCGTCTCAGGAACTAGCATGAGGCCGATGAAAGTCAAAACAGCAGCGACAGAGCCCATCTCTTTCTGTACATCAAGCTGGGTATTGATGGCGCTATGGGGAACTCTATCGAGAAAACAGAGCAGACTCACGAGACTTGCTTGCTCAGCCAAGTCTATAAGAAGCAGCCTCAGTGCAAAATTCTCCATCAGCAGATCCATATCAGTGTTGATAAGGTGAGAGAGCATTGTTGTAGAAAAGTGCGCGGGATCATTCAGACCATTGAAGTGAGTGAGTGGAGAAAAGCTATTAGCAACATCGTTGGTCATGAGTTGAGGAGGGGTAAGTATAAGTTAATTTCCTTCAATAGAGATTCTTCTGATAATATTTTGTCTGTCTTGTATTGGGTTTGGTTATGCAGCTTATCCTTTATGATCAGAGATATTCGGCCTCTTTTCCTTAGGCAGCTCACTCCTACTTTGCCTGGGCGCTCTGTCTTCCCTAATATGTCCCGCCCTCAGTTGTCAACAACCCATCTCTCTACCCAGCTTAATCAGTGTATTCCTCTCTTGTTCCTCGCTTTCTTTCCTCTCTATCATCTCATTCGGGTCCCTGAATTACTCCTTTTTATCTGTGATTCATGCTTGTTATACCATTGGCCGCATCTCGCTGTTCCCATCAGTCTCCACAGGAGTTTAATCAGTAGGAAGTCACAGAACACTGGCACTGCAAACCTCTCTTCGCATTTGTCCACCACTCAGAAGCAGACCTACCCCGCCTACAGTGCCAGTGAGAGAATTCAAAACTATTGGTATCTCAAAAGGAGTCCATTAAAAGGGAAAAATAGAGGCAATAGAATAAGTGTTGTAGCTTATTACTATAGCAAGAAGAGAAGGAGCCATTAGAGGAATAGTGAGCAAAAGAGTAGCACAGACATTAGGCCTCTCAAAATGTCTTGCAATCCCTTAGAAAAGGTAGAGAAAAATGACAGCTGTGCTGTGTGTCACGCCAACAGGTTCACGATCGGTCGTTTCATCCAAACGCTTAAAGACCCTCGCTCTAAAATGAAGAGTGTGAATAATTACAAGCAACTGGAAATAGAGAAACAAAAAGCCGCGTCAAAGAATTGAAAGACAAGTGCAAGCATCTCGAAGATGCCGTGGACTACATAAATTCGTTAAACCAAAGTGAGTAGGGGGAAACCTCTTCTAGATACAACAAAAAGAAGGGGAAATACCCCGAGGAATCTGTTAACCAATTCTGGTGATCTACTTGCTTCCTTCCCTTTAAATGCTCTGTGAGTTTCGTTTGCTGCTCGATCAATATGTTCATCGATATAAGTATTCCCTTCATCAGTTGTTTAGAAACAAGATCTATAAATTTGTTGAGGTAGGGACTGCGCTCCCATTTTGCACCTCCAAATTAGATCTTTTGCAGTTGCTTTGTAATAGGACCTAATCCTACTTTTCTCTTTTATAATATATAAGTATCTGATCTTGTTAAAAAAAATGATGCAGAAGGCCATCTTATTCCATAATTCTTCTTCTTTTGAATCTAGGTATATCCATAACTATGCCATTTGCTTTTGTGAAAGTGAGGGTGTAGGACACATGGTTGGGAAGTTCTTTGCTAACTAGATTTCATTTGTTTATGGTGAAGTAGAGGTTGATATGACTCTCCTTCTTTTAGTCTCAAATTGCTTATTATTATGGTTTCAAAAACTATACCTTCAACCTATTTATTTGAAAAAAAAAATTGTAAAGTGGAAGATAATTATGGAAGAAAAGTAAGGAGATCCATTTTTTTTTTAAAGAATTGGTAAAAAAAAATTATTAATAGAGAAAGATTTACATTGCGAACAAATGTCATGATTCTATGATATGCCTAATGATTCCATGTGAGAACAATTGTCATGATTTTCTTGTCATTTGGACAATGTCTTAAATATACTATGTTAACTTTTTTGTTTTGTATTGTAATGTCATACAATCTTTCTCTACCATAATTTCATAAAATTGTTCTATATATTAAAATAAAACGAGCCTTAAGATTATAATAAATTTGATCCAAGAATAAAATTAACTTAGATCCTTCTTAACTCGGGATCTATCAAGTGGCTAGAGGGATCAAATCTCTTTTCACTTTACAATAAGTTTATATGTTAAGAGATTTATCAAGTGGCTAGAGGGATCAAATCTCTTTTCACTTTACAATAAGTTTATATGTTAAGAGATTTAAACCCTTGGGCACTTGGTAGAATTAAGATGAATCTAGGTTAGTTTTAAAAATAATATAAATTTTTTATTTTTATTTCATGTCTCAAATATACTTAAAAGCATCAGTGTTTTGTTTGCTAATTTTTTATTTTATAAATTAATATAAATTATAATATATTAATAGTAATTTATTTTGAAAAATAAAAATTTAATAAAAAAATATTTGTTATCTTTTAAATTATTAATTATTAATTGTTGGAATTTAAACTTGTAAATTAATATAAATTAATTATTATTTTAAACTTAATTCTCCCTAGTTTAACTAATAGAGGAAATGACTTTTGACCAGAATCTTGCGATACAATTTCTAGCAAGATTGTGATTTCTTGGAGTTTAAAATACACATTTGAATGCATAAATAGATTGGTGCACCCTAAAAAACACTTGAGATACTTTTCTATATATTATTTACTATAATATATATATATATATATATATATATATATATATATATAGTTTAATGGAAACATATTTTGTATAATAAATTTATTACTATGTAAAATTTGATGGTCAAATTTAACTATCCTATATTAATATTAGTTATTTTTTATTAATCTTAATTGATTTTAAAAATATTATTAAATTATGAATTTTTTAATTTCTATTAAATTAAATATTATATATAAATATCACTTGAATCTATAACTTATTAAACCATTCATTTTTAGTTGTTGGATTTAATTGTGTTAAAGTAGTTTTTGGGAAAAGTGTTATTGCTTATTGTTTTGTACTTTATATTTATTTAATCTATTAGTTTTTGCCCATGGTTTTGTTAGAGCCCATGGTTTTGTACTTTATATTTATCCAATTTATTATTTTTTAAAATAAAGATGGTAAAATGAGGATGGATATCAATGTTTAAGAATCTTATTATATTGTAAATTTATTATAAATATTAAATTTTTATGTGTTTATTAACTAAATTTAAATATAGTTATGGAAATATTATTTTACACCATTACATTTCTCTATACCTTTTTGCTTTTAAATTTAAATTAAAAAATATAATAAAATTAAATAAAAACAAAATATTATAAAATATTTAAAATATATTGATATACAATTTTTCTTACACTATGTATACAACCTACACATCTCTTCCATAATAAATTATTGAGCACTTCCACAAAATAATATTGCACGCGGTCGTGTAGCCCAAGTGGTTGAATAGACGGCTTACCGTCTCCCCACCCGGGATCGATTCTCGGTGCATGTTGGCTGCTCCGCAACATATTGTTCGCCATTCTGCTTCGCTACTCCGGCAGCTAGATATAAAAAATATAAAAATAAAAATAAAAATATATTTATCTATTTCCAATTTCAAGTTTTAAGGTAGAAAAACCTATTCATCACTAATATCTAACTATGTGATACTTATTGAAAATATTTATATTTTTTTACCAAATTGTCGGTGATGTATTTATAAGTGCAACTTGGATATTTACACTCTGAACATGAAAGAGTCATCTTCCTTTGATACAACATGCTTATCCATTTGTTTTCCCATATTTTACTATGAACCTGAAAGAGTGATCTTCCTTTGATGCAACATCCTTATTCATTTGTTTTACCAGATGGTTAAAAATAATGTTTCAAAATTTTCTATATTGAGTTTATTTCTGCCGTCAAGATTGCACCACGAATCATATGCCTTATCCTTAAACCCAACTCCATAAAGACGATGGATCTTTTGTAATATTAAAGTTAATCCAATAATCTCTAGGCTCCTCTTGTCCATAAAAAGGTGGGAGAGATTTATTCAAATTGAAAACGCATGAAGAATTTGAATTGTTAATGGCTCGGGGGCAATGGAAGGAAGGAATTTAACTATTTAAGTAGTTTGGCTATAAAAATATACTAGCATTTGCACCACATGTTACAAAAGAAACGTCGTAAGGCAATGATATAAGAAACAATAGCATAGAAGGAATGAACTTTTTCAAATATATTTTATAATTATGATAGACAACGCTTCATGATTTATTGACCCTCACGCTCTGTGAACTGCTCCATAACTGTGTAGTTATGTATTTATGAACTCTATTTACAAATGAGACCTTTTGCGGATATAAATGATGTGGGTAAAATAAAGATTCTTTATTAATATAAAGTAATAATAGAACTTGTCAAAGGTCCAAACAGTGAAACATGGTAAAACTCATATTTAAAAAAATTTCATTTACATTACAGTATGTATTACAACGGATATGACATTTACATGTTAACTATTCACTACATGCCTTGGAACCGGGCAATACAGGTTATTTGCTTGTGTCAACCTTTACGGATTGAGTACTGCCCATGTGACTAGCATATACACAACGTGTGTGGTTTACAATTATCATCTCCCTTCTTTACCCAGTTGTCTACCTTATCCCTTATGAAGATTTTTACCGATTATGTATTTATTTTCCTGCCCTGCCATGGTACGTGGCACGAGCAACAGTTAAGCTCCTCGAACTCAACATTGCATCAACGGAGGAGAAAAGGTGTGAGGATCCTACGGTCAGAGTTTGTCTTAAGTCGGGTTCAAGCTATCTCTCGGTTGTTTGGTCTCATTTTCGATCTTCGTTCCTGGGACTCCGTTCTGCCTTTCTCCATGCCTTCCGTGGCGCTGGTTCTGCCTTCGGCTCAGGGCCGTGGACTCGATGCATGGACTCCACTGCAAGGTCACAGGTTTACCCCCGCGTTGCAACTTCCTGGTGAAGGCAAAGTAACCCAGTTAAGTTGATTGACCTTAGGTACAATTTCCTTTTGTTGTTTTCATCGTTTCCCTTTCTCATTGCTAAGCAGCTGTGGTGATTTCTACAGGTTCTTCTCCAGAGGATCCAGGTTACTTTTCAAAGCAGAGAATTGTGCTTCCAGCCAAATTCCTCCGCTCACCATTTCTCGGGTAAGCAACTACCACAGTTTCTTGGTTGTTTGGAACTGGATGGTTCGTCTCTTAAGGCATTCTGCCTCTTAGCTCTTAGATTTCCAAAGTTGAATGTATGGGAAGTGGTGAAGGTCGAACAGCTCTACGCTGTTGCTGGGTACTAAGTTTACTGTTCGGTACACCAAGATGTTAAATTATCTAAGAAATGCACTCTGTTTTTGTATAGCATGGTTTTCTATTTTAGGCGTGCAACCAAGGGTTTTTGCTTGCTTAATTCAACACCATGCCTACTCTGGTGCATTATTTGTACTCTGGTATTATTGTTTGATTACCTTATTTGATATTAATCCTGTGCCGAGAATAGAAAATTTGATGTTAAAGAATACCAATAAGGTTCATTTAAGCTACTTGACTGAAAGAATCAATTTGTTACCGGTTCACCATTCTGAATACTAAGTATTCTTTTATTTTGCTGCTGTTTCACATCAGTTAAAGCTTCATATGAGAGTGTTATATGTTTTCTTCCTTCGATGCTGAGGGTTTCTCTTACTACAATGGGTTCATAGAGTTTCTTGTATTTGTCGGGTCAAATGTAAATGTGATCTCCTGATCGTTTTGGGTTGAATCGGTTCCAGGCTATGGGTTGTTGACCCTCGATCCTTCCGAGTCTTTTGGTGAATATGTACAACTTCTTTCTTTGTTGATGAGACACCAGTAATTACTGGTTATGCACTGCTGTTACTGAGTCGTTTTAGTTCCGCGCTTGTTTCCTCAGGAGTTGATTTTGTGAATCTTTAATTATATTATCTGGATAGGTATCTGTTTAGTGTTCGTAATACTCTGCTATCGTGCAGAGTTGCATTGTCTAGCATGGTGGCTCGGCCCTTAAATTCGGGCAGTCTTTTGGAAACTATTGTCACAGAAGAGGTTATTATACTTGCTTAGGGTTTGTCACGATAAGTATTGATACATCCTTTGTTCAAGTCTCAGGTCTTTCTCTCTATAATACTAATCTCTGACTATTATTTTTTTAAGAGTTCACACAGTGTAAAGCTAGCCTCATGCCCGCTTGTATTTCAATTTTTTAAGTTTTTCCTTAAACCATAAAAGACAATTCCATAAATTATTATTTTCTTTGGAAATCTATATAGATTAACTGCACTCAATCCTATATAACTAGGAAGAATACTATACAGAGCAACAAAATTTTAATCCTAAATACCATTGAAAAATCTACACCGAGTAACAGAATTTAATCCTAAATAACATTGAAGGGAAATTAGTAATTTCCTATTCCTGCATTTCCTGTAAGGTTCTCTTTCCATACTTTGCAAACACAAAAGTAAGCTTTAAATCCAGATAATACTTCTAGTATAAAATAATAACTACGTAGAATTACAATCGTTAGAGCAGCAAAATCGAGGTATTTTGTACAAGCAGAGAAGCGGACAATGCTTTCTGGTCTTCTGAGAGCTCTACAAGTTTATAAAGTGAGGCCAACGAGGCTATGTCAATTGAGCAAGAGACTGCGGCAAACTGCTCCAAGGGATCAACAACACAACCTTCCAGTTGAGCAAGAGACAAGGATGTGTCAGCTGAGCAAGAGACTGCGGCAAACTGCTCCAAGGGATCAACAACGCATCCTTCCAGGGTAAGGTTGGTTAGCGGGACAACGAAAGGGGAATACTTTTAACTGAAACTGTATCGTCCTCCTTTCGTGGCCTAGTATGAACCGTCCCAATCTTGGCCAAGAACTCACAACTACAAAACCAAGTTGTGAGAACCGTCCCAATCTCGGCCGAGAACTCCCAACTGCAAAACCAGGTTGTGAAAAGCCCACAGATCCAAATACACAGCAAAGCCATTGCCAACATCAACAAATTTTTTCCAATACTTCAACCCACAGGGCAACAACAATCTTTCAATGAATGGTAGGCGCAAAGCATTTAGTTTAAAAAAGAAGTCCGTGAATTGTTACATACCACTCCTCAACCAATTTGTAACTATTTCCAACAAATTTGTAACTATTTTGATCGAACGGTTGAAGTTTTTGTGATCGTCTAACATTTCATCTTATGGTGCACAAGAATGATAGGTAGGCAAAAAGGGGAGTGGATTTCAGAGGGAATGCCTTACAGCGTAAATATGAGTAAGTATGTTAAAAGGTATAAAAATATGTTGATAAGATTTTTAAATTGAAAAAGTTGTATTTTAATTTTTTAATGAAGCAAATAGCAATTGAGACATTAATTTTTTTTCTTAAGTTTATAATATGTAAGTATATTATAGTTGCTTAACAAAAGCATTCTCGAATGTTATTTTTTTTTTGACAATAATGGTTAGATTTTATTTAAGATTCGGAAAAACAGCTGCCGAGGGCTTTAACAGGGCTACTTTGTGTTTCCTTGTTACAGATTTTGCTTTCGTTTTGATAGGAGGCGAGGAGAGTACATTTAGCTTCTGATAAGTACGCTGATGGGATTACACTGTGTTTGCAGATAATGGCTTGAATATGTGCTTGATCTGGTTTCAGAGTGGCGTCTTGATTTTCCGCTACGTTTGCTTGCCGTGTCTTAGCTCTGCTTCCTAGCTTGCAGAGAGGAGACCCATCGCACCAGACTTTCATTGCCGAGTCTTCCAATAGCTCATTGCTTGTTTTCTTTTGGTTTGTCTGGTGGATTCTTACTTTGTGCTCAAGTTTTCCAAGTGAGGTGTCAACATTGCTGGCATTGCTTGCCGTTTCATCATAAATTGTAGCAGAGGCCTTTCTGCTATCTAAACTAGCCTTGATGTAGCCCTCGTGAACCCCCCAACACCTACCCAACTGATTGCAGAATGACGCAGCAATGAATTCCAACAGAGAGTAGAGAGCGAAAATGATGGGGTTGCGTTCTGATTTTTTCCTTGTAGATGAGTCCGAGTCTCCTAACAGCTACCAGCTCATTTTGGTCTGGTCCTGAAGCTCTGGGTATTGGAGAGTAATCTGAAATAGAGGATTGCTCAGAGGAATAGAGGCCTAGTCTTCTCCAGAATTATGGAATGTTGCAGTTCGATTCAATATCATTTACTAACAGTGATCTCCTGCTCCGGAGAGAGCCTAGATTGGCTTCCAAGTCTGCTTGTGAGTTTAACTTCCTCAGAATATGAAAGAAGGAGATTTTGTGAAACTTGGGAAATACTAGCCTGATTTTTTTGAGTGTGGAGGCTAATTGTACCTGAGAAGGGTTCTTTTGAGAGTTCATAGCCTAGATAATTAGTCTAGAGTCTCCAAAGACTGAGATGGATAGGAAATTCCTCTTGATAGCCAGATTTAGACCCTGCCACAGAGCAAGAGCCTCCGCTCTGTTGTTTGTTTCATGGCCCAAACCCCATGCAAAACGCAGCTCAGTTGAGCCTCCAGGACTCAAGATAACTCCACCGCCACACGCTGCTCCTGGGTTACCTTTAGAGATCCCATCAAATAAAAGGCAATGATCATCCAGAGTTGATTTCCATTTAATGAATTCCTGTTCTTCCAGACGAATTTCCCAATGAGAAAAGGCTTTTGCAGGAGGAATGGGTCTATCCTGATGGTTTGGAACTAGCTCTTTTAGCCATTGATCTTCCTCGCTGTCCAGAATCATACCATTTCTTATGGCGGGTTTGGCTTCTAAGGCCTCACCCAACAGAGCTTTGATTTTAGTGATAATTCTGACAGGATTAGAACTCTCCTCCTTGAACATTATCTTGTGTTGGCATTTTGGCACCAGTGTGGCACTATGGCACAGGTGTTGTCCTTGATGGCAACTCACTTTGGTAACCGATCTCAGTTCAGGGGCTCAGAATGAAGGAAATCTTGTATACGCATGTTCACCTTGCCGAAGACGCGTATACACGCGGCTTATACGTTCAGAAGTCGCGTATGCGTATACACGTACTTTTATGCACATAAAAGCGCGTACATGGTGGGAAACTTATTTTTGGTCCGTGGTTGTTAGTCCTTGGAATTTGAACCTATGGTTTTGGACCATGGTATCTCGTCAGAAGTGTTGACCCCAGGTTTTGGGCCCTTGGTATTGGTTTATTATGGTTTTGGACCGTGGTATTGTGGAAGGGCTAAAACTATAAAAGAGGGAGGAGATCATGTGGCAAAGTATCATCTGATTTATTGAATATATGATATCGTGCTAGATATGGAATATTGGTGATTGGGTTATGGTGCAGATCTAGATCTGAATGAAGGAGGAACTTGAGCGCGAGAAGGATAAGGACTATTGATGGATCAAAATCTCAAGGCTTGAACATTGGTATCTCTGTATGATTTTGATCTGTTATATGTGGCGCACTCTTGATCTATAAATCTGGGTTAACTAATGTCTGAATGTTTAAAAGAATAAATTATTCTTTATAGATATGTACGCAGGTTCAGTGAAGTTCAGGTGCATATACACGCTTTTTCTGTGAATAAAAGGAGCGTATACGCAGGTTGGTTGTGGTACAAAAGCGTATACACGCAGATTGATGAATAGTGAAGTAGCGTACATATCTTGATTTATGTTGTAGCTGCTTCTGTTTTATTGCTGCAGTGTTCTGGGTTTAGAATTAGTGTTTGATTACAGTTACTGTGTTCTGGGTACAGCTGACAGAGAAGTGTTTATCTGATTCAGTTTTTGATTGGTGAAAAGGGTTTGGTTGATGCAGAAATACTTGATGTTGATTGATATTACTTGTGGATCCAGTCTGAAAATTAATGAAATGAGGTCCCTGAAAGAAGAGAGAAGGTTGCAGCCTTCTGCAGGCAGGAGCTTGCGTACTAGTATCTCAAGCTAGTACAAGAACTAAGGGGGTTGGAGCTCCCTTCCAGGAAAGCTGGAGAACGAGAGAGAGTTGTAGCTCTCTGCAGGTTGCAGCCTGCGTACTGGTAAAGACTGCACCAGTGCAAAACATTGTAAAGAGAAGTCTCTAATAAAAAAGAAGATAGAGACGATTTGCAGCAGGGGGTTTTCACCCACATTGGGTTTCCTCCTTATATCTCGTGTTCATGTGTGTGACTGTCTTCTGCTCTGTTTCACTGGTTCTAGTATTGTTTATTTGCTTCTGATTCACAGATTAATAACTGACATCTGAAAGATAAATCAAATTATAAGTTTGCTTTATATACGTTGTTTTCTTTATCTGAAGTTGCGTATATACGCAGTTTTTATTAACTGAAGTAGCGTATATTATCTAAAAGTGAAAAAGGAAATATTTGTCTTGATAATACTGATTCACCCCCCCTCTCAGTATTATTTCCAACAATTGGTATTAGAGCAGGTACTTCTAAAGAAGCTTGATCGCTTGAAGGTAGATCTTTCATCATGAGCAACTACGAGAGGGAAGCATCAATTAGGCCACCGGTTTTTGATGGGACAAACTTCATATATTCGAAGGTAAGAGTTACTTCCTATCTTCAATCTTTGGGTACAAAAGTCCGGGACATCATAGAAACAGGGTATACTTTGCCATCAGCTACCCCTACAGATCCATCTGAGAAGAAGAAATATGAAACAAATGCAAAGGCGGTCAATACTCTTCTAGGATGTCTATCTCAATCAGAATTCATGAAAGTTATGCAGTTAAAATCAACAAAAGAAATATGGGACAAGATTGTTCTAAGATATGAAGGAGATGATCAGGTAAAACAAGCAAAACTTCAAACCCTCAAGATTCAGTATGAAAATCTCAAGATGTATAATGACGAAAGTGTGGCTAACTATTTTCTTCGTGTAGATGAGATTGTTAATTGCATGAAAAACTTGGGAGAAGAAATAAAAGAGGTTGTTGTGGTTGAAAAAGTTTTAAGATCTTTGTCACCTAGGTTCGAATCTAAAGTTTCTGCAATTGAAGAAAAGGAGAATCTACAAAGTCTTAAAATGTCACAACTGCACGGAATTCTTACTGCTTATGAAATGAGAAAAGGAGGTCCATCAGACAGGAGAGAAGCTGCCTTCAAGGCTTCAGGCAAAGGAGAATACTATGAATGAGGACAAGTGTCAGAAGAAGAAGAAGAATCAAATTTTTTCAAAAATCTTCAAAGGGGTGCCCGACGATTTCGAGGTAAGTTACCTTTCAAGTGCTTTGCTTGTGGAAGAGTAGGTCACTATGCTGCCAAATGTCCTCATAAGGATAAGATTGACAAGGGAAAGGAACCTGTTAGATGGAACAAGAAACAGAAAGCAAATAAGAAAAGCTATTACACTCATGAAGATAGTGATGGTCTTTCAAATAGTGACGAAGATGAACGAGGTAATGAATATAAACTTTAATGGCTTTTGAAGATGATGACTACATGGATGCTATAGATGTAGAAGGTTTTTTTGAAGATATGACTAATCTAAAAATCTGCTTAGAAGAGAAAAATGCAATTATTGATTCTCTACAATGTCAACTGGCTGAAAGGGAAAAACATCTTGAAAAATTGGAATGTGAAATTGTTTGTCTTAGAAAGGAGATTGAGAAAACAAAAGCTATTAATCTTAAATTTGTTAAAGGATCTGAAACTCTGGACGAGATTATCAATGTGCAGCGTTCTCCACTAATCAAGACAGGTCTGGGATATAATGAAGAAAGATCTCAAGCTTCTACCTCCAAAAGTTATCTTGATGCAGCAAGGAGGAGCGAGCAAAGGTATAATAGAAATCATCAGATAAATCAGGGACAATTTACCTCAAGAACGAATAAAGATTATCAAGAAAATCGGGGACAAGCTACCTTAAGGACAAACAGAAGCTACAATCAGCCACATGTAAAATCTTCCCAATTTGCCTCAAGAATGGATGTCAGTAGAAACTACAATTGGTTGGATGATAGATTTGATAATCACAGGAGTTTCTTCAATGGCCAATGTTTCTCTTGCAATAATTTTGGTCACAAAGCAGCTCAATGTGTTTCCTATAAGACAATCATGACTAGAGAAGCTCAAAAACAAAGGAATATGACTGGAATCACGAAAAGGACCTATAACAACTTTTCAGCCCTTGAAAATGAAGTTGAATGTTCTATTTGTAATAACTTTGGTCATGAAGATTCTGAATGCAGGAGCAGGTTTTGGAAGACAACTCAGAAGGAACATACCTCAAGTGCCAGAACATGGAGAATGAAGGAACCACAACTAGAAAGATGTGGGATAGCTCTCTATGCAGAAGGATAGGAAAATCTATGGTATATCGACAGCGGATGTTCGAAGCATATGACAGGGGATAAAGAAAAACTTGAATCATATACTGCATTAGAAAAGGGAAAGAAGGTGTCTTTTGGAAACGATACCCCTGCAGCCATAAAAGGAAAAGGCACTGCTCAGTTGAAAGAACAGGTCAAAGCTGGAAATGTTTTGTATGTTGATGGCTTGAAGCATAATCTACTAAGTGTTAGTCAGACGTGCGATCAAGGAACCGAAGTAATATTTCGATCAAATGGATGTAGTGTTCGTGATCTTGATACAGGAAAAACAATGATCAAAGGCAGAAGAACTCCAAATAATCTATACATATTTGAAGAAGGACAACAACAATGCTATTTGAGCAAGGATGATGAACACTAGTTATGGCACCGGAGGTTGGGGCATCTAAGCTTTTCACAAATAAGGAAAGCATGCAAATACCAGGCAGTTCGTGGTCTTCCAGATATCAAAATACCAGACAACACCATATGCAAATCATGTCAGTTTGGTAAGCAAACCAGAGCTAACTTTCCTGAGAAAGAAGGTTCAGCTAGTAGGCCTCTTGAGCTAGTCCATACAGATGTATGTGGTCCATTTAGGACACCTTGAGGAGAAGAATACTTGATATTATTCATTGACGACTTCTCCAGGTTTGTTTGGTTAGGACTTATGAAGCACAAAGACGAAGCATTCGAAAAATTCAAATCCTTTAAAGCCTTGGCTGAAAATGAATCAGATTACAAAATTAAGTGCCTCAGGTTCGACAGAGGTGGGGAGTTTACCTCAGATGAATTTTTCGATTTCTGTGAAGAACATGGAATAAGAAGGGAACTCTCTACGGCTAGGACTCCTCAGCAAAATGGAGTGGTGGAAAGGATGAACAGAACAGTCCAACAAATGGCTCGTGCTATGCTTGAGGAGTCTGGAACTCTCGCAACCTTCTGGGGTGAAGCTGCATATGCTCTGGTTGTTATTCTCAAAAAAACAAATGTCCGAGTGAACAACACTCAAACTCCTCATGAGCTCTGGTATGGTGAGACTCCTTCGGTAAAGCATTTCAAAATTTTTGGGAGCAAATGCTATATTAGGAATACTGATGAGCAGCTTGGCAAACTTGAACCTAGAGCAGATGAAGGCATTCTCCTTGGTTATTCTCCTCACAACAAAGAATATAAGTGTTACAATAAAAGACTTGGAAAAATTGTTGACAACATTGATGTAGTGGTTGATGAAAAAGGATACATCCCTAGGCAAGTAAATCATGAAGATATCGATGAGGATGAAGACTACTCTCCAAATCAGACAAATGATGAAGAAGAACCTCAAGAGGCACTAGAGGGACAGACAAGGATAGAAGAGAAGACTCCATCCAGGTACGTTCAGAAGAATCATCCAGAATCTCAGATTTTGGGGCAGAAAGAAGCAGGTGTACAAACTAGAAGAACAATTGCAGAAGCCTCAAGCTATTTGGCATTACTCTCCTCCACTGAACCACAAAATGTAAAAGAGGCGTGCAAAGATGAATGCTGGGTCAAGGCAATGGATGAAGAACTTGAGCAGATAAAAAAGAACAACACTTGGGAGTTGGTTCCTAGACCAAAAGATAAGAATGTCATAGGAACAAAATGGATCTTCAAGAACAAGTTGAATGAAAATGGGGAAGTTATTAGAAACAAGGCCAGGTTTGTTTGTAAAGGGTATGCTCAACAAGAAGGAATAGACTTTGAAGAAACTTTTGCTCCCGTTGCTAGACTTGAAGCCATTCGAATGTTCCTTGCTCTCTCATGCTTTCAGAAGTTCAAAGAATTTCAAATGGACGTGAAGTCAGCCTTTCTGAATGGAGACTTAGAAGAAGAAGTATACATCAAGCAACCAGATGGTTTCATCCTTGGGAATGATCCAAATCTTGTATGCAGACTTAAAAAGGCTCTCTATGGGCTTAAACAAGCTCCAAGGGCTTGGTACTAGCATTTGGATAAATACCTTCATCAACAAGTTTTTTCAAAAGCATCAACAGATAGAAATCTCTATATAAAAATTGAAAATAACAAATTGCTAATACTTGTTGTGTATGTAGATGATATTATCTTTGGAAGCAATGAAGAAGCTATGAGTCAAAGCTTTGCCTTGGTGATGCAGAAAGAATTCGAAATGTCCTTGCTTGGAGAACTGACATACTTTCTTGGATTACAAATCCAACAAAATCAAGGCGATATCTTCTTGTCTCAAACCAAGTACCTCAAGCAGATTCTGAAGAAGTGTGGCATGGAAGATTCAAAACCAGTATGTACCCCCATGGTTATAGGATGCAGCCTCAGTGCAAATTATGAATCGACAGCAGTGCATCAACCAACCTATAGATCTATGATTGGAAGTCTACTTTATTTGACAGGTACCCGACCAGACATCATGCATGCAGTGGGAATAGTTGGAAGATTTCAGGCAAATCCAAAGGAAACTCATCTTCAGGCAGTCAAGAGAATCTTCAAGTACCTTCAAGGAACTCAAAACTATGGCTTATGGTACCCTAGAGATACAGATATCACACTTCATGCTTACACAGATGCAGATTGGGCCGTAAGCGTGGATGACAGGAAGAGCACAAGTGGTGGTGCATTCTTTATGGGTTCCAGATTAGTATCTTGGTTCAGCAAGAAACAGAGTTCGATTGCTTTATCTACAGCTGAAGCAGAATATGTGGCTGCTGCATCTTGTTGCACTCAACTTCTTTGGATGATGCAAACCTTGTAGGATTTTCAAATCACTTGTACTCCACCTGTCTCTATCTTATGTGATAATACAAGTGCAATAAGCATTTCAAAGAATCCTGTCATGCATTCAAAGACCAAGCACATACCTATCAAATATCACTTTCTTCGGGAACAAGTGCTTGAGAAAAAAGTCAAGTTGGAGTATGTTCCTTCTAAGGAACAAATTTATGATATCCTCACCAAACCACTGCCTAGGGAAACTTTTGAATATCTCAGACAGAAGCTGGGAGTAGTTGATGCTTCATCCTGCTATTGAAGCTTGTTTGTTTCAAAGAAAAGTTGGTGTATGCGAGTTGGATGAGGGGAATCCGCGTACATACGCAGATTTATGCAGGTGCAGTCATGTATATGGAATTCTGAAGAAAATCAGCAAGGATAGACTCTGGTTGAAGAGAGTCTGATATGGGTCTGTCAGAGACCATCAGGCACAGGTTCAGGGGGAGCAGATAATCTTCTAATAATGCATTGTTGGCATTACCTTAGAAGCTCTTGGTTCTAGTACTCAAGCTGTTTTTGGTTTAGGTGGATCAACTGCAGAAAGAAGAACTGAAGGGGAACATGATTGCTGATATATACAGTGATTGTCAGATGCTGCTGATAGTAGTTATTGGTGATTTGCATAGTCTTGATATTTCGTCTCTATGTCATGTATGTCTTTTTTTATCAAGGTCATGTAACGACCTATTTTGGTTTCCCCACTATGCCTGGGATGATTGATGCAATTGGTTGTCATATGTAAATTTCTGATGTATCCCCACTTGGTTGGGTGATAGTTGTATGTAATGAGTCTTTTGATGATAGGAAGGTCTTTTATGATGTATAAGTCATGGTTCTTCTTGAAGAACACCTTTTTGCAGATCTTGCCTACAGTCAGGGGGAGCATGTTCAGCACAGCAGAGCAGAGATATCAGCATGTACTCAGGGGGAGCACAACCCTTTGCCCTTGATGACAAAGGGGGAGAATGACTTTGAGGATCTTGGGATTGCCATCAAGTCCAAAGGGGGAGATTGTTGGCATTTTGGCACCAGTGTGCCGCTATGGCACAGGTGTTGTCCTTGATGGCAACTCACTTTGGTAACAGAACTCAGTTCAGTTGCTCAGAATGAAGGAAATCTTGTATACGCATGTTCACCTTGCTGAAGACACGTATACACGTGGGTTATACGTTCAGAAGTCGCGTATGCGTATACACGCACTTTTATGCACATAAAAGCACGTACATGGTGGGAAACTTATTTTTGGTCCGTGGTTGTTAGTCCTTGGAATTTGAACCTATGGTTTTGGACCATGGTATCTCGTCAGAAGTGTTGACCCCAGGTTTTGGGCCCTTGGTATTGGTTTATTATGGTTTTGGACCGTGGTATTGTGGAAGGGCTAAAACTATAAAAGAGGAAGGAGATCATGTGGCAAAGTATCATCTGATTTATTGAATATTTGATATCGTGCTAGATCTGGAATACTGGTGATTGGGTTATGGTGCAGATCTAGATCTGAATGAAGGAGGAACTTGAGCGCGAGAAGGATAAGGACTATTGATGGATCAAAATCTCAAGGCTTGAACATTGGTATCTCTGTATGATTTTGATTTGTTATATGTGGCGCACTCTTGATCTATAAATCTGGGTTAACTAATGTCTGAATGTTTAAAAGAATAAATTATCCTTTATAGATCTGTATGCAGGTTCAGTGAAGTTCAGGTGCGTATACATGCTTTTTCTGTGAATAAAAGGAGCGTATACGTAGGTTGGTTGTGGTACAGAAGCGTATACACGCAGATTGATGAATAGTGAAGTAGCGTACATATCTTGATTTATGTTCTAGCTGCTTCTGTTTTATTGCTGCAGTGTTCTGGGTTCAGAATTGGTGTTTGATTACAGTTACTATGTTCTGGGTACAGCTAACAGAGAAGTGTTTATCTGATTCAGTTTTTGATTGGTGAAAAGGGTTTGGTTGATGCAGAAATACTTGATGTTTGATTGATATTACTTGTGGATCCAATCTGAAAATTAATGAAACGAGGTCCCTGAAAGAAGAGAGAAGGTTGCAGCCTTGTGCGGGTAGGAGCTTGCGTACTAGTATCTCAAGCTAGTACAAGAACTAAGGGGGTTGGAGCTCCCTTACAGGAAAGCTGGAGAACGAGAGAGAGTTGTAGCTCTCTGCAGGTTGCAGCCTGCGTACTGGTAAAGACTGCACCAGTGCAAAACATTGTAAAGAGAAGTTTCTAATTAAAAAGAAGATAGAGACGATTTGCAGCAGGGGGTTTTCACCCACATTGGGTTTCCTCCTTATATCTCGTGTTCATGTGTGTGACTGTCTTCTGCTCTGTTTCACTGGTTCTAGTACTGTTTATTTGCTTCTGATTCACAAATTAATAACTGACATATGAAAGATAAATCAAATTATAGGTATGCTTTATATACGATGTTTTCTTTATCTGAAGTTGCGTATATACGCGGTTTTTATTAACTGAAGTAGTGTATATTATTTGAAAGTGAAAAAGGAAATATTTGTCTTGATAATACTGATTCCCCCCCCCCCCCCCTCTCAGTAATATTTCCAACATGTTGTTCCTCTCCAGCCACAGTTTCCAGCATGTGAATTTGGGAATCCACATCCAACTAGTCTTGAGAAGGCTTATTTTGGAGAGACAAAACGGGGATAACTTGGCCCAGTTTCTTAGTAGGTCTGGAATATTTCTGAGAAGCTCTATTTTGTCAGGTCCTAACATCAGGACACCCCTCCAAACTTCTATCCGAAACAAAGAGAGGGCACCTGGAGGGTCCTTCCATTCCACGCCTTCTCAGGTTATCTCTAGTGAGGATACTTTTATGCGCCAATGTCCAACAAAAGAAGTCAATTTTGGGAAGAGAAGGAAAAGACCAAATAAATTTCCATTGAGTTGGCTCCGGGGGAACATTTGGGATAACCATCATACTTTTGTAACCTTCTGCTGCTGAGTATGAGCCTGAAAGTGAGCCCCACCCTCTTTTGTCCTTAGAAGAGGCCTTTAAAGGAGATTTTCCTTGGAGAAAATCCAACAATAAAGTGGCTTCACCATCCAGCCATTGAGGGACCTCCCCCAGATTCCAACCATCCCAAAGACTTCCTGCATCATCAGTCCAATTGGAGATGTCCCAAAGGGTTTTCAGATTGCTGGCTTGAAGCCAAACTCTGATATTTACAAGTTCTTCCATCTGATTCAAGGGCTGATCTCCAAGGATCGAATCTTCCCAAATTCTTATTTTTTTCCCATTACCTGGGATCCAGTATAGCTTGTGACTGAAATGCTCCATAGCTATGAGACAGAGTTTGAATACCGGTGATCCTTTGGTTATTCTTGGAGGTTGGTCCAAACACCTCAAGCGCTGCCCATGAAAATATTTTTTCCACAGAACTCTCTTGCTCCAACTAGGATTCCCAGAAACAATGTTCCAAAGGAGCTTGGAGCCCAGAGCAAGATTTTGGGCTGCCAGATCACGCATTTGGAGACCTCCTTCCAAGAATGGCTTCTTAAGAGTGTCCCAGTTTACTAAATGGAGCCTTCTTTCATTATCTCCCCCCCCCCTCCCACAGAAATCTTCTCAGAAGACCATCCACTTTACTAATAAAGGTTTTAGGGGCAAGTAGAATGGAATTCTGATATAAAGGTAGACTTATGAGAACAGATTTCATTAGGATTACCTTCCCAGCATTATTCAACCATGAGGCTCCCCAAGCTTGTATTCTGAGTTTTAGCTTGTCTAGCAGGGGCATCCAGTGAGCTACTTTAGGATTTGATTTGAAGATTGGGATCCCAAGATACTTAAATGACTCCTAGGTCAGGATTCCTTCCATTTCTAACAGCCTTGCTATGTCTGTCAATTCCTTGATTGAGCAATTCCAGCCATAGATTGTGCTTTTTAGATAGTTTATCTTGCTGCCCGAAACCTCCCTATAAATGTCCAGCTCCTTCTTGAAGGACCTTGCAAAATTTATGCTAGCTCCTTCAAGCAATAATGTATCATCAACAAGTTGGGCATGACTTATGTCTTTAACATTGTGAGCCATCCTAAGGCCTGGCAGTGTTTGGATCTGTTGACAGTAGTCTGGCTGGAAGCTGAGCACTGAAGCTTGAATGGTGCAAAGAAGCGGGGACAATGGGAAACCTTGTCTTAGTCCCCTCGAGGCTTGGAAGAATTCCATTGATCGAACATTAACCAATGGCGCTATCCAAGGGGAGGCTATGCAGGCTTTCACCCAATTTATGAGAGCTTTTGAGAAGCCAAATTTCTCCATCACAGAAAATAGGAATTCATGTCTCACCCTATCAAAGGCATTTACCAAATCTAGCTTAATCACCATACCTTTCTCTTTTCGATGACAACTTCAATGAATTGCATCTTGCACCAGCACAATATTTTCAAGAATACTTCTCCCTTTGATGAATCCTCCTTGGTTTTCAGGGATGATGACCGGCAAAATTTTCTTAAAACGGTTGGCTTTTATTTTGGTAACCAGCGTATAATTTGTATTACACAGAGAGATGGGTCGGAATTGCTGAAGTTGGTGGCGCCTTTATCTTTTGGAATCAGGGCAAGGAAGGCTGAGTTGGTACTGCCTCCAATCTTGGTACATGTCTGAGATTTCCCGACCATTCTTAGAAGATCTTTTTTAATTGTAGGCCAGCAAGTCACGTAGAACCTTGCTGTGAACCCATTAGGGCTAGGAGCTTTATCCGATTCGATGTAATCGAAAGCTTTTTTAAGCTCATTCATACTGATCGGAGCAGTCAGCATAATATTATCAGAATCTTGAACACAATGAGGAATTAGATCAATTGGGTAGGCTTGAGAATCGATAGGAGGGTCTTCCGGGGCCAAGTAAAGATCTTTGAAGAAGGAGTGGGCTGCTCTCTTTATGCCTTCAAAATCTTTAACCACAATGTTTTGATAGTGAATTTCATTTACTGTTTTGAAGTTCTTGCATGTTTCAGCTTACTTATGGAAGTAGCTTGTATTTTTGTCTCCGACATGTAACCAAAGATTTCTGGACTTCTGTCTCCAGAACTCTTCTTCATCCCTACTTGCTCTATGGAAATCTTTTTGCAGCTCTACTTCTTTTTGAAGAAGGATTTGAGTTACATCGGATTTCTCCATTGTTAATTGATGGACTGCTAAGCTGTCATGCATCTCCTTTCTTTTGGTGGTGGGCGTTTTTAACCTTTTAGCCCACTCCTTGAGCTCTCTTTTAAGTCCCCTCAATTTTTCTTCCCACACAAAGAAAGGGGATCCTTGAACTTGCCGGTTCTGGGCCTCAAATACCACCTCCTGGAAACCTACTTGATGAATCCACAGAGGACTGAATCTAAAGGGAATGGGGCCAAGATTTCCATCCAGGGAGTGATCAATCAGAATGGGTTTATGATCAAAGGTGTAGTTCGACAAGATTTTAGAGGTGGCCATTAGACTGCATGTCAAGAAGGAGGTTTGGACAAGAAATCTATCCAAACGAGCAGCAATGTGGTCGGGGCCTATCCTTTTGTTGGACCAGGTGAATTTCCTAGATGTGGGCTTGATATCCTCCAGATCCCAACCTAACATGAGGTCTTCAACCCATTCTCTAGCTGGGTCCCTGACTGGCGAGCCCCCCTTTTTCTCCTCTACAACTAGCGTAACATTAAGATCACTTGCAATAATAATAGTTTCTAGACTGTGCAAGAAAAGATAGGACTGGAGCGAGTCCCAACAAATTTTTTTCTCAGCTGGTAAGACCAGAGCATATAGATTGAACATACTTACTTGATGGCTAGATTCTTTGTGGAGGAGCTTAGTAAATAGCTAGTGGGGGCAACATTCTTCATAGATCAGATCATATTCGGAGCTGTCCCAGAAGGAGGAAATCCCTCCAGAGGTGCCTCTAGCATTGACAACTCTCCCTTGGCCTTTGTGCCAGAATGCTTTGCTTGCTTGGAGGAGTAGAAGGTCCTCCAACTTTGTCTCCTGAATGAGAAGGATTTCAAGCCAGTACATCCTCACAATGTCTTTTAGAGCTTCTTATTTCAACCTGCTGCCTAACCCCCTGCAATTCCAGGAGACATATTTCATTATTTACTGGCTTGGGAGGTTGTGGCTCCTTTTGGAGCCTGACCATGCTTGCGCCTGGATCTAGTATTCATCATTCCTTTGAGAGTTTTCTGAGAGCCTTGGAGTACATCCAAATAAGTTTTTTCCTCTCTCTGTTTCTTCTTGGACTTTTGACCCCTGGCTGACTTGATAGGAGTGACTTGCGAGCTGTCTGATTCAGAGTCTCCATCTTCTGATTCTCCCCCAGAATCGGAGCCAAGACTGATGTGCTCCTCATTTTCTTCTTTTTCCCCTTGATCATCCTCTGATGGAGGAAGATTTGTTTTTGCCTCGGCTTCTTTCACTTTCTTCGACGGGTCTTCTGGTTCCTCTTGGATCTCAATGGCATCCGCCTTTTCCCCAGAGGAAGAACCTTCTTTTGGAACTTCTTTGGCCTTTGGATTAGGCTGGGGCTTCACCAATGGCCCTGAATTTTTCTTCTCAGTTGGTTTTGGGATTGCCTTGCCCTTTTTGATCTCTTTCCATCCTTCTTCATCCACTTTGTCCCCTGTTGGAGCTTTTGGGCAATTTCGTTGGAAGTGTCCATGTTTGTGACAGGTT
Source organism: Pinus tabuliformis (assembly GCA_031772625.1). Lineage (NCBI taxonomy): Eukaryota > Viridiplantae > Streptophyta > Pinopsida > Pinales > Pinaceae > Pinus > Pinus tabuliformis. The sequence continues at coordinate 720,520,003 of CM062812.1, read as the reverse complement.
CTGCATTTGAAAGGCAATTACTCGTAATCCAATTTTTGATAGTGATGCCATTCTCTGACTGTAAGTTTTACCGCTTTGGGTAGTCCAGCTTCCAGATCGACTTCCACACAGATTCTTGCACATGTATATTGACCCTTGTTATCTACTTTGTCAATGAAACGACCTAGACCATTTCCAATCTTCTGCAAGGTGTGATAGCTCCAGCAATGGATCAGAATATTGGGGAGCCGGACCTAGACTAAGACCTCTTTAGGGACATTGACTGAAGGATCGAAGTCGGGGGTCCATTTATTAAGATACAGACCCTGATTTCCCATGAAATACAGACCGTTTTTGAATACCAGATCTCGATCTTCTTTGGAGGTGAACTCGAAAATGAAATACCCTCTTCTGACAGCATAGCAGATCACATTGTTTTTCAGCTGAGGTCTCCAGTTGCATTGGATCCAGTCATCTGTTGTTTTTGTAAGGGTCAACGTTCCATAAGTTGTCCTACCAACCCTCTGTCAACTAGGGCTAGGGCAATTTTTATCGGTTGATCTTCTGGCAGGGCGATCTCAGGAATTTCCTCCAATTTTTTGATAAATTTCGGGACTTCTGGGTTCAAATGTTTCTTCCCTTTCTGTGTTAGCAACCTTCAGAATGCTTCCTCTGATGAGATCGGCAGGGTGGGAGAAGGCTCCCCACCCCCAGGCACACTCATGGCGGCGGCTATGGCTCCTTTGCGACCACAATACCTAGCTCAGAGATGCGATTGTTGTGCGCGACTTCCAATTAATCACAGTACTGTTAACAAACATAATATATTATTGTCGAATGTCATTACAACTACATGCTGGAACATTATATACTGGACGCTCAAAATGCCAATGCTTTCTAAAAACCAACCAAACTAAATTCATTATGTCATATTTTAAAGTAGTCTAACTAATAGATGAGATGATTTTTTTTGGGCATTTGTTTTGGTTAATTTTGCTCAAAATTATGTATAGATTTTTAAAATTCATAAGTTTAAGTTGTTTAATTTGCAAAAATTGAGTGTGTCACAGATCCATTTATGCATGCAAAAGCATTTATAAAAAACAAGAAATTATAATGTGGTTAAAAATTGTATTGCTAGATTACAACCAAAAACAACTATTTTATCTATTAGTTAGACTACACCTATTTTAAATACAGATTGAGTGGTTCTAATAGTTAAGAACACACGCCCACTTGTAAAAGGTTAAAAGATCAAATTCAAAGGCATAGAAAATATACATCTAGGAATCAAATCATTATGCAAAGGCATTGCATTCATATTTAAGTATAGCATAGTGTAGTAAAATTCATTAACCACGAGTAGTTTTTCTGTAATCAATTGTAAATAGTGTTTATCCATTCAATTGTAAATGATGGAGAGTTCATTCATGTAATGAGAAGATTTGACATCATAATTGTCCCACATTAGATTACAATTTTTTATTTTAATAAAAATTAATATATATATATATATATATATAATTTTATTATTATTATTTTTATTTCAAGAGTAGAACGAATTGTAGAACTATACTCTTGAAGGAGCAAAGTCCATAATCCCCATTATTTCATTTAATGTATCCACTTCCTTAGCAATTCCATCTTATAGGGTAAATTTTGTTGCATGATTTCATAGATACTTTGTCTGGTACTATCTCAAGGATGGCTCCTTGATTTTTCTTTTATATCTTTATCTTTTATATATGGCTTTCCATTCCCTTTTCATTTTAGAAATACCAGGATAAAATGCTTTCCATGTTATGTATAATGTGGGTTGTTTATGGTATGTGGGCTTTGCATATCATCTCAAATTAATGATAAATTTAGGGTGTATGATGTGTCTTTCAATCTCTATGTCTTTGGTATATGATTTTTATGATTATGACATCCAAACATGATAGTTATGAATATATAACCTGGAATCAACCTCTGGAATTAATTTCATTGATAAATTAATGTGTATGTCTACCAGTTCCTAGGCCAATGGTGGAAGTGCGGTATAAGAATGAAAATGATGAGGAGTAGAGGTTGCCTCATCACTGCGATCCGAGGCAATACGTAATAAGTTTCTCTGAAGAAGATCTAGTTATTGGGCAGTAAAGTGAAGAATATAAGCATTTATTAGATCCTTTGCATCCATGGTAAGGCAACAAAAAAGCTAGATCCATGATTGCAAAGAAATCGGGAGAATCACTGTTGGATCTAGCTGTGACCATCTCATGTTTCTGAATGAAGATGCCAATAATGTTTGAATGGTAGCCACTAGGAGCGTTTTTTTGGAGAAAAGAATCCTCAGAGCGTGAAGATGTTTTTGTGGATTCATCCATAAGAGGTAAGCACTTGAGTCATAAACTTGTGAGTTTCTTGATTGATTGAGAAAATACTCCTATAACCATCATCATGGAGCTCACCTATTTGTGATATCAACAAAAATATATTAGTATTTATTGTCATAAATAACAAACATGAAAGTTTACTGATATGTCTACATTCATCAGTTGTCATAATTAAATTCGATTCAAGGTTACTTGAAAAATGGATTCTATAGATAAACAATTTGCATTCTCTTTGAGAGTTTTTGACTATATTTCCAAGTAGCTCACCCTTATCTTCCTTTCGTAAGGCCAGGGAAATAGTTAATGTAACAAATGAAAAAAATGAGTTTGAACCTCAATCCAATGGTAAATTTAACATAACAAATACCAGAGGAAAGCTCTTATAGACTGAAAAGTAATGTCAAGATAGATATATTCACAATTAATTCCAGTTAACTAAAAAAGTTACGTTGATGATCTGCGTTTGAATAAATCGCCTTGGGATAAAGCTTTGCCAATTTTGACCTTATGAAATGCAACTATTTTAGTAGTCATTCAACAAAACAAGATTTGAAAGGTATTTGAACCTATACAACATAGAGATTGATCTAACTGCACAAAGACACTAAGAAACATACTTGGAATTAGTCCTATCGACATACTTGGCATTAGTGCTATGGTTGGTTTCCAAGTATCTATAATTATAAATACAATCAACCTCACCTTGCTGAGTTACTCATATAGGCCCTATTTACTTATTCAAGTGACCCATTATATTACCTAGAGTTACATAACAAAAATGTTTCCTTTAACAAGCTTGAAATATGTTTCCTTGGGTTGAATTTGAAAGGACCAAGGGGTTTGTTTTTGAACCCTTCATCTTTGACCCACCTTGGGTTGAATTTGAAAGGAATATGAAGCTTGTTGTCCCCTTGTTGGCTTAGGGGTTTCTGACCCAGGATTAGAGTTAATTGTGCCAACCAACAAATCCCTACACTACTGGCCCTTTCGGCAACAACTCGCGTAGCGCAGGCTATAGTCTCATCCGAAGAAATATGGGGGGAGATGGAACTGAGTTTCCACATCCAGAGATCAGTGTGATGTCTTTTAGTGCCCTGGATATGCCTTCGCATAGATCTATAATCCCCTAGGGCTTGGTACTGCAACTCCCTTTAAACAACCTCTACACCTTTGCAAAGGTCTATACTTAGTATTTGCGGACCCTTAACAGTCGCATCATCTACTTATGTGTGTCAGAAAATAACCCTAGGTCTAAGCTCGCACATATCTACTTAAGTGTTTTAATAAACATAACATAATGTATCACAATCTCAGAAAGTACTTAACATGCAGCGCGTACAGTTATCAAGACTTATTCCATAGATTCGCGCATCATTAGATGAATATTTCATAAATACATCATTCATCCACAACATATTTCACAATCATAAATAAACAAAAGTAAGCAAATAAACACAAGAATTCTTCGATAATCTTCTTTATTGATCTTCAGTTAGGATTTATAGATTCAAAATTACCCTGCACGCTCAACTACAGGGGTCTGTGCACTCAGCTGCAGACTCTAACTAGGATTCTGCGCTATCTTCTTTACATAAACAAGGGGCTAAAACCCCTTTGACTCCTAATCACCTACACACTCCATATCCACAAATCACGGAGAATTTACATATTTTACAAAAATTACATCAAAACTTACGTTTTTAACCCCAAAACTGACCCAGGGGACCCCATCCCAACAGGCCCCCAACACAAAGATTGTGACTTGCCCTCGAGTCACTAAGCTAGCGCTGCAATCTTGCTACGAAGATCCCCCAGCTCCACCTACACTACTGCAACCTCGACAACGCTTTGCGTAGCTTCCTGCTTGACTTCTTCCACTAGCTGCTCTGTAGCTGGTCCTTCTGCAACCAAATTCATCGTCTGCGGCATCTGTTGCAATCCCTTCAACTTATCTTGAATGTTTTTCGAGATCTAATAAGCTTCTTCCAACCAAGGTTCCATCTTGGCCTTAAGCAAAGCCCCCTTTTTTTCTGCTGCTTCCACCTACGCTAGGGGCTGCTTCCCCTCCTGCAACTTGGCTAGGCGCTGCGCTGGTGCAATGGAGTGTGCCGTTTCCCAGACTTCATCGTACTATTTTTGCAGCTCTCAAATCTCTATATTCAGTATTTGCAGGTTTGGGTCTTCCTGTAGAGTCATCACCATCTCCATTTCCTTCTCAAATAATTTCGAGCAGTCAGTGACTGCGACATCCAAAGTGGCCATGCCTTCTTTTATGGCAGCTCTGCATTGCTTCCTGACCTCGAGCGGAGTAGTGGGCTACAACTTTAACTGCACCTCAATTATTTTCATGTTGAGTTCAAATTGAACTCGTCCAACCTCTACCTTTGCCTCGCACACTCCAGTGGCTAAATTCCTGATCTTAGCTTCCGGCTGTGCGTCCTCTGGAATGTGAAGCTCGGGCACTGTTCTGCATGCCTCTGCAACTACGGACTCTAGTCGAGAACTCTGTGCCTGCAACGTTTCCTTTTCTTTCAAGGCCTGCGTTTTCTCGGTGAACATCTTCTTGTTGTTCACCATGTATTCGCTTATCATATTGAGAGCGCGCTGCTCCCGAGCTCTCAATTCCTCTGTCACCCTTACCTACAATGAATGAAGAAGCTCATTGGTGAGCACTGCGGTGTTCAACCCGATGTTCTTAAGGGTGCTTAAGATGATGCAGTCATCGGTTGACTCTACGCATAGGGACCCTTCGGGTAATGCAATAGTACAAAGATCTAGGGTCCTTACCAATTCCACAACCTAACTCGTCCCCGGGGCCAAGCTCACTTGTGCTACGCTTGCTTGACCCGCACCCACATGTATCTTGTTAGCCTGGATCTGCAGTTTGCATAGATCCTTTTGGATGCTCCCCAGTGTCTGCATATACTACTGCTCGAAATATTGCAGCAATTGAGTTGTAGTGTCCAGTATTTTGTCACCGATCTCATCGAGATCACCCTCCGTCAATACCATGGGATCACCTTGCAACTTGTCTGATTTCAGCTTTTTCCGGGGACCTTCCCGCTGCTCATGTCCACGCTTCTTTAGCCAAAACAGGGTGCTCTACCCCTCGTCTCCTTCGCCGCCTTGTTTGGACTATTCTTCCTCCTCAGTCTTGGGCGAAGGGGATTTTCCACTTCTCTCTGACTCATGCTGCTCTTGCTCAACCCGCTCCTTAGCAGTGCGCTCTTTCTCCATCCGAGCTTTCTTTGTGGCGTCCTTCTTCCTTTGCGCAACCAAGTTTTGTGCAGCTTGCTTGGTTGTATCCTTTCTTTTATGTGCTGTCGAGCTTCTTGTGCCTTAATGGTTCCGACGTTGAAGTCTGAGGGGGCGTGCCACTCTGCTGGCCATTGATTTATTACCTTATGTATGTCTGTATCTATTACCAAATATGGCAAGTCATGCCATTTCTGGTGTGGATCCTTCCATTTCTGAATGTAAACTTAGTGGAAGTCGGTCTTGAACATGGCATAGGATGAAAATTGTGTGTACAAGGTCGAGGAAAACCTTGGGCGCTGGTTGATGGCCATGCGGAGGCTTGATTCCATCAGAACCCATAAGATTTTTGTTTCTGTGACATGCGCGGGGTCCTTTGTAGCCCATAGGGAGGCGAATTGTGCGGCCTCCGACAATCCTTCTTCCAACAGAGGAAACTGGCTGTCCTCCGACAGCTCCCATGCAACCAACACAATGGAGAGCAGCAACCAAGCATAATGGAATGGCTTGGTCTCATCCTGGGCCTCGCGGTAATTCGCAAGGAATTCCTAGCATAGGTACCTGGACTAGTTGAACTGCACACCCTTCGCGCATTGTGCAGCTAGGGAGACCATGGGCACCAGAACTTCGTCTGCGCGACACTTCCTCATTACCTTCCCTACTAAAATCTGTGTGGCAATTTGCATTGCGAGGTCGTTTATGGAGGTGATTGAGTATCCTCACGCCTTTTTCACGAGGGAAAATTCCTTCTTCATCCTTTCTACCAAATCCTTTTCTCCTATCTTTCTGCCAAACTCCTTGGTCGGATTAAATCCCTCGTATGGTAGGTGCGTGATCCCATGGATGAGCATGTTAGTGATGGGTATAGGCCCTCCTAGCCATAAGCACCCATCGTGCACTAGAGTGAGTAGTTGGCATACACAGGTTGTGTTGATGGGGGTGCGGTGATTATGGGGCACCCACAACAGATTCAACAATCCTTAATTCTCCACACCGGGAAACCATTCCACCATCTCTAGCATGGTGATGTTGAAATATGGCAACAAGAATATTCCAATTTAAATTTTCCTTGAATTAAATTGTGATTTTAAAATCAATTTTGTCTTAACAGCTACTTGGAAATAATTAATTAATTTATTTTAAATTAATTAGTTGGAGAAATTCAAGTTAGAAGTCTTTCTGAAGTCATACAAGAGTTATCCCTTAAATTACAGAGATAAGATTGAGTTATATTTGAGTTGTAATTAGTTGGCTCAGTTTACTGAGTTAAGTACAATTAAATTAGTTCCAAACTATTTGAGGAACTAATAGTGATTTAACAGTCAGTTGATGCATTAATGCACTCAAATAGTGCTACTCCAGTTAACTGAAGATTCCCTCATCAGAAACTCATGCATGTCTATTCTAAGAAAGGTCCAGTTGAGATTAATGTTCAAGGATAGTGTACTATTAGTTGCATGTGTTCTCTCATGGAGAAAACTCATGCATGCATTCAAGGATTCATCCTTGAGGATTGCATAGTTTTGAAGGCTTGTTTTTCCACTTGGTAATAGGCTAATCATCCACAAGGAAAAACACAAGGAAATAGGAGCTTGGAGGGTAGAGAGGAATGCTGGAGAGAAGCCAAGACTGCCTGTGAGCATCTGTGAGGATTGTACTGAGATCTGGCTAGTTGTGAGAGCTAAGGCCTTGTGTAATTCTTATGTATTTCCACCATGTATGATAATACAATAGTGTGGGGTTTTTATCTGATACTTTCCCCAAAGTATTTTCATGTGTATTGTGCCATTGGTTCTTCTTCTTCTGGTTATATTATTTAGCTCGATCTTTAAGCTTCCACAAATTGATAGTAGAAGTAGGTTATAGTATTTTGCTTTGATTTATATTGCATTATCGGGTTAACATATCAAATATTTTCTACATGGTATCAGAGCTGTGAACAATATATTGAGAAGAGAATTCGAAGTTTGAAGTTCGGGGTTGCAGGTGCAAATCGAATTCATAACATACTTCAAGGTTGGAAAATGGCATTCTATGGCTTGAGACTCGAGTATGCCTTAGAAGGTAGCTTGAATTACATAGCATGGAAAGATAGAATGGAGGATGTATTAGAAGACAATGGCTTGAAGGAAATCATTGATCAAGAAATCCCAAAGCCAGCTTCAACTAATGCACAAGAGTTGGCTCAGTGGAAGAAGTGTGTGCCAAAGGCAAGACGGATCATCCTTGAGGGAGTTCAAGACCATATTGTCTCAAGTCTCCATGGGAAGGATACTCCATTTTCAATGTGGAATACATTGAAGGACCTGTACCAGAACAATAGCGACCATAGGAAATTGGCGCTCAAGGATAAGTTTCGAAGAATCAAGATGGAGAAGGACGATACTATTTCCACATATTTGAACAAGCTCACCACCTGCAGAGATGAGCTTGGCAGTGTGGGAATAACTACTGACGACGATGATATGGTGAGCCTCACTCTCCTTTGCCTTCCAAAGAGTTGGAATAACTACTAGGACTCTGTGAATGGAAGGGAGAAACTGCCAAATTCGGAACGACTGTGGTCGGATCTTATGCAAGAGGAGATCAGGAGGAGCACACGAGATGGTTCTTCATCCAAGAATGATGATGAAGAAAATCAGGGCTTAGAAAGTAAGGCAAGGAAAGGGAAGGGGAAGGCTTCCCATTTCAAATCAAATTCTTCTCATGGAGGAAAGAAGGGTTACATGTCTAAAGTAAGATGCTTTAATTGTCACAAGATGGGACATTATGCAACTAATTGCCCATCGAAGAAGTCCAAGAAGGGATCCTCGGAAGGATCGGAAGGTGAGGCATTAGCCTCTCAGTTCGAAATGGACTTTACCCTCATTGCATGCATGGTGTCATCGATGATGGGTTGTGTCTGGTATCTTGAAAGTGGAGCCTCATTCCACATGATCGGTGATAAAAATTTATTTAGTGCCTTGGAGGAGAAAGACCTCAATATGCACATAGAGATGGGTGACGATGGAAAGTATAGTGTTTCAGGAGTGGGAATGGTTTCTTTTCAGAGGGAGCATGGAGCTCCTCTCACCTTGACAGATGTGATGTATGTGCCTAGACTGAAGAAGAACTTGGTATCGGTCGTGATGTTGGAGGACAAAGGCTACGATGTTGTCTTTAGTAAAGGAAAGGCATTCCTAAGACACATAGCCACGGGTCAGACCAAGAGGATAGGGATTCGAGTGAAGAATCTCTATAAACTAGAGGTAGATGATTGTGCAACATTGAGTAGGAAAGTAGAATTGGTGTAGAGCCAAGACATTGGCGAGTTGTGGCATAGGTGGTTGGGCCATTTTCATCATGGGGCTTTGAAGAGAATGCAACAGATATCTACAGGATTTCTCAAACTTAAAATTGAGCAAGTTGACACATGTAAAGTTTGTACCTTGGGAAAGTACACCAAGTCTTCCTTTCATGATTGAAACAGTCGAGTAGAGGCTATCTTAAAGCCAGTTAATACTGATTTGTGTGGACCATTCTTGACGACATCCACAACGAAGCAAAGGTATTATGTGATTTTCATTGATGACTATTCTCGTAAATGCTAGATTTATTTCATGTAGAAGAAGGACCAAACCTTCAAAATGTTTTGTGACTTCAAAGCTTTGGTCGAGAAAGAGTTAGGGAAGAAGATCAAGGCCTTGAGAAGCGACAACGATGGAGAATATGTCTCTCAAGAGTTTAAGGACTTCTGTGCAGTGGAAGGAATTAAACGAGAGTTGACGGCACCTCATAACCCACATTATAATGGGGTGGCCAAGAGGAAGAACATAACTATTGTAGGGGTAGCACGGGCAATGCTGCATGACCAAGGCCTACCACTTCACTTGTGGGATGAGGCATGCAACACAACGGTCTATTTGTAGAATAGAAGCCCGCATCACATACTTGGGATGAAGACACCAGAGGAAGCTTTCTTCGGTAAGAGAGCAAATGTGGGTCACTTCAGGATCTTTGGCTCATTGGTATATTTGCATGTGATAAAGGATGCATGGAAGAAGCTTGAGCCGACAACAGAGTTGGGGGTACTTTTGGGGTACACTAATACACCTCACAACTATCGGGTGTACTTGCCTATCAGTCGTAGGACAGTGGTTTGTCGAGATCTCAAGTTTGATGTGCAGAAGGCCATGCGAGTTTCCCTTGAGAGGGAGGTCCAACTATAGGCCGTGGAAGAACTGTTGGTTCCTAAGGAGGTGGAGCCTCAGATTGATGTGGAGCAGCCGCATGCAGGGGTTCTAGGAGTGGAGACATCCACTCAAGCAGAGTCTTCCAGAGATGGACGGAAGTGCACAAGAGAAGCTGATAGATTGTTGGAGGATGCGATAGAGAATGTGGGAGCACCATCTTCTCAACGCAAACAAAGGAGGTCACCTGAGAGGTACACTGGATACATGGCCCTTGCCGGGGAATGTGTTGAGATCGAGCCATATTCCTTTGAGGAAGCAGTGCAGAAGCCGATTTGGGTTGATGCTATGGTGGAGGAGTATGACTCCATAGTTTGTAACAGTGTTTGGGATGTGGTTCCGAGACCAGATAATAAATCAGTTGTGAGTTCCCGTTGGCTTTAAAAGGTAAAGCAAGCTGCTGATGGTAGTGTGGAGAAGCATAAGGCAAGATTTGTGGCCCGTGGCTTTTCACAGGTCGATAGGTCCAAGCACGTTGACATCCGATATCATCATCTCAAAGATTGTGTAGCTAGGAGGATCATGTTGCTGCAGTATATTTCGATAGAGGAGCAAGATGCTGACATTTTGACAAAGGCATTGTCAAAGTGTAAATTAGAGTTCGATAGAGACATGATCGGGGTGGCAGATAATCCATTTCTTGTTGAGAGGGAGTGTTGAAATATGGCAATAAGAATATTCCAATTTAATTTGTCTTTGAATTAAATTGTGAATTAAAATCAAATTTAGTCTTAACAGCTACTTGGAAATAATTAATTAGTTGGAGAAATTCAAGTTAGAAGACTTTCTAAAGTCATGCAAGAGTTATCCATTAAATTAAGGAGATACGATTGAGCTATATTTGAGTTGTAATTAGTTAACTCAGTTTACTGAGTTAAATCCAGTTAAATTAGTTCCAAACAATTTGAGGAACTAATAGTGAGTTAACAATCAGTTGATGCATTGATGCACTCAACTAGTGCTACTCCAGTTAACTGAAGATTCCCTCATATGAAACTCATGCATGTCTATTCTAAGAAAGACCCAGTTGAGATTAATGTTCAAGGACATTGTACTATTAGTTGCATGTGTTTTCTCATGGAGAAAACTCATGCATGCAGTCAAGGATTCATCCTTGAGGATTGCGTAGTTTTGAAGGCTTGTTTTTCCACTTGGTAATAGGCTAATCATCCACAAGGAATAGTGCAAGGAAATAGGAGCTTGGAGGGCAGCGAGGAAGGCTAAAGAGAAGCCAAGATTACCTGTGAGCATCTGTGAGGATTGTACTGAGAGTTAGCTAGCTGTGAGAGCTAAGGATTTGTATAATTCCTATGTATTTCCACCATGTATGATAATACAATAGTGTGGGGTTTTTATCTGAGACTTTCCCCAAAGTACTTTCATGTGTATTGTGCCATTGAGTCTTCTTCTTCTGGTTATATTGTTCAGCTCGATCTTTAAGCTTCCACAAATTGATAGTAGAAGTAGGTTATAGTATTCTGCTTTAATTTATATTGCATTATCGGGTTGACCTATCACATATTTTCTACAGGTGACACCCGAGTCTGCGTAGTAGACGTGCTTCATATAGTTAGACCCCCAGTCGCACCCATGATAAGCCCTCCATGCAACTGAGACCCCCCAGTCGTTGCCATAGCAAGGCATCCATGCAACTACAACTTTTTTCAACCAATTTTGTGCCAACAACCTCAGATTCTGAGCCACTTTTTCAAGGCCAGGACTCAAGCCTCTGCCTAGAACTTGATGAACCCTCCGAAATGATAAATAACAAAATGACAGGGCCTCTAATGCAAAACTTGAACAAGGACCTGACTTCAAAAGGCCTATCCATGACAGACATTTCGTCAAACACATCATGAACATGTAATCTACGAGTCATATAAACACATTTGAGCATAGGGAATTCATACTCATCCGAGAATCATCAAGAAGTTCTGATGCCCTCTCACAATATTTGTATTATCATCTATTAGGCCATGCATTCATTAAAAATTCATTTACTAAACAGAAAAAGATTAGACTCATAACTCAAGTCTGTCATAAACCATGCTTATAACCAACATAATAACAATGATAGAACAATCGTTATCACCACATAATAGACAAACACATTTACACATAATAAACAAGAGGAAAATTCCTCTTATTAACATATGAAAAATGAAACCAGATCAAGGACTTCCATGTACCACCCGACCATAGATTGGGTTGAACAAAATATTTTTTTCAGCTAATCATCCCCATGCCATATTCAAACATGAATGTGGTACTTACAACAAAACAACCAGGGCTTTCTCAGGGTTTACCTCAATCCACCAGGGGATTCTTATGCCCAAGCCCTCATCTATACAATTATGCTTTACCACAATCCCGCCAAGGGATTCCTAGGCCCAAACAAGAAACATACACTACTAGGCTTTACTGCAGTCCCACCACATACCGGTCGAGGGATTCCTAGGCCTTGTGTTTCTCCTTGAGATCACCCCACTCAGTTTTGAAACCATAAAACAATCCAGCTCAACCAAATAAGAGAAACCCTATCACACCATGGCTATCTAGAAATGTCAAGGAAATGCTAAAAACCACTGTCTCACTTGGAAAATCCCATGCCAATGACAACAAGAGAATCAAATACACACATGCATGTACCATTCATGCCAGAAATAACAAGGAAATCATACATGCAACTCGATACTTGCAAGTAATCTCGATGTAACCGCTTGATCCGACTCTTCCTTGCTTGATCTTTGCCTCCGTTTGCTTTCTTGTCCTTCCTTTGCCTTCCTTCCTTCAATGCTAGAGTGCTAAAAAAATGCTTTAAGTGTGCAAGAGTATGAGAGAGTAGAGAGAACAAAGAGAAAGCTCCAAAACTGAACTTACAAAAGATAACACTGACAAAATCCATGAACTGATCCTCAGAAGCCTTTTTATAATTGAGGTCTCTATTTTCTTCATTTTCCTTCTCACATGCAACCTATGACCTTTCACCTCCATTTTGTCCTAATTTCCATTATTTTCATAAATAAAATGTCAAATAATGTCACTTTGCCTTTCTAAAGCCTTTGCCAATTTCCTTAGCCATAATAAACCAAATGAACACCCGCTAGGATTTTTTTTCCCAACATTCAACTTGGAATATGTGTCCCATGACCTTGGCCTTATTTTGCCTATATTAACTTTATTACATGGATTTTTAACCTGAGGCTGTTACACTGGAGGCTTCAGAATAGACAATGATTCGACAGATTCAGTATAAGGAACAAATTTCTCCATCCAATAGGAGTTGGATAGTCCAATTGTTGTTGGGCAAGGATTATTGGTTGTGGTGGCTTCCAATGAATAAACATCTGTAGATTTGTGAGAGAAACAAATTTACTAATTGATAGATGCTAACATACTGTAATGCAAGCCAAGTCTTCGAGCTTATGGGTGTAAGCTAATCCATGTAGAATTTGTTCAACAAATTAATAGAAGAATTAAACAGTCCAACAACAATAGGGTGGTTTTCTCCTGAAAGGGTTTCCACTAGAAAATACTTGTGCCTTCATGTGTGCATGTTTGTATTGATGTTTTCCATGTTTATTATGCTTTAATTTTATGCTCCTTTCATGTTTTGATAAGCTATTATTGTTTATGTAGAATTTCTCATTGTAGATCAACAGATTATGCAATATACGAAAGAAAAATACAAGATCTACTTCTACAACAAACTTGTAGAAACTTAATCGAATATGAACAAGATCAATAAGAACACATATAACTAAGAATGAGAAAGCAATCACACATGAACACAAAATAATACTCTGGGGAAAGCCTCAGCCTAAAACCCCGATCTCTGTAATATCATACAAGTGGAAATATGTTCGGATTACACAAAGAATCAACTCACAAGCTATCTTGCTCTCTCTGCAATCCCTCTACTGCTCATAGACATTCAAAGACTTCTCACTTACCTTCTCCTCTGCCCTCCAAGCCTCCTATTTCCTTGCATAGTTTTCCATGGGGTCCAGTGCTGCCACCTGTGTGAATTGGCCTCTTCACACACTCACTAACCTCTGATCTAACTGCGCAATCCTGAAGGAGATAAGATCCTTCTGCATGGATGAGTTTCCTATATAGGAAAATACTTCCAAATGATAGTACACTGTCCCTTCCTCTGATATCAACTGGGTCTCTAACTGAATTGACATGCATGAGTTATTTATGAGAGAATATTAAGTTATCTGAAGTGCAGTAGTTACATGCATGCATGCATTGACTAACTGAACTCACAATTAGTTCCACAAACTGTTGGAACTAATCTAACTAGACTTAACTCAGATAACTGAGCTAACTAATTACAACTCAAAGTACAACTCATATTGATCTCCTTTAATCAAGGGATAACCTCCTCAATTAATGGAGAAACTATTGCATGTCTTCACATAGAATTCATGTTTGATTTCCTACAACTAATTAACTCAAGATGAATTAATTAATTATTTTACAAACAGCTGCTAAGATCAAATTTGAATTTTACTTCTCAATTTTAGTTCAGGGACTAACTAAAATTGGAAGCTATCCCAAAATGCTATTTATAGCAATGCTATTTTTAGCACTTCCATTTTTCATTCCTTGTTGCTATGTCCAACACTGGTACTTGAACTACTATTTATAGCAGTGCTATTTTTAACACTTCTATTTCTAGCATTTCTTGTTGCTATTTTCAACCCCTCTCAATAAGAAAGGCATTCACCTTGAACCCGATCCTGAACCTTTGGAATGTTATGCATGCAACACTTCTTCCAAGTGTTGTTACTCCAAAAACTCTAGAAACAAAAAAATTTCCAACTGACCTTCCTGTTGGGCTAGAAATATCCTGTGATGTTGAAGCTCCATCTGCCACTAACAAGTGCTCCCTCTCTGACCTCTGAGTTGCTACAACACTCCATGCATCTCGCACCGTTGCACACCTCTCAGTGCAACACTCCTGAGCCTCTCGCATTGCTGCAGCTTGCTAGCTCTGCACAGTCTTGGGACTCCTGCACTATAGCTCTCTCTGCCGCTCCATCCACATCTGTCTCTACCCACTCAGCTAGTCCTGCTACTCCTCGTTGGGGCTCCCATAGCAAGGTCTAATCAAAGAGGATGGGTACCTCAATGATCCTGCCCCTATTCCAGCCTTCTTGGGACTATCACTCCACATCGCCCCACCTCCTACCTGGAGGTATGGATGCATGTGATCCCTCTGCCCACTTGACTCGAAATTTCCCCCCACTGGAGGTCTCTGCATGAGTGGATGCCTCCACTTGGTCTCTTCTCGGCTTCCCCAGTTGTGGCTGCTCCACAACCTCCTAAAGATGCTTCACCAATCATGGCTCCTCCACAATTGTCTGAGACTTCTTCTGGCGCTGCATGTTGAGAGGTAGTGTACTCTCCCTCTCAACCACCAAGTCTCCAACAATTTCCTTGCTCCTCAAGGCTTTGCATGCATCTTGAACCTCAAGAGAATACAGGTTCTTGACTCGAGAACCGATCTGCTTCACCTGTCTCGTGTGATGTGGCGAAGGAAAACCTTTCCCTTACTGAAGACTACATCATAGCCTTTATCTTCCAGCATTGCGATAAACACCAAATTTTTCCTCAGTCCTAGTACATACTTGACATCGGTCAAGGTAATGCGAGTTCCATGCTCCCTCTTAAAAACAATCGTGCCTGCACTTGAGACACTATACTTTTCATCATTACCCATTGCTATGAGTATCTAGAGATCTTTCTCCCCCAAGGTACTGAACAAACCCTTGTCGCCAGTCATGTGGAAAGAAGCTCCACTGTCAAGAAACCAACCACATCTCACCATGGATGAAACCATGCATGCGAAGAGGGTGAAATCCAACTCGAACTGTGAGGCCAATGCCTCACCTTCAGATCCTTCCTTGGATCCCATCTTGGATTTCTTCAGTGGACAATTTGTAGCAAAATGGGCCACCTCATGACAATGAAAGCATCACACTTTCGATTTGTCAAACTTCTTCCCACCATGGGAAGAACTCGATTTGGGATGAGAATCCTTCTCCTTCCCATTCTTCGCTTTACTCATTAAGGTGCAATTTTCTTCATCCTCCTTGGATGAAGAACCATCTCTAGTGCTTCTTCTTATCTCCTCCTGCATCAGATCCTACCAAAGTCGTTCCCAATCTGGCAGTTTCTCTCTTCCGTTTATCGAGTCTTGGTAGCTATGCTATCTCTTAGGAAGACCGAGGAGAGCAAGACTCACCATGTCATCATCGGTTGTCGTGATACCTACACTTCCAAGCTCATCCCTATAGTTGGTGAGATTATTCAGATATGTAGAGATTGTGTCGCCCTTTTCACCCTTGATTTTCTGAAGCTTGTTTTCAGGGCCAGCTTCCTTTGATCGCTGCTGTTCTGATATAGATCTTTCAATGTTTTCCACATTGAAAATGATGTCTCCTTCCCATGGAAACTCGAGACTATGTGGTCTCGAACTCCCTCCAGAAGGATTCTCCTTGCTCTAGCTACACATTTCTTCCATTCCATCAATTCTGTAGCATTAGCCACTGCAAGCTTGGGGACTTCTTGATCAATGAAGTCCTTTAGAATGTAATCCTCTAATACCGTTTCCATGCGATCCTTCCAGGCTATATAATTCGAGCTGCCATCAAGGGCATACTTGATTCTTAGACCGTTGAACGCCATTGTTGAAAATGAGATGTGATAAGAACTCGATTTCTATATTCAAGAACCTCAAACTTTGAACTTCTCCCTTCTTGTATACTGTTCTCTCCTTTGATCACCTTTGCTCCGATACCATGTAGAATTTCTCATTGTAGATCAACAGATTATGCAATATACTAAAGCAAAATACAAGATCTACTTTTACAACAAACTTGCGGAAGCTTAATCGAATATGAGCAAGATCAATAAGAACACATATAACTAAGAATGAGAAAGCAATCACACATGAACACAGAAGAATACTCTGGGGAAAGCCTAAGCCTAAAACCCCGATCTCTGTAATATCATACAAGTGGAAATATGTTCAGATTACACAAAGAATCAGCTCACAAGCTATCCTGCTCTCTCTGCAATCCCTCTGCTTCTCATAGATAGTCAAAGGCTTCTCACAAACCTTCTCCTCTGCCCTCCAAGCCTCCTATTTCCTTGCGTAGCTTTCCTTGGGGTCCAGTGCTGCCACCTGTGTGAATTGGCCTTTTCACACACTCACTAACCTCTGATATAACTATACAATCTTGAAGGAGATAAGATCCTTCTGCATGGATGAGTTTCCTATATAGGAAAATCCCTCCAACTGATAGTACACTGTCCCTTCCTCTGATCTCAACTGGGTCTCTGATTGAACTGACATGCACGAGTTATTTATGAGAGAATATTAAGTTATCTGAAGTGCAGCAGTTACATGCATGCATGCATTAACTAACTGAACTCACAATCAGTTCCACAAACTGTTGGAACTAATCTAACTGGACTTAACTCAAATAATTGAGCTAACTAATTACAACTCAAAGTACAACTCATCCTGATCTCCTCTAATCAAGGGATAACTTCCTCAACCAATGGAGAAACTGTTGCATGTCTTCACATAGACTTCATGTTTGATTTCCTACAACTAATTAACTCAAGATTAATTAATTAATTATTTTACAAACAACTACTAAGATCAAATTTGAATTTTACTTCTCAATTTTAGTTCATGGACTAACTAAAATTGGAATCTATCCCGAAATGCTATTTATAGCAATGCTATTTTTAGCACTTCCATTTTTCATTCCTTGTTGCTATGTCCAACATTGATATCCGAACTGCTATTTATAGTAGTGCTATTTTTAGCATTTCTTGTTGCTATTTTCAACAGTGTATGCATGTGGCTAATTGAGAATCCGACAAAAAGATTTAAAAAACAATATATTTACTATTACTACTGATTCACCCTCTCTAAGAAGTGATCTAATTTCTAATTAATATATATATATATATATATATATATATTATATATATATATACCATGTACAATTAAAATATATAGATTATAAAAAATTGATTTATAAACGATTATAATAAAAATATAATATTTAAATAAAAAATATAAAATAAACATATGTAAATTAAAAAATATTTTAATATTTAAATTTTATTGTGATATATATATATAAACTTCCACACTTAAATTATATAATTTGATAAAAAATTTATAATAAAATTTAATATTTTAATAAAATATAAAAAATTATTAAATATACAAAGAAATATATATTAAAAAAATATTTAATTTTTAAATTTCAAAATATATATATATATATATAAACAATTATAAAAATAAGTGTAAAATTTTAATAAAATATAAACGATATATTTTATAAGTGTAAAGTTTTAATAAAATATAAACTATATATATATAACATTTTCATCATTATTTTTCTATAAAAAAATATATAAAGAAATAATAATAGCAATATTTATTTATTTATTTTTTTAATTTTTTAATATACATATAATAAAAAAGAGATATAAATAATTATAATAGAAATGTAATCTTTTAACCAAATATAAAATCAAATATATATCTGTATTAATTTTTTATTCGTATCATATATTTATATTATATAAAATTATATATTTATAAACCGTTATAATAGAACTATATATATAAGCGAAACGTATGTATATTAAAAATAATTTTTTATTTTTGAATATATATAATTATTAATTATAATTTTCAATTTTTTTAATATATCAAATTTAATATTAAATTTTATTTTCAAAATTTTAATTTTCCAATTTTTTTATCGAATTTTAAAGTCTTTGAACTAGCAAGAATTAGGTGATTGAAGTCAGAAGTATTTATATTTAGCTTTTATATGAGAAAAATGAGGAGAAAAAATATAAAAATGAAGTGAATCAAAATTCTATGAAAAGCATGGAAAAAAAATATTCCTTTTCAATTTATATTTGTGGGTTAACCAACTTCTATTAATTTGTCAAAACATCACAAGAAATAGGAAGGAATGTCCTTGCTCTCCTGACCTCACTCCTACAGGATTTGTTGGCTAGGAGGGAAATACAAAACCCAAGAGAAAAATGCCAAAATTTACATAATATGTAGAAACAAAATGGCCACAAAGCCGAGAACACAGAGTATGAAAATACAACTCGTCGCCATCATGGATCATGGGGAAGTGTTGGTGCATGAATGGCACCATAAACTTTTGGAGGCCTAAGATCATTGTGAACATGAAGCTTCAGATGAGCAAGTCGACCATCAACCTGATCAACTGGGTTATTTGTTCACCTTTGACTATGTCTAACAAAAGCCAACTAATCGAGGATAGCCCACTGATTATGTTGTAGATCATTCATAAAAGTTATGACTTTGTTACGGTCCTCATGTCGTTGTCACCCCAGATCCTCCAAGAGTGTAGTAACATTACATAGCTGCAGGTCTAGAGAGTCCATAAAGGGTGGAAGATTGACACATCTAGGCAATGGGATCCACTCATGAGCCAATTCACCTTCAAAAGTCACCTCTGCACCCCCATCACCTTCCACTTCCCCCGTCTGACCTCCACGACCTGTTGGCTAACCACGAGGTCCCAACCCCCGCCCACTCACATTGCCAAAGCATCATTTCAATTTCACCAAACCACTAAGACATGTGTTTAACTATTACCCAAGTGTTGGAGACCAACAATGTTATCTAGCTCCTTAGTTCAAAAGCAAGAGTGCCTCTAGGCACCACACGATCGGCCACTAGGGTCACATAAACTTCCCCCCTAAAAACCCAAAGATGCCCCTTGTCTACATTTCCCCAAGTGGGCAAGGGACTGAGACCCCTTACATGGAAACAAAAGACCCAAAGCTCTTAATTCTAGCTCCCAACCCCAACATAACCAGGGTTTGAAACACATAGTAATTACCACTACCAACTCATGAAAACCCCACAATGGTTCTGCAATGTATGAGGGAGATATGACATAATTTAAACACAATAACACCACACCCAAGCTTCCTACAAAATTAGTGCTGTATGATCCAAATACCAGGACAATATGACTTACCAGATAGGCTCCAGAAGAACCCAAATCCCCGTTGAAATGACGAATGACAAGCCAAAGCAACGAAGCACCCTCTTAGTCTAGTACTTAATCCAGAATTATGTAGGAACACAACAAAATATAGATATACACATAAACACAGAGGTGCAACAGAAATAAAACTTCATTTCATTAATATCAAAGAACTGAAATATGCTTACATACAGAAATGGAAATAAACTAACTCTAGCAACGATAGCTTATCTCTGAGAAGAGATATAGCAGCTACATGCCTCTGAACTGTGTTACAATGAGGCTCCTATTTATTATTGAGAAGTAATGGAAAACCCTAAACATCTAAAAACATAACCTTAGGAGATGAAGTGCCAAAACTATGGGCCCTGTTGGGGTAGATTGGTACATCAACTTCTCGGGGTCGTAACTTTGGCATACGATCTTTGTTTGACATGCACGACACCTTGTTAGAAATACATATTCGAGGAATATAACTTTCGACTGCAAACATTAATTAAAGTGCCACGTCTACCCATTTTCCAAAAAAAGATCGTTTAGGGCCTCAAAACTACTCTGAAAGTTCAGGACTTGAAAAACTACCAAAACTAGTAAATTGTGCTACAATTAAGGAAACTGAAAAACTGAAAGAAACAATGGTGGGGTGCAAGTGGAATAGGCAGGTGACCAGCAATATCCAGATGGATAAGTACTAGCCAGCAACAAGCCAAATTCTGATAGACCCTTACTCCAAGATCTCACAGCCTATGAGTTAGTTCACTAGTGGAGCCACGACATAGACCCCGCCAGCCTATTGTAGTCTTAGACGCATATATCACCAAATTTAAGAGCATGCATAGGTTGGCAACCTGTGCATACTTGACATTGCCCTCACCACCTTCGCAATTGCCCATAACTTGAAACACAAACTGCAAAAGCCAACTCGCCAACCTGGTTATAACCCAAATGTTGAGCATCTGGAACCTTCTTGGTTCCCACTGACACCTATCATTGGGACACTGCATGTTTCATCTCATCATCATGTTGGGGGGGGGGTCAAATCCACTCATTTTTAATGTTTGAAATTAAGAAAAATGAATAATATATTATAAGGAATCACTGTTAAAAAATAAATAATGACATTTATGATTCCTTATTTAAAAGAGATTAATCTAATATAAAAATTTCTTTGTTATTTTTCTAATCTCACACACACACACATATATCCCTTTTAACATTTAAATAAGAATACGTTATAATGAATTGGTCATTATTATTATTTTTTAAACGAAAAGCGTAGGTGTGTTTCTATTGATTCAATCTAGTTTGAAGGCCAAAACCTTTTATATCTGCTTTGATATCTTCATCGTCCAAGTTCAAAATTGTCCAAAAAAGACTTGAAGTACTAAATCTCTATCTACATTCTTCTATTCTAAGTTTTTTTTTTAATCCTCCAAAATACTCCTAGTATAACTACAAACTTGCATAAAATGTATTAAATTGTGTATTGTTGGCTTGAGTATCTTAGTAATTACTGGTTGATTGCTTAATTTTTTGTTCTGTTATGCTTCTATTTCTCGACATGTCTTCTTTAACGACCTTTCTTTCTTCTTATTGTTGTTTTCTGTCTCATGATTGTTGCCCTCATCTACCTAAGTTAGGGTATGGTCCATGTTGCAAGTGATTACCCCCGTTAACAAGGGACCAAATTCAACATTACCAAACTTGAGCGGGTAATTTCCTTTATTATTCATAGGAAACTTTTGGATTTTTGCAGGGGGCGACTCCATGTGTTGCAAATTTGAATTATTCTCGAGGATTGGAACCTCCTCTATTTCATTTATCTCCCCATCTTCTTGATTAGTTATTAGTGTGTCTTCTCTAGAATCTCCTTTATTCGAATTAGGGTTTGATCCTACTAATCATTCTTAGCTTGATTATGAAAAACATCAAATTGGTTTGTTGATCATGAAGCCCCATTTTTATTTTGAGTATTTTGATTATTTCTTGTTGATGACCTGCCTCTATTCCCTCCTCGCCTTTGAGTCTGCCACTAGTCCATTTTTATTTTGAGTATTTTGATTTTTTCTTGTTGATGACTTACCTCTATTCCCTCCTTGCCTTTGAGTCTACCGTTGGTCCTCTTGATCTATTGGTGGATATATGCCCTTACTAGTGGGGGCCTTCATACAATCTCTGACAAAGTGACCGTATTCATGGTAGAATCTACCTTTAAAAGGGATTTTCTCATAATCAAGATTGGAAATGAGTCCAAGACCCAAAGTGAGGTTTATTTATGAAGGTAAACCCTTCTCCAGATCTACCTCAACATGGATTTTAGTGCATGCAAACTAAGATCCTTTTGGTTCATCCCTATCCAAATATTTTTCAACTCCATTTCTAATTGCTCTTAGACTATCATCACTCTAACAGAAGAGTGGAAGTCAAGGGAGCTTAACCTATAATGGGGTTGCCTTCATGATATCTTCAACTAGGTTGAATTCTAAACACCTTATTCATATACATCCCTCGGGATCCAAAAAATTAGGGCCGATTTCTTAAGATCACATCTTTGTCTTCCTTGAGTTCAAACTAAAAATCGAAAAAGCCATTCCCACATGCGTACAATATGGTATTACCCTTCATCATTGGCTTCTAGGTCTTGTCAATCCATGCTTCCATAGATCAGAGGGATGACCAAATCCTTGTTACCTTTCCACCAAGAGCATTATCATAGAAGGGAGTCGTCTAACGAGGCGGAGGAATTGCCTAGACGGCCAAAAGTGGCCGGAATCCGAGTAAAAAATTTTCAAAACATCTTGTAGAGACAGTGTTTGAATCGTGTTTTTGATGGTGGAAATGGATTCAACACCATAAAAAACGTCTAGGACACATAAAATTTTGAAGTTTAACAACTATAACTTAGATTTACAAAAATCCTTGCCGGATTTTCTCCAAATATGACCAGAATTTCCATAACTTTCCGGGCAATTCCTTCGGCTAGTTAGACTATGGCTCATAGAAGGACAAGGTTGTTCTTCGAACTCCCAATGGAAGAGTCACCGAGGGGATGGATTCTGATTTTTTAACAAACTTCACTTGCTTTATTCCTCAACTTCTTCGAAATAATAGCCAAGAGGGCTTGGAAGGCTATGACCTAGTCAAGGGGAGGGCGAGGAGCCCCTTCTGGGGAAGCCATCACAATCGCAAGATCTGCTTAGGGGTTCTGCAACACTGCTCTCTCTCAAGAATCTATGCAGACAATCTTGGATTTTGGCTTTTTAATGAACCATTATTATAAACAAATATTTTTAATTTTGAAATACATAATAATAATATAGTTTTTATACGTGATAATATTAAATGTTAAATATTATAATATTTATGATTTTCTTAATTACGTTAAAAAAAAATTCAGTAATTTTCTTGTTATTTGTAACTAAGGAGATTTTTGATAGGCAGGACAGAAGGAAAAAACACAAAAGAAAGATACTCCAAAACCCAAAACAACGACAACGACAACCGGCTAGAGCTCCAAAACCCAAAGTAGCGACAATCGACGAGACATTCGTTGGGCCCATGGTGGAAGCATGAACTCCTTTATCGTTTTTTCGTTTTTTGGGGTGAGGAATTAATGGCAACTACTTTGTCACCTATTTTTTTTCTACTTATAGAAAGACTAAACACAACTTATCAAGCTTTACAACAGTTTAATGTGTGGAGGCTTCTTTAACCAGATGAATGCCAACACTTTCATAAATATTTCAAACTTATTGTCCTGCATTCCAATTTTTTGTTTTAGGTTTAATGGTATAGAGTGAATTCAAGTGAAAAAGGGGCACATAATTGCCCTAATTTCGTGCAAAGCATTGAGGTTTTCAGAATTTGAGGCATTGGTATGCAGTGTGTTTTGACTTTTTTTATGAGAAGATTGTTATGTTTCAGTTACTGTTGGTGGGAAAAAGAGCCATTTTAATTTTTTCCAGAAGATTTTTCTTATCTGATGCTAGACATTTTCGCTGTTAGTAAGTAATCATTTCACCTCCATTTTAAGGCATTTTGTGATTATTCCATGGCTTTGGACATTCTTAGCAGGGAATTAACACTTTTACCTCCTTTCTTCGGAGATTATAAGAATGCAATTTCAAATTTCTTGTGATTTTCCCTATTTTTTAAGTGGTAAGGAATGTTTAAAATGCTTAATAACCATTTTGCTTTCATTTTATGGAATTTTGTGTTGTGATTATTTCATGGCTTTAGACATTATTAGATGGTAATTAACCATTTTTCCTCTTTTCTTTTACTTGAGTGATTATGTAGTTTCAAATTTCTTGTGATTTTTCACCTTTTTTAAGTTGCAAGGAATGTGTAGAAAATGCTTTCTTTATTCCCAAAAGAAGCATAATAACTAGGCCATTGAGATTGTAACAAAGGGGTGCCCCTCGTCAAAATCACTTAGTACTTGCAATTGACCCAAAATATTTAATGGTGATTACAAGGTAATTGAGGGATGAGATACCTCCCTCTTTACAATTGAACCATGATCCGATTGATAGTTTTTATTTTATTTTAAATGGCAAATAAAATTTTTGTTAGACCAGGAGTAACTCCAGACTTGGCAGAAAAACTGATTCATTTATTTCATTAGGTAGCTATTGTTATATACATGAATGTGACTGATCAGTTCATCTTCTTGATGAGTGTTCACATTCCAAATTCACCCAATCGCAGAGGATTAGGTGTCAACATTCCCCCCCTTAATCTGAAGGGATGTTGGTGAGTCCAAGCATCATTCTGAATCTTTCAAGCTTTTCTCTTCCAAGCGCTTTGGTGAAGATATCTGCAATTTGCTCATTTGTGGAACAATGACGAAGATGGATTGTTTTGGCCTCAACATGATGTCGGATCAGATGATATTTAATATTGATGTGCTTTGTACGATCATGGAACTTTGGGTTCTTGGCCAACTTTATTGCAGAGGTGTTGTCAATCATGAGTGGAGTTGATTGTACTTGTTTTACCTGCAAATCTTCAAGAATTTTCCTGAGCCACACAATTTCTTTCGTTGCTTCAACTGCTGCCACGTATTCTGCTTCTGTTGTGGAATCTGCTGGAACTGATTGTTTGCGTGATCTCCAAGAGACAACTCCTGATCCAAGACTCATAGCATATCCTGAAGTAGATACTCCAGTTTCTTTGTCTCCATCGAAGTCTGAATCAGAGTATCCAATCAAGCTGAAGTCGTCCACCTGTGTATACTTGATTCCAAGGTCTTGAGTTCCCTTCAAGTACCTTAGAACTCTTTTTGCAGCAGACCAATGTCCCTCACAAGGCTTTTGCATGAACCTGGAGAGGATTCCAACAGTAAATGAAATGTTTGGTCTGGTAGTAGTGAGGTAGATGAGACTTCCTACATGCTGTCTATACTTTGTTGCATCCTCAAATTCTTTTCCTTCAATAGATGTGAGCTTTAAGTTTTGTTCCATTGGAGTAGAAAGAGGATTGCACTCTGTCATGCCAAATCTGTTTAACAAATCTCCAATATATTTCTTTTGAGAAAGAATATGGATTTTGGATGTTGGGTTACTTCAATGCCAAGATAGTAATGAACATAGCCCAAATCAGTCATTTCAAAACTTTTTCCTAATTCTTTCTTTATGGATGCAATATAGCTTTCATTGTTCCCTGTCATTAAAAGATCATCTACATATACCACAAGATATACAACTGTTTTGCCAACTTTCTTGACAAATAAAGTTGCATCATCAAGATCAAAATGATTGAAGTTGAGTTTCAAAAGATGCTCAGTTAGTTTTTCATACCAGGCTCGTGGTGCTTATTTGAGGCCATACAAGGACTTCACAAGTTTGCATACTTTATGTTCATGTCCTTTCACAACAAATCCTTCAGGCTGGGACATAAAAACATTCTCTTTTAGATCTCCATTCAAGAATGCAGTTTTTACATCCATTTGATGGACTTTCCAACCGTTCTGAGCAGCTAGTGCAAAGAGTGTCCGGATGGTGGCCCATTTTGTTGTGGGGCAAAAGTTTCCTCATAATCGACCCCTTCCTTCTGTGCAAAGCCTTTTTGCCACAAGCCTATCTTTGTGCTTGTCAAGTGAGCCATCGGCTTTGTATTTGTTCTTGTAGACCCACTTGCAGCCAATTGGTTTGGTTCCAAATGGAAGATCAACCAGCTTCCAAGTGCCATTCTTTATGAGGGCATCATACTCCTTTTTCATCGCTTCTTTCCATTCATCATGAGAAGCAGCTTCTTTGAAGGAAGTTGGTTCAAAATCTGTAGACAAGTTCAATTCACAATCATAAGTAACATCCATATCAACAGGTGAATTAGAGTCATCTACATCACCTCCATTTTGTCGGTTTGAATTTCTGGTTCCTGTTTTTCCAATTTCATCAGGATGAACACTTTCAAGTGTCTTTGTCAGCCACTTTGGGGGACCTTTCTGAGATGGTCCAGGTTGCTCTGTTGATTGAGTTGGGATTGAATCAAGATTGAGTCTCCCAATTCTATCAATTACATCACTTAAAGCATCATCCATTGTTGGAGTTTCATGCAGGGGAGATTGTTCTTCAGAAGAAGATTCCACATGTTGATCTAGTATAGGAATCCCCCCTTCAAGATGTGGAATCTGATTATCAAATTCTTGAAATTATTTTGTTTTTGCGAATCTATCCACGCGATCAAGTTGCCGTCAACAACATTGTCAGATTTGGATGATTCCAGAAAAATGACATCTCTAGATACAACAAACTTTTTATTTACTTCATCATAGAGGCGATATGCTTTAGAGGTGTTTGAATACCCCAGGAAGATACACTTACGACTTCTAGCACCAAGTTTGTTTATATGTACCTTTGGTATCAAAGCATAACAGGTGGAACCAAAGATCCTGAGATGTTTTACCGAAGGAACATGTCCATACCACAATTCATAAGGAGTCTTGTTTCTTATAGCATTAGATGGACATCTATTCTTTATATATGCAACACATAGAACAACATCAGCCCAAAACATTATCTTTACATTTATGAAAAAGAGCATGGATCGTACCATATTCAAGATTGTTCTATTCATTCTTTCAGCTACACCATTCTGTTGGGGATTATAAGGCACAATTGTTTGATGTTTAATCCCATGTTGGCGAAGATAGTGTTCAAATTCATTTGATGTATATTCTTTTCCATTATCAGTGCGAATAGACCCAATATGAGATTGTGCATCATTTTCAATCCATTTATGAAAATTCTTGAATGTTTGAAAAGCATCAGATTTGTTCTTCAATAAATAAACCCAACACATTCTGGTGTAATCATCAATAAATGTCATGATATATTTATTTCCATTTGCAGAAGAAACAGGCATTGGACCACTTAAATCTGAATGAATAAGTTCAAGCTTCCTATGTGCTCTTGAATGTGAGTCATGAAAAGACTGTTTGCTATGCTTTCCTAGAATGCAAGCATCACATTGCTTATGTTTCCTAGGAATTGTAGGCAAACCAGCAACACCATTTTTCTTCAATAAGCGGAGACTGTCATAGTTTAAATGTCCAAATCTAGCATGCCATAATAAACTTGATGGAAGTGTACCTTCTTCATGATGAGAAATATATGAGAAACATTGTGCATGAGCAGAGGTTCCTTGCAGTTTGAGAAGCCTTTCTTCTTCTATTCCCCTCATGACAAGTGAGTGGTTAGATGCTTTTCTTACCTCAAGCTTGCCATCAAACATATGAATGGAGTGACCTTGCTGGCGGATGTGGACCAAGGACAACAAGTTTCTCTGGAGTTGTGGGAGATATAGAACATGATCTAGAAGAAAGTCTGG
Source organism: Pinus tabuliformis (assembly GCA_031772625.1). Taxonomy (NCBI): domain Eukaryota; kingdom Viridiplantae; phylum Streptophyta; class Pinopsida; order Pinales; family Pinaceae; genus Pinus; species Pinus tabuliformis. Next base: position 720,492,244 of record CM062812.1, on the reverse strand, counting down.
AAGACCAGGCAGTTTAAGCCTGATTGTGCCAAGCCCTGATGGCTTGATTTTTGACTGATCTGCAAAGTATACTGCTCCATCAACATTGTCAGTGAAATCTTCAAAAAAATCTTTCCTATGAGTCATATGACAGGTTGCTCCTGAATCAAGCAACCAATCATTTTTCGAAGAAGCAAGTGAAGCATTAAACAAATCTTCATTTACTCCAATGTTACATTGTGCCTCAATATAGTGAGCGGATTCAGGTGCTTTACCTTTGTCTGTATCATCAATTTTACCTTTCTGTTGGTTTCTTTTCTGCTCAATTTTGTCCCATGGTAGCTTGCATGTAGAAGCATCATGTGATCCATTTCGTTTGCAGCGGATGCAATGCAGATCTGATTTTTCTGCTTGAGAATGTCTGCCCCCCCTGCCTCTGAAGTATCTTCCTCTTCCTCTTCGTCCACCTCTTCATCTTGTAGAATCTTGAGCAGGATGCTTTTCTTTATGAGCAAGGCAAACAGTCTCTTCAGAAGATTCAGGGACTGTCTTCTTTCCAAAGGCTTTCTCTCTTTCAACAAACTTTTTCACAAGAGAGTCAAAGGTTATATCTTTAAGATTTCCATTTGCTTGTAAAGACTCAAGATAATTGGAGTAGGTAGGATAGAGTGCCTTGAGAAAAGCAATAAGAGGGATATCCAGCTCAACCTTAGTGGATTTAATATCATGCATTATAGACTTTACTTCAGATGCAAGAGCAAGAGGATCATTATTTTTCAGTTAAAGAGTGAAGAATTTAATAATGAGCTGAACAACTTCAAGTGCAAAATGTGAGTCATAGAGTTCTTTAAGCTTTTGTAAAGCTTCAAAGGCAGTTGAATATGATGAAATATGGCGACTTACTTCTTCATTTACAGATGCTGCAATTAATGCATAGGCTTTGCTGTTCTTGTTTTCCCAAATGACGAGCTCTTTGTCTGATGTAGGCTACACTGAGTCATTTTCTCCTTCTCCGACACAGACTCCTTTCCACAACTCATTGAAGATGAGGGTGTGTTTTAACATCCGGGACCATTCAGGATAGTTCTCCTTGCCAGTGAGAAATATTCCTACAATAGAGATGATTGAATGCATTCTGTAAAAAAAATAACTTCTGCTGATAGAATAATACTTCTAATGGCAAAAAGAATGTGCTTTTGTGGAGAAAAAAAACTTTTGCTGCTAAAAGAATGATTCTGATTCTGCTACGCCATTTATATATTATTGACTATTGAAACGAATGCTGATAACATGCTACCACTGTAACATATATCACCACATATATATCACCGCATAAACAATTTGAGCGCTTGTGTTAAACGCTGCCACTGTAAAATATGAGCACTGTGTTGAACGCTATCACCGTACCATATATCACAACATATATATATCACATAAAAATTGAGCGCTTGTGTTAAACGCTGCCCAATTCAGATGAAGTTGCAAAAATGGCAATGGATAAGGGCACTCTACAACATGTGAAAATCGTTCACAGAGGCGGCATTAATCTGCAGGGAGTTCTTCACATGTACTCCGGCAATGGCGATGCATGTTACGCCGAAAACTCCGACAGACAGAGGAATGTCTTCCACGTATTGCAGCCTGTCTTTGAAGCAGCCCTTCAGAAGCTTGCATTTCCCAAGGAGGGTCCTCTCAGAACAATTTACACAACAATTACAGAACAATTTACGAATTTGTCTCCAGGCAAGAGAAAATTCATAGTACAAGTGGAATATCGTGGAGAAGATATACGTCCGACGCAAGTGAAATTGTTCGAATTAGACGAGAAGTACGAGGTTATTGAAGTTCTGGGATATGGCGGATTTGGAACTGTCTGCATGGCTCAGGACACTTCCAATAATGAGCGTGTTGCCGTCAAACGGATCGATCTGAATGGCAGAAGGTATTACTTCATGGCGTTGCACGAACTGCAAGTTCATCGTGCGGTCACTCGGAAGAATATAGCATCCAGTAAGGATGGTGGGTAATACACCGACCTAGCTCATTGGTCTGCCCAAACGTCCGCGGAACGGAATCACTGTCAATACAGGCAATACAGTGATAACAATGGCTTCCAGGTTACAATGGCTCTATCCCACTCTCAACACCATCTTTTCGAGTCCCCTCAAACAACAGTCGCTTTCCCTTCAACCGCCACAACAGATCTTTGGCATCGAAAGCTCAGTGGACAGATGCGTTAATGGACAGAGCCCAGAGGCGCTGGAACGGTTTTGGATTCTGAGTGAATTCAGGGCAGCGCAGGTGTGGCAGAATGACAGAGGCGTTTGAGGACAGAGCTCAGGTCAGAACGACAGAGGACAACAGCAGAAATGAAGGGAGTTACAACTATTTTAAGAACTGGCTCTGATACCATGTCAGACCAGGAGTAACTCCAGACTTGGAAGAAAAACTGATTCATTTATTTCATTAGGTAGCTATTGTTATATACATGAATGTGACTGATCAGTTCATCTTCTTAATGACTGTTCACATTCCAAATTCACCCAATCACAGAGGATTAGGTGTCAACAATTTTTCTATTTATTTTTTGAAAAAATATATGTAAAGTTGCTTTGAGAAGCCTACAAAAGAATCTAGTTTCCAGAACAATAGAGCTCTATGTTTGATTGTGTCATTAAGTCTCACAAAGCCATGAAACTTTTCCAAATTTCTCATCTATTGGAATTAGTCTTACATATTCCAGAGGTTTTGTTATGTATTTCTTGTGTATCTTTTTCCTTGGATTAGGTCCTAATTGAAAGAATGACATTTATGGGCATGGTTTTAATCCCATGTTTTTCCCTTTGGGTTGTTAGTGTTTCTTACCACTTTCCTCCTTACAAAGCCATGAGCTTGCTCTGAGCTTTTTTTGGATGAACTCATATAAAGCAAAGTTCAAAGTATTTAAAAAGTAAATAAAACTATATTCACATAACTCATTTATACAAAAAAAAAATATTAGTGGAATGCCACCACATGGCTTTTGATAGCTTAATAATGATTAAATAAGTAAAAAAAGCTTAATTCGATGAAATTATATTATAGAGTGGTTTTATTGTAATCATTTTATATATGACACTTCTTGTTCATGATATTGAGCGCACGATCTCTCTTTCTTAAAGTTACGAGTCCTCTTGACTAGTTGCTTTTGTAAATTTTTCTAGAGATCAAGGCTTATGTTTAATGTGCCAACATAATCTCTTCCTTTATTTCATCACCAATCATTTTCCACGAATTAAAAGATTTAACAAATTACACAAAACTATAAACCAAAGTGTATCCTTATTAAAAAAATCACATATATCCAATAATACATGATGGAGTAACAATATAATCTCAAACCAATAAATCACCTTAGAATAATAATATCACCAACAATTCCCTGATCGAGGTGTTGGAATCTATGTTAAAGGGGAAGGGGGGGAAGCTTGTCACCCAATGACCTCCCATCGCAATTAGGAGGGGGGGATGACATGGTTATCCCACCCCATACAACCACACATGTAAATCATCTTGACATACCTTAGTATTAAGATGACAACTCTCATTTCTATTGTGTGCTCTTGGCATGTTTGTGGTAGCTCCATGTTATTTTATAGTCTCAATGGTAACTCCTAGCCACGAGTGCAATATTAATTCCAAAGGTTGGCCTTCATTGCACACATACTGTGTCAACAATTTAAGCTTAGAGTCAGGAGATAGTTGCAGAGGGAGTGAATCCTAGGACTTTGGAAGTAGTTGCAGCAGGGGTCAGAGTCAGAATAGGAAGTGTCTAAAGAGGAAACATGTTTCTTCTGAAGCATATCAACGTCCCATGGGCCCACAATTGTGGGTTAATTTCTTCTATGTCCAATCTTCATAGAATTCTCAGTTTATTTTTTTTTTTGCATGGTGGAATTTGGTTTATGGTTTATAGGGTGTCTTGGTGGTGTGGAATTTAATTGGAGTGCCCTCGTTTTTATGGTTGTTTGATCTTGACCGAAGCTACTCTATGTACACTCATCCTTTATCACTACTAGATAATTCCATTTCTAGGCCAATCTGGAAGCTCAATGTTAAATTTGTTTGTTTGTTTGTTCGTTTTTTTTTTTTTTTTTTTTTTTTTTTTTTTTTTTTTTATCTTGTCTTGGTTTCTATCAACTTGTCTCAGAGGGTTTCCCCTCTCTTGGAGGGTGTCTTTCATTGGGTCTATTTTCTCTTTAAGCGTTATGCCCTGTCAACATATGCGCTCTCGACGAGGATCTGGAGGTCGAGGCCCTTAGGGATGACCTCGAGCTCAAAACTAAGCCCTTACAATAGTGGCAATATTCCATTCTTCCACCCCTCCAAAAATCCAAGAGGAAATTCGTCATCTAGAAGCCTTAACCACAAATGATCGGTAAGCCTACTCAGACTCTAAAATACAAACCTTAGTAGCCAATTGGGTTCTAGACCCTGGACATACAAGGGGATGATGGAGCCAATATCTCAACTCCATCATTCTCCATTGGCAAATTAAGACACTCTTGAGAAATTTCCTTACGGAAAAATACAAGGACCACAATGAAATTATAACACACCTTTATAAAATTCAACGAGTCAAACGCCGGTAGTGCTCTCGCTTAGTCAGCCTTGATGCTCACTTAGATCACATAGAAGGTCATCTACAATGTGGCCTCAAGCCTCCAGCTCCAATGGGTACAAGCCCTTAAGATCCAACCCCAGTCACCTCTTTGATAATTGATGTTTAGTTCAACCTTCTGTTGTATGTCTTTTACTTTTAGTAAAATAGTTTCTTTTAGCAGATGTATAGCCAGTGGTAACTAGCAATTGATAATTTGTATAACTATCCTAGTGCATGTCACAAACTTGAAATCAAACCACTTATATTTCAAAATAATTTTAGATGATAAATAATAGATCTCACTATTAAAAAAACCTGATTTTCCTTGTAACAAACCTTAATAATATTCCAAACAAACAATAAACTTTAATTTTATATAAAAATTATTTTAAAACAATAAAAAATAATAATAATATCACTAATAGTTCATACTACAAAAAATAACTAAATTAACGGCAAACCCCATTTTTCTAAAAACAAACAATGCATCTATAAACTATGTTTTTGTTTTGCGAAGATTCTCTTCCCATGTCAATATTTTATTTTTGTTCTCTCCCATCATACCTTAAATGTATTTTGTGATAAACACATGAAAACTTTATTTTAGCAAGTGAATATAAGATAAAGTAATTAATCCTCACTAAATATACAAACTAATAAAATAATTAAACACCATACTTTTTATATATATATATATACCAAATTTATAATATTAATTATATTAATAAAAAATCAATCTCATAAAAATCAGCCAAATTAAAATCAAAACATCACTTGAAAAGTGACAATAATGTTTCTTTTATATATAAAAAAAAAAAATAATAAAAATTAATACATGAGGCTTTAATAAATTCCATAATAAAATATTTAAAAATAATAAAATTTCTAAAAACAAATTAACCAAATTATTTTTGAAAGAACTTACCCTAACATACAACTAAATTAATATAAATAAAAAAATTGACCGGCAATGAAAAATATACCACAATTAAGAAAGTGAATTTACATAAACATAAAAGTCTCCATCCATATTATCACTTCTCACGTAAACAAGGACTGCAAGCAGTGGGAGTCCCTGCCAATTTTATAGGAGAATGAGGAAATGAAAAATTTCTATAAGAGATATACTTACGATATTTGGTATTCAAAGAAAGAAAGAAAGAAGGTACTAAATCAACAATTACAAAAAATAAATAGCAATGCAAACATTTGCAAATTTTGTTCTTAATTTTATTTAGGCGTGATGAAATTTTTAAATTAATTTTGTTAGTGGGATGCATCATAGTTTCAAACACAATGTGATTATTCTAACTTGGCTCATCAGAGAAGAATCAACGAACCTACAACGTCCTTAGGTTGAAGGAGCAGTGAACATGATTATTCTAACTTGGCTCATAAAAAAGAATCAATGAACCTACGACGTCCTTAGGTCGAAGGAGCAGTGAGGCTGTTTGTTGACACCAATTTTCTTTCATTAATCATTCATTTGGATTGTAGAAATTAATTACAGTTAATTAAATAATTAAAAATAAATTCTCTATTTAATAGTTTTAAAAATATAATATAATTACTCCAATGCTCCTTTGATTTGTTTTCATCGTGCATGTTAGGTTATCGCATGATGGACAAGCGGTAAGATCATTGGCCCACAACGTCAGACAACTAGTAAAATTATCGGCCCACATGACCAGACAGGTGGACAGTGAGAAAATCAATCACAATCATAAAGTAATGGTTTACACAACGGAGTTTCATTTTCATAATATTCTGAAACCTATTTACTTTTATTTCGTAACTTTATTCTTTCACAAAGGCATTTGATACACAACAAAGTTTCATTTTCATAATATTCTTGGACATACATCTTTGGAGCTTGTTGTGCAACCACGGTCTTCATCCTGTCTTTCCATAAGTACCTTATTTGGTCATTCATTGGACTTGGGATCACAACATACACTGCATGGTATATGACAATCGGAGCCGCTGTTCATGGACAGGTACATATAGCCAAAGCTCGTACAATTTTCTCTTTGCAATAAGATGAAGTTCCCAGAGTAATTCATAGGGATATCTGACAGTGTCCAAATTGGGCAGGTTGAAAATGTGGAACACTCGGCCCCAACAAAGATGGTGTTATACTTCACAGGAGCCACAAACATACTTTACAATTTTGGGGGACAGGCAGTCACAGTGTAAGCAACTCTTTATGGATTTTCAAGCTTTTCTATGAGCTGAGTTCTCTACGGATTTATCTGACCAATTATGGATTTGTACTCTACAGCCATGTGGAAGCCTAAGAAATTCAAGTATATCTACCTTTTGGCAACTCTGTATGTATTCACATTAACGCTGCCATCTGCAATATCGGTTTACTGGGCTTTTGGAGATGAGCTCTTGAATCATGCAAATGCTTTTGCTTTGCTCCCCAAGTCAGTTTTCCGTGACATTGCTGTCATTCTTATGTTAATTCACCAGGTAAGCTGGAGTCTCTATCAACAATTGTTTTGAAACATTTTCAATTTTGACACCGTACTCAGAAATTAGAATTATCTTGGAATGAGTTTAATATGTGACGTCCTAGAGACCCCATTTTGGACTTATTTTTCTCTGTAAACTGTTAATAAAAGTAGTTTGGTTACACTGATAGTAGCTATTCTTTGTGTACAGTTCATTACCTTTGGATTTGCATGTACCCCTCTCTACTTTGTTTGGGAAAAAGTCATTGGAATGCATGATACCAAGAGCATTTTTCTTAGGGCACTAGAAAGGCTGCCTGTAGTGGTTCCAATCTGGTTCCTTGCAATCATATTTCCTTTCATTGGCCCTGTTATCACAAAATCACACACTGAAGGCTGCCTATCAGTAAGATAATGTGTAACTATTTCAAACCTAGCTTTGGACTAAGGCTTAGCCTCCTTAGTCTGAGAGGGCTCTCTCACAGATTATGAATGTTGATCACTAATAAGGAAAGATGGCTAACTCTTTAACAAACACATGAAAATAAGCTGGCTGGACAGATATCAGATTGATTCCCATTGGGCTTATGGAGTCTCACACATCTCAGCAAACCAAAATACTATTTTTCATGGAAGTCAGGGCTCTTTACATCTATGCTCAAACATAACTAACATAAAACACAGTCTGCCATAACATACAGGAAGTCAGAGCATGTGGGCATGAGTTCTGAGTGATTATGCAATAACAGAACTGTAAAAGAACACTAAAATAACAAGCCACCCTATATTTGAACAATGAGATCTATTGAGAATCCTGAGGCAAAAACAACAGTCATTTGTATTCCTGAAACATGCTTTACATAAACCAAAATAGACTTGTTCTCTATCAAAGTATCCAACCCTTTTTACATTCATCCTTCAGCTCTATATAGAAAGCTTACTCTACCTGATTCGAGCTCCCTCCTCCAGCGTGAGGGGAGCTCAATAATTACCTATGATTACACCTACTAACTTTTAACTAACTAATAATTACAGCTGACCACTAATTGACAGCGCTGGAATCCTAAAGCAAATAAGATCCTAATTCTACATCATGCTGGACATAGCATTTATTACAATTAAGATTCATTCTCTGCCAAGTGGATCACTACAGCGGTAGCTTTGATGGCTTTGATTACAATGAACTTCATTCTTTGACATCTGCTCTCTTTCTGGCGGTGGCTGTGATGAACCTTTAATGCTCCATGTTTGTCTTTAATGACATATCTTTCTGTTACCCTGAAACACAGGCCCCTGTTTGTCGGTCTTTGATGAGCTGCTCCAGCGTTGCCATGTCAGATTTTTAACATTAAAGAAAAATATATCAGGGCCCTTTTCCGTATAATGTTCCAGACTTCATGACAAGACCTATAAACACAATTCAAATAAAGATTTGTTGTTGTCTTCAGTATCAGAAGATCTGTCCTGTTGTGACTATACGAAAACTGTAAAGTCAATTGTATGGGTGTTTCTCCATATAGAATTCTTTTTATCTTTGCTAATCTTTCTGTGTAAGCTGCCTCTTTTATGTCTGCTAGATTGGTTTTCCCATTGCTAGTATGAACAGTATCAACCATGCTTTTATCTTCCATGTGGACATCCTCAGATGTGTCCATTGCAACAGAGATGTCAGGAGAAGCAATGGTACCAATTTCAGGAGCATTTAACTTTCAGAAGGAAAGCCTGATGCTCGTTCTTCATCATAATATTCATCATCTCGCTGGATCTGTCTGTCTTGAGTATGCTGGTCCTATACTGATTCTTTTAAATCTGTTCTTGAAAGGACCGATGATTTGTGACCATTAGGTTTTAAACAAGACCTCTGCATTACAAGTATTGTGCCCTGATATAAATATAAATCCAAACTTAGGTACCATCTGTAGCCTCTAAATTTATGTTTCTCTCAGAATGGCTTTGCTCACATATCTTTGCAATCCAAGTCCAGGTCAACAAATATTGAATTACTATTGCTAATCCAATCTTGCTGTCACAGAGCACTATGAATCTTTTTGTAAAAGAGGAAGCTTTTTCAACAAGAAGTGCACTCCAATCAAGTCTTCTGATTGGATCAGATATTTGACCCCCGAGAGATGAGGAAAAACGAATGTTTGAGCTCAAAACACTAAGCGTAGTCCCAACAGATTCTCATACCTGAGCAACAGAATGATCCAAGCAATTCAAAACCTCCTCTAATAATTTATCTTGTAAGTTGATTTCTGCAGTTGACATGAAGGAAGGAGACACCTTTACTAAAGTCACACATAGAAGGTCAAACCTTTTAGCCACCGTGCGAGTTGGAACTGTACTAGGTAATGGTTCAGCAAGGCAATCCATAATTTTTTCGCAACAATGATATAGTTTTCCCATCCCTTCCTTTTCCAGTAACTCTTCTAAAGGGCTCTGCAAGGATTGGAGTACTGTTTCTCCACATTCTTTAACAAGACATTTAAATAACTTGGCAATACCAGGTACAAATGCTTCTCCTTTTAATTTTGCCAGGAGGATGGTAAAAACATCCAACTTGGAAGTTTTTGAGAGTCTATAATGAACCTTACGGAATCTCTTTGAACCTTTGTTTGGGTGGGCACGTAATTGCACTTCCTCTTCAAAATCCTTCAATAAGCACAGAGGCACATGATACTCGTTAAGCCAATACTTACATGTACCATCTAAGGCCTCCTCAACCTTTGTTCCCTGTTTAACAATGCAAGTTGGGATGGCTTTCTGTTTCCCAAAGTCTATCAAATACTTTATCAGACCATTTTCTGAATTCTTGGCACAAATAACAGTCTTCTTGAAGACAGCAGACTCTTTGTCTCCTACCATTTTAAGTTGACAGAAATTCTCTGAATTTAAAAGGTCATCCCATCTAATGCAAGCATCAAGGTTCCTTATCTGTACAGCTAGTTGTGATCCACTCCTTGCCATTTCAACAGAAGCTCGCCATGCAAACTGTCTACTTCTTCTGGGGATTTCTAAACCTTCCCAATTTCCTCTGCGCCGTTTGCAAGTTGACAAAATCTTTTTCTCCGATTGCACTCTGACTTCAGGCTTGCTCTTTAGCAACTTAACACCGTGGCACTTGTAACAGGTAAACATGTACTGAATTTATCCGAGAAATGGGAAGATACCGAACATTTCCAATGAAATGAACCTTGACAAAAATGGCATCGAAGAGGTCAATCCAGTTTCTTGAGCGCGGCCATGGAGCATAAAAAGCTTCCAACCATCCATTCACCGATTTATCTCGAATACTTTGGGACATAGTCATTGCCTGGCTGTTTGGGTTGTTTGCATCAGGAAAAACATGATCATAAGATAAACCATTCAGCATGCCATTGACAAAACCTTCTCTGCCACCCGTTTGCGTGGAAAAAGAACTCTTGTGGAGCTAGGCCACGAAGATAATGAACTACATCTCTCTCTGGCACTTCATCAAACACTTGCGCCCAAGACATAAATGCTATTCCATGAATTTGCCACCTGCCAATAATCGGTTTCACCCACAGCGGAAAGAAATCTCCACCGGCCCATTTGTATAGACCTCAACCATGATATGAAAGCGGTGCTCCCATATAAACCCGCGTATTGACACATATCTGAACGAAGCACTAAATTATCCACATTACACCTATTTATACTCTCGATAACCATCTGGGGAAGCCCGTGAAGTGAATGCCCTAAATTATCAAGCTTTTCCATATGAGGCAGTGTCTGAAGTAGGGACGGGTTGAATATAAGATCAGGAAATTTGAATCTATCAGCTCCAAATCCTAATATTTGTCCATCTAGGAGTTCATAAGATTGTTGTTGGAATGTTAGAATAAGAAGATTCATCAAAGACTGTGTCTGGTACACGGCAGACAACTTCCTTGAAATCATTTACAATAAACATCTGTGAGTATCTTTTGTAGCTTGCAGTTGTATTAGGAAAATCAATATCTACAATTTGAAATTCTCCCGGTCGAGCCTCCTTTCTCTTGAATGAATATCGAGGCTTGACCAAAATCCCTTTACTCTCCAAAAACCTCATAAGGCAGTCAGTTAAAACCTCACCGCCAATGGGAGAAGACACCACAGCCTTTTGAATAACATAACCATCATGGACTGCAGCAACAGTTGTCGATCCACCACCACAGTCAACAACTAAAGAAGTGGGACGTCCTGAAGCAAAGGAAGTTAATACCGCATTCTTTGCTAAAAATAGGGCTGGCACCTTGTGACTTTCAAACATAAGCTCTGCTGCTCTCTCCCTTTGTTGTTGTGAATTGGAGGATGGTTCAGCTAACAATATAGGATGCTCCTTTGGGTCAATTAGCAAGCGCTCCCGAAAAGCATGGTCCCATCTGCTATCCACAACATCCCAACCAGCAACAATACCATCCTTCAGAGCTGGAATCACCTCCATAAAATCATGTCGGTAGCCCAGAGCTTGAGAACCAACATACAATTTCCGCTTGGATTTGGACTTCTCAGAGTCTAGCTTGACATTCATTTTGGCATCTGAAGATTCTAAATCTCCTTCAACTTTGACTGCATCAGCCATCCCTGTTTGCTCAATAGATCCCACAACAGAAGGAAAAAATGCCTTTGGGGCATCTTCGCCTGCATAACCAGCTTTACAAATATGAGACCCCAGATCAAGAACTATAGCTGCGACTTCATCACCTCCATACATAGTGCCGAGCGCCTATAGATGAGATACACCTCAGCAGTTGTTTCAGCAGTATATAATTTCTAACCATCCCATCCCGCAATGTTTAACTTTGCATCCATTCGTTGATGAAGCTATGAAGATCCTTATGCATCAATTCTGTCACCAGACAGCACTACTTTTGTATTTATCTACAAACGAGTTTAATGCCTTCAAAAGATTTGAGTGCACAAGTTTAGACATTGCAGAGACCACCGCTTCCTTGAAATCACTGTCGCTGCTCTCATCTACAGAACTTTGTACAATAGGCATGCTAGGATTTTGGACCTTCACTGAAAACTCGAACAAATCCCCAATTTCGTAGCACGCTACGAAATCACCTAAACAGGTAGCGCTGCGAAACTGCTAAAAGGATTCATGCGCTGCGAAAACACTTTGTCCTTAAGCTAATCTGAGCAATTTTTGGAAACAGAATTTTTAGTGATAACAGTGGCTCCACTTGGGATAGTGTGCCCTTGTGGTGCACTAAGAACCTGCAGTTCCAGTGCCTTATAAAATTTATTTGACAAACAAAAATTTGCTTGACCAGCATGACTGTAGGAAAAAGAAAGCTACTTCTACTGAAAAATGCTCAGTTGACCTTGAGCTTATTTTGCATTTACCTCTACCTACCTACCCTAACAATTTCAACTTCTTTCTGTTCAATCAATATGAAATTTCCAATGTAGCCAATCCTCTGTTTTATCTGATATTTGTTTTCTTTGACTGCATCGGAGTTCAGAGCCAATATGATAGTATGATGACCGCTGCCACTGAAATTGTCTCTGATCTTTATAGGAAAACTGAAAAACTTGAGAGTAAAACTCTTCCAGGTAATCAGCTACAGGATCCCAGAATACATGATCATCTTGATTTTTCTTGTAACTTTCAGTTTGTGCAAACTGGTCTTCAACAACAGTGTACAGCTCCTCAATCGTGAAAGAGAAAAGAAGTGGCACTCTATCCTTGTGTTCTGCAGAGAAAGGAAGCTTCTGAAAATAATGATCATGATTATGAAGACTGTATGCCTGAATTTGTTCTTCCAAACCTTTAATGTCTTTCTCAATGTCCTCGACAACTTCATCCAAAAATCTCATCTTATCCTCTGCCTTGCAGTCAAAGGATTTTAGATACGAGGACAAGGACAAAGAAAAATTTTCATTTGTTTCTCCTTTACTATGATCACTATTCCATTGTTTGAAACCTTCAACTAAAGGAGAGTTTACCACCACCTCTGACCTATCTATCCATTCCTCCAAAAACATAAGCCAAAAGTCTTGAAATGACTTAATGGATTTGACATGAAAGCTTTCAATCCATTGTTTTCATTTCCCTTGAAGTGAATCATAGAATAACCTTATGCAAACATCCTCATGTTTAACTCTAAGAAGCTCAGCAAAATGACAGAAATCTGAGATATGCTGCATAGTTAAACTCAAATCTTCTCCATTAAATTTGGGACCATTCCTTAGAAAATATGCATCCTTGGGAAAATGATTTGGGAAACCATGAATTCCTGAAAAATCTATGCATGCATACCTTGAAGTAAGAATGGTAGCATCTGGGTCCTTCATAACTCCAGTGGAATCACCATGAACCTATGAATTTCGAATTCTTCAACAATGGAGTCGCCAAGGTAGATTTGCAGCCTCAAAAAACCTTCTGAGCTCCTGCTACCTTCAGAAGTTCAGCTTCATGATTACGGGAATGAGTAATCTTCAGGCTCCCGGCAGACGCACCAAAATGTTATCACAAAATCACACACTGAAGGCTGCCTATCAGTAAGATAATGTGTAACTATTTCAAACCTAGCTTTGGACTAAGGCTTAGCCTCCTTAGTCTGAGAGGGCTCTCTCACAGATTATGAATGTTGATCACTAACAAGGAAAGATGGCTAACTATTTAACAAACACATGAAAATAAGCTGGCTGGACAGATATCAGATTGATTCCCATTGGGCTTATGGAGTCTCACACATCTCAGCAAACCAAAATACTATTTTTCATGGAAGTCAGGGCTCTTTACATCTATGCTCAAACATAACTAACATAAAACACAGTCTGCCATAACATACAGGAAGTCAGAGCATGTGGGCATGAGTTCTGAGTGATTATGCAATAACAGAACTGTAAAAGAACACTAAAATAACAAGCCACCCTATATTTGAACAATGAGATCTATTGAGAATCCTGAGGCAAAAACAACAGTCATTTGTATTCCTGAAACATGCTTTACATAAACCAAAATAGACTTGTTCTCTATCAAAGTATCCAACCCTTTTTACATTCATCCTTCAGCTCTATATAGAAAGCTTACTCTACCTGATTCGAGCTCCCTCCTCCAGCGTGAGGGGAGCTCAATAATTACCTATGATGACACCTACTAACTTTTAACTAACTAATAATTACAGCTGACCACTAATTGACAGCGCTGGAATCCTAAAGCAAATAAGATCCTAATTCTACATCATGCTGGACATAACATTTATTACAATTAAGATTCATTCTCTGCCAAGTGGATCACTACAACGGTAGCTTTGATGGCTTTGATTACAATGAACTTCATTCTTTGACATCTGCTCTCTTTCTGGCGGTGGCTGTGATGAACCTTTAATGCTCCATGTTTGTCTTTAATGACATATCTTTCTGTTACCCTGAAACACAGGCCCCTGTTTGTCGGTCTTTGATGAGCTGCTCCAGCTTTGCCATGTCAGATTTTTAACATTAAAGAAAAATATATCAGGGCCCTTTTCTGTATAATGTTCCAGACTTCATGACAAGACCTATAAACACAATTCAAATAAAGATTTGTTGTTGTCTTCAGTATCAGAAGATTTGTCCTGTTGTGACTATACGAAAACTGTAAAGTCAATTGTATGGGTGTTTCTCCATATAGAATTCCTTTTATCTTTGCTAATCTTTCTGTGTAAGCTGCCTCTTTTATGTCTGCTAGATTGGTTTTCCCATTGCTAGTATGAACAGTATCAACCATGCTTTTATCTTCCATGTGGACATCCTCAGATGTGTCCATTGCAACAGAGATGTCAGGAGAAGCAATGGTACCAATTTCAGGAGCATTTAACTTTCAGAAGGAAAGCCTGATGCTCGTTCTTCATCATAATATTCATCATCTCGCTGGATCTGTCTGTCTTGAGTATGCTGGTCCTATACTGATTCTTTTAAATCTGTTCTTGAAAGGACCGATGATTTATGACCATTAGGTTTTAAACAAGACCTCTGCATTACAAGTATTGTGCCCTGATATAAATATAAATCCAAACTTAGGTACCATCTGTAGCCTCTAAATTTATGTTTCTCTCAGAATGGCTCTGCTCACATATCTTTGCAATCCAAGTCCAGGTCAACAAATATTGAATTACTATTGCTAATCCAATCTTGCTGTCACAGATCACTATGAATCTTTTTGTAAAAGAGGAAGCTTTTTCAACAAGAAGTGCACTCCAATCAAGTCTTATGATTGGATCAGATATTTGACCCCCGAGAGATGAGGAAAAACGAATGTTTGAGCTCAAAACACTAAGCGTAGTCCCAACAGATTCTCATACCTGAGCAACAGAATGATCCAAGCAATTCAAAACCTCCTCTAATAATTTATCTTGTAAGTTGATTTCTGCAGTTGACATGAAGGAAGGAGACACCTTTACTAAAGTCGCACATAGAAGGTCAAACCTTTTAGCCACCGTGCGAGTTGGAACTGTACTAGGTAATGGTTCAGCAAGGCAATCCATAAATTTTTCGCAACAATGATATAGTTTTCCCATCCCTTCCTTTTCCAGTAACTCTTCTAAAGGGCTCTGCAAGGATTGGAGTACTGTTTCTCCACATTCTTTTACAAGACATTTAAATAAGTTGGCAATACCAGGTACAAATGCTTCTCCTTTTAATTTTGCCAGGAGGATGGTAAAAACATCCAACTTGGAAGTTTTTGAGAGTCTATAATGAACCTTACGGAATCTCTTTGAACCTTTGTTTGGGTGGGCACGTAATTGCACTTCCTCTTCAAAATCCTTCAACAAGCACAGAGGCACATGATACTCGCTAAGCCAATACTTACATGTACCATCTAAGGCCTCCTCAACCTTTGTTCCCTGTTTAACAATGCAAGTTGGGATGGCTTTCTGTTTCCCAAAGTCTATCAAATACTTTATCAGACCATTTTCTGAATTCTTGGCACAAATAACAGTCTTCTTGAAGACAGCAGACTCTTTGTCTCCTACCATTTTAAGTTGACAGAAATTCTCTGAATTTAAAAGGTCATCCCATCTGATGCAAGCATCAAGGTTCCTTATCTGTATAACTAGTTGTGATCCACTCCTTGCCATTTCAACAGAAGCTCGCCATGCAAACTGTCTACTTCTTCTGGGGATTTCTAAACCTTCCCAATTTCCTCTGCGCCGTTTGCAAGTTGACAAAATCTTTTTCTCCGATTGCACTCTGACTTCAGGCTTGCTCTTTAGCAACTTAACACCGTGGCACTTGTAACAGGTAAACATGTACTGAATTTATCCGAGAAATGGGAAGATACCGAACATTTCCAATGAAATGAACCTTGACAAAAATGGCATCGAAGAGGTCAATCCAGTTTCTTGAGCGCGGCCATGGAGCATAAAAAGCTTCCAACCATCCATTCACCGATTTATCTCGAATACTTTGGGACATAGTCATTGCCTGGCTGTTTGGGTTGTTTGCATCAGGAAAAACATGATCATAAGATAAACCATTCAGCATGCCATTGACAAAACCTTCTCTGCCACCCGTTTGCGTGGAAAAAGAACTCTTGTGGAGCTAGGCCACGAAGATAATGAACTACATCTCTCTCTGGCACTTCATCAAACACTTGCGCCCAAGACATAAATGCTATTCCATGAATTTGCCACCTGCCAATAATCGGTTTCACCCACAGCGGAAAGAAATCTCCACCGGCCCATTTGTATAGACCTCAGCCATGATATGAAAGCGGTGCTCCCATATAAACCCGCGTATTGACACATATCTGAACGAAGCACTAAATTATCCACATTACACTTATTTATACTCTCGATAACCATCTGGGGAAGCCCGCGAAGTGAATGCCCTAAATTATCAAGCTTTTCCATATGAGGCAGTGTCTGAAGTAGGGACGGGTTGAATATAAGATCAGGAAATTTGAATCTATCAGCTCCAAATCCTAATATCTGTCCATCTAGGAGTTCATAAGATTGTTGTTGGAATGTTAGAATAAGAAGATTCATCAAAGACTGTGTCTGGTACACGGCAGACAGCTTCCTTGAAATCATTTACAATAAACATCTGTGAGTATCTTTTGTAGCTTGCAGTTGTATTAGGAAAATCAATATCTACAATTTGAAATTCTCCCGGTCGAGCCTCCTTTCTCTTGAATGAATATCGAGGCTTGACCAAAATCCCTTTACTCTCCAAAAACCTCATAAGGCAGTCAGTTAAAACCTCACCGCCAATGGGAGAAGACACCACAGCCTTTTGAATAACATAACCATCATGGACTACAGCAACAGTTGTCGATCCACCACCACAGTCAAAAACTAAAGAAGTGGGACGTCCTGAAGCAAAGGAAGTTAATACCGCATTCTTTGTTAAAAATAGGGCTGGCACCTTGTGACTTTCAAACATAAGCTCTGCTGCTCTCTCCCTTTGTTGTTGTGAATTGGAGGATGGTTCAACTAACAATATAGGATGCTCCTTTGGGTCAATTAGCAAGCGCTCCCGAAAAGCATGGTCCCATCTGCTATCCACAACATCCCAACCAGCAACAATACCATCCTTCAGAGCTGGAATCACCTCCATAAAATCATGTCGGTAGCCCAGAGCTTGAGAACCAACATACAATTTCCGCTTGGATTTGGACTTCTCAGAGTCTAGCTTGACATTCATTTTGGCATCTGAAGATTCTAAATCTCCTTCAACTTTGACTGCATCAGCCATCCCTGTTTGCTCAATAGATCCCACAACAGAAGGAAAAACTGCCTTTGGGGCATCTTCGCCTGCATAACCAGCTTTACAAATATGAGATCCCAGATCAAGAACTATAGCTGCGACTTCATCACCTCCATACATAGTGCCGAGTGCCTATAGATGAGATACACCTCAGCAGTTGTTTCAGCAGTATATAATTTCTAACCATCCCATCCCGCAATGTTTAACTTTGCATCCATTCGTTGATGAAGCTATGAAGATCCTTATGCATCAATTCTGTCACCAGACAGAACTACTTCTGTATTTATCTACAAACGAGTTTAATGCCTTCAAAAGATTTGAGTGCACAAGTTTAGACATTGCAGAGACCACCGCTTCCTTGAAATCACTGTCGCTGCTCTCATCTGCAGAACTCTGTACAATAGGCATGCTAGGATTTTGGACCTTCACTGAAAACTCGAACAAATCCCCAATTTCGTAGCACGCTACGAAATCACCTAAACAGGTAGCGCTGCGAAACTGCTAAAAGGATTCATGCGCTGCGAAAACACTTTGTCCTTAAGCTAATCTGAGCAATTTTTGGAAACATAATTTTTAGTGATAACAGGCCCCATCAATCCCGCAGTTGGAGCTTTGTTGGTCAGTTTTACCGTCTACATCATACCGTCTATGGCACACATGTGCACCTTAAGGACAACTCTTGCCAGACAGGTAGCAAATTGTGCAAATATTCAGTTTTGCAAAAGAAGTTAATTAATGTTCCCCCTTTTTTGAAGGATCAGGACTCTTTGCGATATAATTCTATTTGATTGACATCTAAATCACGACTGTTTGTTAACGTTGTCTTCAGTTTCCTCTTACCGACAGTATGCAGCCACCCAATGAGACTTTTACCTTAATATGACATTATACAGCCACCTACTCAGAGTTTGACATGAATATGACATTATACAGCCACCAACTCAGATACGCAAGGCAAAGCTACTTTTCTGTGATCATTTCATTCCTTTAAAAATTAATAAATAACAAATAATTAAAAAAATAAGGTAAATCAACCTTGCATGAATGCCAGGTGTCTCAACTATTGATTCCCAAATTTTGATGTTTTACCTTCCAGCGACCACAACGTTCATCGCTGGAAGTGTTAGTCGTTGGTGCTCCGTAAGTTAGTAACAATTTTTCAGTCCGCAAATCAAGAAATAAAGGTAGTGAAGAGAGCACAACATAGTAACAATTTCTCAGTTTGCAAAGCAAGAAACGAAGGCAACAAAGAGAGCACAGGAAGAAGCTTCTGGGCAGGAGCGGAATGAAAGGTTGTTTTATAAACTCTTGGTGGATAATGTGGAAGAGTTACTTCCAACTGTTTACACCAATTGTTGGCAAATCCGGTCATCTGTAATGTTATCACTGGCAACTTTTTTGTTATGTTTTGTCATTTCTTGCTGAATTTCGGTTGTGAGATGTATCAACAAATTGAAGCTTAGTGCTGTGCCTCATATCCTCTGGAAATCGTATTAGAATAATTTTTATTTGTGCTTACAAGAGATTTTGTAGAATCTATGGCGGGTTCTTTTATCTTAAGCATGTCTCAATCTGCAATATACAATAATTTTTATTTGTGCTTACAAGAGATTTTGTAGAATCTATGGCGGGTTCTTTTATCTTAAGCATGTCTCAATCTGCAATATGCTATTTCTTTTTTTCATTCAGATAATGCTCTGAGACATTCTTTAATGTAACAGTGTATTTGTTTTGATGTAAACTCATAGGATGTTGTTCACTGATATTTGAATATCATACAGGACATCAGTCTTGGGCCGAGGCATGGATGAGTTTAATGAGTGTCAAAATAATTTATTTGCTATCTTAAATTTCCCAAAGACCTTAAAGATCTTGGGAATACTAAATGAGGCATTTACCGTTGAGTTTTTGAGTAAGGTTTTCATGTTCAATATCATTAATATCGCCTGCAGTAAATAGAAACAGTTAAAGCAAAAAAAATCGATGCATTTAAAGCAGAGGAAATTAAAGAATGAAATGGATGCATTTCTCGTTGACTTTTTGATTAAGGTTTTGGTAAGTTCACCTTGAAGCCACGGTGCTAAATTTATGCTTTAAAAGGTTTTGAAGCATTTTGTTCTCTATCGGTCACAATTAACAGGTTCTCCATGATCCTCTGCAGGTAGATCCCTTGCAGCTAGCGGAATGGTGGTCACATGCACAAGAGCGGGTCATGGACCAATGGACCAGTCGCTACATTAAGCAGAGCAACAGGTACATATTATTTACAACCTCATAAGAGTACCTCATTTTACAGTTTGGTATGCATTTTTGTATCGCAAAATATCTATGTGAACAAATACCTGAAACTAATTAATGCAGATGAAGCTGGAGTCTAAGGGTTTTCAAATCTCTATTTTTCCATATAAATGTTCTACTAATCTAATGAATTGAATGACTATTTATTTTATGACTTGTTTAAGTCTACATCTTGCAGATTGAAAATAGGAAAGATACCTTACTTGCGAAGTGGAGAACTTTGGCAGGGGAAAAACCAGAAACCTCACTTGCGAAGTGGAGAACTTTGGGATTTGAAGTGTTCCTGACTACAGACATGAGCTTTAGAGAGGCTGTTGTCTGCTTCAATGGCTTTGCAATGAGGTTGATCTCTGCTTCAATTGCTTCAAGTAGAGAGTCGGTGGC
Organism: Pinus tabuliformis; assembly: GCA_031772625.1. NCBI lineage: Eukaryota > Viridiplantae > Streptophyta > Pinopsida > Pinales > Pinaceae > Pinus > Pinus tabuliformis. The sequence goes on along the minus strand of CM062812.1, from coordinate 720,471,781 downwards.
AGTCGGCAGTGGCCATGGGCGACAGGTGTAAATAATGGTGGTAGCCGACAGTAACAGGTGTAATCACCACTTCAAATCTTTTGAACAAAGGTTTATGCAACATTGCCCCAGCTATATATAAAATCACATAATTTTGGATAAAATGGATCAATACGACGTATTAATATGAAATCAATCCATATCCCGACAATAAGACCTCCAAAACAAAACTTTGGATAAAACCAAAAAACCACGATATGTTTTTTTAAAACATTGGTTAAATGTAACAGTGTGCTTGAATTAATATGAAATATATTGCCAATCGATCGCTATAGTCCCTGCTATGCCGGAGGCAGGGACTAAAAATGACTTTTTTGGTTTATCTTATGACTTTGGGTGGAATATGCATTTTTCCTTTTGTCCTTATATTTTTTGTCACATGTGAACGTAGATAAACACTTAAGTCTCGATCCATATCTGACTAAATGATTTTTTTAATTTATTTTGATGTTATGGTGTTTTTTATTTAATTATTTTTCTTTTTGACTATAATTAAGATTATCCTTAATATTGTATTAGAAAATGATAGGTTTAAAAGATGTTGTTATCAAAATGGTATGAAACTTTATAAAGTCGAAACACCCAGGGTAATTCTCACAATTTGCTCCACAATTAGCCCTATTTTCAATTCTTTCTCATGATATTTGAACTTAAGATTCAATAAAAGAAAGCCCCACACAAACCAACTACTTTACACTTCATGGGTAAACCTTTTTAATAATTTACATCTATTTTTTTCATTTTCAATAAACCCTCATGCTTTTAATCTTTAAATAATTAGGATGCAGTTTATTACTTCTTTGAAAGTTGTCAAACCCATCATAATTCAATCATCCATTGAAAATGTCGATAATCATTGTTGACTGCTATTTGAAAATTGAACTGACTCAATGTCATTATTTAAGGAAAACCACGACATCTAAAATAACCTATTGAACGAGCGAGCCTTGATGTGACATAATTACCCTAGTGGAGGGCGGTTTATTTTCAATATTTGTAAGTGTGTGACAAATCATTAAAAAAAAACTAATTTTCTAAGTGGCCATTATGTCGGTGAGTGCTTTGACACTGCTACGACTTTGCTCAATGACGTCAGAACTAATGGGGTTCCAGGTCCCTTATTTAAGTGAGGGTGTTCCTTTGGATGTTCTCCCATGCTTCTTAGGATCAACATGAAAGGGCGAGATGCATCAAACGGTTAACCATAACCTTTTTCATGTGTGATCCAACGGGAACAACTTCTTTTGGAGAGCCCCCTTGAGGTAGGCCTAGAGGTAGGGACAATACGTCCTTATCCAGGTATAAAGTAAATTCATGAAGAAAAAGTGGCGTATGCAAGAGACCTATCAGACCTTACTTAGATTAGGGACAATACGTCCTTATCCAGGTATAAAGTAAATTCATGAAGAAAAAGTGGCGTATGCAAGAGACCTATCAGACCTTACTTAGATGGGAATTTCAGTATTAAAGGGTGGCATATGGGAAGTAAATTGGTAATGTTTATTTCCACAACTTAATCCCCCTTGAGCATAGATTTTTTGTTTGGGTTTTGTTTGGAGCTTTTTTCTATAGAGACTATGAGGTGTTGGCAGATTCCTGAAGGTAAGGTCTTTTTCTAACTTCATAATGAAATGCTTGCATGGTTAGAATGTTGGGATACAACTAATTACGAGGCAACCATCGAGATGTGGAAGCTAGGCCTGCTCGATCTAAACATAGCAATGATAGAGATGATAACTTAGCATGGTGAGAGCTTCTATTGGGCGATGTTGAGATCAAACCCTAGAGTGCAAGGTGCAAAGGCAGATGTAGTTCCATCGGTCCCTTATTTGAGTACCCCACATATATAGTGAATGATCCAGCATAGACACAACCATATACAAAAGCGAGTGCAAAGTCGTAGTGGGTAGCCCCCCTCGACATGCTCCTAGTTGTGAAGAGAGAAAAATTCCATGTTACTGCCAGGTAGAGATAGCCATCAAGCAAGCAATAAATTCCTCTCCCTTGGTGAAGCTTGCTTACACATTCTTGTTCTATTAATTAAAGGCTATGAAGAAAAGCACAAGGTTATGTAATAGTTCCTCCATTCTACATGATGTTAGGACATATCATCTACAAGGAAGGTTTATTAGTTGGTCCGGCTAAGATCTCTGGTATTGTCAATCTACCCACCCCAGAGATAGTGGATGGGTGTCTTGATGGGAAGTGGCATGTATGTCTCAATCATTCCATTTCAATAATCACTAAGTGGGTAAGTTTCTGTATTAGCAAGTGAGTGAGGGGTGAGTGAGTAAGTCTGAGTTAAGTGTCGGTTTAGGGTACGATAATCATAGTTATGTTATTTCCTTTCACACCACTATATCTGCAAAAAGAAATAATCTCATCAGCCTCATCCATTATAATAAGTACCTTGGGGACCATAATAACAAAGATAAGTAGGGCGGACTCTTTTTCATGTTATCACTACTTTTAGCTTCCCTAATCTACACTCATGAGAGGAGGAAAACACTGTGTTACCCAAGAGGGTAACTAAGTCCTAACAACCAGTCATTTTATCGAGTCAGGTTCCAAAAGGAGTGTCGGGTTCTGCCCATTCCAGATCTCAATGTTATTATGACCGGCTTGAATGACAAAAATGAGGTAGACCTATATTAATCATGAGGAAACTTGTCTTTCATTTTTCTCTAATCATACTTCCAACCTAGATATGTCCATGTCCAAAAATCCATCTTAGTAATCAAATGTCCATAATCAAGGAATTAGTTTCATCGAAAAAAGACGTTTGCTTCCATATTGGGCTCAAAATACCCTTCCCCCCAAGGAAAGGGAAGCTCCTTATGAAAATGGTTAAAACCTTGCCCAAATTATAGGAAGAATTATTATCCCTAAAAGTGCGAAGTGGATGGCACACCATTTGCAATCGAATCAGAAAATAGGATCCCAAGTACATACAGTAAGTCTTTTGGGGTACAATAAAGGGGGCCTCTGATTTGACCCATACTTGAAATCTTACTTTCTGACCCGAAGAAAATTGGGTTTCACTTAAAGGGGATTGCTTCACCCATGTACACTTGAATAAGAGAATAAGGGTTGTTAAAAATAGATTTAGGAGAAGATGGTGAAGAATGGTTTGATTCAACAGTGAAGGTTCCTTCTTCGTATCCATTTCCTACTCCCGAGTGGGAGATAGATATGGTTGACCTTTTATAGAATAATTCTGTGAAGCATTTGAAGTGCCTACCCTTTCTTATTATACAAGGGGAGAGATTGCGCTTTCCTGCCGACCATCGATTTCGATAAAAAAGAATAGTTTGAACAAATATGTGGAGGAATATTTTACATATTAATTTAATATCAAATTGCTACCATTTTGTTGTGTAGAGAAAGGTTGTGCAAAGAAACAGGTCCCTTATGTAAGCAAGGGGGTGGGGGAGGGGTACTAAACAAATATACGAAGGAAGCCTTTATATATCAATTTAATATCAAATTGCTACTATTTTTTGTGTGAAGAAAGGATGTGTGGGAAGTGTGGGAGAAAGAGTGTGCAGATGAAAGCACCTTTGCACTCCGCACAATGAAAGCACCTCCAAACTCTGTGCATTTGTAATAAAAACTGAGAATATAATTTTAAACTTATTGTGTTCCTCTTTTATTGAATTTCATTTCACTTTCTTAGTATATCATTTGCTACCGAATAAAAATCAACCTTTGCTTTACAATATGAGTTTTACTACTCTCCTATATATGGCGGCTAGGAGGCAATTTATAGGAGTGATGGGACATATTCAATGATCAGAATCAATTTAGCCCCTTCCACGATGTTTATTGCTCACAATTATTTTCCAAAGAAATTGCTTGCAAATTACAAATCATTTTAAAACATTTATCTTATTTTTGGACACAGTGGGCTATACGTATTTTATTATGAAATTTGTGGAAACACCTCTAGAGATGCACATTTTAATAATCTTATTGACAACAAAACTATAATGATAAATTTAGAACATTAATTTCAATGAAACCGAAGTTACACTGATATGCGGAGGTGCAAGCAATGGTATTAAATATAAATGCTTGTACATATTAATTTGTGTAACACTTTTGACAAAAAACATCGATGCCATTTCCACAATTACACATGCAGAACTTCCCACTCCTTTTTGTTTTTTTTGTTTTATATACCTAAGTTGAAATTCTCACTTAAAATCCATACCAGATGTTTTAGGTTAGCAATGGTAAAATGGAACACAATTTTGTTTTGATTGTTGTATGGGAGCTTTCATTGTGTGGAGTTTTCTTTGCACATTTAGACTTCGTACAATGAGAAAGCTTCTGCACAATGAAAGCTTCCACAAAAGATAATGACCTAAAATATAGAGGGTAATATTAATTATTAAAATAACACAAGCTAAGAAAAAATATAAAATTGAAAATCAAATTGCAAAAGTTTTCCATTCTAAATGGATTAGACATTAGCAATTTCTGAGATTGAACATTGCAATTATAGTTTACATTGTAATTGATCGTGTTTTCTTGGAGCATATAATGGATTTAATCGTGAGTCACCCAAAGAGTGTGTGGGAGATATCAATTTGCATTCAAGTTATGCCAATTTACAAATATAAACCATATAAAAAAAATATTTACACATTTAAACTCTATCAATTTAAGTTTTTATGTATTTACACATTCAAATCAATTAATTTCGAGATTTTATGTATTTACACATTCAAATCAATAAATTTCAAGATTTATGCGTTTATCAAACCTAAATACTTTTACATTTAAAACTTAGAAGTTAGATTTACACATATAAATATAAATATTATCATGACGTAACATGCCAAAACATTATTATAATTTAATTTGTAAAATTACTCAGATTGAACTACAAAATCAAACCTAGGTAGAAATCACAACATTGAACTTGCACAACTCATAACCACAAAATCAAACATCTAACAAATAATATTAAATCATGATATTTATTTTATAATAATCTTATCTTATATTTTTATAATAATCTTTAATGTATTACAACTATAGGTTACACTTAGATTGGAAATGTACAAATGTATTAACATTGATTTCAATTGCATAATTTATCCATTAGCAATTTTCATCAATAGTTGTTTTCATAAGTTAGCTCTTTTAACTTTTATTTATAAAATTAAGATTATTTCACAATTTATGTATTAGTTTCAATCATTTTAGAAAGTAAAAGTTTTTTCATGTGTATGGACATTGTTTCTGGTATTAAAAAAATGATTTTTGCAGACTAACTTACTTATATATTAGTTACTCAATAATATTTGATAGTTCAAAGTCATAGTTGTATAAAAGTTAGCTAATTATAATTTTTCATATTGTGTATTATGTGACCTACTAACGTTATATTCATAAAATAACTTATATGTAGATTGTTTCAAAATTGGGGCAAAGAAATTGTGTTGGGATGTTTGTGTCCCTTACCTCACACGCCATTCCCCACAAACACTTTCTCCCACACTCCCAATTCAAATATTGTTTCACTGCCTAAAGTGAAAGATTGACGTTCAATTTTGCTTTTTTCATGGTGCAATAAACATTTACATATTAATTTTCCCCATGGAAATCTTGAAGCAAGAAAGGATGCCACTGCATCGCTCAAAGAAGAATACTTTAACCGAAGAAACAACCGCCTAAAGCATATCAACGACATTATATCTTATTTTTCTTGTGTGCAGATGCTTGTTTTGCTTATAATATTTTTCAGTGAAATCTGACACACAATACAGGGGCCTCAATGCTTTTTTTTCGAGGTTAGCCATTTAAGCATGGCTCTATTCTTTGAGATCCAACTCATTTTCATCGACTTGCTATTTGTTTCCAAAAATTAATTTTGTTAAATGCACATATATATACCTATATCAAATGTGTCAAGAAGAGAGAGAATGTGAGAGTAATTTTTAGAACAATTAATAGTACTTCAATGTGAGTAATATAACTATTGATGAGTGCCCTTGCTTATGACTCAAAATATACACATCGATGTAATTCTTCGCACCAAGTACTGTCCATCGTCAAAATAAGATTTCTTTTGCTTTGGTGTCAAGTGGATCGATGTGATTAGATGAAGGTGACATGAATAAAATGTGGAGGAGAGGTTGCTCTCAATTTGTTTGCGCAACACTTTTGAAAACAAACACCAATGTCCAATTCAAAAATTATGCATGCAAAACTTCCCACTCCTTTTTTCTTTTGTTATATACCCAAGTTGAAATTCTCATGTAAAATCCATACTAGATGTTTTAGGTTAGCCACGGTAAATTGGAACAAGTTTTTTTTCATTGTTGTATGTAGAGAGCAGAGAGCTTTCATTGTACAAAGTTTTCTCCACACCTTAGCACAATGAGAAATCTTCCACACAATGAAATTTTTCGCAAAAGATAACATCATAACAGATAAAAGAATCTATTTCACCCATTGAGGAAAGATAACAACATTTCCAAGATTTGAGGCACATTCTTTTGAACACAGAGAAATTGGTTGTGCATTTTTTTTTTCAAACGAACATTTGCTTGTATCATTCTTTACACTAAGGCACAAACGAAAAATATACCACAAGAACGCATACCATATATCATTATTCTGACAACTTATACACACCATCTTATTATGTCTATACGGACTCTCTTTCAACAAGTGGTTTCATTGGATGCTAAAGTGCCATTTGCCACCAACCATTGATGTCTTCCCTTAAAGGTCCCAATTTATCATGATTCTGGTTTTTCTTATTTGTGCTATCATGTTCCCTCTTAGGTGCAGAGGAATCTTTCATTATGCGCAATGCAGAGTTGGCTTTCATTGTGTGAAGTGCAGAGGTGACTTTCATTATGAGGAGTGTGAAGGTGACTTTCATTATGAGGAGTGCGAAGGTGCAGAAGAAGTTGTGTGGAGGTGGCATTCATTGTGCGAAGTACAGACTTGTGGAGAAAGCATGTTCAGAGGCAGGAATAACAACATATTGCGAAAACGATTGCAGAAATATAGCATTCTTGAATAACGATTGCAGAAATATAGCATTCTTGAATAACGATTGCAGAAATATAGCATTCTTGAATAACGACAAAACACGAACACCACACTACTTTAATAAATTAATTAGTGGTAGAGGCAGGGACTATGCTACTTTGCAGTTATCAATCTTGTTAATAATGATGTCTTTGCATGTTGGTTCCTAACTTAATTGAATACATGAAAAATCATATTTTCACTAACTTATCTAAACACCTTGCAAAACATGTATTTACATAATGCTTCCAATTCAACAAGGTTTTAATTAATAAATAACTCTACAATGTAGATATATATGTTTTTTATGTCTATTTTATTTATCTAAAATTAATGTTTGGGATATTATTAAAAGTAAAATTAATGTTGGGATATTATTAAAAGAGAAGGTTAGTTTTTTTGTGAATTAAAACTTTTTAGTTTATCATTATAATTTGGTTACACAATCTTCATCAAAATTGCAATTGAATTGGATAAAATTGTTATTTTCCATACAAAAATTCATTCAACACCTCAAATACCCTATTGTAATTGGATTATGCAATATTAACCTATAATATGTGCAATTCAATCGATCTGAAATTATTCTTGCAAATTTCAAGTTAAAAATACCAATTTCCTTCCTTCGATTGGATTATGCAATATTAACATATAATATGTGCAATTCAATCGATCTGAAATTATTCTTGCAAATTTCAAGTTAAAAATACCAATTTCCTTCCTTCGAGTTATTAAAGCAGAGAAAATTCGTAAAACATTAACATTACATGCTATTACAAGAGCGTCAATATAAGTCAAGAAAAATTATGTGTTTCCACTAGTTTTAACTAGTGTTATGATGAAAGAGCATCACTGTTTCCACTAGTTTTAACTAGTGTTATGATGAAAGAGCATCACTTGTCAAACTCACCTTTGACCTCTTTAGGTCAAAACTCATTTACTAAATAATTTGGCCCCTACTTTATTTTCAAGGGAAGTTACGTTCTTTAATTCATTTGAATTGAATAATTAAATTAGAAATAATCAAGAAGGAATTTAATTTGTTAAGAAGTTATTTGAGTGTCATTTGGTTTCTATGTTAAAGAGATAATGTAGTTAAATATTAGATTTTGTTAGATAATATAGGAAAAAAAATTGGGTTGTTAAGTTTTATGTGAGCTTTATTAAAAAGAGTTATATTTGCAAAATTAGATTTAGAGAACGAGAGATTTGGAAAGATTGATAGATCAATGCAAAGGGAATTGTATACGACTGTATAATACATTATATTCCTTTTCATTCTAAAAGTAGTATCAAGTATCAATTTCCCTGTAAATTATTAATCAAGTGCTTGTGTAAAATTTTGTGCATTAGTCCAATTGACTTCGTTGCAGGGTAAATAGAAAAAGTGCAAAGAAACTGTGAAGTTTGATTGTTATCTTAAAGGCCCACAAAAACATACTTAGTTGACGATTGAGTTATTTTGTAATCTTTGTGTATTAACAAGGACAATAATATTTCCCAATCAAAACCATTCATGTCTACATCCTAACCATTAACCATCTGACAATTGAAATCACCTTTACATCAAAAATTGAATTATTGGGGCCGATTCAATGAAAGTTGGGTGATATATCAATTAATGGGTGCAAGAAGAAAAACACATTTCCATTATTAGTTCTCTCTTCTGTTCCCACCACCTTACTGTTGAAAATAGCAACAAGAAATGCTATAAATAGCATTGCTATAGATATCATTTCAGGTACCAGTGTTAAAAATAGCAACAAGGAATGCAAAAAATAAAAATGCTAAAAATGGTATTGCTATAGATAGCATTTCAGGATATATTCCAATTTTAATTTGTCCTTGAATTAAAATTCGAATTTAGTCTCACCAGCAGTTTGAAAAATAATTAATTAATTCATCTTGAGTTAATTAGTTGGTGAAAATCAAACATGAAGTCTTTGTGAAGACATGCAACAGTTATCCCTTTGATTGAGGAATTTATCCCTTAATTAAGGAGATAAGGATGAGTTGTATTTGAGCTGTAATTAGTTAGCTCAGTTAACCGAGTTAAGTCCAGTTAAATTAGTTTCAAACAGTTGGAGGAACTAATTGTGAGTTCAGTTAGTTAATGCATGCATGCATGCAACTAGTGTTCTCCAGATAACTGAATATTCTCTCATAAATAACCAATGCATGTCAGTTCAGACAAAGACCCAGTTGAGATTAAAGACAGGGACATTGTACTATCAATTGGAGGAATTTTCCTATAAAGGAAACTTATCCATGCAGAAGGAATTTACTCTTTTAGGATTGCGCAGTTATTTCAGAGGTCAGAGCAGTGTGTGAGGTGAGAATCACACAGGTGGCAGCTGGAGGACCCAGGAGAAACTATGCAAGGAAATAGGAGGCTTGGAGGACTAAAGGAAGACATATGTGTTGTCTATTCTGTCTATGAGCAGCAGTGAGGGATTGTACTGAGAGCTGGATAGCTTGAGAGCTAAAGCTTTATGTAATCCTGATATATTTCCACTTGTATGATAATACAAATAGCGGGGTTTTTAGCTGAGGCTTTCCCCAGAGTATTATTATGTGTTTCATGTGTGATTGAATTTTCTTCTATGTTATATGTGTTCTGTTTGATCTTTCTCAAATCGATTAAGCTTTCACAAGTTTGATAGTAGAAGTAGATTAAGTATTTTGCTTTAGTACATTGCATAGTCAGATTAATCTACAATGAGAATTTCTACATGGTATCAGAGCTAGCTGATCTATAGAGAAATTTCTACATAGTATCAGAGCAAAGGTGATCAAAGCGGAGAACAATATCCAAGAAGGGAGAAGTTTGAAGTTTGAAGTTCTTGATTGTAGGTACAAAATCGATTTCTTATCACATCTCAAAGTTCACCAATGGAGTTCAATGGCTTGAGACTCGAGTATGCCCTCGATGGCAGCTCGAATTACATGGCCTGGAAGGATTGCATGGAAGCAGTATTAGAGGACAATAGTTTGAGGACTTCATTGATCAAGAAGTCCCCAAGCTAGCAACAACTAATGCCCAAGAATTGGCGGAATGGAAGAAATGTGTGGTGAGAGCGAGGAGGATTCTTTTGGAGGGAGTTCGAGACCATATTGTCTCGAGTCTCCATGGGAAGGAGACTCTGTTTTCAATGTGGAAGACATTGAAGGATCTATATCAGAACAACAACGACCAGAGGAAGCTGGCACTGAAGGACAAGCTTTGGAAAATCAAGTGTGAAAAGGGCGACACAATCTCTACATATTTGAACAAGCTCACCACCTGTAGAGATGAGCTTGGAAGTGTAGGAATCATGACAACCGATGATGACATGGTGAGTCTTGCTCTCCTTGGTCTTCCTAAGAGCTGGCATAACTACCAAGACTCAGTGAATGGAAGAGAGAAACTACCATATTGGGAACGACTGTGGTCGGATCTGATGCAGGAGGAGCACCAGAGATGGTTCTTCATCCAAGGATGATGAAGGAAATCTAGCCTTAGCCAGTAACGCAAGGAAAGAGAAGGAGATGGATTTTCATCCCAAATCGAGTTCTTCTCATGGTGGAAGAAGATTGACAAATCTAAAGTGCGATGCTTTAATTGTCATGAGGTGGTCCATTATGCAACTAATTGTCCATTGAAGAAATCCAAGAAGGGATCCTCGGAAGGATCTCAAGGTGAGGCCTTAGCCTCTCAGTTCGAATTGGATGCTACCCTCATTGCATGCATGGTTTCATCGATGATGGGTTGTGGTTGGTTTCTTGACAGTGGAGCCTCATTCCACATGACCAGCGATAAGAGTTTATTCAGTACCTTGGAGGAGAAGGACTTCCAGATGTGCATAGAGATGGGCGATGATGGAAAGTACCGTGTTTCAGGTGAAGGTATGGTTGTGTTTTAGAGGGAGCATGGAGCTCCTATCACCTTGACAGATGTGAAGTATGTTCTAGGACTGAAGAAGAACTTGGTATCGATCGCGATGGTGGAGGACAAAGGCTATGATGTTGTCTTCAATAAGGGAAAGGTTTTCCTTAGACACATCACAACGAGACAGGTGAAGCAGATCGGTTCACGGGTGAAGAACCTATATGCTCTTGAGGTTCAAGATGCATGCAAAGCCTTGAGGAGCGAGGCAAATGTTGGAGACTTGGTGGTTGAGAGGGAGAGTACATTACCTCTCAACATGCAGTGCCAGAAGAAGTCTCAGACAATTGTGGAGGAGCCACAATTGGTGAAGTAGCTTCAGGAGGTTGTGGAGCAGCCACAACTAGAGAAGCCAAGAGGAGACGAGTGGAGACATCCACTCATGCAAAGAACTCCAGTAGGGGGAGATTTCGAGGCAAATTGGCAGAGGGATCACATGCAACCATATCTCCAGGTGTGAGGTGGGGTGATGTGAAGCGATAGTCTCAAGAAGGCTGAAATAGGGGCAGGATCCTTGAGGTACCCAACCTCTTTGATTAGACCTTGCTACGACAGCCCCGACGAGGAGTAGTAGGACTGGCTGAGTAGGTAGAGACAGATGTGGATGGAGCGGCAGAGAGAGCCACAGTGCAGGGGCCCCAAGACAACGCAGAGCTAGTAGGCTACAACAATGAAAGAGGCACATGAGTGTTGCACCAGTGCAGGATGGCACAGAGAGGTGTGCAATGGTACGAGATGCAGGGAGTTATTGCAGTAGTGCAGAGGTCAGAGAGGGAGCACTTGTCAACGACAGAGGGAGCTTCAGTATCAGAGGGTGTTTCTAGCCCAACAGGGAGGTCAGTTGGGAGATCAATTACTTACTTCTCAGTAACTGAGTTGCAGTGCAACATTGGGCAGCACGATGCAACATGATGAGAGGAAGTGCAGTGCGGATGCAGTGCTGGGAGATAGGACCAGCAACAACACGGATGCAGTAGGAGGAATCAGTGTGATTGATGCAATCAAATATCCAAGTGACAGAGGCTAGAGCAGTCAGATACTAAAGAGCACAGAGGCGTAGAGTTTTTAGTTGACAGAGGCAATAACAGGTGAATAGCAGTCAGAGACTTTGATGACAAATGCATCATACTAATTCAGGTTATATATTTTCTATTTCTGGAGTTGCTGGAGCAACAACACATGAGAGAAGTGTTGCATGCAAAACATTCCAAAGGTTCAAGATCGGGTTCGACTTGAATGCCTTTCTTGTTGAGAGGGAGTGTTGAAAATAACAACAAGAAATGCTATAAATAGAAATGCTATAAATAACATTGCTATAGATAGCATTTCAGGTACCAGTGTTGAAAATAGCAACAAGGAATGAAAAAAATAAAAATGCTAAAAATAGCATTGCTATAGATAGCATTTCAGGATATATTCCAATTTTAATTTGTCCTTGAATTAAAATTCAAATTTAGTCTCATCAGCAGTTTGAAAAATAATTAATTAATTCATCTTGAGTTAATTAGTTGGTGAAAATCAAACATGAAGTCTTTGTGAAGGCATGCACGAATTATCCCTTTGATTGAGGAAGTTATCCATTAATTAAGGAGATAAGGATGAGTTGTATTTGAGTTGTAATTAGTTAGCTCAGTTAACTGAGTTAAGTCCAGTTAAATTAGTTCCAAACAGTTGGAGGAACTAATTGTGAGTTCAGTCAGTTAATGCATGCATGCATGCAACTAGTGTTCTCCAGATAACTGAATATTCTCTCATAAATAACCAATGCATGTCAATTCAGACAAAGACCCATTTGAGATTAAAGACAGGGACATTGTACTATCAGTTGGAGGAATTTTCCTATAAACGAAACTCATCCATGCAGAAGGAATTTACTCCTTTAGGATTGCATAGTTATTTCAGAGGTCAGAGCAGTGTGTGAGGTGAGAATCACACAGGTGGCACCTGGAGGACCCAAGAGAAACTATGCAAGGAAATAGGAGGCTTGGAGGACTAAAGGAAGACATATGTGTTGTCTATTTTGTCTATGAGCAGCAGTGAGGGATTGTACTGAGAGCTGGATAGCTTGAGAGCTAAAGCTTTGTGTAATCCTGATATATTTCCACTTGTATGATAATACATATAGCGGGGTTTTTAGCTGAGGCTTTCCCTAAAGTATTCTTCTATGTTTCATGTGTGATTGAATCTTCTTCTATGTTATATGTGTTCTGTTTGATCTTGCTCAAATCGATTAAGCTTCCGTAAGTTTGATAGTAGAAGTAGATTAAGTATTTTGCTTTAGTACATTGCATAATCAGATTAATATACAGTGAGAATTTCTACATGGTAACAGAGCTCGCTGATCTATAGAGAAATTTCTACACTTACTGGGAAGCAAAGATGAGTTATGAGAATATAAAAATGGGAGACACGAGGTCCTGTTAATTGTCGGGCTGATGAATGGAAACTAATTTCATCAACCTTTCCCTTCTATCCATGAGTGCCCACCCCCAAGCTCTCTACCTGCTAACTTTATGTCACCGAGATTGTCAAAGCACTTATTGTTGGCATCCTTTTGGCACTAGTTTATTAGTTAACGATGCTGACAACCATAAATTTTATTTGTCAAGTGTCATCTAATTGTCAGGATCAGGATATTGAATTGTTTGCAATAATTATTGTTCAAGGGATTGCTCGGTGGTACGATAACCAACAACCCTCATTGCCTTTTTGACTTTAGTGCTTGATCATAGTGCTAAGTCACGTGGATAAGTACACTTAGCACCTGACATAAAGAAAATTTAGGCTTGTGCAGAGTAAGACCACAGAGGCATCAACATTGTTATTAAAGCAAAGTAAAAGTGAAAAAAAAAAGGAAGATGGAAGACTATGAAGGAGTAGGAAGAGGACGTTATATAGCAAATATGACCTTACAAGTGAAAGTAAGGCGGTTGCAAGAGAAGATGGAAGCCATGAAGACCATAGAAAAGAGAGGAGTTAACATAGTAGATGCCAGTAATGTAAAGGAAGAGCATTCTAGTGAGGAAGAAAGAGAAGAATCAACAAAGGGGAAATTGTTGAAATTAGTAGCTAAGATGTCTATAAGACCAAAAATCGAGGTACCAATGTATGAAGGTAATTTGAATGTCGATGAATTAATGGATTGGATTAATGAATTAGGTAAGTATTTTTATTATGGAGATGTTGAGGGAGACAATCGAGTTAAGTATGTAGTGACCAAAATCAATTGGAATGCAACTCTGTGGTGGGATGAAGTACAATAAAATGCAAAAGGAAAGGAAAGGCCAAAATTAAAGCTTGGGATAAAATGGTGGCAAAGCTTAAAGGTAAATTCCTACCCAAAGATGATCAAATCCGTATTTTTAAACAATTACAAAATCTTAGACTAAAGTCTGTGTCCATCAAAGAATACACTAAAGAGTTTTACAAGTTAAATATTAGAGCTAGTCACGCAGAAGATGATGTTGAGAAAGTTGCTAGATAAATGGTTTGATATTTTATATTCACGATGAGACAAACCTGCTATCTTTGAAAACCATTGAGGGTACATACCAAGTTACCTTGAAGGCAGAAGAGAAGATTGCTCAAAATAAAAGTCAAAGAAATCAAGGAAGGATTCATGCAAGAGGTAAAGGATAGCAAAGTGGAAGAGGAAGAGTCCAATCAGTAAGAGAAGAAGGAGGAAGCTCCAACAACCAATTACCAAGAGGAGGTGATTCAAGAGGAAGAAGATTGCTATCTAGAGGCAGAGGTAGAGGAAGAGACTATCAGCCTAGATGTTTTAAATGTGGGAAACTAGGACACATGTCTTGGGAATATCTTAAGAATGCACCCACAAGTCAAATAAGTGCTCATGTTGTAGAAGAAAAGGAGGAGAATGAGAATCCAACCACAATTGAAGAAGTTCTTGAAGTAGAGGAGTCTTTTCTAATGAAAAGAGTGTTGATTAAAGTAGAGAAGGAATCCAAAAAACTAGCTCAAAGGAGAAGTTTATTTAGGAGCATGTGAAAGTCTCAAAGTAAGTGCTGCAAACTCGTAATTGATAGTGGTAACAATAATGATTTAGTCTCCACTGAAATGGTAAATAAATTAAATTTGAAGAAAACTATACACCCTCATCCTTGCAAGGTATCTTGGTTGCAAAAGGGCCAAGAATTTTTGGTTAATGAAAAATGTAAGGTGGATTTCCAAATTGGAAAATGTAAAGATGAAATTGTGTGTGATGTGATGTCGATGGATGTTTGCCATGTTTTTTCGGGGAGAGCATGGAAATATGATAGGAAAGCAATCCATGATGGCAAAATCAATACATATAATCTTGAGAAAGATAGCTAGAGGCACACCTTGTTACCCTTTCCAAAAGAAGAAGCCAAGGATGAAGTTGGTCCAAGTATATTATTGATGAGCGGGAAAGAACTATTATATGTAAAGAAAGAGGAGGTACATTTTTCTCTAGTTGGGAAACCTAAGGTAATCCTTACAAGCACTAATTTAAATGGTTTTCCTAAAGAAATCAGAAGAATGTTGGATGAGTTTGTTGACATAATTGTTGATGAGTTACCAAACAATTTGCCTCTTGTTAGAAGCATCAACCATTGCATAGACTTGATCACAATGTTGAAAATAGCAACAAGAAATGTTAAAAATAAAAGTGCTAAAAATAACACTGATATAAATAGCATTTCAGGATACATTCCAATTTTAGTTAGTCCCTGAACTAAAATTGAGAATTAAAATTTGAATTTGATCTTAGAAGCTGTTTGTAAAATAATTAATTAATTCATCTTGAGTTAACTAGTTGTAGGAAATCAAACATGAAGTCTATGTGAAGACATGCAACAATTTCTCCATTGATTGAGGAAGTTATCCCTTGATTAAGGAGATCAGGATGAGTTGTAATTAGTTAGCTCAGTTATCTGAGTTAAGTCCAGTTAGATTAGTTCCAACAATTTGTTGAACTGATTGTGAGTTCAGTTAGTTAATGCATGCATGCATGTAACTGCTGCACTTCAAATAATTGAATATTCTCTCATAAATAACTCATGCATGTCAGTTCAATCAGAGACCCAGTTGAGATTAGATGATGGGACAATGTACTATCAATTGTAGGAATATTCCATGGAGGATATCTCTCACATGCAGAAGGAATTCATTCCTTGGATATTGCGTGGTTACTTTTGAGTTTGATGAGTTGTGTGAATGGAACATTCAAACAGGTGGTAGCATTGGACCCCAAGAGAAATTTCGCAAGGAAATAGGAGGCTTGGAGGGCTGAGGGAAGGCATATGTTGTGTCTATTCAATCTGTGAGCTGTATTATAGGATTGTACTGAGAGCTGGATAGCTTGTGAGCTAAAGCTTTGTGTAATCCAGACATATTTCCACTTGTATGATATTACAGAGATCGGGGTTTTTAGCTGAGGCTTTCCACAAGGTATTCTTCTGTGTTCATGTGTGATTGCTTTCTCATTCTCAGTTATATGTGTTCTATTTGATCTTGCTCATAATCGATTAAGTTTTCGCAAGTTTGTTGTAGAAGTAGATCTTGTATTTTGCTTTAGTATGTTGCATAATCTGTTGATCTACAGTGAGAAATTATACACCCAAGATGTAGTCTTCTAAACAAGGTGGCCTATATGATGAATCCACAAGAAAATGAGGAGGTAAAGAGGTAGGTTTAGGAGTTGTTAGATAAAGGCCTTCTTAGAGAAATATTGAGCCCTGTGTTGTACCAACAATGCTTAGTCTGAAGAAGGATGGTGGATGGAGGATGTGCACTGAATCCAAATCCACAAATACGATCACAATCAGATATAAATTTCCACTTCCACATATTGATGATTTGATTGATTATTTGAGTGGTGCTAGATATTTATCTATAATTGATTTAAAGAGAGGGTTCTGCCAAATCCAAATTAGAGAAGGAGATGAGTGTGAGAATTCCTTAAGACAAACCATGGGTTGTATGAGTGGCTTATGGTGCCTTTCGGTCTTACTAATGCACCCAATACTTTTATGATATTAATGAATGGAGTCTTAAAGGAGTTTACAAGCAAGTTTGTGATTGTGTATCTAGATGACATTTTAGTGTGCAACCAAAAAAAGAAAAACGTTTAAGACATATCAAGTCAGTTTTGAGTACTTTGCAGTACGAGAATTTGCTGATAAATTTAAAGAAGTGCAGCTTCATGAAGGATAAGTTGGCGTACTTGGGCTTTGTAATTTCAAAGGATGGATTGAAGATGGACCAAGATAAAGTGAAGATGATAATTAACTGGTTAGTTCCAAGAAATGTATTTGAGGTAAAAAGATTTCACGATCTTGCTAGTTTCTACAAATAATTTTAAACAAATTTAGTAGTTTGTGTGTACCCACTGTTGAAACTATCAAGGAAAATAATCAACCATTCAAGTGGATTGTAGCAGCAAACTGCAACTTTAAATTCCAGAAGCAAAGAATTACACAACAGATGCCAGTGGGATCACTATTATAATTGTATTGCGCCAAGAAGGGTGACCAATCACTTATTTCAGTGAAAAATTAAATGAGGCAACACATAAGTACTCTTCATATGATAAGGAGTTTTATGCTGTTTTGCAAGCCTTTAAGAAGTGGCGACACTTTGTCATGCCCAAGGAATTTGTTTTTCTTACTTATAATCATGCTCTGCAATTTAAGCAACTAACCAAAATTGAACTAGGGACATGCCAATTGTGTGGAATGTTTGAAAATTTCACTCTTGTACTAAAACATACTAGTGGGTCATCAAACAAAGTAGCAGATGCATTAAGTAATATTAATTTAATCCTACAAGAATTTTGATTCCATGTTTCAGCGTTTGATTAACACAAAAAATGTACAAAAAAATGTAGGTTTCAAAGAAGAATATTCAACATGTTAAAACCCAGTGAGCATGAATTCAACTCCATTGTCAAGTTACATGATCCAAGAAGGTGTTTTGTTGAAGTATAGTAAGCTTTGCATTCTTAAATGTTCCATGAGGGACAACTTAATCAAAGAGAAGCATAGTGGAGGATTGGCAGGATACTTTAGAGTAAAACTTTTTCTATACTAGATTCTTTTTATTATTGGCTAGATATGCAAGCTAATGTGAAAATAATTGTGGAAAGATACACAATATGTTAATATGAAAAGGGGAGGAGTCATAATGCAAGATTGTACCAACCATTTCCAATTCCCACTAGGCCTTAGGATTACATTAACATCGATTTTGTTTTAGGTTTACCATGGACACAAATAGGTAATGATTCTATTTTTATTAGTGTGGATAGGTTTTCCGAAATGGCATGTTTTATTGCTTGTAAAAGAACTACTGATGCAATTAGTGTGGAAAATTTATTCTTTAAAGAAATTGTAAGGTTTCATTAATTGCACGAAAGAATTGTATAATATAGGGATATAATATTTGTAGGCCACTTTTAGAGAACTTTATGGAGGAAACTAGACACTATTTTAAACTTCAGTTCAACTTATCACCCCCAAACAAATGGATATATAAAAATGATAAATATAAGTCTCAGAAACATTTTGAGTAACTTAGTCAATGAACTTCCAAAACAATGGGATCAGATACTTGCTAAAGCTTAGTTCACTTACAATGACTCACCTAAAAGGAGTACATGAATGAGCCCATTCCAAATATTATATGGAATGCACCCTAGGGGAGTGTATGAACTAAGGAAATTGGCAAGGAAGGAGCTAATAAGTGTAGCAGGGGAAGGTTTTGTAGTAATTATGAAAGATTTACATGAAAGAGTTCAACATTAATTGCAGGAAAACAACAAAAAATACAAACATAAAGTAGATATGTAAAGGAGATAGTTGGATTTTGAAGTTGGTGACCTATTAATGGCATATTCAAGGAAGGAAAGGTTTCATGTGGGAACATACAACAAACTTAAGCTCGAGAAAATTGGTCCACGTAAAATTATGAGGAAATTTTCTTCTAATTCCCGTGGATTATGACTTCCATAAGAAATTGGAACATTACCATTTTCAATCTATTAAACCTATACCCCTTCAAGGAACTAGATAGTGTTTTAGTAGATGCACCTGTAGGTGATGAAGTTCAGAATAGTAAGTTGAAGAAGCAATTTCCCAAAGCAACTTAGAAGGAAATTGAAGGGTTAGAAAGTAGTCAAGAAAACTAGGGGTAAGGAGTATCTTTGAGATCTATTCAAATGGAAGCAACAAGCAGTTAAAGATGCTACATGAATAACCAAAAGAAGATATCATCAAATATGGCACTGAAAAGTTCTTTTCTTCCCCAGGAGTTTGATGTAGGAGCATCCATAAGTCAAACTCACCTTTGACCTCTTTTGGTCAAAACCCATTTACTAAGAATGTTGGTTCCCTTGGATTAAGAAGCCCAGGCCAAAGGCGCGGAGAATTATGAAGTTCATCTAGTTGACTATTTCAAAATGTGAGTTCTTGACCACGATGGAAGATTATGCACATTCGACTATGGAACACATGCACCTGCCTTCTCGACTTAGCAAGCAAGTTAATTAGCTGTTCTTATGCACTCGCTGCTAGTCTTAGCTTAATTAGAGTTCGTTACTTGAGAGAAAAGGAATTAGATATCCATCCCGTTGAAACCTGGCATTTCTACTTTCAACCCTTCGAATAACACCAAATCTAGTGTTATTACATATATAACGACTGATTGAACTGATTGATTGGAAGAAATGGAATTTGTCAGATAAGAAACCTATTTTCAAAGGAAGTTAGCTTCCATAATTCATTTGAATTGTAATAATTAAGTTAGATATAGTCTAGAAGGAATTTAATTTATTAGTAAGTTAGTCGAGTGTCATTTGGTTTCTATGTTAAAGGGATAATGTAAATATGGGATTTTGTTAGATATATGGGGAACAAATTGGGTTATCGATTTTGTATGATAACCTTATTGAAAATATTTCTTTTATGTAATAATTAGATCTATAGAAGTAGAGATTTGGAAATATTGATAGATTAGTGCAAAGGGTCTTGTATATGACTGTATAATATGTTATCTTCCCTTTCACTCTAAAATCAATATCAAGTATCAGATCCCCTATGTGTTATGAATCCCATGTTTGTGTAAGATTGTAGGCTTTAAGCCTATACAAATAATACCTACAAACAAATTCTTAAAACTACCAAAAAAGATACAATGACAATCATAGAAAATATACACAATTTTTTTTCTCATGGAACCCAAAATGAGGAACTCCAGATTGATTTTTCATTATATTCCTTTTTATGCTACAATAAATTATATACATGCATATCATTCATAAAATCCCCAATCCATTAACCATGAATTATAATATAACCATAGTTCCTTTGACTAGATCTACAAAAGCATGGTAAAAACCACCATGTGCCCCAAAATCATGGACACAAAAACTGCCCAAAGAATATAACACATACCCAACAGGTGTTTTGTCCAATAGTCCAATTGACTTAGTTGCATAGTAAATAGACAAAGTGAAAAACATATGTGAAGTTTGATCGCTATCGTAAAGTACCATAGAACCATGCTTAGCTGATTATCAAGTCTTTTTTAATATCCTTGTATTAACAAGGATGGGAATCTGTCACTGTCAAAAACAATCCTATTGACGTCCTGGCCATTGACCATAGGACTAATCAAATCATCTATATATTGGAAATCAAATTTTTGGGGCTGATCCGATGAAAGTTGGGTGATATATCAATTAACGAGCCCAATAAGATAGGAACATTAATTCCGTCATTTGTTGTACTATCTATTGTCAAAGAAGCAAAGATAAGTTATGAGAACATGGCAATGGGTGGCAGGTGGTCCCATTAATGATTGGGCCGACATATGGAAACTAATTCCATCAACCTTTTCTATCTATTGTCTAGCGCCTACTGAGGAGTGCTCTAACGCTTGACTCTTTATCACTAACATCTTCTAGTGCTAGTCTGTTAGTTAAAGACTCTAACAACGATAACTTTTCTTGGTCAAGTGTCATCCCATTGCCAGGATCGAGATATCAACTTCTTTGTAATAATTATTGTTCAAGGGATTTCCTAGTTGTCCGATAACTGGTAATGCTGAACATCTTTTTGACTTTAGTGCTAGGTCATAGTGCCAAGTCAAGTGTACTATTACGCTTAGCGAACAACATAAAGAAATTTGAGGTTTGCGCAGAGTAAGACCACAAAGGCATCATGTTAAATGTAGGATTATGTATTAATTTTTTTCATAATCAATCCATTACATTTTTTGCCTTCATATTACATTCAAAGTTGGATTTTTAATAAAAAAAAATGTTGATGATGACCATTTGAATTGGTATAAGCGAGTAGTTAATTGTGTTAAGAGTAGCAAGGTGTTACAACCCTATATGAGGGAGATGTTACAAAAGAAAATAATGCTATATATACACACACACACATATGACAACATTAAAAAAAGAAAAAGAACAACCTAAATCCATCTTAAACTTAGATTTAAACTTACATTATTGAGCACCAACAAGTATCAAATCTATTAATATGCATTCTTTTAAGCATATAATATGAAGGAATTAATATATGACATGGAATTAAATGATTGAAAAAATTACATGATCCCTTTCAGTGCTTGATAAATCGAGGTTTAAGATGAATCTAGGCCGATATAGTCCTCATTAGTATTCAACTATACCAAGTGACATATTAGTATTAAAGTATTTATATTTTCACATGTACACCAATACATACAACAAAGATTGGATCAATATATGAATCTTGAACAATTTTGATGAAATAAATACTCCATTTACAATTACTTAACTAAAAATAATTAAATTTAAATAATACTGATAATTTGATGGTTGTAAATTTTATATTTCCCCCATGTAATCAAGCACCCCACCCACGAGGTCGTAGGCAAAGGTAAGATATTCTTTAGGCGTCAAGAATAACGATGCTCAATGTCATTACAATAATATACTCAATATGAGGGGTGGTAGGTGCGGGACTCGAGGGGAGTGGGTATAGTTTTCCCTAGAGGACAAATGGAACTAAATTTTGCTTGGAGTATGGGGTAGGCTTCCAATAATCAAGTTGAAGCTTATGCTCTATTGCATGGTTTATCTCAAGTCAAGGTCTGTGGTATCAAAAGGATAACAATAATTAGCGATTGAAAATTTTTAATAGGGCATCTTCAAAAAGCCACTAGTCATAGGGATCTAAAACTCAATTCAAATTTTCTTCAATTAGGCCTCTCTTGTCTCAGTTTAATTGTTTCCACATTATTTAGAATAAAACCTCATTGTGGATCAAATGGGAAATAATGAAACTAGGTTGAAGCTAGTTCTATTGCTCATTCATGAACACTTAAGCTTTCTCCTGATCCCATGACGATCCACATGCTTGACATGGATCATTTTGGGTGGCAGAATTTAGTTATGACTTTAAAGTCTCCCGTAAAACACATGCAAGAACATCAAACAATCATTTGGGTGAAATTGACTAATGTCCATGCACCACATGAAGTGGCATACCTCAGATGGGAGAGATAATCATTGTAGCAGGTGTTAAGGTTGGTGCATTGAGATGTAGTGAATGTGTGAAGGTATTTGAGGAGGCTTCCAAAGTTGCTCTTGATATTGGTGGATCCAGTTGATAGTTTGCATGAGCCATCCCATAATGGATCTATGGAAAGTCAAAATATTAGATCCATAAGTGACATTTGATTATTATGAATTATGTTGCAAATGGGAATTATCAAGTGTGTGCTAGGTGTATTGCCAACTGTGTCCTCTACAAACCCCATGGGAAATCTTAGTTATGATGGTTTTTGTCCTCCTTTGTTCAGTATTGTTATGTAAACAGAAGGAACTCGTCGAAATTGGGGTGATGTGTATGAAAATTTAAATATGAGCGATGTTACTCAACAAATGAAGGCGACAATTCACAATTCTGTGTTGTTAGTCTAGCTGGGTTCATTGCTAATCAATGAAGACATAAGCTTTCTCTTGATTCCATGACCATGTGCATGTTCAACAAGGGTCATTTTGGGTGGAAAAATTTGGTCATGACTTTAAAGTCTCCCATGAACATGTGCATGAGCATGAAACGATGCTTAGGGTGGCATCAACAAATGTCCATGCACCGCATGAAGTGGCAGAACTCGTACATGAGATATAATCATAGTAGTGGGTGTGAAGGTTGATCAATTGGGATGCAGTAAAGACACGAAGGTACGTGAGGAGGTTTCCAAATCTGGTCTTGATCATGGTGGATCCAGTTGATAGTTGGCACATGACATCCTTAATGGGTATGTGGGAAGTTGAAGTCTTGGAGTAAGAAGTGACATTATATTATTATGAATTATGGTGTGAATGGGAGTTATCAAGTGCGCATTGGGTGTATCAACAATTGCTTCCTCTGCGAACCCCCAAGGAAATTCGGTATGGTGGTTCTATGTCCTCCTCTTCTTAGCGTTGTTCCATAAACTAAAGGCGATCATCGAAATTGGGGTGATATGCATGCAAATTTAAATATGGGTGGTGTTCCTTAGCAAATGAAGGTGGCAATCTACAATTTTGTGTTAGTCTATTTTTAGAGCTAGGTTTGTTGCTTATCAACGAACACTTAAGCTTCCTCTTGTTCCCATGACCATGTGCATGCTCAACAATGGGTCATTTTGTGATCCATAAAGTGTCGTGGATATTCAACTGGACAGTTCGTCACAATAGATCTGATAATATTATATTAAAAATCTAAGATTCTACACTATTACAGTTTCATTTAATTTCTAGATTTTATTGTAATTAGTGCATGCATGCGAATATAAATTATGTAGAGAAGTAGAGAACTAATAAAACAAGCTCACACACACATAAGACACAAGATATGCTCTCTAGGAAATCATTTCGGGAGAAAACCCAGCTGGAAGGTGAGGCCGCTTCGCTCTCTTTCTCTCTCTAGAAATATGGCTGCAGATATAAAGAAGTAATGTCTATGGCACGTGGGATGCTACAATGCACAAATCCTCTCTGTCTGCTCTACCTCCTATCTCTCCTGGCTATATTTTCTCATCTATGGAACAAATGCACTCGAAAGAATGGAATGCCTCTTCCTCCTAGTGGCCGGGTTATATCAATAAGTTTGACTACATCAACTCTTAACTAGAGTTGCAAAATAGAATATTTTAGAGTCTTCTACATCGAAAACACGTGGATATACCATTTTCCATGAATAATGGGGGCTGACACGACATCCTCTCGAACTATTTGTGTGAAAACAAGAACGTCAACTTTTGAGTGGCATAACTTTTGCATACAGACTCCGATTGACGCGATTCTTGCGTCATTGGAAAGCTTTCTGTGTGTAGAATAACATGAAAGGTGTTACACATAAGTGACAAATTTTGAACCCCAAAAAATGATGTTTGATGCCTCAAAACGCTCCTAGAATGTTTCGGACCGTGTTTTACCAAACTGGGTTCCGCTAGTAAAAACGGTCCTGTGCGCTGATTCCTCCACTTTTTCCACTCTAAATGCATCGAGAAGGATGAAAAAAAATATAATGATCTAATTCATATCATTTTGGGTGGTAGGATTCAATCATAAATTTAAAGTATCCCCTGAACATGTGTACAAGCATGAAACAATGGTTTGGGTGGCATCAACAAATGTCCAAGAACCATATGAATTAACAGAGCTCAGACATGAGAGATAATCATAGAAGCACGCGTGAAGGCTGGTTTAGTTGGGATGCAGTGAATGAGTGAAGGTACTTGAGGAAGTCATTGGGATGTAGCAAATTAGTGAAGGTACATGAAGTAGTTGTTGGGATGTAGTGAATGAGTGAAGGTACGTGAGGAATTTTCCAAAGCTAGTCTTGATCTTGTTGGATATGGTACATAGTTGACATGAGCCATCCTTAATGGATATGTGGGAAGACAAAACCTTGTAACTAGATGTGACATTCTATTATTATGAATTATGGTGTGAATGGGAGTGGTGTGCACTATTTGTATTAATGATTGCATCCACTGCGAACCCCATGATAAATCTTAGATATGATAGTTCTCTATCCTCCTCTGCTCAGTGTTGTTTTGTTATCATAGAGTAATAATCAAAATTTGGGTGATATGTACACAAATTTAAATATGGGTAGCATTCCTCATCAAATAGAGGTGGCAATTTACAGTGATTTGTTGTTAGTTTGGTCTGCAAGCTCCTCCTCCTAGTAGCAGGGTTTTAGGGGACAAATTATGTTCTCCCCTTTGATTTCCTTGTTACCCAATCTAGATATGTTAATTTTGGGGCAGAATTTTTCTAAAGAATGGTAAATGTTTCAAGCCCCCTCTATTTTTTTGAGTTGTGCCTAGTTTGAGAGCCCTATCATTAATCACTATGGTTTAATTATGAATTATGCGCTTGGAAGCTAGTAGTTGGAGTGCTCTCATGTTTTTGATGCCTCTCTTCATTTGAGTAGTGAAGTTATGGCTCCGAGGGGGAAAGGGAAATGTATTTTGGATTAGGTAGAAGAATTTGGTCAACTATAATAAGATCTCTATCAGTTGCAAATTCAACATAGCCAAACAATGCCCACATTGACAGTGGCAATGGAATTATGTGTGGAACAAAGGCTTCAAATGTGTAGCTTCGAGGATGTGTTAGCCTCTCTTCAATCAGTAGGTGAACAATCTCCAAATCTCTCTAATCCAACTACATATTGTTCGTTCTTCCCCTAAGGTCTCGGTTAGTACTGCAAAAAATAACCTTCGTGATTTACATGACATGGTGCCTCCCATGACGGATGCAACATTGTGTAATGATAATTCCTTTTTTCTAAAGTCCAGTTATAATGCATTATAAGTGTGTTATGTAACTAGAAATGTTCTCTTTGCAAGTCTAGTCGTCGTAAGGTTTTGGTTTTTGATAGAACTCAAACAATGTTTCATATAAGACATCAATACCCTAATCTACCTTTTTTGTAATCATAGATGTATGGTTGTGTTCCCAAGTGTGGATTTTTGATATAAAATTTCTATATTAATTTTAAAAAGAAATAATATACTCAATATAGGCTCAACATGTCATTTATAAGATTTGAATTTGTGTGGGAAGTATAATAATTGTTCTTCCCAACTACTTAAGATAAACTCAATTAACATTTTTTTTTAAATAGTGGGAAAATCTATCATAATTCAGTTTTCAAACCAACAATGAGGACAATCATCTTTGCGTGTTATCTGTGAATACATGCTTACTTATCATCATTATTTAAAGAAAACCATAGCACCTAGAATGACTTGCTAGTGGTTCGTAAGGGGGAAGGCTTTCACTCTTGCAAGATGCCTTTAGATCTTGGGTCATTGACATATTTTCTTATGTCTAAGGAACACAAACTCTTAACTAAACAAAAATAATTTTATTATATTAGTCTTATAATAATTAAGAATAATAATTAATTGGTAGTTCGTCAGGGGAAAAGTTTTCACTCCTACCAAATGCCTCTAGATCTTAGATCGTTGAACTAGACAAACTCTTAACTAAACAAAAATAAGTTTCTTATATTAACTTTATAATAATTAAGAATAACAATTAATTCAAAAATAAAATCTCTATCAATTGTATATTAAACTATTATAAAATACCCAAAATACCCATGATGACGATTTAAAATACCCATGATGACGATTTTGAAGTTGAGAGTGGGCACTTAAATTTAGTGGTAGAGGAGAAACCCAAAATAGATGAGGTTGTGTCACGCACATATATTATGACTATTATTCAAAGGTTTTTAATAATCCAGGGAAAGAATTTTGGGCTCTCTATTTGCACGTTCTGTACGGTCCATTTTATTTTTGAATATTAATGTTATTCCGAAAGGTGTGGTGCACCTTTTTAATATTAATGTTATTCTGAAAGGGCGTGATGTGCTCTTCTAAGAATAATGCTGTTCTCAAGGTTGTCGTGCTCTTTTTTTATTTGAGGATTATGCAAAAGTGATTAAAAAAGGATTTATAAAAAAATTGCAGCAAGGGAATTTAGTGGAAGGTATAAATAAATTATTTTTATAGAAATTAGTTGTGATCGTGTTTTTAAATGAATGCCAAAGTTTTTTATACAGTATGTATTTGTGTTTTACAATTAATGTGTATTCGAGTAATAATTTTAAAAACTTTATTGATCATTATTGTATTTAGGTGTTTCTTTAGAATTTCTAGTTTTATATTATTATTTCAATTTTCATTTAATTTAAAAATATATATTTAAATTTTTATTTAATTAAAAAAATATATTTAAGGTAAAAATAAATTATACAATTTTTTTAAAGGATGATTTATTTATTTATTTAAGAAACGTGCAATAATATCTATGAGGTGTAAATTAGTTGGTTTGAGTGAGGCTTAGTCTTTATAAGATCTGGGGTTTAAACTTTACTAGGAAGGGTTTAAGATGGAAGTCGCTTTTGGGAGAATTAAACTATTCCAAGGGGCATACAAGCTCAAGTGAGCTTCACACAATCTTGGTGACAATATACCACTGTGGGTAGATCGTTCTTCCATCCAATAAATGGGGCAGATATAAGCCACTTTTGGGAGAATTAAACTATTCCAAAGGGCATACAACCTCAAGTGAGCTTCACACAATCTTGGTGACAGTATACCACTGTAGGTAGGTCGTTCTTCCATCCAATAAATGAGGTGATAATATACCACTGTGAGTAGATCGTTCTTCCATCCAATAAATAAGTTAACCTCAACCTAGTTAAAAAAAATAAAAATACAACAATGATTTCTCTCTTTAAATCTTTAACTCTTAAATAATTAAACCCTAATCTATAATTAATGAAACTTTTGTTGAATTGAGGCTTCAGTGATCCATATCAAATTATGAGAAGATTTTTCGGCGTAAATCACATTATGATACATTTGTCGACGCGTTTCGAACCAACGAGTGTGGTTCATCGTCAGGACAAGTTGAAGAATCAGATCATGGTTGCATGTTAAATAGGGAGAGCAGATCTTCCAATAGCTAAGTTTGACTTGAAAACGAGTATATCGGACTGGGTAATTAGATCGGGCTAACAACTATATTTGACCATGAAACAACTAACTTTGACTAGACAATCGGACTCGACCAAGGGATAGGGATAGGGACATGGACCAAAATTATATTTAATAAAATTATAATACTTTTATTAGACAAATTTATACAATGAATTAATACATATTATCATCATATATTCTAGTGTTCTGAATGTTAAAATAATAATTTTATGAATTTTTCTTTTTAATACTATAATGTTAACTATACTTATAGTAAGACTAGATCTAGGGAATATTAATATTGATAATAAAGTAAAATGCTACTATATTTATGTTAATATATTAATAGCGATTCATTGATTCATTAATATAATAGTATGGATTTATTACTCTTAATTTTCCTATAACTATAATACTAATATTATAAAATTTAAATTTATTATTATTATTATTATTATCGCTTAATAATTAATAATAGTATTATTCTTATTGGTATTATTATTAATGGTTTGTATAACTTATTAATAGAGTTAATAATTAAATATAAACTTAAAGCTATCTAATGAACACTTAATCTTTCTAATAAATTTTAGATTAATGATCATCTACAATACAAAAAACTCATTAAGTTAGTTATAAAAAGGACCATCTAATAAATTTAAGGGAAAGAATATGAGGGAAAATTCCTAAAAAGACTAAAACCAAATAGTATGGATTTATTACTCTTAATATTCCTATAACTATAATACTAATATTGTGAAATTAATTATTACTTTAAAATTATCTTACTTAATGATTAATAATAGTAATATTCTTATTGTTATTATTATTAATGGTTTGTATAACTTATTGATTAAGCTTATTAATTAAATATAAACTTCAAGCTATCTAATGTACACTTAATCTTTCTAATCAAATTTTAGAAGACGAGCTAGAAGACAAGGGGGGGGGGGGGGGGGGGGGGGGAAATCGACTAGGAAGAGAGGGTAGGGATCCAACAACTGCTAATCTTCCCGTCGTCATCTCTATTGAGATTGCTCGGCCTTTTTTCAATCTCAATGGCTTCTCTAAATTTGCGGTGATGAAATTGCGGAACCTTAGCAATAACCCGAGCCTCCTCAATACGAACATGATGCTTAGTCTTCTCGACATGTTCTGCAAGAGCAGAAGACTGAGTCTTCCCATGTTTTAGGTCTGCTGAGTGCTCATTAATCCTTTAATTAATAGAGCGACCTCTCTCTCCAATGTAGGGGGTCCCATAGGAACAGGGAATAATATAGACACCTTTCATGTCCTTAGGGTCGATCGGATCCTTTATCAATTGGAGGGAATTACGAGGGGTGTCAAGGGGTCTAAAGGTC
This sequence comes from Pinus tabuliformis, assembly GCA_031772625.1. NCBI lineage: Eukaryota > Viridiplantae > Streptophyta > Pinopsida > Pinales > Pinaceae > Pinus > Pinus tabuliformis. The sequence goes on along the minus strand of CM062812.1, from coordinate 720,442,375 downwards.
GAGGGAACATTATGCTTCTTAAGAATCCTTGCAATCTTATCAGTGGTCCCTTCGACAAAAGGTAGATGGACCCCTGAGACTCGGTCTTCAAGGTCTTTCTTGACCAACAAATTCTTGTTGGCTTTAAGGAAAGCCCTCTAACCATGGTGCCTACTGTAACCGTTATTAACAAAGACATTAAAGAGATAAGCTTTCTCTTTATTGAGGTTCTTTTCATCAGAGATTCTCAATGTACGATTAGTAAGCGTGTTGAGAATGCCCAATCTTTTAAACAAAGAAATAATAAAAACTAAAATTTTGATGAAACTTATTTAATATCTAATTTAATGTATTTTCTATTAAATAATTAATACAATAAACTTTTATAAATAACTATTCTATATTATATTAACTTTTCACCATAAACATCCTGAAAAAATCTAATGGGTGCTTAGGGCTTTAATCAATGGGAAGATTATAACATTACTTACCCCAAAAAAAAACATTCCCTCACTACTTATCCATAAATGTCAATTAGATATGACAAGCTATGTGGGGGTTATATGAAATAAAATGCCCACCACTTTCTAAATACTTCATCTTATCCATAATCATAAACTACATATGCAGGGTCATAAACTAGATATACAGGGTTATATGCAATAGCATACCCATCCTTTTTTAAATACTTTATCCTCAAAGCATTAGATGAGACCAAGTCGACCAAGTCCATAATCATAAACTAGATATGCAGGGTCGTAAACTAGATATACAAGGTTATATGCAATAGCATACCCACCCGTTTTTAAATACTTTATCCTCAAAGCATTAGATGAGACCAAGTAGTACCTGCAAACAACTAGTTTGCTACTTGAATATCCAAGTAATTGTACATGATCTTAATTACTAATATGCACAAGGCCATCTTATTCCATAATTCTTCTTCTTTTGAATCTAGGTATATCTATAACTATGCCTTTTGCTTTTGTGAAAGTGAGGGTGTAGGACACATGGTTGAGAAGTTCTTTGCTAACTAGATTTTATTTGTTCATGGTGAAGTAGAGGTTGATAGGACTCTCATTCTTTTAGTCTCAAATTGCTTATTATTATTATGGTTTCAAAAACTATACCTTCAATTTATTTATTTTATTTGAATTTTTTTTGTAAAGTGGAAGATAGTCATGGAAGAAAAGTAAAGAGATCATTATTGTTTATTTAGGTTATCTTTTTTTAGTTTTTTTTTAAATTGGTAAATTTCTTTTATTAATAGAGAAAGATTTACATTGTGAAGAATTGTCATAATTCTATGATATGATATGTCTAATGATTCCATGTGAGAACAATTGTTATGATTTTCATTGCCTTCAAATGTTTCTTGTTATTTGGACAATGTCTTAAGTACATTGTGTTAATTTTTTTTTTTTTGTAATGTTATACAATCTTTCTCTACCATAATTTCATAAAATTGTTCTATATATTAAAATAAAAAGAGTCTTAAGATTATAATAAATTTGATCCAAGAATAAAATTAACTTAAATCCATCTTAACTCAGGATCTTTCAAGTGGCTAGAGGGATCAAATCTCTTTTCACTTTAAAATAGGTTTGTATGTTAAGCGATTTGAACCCTTGGGCGCTTGGTAGAATTAAGATGGATCTAGGTTGGTTTTAAAAATAATATAATTTATATATATATATATATATATATATATATATATATATATTTATTATTTTTTTTTTTTTTTTTTTTTCATGTCTCAAATATACTTAAAAGCATCAATGTTTTGTTTGATAATTTTTTTTAATAAATTAATATAGATTATAATATATTAATAGCAATTTATTTTGAAATATTTGAAAAATAGAAATTTAATAAAAAATTATTTGTTATCTTTTAAATTATTAATTTTTAATTGTTGGAATTTAAACTTGTAAATTAATATAAATTAATTATTATCTAAAACTTAATTCTGCCTAGTCTAACTAATAGAGGAAATGACTTTTGATCTGAATCTAGGGGTACAATTTCTAGCAAGATTGTAATTTCTCGTAGTTTAAAATACACTTTTAAATGCATAAATAGATTTTGCACCCTAAAAACACTTGAAGTACTTTCTTATATATGATTTACTATATATATATATATATATATGATTTTGTATAGTAAATTTATTACTATGTAAAATTTAACTATCTTATATTAATATTAATTATTTTTTAGTGATCTTAACTAATTTTAAAAATAGTATTAAACTATGACTTTTTAAATTTCTATTAAATTAAATATAATATATAAATATCACTTGAGTCTATAACTTACTAAACCATTCATTTTTGGTAGTTGGATTTAATTGTGTTACAATGATCTTTGGGAAAAATATTATTGCTCATTGTTTTGTACTTTATATTTATTTAATGTATTAGTTTTTGCCCATAGTTTTGTTAGAGCCCATTGTTTTGTACTTTATATTTATTCAATTTATTATTTTTAAAATAAAGATGGTAAAATGGAGATGGATGGATATCAATGTTTAAGAATCTTATTATATTGTAAATTTATTATAAGTATTAAGTTTTTATGTGTTTATTAACTAAATTTAAATATAATTATGGAATTATTATTTTAAATCATTACATTTCTTCATATTTTTTGCTTTTAAATTTAAGTTACAAAATATTATAAAATTAAATAACAACAAAATATTATAAAATATTTAAAATATAGTGATATACAATTTGTCTACACATCTCATAAAGCATCTCCGCAAAATATTTATTTTCATATATGAAAAAAAAAAAATACAAAATGTATTTATCTATTTCCAATTTCAAGTTTTAATGTTGAAAGACCTATTCATCACTGATATTTAACTATATGATGTTTATTGAAAATATTTATAATATTTTTACCAAGTTGTCAGTAATGTATTTATAAGTGCAACTTGGATATTTACACTATGAACATGAAAGAGTCATCATACATTTGTTTGCCCATATTTTACTATTAACCTGAAAGAGTGATCTTCCCTTGATGCAACATCCTTATCCATTTGTTTTACCATATAGTTAAAAACAATTTTTCAAATTCTTCTATATTGAGTTTATTTCTGCCGTCAAGATTTCACCTTAAACCCAACTCCATAAAGACGATGGACCTTTTGTAATATTAAAGTTAATCCAATAATCTCTAGGCTCCTCTTGTCCATAAAATGGTGGGAGAGATTTATTCAAATTGAAAACGCATGAAGAATTTGAATGGTTAATGGCCCGGGGGAAATGGAAGGAAGGACATTAACTATTCAAGTTGTTTTGTTATGAAATATAATATTAGTAAGTATTTTAAAGGCTTAAAAAGATGTTGATAAGATTTTTAAATTGAAAAAGTTGTATTTTAATTTTCATAATCAAGTAAATAGTAATTGAAATATTAAATTTAAGTATATTAGAATTGGTTAATAAAAGCATTTTTGAATGTCATTACAATCATATGTTGGAACATTAAATATTGGACACTTAAAATGCCAATGCCTTCTAAAAATGCCAATGCTTTCTAAAAACCAATCAAACTAAATTAATTATGTCATATTGTAAAGTAGTCTAACTAGTAAATGAGATGATATTTTTTGGGCATTTTTTTGGTTAATTTTGCTCAAAATTATGCATAGATTTTTACAATTCATAAGTTTAACTTGTTTAATTTGCAAAATTTGAGTGTATCACGTATCCATTTATGTATGCAAAAGCATTTATAAAAAACAAGAAATTATAATGCGGTTAAAAATTGTATTGCTAGATTACAACAAAAAACAACTATTTTATCTATTAGTTAGACTACACGTATTTTAAATACAAATTGAGTGGTTCTAGTCGTTAAGAACACATGCCCACTTGTAAAAGGTTAAAAGTTCAAATTCAAGACGCAGAAAATATACATCTAGGAATCAAATCACTACGCAAAGACATTGCATTCATATTTAAGTATAGCATAGTGTAGTAAAATTCATTAACCACAGGTAGTTTTTCTATATTCAATTGTAAATAATGTTTTTCCATTCAATTGTAAATGGAGAGTTCATTCATGTAATGGGAAGATTTGACATCTTTGCATATTCATCCAAATTTTTATTTTCAAAGTAAAGCAATAATTGTCCACACAATTTTTTATTTTCAAGGTAAAGCAATAATTGTCCCACATTGGATTGCAATTTTTTATTTTATATATATATATATATATATATATATATATATATATATATTATTTATTTTATTTTTATTTCAAGAGAGTAGAACGAATTGTAGATCTCAACTCTTGAAGGAGCAGAGTCTGTAATCCCTATTATTTCATTTAATTTATCCACTTCCTTAGTGATTTCATCTTACACTTCCTTAGAAATTTCATCTTATAGGGTAAATTTTGCTGCATGATTTCATTTTTCATTTAATGTATCCACTTCCTTAGCAATTTCATCTTATAGGGTAAATTTTGTTACATGATTTCATAGATACTTGGGTTTGTCTTGTACTATCTCAAGGATGGCTCCTTGAATTTTCTTTTATATCTAATTCTTTTATATATGGTTTTCCATTCCCTTTTCATTTTAGAAATACCAAGATAAAATGCTTTTCATGTTATGTATTATATGGGTTGTTTATGGTATGTGGGCTCTACATATCATCTCAAATTTATGATAAATTTAGGGTTTATGATGTGTCTTTTGATATCTTTGTCTCTGGTATGTGATTTTTATGATTATGGCATCCCAACATGCTAGTTATGAATATATAACCTAGAATGAACCTCTGGAATCAATTTCACTGATAAATTAATCTGTATGTCTATCAGTTCTTAGGCTAATGGTGGAAGTGTGGTATAAGACTAAAACTCATGAGTAGAGGTTGCCTCATCACTGCGAGCCGAGGCAATACTACATAATACGTTTCTCTAAAGAAGCTCTAGTTATTGGGTAGTAAAGTGAAGAATCTAAGCATTTATTAGGTCCTCTACATCCATGGTAAGGCAACAATAAAGTTGATCCATGATCGCAAAGAAATTGAGAGGAACAGGGCCTTATAATATCACTGTTGGATCTGGCTATGACCATATCATCTTTCTGAATGAAGATGCCAACAGTGGTTGAATGGTAGCCATTACGAGCGATTTTTTGGAGAATAAATTCATCAGAGCCTGAAGATGTTGTTGTGAATTCATCCATTAGAGGTAAGCACTTAAGTCAGAAACTTGTGGGTTTATTGATTGATTGAGAAAATACTATCGTAACGATCATCATGGAGCTCACCTATTTGTGATATCAACAAAAATATATTAGTATTTCTTTTCATAAATAACAAACATGAAAGTTTACTGATATGTCCACATCCATTAGTTGTCATAATTAAATTCAATTCAAGGTTACTTGAAAAATGGATTCTATGGATAAACAATTAGCATCCTCTTTGAGAGTTGTTGACTATATTTCCAAGTAGCTCACCCTTACCTTCCTTTTGTAAGCCCACGGAAATAGTTAATGTAACAAATGACAAAAAAGAGTTTGAACCTCAATCCAATGGTAAATTTAACATAAAAAAATACCAGAGGAAAGCTCTTATAGACTGAAAAGTAATGTCAAGATAATTATATTCACAATTAATTCCAGTTAACTAAAAAGGTTGCGTTGATGATCTGCCTTTGAATAAACCTTTTCCAATTTTGACCTTATGAAATGCAACTATTTTTAGTTGTCATTCATCAGAACAAGATTTGAAAAGCATTTGAACCAACATAGAAAATTTCACCATGAATGAAGAAATGAAGATGAAAGAGAATCATGTTCACTGCAAGCTTCCTAAGGTTTGAGTTCAAGTGCCCAAGAAATATTAGGCAACATGTCGCTTCACTCATCGTCACAGAGATTGAATGGTTCAAATCTTTGACTGAAAAACAAAAACCCCAGATAACAAATCAACAAACCCTAAACCCAATTGACTCATCTGTAAACACTAAACCCTAAACTCAATTAACCAATATATAAAACCTAGACCCTAAGCATAAGATGAAATGAAATGAGATACAATTCTACTTACAACTAGGATTAATGGGCTTGAGTGTCCTCAAGCAAATGTCATACAGGGCATCATTGTCAAGAACTATACACTCATTTGCGTTTTCCACCAGCCGATCAACAAAGACCGTATTGTTTCTCGAAAAGGGAATGTGAGAAGTAAAACATTTATATAATTTGGAGATGGGTTTGGAGCACAACTCTGAAACAAAGAAACACTGTTAGAATCTTAGTTAATTAAAATTAGAAAGACAATATAACTTGGTAGAGCTTGAGGAAACTGTGATAGAGTTTACCTCAGTGCAGACGATATTTCTCTCTCGGCAAGTGAGGGAGCTGAGAGGCCGCTACCTTATACAAGCTCTCCTGTAACATCATCCAAAACACAACATAGTGAAAGAGTTTACCTGTAACAATGCAAACAAGGGTTCTCATTCTACGATAGCTCTCCTTGCATAACTAAAATGCCCACCATTCCACCCGTAACTGAAGACCATGATATAGTACTGTTAACACATGTCAATGAAGTGGAATAGACGTCAAAACCCCTACCCGTCGTTGATTTGTCTCATTGCGCACTTGATCCAAAATGGATCCAAAACACCCTCTAAGTCTTTTAAAGATCAAAACTATCACATAAGAATAACCTTTAAAAATGGCGGCTTACACTATCGGGAGTGAAAAACACAAGGAAACAACGAAAATAGGCATATCGGAGGCTTGGGCAGCGATCCATAGGAGCCGTCAGATCTGGCCGATCAATGGTCCAGATCTGATCAGCATATCGCAATTAGCGGTGACAGGCGGAGGCTATCGGAGGTGACCATATGATAGTTGCGATCGTGATCAGCACGGGTCAACGAGGACCATTGATCAAGCGTGCAGGTCGACGACCCAGGTTAACTCACAATATCGCAATCAACAAATACAAGGAGCGCTTACCAAACGACCTGGGGTCTATGCAATATGCGATTGCGATCAATCGCATCACAATATCGCGTCGGAGCATTACAGAGGAGTGGGGCCATATGTATACGCGACTTGCGATAGATGGAACTGACTAGGATATGAATCAAATTTGATATATTTTGAGATCCGGAAACAAGGTTTTTTATTTGTATTTCACGATTTCGTTAAATAAATGAAATGCAAAGGAATGCGCCCGAATGCGATATAATCGGACCCAATGAAACTTATAGATGCAAATGCATAACATTTCAAGTCCGCCATAAAGCCATTTTGAGATATTTTCAATGTTTTAATGTATTTTTCAAATACAAAGGGAACCGTGGCATAGGGGCGTTGCGACTTGCGATAAGTGATTACAAGCAGACCCGATAGGAGTATAGAGCATATTTAAGGATTTTTGAAGTCCGAAAAAATGACAGATTAGTGAATTTTCCTGTGTTTACAGTGTTTCTCTGTGAAAACAGAGAACACTATTTTTGGGGTTTCATAGGCCTGATGGTCCTTCTGTTGCAGAACAGGTGGCCACCTCCCCTGAAGACATTATGCCATGATTGCTAATGCTCAGAAGGGGATTTGAGCGGACAGAGGCTGGGAGCCAGAGAGCCCGAGAATAGGAAATGAACAGAGATCGTCGATTAGCTTTAAAGCCATAGAATGACAGAGACAGGGAAGGTAGTACTGAGACAGAGAGAAAACAAAGACAAAGAGTGAAAGAAAGAGTTTGAATACTTAGAGAGGCTTGAGGGATTCAAGCAAACTCTTGTTGTTTTATATTTGTGTGTTGAGACTCAATTTGAGCTCACAATTTGTAAAACTCTTCTCTTGAAGACATAATAGAGAGGTCACCACTGAACGCTGGACTAGGAGACATAGCCCAAGAGTTTTGGGTGAACTCCATATTAAACTTGCCTTGTTTATGTGTGTTTATCTATTATGTTTCTCTAACTTCTCATTGTCTATATTATTCGCAATCTTATCGATTAGTTGCACTAAGTAGTATAGGAAAATCTATGCACATGATTCTATAATACCTTAAAAGTAATCTAAGATCTACATTTTCAGATCAAGTGGTATCAGAGATTTTGGTTTTTGGTTTGTTAAGGTTAGACAAGCTTGTGCTAGACTTTTTTTTGAATGCTAACTAGGTCAAAGCTCAAATTGGGAAAAGGAGAACTTGTTGAGGCCAACCCAGAAATAGGAAGAGTCTATCCTAGGAGGAGAATGGCAGAAGAAACTCATATGGAATCAAAATCTCATTTCATGGACAATTTTATGGCCATGAGGGCCATGGTAGAAGAGATGTATCGAGAATTCAAGAAAGTCCAAGGTGAAAGTACTTCAACCTCCAAACAAGATCAAGGAGCAGAATAACCTTCTCTAGATGCCCCTTAGGGCAAAGGGAAAGGGGAAAATCCTCCTCCATCATCCTCATCTCCTAGCCCTGAGAAGAAAAAGAAGAAGACTTCTGTGATTAAACTAGATGTAAAATTTGAATTGCCAATTTATGATGGGGAATTAAATGCAGAAAAGATATATAACTGGATTAGACAGATTGATGTATATTGCAGGGTGCAGAACATCAATTCAGAAAGGAGAAAGATTTAGCTGGGCAACCTTCGCCTTGGAGGAATTGCCCTACTGTGGTGGGAAGGCAGGACACAAGTTGATTTGAAGAAGCATGGTAAAATTATTTCTACCTGGAGTGAATTTGTTTCTGCCATTAAAAAAAAATTCTATCCATTGGCTTATATGCAGCAAGCAATGATGAGTTGGCAAACTCTTTGCCAATTAAAGGGGCAAAGTGTACAAAGCTATACCCAGGAATTTAGAAAAAGAGCTTTAATTCTAGGCATTTCTCTAGACTCACTTGTAACTTTGTTGAAGTATATAGGTGGTCTGCATAGCTATTTGAGGCACACCATTCTCATGTTTAACCCCACTAGCATAGATGAGGTATCCATTCAGGCTACACATATAGAGGCTAGAGGCAAGACTGTGAACCCAGAGATTGGGGGATCATCAAAACCCATTACAAGAAAGAACAAGGAAAAGAAGAAGCAGAAATGGAAAGAGAGGAAGGCAAACGCTGTATAGAAAGATAAACCTTCATGCACTCATTGCAAGAAGGATGGACATGACGATGCACATTGCTAGTCTTTACATCCGGAGCTGAAACCCAAGAATTTTGAAGGCAAGAAGAAGAAGACTGCTGCTGCTATTCAGAAGGATTTGGGGTCAGACTCAGGTGATGAAACAACAGTGACAACCACAATTATAAAAGGTAAAAATTATGAAGCATCTACTAGTAATTCTGCACGATCTATTGATAATGAAGAAAATGAGAGGAAAATACATGAGCTTTTTCATATTAGAGTTATTTCCAAGCATCAAAAGATTGATACTTTATTTGATAGTGGATCACAAGTAAACTTGATTTCTGAAGAAATTGTAAAGAAGTTGGGATTATTAACGACACCTCACAAGAAGCCATATCCATTAGGTTGGGTATGTGATAAATCAAAGCAACAAGTGACTAGACAATGTAAACTTAGGTTTGCTATTGGGTCAACATTTGTAGATGAGGTTGAGTTAGATATAATTCCCTTGGATATATGTGGTATTGTTTTAGGAATTCCTTGTATGATAGAAAAGCCATTTTCTATAGAGCTGAAAATAAGTATCAACTCACCAAAGATGGAATAGAATATATTGTAAGAGCTCATAAACTCAAAAATAATTACACTCTCATAAACTCAAGGCAAATGAAAAGAATTTTAAATTCATGCAAGCAATTTTTACTAATGGTTGTAAAGGAAAAGATCCCTAATAAAACCAATATATTTGAGGGTTGTGATGCTAAACAGAAAGCTGATTTAGAAAAATTTGTTCCAGAATATGATATCCTAGTTCAAGAACCTAAAGGTTTGCCACCCAAAAGGGAAATAGTACATGATATTCATTTGTAGCAAGATGCTCCATTACCTAACATCAGAATGTACAGGTTATCTTCTTTAGAGAATGCAGAGATCAAGAAGTAGGTATAGGAGTTGCTCGAGAAAGGGTTCATAAGACCAAGCACATCACCATGCAGATCTCCAATCGTGTTGGTGAGAAAAAAAGATGGTTCGTGGAGGATGTGCATTCATTACAGAGCATTGAATAAAATAATGATCAAGAATCGTTATCCTCTTCCTCGCATTGATGATCTATTAGATCAGCTGAAAGAAGCAGTTTACTTTTCCAAGTTGGACTTGCATAGTGGCTATCATCAGGTCAGAGTAGTAGAACAAGATGCATGGAAGACTGCTTTCAAAACAAAGAAAGGGCTGTATGAATGGCTGGTTATGCCTTTTGGCTTAACTAATGCTCTTGCCACTTTCATGAGAGTTAAGAATGATGTACTCAGGCCTTTTATTGATGATTTTGCAATGGTATATTTAGATGACATTCTTGTTTTCAGTAAAACATGGGAAGAACATTTGAAGCATGTAAAGCAGACTCTAGATGTTTTCAAAAAAGAAAATATCTATGTTAAGTTATCAAAATGTGAATTGAAGATAGATCCCTCTAAGGTTGAAGTCATTGTGAACTGGCCTAAACCCAAATCTACTACAGTAGTTAGGAGCTTCCTAGGAGCAACACAATATTGGAGAAAGTTTATTGCTAACTTTTCCTTGATTTCAACTCCCTTACGTGATTTAACAAGATTGAACAAGGTGTTTCAGTGGGAAGGCAAATAACAAAAAGCATTCAACACCTTAAAAGAAAAAATTAGTACGGCACCAGTACTAGCACTGCCATATCTTCAACATCCATTTGAGATCGAAACGGATGCTAGTGACTATGCCATGGGAGCAGTGTTGATGCAACACGGTAAACCCATATGCTATCATTCTGAGACATTTAATTCTGCAATAGTTAATTATCCCACATATGATAAAGAATTGTATGCATTAGTACAAAGTGTGAAAAAGTGGAAACATTACTTAATGGGCAAAGAAACAATCATCCATACATATCATCAACCACTTCAGTATTTGCACTCACAAACTAAATTGCAGCAATCAAGACACTATAGGTGGATGTGTTTTCTATAGCAGTTTCATCTAGTCATCAGATATAAGAAGGGCATACACAATAAAGTTGCAGATATGTTGTCCAGACCAATCATAAATGCATCTACTATACTTAAGCATAACTTAGTAATGCATGAAAGCTACATTGAACAATATGCTTAAGATATAGATTTTAAAGATGTATATGCAACTTTAAGTCATGGAAAACGAGTAGAAGAATTGGATTATTATGTTAAGGACCAACTCTTGTATCATTTGGGAAAGTTATGCATTCCACAAACTGAAAGAGTTAACATAATTCGGGAAGCACATACTTCTCTTATATCAGGTCATTTTGGTGTAAGTAAAACAGTTGCACAACTGCAAAGGTTCTGCTATTGGCCAAGAATGCATGAAACAATTTCTAGATATATTAAAGGGTGTACCATGTGTGGTAAAAGCAAGCCCAACAATAGAAAAATAGGCTTTTACACTCCACTTCTAGTTCCTTATTGTCCTTGGGAAAGTGTTTCCATGGAATTTGTTGGGGGATTTCCAAAATCTAGAAAAGGTCATGACTATTTATATGTTATTATGGATAGGTTCAACAAAATGTGTATTTTAATACCTTGTAACAAGCAGATTACAACTGAACAAACAATGAAGTTGTTCTTTCATCATGACTAGGTTCATTTTGGGTTACCCACTTCCATTGTATCTAATCGAGATTCCTGATTTGTTGGGAAGCTTTGGTCAAGTCGTGGGAGTTGAAGGACACCAGATTGAAGAAGAGCACAAGCTTTCATCCACAAACATATGGCCAAACAGAGGTGGTCAATAGGACAGTGATCCAGTTGCTGAGGGGATATTGCAGCAAGCATCCCAAGCTTTGGGATGAACATTTGTGTTATGTTCAACATGCTTACAATTGTGCTAAACACTCTTCTACACAAAGATCTCCTTTTGAGACTTGTTTTGGTTTTACACCAAAGTCTCCCTTGGATTTTGTCTTTGGAAAAGACATAGCGGTTGATGGACACAGTGATGTGGACAAAGCAACCAAGTTCATTGAAAAGATCTAAGAAATCACCAGGCAGTGCAGGAACAACTGGAAAAGAGCCAGGCCAAGTACAACGCAAGGCATGATAAGCATCGAATTGACCATAGCTTCCAAGTTGGTGACCAAGCCTGGCTGTACATCAGCAAATACATAATGTAAGGTGAAGGAAAGAAGCTGAAGCCAATAAGGTATGGTCCTTTCAAGATACTTGAGAAAATTGGTGAAAACGATTTTTGCCTTGATTTGCCAGCTTACATGCATATCTATTCAGTAGTTAATGTAGAGAACTTGAGACTGTTTGAACCTTCATTGATTGAAGATCCTAAAGAGAAAAGTTAGTTTCCTTCTATTGATGATCTGTTGCCTGAATATCTCAGTGAGTTGCAGGAAGATATAGTTCTGGACAGAAAGGTGAGAACTACGTGTACAGGGGATATTGAGTACCTCAGAATTGGACTCAAAGGTTCAAATCCAAGCAGTGCATGATGGATGGAAATCGGACAAGTGAGGAAGCTGTATCCTCACTTGATCGATGCTTGAAAACCAACTTTTGGTGGTCGAAAAGCTTTTTCAGTGGGAAGGCATGATCCAAAATGGATCCAAAACACCCTCTAAGTCTTCTAAAATCAAAACTATCGCATAAGAAGAACCTTTAAAAATGGCGGATTACACCATCAGAAGTGAAAAACATAAGGAAACAATGAAAACAATCATATTAAAGGCTTGGGCAGCGATGCACAGGATCCGTCAGATCTAACCGATCAATGGTCCAAATTCGATCGGCATATCGCAATTGGTGGTGGTGGGTGGAGGTTATCATAGGTGACCATATGACAGTTGCGATCGTGATCAGCACAGGTCAACGAGGACCATCAATCAAGCGCGCAGGTCGACGGCCCAGGTTAGCTCGCAATATCACAATCAGCAAATATAAGGAGCGCGCTTACCAAACGGCCCGGGGTCTATTTAATATGCGATTGTGATCAATCGCATCGCAATATCACGTCAGAGCATTACAAAGGAGCAGGGCCATATGTATACGTGACTTGCATTAGCTGAACCCAACGAGGATATGAATCAAATTTGATATATTTTGAGATCCGAAAACAAGGCTTTTTCTTTGTATTTCGCGATTTCGTTAAATAAACAAAATACAAAGGAATGCGCCCGAATGCGATATAACCGAACCCGACGGAACTTATAGATGCAAATGCATAACATTTCAAGTTCGCCATAAAGCCATTTTGTGATATTTTCAATGTTTTAATGTATTTTTCAAATACAAAGGGAACTGCGGCACAGGGGCATCGCGACTTGCGATAAGCGATTACAGGCAGACTCGATTGGAGTATAGAGCAGATTTAAGGATTTTTGAAGTTTGAAAAATGACAGATTAGTGAATTTTCCTGTGTTTTACAGTGTTTCTCTGTGAAAACAGAGAATTCTATTTTTGGGGATTTCAAAGGCCCGATGGTCCCTTTCTTTGCAGAATAGGTGGCCACCTCCCCTGAAGACGTTATGCCATGATTGCTAACGCTCAGAAGGGGATTCGAGCAGACAGAGGCCGAGAGCCAGATAGCCCAAGAAGAGGAAATGAACAGACAATGTCGATTGGCTTTAAAGCCACAAAATTACAAAGACATGGAAGGCAATACTGAGACAGAGAGAAAAAAAAGACAAAGAGTGAAAGAAAGAGTCTATGTACTCAGAGAGGCTTGAGGGATTCAAGAAAACTCCTACTATTTTGTATCTATGTGTTGAGACTCAATTTGAGCTCACACTTTGTAAAACTCTGCTCTTGAAGACATAATAGAGAGGTCACCACTGAAGGCTGGACCAGGAGACGTAGCCCAAGAGTTTTGGGTGAACTCCATATTAAAATTGTTGTGTTTATGTGTGTTTGTCTATTATGTTTCTCTAACTGCTCATTGTCTATATTATTCGCAATATTATTGATCTGTTGCACTAAGTAGTATAGGAAAATCCATGCACATGAGTTTGTAATATCGTAAAAGTAATCTAAGATCTACATTTTTAGATCAGCGCCACCCAAGGGACATGTGTCAAATTAAAGTGAAAAGGGTAGAAGAAAATAGGTTGTGAATAGATTCAAAAGAAACACCTATCAACCTAATTATGGTTGCAGATGCAAATTATGAGGTCATTGAAGCAATTGATGGTGTGAAAAACTCCATGTTATATCAATCGACATCTGCACCTCAAATTAATTTCATAATGTAGATGTAAGCATAAGAAAATATTAAAGAAAAATGAAAAAGAAAGATAAAAGAAGTGTAAAAGAAGCAAGCATTAAAGTGTTTTCAGACAAAAAAAGAGAGGAAAAGAAGCACTAGAGTTATTAAAGCTTAACAACTTGGGATGCTTGGCCTTCCAGTCAAACCTAGTAGAGCACACTTTCTTATAAATTGATACAGAGTAATGTTGAAGGGGTTCTTTGGCTGAGTTTGTGAAGGGAACGTTGTAACAAATCCTTTTGAAATGAATATTAAAACTCCACAGAGCCAAGCTAAGTTGTAATTTTGTAAAAAGAATTTTTTTTTTGAGAAATGAAGATTAACCAAAGCCATTTGAATTTAGGTTTTCCAATTTGATTTTTGGGGTAAATATCATACCTAATGTGTTGATTATTGTGTGATGGAACTATGGTTCTAAGTTGTATTCTAGTGTATTGTTGTGAAAGTTTCAGACTATACCAATGCTGATTCTTGCTTGAAACCATTTTTTACTATTCACCAATTGATAGTTTGAAAGCCTTGTGCTGTATTAACCAACATCTACACCTCAAATTAATGTTACAATGAAAATGCATGCATAATACAAATTTAAAGATAGATAAGGTATGATGGAGCCAAGCATTAAACTGTTGCCAAAAAAGACAAAAGAGGAAAAGAAACACTAGAGCCAGGGAAGCTTAACAATTGGGGATGCATGGCCTTCCAATTAAACCTATTAGAGCACATTTTCCTATAAACTAAGACATGGAAATGTAGAGGGGGTTCTTTGGTTGGGATTATGAAGGGAATGCAATAAAAAATCCTTCTAAATTGAATGTAAATTCTCTAGAGAACCAAGCTAAATTGTACTCCTGTAAAAATTTAAAATTTATTGAGAAATGAAGAGTTACCAAGGCCATTTTAATGTTATTCTCCTGTTTGGGTTTCCAAGGTAAATACTACATCAGATATGTTAACTATTGTGTGATGGAATTGTAGTTTTAAGTCACATTCTAGTGGAATATTGTGAAAGTTTCCAACCATCTCAATTTTTATTCTTGATTGAAATCATTTTTTATTATTTTCTTATTAACCACAATCGTTAGGTCGATTGGATTAACCATCCTTTGATTTATATGTGACCAATTATTGTGATAGGTGAGCTACTACCATGGTTGCATTCCTCAACTAGATTGTTATTTCCAACTCCCTATATTTAGCAATTCAACTCCTTTTTAGAATGTTGGGATCTTGGTAGAGTTATACACTCTCTATAGTGATCGATTATTATCTAGAAGGTGAATTGAGTCACCCATACCCCAATTGATCCTTGTAGAAGTTGCTTTGAAGAGGTGGGATCATAATTCAGTATTATTCTTTGTTCAATACAATCAAACCATATTGTGGAAACTCCTCCTCGATATCCTGTGTTGAAATTTATACTATAAACATAAATCATCAAGTAAAATGATTTGAGATGGAAATACCTTTATTTTATTAATGTTCCCAGTGCTTTGAGGGGCTAGTGCATCATATGCAACATATAAACAATTACACTTTGTTATTTGTCTATATGCGATGAATGATTGAAGAAAGAAATTTGTTATGTACGAGAATGATCCAATGTGGTTGTTAGTCATAACTGTATGAAAATAAAAGTGTTGGGATAAACCATGCCGATAGTTGTTCATTCAATTGGTTAATGACATTTAAAATATTGGGTGAACAATAAACATGACTCACTATTAGTTTGCATCATAAGCAACACGACATAGTCTTCATATTGGGAATCTACTTGAAAGTTGTTCAAAATATAAACTCAATATATGGAATCTAAAATGGCCAGAAAATTAATATGCATCAATGAATCAACCTTAAAAGAAATAAATCCAATCTAGAATAAATTTTAGCGACAACATTTTTTTTTAACTTTGCATATAATCCATGTTAGTGAAATGGGAAAGTGAGTGACATACCTTTTATAGATCACATTGGCATCAAAGTAGATTAAGTCCTTCCTTTTAGGGAAGCATATAATGGATGCCCATTTGATTGGAGAAATTGTTAGAGGATGGAGTAGTATCTATTTACCTTGAGATTGAAAAAATAAGAAGGGGAATGTAACACTTAACTAAACCATGGATGATCATCCAAAGGCTATAAATGTTAAACTACAAATAATTTTCTTGGAGAATCTAATGAAAAAAATGACAAGCCTATGGGCTGATTACAAAAGTAGGGGAAAGAGATCAAGGTCATAAAGGAGCTAGTACAAACTTAGACGAGTCATATTCCAAGAAAAAGAAAAAGGAGCCAAAGACAAAGATTAAGAGTGAGACAAATATGGGAGGATGCAACAATAATAAAACTCATGTATCTTTTTGTTTAGAGGCAAAGGCTCACTTTAAACCATATGTAAGGAAAGGGAATGTTGTTAAATCAAATTACTTGTTTCATTGAGAGATGCTCTACAACCTAACACGAGGGAGATGTTGTAGGGTTGCGTAAATGAAACATTAAATTGGAAAAATGATAATAATAAAACATAATGTCGGCTCAATTAATAAAGTCATAAAAATAATAATTCGATTCAATTCAATTTGATATATCTTAATGTTGTTTTTATTAGTGAAACTATAAACAATTTCTGTAGACAAAAATCATAATATGCATATCAGATTAAAAAAATAAAATAAATTAAAATAATTATAAAACATGTCAAAGAAAAATGTGAAACACATATATTTGTAATTTTTTTTTTGTAAGCTTGGTAGATCCTTCCTTTTCATTAGAATATGAACAAGTTACACCCACATAAAAACGTGTTAGGTGGTCTCAACTTGCCCATCGGGAAATCAACTCTTTTGACCACCTAACCGCATGATAAGCCATCTAGTAGCAAAAAATACCAAGTCTATCTATCCAAGCTATATAAGTTTGATTATCGTGTCCACATCCATACTCTATTTGCCTATACATATATATGATTGTAAACTGGAAATTAAAAGCTATCCACATAATGAAATAAAAAATAACTGAAAGCTAACAAACTATTCATCCTTCTTGGTGGAGGCAGATGAAACCAGTGTTGGATCTTTAGCACTAGAGCCTGAAATCTTTGTCGGTGAAAGCAGACAAGGGAAGTGTCTCTCCATGTGGCCAAGGCCTCCTTCTTGTTTTTGCATTTGAAATTGCAGCTTTTGAAAATCATGAACAACGATCACCATGCTCACCGAGATTTGTTCCAAGGCCTTGCCCAGGAGACTTTTCATCAACTAGTAAAGATACAGAGTCTGTTTAAATTGAGTCACTCTCCCTCTAGTGTGACCAGGATCCGGAACTAGGAGTCTCTAGTCCTCCATTTCAACTTCATTCACGCTCACTTGTTGGTTTAGTTCCTCCTCCCATTCTTCTATCAACCTTTTGATCTCACCGCTGGTGCCTTCCTTGCATGCAGCGACCGCTTTATTTATCAGGTTAGCCACAAGATTTCTGTCACATCGCTTACTCGAGGAGCTTGGTTCATCCTCAGCCTCAACCACCCAAGGTCTCTTGCCTCGACCCTTCCCTTTTACCATTTTTTCGATTGCCTCACTGTCTCAGTGCCTTCCTGTCAAATTCTGTGGAAATGGGGAGGCTGGCCTTGATGCTGTTCGTTCCTGAGACTGCTTACCATGCTGAGGACCTGATATGGAAACACAACACCAGAATTTCCAGAACATTATATTCTATTTTTTCGTCGCCTGTAGGCTCTGCCATTCCACAAAGTTCGCCACCCCTGGTTCAATTTCATAACAATAGAATTTAAGGATCCCATACCCAACATGTCCATTACCCACACCTTGGTACAGGCTCCTTTGCCTTAGCTAATGCCCCAACATAATTAATGCCTTGTAGATGCTTCGACCCCTACCTTGGGTATGAGGCCCTAATGATTGCCCAATCACAAACCCTTTAGTAGTGTGCCCCAGCCCACTAATGCCAAGCCTCTTGCCTCTATTGCCAACATTTGTATGGCTAGTCCCCCAACCCAAGTGGCTCAGCGCTATCTCAGCATTACCCTTACCGACATGGTAACACGAGCTCTTATCGTCTAGCACCAAGAGACAAACATCTAGCTCTCTTCTTATTGCTCGAATGCCATTCAACCATCTGAGGTTGGCATGTATAATGCCATATTCATTCTCAACCCCAGACCCTAGATGACCCTGCCCATCAACAACATCCCCACAAATTTTTCGACTCAAATTTTGGGTGCCTACCCATCAAAACCTCCGCAACAACCTCAGTGAAGACAATATGACAAACAATGACAATATCATAGGCATTGACAACATCCTAGCTCTCATCCCCCTGGTTTACAAGATGGGCTAGACAAAAGCATACCCACGGGCTGACACCCTTTCTCTCAAGCCAGATAAGCCCCACACGAGAGAGGAAAATCCCATAGTGGATTGATACTAGAGATGTGCCGGTGTAGCTGGGGTTCTGCCACTAGACTCCCAATGCTATGCACTTCCCCTAACTTGATTTACTCCCACCCACAAACCAATTTCCCCCATATATATCCCAATTAACTAAACAAATAGAGGGAAACATGATGGAGTGAACAAAGAACCAATTTACATACCCGGTAGCCAACATTTGGAGCCGATGGAACCTCCACCTCTTCTGAATTTGCTGCTCCACTCTCACCTCCAGGACCTCTACACCTTCTCTCACCTTACTGCTATCCTTCACAGCGATTTGGAAACTTACCAAAGTGTTTCTGCCACCTTTCTTCGTGACAGTTTTCTTAAACATGCCAAAGGCCACCGCACCCATCGCCTCGAGCATGTGGGGGGCGGTGGCATCATTCCTCTACGTACTCATCATTAAGACGGTCTTAATGGATCTGTCCAACATCTCACACCCCGATCAGGGGTAAACACATATATTTGTAATTATATGTATTATTGGATTTTAATAAAATTAAAAAATGATGTGATTTTTTTTTTCAAAGGAAAACATCCTCTCTCTCAACCTAAGGGTGAGAGTGAGGGTTAATATAACAATATTCATAGGCACATAGCCATTACAACAATATTTCTTATCATCATGTCACTCATAGGGAATTGGACCAAGGGTGGGGTGGATGATAACCATGCTTCCCAACCACCTGTGATAACCCTAATTGACACATGAAATTCATATAACATAAATATTATTATTAAGAACCAGCATAGGTCCATCTTAACTCCATATCTACTAAGCATTGAGAGAAATCAAACCTCTTGAGGTTCAAACATTTCCTCAAGTTTTGTAGTCAAAAAGAGGTTTGCATCTTGAAAGATTCCATCCCTCTCAGTGCTTGGTAGACCCAGAGTTAAGATGGATCTATGCTGGGTATAATAAATTGAGGTATGATTTAATGTACATGAAATTCATTATAAATCAAATAATTGTATTCAACTTTTTTGAACTCTTCAAAACCAAAAATAAGCCTCACCATTGCATTTGCCTCGTTGAGACCATTTTTGACGATATAAAATTTAGTTAAATCCAACACTCAAATTGAAAGATATGGCCATTTAAGGTCCGACCATTAATCTTATGCCTTGGACGGGGCCCTGCCACATGGCACCCACATGGTGCCAATGTGGCATGCCAAATCATTTCCATGTCATCCTCACATGGTTTCCACCGTGGATTTTCCATGTCACCATATGCGGACCTTCCCTTGCCTTGGAGTAACATTCACGTAAGAATAATAAGCAGACACACACACACACACACGCACATGTTAGCCTCCTGTTGCAACAGGGTATCATCTTTCATGATTGACATTTTTACATGCCAAATATGTCATACTTTGCAAGATGCAGTGTTCCATATTTCCAGAAGAGACCAAAGAAGAAGCCATGAAGTGTGCTGATCCAAATGACACTGCTGCATTCCATTTTGATGAGTTGTTCCAATTTTGAAGAATTTCTTAAGGGGAGGTCCAAACAGTCTAATCCTGGTCTCCCTAGGTTTCAATTTCATGTTGTAGAATATAGAGAATGATATCTGTCCAAACAGTCTAAGCTTGGCAGATTTGTAGATAGGTAGAGAAACTAAGGGACCCAACTGTTTAATCTGGGCCCTGGTAGAAATAAGGGTAGATTTAATAAAAAAAAAAAAAAAAAAAAAAAAATTTGCAAACATGGGTATGCTAGTCTAAGTGCACCCAACACAAAAGAAGAAAAAATGTTAGGACAATAGGCTGGGTAGGTAGCTTTTTGGTGGCAGAATGATAATTGATGATCAATTTTGTATCTCACAATGTCTTATCCTTTCAGATCATAATTATCAGGCAGTTTTTCATTCAAAGGAAGTACTCAAGCCAGAACTCACTAACCTCCCCTTCTTCTCATTTCCCCCAAGTCATTTACTAACATCCCCCAAGGGGTCAAAATCTGCTTGAGCCCCTCAGTTTCATCATTTCCATGACATTCGCCTTGGTGAGGATCTGCTTCACTCAAGGACTGCTCACTCATCATCTGTGAGCCTTCTTTTCCCAACATAGCCTAAGGTCTTATACCTTAGCGCCCTCTTTTCATTTCCATATTAACTATTAACTGTATTATATAGCTCCCTAACAATTTTCCCCTTCCCCTATTAAAATCATGTATATAAAACTCCCCTATGTAAATACCCCTCCCTGGCAATACAGCCATATTTCCTATAAGTCCGGGAAATCACAGTCCATCTGGGGCTGTCTTTAGCCCATCCGAGTCACTAAGGAGCTAGTCTGACATCAGGTCAGCTAGTAACCGCTTCCCTAGCTCTAAAACCCTCAAAAAGCTTAAAAAAAACCCCATTTTTTCACTTTTTGCCCAAGTCCTGTGCATAAAGCACTAACCCCGCTTGGCAAAAACCCATATTTCGCCCCTATCCCTAAAACCCAAGTGTAAATATGCCAACCGGTGCTCATAATATTCATACAACACGCCAATCCCTCCATTCCCTATGTTTAAACCCATCGCCGCGATATATTAAAAAGGGAATATTCCCGCGAATATCCCACCCACTAACCCGCCGTCGCTACCCATCTACCGCCAGCCGTTAGATCTGGCCCGCCACAGATCTACGGTGGGCGGGCTTTTCTATATGCAACACGCTCGGGCTTTAGCGTCCGGGAGTTCGGCGGTTTTGCCGCCGTACTCCCGCCACGCGTCAAGCTCTGGGGTGTGGCGGAGGTCCCCCTCACGAAACCACCATCCCCGAAAAGCGGTGCGCCACAAAACCGCTTACCACCCCACGTCACCCCTGCATAGTCCCTGCTTACGTCACCCCTTTGTCCAGTCACCCGATGAGTCACCTGCCTGCGTGGCCTCCTGCCACATCACTGCCACGTGTCCCTGCCACCGTACCTACCACGTCATCGTCCGTATGTGATGACGTCATGCTGACATCATCCCACCACGTCGCCTTGCTGACGTCATGCTGACGTCACCCGCCGTACAATGTCACATCATGCTGACGTCATGCTGACATCATCAGCACTTTTTGGGCGTAGAGGTGCGAAAGTCGCACTTCGGAGCCCCGGAATCCAATTCTGAGGCAGTTTTTGATCGCAAGATTTTTTAGGCCGAAATGGAGAATCTTCAGGGAATATTTAGGGAATCTTCTCGTCATGCGGCCCCAGGAAGCCCGAAAAGGCGCAAAAATGATTCATTTTCTTCATAGAGCATACCAAAAGGAGCTAAAGACAATTCCAGATGATACAGAGGCCGGACAGCGGCCATTTACTGGTGATTAGACCCACAACACATCAGATCAGCAGTCCAGATTTTGTCAAAGAGTATCAGTGGAAGAAAAGACGCCAAAGAGTATCAGCAAAGATTTGTTTAGGGGCTCGAAGCACCTGAACATTGATGAAGCCCCCAGAAAGTCAAATCAATAAGCATCAGCCCATCCTTGCCTTCAAATCACCATTAAGGCATTCAAAGCACCAGGACAGCAAGGAAGCAGAAACCCATGCATATTTATTTCAGAAGACATTGCCCCAAGGCACCCAGGACTACATCATTTATTCATTTCTTTTTACGGCCGCCCCCAGCGCAGCCTGAGAATCTCCATGCATTTATTTCAGATAGGAGTAGGTCAATAAATTATTTTTTATGACCTGATTAGGTCAAGATGTAATAAAAGTAGTAGATAGAAAGTTTTGCCCTATATATACCACCCTCTGTATAGTTTTAAGGGTTGGTAAATTGAGAATTCTTCACTAGAGACTCGCTGTGTATACCTGAATTTTTCTGTAATCAAAGATTGCTGAAAGCTTGGAGAGCGAACTGTCTGTTGTTAATGAATGTTTTGGAGACTGAAGATGGAATTCTTGTGCTGCGGCCTGAAGCAATAAGTGCCTCTTATCTCTGTTTATGTGTTTACCATTATCTAAATAGCAGGAAAAAAGAATAGCCTAGAATTAGTTTAAATACTCTCTATGCTCAATTTCTGCTGTTTCTTGATGTTTTCCTCTGAATGAATTCGTTATGAATATTGAATACCTTCTGGATCATGTTTACCCCAATTCACTTGTGTCGGCCAATTATCTAGGGATTCTTAAATGCCCCTAGGTAGCGCCCTGTTACTTTCTCTGCTAATCTGTTGGAGAGATTCTTAACTGCCTCTCTTTCTTTAGCATTCATTTCATCCTTTAAACCTGAAAATTGCTTCGAGCTCAGCTATCTTGCTCCAGGTTCCCTCACTATTATTAAGGAAACGCACCAGCAGTTCCCCTCCTCGACTCCACGCCCAAT
Source organism: Pinus tabuliformis (assembly GCA_031772625.1). Taxonomy (NCBI): domain Eukaryota; kingdom Viridiplantae; phylum Streptophyta; class Pinopsida; order Pinales; family Pinaceae; genus Pinus; species Pinus tabuliformis. The sequence goes on along the minus strand of CM062812.1, from coordinate 720,419,234 downwards.
GGTTTGAAACATTCAGACTATACTCTGCCTCTCTACCTGAAAGTGTCAATTTTCCCACCAAAACAAAACAAAAAACCCTCTGGACCCGAGACCTAGCCTAAAATCCTTTCAAACAAAGCTAAATCTAAAAGAGAGAGCCCTCTCTGATTGCAGGTTGGCTAGAACCTGCAGTCCAAAGTTGGTTTGTGGTTATCTCGGCCGTATCCTTTTCTTAACCTTCAGGGACAACCTGAGTGATAACATAATGGTGACTCCACTGGGATTCTCCTCAGTTAATTTTACAAAGTTCACGAAGAAGGTTAAAAATCCCCTGTAGAAATTGATTTTCTAATTTTGTATATTTCGTAAAACTACAGATGAAGCCTGAATGTCAGCCAGGAAGCCTTTGAAACTGTTTTTGTTTTACATTAATAGGTTTAGATAAAAGCTGCTTCAGTCAATATTCATGCTAGTTTTAAGATATACACAGCCATTCCAAAATCTTATCTGGCCCTTGTGAATACAAAAAATATTCCAAAAAAAAAAAAAAAAAAAAGTGCGGAAGCTGGCTCCCAAGAAAAGTTCACGATATACAAGGTCAAACCCAGACCCAGATCCTCCAGTTGTTTTTGAAAATCCTAACATAATCCCTAAAATCCTTAGGAAGCAACAAAGACAGGAAAATTTTGCTGATAAAACCCCTGAAACAGCTTACCCTAGCTCTGTCCCAACCCCTGTCAAGGTTTTATTCCGGTCTACCCCTGCTTCCCCTTGTTCGTCATCCACATCTCATAGCACTCCTTCCACACCTTCATTCACTGCACATATTCCCATTACCACTACTGTTATCCCTGTTATCCCCGTTGTTCCACTTATACCGGCCAATATGGCTAATAGATATGCTCCCCTACAACTACCTGCTAACGCTGCGGCTTTACCCCAAGATTACCAATCGAAAATTACATATTTTGATTCCACTGGTCCTTTCACAGCCATTCAGCATGCCAAAAAGATGCAAGACTATTTTGAGAACTACGAAATAGATGATGACAGTGTGAGAATGAGAATTTTTGTTCAGAGTCTAACAGGTGATGTGAGAACTTGGTTCAGATCACTCGCTGCAAATTCCATAACCACTCCTGATGAGCTTTACCTATCCTTTACCAACAGATGGGAGAAAAAGAAATATCCCTTGCACATACTAGCTGAATATGATACAATTAAACGAGGTCCTCAAGAGACCATTTTAGAATATTGTGCAAGATTCAACAATGTCTATAATGCGATACCACAGAACTTAAGGCCTCCACCCGACCTTGCCTTGTACAAATTTCCTGATGGTTTTGACCCTGATATGGCATATCAGTTGAAAGAAAGAGCTCCTGAAACCCTTGAAGACGCGCAAAAGGTTGCTGTCACGGTAGAAGCCAACTTAATTTCCAAAAGAAATAGAGCCCGAATGGAAAAGAGAACCACCTTTAAGGAAGAACCCACAACCTTCGACCAGAAGCTTGATGCTATCATCAATGGCCTGCAAAGACTAGGAGAGAGGGTAGAAAATGTGGAGAGAAAGGCATCATGGGAAGGACAACAGTCTAATCCCATAAGAAACCCAAATTTCAGAAAAACGCAGAACACAAATGCTGGTAGGTCTAACCAAGACCATGACATAAGACCCCCTTTTCAAGATAACTATGTAGAAGGATCTACTTCTAGTCAACCCATAGAAGACGATCATATGAATTTAATGGATCTAAAGGGTGAACATCAAACTTTCCTGACACAAGAAGACCAAAATGAGCATGACTGCAATCAATTTCAGACTAAATCTGGTGAGTCTTTTGATTTTAAACAAGGTTATGATACTGCTGTGTATGAAGTACACAAACAGTATAAGCTCAGAACTAGGACCATTGACATCTCTGAGCCTAGCAAGACAAAGGAAAGTAAACAGCCCAACAAGATTAAAAACAAAGCTGTTGTAACAGAACCAGCTGATATGACTGTCCCAAACCCACATCAAGTGACTGTAGAAGATATAACGGAAATACAGCCTCCCAAAGATCGGGATTTGCCACCTCCTTTCTCAAAATAAAATTCAAACAACGTCCCAAAAAGTACTCCTGAAGTTGCAAAGCCGCAAGAAAATACTCCCCATAGCACCGATAAACAAGAGCAAGTCGCTGAAAATTCAAGTGAAAAGGAAAAAACTGCCAATGCCAACACTAAGACTCCATTGGAGCAACCTTTTAGTTTAGAAATAGAGATTGGAAAACTCAAGATAGCCATTCCTCTTTCAGAATTGGCTAGACACGATGTATATAGGCAACAGATTCAAAGGTCACTGCAACTCCCAGAAAACAAAGATGATGTAAATGTTTTGGATGATTCCCCTGAACTATTGTTTAGACTATAAGTTAATGGAAAGTCAACACAAGGACCTGTCCCACCCTTTTATTTCAGTCTGCATATACATGACAAAGTTTTACACAACGCTATGTTTGACTCAGGGGCATCGCACAATCTTATGCCCAAAGCAGCTATGGAAAAATTGAATCTCGACATCACAAGACCTTACAAAGATTTATACTCATTTGACTCCAGTCAAGTGAAATGTTTAGGTCTCATTAAGCATCTATGTGTCTCCTTAGTTCAATATCCCAACAAGACCATCGTCATGGATGTAGTAGTGGCTGACATCCCACCAAAGTATGGTATGCTCCTCTCGAGATCATGGGGAGCAAAGCTCCAAGTATCCCTTCAATTAGACCTTTCCTACGCTACCATTTCAGTCTTTGGGCAACCAAAGAGACTGTACAGAGAAACGCAGATGAAATATGTAGTAAGTAGTGAAAGCAAGCCTGAAAATTTTCCCATTTATTCAATTCATTCCAATATGGATTCTTTCATTTTATTCAATGATGATTCAAATCTGCCCACTAATAAGGAGCCTTTGGCTCTAGAACAACAAGTGCACATCAATGAAGAAACGGTTGCCCATAATAGAGAAATTGTCAAAACAGTAAATGCAACCAGCATGTTACAAGAACCTCCCCAAATAGAAATTTTAAATCTGCCCAACCCTGATTCGAATAACACTCCTAGCACTATCAATAAGCAAGAAATCACATGGTTCTTAGAGTTTGATGGTTCTGTCAACAAGTTAGGAGCAGGGGCAGGTGTCTGGATTCACAATACACATGATAACCATGCAGAAGGACATGCCTATAGACTGAATTTCAAATGCACAAATAACATGGCAGAGTATGAGGCTCTGCTATTAGGCCTTAAACTGCTGAAGACTCTAGGTGCTGTAAAAGTGTCTATCTTAGGTGACTCTGATCTAGTTATTCAACAGATGAAAGGTAATTTTGTTACCAATGACAACAGAATGAGAGCCTATAGAACTGTTGCTACTAACGTACTCCAGGCATTTACTGAATTCAAGCTTGACAAGATTTCCAGAAATCACAACATTCATGCACACAACCTAGCCACCTTCGCGAGTACATGCAAGCTCCCTTTTGACCCGAATCATCACTTCACAGCCGAAATAAAACATAGGCCCACCGTCCCAAATAATGTCAGAGACTGGAAAGTATTCGAGAATGATTCCCAAATTAATAATTTCCTTACCCTCGAGTATGAATTTTCAAATATTCACATTGACATGGATGCCATGACAGATTCTGAACAGCAGAGAAATGAAAGTCAGCAAGTTCTAACCGCTGCAACAGCCAAACAGATTCTGAAGCCAACCATTTTTGACAATGAAAACATTGAACAGCTAAAACAAACACAGGTAGAAGAAGTAGACAGAACAGAGGCAGAGGTCATTGACTTGAAAGATAATTTTTTGCCTGCAGGATTAACTCCACTAGAAGACATGTTTGACTCTAATGACGTTCCCAGAAAACCAAAACTGCAACCAATAAACACGGAAATTGAAGAACACAACATTGGAACACCAGAGAACCCAAAAATGATCAAACTGTCCAAAAATTTGCCACCTGATCAAAAGCCCAAGTACATTGACTTATTCAAATAATTTCAAGATGTATTTGCTTAGAGCTATGAGGATTTGAAATCCTATGATACATCAGTGATTCAGCACACGATCCCATTGAAGCCCAATCAGAAGCCCTTCAAACAGAAATTGAGAAGAATCAACCCTGTGCTGCTTCCCCCGATTGAAAAAGAAGTAAAAAGGATGTGGGAAGCAGGCATTATAGCCCCTATCAGATTCTCTGAGTGGGTGTCCAACCTAGTGCCTACAAGAAAAAAGACAGGGGAAATCAGACTTTGTGTAGATCTCAAAAATTTAAATCAAGTCTCCTTAAAAGACCATTATCCCCTGCCCAAAATGGACCACATATTGCAGAGAGTAGTGGGAGCATCTAGAATTTCCCTGCTAGATGTTTTTTCAGGTTTTAACCAGATACTTGTTCACCCAGACGACCAAGACAAAACCGCCTTTACCACACCCTGGGGAACATTTAAATATGTAAAGATGCCATTTGGACTTAAAAACGCTGGTGCTACCTTTCAACGAGCAATGGACATTGCGTTCGCCAAAGAATTACATGACTTCCTAGTTGTGTACCTTGATGATTTAACCCCATTTTCCAAATCTGATGAAGAACATCTCAAGCATCTCAGACAAATTTTCATGACATGCAGGAAATATGGCATTTCCTTGAATCCAAAGAAGTCCTTATTCGGCCTGGAAGAAGGAAAATTACTTGGCCACATTATATCAAAGGATGGGATCAGAATTGATCCTGAAAGAATACAGGCCATCCTACAAATTCCACATCCGAGAAACATAAAAGAGCTACAAGCGTTCCTTGGGAAAATTAACTTTTTGAGAAGATTTATTCCAAATTTAGCTGAAGTAATAAGACTGTTAAGAAACATGCTAAAGAAGGATGCCAAGGTAAGATGGTCACTTGAGGCCAAGCAGGCATTCGAGAGTATCAAAACTACATTAACCCAAACTCCTGTTCTAACCAATCCACAGTTTGACAAGGACTTTATCATGTTTTCGTTCGCATCAGACCACACAATTGCTGCTGTCCTGTTGCAAAAAGATGAGCAGGGAGCTGAAAAGCCAATTGCTTTTTTCAGCCGAGCCTTAAGAGACGCCCCTCTGAAGTACCCAATAATGGAAAAGCAGGCCTACGCACTTATTAAGGCCATCAAGGATTTCAGAGTGTACATTTTATATTCACACGTGACTGCCTATGTCCTACACGCTGCTGTTAAAGATATATTGACTCAAGACGGATTAGAAGGAAAAAGAGGTAAGTGGATCGCAAGTATCCTCGAATATGACATTGAAATAAAACCAACCAAGCTGATAAAGGGACAAGGTTTAGCCAAGCTGATGTCCGAAACAAACTTTCAAGCCTTAGACATTAACCAGCTGGACAATGAACCGGAGCTGGCGACTCCACAGATCAGTGAAATATTTCTACAATGCCCCTGGTACACTGATATTTGCTTTGTATTGTTAAACCTGTGTGCTCCCCCAGGATTGTCCAGAACAAAGAAAAGATTTTTAAAAATGAAGGCTTTGAGATTTTGTGTTATAGATGGTGCATTATTTTGGAGAAATCATGAATGTATATTGTTAAATTGTTTAACCATGAATGAAACTAACAATGTCATGAAAGAATTCCATGCAGGTGATTGTGGAGGACATCTCTACTGGAAGTCCACAACGGACAAAATCCTGAGGGCTGGTTTCTACTGGCCCACTCTTTTTGCAGATGTAAAAAAGTTTTCCACGACATGTCACAAGTGCCAAATATTTGAAGGCAAGAGAAAATTGTTGCCCCTACCCGTTAAACCCATCTCCACCGAAAAACCTTTTCAACAATGGGGTCTTGACTTCATTGGAGAAATTCATCCCTCTTCCTCAGGCCAGCACAAATGGATCCTAACAGCTACCGATTATTTCACCAAGTGGGTTGAAGCCATTCCCTGTAGACAAGCCAATGATACCATCATTATCCAATTCCTTGAATGCAACATCCTTTCCAGATTTGGCTGCCCTGAGAAAATCATCACTGACAATGCCGCTGCCTTTAAGTCCAAAAAAATGATCAGTTTCTGCCATAAGTTTCATATCACCCTGGGCCACTCTATAGCATATTACCCTCAAGGTAATGGATTAGCTGAATCATCTAACAAGAGCCTCATCAACATCATAAAGAAAATGCTAGAAGAAAACAAGAAAAACTGGCACAAAAAGCTGGTGAACGCCCTATGGGCAGACAGACTTTCAAGCAAAAGATCAATTGGAATGAGCCCTTATGAGCTGGTATATGGCATGGAAGCTAGATTTCCTTCATCCCTGGGCATTCCTACTATCAAGCTGTTACAGGAAATTCAGGCTGAACCAAATGACATTCAAAGAAGAATTAATCAGACAATTCACCTTCAGCAAACCAGAGAACAAGTCTATGACAGAGCACAAATCTTACAAGAAAAGCTCAAAAAGATGTTTGATAAGAGAGCTAAAGCTGAAGATTTCAGTATTGGTGACAAAGTTTTGAAGTGGGATTCAAGAAGAGAAGACAAGTGTTGGAAATAATACTGAGAGGGGGGGTGAATCAGTATTATCAGAACTATAAAACTTTTTCAATGCTCAGAAACATATACGCTACTTTCGTTAAGTGAACCAGCGTGTACACGCAACTGTGTCTAAAGAAAACAGCGTATAACCAGAAATCTTATAATTCAGTTAGTTTATCTTCAGTTAAGTGCATAAGGACATTATTCACCATATTAAGAGTAAACAGATGCAGTAGAACAGATCACACAAAAACCACACACATGAACACCATGATATAAGGTGGAAACCCAATGTGGGTGAAAACCACCTGCTGCAAGTCGTCTCTATCTTTCTTTAATATGAAACTTCAGTTTACAATCTTTTTGTACTGGTGCAGCCTTATACCAGCACGCAGGCTACAACCTGCAGAAGGCTACAACCTTCTCTCGTTCTCCAAACTTCCTTGGAAGGGAGCTCCAACCCCCTTTGCTCTTGTACTAGCCAAGATACTAGTACGTAGGTGCTGGCCTACAATCTTCTTTCTTTCAGGTACCACCTTTCATACATTTTCAGACTGGATATTCCTGAAGCAAACATTACAATCTGAAGACCACAATTCATTCAATTTTCACAACAAATCATTGAAGCACAAGACAACCAATACTAGCATCATCAATCTTTGAATCACTGAACCACTGAAACCCTGTCAATCACCAGTTACCAGAACACAGAGAAGACTACAGAACTCTGCAATAACTGTCAGACCCAACTGTAAACCCAATCAAGCTTCAAAAGATATACACTACTTCAATGAGAGAAAACCGCGTATACACGCGCTTTTACAGAAGACAACCTGCGTACAGATCTAAAAATAAATTCTCTCAACTTGCAGCTGTACCAGATATCAGTTAGACCCAGAACATAACATTGCGTCAGTATGCAGATCTAGAAATACGCATAATCAACCATATCATAATAGTGCATTTCAAATCATTAGATCCCGATCTATCCTTAGATCTAGTCTTCCATCAACCGAAGTGATCTCTCCTTAGCTTAGATCAAGCAACCCAGAACCTGCACACCAGATCTCTTTCTTTTTCAGATATTCAAGCCTTTTCAAAGATGATTTTTGCCTAATGATCTTCTTCTCCTTATATAGCCTTAGGCCTTGCTCAATACCAAGAGCCAAAACCATAGAGATCCAATACCATCAACTTAAAAACTAGGGATCAACATGTCTGTCGAGATACTTTGGTCCAAAGACATAGGCTCAAGTACTGAGGACTAACTACCACGGACCAAAAGGGAGCTTCCCGACATATACACCCTTTTCTGTTCATGCATCTGCGTGTATACGCGCCTTCGAATATAGCTCTCCTGCGTATACGCGACTTAGTATGCAGATCACCAGCGTGTATACACAACTTGGACTTAATTAACCTGCGTATATGAGATTTCTCTTCATTCTGAATGAAAGAAAGTTGCCATCAAGGACAACACCTGTATCATAACACCACACCTGTGCCAAAATGCCAACAATCTCCCCCTTTGGACTTGATGGCAACCTTCAGATCCTTAGAATCATTCTCCCCCTTTGTCATCAAGGGCAAAGGGCTGTGCTCCCCCTGAGGACATGCTGATACCTCTGCTTGGCTATGCTGAATTATGCTCCCCCTGACTGTAGGCCAGATCTGCAAAAGATGTTCTTCAACAAGAACCAAGACTTATACACCATAAGGGACCTTCCTATCACCAAAAGACTCAATACATACATCCATACTCCCTACCAAGAGAGGACACATCAGAAACAACCAATTATATTACATCATTCATCCCAGGCATAGTGGGGAAACCAACATAGGCCGTTACATGACCTTGACACCATAAAAGAGATATCACAAAAAAATACATGACATAGAGACAACAGATCTAGACCAAGACTTATGAAAGTCACCAGCAGCATCTGATAAACATCTTTTAGATCAGCAACCAGGATTTCTTTCTGAGCTCCTTCTCCTGAAACCAACAACCAAAACATCTAAATGCCAACAATGCTTTATGAGACTTTTAAGCTGCTCCCCCTGAACCTGTGCCTGCTGCACCCCTTGAAACTGTGCCTGAAGAATTCTGACATACCCATCTCAGACCTTTTCAAACCAGAGATTGCCCTTGCTGTTCAGAACTCCATATACGCGATTTCACCTGCATAAACCAGCGTATGTACGCGGATATACTTTCTGCAACAAGCGTACAACATACACTACAACATACACGCGACTTACCCCGCATAAATCTGCGTATATACGCCGATATCCCTTACGTAACTTGCGTATACCAACTTTTCTGTAGAACAGACAAGCTTTAACAGCAGGATGAAGCATCAACTACTCCCAGCTTTTGTCTGAGATATTCAAAAGTTTCCATGGGCAGTGGTTTTGTGAGAATATCAGCAACTTGTTCCTTAGAAGGAACATACTCCAACTTGACCTTCTGCTCAAGTACTTGTTCCTGAAGAAAATGGTACTTGATTGGTATGTGCTTGGTCTTTGAGTGCATGACTGGATTCTTTGAAATGCTGATTGCACTTGTATTATCACATAAGATAGAGACTGGTGGAGTGCAAGTGATTTGAAAGTCCTGCAAGGTCTGCATCATCCAAAGAAGTTGTGTGCAACAAGATGCCGCAGCCACATATTCTGCTTCAGCTGTAGATAAGGCAATCAAACTCTGTTTCTTGCTGAACCAAGATACTAATCTGGAACCCATGAAGAAAGCACCACCACTTGTGCTTTTCCTATCATCCACACTTCCAGCCCAATCTGCATCTGTGTAAGCATGAAGAGTGAGATCTGTATTTCTAGGATACCATAAGCCATAGTTTTGGGTCCCTTGAAGATACTTGAAGATTCTTTTGACTACCTGAAGATGAGTTTCCTTTGGGTTGGCTTGAAATCTTCCAAAAATTCCTACTGCATGTGTAATATCTGGTCGGGTACCTGTCAAATAAAGCAAACTCCCAATCATGGATCTATAAGTGGGTTGGTGAACTGCTGCTGATTCATCATTTGCACTGAGGCTGCATCCTGTAACCATGGGTGTACATACTGGCTTTGACTCTTCCATGCCATACTTCTTCAAGATCTGCTTGAGGTATTTGGTTTGAGACAGGAAGATACCTCCTTCATTTTGTTGGATTTGCAATCCAAGAAAATATGTCAATTCTCCAAGTAGTGACATTTCGAATTCTTTCTGCATAACCAAGGAAAAGTTTTGACTCATAGTCTCTTCATTGCTGCCAAAGATAATATCATCTACATAAACAACAAGAATTAGCAATTTGTTATTTTCAACTTTTATATAGAGATTGCTATCTGCTGATCCTTTTGAAAAGCCTTGTTGGTGAAGATATTTGTCCAACCGATAGTACCAAGCCCTTGGATCTTGTTTGAGTCCATAGAGAGCCTTTTTCAATATGCATACAAGGTTTGGATCATTCCCAAGAATGAAACCATCTGGCTGCTCAATATATACTTCTTCTTCTAAGTCTCCATTCAGGAAGGCTGATTTCACGTCCATTTGAAATACCTTGAAGTTTTGAAAGCTTGAGAGAGCAAGGAACATTCGGATGGCCTCAAGTCTTGCCACAGGAGCAAAGGTCTCTTCAAAATCTATTCCTTCTTGCTGCGCATACCCTTTACAAACAAGTCTAGCCTTGTTTCTAATTACTTCTCCATTTTCATTCAATTTATTCTTGAAGACCCATTTTGTTCCTATTACATTCTTATCTTTTGGTCTAGGAACTAATTCCCAAGTGTTGTTCTTTTCGATCTGCTCAAGTTCTTCATCCATTGCTTTGACCCAACATTCATCTTTGCATGCCTCTTTCACATTTTGTGGTTCAGTGGAGGAGAGTAATGCCAAATAGCTTGAAGCTTCTGCAAGTGTCCTTCTTGTTTGTACTCCTGCTTCTTTTTGCCCCACAATCTGAGATTCTGGATGATTCTTTTGAACATATCTGGATGGAGTCTTCTCTTCTATTCTTGTCTGCTCCTCTGGTTCTTCTTGAGGTTCTTCTTCTTCTTGAGGTTCTTCTTCTTCATCATTCCGCCTTTGAGGGTAGCCTTCATCTTCTTCAATGTCTTCATGATGAACTTGCCTAGGAATATATCCCTTCTCATCAACCACTGCATCAATGCTGTCAACAATTTTTCCAAGTCTTTTATTGTAGCACTTGTATGCTTTGCTATGTGGAGAATAACCAAGAAGAATGCCCTCATCTGCTCTTGGTTCAAGTTTGCCAAGTTGCTCATCAGTATTCTTAATATGACATTTGCTCCCAAAGATTTTGAAGTGCTTCACTGAAGGAGTCTCACCACTCCAGAGCTCATGAGGTGTTTGAGTGCTGTTTACTCGGACATTTGTTTTGTTAAGAATAATAACCGTAGCATGTGCAGCTTCACCCCAGAAGGTTGCGGGAGTACCTGATTCATCAAGCATAGCACGAGCCATTTGTTGGATTGTTCTGTTCATTCTTTCCACAACCCCATTTTGCTGAGGAGTTCTAGCTGTAGAGAATTCTCTTCTTATCCCATGTTCTTCACAGAAATCGAAAAATTCATTTGAAGTGAACTCCCCACCTCTGTCAGATCTGAGGCACTTAATTTTGTGTCCTGATTCATTCTCAACCAAGGCTTTGAAGGATTTGAATTTTTCGAATGCTTCATCTTTGTGCTTCATAAACCCTAACCAAACAAATCTGGAGAAATCGTCAATAAATAATATCAAATATTCTTCTCCTCGAGGTGTCCTTTTCCTAAATGGACCACAAACATCTGTATGGACTAGCTCAAGAGGCATGCTAGCTGATCCTTCCTTCTCTGGAAAGTTAGTTCTGGTTTGCTTTCCAAACTGACAAGATTTGCATATGGTATTGTCTGGAATTTTGATATCTGGAAGACCACGAACTGCCTGATATTTGCATGCTTTCCTTATTTGTGAAAAGCTTAGATGCCCCAACCTCCGATGCCATAGCCAATGTTCATCATCCTTGCTTAAGTAGCATTGTTGTCTTTCCTCAAAGATATATAGATTATTTGGAGTCCTTCTTCCTTTGAGCACTGTTTTACCTGTATCAAGATCGCGAACACAACATCCATTTGATCTAAATATTACCTCTGTTCCTTGATCGCACATCTGACTTACACTCAGAAGATTATGCTTCAATCCATCAACATATAAAACATTTCCTGCTTTGACCTTCTCTTTCAATGGAGCAACACCTTTTCCTTTTATGGCTGCAGAGATATCGTTTCCAAAAGAAACTTTCTTCCCCTTTTCTAATGCAGTATATGACTCAAGCTTTTCTTTGTCCCCTGTCATATGCTTCGAACATCCGCTGTCAATGTACCATAGACTTTCTTGACCTTCTGCATAAAAGGCTATTCCACATCTTTCTGGTTGCGATTCCTTTATTCTCCATGTTCTGACATTTGAGGTTTGTTCCTTCTGAGTTGTCTTCCAGAACCTGCTCCTGCATTCAGAGTCTTCATGACCAAAGTTATTACAAATAGAGCATTCAACTTCATTTTCAAGAACCGAAAAGTTGTTATAAGTCCTTTTCATGGTTTCAGTCATTCTCCCTTGCTTTTGAGCTTCTCTAGTCATGATTGTTTTGTAGGCAACACACTGAGCTGCTTTGTGATCGAAGTTATGGCAAGAAAAGCATTGACCATTAAAGAAACTTCTGTGATAATCAGATCTATCATCCACCCGATTGTAGCTTTTATTCACATTCATTCTTGGAGTAAATTGGGAAGATTTTACCTGTGGCTGATTGTAGCTTCTGTTTGTCCTTAAGATGGATTGCCCTTGGTAGTTTTTGTTTGCAATTCGTCCCTGCTTTACCTGACGGTCTTCATTGTGCTCTTGCTCATTCTTTCTTGCTGCATTAAGATAACTTTTAGAGGTAGAGGCTTGAGATGTTTCTCCATTATATCCCAGACCTGTCTTGATCAGAGGAGATCGCTGCACATTGATAATCTCATCCAAGGTTTCAGATCCTTTAACAAATTTGAGATTAATAGCTTTTGTTTTCTCAATCTCTTTTCTAAGACCAACAATTTCACCTTCTAATTTTTCAAGATGTCTTTCCTTTTCATCAATTTGAAATTGTAGAGTATCAATGATCACATTCTTCTCTTCTATACATCTCTTAAGTCTAGTAATTTCTTCATGAAAGTAATCCACATCTATAGCATCCATATAATCATCATCTTCAAATGCCATTAACAATTTATATTCATTACCTCGTTCATCTTCATCACTGTTTGATAGACCATCACTATCTTCATGAGTGTAGTAGCTTTTCTTATTTGCACTCTGTTTCTTGTTCCATCTAGCAGGTTCCTTTCCTTTATCCTTATAAGGACATTTTGCAGCATAATGACCTACTCTTCCACAAGCAAAGCATTTAAAAGGTAACTTACCTCTGAACCTTCCGGAACCCCTTTGAAGATTTCTGACAAAATTTGATTCTTCTTCTTCTTCTGGGACGTGGCTTGCTTCATAATAATCTTCTTTACCTGATGCCTTGAAAGCAGCTTCTCTTCTGTCTGATGGACCTCCCTTTCTCATTTCATAAGCAGTTAGAATTCCATGTAGCTGAGACATAGTAAGAATTCGTAGATTTTCCTTTTCTTCTATTGCAGATACCTTAGATTCAAACTTGGGGGACAATGATCTTAGAACCTTTTCAACCACTATAGCCTCTTTTATTTCTTCACCCAAATTTTTCATACAATTAACAATCTCATCTACCCGAAGAAAATAGTTAGCCACACTTTCATCATTATACATCTTGAGAGTCTCATACTGAATCCTGAGAGTTTGAAGTTTAGCACGCTTTACCTGTTCATCTCCTTCATAGCTCGTGACAATTTTGTCCCATATCTCTTTTGCGGATTTGTAGTGCATTACCTTCATGAATTCCGTTTGGGATATACATCCTAATAGGGTACTGACTGCTTTCGCATTTGTTTCATACTTCTTTTTCTCAGCTGCATCTGTAGGAGTAGCTGAAGGAAAGGCGTAGCCTGTTTCTACGATGTCCCAAACTTATGTACCCAGAGATTGAAGATAGGCAGTAAATCTTACCTTCCAATAATTGAAGTTTGTCCCATCAAAAACCGGTGGCCTGATTGATGCTTCTTTCTCGTAGTTGCTCATGATGAACGATCTACCTTCAAGCGGTCAAGCTTCTCTGAAGGACCTGCTCTGATACCAATTGTTGGAAATAATACTGAGAGGGGGGGTGAATCAATATTATCAGAACTATAAAACTTTTTCAATGCTCAGAAACATATACACTACTTTCGTTAAGTGAACCAGCGTGTACACGCAACTGTGTCTAAAGAAAACAACGTATAACCAGAAATCTTATAATTCAGTTAGTTTATCTTCAGTTAAGTGCATAAGGACATTATTCACCATATTAAGAGTAAACAGATGCAGTAGAACAGATCACACAAAAACCACACACATGAACACCATGATATAAGGTGGAAACCCAATGTGGGTGAAAACCACCTGCTGCAAGTCGTCTCTATCTTTCTTTAATATGAAACTTCAGTTTACAATCTTTTTGTACTGGTGCAGCCTTATACCAGCACGCAGGCTACAACCTGCAGAAGGCTACAACCTTCTCTCGTTCTCCAAACTTCCTTGGAAGGGAGCTCCAACCCCCTTTGCTCTTGTACTAGCCAAGATACTAGTACGTAGGTGCTGGCCTACAATCTTCTTTCTTTCAGGTACCACCTTTCATAAATTTTCAGACTGGATATTCCTGAAGCACAACATTACAATCTGAAGACCACAATTCATTCAATTTTCACAACAAATCATTGAAGCACAAGACAACCAATACTAGCATCATCAATCTTTGAATCACTGAACCACTGAAACCCTGTCAATCACCAGTTACCAGAACACAGAGCAGACTACAGAACTCTGCAATAACTGTCAGACCCAACTGTAAACCCAATCAAGCTTCAAAAGATATACGCTACTTCAATGAGAGAAAACCGCGTATACACGCGCTTTTACCGAAGACAACCTGCGTACAGATCTAAAAATAAATTCTCTCAACTTGCAGCTGTACCAGATATCAGTTAGACCCAGAACATAACATTGCGTCAGTATGCAGATCTAGAAATACGCATAATCAACCATATCATAATAGTGCATTTCAAATCATTAGATCCCGATCTATCCTTAGATCTAGTCTTCCATCAACCGAAGTGATCTCTCCTTAGCTTAGATCAAGCAACCCAGAACCTGCACACCAGATCTCTTTCTTTTTCAGATATTCAAGCCTTTTCAAAGATGATTTTTGCCTAATGATCTTCTTCTCCTTATATAGCCTTAGGCCTTGCTCAATACCAAGAGCCAAAACCATAGAGATCCAATACCATCAACTTAAAAACTAGGGATCAACACGTCTGTCGAGATACTTTGGTCCAAAGACATAGGCTCAAGTACTGAGGACTAACTACCACGGACCAAAAGGGAGCTTCCCGACATATACGCCCTTTTCTGTTCATGCATCTGCGTGTATACGCGCCTTCGAATATAGCTCTCCTGCGTATACACGACTTAGTATGCAGATCACCAGCGTGTATACGCAACTTGGACTTAATTAACCTGCGTATATGAGATTTCTCTTCATTCTGAATGAAAGAAAGTTGCCATCAAGGACAACACCTGTATCATAACACCACACCTGTGCAAAAATGCCAACAACAAGGGCAAACATGCCAAGTTTGACTTTCTTTGGAAAGGTCCATTTGTAATTTCTGCTGTTCAAGGAAACAACACCTATTTCCTCAGATCTATGGAGGACAACACTGTTGAAGAAGGCCCTGTGAATGGCAGGATGTTGAAACATTATCACGATCCTTGTTGTTGAAACAATGCAAGTTCTGTAACTATCTTTGTACAATATTATTTGTATATATCAACACTCAGTTTAAATTTTTGTAAACAGACCGATTGTTAAGGAATAGCAGTAAATTTGGAAAGGACGCAACCGATGCAAATTCTTCAATCTCAAAAGCATCAAAACAGAGCAAGAACTTTCAGTTTATACATCAACATAGTTGCTCAAGCATTGTACATAAAGATCAAGCGCGCAGAAGAAAGCAGGTGCTGCTGTACAGCTCACAGAAAGCTCTGTTGAGGAGGAGTTGGTCATAGTTCAAAGTTTCATATCTATAACAACCAGAACAAAGAAGTTTTCCGGTCCACAGCAACAACAGAAGATCAAGGCAGTCTGACCTGCTATTCTTGACTTTTCGCAAGGAAAAGCCATCCCCAAGTGGAGCCACTGTTGGCCTCCTGTTGCAACAGGGTATCATCTTTCATGATTGACATTTTTACATGCCAAATATGTCATACTTGGCAAGCTGCAGTGTTCCATATTTCCAGAAGAGACCAAAGAAGAAGCCATGAAGTGTGCTGATCCAAATGACACTGCTGCATTCCATTTTGATGAGTTGTTCCAATTTTGAAGAATTTCTTAAAGGGAGGTCCAAACAGTCTAATCCTGGTCTCCCTAGGTTTCAATTTCATGTTGTAGAATATAGAGAATGATATCTGTCCAAACAATCTAAGCTTGGCAGATTTGTAGATAGGTAGAGAAACTAAGGGACCCAACTGTTTAATCTGGGCCCTGGCAGAAATAAGGGTAGATTTAAAATAAAAATAAAAATATTTGCAAACATGGGTATGCTTGTCGAAGTGCACCCAACACAAAAGAAGAAAAAATGTTAGGATAGTAGGCTGGGTAGGTAGCTGTTTGGTGGCAGAATGATAATTGATGATCAATTTTGTATCTCACAATGTCTTATCCTTTCAGATCATAATTATCAGGCAGTTTTGCATTCAAAGGAGGTACTCAAGCCAGAACTCACTAACCTCCCCTTCTTCTCATTTCCCCCAAGTCATTTACTAACATCCCCCAAGGGGTCAAAATCTGCTTGAGCCCCTCAGTTTCATCATTTCCATGACATTCGCCTTGGTGAGGATCTGCTTCACTCAAGGACTGCTCACTCATCATCTGTGAGCCTTCTTTTCCCAACATAGCCTAAGGTCTCATACCTTAGCGCCCTCTTTTCATTTCCATATTAACTATTAACTTTATTATATAACTCCCTAACAATTTTCCCCTTCCCCTATTAAAATCATGTATATAAAACTCCCCTATGTAAATACCCCTCCCTGGCAATATAGCCATATTTCCTATAAGTCCGGGAAATCACAGTCCATCTGGGGCTGTCTTTAGCCCATCCGAGTCACTAAGGAGCTAGTCTGACATCAGGTCAGCTAGTAACCGCTTCCCTAGCTCTAAAACCCTCAAAAACCTTAAAAAAAAACCCATTTTTGCACTTTTTGCCCAAGTCCTGTGCATAAAACACTAACCCCGCTTGGCAAAAACCCATATTTCGCCCCTATCCCTAAAACCCAAGTGTAAATATGCCAACCCGCGCTCATAATATTCATACAACACGCCAATCCCGCCATTCCCTATGTTTAAACCCACCGCCGCGATATATTAAAAAGGGAATATTCCCGCGAATATCCCACCCACTAACCCGCCGTCGCTACCCATCTACCGCCAGCCGTTAGATCTGGCCCGCCACAGATCTACGGTGGGCGGGCTTTTCTATATGCAACACGCCCGGGCTTTAGCGTCTGGGAGTTCGGCGGTTTTGTCGCCGTACTCCCGCCACGCGTCAAGCTCTGGGGTGTGACAGAGGTCCCCCTCACGAAACCACCATCCCCAAAAAGCAGTGCGCCACAAAACCGCTTACCACCCCACGTCACCCCTGCACAGTCCCTGCTTACGTCACCCCTTTTTCCAGTCACCCGATGAGTCACCTGCCTGCGTGGCCTCCTGCCACGTCACTGCCACGTGTCCCTGCCACCGTACCTGCCACATCATCGTCCGTACGTGATGACGTCATGCTGACGTCACCCGCCGTACAATGTCGCATCATGCTGACATCATCAGCACTTTTTGGGCGCAGAGGCGCGAAAGTCGCACTTCGGAGCCCCAGAATCCAATTCTGAGGCAGTTTTTGATGAGCGATTTGCGCCCCCAGGAAGCCCGAAAAGGCGCAAAAATGATCTGTTTTCTTCACAGAGCATACCAAAAGGAGCAGAAGACAATTCTAGATGATACAGAGGCCAGACAGCGGCCATTTACTGGTGATTAGACCCACATCACATCAGATCAGCAGTCGAGATTTTGTCAAAGAGTATCAGTGGAAGAAAAGACGCCAAAGAGTATCAACAAAGATTTGTTTAGGGGCTCGAAGCACCTGAACATTGATGAAGCCCCCAGAAAGTCAAATCAATAAGCATTAGCCCATCCTTGCCTTCAAATCACCATTAAGGAATTCAAAGCACTAGGATAGCAAGGAAGCAGAAACCCATGCATATTTATTTCAGAAGACATTGCCCCAAGGCACCCAGGAGTACATCATTTATTCATTTCTTTTTACGGCCGCCCCCAGTGCAGCCTGAGAATCTCCATGCATTTAT
Organism: Pinus tabuliformis; assembly: GCA_031772625.1. Lineage (NCBI taxonomy): Eukaryota > Viridiplantae > Streptophyta > Pinopsida > Pinales > Pinaceae > Pinus > Pinus tabuliformis. The sequence continues at coordinate 720,401,098 of CM062812.1, read as the reverse complement.
TTCAGATAGGAGTAGGTCAATAAATTATTTTTTATGACCTGATTAGGTCAAGATTTAATAAAAGCAGTAGATAGAAAGTTTTGCCCTATATATACCACCCTCTGTATAGTTTTAAGGATTGGTAAATTGAGAATTCTTCACTAGAGACTCGCTGTGTATACCTGAATTTTTCTGTAATCAAAGATTGCCGAAAGCTTGGAGAGCGAATTTTCTGTTGTTAATGAATGTTTTGGAGACTGAAGATGGAATTCTTATGCTGCAGCCTGAAGCAATAAGTGCCTCTTATCTCTATTTATGTGTTTACCATTATCTAAATAACAGGAAAAAAGAATAGCCTAGAATTAGTTTAAATACTCTCTATGCTCAATTTCTGCTGTTTCTTGATGTTTTCCTCTGAATGAATTGGTTATGAATATTGAATTCCTTCTGGCTCATGTTTACCCCAATTCACCTGTGTCGGCCAATTATCTAGGGATTCTTAAATGCCCCTAGGTAGCGCCCTGTTACTTTCTCTGCTAATCTGTTGGAGAGATTCTTAACTGCCTCTCTTTCTTTAGCATTCATTTCATCCTTTAAACCTGAAAATTTCTTCGAGCTCAACTATCTTGCTCCATGTTCCCTCACTATTATTAAGGAAACACACCAGCAGTTCCCATCCTCGACTCCACGCCCAATGGTTTGAGACATTCAGACTATACTCTGCCTCTCTACCTGAAAGTGTCAATTTTCCCACCAAAACAAAACAAAAAACCCTCTGGACCCGAGACCTAGCCTAAAATCCTTTCAAACAAAGCTAAATCTAAAAGAGAGACCCTCTCTGATTGCAGGTTGGCTAGAACCTGCAGTCCAAAGTTGGTTTGTGGTTACCTCGGCCGTATCCCTTTCTTAACCTTCAGGGACAACCTGAGTGATAACAACACACACACACACACACACACATATCAAACGAAGCTATATGTCACAACCTTGCCCCCCCCTTTGGCCATTAAAGGCCATAGCTCATATATGGCGATTAATGGCCCACATTAACTTGCAATTCCACATAACCCCATCCTTGCCCTTTTTCAATGCGATTGAGCATGCCTCCCCTCTTTATGCCCAGGGTCGGGACAAACTTTTCTGCCATGAATTTATAGGAGACTGCCCATGCTGTGATGGAATTTCCTTAGTCCTCTTTTGTGCACATATTTAAATCTTCAGGGTGCCTCCATTATAATTGCCAGGGTGATGTCAGCATTAGATCCTGCAAGAATGGCATCATGCTGACGTCTCACCCACCATGTGGCCTCCTCAGGGAGTGCCACATGTCACTTAGTTACAGGCCACTTTGCCCTACTAAAGGTCCATTTTTCGGTGACACGTGTCCCACCTTGTGGGCGCCATGTCACTCTCCTTCCATGTTATATGCCACATTGGCCATGTGCCCTACCAAACCCTTGACCTTTGGTAAAAGTAAAATTCTATGTTATATGGAAATTTGGAAATCGTGACCCTTTTGGAATTATCAAATTTTTTCTCCTTAGTCATTATTCAAGCAAGCCCAAACCAAAAGCCTCTAGGGTCTATCCATGCATTCTATCCATTGGTATTACACTCTTTGAGGATTCAACGATGATGATTAAATTACAGACCCCCTCTCTCTTCCATCAAGCAATCCACCTCTACTGTTGATTTGCATAAGCACCACGATTCGAGCACATGGTCATGGTACTTGGCCTTGTGGGTGTGATAATACTCGAGGGCATATCCCTTCGGAACCTAAAAGTACCCCATCTTGCACAATTACATATACGTATATTCTTATATCTCCGTCGAGCTATCACTCCTAATATTGGCCATGAATCGATCGTTGCGCAATAATAACACATGTATGTGCATAAGTAGCGTATGCACAACGCGATCCTTCAAATCTTATAATATCTCGGCCATGCATACATAGCCATATCCCAGGTCTATCCTTCCCGAGCTTTATATGGTCTCAACTTGACCTATTAAAATATAGAGCCATCACTCTTGATCTCTTCAATTTATTATCCAAGGCCTAATAGGAAAAACATTACACAAAACAAAGATCCAACCATCTCCCAATACTCAGGAAATCTAAACAATATTCTAACTCAAGAAACAATAGCAAGATCATATAACCATTGCATAAGATCCATTCAACTAAATATTATAATTAGATTGGACATAGGAATCAACCCATTCCTAAAGGAATGTTTAGGGAACCAACAACACCATTTCATAAAATAAATCACATCCCTTGATATCAATATAAACAGATTATCCACAAAGTGGCTAATGTGCAATAGTAAATGCAAAAGAAATATGAGCCAACACTAACTCATCACACATTTAAGGATTGGTCCTCCTTTATAAATCACAAAGAAGTTAGCATTATCCATACTCATAGGAATCATCATTCCTCAAGATTAATCACATCCATTCTTGATCAACATATTAACAAGTATATAACATTCAAAGAATAAGAACATAAGGAGACACTTGTATTTTATAATATTAACCTCAAAACAAATATTGGGACTTCAATTCCATCCAACCTTATATTGGTTTGCAATGTGCCGTTTATTGCAGCCAATCACCCTTGAGCCAGATACCAGATTTTGAGGAGGATATCTTAAAGGATAAAATCAATGTTGCTAGGTGGAATAAAGATTCCAAAGGACCAAACACATATACCCACTAGATACTCAATGTAATCAATTGAAATATGGGATGCAGAGGTCAACCACCTCTACCCACCAGCTATTCATACCATCAGCTTAGACAATGAATCTAGAGGCCTCCTAGCCTCCACCGACCATCCAAATAAGGAATCCAAAGGTTCTCACCTCCACCCTTAGAAAAATAAGGGAACGTAGAGGCTTCTTACCTCCATCCTCAATCAAACAAGGGAATCCAGAGGATTTTAACTTCCACCCTCATAAAACTTGGACACAGTGGTTCCACCCAAGCTTGAAAGTCCAAAACACATATAATAAGACCAAAAAAAAAGCAATGAAGGCTTCAAAGCACTCCTTACCAGGAATCCAAGGAGCATGCCTCCACCCCATCTCTCAAGGGAATCCAAAAATTAAACCATATCCACCCTCCATCTAATTAGGGAATCTAGAGATTACTACTTCTCACCCGAGATATGTTCTTCCAACCTTCCAATGCTCAATTGATAAATTTTTCTCCTCTTTTATTCCTGTAGCATCACCAAGTTTCCTATTCAATTTGTTGCACTTAGTTTCCTTTTGCTTCACTTAGTTTCCTTTTGTTTATCTTTTTTAGGTATTAAGTAACACAAAATAGTTATCTATCTATTTTTCTTTCCCTATTATTGCTTGTATTTCAATTCCGCAACGCTTACCTGCCTTTTCTCATAGTGCTTCCTTTCATGTGTTAAAAGTGATCATCTTCCTGTAATTCCTCCTATTAGTGTTGTTTCAGCCATCTATTGGTTGTATGGGCATACATTACCTGTCACCCCTCTCTCTCACAATGGTTCTCTTTTCATGTGGTCGTGGGGATGTTATTGCAGTGTTGTTGTGCCATCTCCACCTTCCACTTCCTTTTGGTTGACTTCAGGATATGCCCCTGTGGTGCAGGAGCATCGACCCACCTCCAAGAAAAATCAACAAGAACGAGTTCAAAAAGGTGTAGCTATCAAAAGGTAAGGTAATATCTATTTTGTAAAGGATTAAAAGCTTGAAAATGGACATCTGTGATAAATATTATGAATCCATTGAGATATTTGTGGTGAAGATCATGTTGATAGCTTTGTGGAGAGGGTCATGTTGAGAGCTTTATGGAGAAGTTTGTGGATATTGAAATAATCCATGATATTTTAATTTTCTAATATAAATTGTAAACTTGTGTGTGTATTAAGGGGTGGCCATTAGAATGAATATTTGGCCAGCCAAGGAACTAATTAATGCTATATAATAGTATAGTGGGTTTAATTAATGAAATTTTATTTCTGCTTTATGTAATTCTATGTGTGTGAATCATGGGTTGATGTTTTAATGGCTTGATGCATTAAATTTTCTTGATGAATTAATGTTGCATGCATGCATGCACAAACAAAGTGCACAATGGAAGAGTATAGTGGGGCCATAACCCACAGGTCTAGGATCGAGATTAGTAAAAATATTGAAAATGAAGAACCCCCAAAATCGTTTTCATCAAGTGGCTTCAAAGTGTAGAAGATTCCTATATGTAGTCTAGAGGAGAAGTAGTAGAAGAAGGTACGAGTTGATTGAAGATCTAGTAAGAGATTTATTTTCTCAGTGCAGGTGAAAGTAGATGAAGGTGAGAATATTTGTAACAACATAGAGCAAGGAGTGCTCGAAGGGTTTCAAAGAAGAGAGCCAAGAAGATTCCAGAAGCCCGAACTCAGGAGAAAGTTTAGTGAGGTATCATGTAGCAAGGTGGAGACTTGTTACTACAGAAGCATGTTGCAACTCACAAGTTAAAGTTGTTATGAGAAGACTAGATGCATATGGCTAGGATGTCATAAATTTTTGTACCTTGGGAGTCTGATGTACGACCATCGAACCACCTCTAAGAAAAATCAACAAGAACGACTTCAAAAAGGTGTAGCTATCAAAAGTTAGTGTAATATCTATTTTGTAAAGGATTAAAAGCTTGAAAAATCACATTTGTGAGAAATATAAGGAATCCGTTGAGAGATTTGTGGTGAATATCATGTTGAGATATTTGTGGAGAGGATCATGTTGATAACTTTATGGAGAAGATTGTGGATCTTGAAATAATCCATGATATTGTAATTTTCTAATATAAACTGTAAACTTGTGTGTGTATGAAGGGGCAGACAATAGAACAAATATTTGGCCAGCCAAGGAACCAATAGATGCCATGTAGTCGTGTAGTGGGTTTAATTAATGAAATTTGATTTATACTTCATTGAATTCTATGTGCAAATCATGGGTTTCTATTTTGATGGTTTGAAGCATTGATGCATTGAAATTACTTGATGAACTAATGTTTCATGTATGCATGCATGGACATAGTACTCAACGAAAGAGTATAGTGGGGCCATAACCCATAGGTTCAAGATCAATATCGGTAAAAAGATAGAAAATGAAGAACCCCCAAATTTTTTTTCATCAACCTCCCTGCTAGCACATTCCATCCCTCTTAATTTTGTCCTCTTTGCCTTGTGAATTCATCCAAGGTAGGCATGGATACTCTATCCTTCTTATTCAATTAAATTAATGGCATAACCAATATATATAATTCCATATCTACCAACCTCCCATGACTGTCATAAAATAGTCAAGCTTCCTTCAAATCCCAAGCATTCTCCTTCCTCAAACTCTGGAATCCATGTCCCCATTCATAAGAATTTATAATTATAACGAAATAGTTACAATTTTTACAATAAAGGGAATTAGCCAGGGGCTATCACAAACCCCTTCCTCTTGAAGGAACATCGTCATCAGTTTTCTATTTTTGAACACAAATCAAAACATGATTTAAACCAAGCACACACATTTGGAGCTTTATAACATAGATATGTAGAACATTTACATATTTATTTACATTTGCTTCAATCAACAAGAAAAAATGGATATGTTTCTTGCATCTGATCAACCATTTCCCATGTGGATTTCTCGGCCCATAGTGCCTCCACTTTACATTAACTTTCTCCATTGCTCAATTCTAGAGTGTGAGCTACCTCCAATCTATGATACATTGATGTTCCAATTGGAACTCTTCCACTAGCTCTACCTATAGCAAAAACTAACAAAGCACATGATTAACATCTTGCACCTATCTTTTAAGAAAATAAACATGGAAAACATAATGAAATTTTACTATTGCTGGCAAGGGAAGCCTATAGGCCACTGGCCCTATCATTTCAAGAACTTCAAATGTCCCACACCAGCTTGGCACATAACCCATTTTTCAAGGAACTCTTGTTGGGCCTAACTCGCAAATATACATGCCCTCCAACTTTAAACTCTTTATGCATTATATGTTAGTCTACATAAATCTTCTACCTATCTTAAGACACCCTCAAATTTAGTTTGATAGTCATAATTTATTCTTCCATTTTTTTAACATATCAAGCTCAATTAGGACCCCATTCACTGTATCACTCCAATTGATAGGAGTATTGCAACTCCTCCCATAAAGTGTTTCAAATGGGATCATTTTTAGTGATTATTGGTACCTATTATTGTATGGAAACTCCATAAGTGGAAGATATTCCTCCCACTTCCTTGGCTAATGAATTACATACATTCTCAACATTTCCTCAAGGATTCTATATGTATTGTTGGTCTACTCATTTATTTGTGGATGGTAAGTTTTGCTGAATGCTAACTCTATCCCCAAGCCTAGAAATAGCTCCTTCCAAAACTTTGAAGTAAATTTGGCATCTCTATTTGAGATGAATTTCTTAGGAACTCCATGTAATCTTATGACCTCCTTTATGAAAACTTGAGCCACATCACTAGTTGAATTCATAGATTTAACCACCATAAAGTGAGCCACCTTGCTCAACTTGTCAACCACAACCAAAATCACATCAATTTTTTTGGAAGTCCTTGGAATCCTTGTAATAAAATCCATGGAAATCACTTCCCGTTCCATTCCAGAATAGGAATAGGCCGCAATAAACTAGTTGGGTGCTTGCAATCAACTTTCACTTATTGGCACTCTGTGCTCTTAGAAATAAAGTCAACCACTTCTCTTTTTAAATTAGGCCAATAGTAAACCTTATTGATGGTTTTTAGAGTTTTTTGGTAGCGTGGGTGGCAAAAATATGGCTTTGCATGAAACTCTTTTAATATGATATTCTTTAGATTGTTGTCATTTGGTACATAGATTCGATTTTTGAATCCAATCAGCCCATCCTGCATAAGGAAATATTCCTTATCTTTTGTACCTTTAGGCTCATGCTATAAATTTTCCTTTAATTGTTGATATTTTTCATATTTTTGCCTTGCATTTATAATTTTTATTTAAGATCAATTCCATAAGAACTTACAACTGTTACATGGCACATTTGCACTCTTCTGCTGGGTGAATCAAGAATTCAATTTTTTTTTTTGCCTTTAATGTATTTAATATTGAAGTCAAACTCACTTAGTGTGGCCAACCATATAGATTTTATAACATTCAATTTAATCTGTTCAAATATATACTTCAACCCTCCATGATAAATCACTACAATGAATCTCCTACCAAGGAGGTAATGCCTCCACATTTTTAATGCATGAATGATGGCAACCAACTGTAAGTCACGAGTTACATACTTCTGCTCATGCTCGTTTAAATTCAATGATTCATAGAAAATCACTTGGCCTTCCTACATTAAGACTCCACCAAGTCCTTCTTATTAAGACTCCACCAAGTCCTTCTTTGCAGGCATCTGTACAAACCATGAAGTCCTTATTTGGATCCACAATTCTTAACATTGGTGCATTAGTGTGCAATTTATTCAACTAATCAAAACTTGTAGCACATTCAGCTATCCATTCGAACTTCTCCCCTTTCTTTTGAAATTTAGTGATTGTATGGCCAATCTTGGAGAAGTTATTGATGAACCTCGTGTAATAGCCTACTAGCCCCATAAAGGATCTAATTTCAGACACATTCTTTAGTGTTCGCCACTCCATGATGGCCTTAATCTTCCTTGGATCAACGACTACTCCCTCCTTTGAGACAATGTGCCCTAAATAATGGATCTTTGACTGAAATAAGTCACATTCCTTAAGCTTTGTATAAAGCTTGTATTATCTCAACAATTGTAGCATCACATCTACGTGCTCTTCATGCTCCTCCTTGGTCTTTGAATTGACCAATATGTCATCAACAAAAATCACTACAAAGCTATCTTGGTAAGGGTGTAGTGCATTGTTCATTAAATATGTAAAAGTGGTAGGTGCATTGGTTAGGCCAATGGCACCACCAAATATTCGTAATTCCCATACCTTGTTCGGAAGGTTGTCTTATGGATGTCTTCTTCCTTAATTCACACTTTGTGATATCCTGATCTTAAATCAATGTGTGAGAATATTGCTCCTCCTTGCTATTGGTCAAATAGATTGTCAATCCATGGCAAGGGGTATTTGTTCTTAAATATGACTTTATTAAGTTGCTTGTAATCGATGCAAAACCTATGTGTGCCATCCTTCTTCTTCATGGATAAGACCAATGCTCCCCATGGAGACACACTCGACCTTATGTATCCCGTTTCCCACATATTTGAGTTGTAGCTTCAACTCAATTAAATTTGGAGTGCTCATTCTAATATAGCCTTGGATGTTGGAGCTACCCCTGGTAATAATTCAATTGAGAAATCCACTTCTCTATGAGGAGGAAAACCTAGCGCCTCTTCAGGATATACATCTTTGAACTGATTTAAGATGAGATACTTTAAAAGAGTATCATGATCATTATCCTCAACACTATTTTTTAGCTTCAATGCTACTGCTAATTTGAACAATGAATAATATAAACCCCTTTTTGCAACTCCTTTTGGCATGCATGGCCGTAATTATCTTGATTGAGGTAGGTTTCAATTTTCCCTGCAATATTTTGCTCTCCTCGAACTCGTCAACGAATTCAATGAATTTTTCATAACAATCCACTTTTGTGTGATGCATGAACAACCAATCCATTCCCAATAGCACATCATACACCCTAAATGGCAATATATTAAAATTTACAGCTATTGGCATGCCACTCAACACAAATGGTCATGGTATTACCCAAAACTTGACTCTCCTTTTTGTCCTCGTCGCCAATTGGAGAAACCACGATTCCTCATGTGCTTCTTTAACCAATTGGCACTTCTCAACAATTTTTGGGCTAATATAACTATAATTGGATCTAAGGTTAATTAAAATAGAGATAGTTTGATCAAAGATCATACCTTCCATTTTGATTATGGATGCTTGGTGATCAACTTTCCTGTTGTCTACAATTGCATAACCACATTTCCCACAATACAGGCTTGTTGTGCATTATATAGTTGTGGTCCATTGCTCCTTTGCTAGGGAAATCACTCTTTTGATGATTCTCTCCACATGTCTAGCACTTTAGGGGGTCTCTCCCATCACCTCTGTTTTGTTCTCCCACAAGTTTTCTAACATCGCATTTTTCTGCTGCATTGAATCTCTGTTGTGGTTAGCCTTTGATCGACTGAGGTTATGTTTTCATTTTTAAATATATATTTTCACCTCCATACTTTCTTATGCCCTTTTTCCTTATATCTTAGGCCACCCTTTACCTTCCAATCCTTCTTGAATTCTAGCTTTCTCCTTGATTGTTCATACAAATTCTTCAATTTCCTGATTACATCATCTAATGTCTTAGGCTCATTAAAATCAATTGTATCCTTGAGGGACTATGGAAAACCATGAACCTTATCTTTTTCATCTTTAAGGTAGGGAACATACCTCAGTAGCTCTAAAAATTTGGTGGTATACTCCTCATCTGTCATTTTCCCCATTATGAGCTCATAAAACTCCTTGGCCTTGTTGCTAAAGTACCTTTCTAATAGGTATTTATTCTTGAAATTTCCTTCAAACTCACTCTAAGACAACTCTTCTTGTCTTATGCCTTTTAAATTCTTTAAATCTTCCCACCAAATGTCATCTTTTCCTTTCAAGCTGAAAGTATCCACCTTTGCTTTCATATTCTCAGAGTAGTTATGAACTATAAAATTATTTTTCATCCCAAGTAGCTATGTTTCAACATCTTCTGCTTTCTTTACCTCACCATCAAATGTAGGAGGTTTATATTTCTTGAATTCTTGTGTCACATATTATTTTTCCCTCCTTTTACGATGATGTTGATTTCAATTAATGTATACATATTATTGCTCATGCATGTTTGTCCTTTCATTTGTAGCATCTAGTAGAGCACCTCCTTTCACTATATCATCACTTGCCAACCTATGCCTATTTTTGGATCTGCTCTCATCTGCTCCATTAGTCTTTTCTTGTTATGTGGAATTCTACCTATTCCTATGGCTAACTCCCAGCTCATGCTAATTTTTCCTCTGCAAGTTTGAAAGGATCTAGAATATGACCAGATTCACTTCTACTTGCCTTTCTTGTGCTTAGATAGTTCTTTCATTGTTAGCTTCACATCTCCTTATTTTATCCCTTAAGCTCCTCAAGGTATCCATCTAGTCAGGAGAGCCTGTCTCGCCTCTCTATTCGACTGATATTTCCTCTTCATAACGAAGTTGCGACCTTCTGGTGCTATATTGCACCATTCCAATCGTCATGTCTTTTAGCATTTAATGTATCCTTATGTGTTGTTAGACACACACATAGTTGTTAGATTAAACAAAACCCAAACGCATAATATAATTCATCACCTTGGCTTATTATTAGGAATAGGTTGAAGTAAGGCTAGCTAAAACAACACATCTCAAGTTATCACATAAATAACATTAAAGATTATGTCAAAGCATCAGTATCATGTTACATTCATATATCATAGTGAAAAAAAATCAAGTAGTACATAAAACCAATCCACATAACGATAAGGTTATAACACCTATCATATTTCTCTAAAGCCTCATCTGATCTACAAAGGTCCAGTGTTGAACCTTTTCTCTGACACCATTCTGTAACACACCCCCTTACCACCTGTAGACCACACTAAGGATATAAGGAGGCAGCTACTATGATGATTTGAACTCCAAATTTTGAACTCCTAAAAATGCAAAATAAACCTCACCATTTCATTCGTCTCGTTGAGACCTTTTTGAAGATATAAAATTTACTTCAAATCGACACCCAGATTGAAAGATGTGGCCATTTAAGGTCTAACCATTAATCTTCTTCCTTCGACTAGGCCCTGTCATGTGGTGCCCACATGGCATGCCAAATCCCTGCCATGTCATCCCCATGTGGTTGCCACCATGGATTTTCAATGTCACCATATGAAAACCTCCCTTTGCCTTAGCATAACATTCACATAAGAATAATAAGCTGACCACCCTCCTTCTAGCACCATAAATGTTGACGGTGCTCGACCTGCCAACATCTCAAGGGATATCCTTGGTAAGAAGTCCCAATTAGAACTCAGAACATTTGGTGTAGGAGTCCCATCAGTGGGTCATATGGTAATGCCTTGATTGCGACTTCGCATAGAGGCAAGTAAGATAACTCTATTGGTAGCAAGGGTGTGACAACTACAGTGAGCCAAATAAGGTGCATGAGAGGTTCTAACACAGGGGTTTAGATGAGTGCACCCCTTGGAAACCTGTGATAGCACGCAGTTAAGAAGGGCACACACGAGTAGAGATGCATCACAACATGGAAGGAAAGTTAGCTCGCAATCCAAAGTGATGGTTAAACCAATAGAACATTTCGTAAAGATTCATACATACATACACAAATAGCTATACATGCATGCATAAGCAAACTAATACATATATCACTTAGAGTAAACCAGATAGCATAGAATACAATACAACATATGCATGAAACGTGTTGGCTCTTGTTATATTAAGAAGTGTATGTTCCAGTCATACAATACATCCATGTCCAACCATTAGTTCCGATAGCGGAACGTTATAGCCACAATCGCCTGCTCCTCCAAAAAGATGTACTAGCTCTATGCAGTGGAGAAGCCAAGGCTTGTTACAAGCTCTCTCCAAGATAGTCCTATCAGAAGCTTGGCTGAACAAAAGCCTATACAATGAGTTATGAGGGACTATTTATAACAAAGGGTGGGGTGGCCCTTGACATTCCCCTTTGTGATAGTTCAACTACCGTCATGACTTTTCATCTATTCTCTGACTGTTACATCCAACTATCACAACTTGACTGACACTTGACAAGACATTACTTTACAATGCACATGTACCCATGTGAAAGAAATGGCTTGAGAAAGCCATACTAGACATCATTATGACTTAGACAACCATGGAAGTCCAACTCCTCAACGTCCTCACATTGATTAGCAGTGACATAGTGATGCCAAGATCGGTAGTCTACGTTGGTGTCCGTGTGCTCTAACGTGACATCTTTCTGGAACCTAACTCTTGCCTCCATAACATCCGGGTACACTGCTCGGGCTTCTCTGTCCAACTCGTCTGTAAGCATGCGCATCATTGTCTTCAATGCGGTTGGACCAAAAACATACTTGTGCATGATGTCTACACTGATAGGAAAGTCTGGGTTGGTAGAAATGCGCATCAACTCGTCGAAGTACGAGTCAAACTCTAGTTGGACCTGTGCCTTTGTCTTCACCTGGGTGAGAGTCCCAATAGATGGGATCACATGTGCGCACACCACAACATCCATACTCTTGAACACACGTGCATGGGAAGCCTATATACTAGTGATGAGCTGTGGGAGGTCTTCATAGTCCTAGATTTGACTGTGGATATGTGTCTTCAGCCCAACCACACTGGGCTTCATCATCTTAAGCAAGTGAAGCGGGTCTCCCTTGTATCTCAACGTCCATGTTTGCATGTGATCAACAATGACATGCAAGTTCATCAAGATACGTGCTATTCTAGTACATCGCTGCTGCCATCCATTTAGATGGACGACTGCCTTATGCATGGTGCCAAACTTGGATTACAACACTTGCACAAATGTGTTAAGCGACAATACTTAATTTAGTATTGCCTTCTTCAGTTGAGCTTGAGTGGATGCTGTCACCAACTCTCCTCCTTGCTTGGTTGTCTGAAGTTCCTTATCCATTCGCTCATTCTCAGCTATCAAAAAGTGAACACTTGAGCTAGTGGCTTTGGCATACACTTTGGTTGCATCAGCCAAGGCTGCTAGATGTTTGCGAATGTCAGACACGATCACTCATTGCTCAACTTGCGTAGGATATTTATGATCATCCAGATTCGACACTCTACGAGACTGCACAACTCTATGTTGAGACTCGTTGAATGAGATGTTGTGCATCTCTCATTCCAGTTGATTTTCAAGGATATTATTTCCTCCTCAGTCGCTTGAGACTTGTTCATCATCTGGATGCGGCGAAGTAGGTAAGTCGACCTATTGGTGGTGAGGCATAAGGTCAATATCCTATTCCAATTCATGTTGTTCCATATCTGTATCCAAATGTTGAAGTGCTTGTTCTATCTCATGAGTGAAGTCCTGATCCTGTGATGGTTTGCCTTGTCTGCCTGATGCCAGATGTTCTGATGAATCCACTACCTATATGGGTGCTGTTTCATCTGTTTTCATATGTTGCGCCCCCTGTTGTACCTTTTGATGCTACGCTTCCCTCTCCTATTTTCATAGCTCTTTTTCCTTATGGAGTTTCTCTTTCAGCTCATGCAACTCTTTCTATGTTTCTTCCATTCTTCTCCTATCCCTCTGCCTTTGCCCCATTCGCTTGTCGTGCTATTACTACTTCACCTATATAGCCATAGCTGCTTTCTCTACTAGTGGATCTGCTCAGAACTTGCAACTTTTCTCTTCCTACATGCAATCGACAATCTTCCTCTTGCCCTTGTTATGCACTGGTATGCTTGCCTCTGCTGCTACTGCTGGTGCTGGTGCCCTTCGGGATGCTGCTTCATGTTGCTTCACTAACTACTCCACAGTGAAGCCAACCTGTTCATTGGGTCAAAAGAAACTGTAGCAATATCTCCATGGGTCCTCCTCCGCCCAATGAAATGCCTCGTCGATCCAGTTGAACTGTACTCTTGTGCAGTGATCTTTCACAATAAAATGTGGGTTATACAGATTGTAACTTCGGAGGTCGAATGGATACTTCTTCATCTATTCTACTTCGACATCCGCTTGCTTGAAAATCCGAATCTCATATAATCCAACCTGCAACGGAAGAGCGGGCCAAGGTGCCTTCTTCTTCCAGTGCAGTCTAGTTGTTAATCCTACCGAGATGTGATATGCTACTTCCTGCATGACGAGTATGTCCAAGGAAAACTTTGGTAGAACATGCATAGGTTTCTCTGCACTGAACATTTGTATGAAGGTGCCAGACAGTGAGGCAAACCAATTAGCAATGTCTATTGTTGGGTTGTGTTATTGTTTCCACGACTAGCCCATGTAGTGAATCGAGGGGTTAGAGGGGGGTGGGTAGCCCCCCTCTACGGGGTCCAGGGCAGCGCCCCAAGAATTTTTTTTTGGGACCCTATATTAGGTTGGGCGGACCTACATATGGTTTTGTGCATGATTTTCGCACATCTCTGTGTGTATGTGTTTTATGTGTTATGCTCTCGCATTTTTTATTTTTTGTGTTTTAGAATTCGTATGCAGGTAATTTTTGTACGGGGTTAAAACCTACATTTGGTATCAGAGCTGTTTTGGCTTCAAGGGGACACCTTTGTTGTTAAGGGGTTTCACTCGGGCCTGTGGTAGACCCTGTTCAGTGCGAGAGCTGCGGGATCAATTTTGGAGGTGAAAGAAGATGGCAAGCAGTGGAAAGATAGAGATCGGGAAATCTAATGGTCAGAGTTTTGAGTTGTGGAAACTCAAGATGGAGGATCTGTTGGTGGATAAAGATCAGTGGATTGCGGTAGATCCGGGTACTAAACCAACGGGAGTTTCTGATGAAGAATGGAAGAATTTGGATTAGAAGGCAAAGAGCACAATACGATTGTGTATCTTAGATTCAGTATTGCTGAATGTATCTGGGGAAGCTACGACGAAGGCTTTGTGGGACAAGTTAGGGACTTTGTACCAATCTAAGTCTCTGGTGAATAAACTGTTCCTACGGAAAAAGCTGTATAACCTGAGGATGAAAGATGGAGACTCGGTGATAGAGCATCTGAATGCGTTTAATACTATGGTAAGTCAATTATCATCTGTTGATATCAAAATTTCAGATGAAGATAAGTGCATTAGTTTGTTGTGTTCTATACCTGATTCGTGGGATAGTATGGCTATTGCAATAGGTAGCAATGCAACTACCTTGCAATTTGATGAAATAGTTTCATCCTTGCTGACAGAGGAGGTGAGATGGAAAAATATGGAGAGCCAGAATGGTGATGCCTTGTCTATACGAGGACGGTCCCAGAATAGAAACAAAAATAAGTCATCGAGTGAGAGATCTAAATTTAGAGGGAGATCTAAATCTCCAGGAAAACTTGTAAAGGTGGTGTGCTGGAAATACGGAAAGGAAGGGCACTACAAAATGGACTGTAAATCTAAAGCTCCTGACAAAGGAAAAGGATCTGATGATGCTCCTTCTGCAGAGGTGAAAACCACCTCAGATGAAGGTGGGGATGTGTACTTGGTTTCTTCAAGTACACTTGTAGATCATGAGGGATGGTTTATTGACTCAAGTGCATCCTTTCACTTCACTCCCCATAGAGAGTGGTTCTTCAAGTATGAGAAATACAATGGTGGTGATGTCTTCTTAGGGGATGATAGGAAGGCTAGAATAATTGGTCGCGGAAAAGTAAAGTTGAAGTTGCAAGGTGGAAGGGTTAGAACACTTTCGGGTGTTCTACATATTCTTGCATTGGCTAGAAATCTGATTTCTATAAGCAAGATGGATGATGCAAGTGTAAAAACAATGTTTGAGAAGGATACCTACAAGATGGTTTGGGGAGCACTGGTATTGATGCAGGGAGTTTGGATTGGAAATCTGTACAAGCTACAAGGTAGTACTGTTGTTTATGGGTGCAATAGTTTTGTGGTTCCTGAAAGTGGAGCAAAAAATCTAGTGGTCTCTGGAGAGAGGACCATGCTGTGGAATAAAGGCTTGGACATATTGGAGAGAAGGGCCTTCAAATACTTCATGGTAAAGGTATGGTAGAAGGCATGAGTAATATCTCTCTAGATTTTGATTTCTGTGAAAATTGTGTATATGGGAAGCAGAATCGGGTGAGTTTCACCTTTGGTGGTAAGAGGGCGAAACATATATTAGAGTTTGTGCACAGTGATGTGTTTGGACCTGTAAAGGTTCCATCACTAGGTAATTCTGTGTACTATGTACCATTTATAGATGACTTCTCAAGGAATACATGGATATATTTCCTTAAGAATAAATCTGAAGTCTTTGACAGGTTTAAAGAATTTAAGGCTCTGGTGGAAAACCAGACAGAGAAGAAGATAAAGGTGCTGAGAACAGATAACGGTGGAGAGTTTTGCAGTAAGGAATTTTAAGAATTCTGTAAGAAGTGTGGTATAGCATGGCAGAAGAATACTCCATATACACCTCAAAAAAATGGAGTTTTAGAAATAATGAAAAAGACGTTGATGCAAAGGGCAAGAAGCATGCTCAGTGGTGCCAGGTTAGGACATGAATTCTGGGCAGAGGCAGTGGAGATAGCATGTTACCTAGTCAATAGATCACCTTCATCAGCGTTGGAGGATAAGACTCCACAAGAGGAATGGAATAGTAAGAAACCATCTCTTTCACATCTGAGGGTATTTGGATGTGATGCATATGTACATGTTCCAAAAGGAGAAACGAACCAAGTTGAATAGTAAATCCAAAAACTGCATATTTATTGGGTATAAGGATGGTTTAAAGGGTCGTAAGCTTTGGAACCTAGTAACAAGGAAGGTTGTGTACAACTGAGATGTGGTGTTCAGAGAGGTGAAAGATGTTATTAAACATGAAGTCCAACCAAAGGAACCTGAGAAGATAGAGTTTGAGCTAAAGGAGGAAGAATCAGACTCTACAGCAGAGGAGGAATCAGAAGATGAAGAGCCACAAAATCTGGGTGTGAGAAGATCAATTTGAGAAAGAAGGTAGCCAGAAAGGTATAGTCCATTTGAATTCTGTTTAAAGTTTTCTTTATCTATTACTGATGATGATCCCAGAGCTGTGAAGGAAGCAGTAGATTCAGAGGATGGAAAAATCTAGAAAGAGGCCATGGTTGATGAAATGGCATCTTTGCACAAAAATGAGGCTTGGGATCTAGCGGAGTTGTCGGCTGGAAGGAAATCCATTGGCAACAAATGGGTGTTCAAGAAGAAGACAAATGCAGAAGGAAAGGTGGACAAATACAAAGCTCGGTTGGTAGCAAAAGGTTATTCCCAGGTGTCGGGAATTGATTTTGGTGATATTTTTTCTCCTGTTGCCAAGGTAGCTTCTATTAGATTATTTTTATCTGTTACCGCTACTTTTGATTTTGAGGTAGAATAAATGGATGTGAAGACACAATTTCCTCATGGGGATATAGAAGAGGAGATCTACATGAAGCATCCTGAAGGCTTTGCGGTGAAGGGTAAGAAAGAAATGGTATGCAAGCTAAAGAAGTCTCTATATGGGTTAAAACAGTCACTAAGGATGTGGTGTTAGAAATTTGATACATTTATACAGGGACTTGGCTTCACCAGAAGCAAAGCAGATCATTGTGTGTATTTTAAATTAATTGGTGACCGTGTTATTTATCTGGTCTTGTATGTGGATGATATGTTGCTGGTTGGAAATGACAAAGAAATTATCCAGGATTTGAAGACCCCAATTGTCCTCCAAATTCGACATGAAAGATCTTGGTGCTGCAAATTATATTTTGGGCATGGAAATTAAAAGGGATTGGGCAAAGAGGAAGCTCTGGTTAAACCAGAGGAAGTATGTCGAGACAATATTGTAGAGGTTTAATATGCATGATAGTAAACCGGTGAAGGTTCCTATTCTTGTAGGTGTAAAGTTATCCGCTGAACAATGTTCCAAGACACAAGAAGAGGAAGAGGATATGTCCCGTGTTCCATATGCAAGTGCAGTCGGTAGCCTGATGTATGCGATGGTCTATACTAGATCAGACCTTGCACATGCAATGGAAGTATTGAGCAAGTTTATGTCAAAACCAGGGAAGGAGAATTGGACAACAGTGAAGCGGCTTTTCAGGTATTTGCATGGCACTAGTGATTATGGTTTATGCTACCAAGGAAGACCAGGATTGGATAGAGTTTTGGATATCTGTGGCTTTGTTGATGCGGATTGGGCTGGAGATATGGATCAGAGAAGATCTACAAGTGGGTATGTGTTTAACCTATTTGGAGGTGCAATCAGTTGGATGAGTAAGAAACAATTTGTAATGGAATTATCAACTACAGAGGCAGAATACATGGCAGCCACTCATGCAAGCAAGGAAGCAGTTTGGTTGCAGAGATTGTGTTCAAGTATGGGGTTAGTACAGGGAGTTATAAGGATAGACTAGGACAACCAAAGTGCAATTTTCTTGGCAAAGAACCTTGTTTACCATTCAGAGACAAAGCAAATTGATGTTTAGTATCACTTTGTGAGGGATATGATAGAAGAAAAAACATGTTGTTGGTAAAGGTGGACACTTTGAAAAATATTGTAGATGCATTGACAAAATCTATGAGCTCTAAGAAGTTCTCTTGGTGTAGAGAAACAATGGGCGTTGTAGGGCTAGAGAAATGACTAAGCTCTCTTGTGGCCCCCCGTGGAAAGAAAACAACAAGTGGGAGAATGTTGGGTTGTGTTATTCTTTCCACGACTAGCCCACCCAGTGAACCAGTGATGTAGGAGGATCCATCGATCAAATTGTACAGATGTTCAAAGTGTCGTCATTAGTGTTCATGGGTGTCATTCAGTGTTGTCGTCACTTCAATTTAGCTTCGATAGATTGACAGTGTTGGTTTTGATCAGGTTGTTCAGGTAATGTTATGGTTTCATGGCGTTCAGTCAAGATGGTTTAGTGCCTAGTTGTTGACTTGAGTTCATCGATAGTTCCCCAGGGTTTGGGTGATGAAATGTGTTTTGTCATTTGAATTTGCAGGTTTGATGTGTCGACATCAATGTTGTCAGTGGCATAGATTCATCGTCCGAGTTGTCGTTGCAAAGATAGTTGGAGTCAACTATGTGCGTGGGTTTTCATCGTTGTAGAGGATCGAGATCGTCGTTTGTCGACGATCAACATGGGTTTGTTGTCATCATGTGATGATTTCATGAATGTCCCATTGTGACAAAATTGTACATATGGGTTTTTAAAATAAATCCTAATCTATGTATTAATCCTATGCTACTCTAAGCGTAAGTTCTAAAAACCCTAAAACTATGCCTAAATTCTTCAAACCCTAAATCCTATGCTAAACCCTAGCTTAAAACTATGCTAAAACCCTCACCCTAATACATTAATCCCTATGTTATATGCTCTCAACCTAATCCCTATGTTAAACAATACACAAAACATTGCAAATACCATATAACAGTGCCTAACCGCTATCTTGACCGCATCGGAACTGCGCTCATGTGAGTGAACATGGATAAAATTGTCAGTGTAAGTGATAGCAGTTTTGGAATTGACCGCCAGATGATAAACCGTGCAGAGGACTATGCCATGTGATCAGGTTCGTATGACTGTCGGGGTGTATTAACTGCCAGGTATTAACCGCAACGGAGTTTCTTAACGGTTAGAATAACTGCGGGATCACGGTTAGCATAACTAGGTGCCATGTGACAGATGTTAGCACAACCGTCAGTTAGCGGAACCGCCGCCATACAAACCATGGGTTAGGTCGATTGTTCACATGCACTGGCAGTCTCCTCCGCCTGGTCATCTAACCACCAGCGGTTTCCATGATAATATAAAGTTTGTAATGGGTTTTATTGAGCTTTATGGGGAAAGCATTAATTCGACCACCATGACATTAACCCTAAGGTGGAAATTTGTCACTAGACTGAACCAAATCAACCCCAGAAGTCAGTTCATTCATTCCAAAGATGGACAAGGAGGTTTCCATGTACTTGCAGGCCTATAAGAGGAATTTTTTCACATTGAAGAATAGCTTGAGTGGTTTTTAGCTTTTGTATGTAGGTTCTGGAGGGATAGAGGTGATTTTGTTTTTAGTGTTTTGGGAGCATCCAGAGTCGGATTTGGAAACCATAAGTGGAATTGGAAAGCTGGTTCAGAGAGCTATCTGATGAAAGAGGTCAAAATTCCTATGTGAAAGTTCAGTATGTCCAAATCATTGTGTAATCGACTTCTTCTTCGCATTCCTAATAAAAATGATCGCCCATCTTGAAAGCAGACCCGGAGACGTAGTCCATCAAGGATGAACTCTGTAAACAATATTTTTGTCTGGTATATATGTGTTTTCACTATTTATACTTCTGTTCTTCATCTTTCTTATGGTTTATCAGCTGTCGTAAAGTGTTGTACTCCAACAATTTTCCTCGATTTTCGTGTTTTCAGTTAACATTCAAACTCATTAATGGCTAATCAATTCTACATCATTTTTTAGTATATGGTCACTTAAGATCATGTAATTTGGTATCAGAGCAGGTTTCGTTTGTAGAATGTGCCATTGAATGTTAATCAGGTCAAAGTCGCAACGAGGAGAAGGAATCCTTGAGCAGATCGATCCAGAGATTGGAAAGCGACGAGTCGTTCAGAAATCGACCATGTTAGAAATTGATGTAGGTGAAAATACTGAGACTAAGATGAGTGAAGAGTAGTTTCAACAGGCGTTCTTAATTATGCAACAGATGTTGGGAGAATTGTACGAAGACAAGAAGGCGAGAGATGCAGCTTCTTCTTCAAAGGCATCGAAGAAGGACAAAGGTAAAGGGAAGGCTGATAAACCTCCTTCACCTCCATCATCTCCATCATCCTCTTCTTCTTATTCTTCTTCCAGTGCAGAATCTGAAACGGAAAAGAAACCTAAGAAATCATCTCTTTTGAAACTTGATGTTAAATTTGAGTTACCTGTTTATGACGACGAAATGAATCCTGAAAAACTAGATAACTAGATAAAGCAGTTAGAAGTGTATTGTCGTATTCAGAACATTTCTAGAGATAAAACTAAAATTCAGTTAGCTACACTTAGAATGGGGGGAACAAATTTAATCTGGTGGGAAAGAAAAACTCAGATATATGTAAAGCATAAAGGAAAAGTCATCTCTTCATGGTCTAAATTTTTGAAAGCTCTTAGGAAATAGTTCTATCGTTTAGGATACATGGAGCAAGCTGTTATTGATTGGTA
The DNA here is from genome assembly GCA_031772625.1 of Pinus tabuliformis. NCBI lineage: Eukaryota > Viridiplantae > Streptophyta > Pinopsida > Pinales > Pinaceae > Pinus > Pinus tabuliformis. Next base: position 720,380,198 of record CM062812.1, on the reverse strand, counting down.
GCATCTGAGGCAAGGTAAAGGGTAGAGTGTTCAGGAGTTTACTCAGGAGTTCAGAAAGAAAGCATTGGTGCTTGGTATTTCATTGGATACATGTGAAACTTTGTTAAAATACATCGACAATTTACATTCATATTTGCAGCATGCTTTATTGATGTTTAATCCTAATGATTTTGACGAGGTGTGTGTTCAGGCCGTACATATTGAATCAGTTGGCAGACCATTCAAGTTGTCATCTCAGTCATCTAAAGAGATGGAAACCAGAGATTCCAGTGACAGTAAGGGGAAGAACATTTTGAAGAGAAAGAAATCAATGATCGTTCAAAAGGAAAGACCTACTTGTTCTCATTGCCAGAGAATCGGTCATGATGAATCAAAGTGCTGGAAACTTCATCCAGAACTTAAGCCCAAAAAGTTCCTTAAGGCGAAGGATGAGAAGAAGGCAATTGCAGCAGTCCAGCGGGATCTAGGTTCAGATTCAAGTGATGAAAGGAGGATAACCACCATGGTTACGACAGGTAAAACTTCTAATACTGGTTCAAGTTCAAAAAATAATGTATCTTCTTCAAACATAAATCCTCCACATCAGGATAAAAGAGTTGAACTCTTCCACATAAGGATATCTTCTAAGCATACAAAGATTGACAAAATGTTTGATAGTGGATCACAAGCAAATTTAATATCTGAACATATAGTTAATCAATTGGGATTGGAGACACAAAATAATCCAAGACCATACCCATTAGGTTGGATTAATAAATCAATTCAGATAAATGTCACAAAGCAGTGCCGATTAAAATTTGCAATTACATATAAGTACATTGATGAAGTGGAGTTAGATGTGGTCCCAGTAGACATATGTGGAGTTGTCTTAGGAAGTCCTTATCTTTATGATAGAGATGTAGTGTTTTACAGAAGAGAACATAAACATCACCTAAAGAAATAAGTGGTTGAATTTATTGTTAGGGCACATAAAGTCAAATGAAACTTGGACTTAATTGTTACAAATCAAGTTAAGCAGTTAATAAGTTCAAGTAAATATGTACTCATGTTTATTAAGGAACAACATACGGTTGATTTTTTGAGATGCAAGATTTAGTTTATAGATCAATTGGTTAAGGTGGTTAATTCTTTTCCAAGAAATCTTATTCATAAATAGGATAAGCAACATGAGATACAGTTAATGTCCTATGAACATCTTCTTAAAGATAGAATGAATCTCAATTCATTCATTCAACTGAATTAGAAACTATCATCATCAACAGTGTATTGCAGGGAATGGTACATGTGAGTGTAACCAGAGAATGGTTTCAGATGGTATGTTTATTTTCAGTTTTAGGGGTGCAAGTCAGTATTGGGGAAAGTCAGTGTTACATTTCTTTGGTAATGCATCATCTATTCATAGTTTAAAAAGTAATGAAGCCTCTTTGCAAGTGGAGAGGAAGTCTATAAGTTTTCATGACAAATCATTTTCAAACGCAGATCTAAAGTTTCCTTATCATGAGTTGAAAACTAATGCATTAAGTGAAAGTGTTAGTTAATGGAAATATTAGTTAATAGAAGAAGAAATAGTGATTCAAGTAAATCAACAATTAGCTAGATACTTTCAAAATCAAACTAAGTTGCAGCAGTCTTTACATCACAGCTGGATGAGTTTTGTGTAGCAAGTTCACTTAGTAATCAGTCAACAGGAAAGTAAATCAAGTCAAGTAATTGATATGAAGTCAAAATCAAAGAGTCTATGAATATTTCAGTTATTCCAGAAAGTAGATTGTTAATACCCATCAGATGTATTGAACAAAGTTCTACAAATACTGTTTTCAAAGATGTTTTTGAATCACTAACTCATGATTCTTTGTGGAAAGAATTCAATTTCCATGTTGATAACAGGTTGTTTCTCATCGTCGCAAGTTTTTCATACTGTGAATGGAAGAAATAGGTCATCAAATCAAAATGTATCATTGTCAGCATCATCAGGGTCATCACATATAGGTGATTGATCGAATGCATTGGTACATTGTTAGGTCAAGGTGGAAAGAGAGGGAGTTCTACCCTCATCAACTAATTGATTAGTCAAAATTTTGTGGTCCAAAAGCTTTCAAGTGGAGAGAAATGATCCAGGAGGATCCATCAGTCCAATTGTACAGATGTTCAAAGTGTCGTCATCAGTGTTCATGGGTGTCGTTCAATGTCGTTGTCACTTCAATTCAACTTCGATAGATCGACAATGTTGGTTTTGATCAGGTTGTTTAGGTAATGTTATGGTTTCATGGCATTCAATGAAGATGGTTAAGCTTCTGGTTGTCTACTTGATTTCATCGACAGTTCCCCAAGGTTTGGTTGACGACATGTGTTTTTTTGTTCGACTTTGTAGGTTTGATGTGTCGACATCAATGTCGTCTGTGGCATAGATTCATCGTCCGAGTTATCGTTGCAAAGATAGTTGGAGTCAACAATGTGCGTGGGTTGTCGTCGTGGTAGAGGATCGAGATCGTCGTTTGTCGATGATCGACATGGGTTTGTTGTCATCATGTGACGATTTTGTGAACGTCTCACTCTGACAAAATTGTACATATGGGTTTTTAAAATAAATCCTAATGTATGTATTAATCCTATGCTACCCTAAGCCTAAGTTCTAAAAACCCTAAAACTATGCCTAAATTCTTCAAACCCTAAATCCTATGCTAAACCCTAGCCTAAAACTATGCTAAAACCCTCACCCTAATACATTAGTCCCTATGTTCTATGCTCTTGGCCTAATCCCTATGTTAAACAATACACAAAACATTACAAATACCATATAACAACACCTAACCGCTATCTTGACTGCATCGGAACTACGCTCATGTGAGCGAACATGGATAAAACTGTTAGGGTAAGTGCTTGCAGTTTTGGAATTGACCACTAGATGATAAACCACATGGAGGACTGTGCCATGTGATCAGGTTCGTATGACCGTTGGGGCGTATTAACTGCCAGGTATTAACTGCAGTGGAGTTTCTTAATGGTTAGCATAACCGTGGGATCACGATTAGCATAACCAGGTGCCATGTGACAGATGTTAGCGTAATCGTCAATCAACGAAACCACCGCCATACAAACAGTGGGTTAGGTCGACCATTCACATGCGTTGGAAATATCATCCACCTGGTCATCTAACTACCAAAGGTTTCCACGATAACATAAAGTTTATAATGGGTTTTGTTGAGTTTTATGGGGAAAACATTAATTTGACCACCATGACATTAGCCCTAAGGTGGCAATTTGTCACTAGACTGAACCAAATCAACCCCAGAAGTCAGTTCATTCTTTCCAGAGATGGACAAGGAGGTTTCCATGTACTTTCAGGCCTATAAGAGGCATGTTTTCACATTGAAGAATAGCTTGAGTGGTTTTCAGCTTTTGTATGCAGGTTCTGGAGGGATAGACACGATTTTGTTTTTAGTGTTTCGGGAGCATCTGGAGTTGGATTTGGAAACCGTAAGTGGCGTTGGAAAGCTGGTTCAGAGAGCTATATGATGACAGAGGTCAGAATTGCCTGTGTGCAAGCTAAGTCTATCCAAATCACTGTGTCATCGACTTCTTCTTCTCATTCCTAATAAAAACGATTGCCCATCCTAATAAAAACGGTCGCCCATCTTGGAAGCGGACCTGGAGGAGTAGTCCATCAAGGAAAAACTCTGTAAATAATCTTGCTGTCTGGTATATTTGTGTTCGCTATTTATACTTCTGTTTTTCATATTTCTTATGGTTTATCAGTTGTCTTAAAGTGTTCTGCTCCAACAGTTTTCATCGATTGCCATGCTTTCATTTAACATTCAAACTCATTAATGGCTAATCAATTCTACATCGGTTTTTAGTATATGGTAACTTCAGATCAACCGGGGGTTAGAGGGGGGGCGGAGCCCCCCCTTCGTTGCACAGCGGGGGGTTCACAGGGGGGGAGGCAACCCTCCTTGTCCAGGGGGTTTGACGGGGGTGGGTAGGCACCCTCTATGAGGTTTGGGGCAGCACCCCAGGAAATTTTTTTTTGGACCCTATATTAGGTTGGGTGGACCTACCTATGGTTTTGTGCATGATTTTCGCACATGGTTTTGGACGTGATGATTTTTGGTCCATGGTATTGGATGCTTCAGCATGTATAAATATGTATTGTAACATTGAAAGGATTATAATGAAAAATCAAGTTGGTAGTCCTGGTTTTGGGATCCAGGGGAAAATCTCTTTGTGTATGTGTTTTATGCGTTATGGTCTCACATTGTTTATTTTTTGTGTTTTAGAATTCATATGCAAGTAATTTTCGTATGGGGTTAAAACCTACATCTATCAGGGCCTCCATTGCTTCCTTCGCATGAAGGGTGGATCCTATTCGAATATCATCTTGTAAACTGGGGTGACAAAATGATTGGACAACCATGTGATTACTCCTCTAAAGCTACATTTAAATAACAACTTACAATATGTGTTCACAACAGTCTCTGCTGGTGACCATGCCCACTCCAAGCCCAGGAACTCCTGTCGGGCACATATTGCATCTAAGATGTAGGTGGACATGTAGATCTCTGCTTTCATACCTTCGGGTGACTGTCGAGCCTTCATTACCTATTCCTTCAGCTGATGAGCCAACATGCCAGACCAGTTACATGGTTTACCCTCTCTGGCCAGTTGGTCCAGTGCGATCACCCAACTCTTTGGGAAGGTTTCTGTGCTTTCTTGGCCACATAGTCAACATGAAAATATGACCAACTATTGGTATGTCTTCCACAATATCTTCGTCTTATAGGTCTGGTTGGGTGTCATCCTAAATCTAGCCAACTCCTTTACCCAGTTCTTCAGAATGTCTCTGGAATTGGCACTACCGCTGGGTATGCTGAAAGGAGTCTCCATGATAGTCATGGGCTTTGACATCTGATACATCTCATCATAATCCTATGCCTAGAAGGTGGCAAGCTTCGTCCTGCTGACACTGCTCAGAGTCATCGTCTCGGGATCAGTGTGCGAGACGATCCAATGTATCATGTCCGCACATGGGAACGCGGGGTATCTACATGCAATCCGATACAAGCCAGACTTGTGAATGTTCACATACACCTGATGGTCTTCGAGGTCTTCCCCAAAAGTGCCTGCAAATGCTTCATTGACCTCTTGCCATTTCAACTTGATGTCCTTGTCTAGAAACAACTTGGTATCTTCATAGATTGGTAGACATGCAGACACCTGCTCAACTGCTGCTCCAGTTGCACTTCTGTCAGTGTCCTTTGATCCTGCTCTCTTGGAGGCCATTGATCCTGTACTGCTAAGAGGTAGATGAACACTTGAAAGATATGGAGACAAAGCAACATGCATGGCAAGAAATCTGTCAGCGAAAACCAAAGCAAATTCGAGGAATGACATAACACATACCTGGGGAATGATAGGCAAAGATTGTGCAATTTTTTTAAATCTTACTTTTATTTATTTTTATTAATTTTATTTACTTATTCTTTATTTATTTATATTTTTTATTTATATTTTTTTGTTTTTTGTTTTTATTTTTTGTTGGGAGTGTAGAAATTCTAACTATAGATTAACCTGATAATGCAATATAACTAAAGAAAAATACTTTAACCTACTTCTATAATCAATTTGTGGAAGCTTAAAATATTTGAGCAAGATCAATCTGAACACATATAACCAAAAGAAGAATCAATGCACATGAAACAGAGAAGAATACTCAGGGGAATGCCTCAAATAAAAACCCTTTTATCTGTATTATCATACAAGTTGGAAATATCTCAGAATTACACCAAGCCTTAGCTCTCACAGCTAGCCAGCTCTCAGTACAATCCTCACAGATGCTCACAGGAAAAATAGACTTCTCATAAGCCTTCTCCTCTGCCCTCCAAGCTCCTATTTCCTTGCGCAGTTTCTCTTGGGTGATCCTCCTGTTACCAAGTGAACACTGATCTCACACCCTGTAAAACTACACAATCCTCAAGGAATGAATTCCTTCTGCATGCATGATTTTTGTTTATAGGAAAAAACATGCAATTGATAGTACACTGTCCCTGTTTTTAATATCAACTGGGTCTTTATCAGAATAGACATGCATGGGTTAATGATGAGAGAATCTTTAGTTATCTGGAGCACACTATTTGAGTGCATGCATGCATCAACTTACTGATAACTCACAATTAATTCCTCAACTAGTTTGGAACTAATTTAACTGGATTTAACTCAGTAAACTAAGCTAACTAATTACAACTCAAATATAACTCAATCTTATCTCCTTAATTTAAGGGATAAGTGTTGCATGACTTCAGAAAGACTTATAACTTTAATTTCTCCAACTAATTAACTCAAGATGAATTAATTAATTATTTTTCAAGCAGTCGGTGAGACTAAATTTGAATTTTAATTCAAGGACAATTAAAATTGGAATATTCTTGTTGCCACATTTCAACACTCCCTCTCAACAAGGAAGGGATTATCTGCCACCCCGATTCTGTCTCTATGGAACTTGGATTTACACTTTGAAAATGCCTTTGTCAAAATGTCAATATCTTGCTCCTCTGTCGAAATATATTGCAGCAACATGATCCTCCTCACTACAAAGTCTCTGAGATGATGGTACTGGATATCAATGTGCTTGGACCTATCATGAAATACTAGATTCTCTGAGAGTTTGATACAACTCTGATTATCACAATAGATCACAGTTAGATCCATCCTCTGATCAAACAAACCAACTAGGATTTTCCGCATCCAGATGGCCTCACATGTTGCTTGACTTGTAGCCATGTATTTAGCCTCTGCTGAGCTGAGTGCAATCGACCTCTGTTTCCTACTGTACCAAGAAACTATAGCTGACCCAAGGTTGAAAAGCCCTCCTGATGTGCTCTTCCGATCTGATGGATTCCCTGCCCAATCTGCATCAGTGAAGCCCTGTAGCTTCACTGCCTCTGTCTGTCTGTACCATAATCCATATTGAGATGTGTCTCTGAGGTATCTCAATACATGCTTTTCCGCCTTCCAAAACATCTTGGTAGGCTGGACCATCACTTGACTCATCTAGTTCACCGCATATCACAAATTTAGTCGTGTGTTCACTAAGTACATCAGTGAACCCACAAGCTGCCTATACACAGTAGCCTCTACTACTTCTCCTGAAGTAGCATCCTCCTTCCTCTAGTTACCTGCTAGAGGAGTCTGCATGGTCTTTCACTTCTCCATGTGGAATCTCCTGAGTATCTCCTTGGCATACTTTCCATGAGACCCAAACAAAACCCCATCCTTCTGCCACACTTCCATGCCAAGGAAGTAATGCATGAGACCCATGTCTTTCATCTCGAATTCTCTTGCAAGGTCCTCCTTGCAAGACATGATCAACTGATCATCACTCGTCAATATGAGATCATCAACATAAAGTACAATGATCAATGACTTACCTTTCATCGTGATGTGGTATAGGTTCGCATCCGCTTCACTCTTTGTGAAGCCCAACCTGGTGAAGTAGTTGTCCATCCTGGTGTACCAAGCATGAGGTGCTTTCTTTAGCTCATACAAAGCTCTCTTGAGTCGGAACACATGTGACTCATGATTGATGGACTCAAAACCTTTCGACTACTCTATGTACACCTCTTCCTTAATCTTGCCATTGAGGAATGCAATCTTCACATCCATCTGATAGATCTTCCAACCCATCTATGCTGATAGTGCCAACATCAATCTGATAGATGAGTGCCTTGCAATAGGAGCAAAAGTCTCATCATAGTAAATCCCCTCAACCTATGAAAAACCATGAGCAAAAAATCTTGCCATATGTTTCTCCACACTACCATCAACATCTTGCTTTACCTTGTAAATCCAACGGGAACTCACAACTGACTTGTTCTTCGGTCTTGGAACCATGTACCAAACACTGTTACGAACTATGGAGTCATACTCCTCCACCATAGCATCAACCAAAATCGGCTGTTGCACTACTTCCTCAAAGGAAGATGGATTGGTCTCATTTCATTCCCCAACAAGGGCAATGCATCCAGTGTACCTCTCAGGTGACCTCCTCTGTCTGCACTGAGAAGATGGTTCTCCCACATTCTCTCTCGCATCCATCGACAATCTGTTAGCTTCTCTTATGTGCTTCCATCCATTTCTGGAAGACTCTGCTTGAGTGGATGTCTCCACTCCTGAAACCTCTCCATGCGGCTGCTTTGCATCAGTCTGAGGCTCCTCCTCCTTAGGAACCGACAATTCCTCCACAGCTTGTAGTTGGAGATCCCTCTCAAGGGAAACTCGCATGGCTTTCTGCTCATCAAACTTGATATCTCTGCGAGCCACTACCCTTCAACTGGTAGGCAGATACACCTGATAGTTGTGGGGTGTATCAGTGTACCCCACAAGTATCCCTAACTCTGATGTCGGCTCAAGATTCTTCTGTGCATCCTTTGTCACATGGAAATATACTAATGAGCCAAAGATCCTGAAGTGACCCACTTCTGGTCTTTCACCAGAGAAAGCTTCCTCTGGTGTCTTCATCCCAAGTATGTGATGCGAGCTTCTATTATGCAAATAGACCGCTGTGTTGCATGCTTCAACCCACAAATGAAGTGGCAGGCTTTGGTCATGTATCATCGCCCGTGCTACCCCTACAATAGTTCTATTCTTCCTCTTGGCCACCCCATTCTGCTATGGGTTATGAGGTGCCATCAACTCTCATTTAATTCCTTCCACTGCACAAAATTCCGTAAGCTCTTGAGAGACATATTCTCCATCGTTGTCGCTTCTCAAGGCCTTGATCTTCTTCCCTGACTCTTTCTTGACCAAATATTTGAACTCACAAAACTTTGTGAAGCTTTGGTCCTTCTTATGCATGAAATAAATCCAACATTTACGAGAATAATCATCAATGAAAATCACATAATACCTTTGCTTCGTTGTGGATGCCGTTGAGAATGTTCCACACACATCAGTATGAACTCACTCTAAGATAGCCTCTGCTCGACTGTCTCGATCATGAAAGGAAGACTTGTTGTACTTTCCCAAGATACAACCTTTGCATGTGTCAACTTGCTCAAGTTTACCTTTGGGAAGTCTGTAGATATCTGCTGCATTATCTTCAAGGCCCCATGATGCAAATGGCCCAACCGCTTGTGCCACAACTCACCAATGTCTTGGCTTTGCACCAATTCTAATTTCATACTCAATGATGCACAATCATCTACCTCTAGTTTATAGATATTCTTCACCCAAATCCCTATCCTCTTGGTTTGACCCGTGACTATGTGTCTTAGGAACGCCTTTCCTTTACTGAAGACAACATCATAGCCTTTTTCCTCCAACATCCTGACCGATACCAAGTTCTTCTTCAGCCCAGACACATACATCACATCTGTTAAGGTGAGAGGAGCTCCATGTTTCCTTTGAAAAGCAACTGTGCCCACTCCTGAAACACTATACCTTCCATCGTCACCCATCTCTATGTGCATCTTGAGGTCTTTTTCCTCTAAGGCACTGAATAAATTTTTATCACCAGTCATGTGGAAGGAGTCTCCATTGGTCAAGATACCAAGCACAACCCATCATCAATGACACCATGCATGTGATGAGGGTAAAGTCCATTTCGAACTGAGAGGCTAATGCCTCACCTTCCGATACTTTCGAGGATCCCTTCTTGGACTTCTTCGATGGGAAATTAGTTGCATAATATCCCATCTCGTGACAATCAAAGCATCTCACTTTAGACTTGTCAACCATGACAAGAATTTGATTTGGAATGGGAAGCCTTCCCCTTCCCTTTCCTTGCCTTACTTGCTAAGGCCATATTTTCTTCGTCATCATTCTTGGATGAAGAATCATCTCATGTGCTCCTCTTGATCTCCTCCTACATGAGATTCGACCACAATCGTTCCCAATTCGACAGTTTCTCCCTTCCATTCACAGAGTCCTGGTAGCTATTCCAACTCTTTGGAAGGCCAAGGAGAGCGAGACTCACCATATCATCATTGACAGTAGTTATTCCCACACTGTTAAGCTCATCTCTACAGGTGGTGAGCTTGTTCAGATATGTGGAAATAGTATCGCCCTTCTCCATCTTGATTCTTCGAAGCTTATCCTTGAGTGCCAATCTCCTCTGGTCGCTACTGTTCTGGTAGAGGTCCTTCAATGTCTCCCACATTGAAAATGGAGTATCCTTCCCATGGAGACTCGAGACAATATGGTTTTGAACTCCCTCAAGAATGATCTGTCTTGCCTTCGCCACACACTTCTTCCAATAAACCAACTCTTGTACATTAGTTAAAGCTGGCTTTTGGATTTTTTGATCAATGAATTCCTTCAAGCCATTGTCTTTTAATACAGCCTCCATGCGATCTTTCCATGCTATGTAATTCGAGCTACCATCGAAGGCGTACTCGAGTCTCAAGCCATTAAATGCCATTGGCCAACCTTGAAGTATGATAAGAATTCGATTTTGCACCTGCAACCCTGAACTTCAAACTTCAAATTCTCTTCTCAGTATACTGTTCACAACTATGATAACCTTTGCTCTGATACCTTGTAGAAATTCTAACTGTAGATTAACCTAATAATGCAATATAACCAAAGCAAATAATTTATAACCTACTTCTACAATCAATTTGCGGAAGCTTAAAATATTTGAGCAAGATCAAGCTGAACACATATAACCAGAAGAAGAATCAATGCACATGAAACACAAAAGAATACGTAGGGGAAAGCCTCAACAAAAAACCCCACTATCTGTATTATCATACAAGTTGGAAATATCTCAGAATTACGCCAAGCTTTAGCTCTCACAGCTAGCCAGCTCTTAGTACAATCCTCACAGATGCTCACAGGAAAAATAGACTTCTCATAAGCCTTCTCCTCTACCCTCCAAGCTCCTATTTCCTTACACAGTTTCTCCTGATTGATCCTCCTGTTACCAAGTGGAACACTGATCTCTCAAACTAATCTCACACCCTGTAAAATTGCGCAATCCTCAAGGAATGGATTCCTTCTACATGCATGAGTTTTGTTTATAGGAAAACACATGCAACTGATAGTACATTGTCCCTGTCTTTAATCTCAATTGGGTCTTTCTCAGAATAGACATGCATGAGTTAATGATGAGAGAATATTCAATTATCTGGAGTACGCTACTTGAGTGCAAGCACGCATCAATTGACTGATAACTCACAATTAGTTCCTCAACTAGTTTGGAACTAATTTAACTGACTTAACTCAGTAAACTGAGCTAACTAATTTTAACCCAAATATAACTCAATCTTATCTCCTTAATTAAGGGATAATCTCCTTAATTTAAGGGTTAACTGTTGTATGACTTCAGAAAGACTTCTAACTTGAATTTCTCCAACTAATTAACTCAAGATGAATTAATTAATTATTTTTCAAGCAGCTTGTGAGACTAAATTCGAATTTTAATTCAAGGACAAATTAAAATTGGAATATACTTGTTGCCACATTTCAACAGGGAGGCTGGGTGACTGGCTGCCAGAACTACGCAAAAGGTAGTTTGTGTTGTCTGGGAGGCAAGACTGGCTACTAGATTTGCGCAATGCACAATCCAGGTTGACGACTGACTGCTGGGATTGCAGAATGCGCAATTTCAGCTGACAATGACTACAGGCTAAGGGACTGCATTGCGTAACTTTTTGGGCCAGCATTAATTGTCCCTCAGAAATGCGCAAAGCAGTCTTGGAGGATAGTGCCTGGCAGAAATGCACATTTTTGGAGAGGAAGACAGAGCCTTCCTTCTCAAAATTGTGTAATGTTGTCTGGGGAGGCAGAGTCTGAGCCAAGGCTGCCTAGACCCGCCGACGGGAAATTGAAAGAAAATCTGAAAGTGAATGCATGATGACACTAAGTGAAAGCAGAAGTTATTTATCATGCATGAAAGCATCGAATGAAAGATTCAGTAAATAGACCAACATGCATGTGGGTGAAGTGAGTCGCCAAATTGGCGATCGCTCGTGCAAAATAGTTTCATGCATTCGACAATAGTGAGATAACAATGAAAATTTAAATAGTGCTAGTACAAGCTAGTATGCATGTAAACGACAAAAAGCATTAAAAGAAATCAAACAAACAACATTCACAAAAGAGAAAACACAAAAAGAGACAGAAATGTTTAAAAAGACAAGTTGAGACCACTTACCCATGAATAGCTGAGCCGGATGTGTCAAAGAGTCCTGGATGTGCTGTGGGATGTCAGAGCTCCAAGATCGATGTGAAGGAATGAGCTCTAATGCATCAAATAAATAAGTTTGATCTCATGACACACATGCCACAAATCTAGGAAAAAGCAACACTTGGAGGAGAGTTTCTAAAATGATTTTGCATGTAACCTCCGGCTGGTAAAAATAACTCCCCGAATCACAGAATGATTTTTTGCATGATGCCTTTTTTTATTCCGAGAAAAAGCAAGTCATGCATGCAAGTAAAGTTTCCTTGGTCCCAGGTGGAAATGGTCAAACTAACTACTCATGCATGAGGCTGCTCAACTACTAGGAGAAATGCACATTTCTAGAAGGGAGTTGGGCTGGCTGCCCAGGAGATTTGTGCAATTTCTAGGTAGAGCAATTGATTGTTGCCCAGGATTGTGCAATTCCTAGGCTGAGCAGGCCTGCTGGGAAGGATTTTGCAGTTTTCTGGGTGAATCCTGACTGGCAGGATTGTGCAATTCTGGAGCCCAGTAGGCTGCCAGATAGAATTATGTAATTTGTAGAGGGAAGGCTAGTTTACCTCCAAAATTGTGCAATTTCTTGGGGGAGATGCTCAGACTGTAGCTAGACCAAGTCTGGGTGTTCAGCCTGTTAGGGGAATGCATCAAGTTTTGATCAACATGCTGTCTTTGTGCAAGAAAAAACACTGAAACTTGTGTACTTGACGAAGCAAGACAAGGTGTTGTGAAAGGTTGGTAAGGAGGCTCAAAAACGAAGCTAAGGAAAAATTTTGGTGGGTGGTTGTAACCACTACAACACTTGGTGACACACTGGTAGAACTTCAACTCTCTAAATGGACCTTGTTTGTGAAAAGCAAGTCTAACACCTCCAGAAGTATTGTTCAGTTCTTAGTTCGTCTTGGTTTCACACTAGCTTGATTGTAAGATGTAGCATCTTCCAAGCTCTTGATCGGCTGACACACATTCCAAGCCAAGGCAACACAATTGTTTCAATTGGGGTTGAGGGGTATATTGTTGCACAAGTAGTATAGTCGTCAGAGTATTAGTTTCATGTTTGGTGTTTCTCCACTGCTAGCAGGCCTGGACAGTACCCCGACAGAGTCACATATGAACACAAGCATGGCTCTGCTGCGAGAGAACCTGGTCAGTACCCCGATGGAGTTACTTGCATGACCTCTCTGTGCAGGAAGCCTTTTTTTTCTTTCGCCTTATTCATTTCATTTTGATTTTTTTCACTTTTAATTTTTCATTTTTTCATAATTGTGCATAACACTTATTCATTTTAGAGGCGGAAGATGGATCCTAACTTATTGAGAGAAGAAGAGGTAGTCCCAACATAGAATTAGTTTATTATACCTCTGACATGCCTGTTAAGGTTTCTCCCCCTCACCTTACTCTACTTGAATGAGTTGACAAGGGTTAACCCAAAAACAACCAACTAGAGTAGGTAACACTAGTTAGCGTGCAAGCATTGTGTTTTCACCAAGGTTCACTTCAAACAGTACGTATTTTCCTTTGACATATCATGGACTAAAAGTAACAAGTTCTTCATGTAGAGGCAGAATGACAGATAACCAAGTAGTGATAGATGTGCAAGGCCTCTTGTAGTTTACCCAGCTTGTTTCAAGAGTCATACATGGTTTGATGTGAAACTAACCTATGAACAAAACAAGCAAACAAATAACAAAGAAAAGCAGAAGCAGAAGCAAAAATGAAAGAAAATGCTACTCCTACTCCTAAGCTAATGGTGCATAGGATTGATCACGTGAAGTGATACTTCCAATGCATCCATTGGCGCATTGGTTGACCCATGTTGGTGAAGGCTTGGTCTGCGAGCAACCTAGTTATGTGAACCAGCAAGCAAGAAAGATATAACAATGAAGACAACCACACTTCATGCTCCAAGATGCCCATGGGACATAAGTGAGTGCAAGTGTATGAAGAGCAGTCTGTGGACTTACCACGGTGCTGTGCAATACTACATGTAGCTTTGAAGCATATGCACACTCTTGACTATGACATGCAATCAAATGAAAGAAACAAAGACAACTTTCATCGTGCACGTGTGCTTGCAATGTAAGATTCCTCCAATGCATGAGCGATGGGATCGTGCAGTTCGAGTGGAGGAAGTATGATCTATGTGTGAGATTGATCTTCAATGCATACAAATGAGTGATGAGGAGCCTCAGGTGATTGAACAATTTCCTAATTGGAAGTGAGACCAATCTCTGGACAGTGAGGGCCTGACATAACAATCATCTTGGGCTGAAGTGCCTCGACAATCTGGAGTGTTTCAACTTCATCGTTAGATAGATTATCATAGATTGGTGGCTTCTAAAAATCAACTATGATAGGATCATGATTGTGATCAAATATAGGGGTAAATGGACCACAACAGCCATAATCAGAAAAATCAACGATTTCATTGGCATACTCATGATCTGATGAATGAAAGAAAGGGGTAGATGAAAAGCAGACAAAATCATCCTCTGTGTTTCCAGAAAAGACAGATGAAAGATCAAGTGGATTTTCAATGAATAACTTATCCTCTTCATTGTCTAATGATGGTCTGACATCCTGTGTGTCCCGTGAGTGATCAACAATGGGTGCATCCGTGGACGAAGATACACATGTGAAATCATGGATCGAAGGTTCACCAAAGATGTTGGGAAAGAATGAAGGGGCTCACACAAAAGGGAGTCATCCTTCGCCGAGTGTTGATACTCAAGCTCCCAATCATACTCTTCATGAATGATAGCGCATGTTGGTTGTGCAACACCAACTATTTGAATGCCTTGTTCCTCGTTCACAACAAGTGTAGAGTCGAGAATGGAAGAAAACAAGACAGTATCATCCGGAGGAAAAACCGAGTGTGAAGACGAAGGTTGTGGGACCAAATGGATGTGACAAATTGATGGACTCACAACCATATCTGCGCGAAAATTAAGCGAAGTTATGTTGGGAAGATGTGACAATTGAACAAGTGTGTGAGCATGATCTTTAACATCACTCTGCGGTGGTGGAGCTGTTTGATGAGAGGATGACAGAAAGTCACTTGTGACTGTAACCGCCTTCGTCTATGATTACACAACTCCATCATTGAATATTGTTGAGTGAGGCTTAATTTCAAAATTCTTCTTAGGACGGGCAGATTTCTTAAGACAATACTCGAACTGGTCCCAAAGAAAGAAAAATTTCATTTGGCTCTTCGGAGCTTGAAATTGCAAGTCACGGAAGCACTGCAAAATATCCATAGTCGATTCATGGGAGCCTTCCATTGTTGTAATAGTTTTTGTTCAAGATAGTTTGGATCAAATGATGAAAAGTGTCTTCAATGAGATCACAGAAGTGCTCAAGTGAGTGCACACTATCAACTGGTAGGTTGCACAACAACCGATGTGGAGATTCTCGAAGTGTGTATGCAAGCAGCAGGCTGGCCTGTTCATCATAACATCCATATTCCTGATGCAACATGGAAAGAAAGCCATGTGATAACTTAGGCCAGGCACTTCGCCTTCACCATCATACGTGTAAGTGGACAAGAGATCAAAGAACTCCCTTGTGATGATGACATCTTCATGATTCGAAAAACATCGCGGAGGGACAAGAGTGCAAGAATCCATGATAGATATGAAAAGGTTTAAAATAGGATGAGAGGACACATCTTGTCATCTGAGCCTCCTTCTAGCGCCAGAAATTTTGATGTGCTAGACTCACCAACATGTAAGGGGATCTCCCCAGTAAGAATTCCCAATTATACCTCAAACCATTTGGTGTAGTAGTCTCAACAGTGGGTCGTATGGTAATGCCTTGACGTGATTTTGTACATAGGCAAGTAAGATAACTCTGTTGGTAGCAAGGGTGTGACAGCTGCAACGAGCCAAGTAAGGTGCATGAGAGGTTCTAACACACGAGGGTTTAGATGAGTGTGCCCCTTGGAAACCTGTGATAGCACACTGTTAAGAAGGGAACACACGAGCGAAGATGCATCACAACATGGAAGGCAAGTTAACAAGCAATCCAAAGTGATGGTTAAAACAACAACACATTTAAGAAAGATTCATACATACATACACAGATAGCTATACATACAAGCGTAAACAAACCAATACATATAACATTTAGAGTAAACCAAATAGCATAGAATACAATACAACATATGCATGAAACATGTTGGCTCTTGTTATATTAAGAAGTGTAAGTTCCAGTCATACAACACATCCATGTCCAACCACTAGTTCTGATAGCGTAACGTTACAACCACAACCGCCTGCTCCTCCAAAGAGATGTACTAACTCTGCGTAGTGGAGAAGCCAAGGCTCGTTACAATACTGTCCAAGCTCTCTCCAAGATAGTCTTATCGAAAGCTTGGCTGACCAAAAGCCTATATAATGAGTTATGAGGGACTATTTATAGCAAAGGGTGGGATGGCCCTTGACATTCCCCTTTGTGATAGTTCAACTACCCTCATGACTCTTCATCTACTCTATGACTATTACATCCAACTATCACAACTTGAATTTACACTTGACAAGACATCACATTACAATGCACATGTACCCATGTGAAAGAAATGGCTTGAGAAAGCCATGCCAAACATCACTATGACTTAGAAAACCATGGAAGTCCAACTCCTCAACATTCTTGCGCTAATCAGCAGTAACATACTGATGCCAAGATCGGTAGTCCGCAATGGTGTTCGTGTACTTTAAAGTGACATCTTTTTGGAACCTGACTCTTGCCTCCATAGTATTCGGGTACACTACTCGGGCTCCTCTATCCAACTCATCTGTAAGCATGCACATCATTGTCTTCAATGCAGTTGGACTAGCAACATACTTGTGCATGATGTCTGCACTGATGGGCAAGTATGGGCTGGTAGCAATGCGCATCAACTCATTGAAGTATGAGTCAAGCTCTAGTCGGGCCCGTTGTTGTGGGGAAAAATGCCTATGCAGGACGATCCTATCCACCTAAGGTGTGACAGTACCTTAGCAACAAACGAATACAGCTACATTGGTTTCTTCCTTTATGAAATGTGAAAGAGGGGAGATCGATAGACTTACCGTTGTCTTCCGTTTGTCCCTCGATCTAGATCCTCTTCCCTTTGGGTGTTCTCAGCTACTTGCCTCCTCGCTTGCTCAAGAGAACAGCTACTTGATTCCCACGAGATCACAAGAGAACGGCTACCTATGACAAGAGAACAACTACTTGCGACAAGAGAAGAACACAACACAAAGGCAAATATACATATTCATAAATGATTCAGGATTAGAAGTAAATCAAATACACTAATGCAATCATACAAATACACCAGTATATAGGAGAAAACCAAGATAGCTTTATTGATAAGTAACAGGGTTCAGGAAGAGATACAACCCATAGGGCTCCAATCCAGCATCTCCTTCCCAGCAGAATGGAATTCCTTCTTCAGCTCCTTTCAAAGCATTAAGCACCCAATGTTTCCAGTCTCAAACCAACAACAATTCTTTGCAATAACAAAATTCCAGCCTCTAGATCTCATGGAGGAGAGATCTATATATAGTTATTTTGGAGAGAGGATGAGTCAGCTTGAGATCTGACTAGTGTCCTCTCCCTCTCTCAGTTCTTGAGTCCACTTGGGGGTTCTTGCTTCCACTTGGAGATTTGGAACCTCTTACTCATCACCATTCGAATTCCTTGATGCAAGTGTCATTTTGGAAGCTTCCTGGGCATTGACACATTGAGGAATGAGCCTGCCACTTGTCCAATTAAGCTCAGTGCAGGTAGCCTTTTTTGAATTTGACATTCAACGCAGGTAGACAGTGGAGCAGTTGACATTCAGCGCAGATGCTCAGTGGAGCAGTTGACATGATCCAGAATTGGCTTGTTTTTGAGTGTTTTCAGGTGGAGAACTTCTGTGAATTGCTGTGGTTAGTTGGCCTTGTTCCTCTAGGGGTAGGAACAACATGTTTAGAGACTTTGGATCCCTTAGATTATGGACATTTCATGCTCAATGCTGTAAGGCACAAAAATGTCTATAACACCTGTGCCTTTGTCTTCGCCTGGGTGAGAGTCCCAATAGATGGGATCGCATGTGCGTGCACCACAACATCCATACTCTTGAACACATGTGCATGGGAAGACTATATACTAGTGATGAGCTGTGTGAGCTCTTCATAGTTCCAGATCTAACTCTAGATACATGTCTTCAGCTCGACTGCATTGGCCTTCATCATCTTAGACAAGTGAAGTGGGGCTCCCTTGTATCTCGTCGTCCATGTTTTCATGTAATCAACAATGACATGCAAGTTTGCCAAGATATGTGCTCTTCTAGCACATCACTGCTCCCATCCGTTTAGATGGACAACTGCGTTATGCATGGTGCCAAATTTTGAGTACAACACTTGCATAAATGTGTCAAGGGACAATACTTCATCTAGTATTTCCTTCTTCAGTTCAGCTCGGGCAGACGCTGTCACCAACTCTCCTCCTTGCTTGGTTGTCTGAAGTTCCTTAGTCCATTAGTTCATTCTCAGCTATTAGAAAGCGAACACTTGAGCTAATGGCTTCGGCATACACTCTGGTTGCATCGACCAAGGTTGCTAGATGTTTGTGCATGTCATACATGATCATTCATTCCTCAACTTGCACAGGATATGTATGATCATCCAGAGTTGACACTTTATGAGACTGCAAAACTCTATGTTGAGACTCGTTGAATGAGATGTTGTGCATCTCTCATTCTGGCTGATTTCTGAGGATCTCAATTCCTCCTCAATTGCTTGAGACTTTCTCATCATCTGGATGCGGTGAAGAAGGTAAGTTGACGTCTTGGTGGTGAGGCATAAGGTCGATGTCCTGTTCCAATTCCTGTTGCTCCATATCCATATCCAACCGTTGAAGTGCCTGTTCTATCTCACAAGCTAAGTCCTGCTCTTGTGATGGTTCACCCTATCTGCCTGATGCTAGCTGTTTTGATGAATCCACTACCTCTACAGGCATTGTTTCATCTGTTTTCACATGTTGCGCCCCCTGCTATACCTGTTGCTACTGCACTTCCCTCTCCTGTTTGCGCAACTCTTGTTCCTTCTAGAGTTACTCCTTCAGCTCATGCAATTCCTTCTTTATTTCTTCCATTCTTATCTTATCTCTCTACCTTTGTGCGATTCACTTGTCGCGCTATTGCCTCTATAGCCATAACTGCTTTCTCTACCAGTGGATCTACTCAGAACTTGCAGGTTTTCTCTTCCTCCATGTGATCTACAACCTTCCTCTTGCCCTTATCGCGCACTGGTACGCTAGCCTCTGCTGCTACTACTGCTGGTGCTGGTGACCTCCGGGATGCTGATTCATGTTGATTTTCTAACCACTCCACAACAAAGCCGACTTGCTCATTGGGTCTAGAGAAACTGTAGCAATATCTCCATGGGTCCTCCTCCTCCTAATGAAATTCCTCGTGGATCTAGTTGAACTGTACTCTCGTGTAGTGATCTTTAGCAATACAATGTGGTTCATATGGATTGTAACTTCGGAGGTCGAATGGATACTTATTCATCTGTTCTGCTTCGACATCCACTTGTTTGAAAATCCGAATCTTGTATAACCCAATCCTAAATGGAAGAGCGGGCCAAGGTGCCTTCTTCTTCCAGTGCAGTCTAGCTATCAATCCTGCCAAGATGTGATATGCTACTTCCTGCATGACGAGTATGTCTAAGGAAAACTTCGGTAGAACATGCAGAGGCTTCTCTGTGCTAAACATTCGTATGAAGGTGCTGGATGGTGAGGCATACCAATAAACAATGTATATCAGTGACCCCATTGCTTTCTTTGACGTGTAGGGTGGATCCTGTTCGAATATCATCTTGTAAACTGGGGTGAAAAAATGATCAGACTACCATGTGATTTCTCCTCTGAAGCTGGATTTGGACAACAACTTATAATATGTGTTCACAACAGTCTCTGTCGGTGACCATGCCCACTCCAAGCCCGGGAACTCCTGTCGGGCACAGATTGCATCTAATATGTAGGCAGACATGTAGATCTCTCCTTGCATACCTCGGATGATTGTCGAGCCTTCTTTACCTATTCCTTCAGTTGATGAGCCAACATGCTAGACCAGTTACATGGTTTACCCTCTTTGGTTAGTTGGTCCAACGCGATCACCCAACTCTGTGGGAAGGTTTCCGTGCTTTCTTGGCCACATAGTCGACATGAAAATATGACCAAGTATTAGTACACCTTCCGAAGTGTCTTCGTCTTATAGATCTGGTTGGGTGTCATCCTGAATCTAACAGACTCCTTTACCTAGTTCTTTAGAATGTCTCTGGAGTTGGCACTGCTGCTAGGTAAGCTGAAAGGAGTCTTCATGATAGTCACGGGCTTCGACATCTGATACATATCATCATAATCTCATGCCCAGAAGGTGGCAAGCTTCGTCCTGCTGACACTCCTCAGAGTCATCGTCTCGTGATCAGTGTGCGAGATGATCCAGTGTATCATGTCCTTGCATGGGAACGCGGGGTATTTGAATGCAATCCGATACAAGCCAGACTTGTGAATGTTCACATACAACTGACGGTCTTTGAGGTCTTCCCCAAAAGTTCCTACAAATGCTTCATTGACCTCTTTCCATTTCAACTTGATGTCCTTGTCTAGAAACAACTTGGTATCTTCATAGATCAGTAGATATGCGGACACATGCTAAACTGCTGGTCTAGTTGCACTTCTGTCAGTGTCCTTTGATCCTACTCTCTTGGAGGCCATTGATATTGTACTGCTAAGAGGCAGATGAACACCGGAAAGACATGGAGGCAAAGCAAAATGCATGGAAAGAAATTTGTCAGCGAAAACCAAAGAAAATTCAAGGAATGACATAACACATACCTGGGGGATGATAAGAAAAAATTGCACAATTTTTTTTCTATGAGGCTGAGTGATTAGATGCTAGAACTGCACAAAAGGTAGTCTAGGCTATCTGGGAGGCAAGACTGGTTGTTGGATTTGCACAATGCACAATCCATGCTGACTGCTGACTACTGGGATTGCGCAATGCGCAATTCCAGCAGGCAATGACTGCAGGCTTAGGGACTGCATTGTGCAATTTTTTGGACCAGTAGTCACTATCCCTCAGAAATGTGCAAAGTAGTCTTGGATGATAGTGCCTGGGTAGAAATGTGAATTTATGGAGAGGAAGACAGAGCCTTCCTTATCCATATTGCATAATGTTGTTTGGGTGGTAGAGTCCGGGCCAAGGTTGCCTAGACCCATCGATGGGCAATTGAAAGCAAATATGAAAGTGAATGCACGATGAAACTAAGTGAAAGTATAAGTGATTGACCATGCATGCAAACATCGAATGAAATATTTAGTAAACAGATCAACATGCATGTGGGTGAACCGAGTCGCCGAATCGACGACCGTTCATGCAAAACAGTTTCATGCATGTGACAATAGTGATATAGCAACAAAAACTAAAATGGTTCTAGTACAAGCTAGTATGCATGTAAATGAAAACAAGCATTCAAAGAAATCAAGAAAACAACAATCATACAAGTGAAAACGCAAAAAGCGACATAAATGTTGAAAAAGACAAGTTGAGACCACTTACCCGTGTATAGATGAGATGAATGTGTTGAAGATCCTTAGATGTTCCGTGGATGTTAGAGCTCCAAGATCGATGTGAAGGAATGAGATTTGATGCATCGAATAAATAAGTTTGAGCTGATGACATGCATGCCACAAATCTAGGAGAAAGCGACACTTGGAGGAAAGTTTCTAAAATGATTTTGCATGTAACCTCTGGCTGCTAAAAATAACTCCCTGAATCATGGGATGCTTTTTTGCATGTTTCCTTTTTCTACTCCCGAAAAAAGCAAGTCATGCATGAAAGTTAAGTTTCTTTGGTCCTAGGTGGAACTGGTCGACCCAACTGCTCATGCACAAGGCTGCTCAACTGCTGGGAGAAAATGCGGATTTCTGGATGGGAGTTGGGTTAGCTTCCCAGGAGATTTGCGCAATTTCTGGGCAGAGTAGCTAACTACAACCTAGGATTGTGCAATTCCTGGGCTGAGCAGGCATGATGGGAAGGATTGCACAATTTTCTCGGTGAAGCCTGATTGGCAGGATTGTGCAATTCTGGAGCCTAGCAGGCTTCCAGAGAGAATTGTGCAATTTCTTGGGGGAGCTACTCAACCTGCAACTGGACCAAGTCTAGGTGATCAACATGTGAGGGGAATGCATCAATTTTTGGTCAACAGGCTGTCTTTGTGCAGGAAAAACAATGAAACTTGTGTACTTGATGAAGCAAGACAAGGTGTTGTGAAAGGTTGGTAGGGAGGCTCCAAAACGAAGCTAAGGCAAAATTTTGGAGGGTGGTTGTAACTACTACAATATATATATATATATATATATATATATATATATATATATATATATATGTCATGGCTCCAAACCCCCTTGGTGATAAACGACCTGCATTAACCTATAATGCCATGTAACCTCAGCCCAACCCTTTTCAATTCGATTGAGCCTGCCATCCCTCTGTATGCCCGGGGTCTAGGATGAACTTTTCCAATGTGAATTCAAGGGGACTTCTCATCTTGGGATGGAATTTCCTCGGTCCTTCTCCTTTGCACCACTATTTAAGTATTTGGGTTGCCTCCCTTGTAATCATTAAGCTGATGTCATCATTAGATCCTACCAATATGGCGTCAGGCTGATATCTCACCCAGCACATGACCTCCTTAAGGAGTTTCACGCATCACCCAGTTATAGGCCACTTGGCCCCACCAAAGGTCCATTTTTTGGTGACATGTGTCTTGCCTAGAGGGAGAAATGTCACTCTCCTTCCACATCATATGCCATGTTTTCCATGGGCCTCAATAGACACTTAGCCTTTGGTAAAATTCAAATTCAGTGTTATATGGAAATCTGGTGATTGCGACCCTTTTGGCCTTCCCGACATTTTTCTCCATGACCATTGTTCAAACAGGCCCAAACCAAAAACCTCTGGGGTCCATCCCACTATTCTGTGCTCTTTGAGGATTCAATGACAATTATTAAATTTTGGATCCCCTCTCCAATCAATTGAGTAATCCACCTCCACTATTGATTTGCATAAGTGCCACAACTTTGGCACGAGGTCATAACACTTGTCCTTATGGGTGTGATAAGACTCAAGGGCATATTGCTCTGGGACTTAAAAATTACCAATCTTGTGCATTACATATATGCATATTATTATAGCTTTGTTGAGCTATCCCTCCTGAACTTGGACATGACTTGGCCCTTGCTGGATAATGACACATGTATGTGTGTAGGTAGCATATACACAATGCGTCCCTCCAAAACTTATAATATCTCAGACATGCATACATAGCCATAGCCCGTGGCTATCCCTCTTGAGATTTATATGGTCTCAACCTATATTATTAAAACACACACACACATATGTATATTGACTATGCAAAGTTATCACTCCTAAACTCTTTAATTTAAGATCCAAGGCCTGATAGGCAAAACACATAACAAATATCTGGCCATATCCCAATACTCGGGCAATTTAAACAATATTCTAACTCAGGAAACAATATCAAGATTATATAACCATTGCATAAAACCCATTCAATTGAAAATATACTCAGATTTGACATAGGAATCAACCCATTCATGAAGGAATGTTCAGGGAACCAACAACACCATTTCATAAAAGAAATCTCATCCCTTGATATCAATATAAACATATTATCAAGAAAGTTGCTAGTGTGAAATAGTAAATGCAAAAGAAATATAAGCCAACGTTAAGCTATCATACATTCAAGGATTAGTCCTCCTTTATCGATTGCAGATAAGTAGCATTATCCATACACATAGGAATCATCATTCCTCAACATTAATCAAAGCCATTCTTAATCAACATATTAACAAGTATATAACATTCAGAGCATAATAACATAAGGATACTCTTATATTTTATAATATGAACCTGGAAACCGAGATTGGGATTTCAACTCTCCACACAACCTTAGATTGGTCTACACTATGGTCTTTCTTGTAGCCAATCACCCTCGAGCCAGATTCCAGAGCTTGAGGAGGATTGCTCAAACGATAAAATAAATGATGCTAGCTGAAATAGGGATTCTATAGGACCAAACACCTCCACCCACCAAATACTCAATTTAATTAGCTGATATAGGGGATGAAAAGGTCAACCCCTTTCCACCCACCTGCCATTCATAGCATAGGCTGAAATAGGGAATCCAGAACCCTCCTAGCCTCTACCCATGAGATAAACAAGGGAATCTAGAGGTTCTCACCTCCGCAAAATAAGGGAATGCATAGGCTTCTTACCTCCACCCTCAATCAAATAAGGGAATACAAACAATTTTCACCTCCACCCTCAATTAGTAAGGGAATCTAGAGGATTCTCACCTCCACTTTAAGAGAACTCTCACACAACAGTTCCACCCAAGCTTCAGAGTCTAGAACACATTATAATAAAACCATAAAACAAGTAAGGAAGTCTTCAAAATACTACTTCCTAGGAGTCCCAGGCGTAGGCCTCCACCCCATTTTTCAAGGGAATCTAGAGATTAAACCATATCCACTCTCCATTTAATCAAGGAATCTAGAGACTACTACCCCTCACATGAGAAATGTTCTTCTGGCCTTCCAATGCTCAACCGATAGATTACTCTCCTCTTTCATTCTTGTAGCATCGTAGATATTCTTATTCAATCTGTTGTGCTCAAATTCCTTTTCCTTCTCTGTGATAGGTCTTAGGTAGTGCAAATGGTTCTATGCCTATTTTTCTTTCCCCATTCTTGCATGCCTTTCTCTTCTGCAATGATTACCTGTATTTTCCCACAACGCTTACTCTCGTGTGTGGAAAGTGATCTTCTTCCCATAATTCCTCCCACTAGTGTCAATGCAATCTTCTCTTGCATGGGCATACATTCCATGTCGCCCCTCTCCATCATGGTGGTTCTCCTTTCATATGGTTGTGGGGATGTTTTTGTGCCAGATCCCCTTTCACTTCCTGTTGGTTGACTTCAGGTTGTTCACCTACCTGCTATCGCAGTCCATCACTCTTAATTTTGTCCTCTCTTCCTTTTGAATTCATCCAAGGTAGGAATGGTTCCTTTATCCATGTTCTTCAGTTAAAGTAATGGAATAACTAGTCCATTTAATTCCACAACTACCAACCTCCAATGGCTATCATAAAACAATAAAGTTTCCTTCAAATCCCAAGAATTTTCCTTCCTCAAACTCTAGAATATGTGTCCCCATTCTCATGAATTTTAAATTATAAAAAAATATTTTTATTTTTTACAATAAAGGGGGTTTTCCAGGGGCTACCACAAGAATCACATTGGTTCCACACAACTAAATATCTTGGGGTTTCTAAAACTTTGTGAAGTCTCTAGGGTTGTGATAGTTGGTTTCAGAGTTAATCACCACTAAGGTGATATTGGAGTTCAAAAATAGTGAAGTGTTCTTCATTACTATCTGAATTGTGGTGTTAGATCATATAGCAAGGAAAAATACCAGTAATAAGGTGAAAGAAGAATATTTTACAGTGGGTTACCTTGGAGGTGTCACTAGAGCACAATTGGGATTAAGACCCGAGACAAGTGGATATTAGTGTGGTGTTCTGAGCAGGGAATTTGGAGTGGACTATTATTATGGTGGAATAATAGAGCAATGTATGCAAGCGAGATATTCATGAGGAGTGATGTCTTATATGTAAAAAAAATAAGTTTATGTTCCATGAAAAAAGGAATATGACGATGAGTGCAGAGGAGTACAAATCTGAGGCAAACTTAGGAGCAACACAACACCACTTGGTCAATACTCTTAATATCTCAGGAAGATGGAGTTATTGGATGGAATAGGTGGAGAAATTGATTTTTGATATTGATTTAGTATTAATAGAGTTTTATGACAACATTAAGAGTGTCCTACTATAGTTAGAGAGATCAAATGTAGTAGATGTCTCATAGAGCATCTTTTGGAGGTTTTTTTTTTCCTAAAGAGAGGGCATGCCTTGATTTTAGGAGGATATGTAATTTGAGAATGTTATAAAAAAATGAAAAATGTAATCTCAAAACTATTTAATAGAGAAGAGTTGTTTTGTTGTACTATTTAAGTACCATGGTATCTTTTATTACAGTATATATATGTTATTATCAACCACATCTTCTAAGTAATGTGGTTTTCTTTTCTTTTTAAGTATGGATAGGTATTTATATGAGAATATGGGGTTAGGTTCAAAGACTTTGGATAAAGCTATGAAGCTAGATGATGAGACAAATTACCTTGCACACATGAGAGGAGATCTTTTTGGATTATATTTGCAGGTCTAGTGGGGGAAAGTCAGCCATATGAGAGTTGCAAACAAGGGAGAGGACCACCCTAGGAGAGGCTAGGATTGGGACACTCACAGGGGTATAAAGAATATAAGGGGATATTTTTTTTAGGGGAAGGATCACATATTGGGAAGCTTTCCTATATGATGTATATGAGTAAATCTATGCGGATGCATACAAGGAAGATAACACTAGTAAGAAGGAAACTTCACCTCCAATTACAGGGAAGAATTCACTTGAGCTAACACTAGGAGGAGTGTTTTAGATACCTTCGATACTTCCAACAATTGTAAAATAGGGGCAAAAAAACCCCTTGACATTGAGAATGGTATTGGTTCTTTGTTTCACTTAGTTGACGGTGATGGGGAAGAAACTGGTATCTCTAATAAACATTGGGGCAACTCGTAGTTTCATTAATGAGAAGATAGCCAAGACTCTTCAACATAAGTAGGTAGTATAAGGAAGTGAATTTAAGGTGATGAAAAATGGAAAGAGGTTGACCAAAAAGGCACTTTTCGTAGTATTGATCTAAGTTGTACACTGGTTCAAGAATGGATTTGAGAGTAGTTCGTTTGGATGATTAACAAACAATATCGGGGCAAGAATTCTTTGACATTGCCAATGCAATACCATTACTTACAATAGGGAAGTTGGTGTTTCTAGATGGGAACACAATAATACATATTGCTTTGAGAAATAAGATCAAATTGGGCTATCGATCTAGGATGTCTGCGATAAAATTATATGAGGAAGATTCTCACCTGCAGGTATCTCAACCAATAAGATATCAACTTCTTCCCATCCAACGGAGAGTGGGGAGTCACTCTTTAACAATGAAAAGTGACCTATTCAGTTGATTGGGTCACATAAGGTGTTGGGAAGGAGGAGGAAGTCCTTCCATAGACACAATATTTTGGCATCAAGATGAGTCACTTGGTTACTTTCATCGGCAAGGTGAGCTATATTGAGGAAACAATCATGTCTCTTCTTCTAAAGTTAGTTGCAAGTATGAGAAGGCTGAAGAGAGTGACATAGATATTACTGCTATTTTTGAATTTTATAGACATTCCATAGGCATCAATAATTTCAAGTTGATGATGGAGAATCTAGAGAATTTGGGTTGTTTAGTGAGGGATATTCATGAAGTCATGAAGTATTTAGAAACAGAGCATCAATCCCACACCATTATTTCTTGGAACCTTGGAGGGATTTTTGAGCAATTAGCTTTTAACGAAGCTATGAGGATGGTGTGATGCCTTTTCAAAGAGGTACATTTCACTTGTGGTGCCTAGAAGAAAGCATCAAGCTTGGGTGTTAGATGTGATTGAAAAAACCTTGACATACTAAGAGGTAGATGAGTGTAATTTGACTTGGGGAAGTACATTCTCATTGAGTGGGAGTAATGATTGGATTAGCTATGTAGTTGTCCTACAAGATGGGGGACATTAGTGTGCATAGACACGTGTAGGAGGATTGACAACTAGAATCTTATGAGTATTTCATGAGGATGGTAGTTCGTTGATGTAGGAGGTTTAAATGGACATGGGGTGTTCACACTTGCACCTATGAGAGGGACATCAATTTATGACTTGGGAGTTATATATTGGAGCATTACTAAGGACAATATTTATTTTGAGTCGGGGAGAATGTCATGCCCTCAAGACGAGTGCACACATAATCGAGATGAGGCATTGAAGAGATCAACCCTGCAAGAATGAAACATTTATGGGAAATTTGGAGTTTCCATATGTATGAATAGGCTCAATGATTTAAGAACATAATGGGTGTTCTGATATGATTATTCAAGATGATTTGGCATAATTAGGTCTGGTGGTAGGTGCACACGCTCAATTGAGATGACATGGGGATAAGACGGGGTTGGTGTGTGGGTGTAGAGATGGGCGCATACACCTGAATGAGGAGATTATATGAGTGGCATGAGGGCATGACAAGGGTTATGCATGCTCAATTGATGGATGGGCTAACACATTAGATGAGTGGATACAAGCTGTGTAAATGTAAGAACAATGTTGGATAGGCCAGCTAGGAGTTGAAACAATGCTTAAGTGGGTGGAGTGATAAGTGTCACACCCTTTGGAATTCCCATACCCCATATTTATGCACAAAAGGTTGAGACGAGATGAGGAGGAGGCTGAGACAAGAACTTAGAAAAGGGGAGGAACTACAGGTTGTGAAAGATGAGGAGAGATGCACTACAACAAGGAAGAGGAAACTGAGAGTTGGGTTTCTTTCTTAATGTTGCACAATTTCTCTTCCAATGGGGTGGTTGGTGTTGGGTAATTTAATTGTTGGTTAAATTACTTACATTAAATTATCAATAAAGGGTTCATGAACTTGTAAAGTTACACACACTATATATGCTAGGTTATCAGACTTTAATTGGAAAGAAAAATAGTCTAATTACAAGGTGAAAATAAACCTATTTATGACAAGATAATAGTGAGCACACAAAAATGTTCTTTCTCAAATAAATCTCTTAAAAAACATAAAATGAAATACTAAAATGTAAAGGAATTTCAAACAAACTATGCTAATGTGAAAGCTTCAAAACTTTATTCTATTGAACTATTCTATTGAACAATAAATGAAATCTATTCTATTGAACTTTGGATGGTAAATTTACTCTATTACACTTATTAAGGAAACCTAAGCTATTTGACTTGGAAATGAAATTTATTCTATGAAATTTTAAAGCAAATCTATTCTATGAATCTACTCTAGTGAATTCAAAGACAATTTCTAATCTTGTCAATTAAAGAAAATTTGATCTATGAGACTTGAAAATAAATCTATACTATAACTATGAAAGCAATGAAATTATGCTACAATTGAAGAGAAAATGACAAGAATCAAAATGCAAGAAGCCTAAGAGATTACTAGTGTGCACCTACTGAACCAAAGTTGATCATACTTGTTTAAACATAAATATGAGACTAAGCTATAAAGGACATAAAAGTAAATGTTTTTGGTTTCTTATCAAGTGCTTAATGTATAGAGAAGAAAAGGAAAATAAGTGAAATTTAAATTTAAGAACAAAGCATTAAAATGGAACATAACATCTAAAAGAACTGGTCATCTAAATGAAACATAATTTAATCTAAATGTAGAGCGTAAAGAAATTAAATCAAAGAAATGAAATACATATATACTATTCTCACACATCTTTAGGGGGCCCTCCTAACGAGTATGAGGTGTTGAAATCTAATATTACATGGAGAAAATCGCCAATAACATTTATAAGGAATCTATGAACATAACTATATTGCTCGCAGTGTGTGAAATAGAGTTTTCACAATAAGAAATTTCAATAATAATAATAATAATAATTTCTAAACTTAACTGACTAGTCCTCGCTTACAAATGAAGCATTTTTATAATGTTTTCAAATTTAAACAACTCGAAGAATTATTTCCTAGAGACTAGAACTAAAATTGACATTTAAGTCTCTAAATCAAAATAGAAGTTTTTCTTCTCATGATTCACTACTGAAGGAGAAAACCATGAGAAGATATTTCTTGACACATAATTAAGTATTTAGATCTCACTTGCTTGTCAATTATCCTTGCTCACTTGATTGTAGAACTGGTCAATTAATACTTTGCAAAAAACAGGTATGCCATAGACACATTGACCACATGTTTGACCAACGAGATATTATTATCCTATGAGCTTCCATCTGTAACCAATAGGTGGGCCTCCATATTGATAAAATTTGGAAACTGCTCATGTGCTTTGGCTACTCTCTAGCATGTGAAAACCTATAAAACTTTGGATTGAGTTGTGGAATATCATATTAGTTGTAGAAATTACACATTTCGGTAGCTACAACCTAGTTAAATCAATTTCATAAAAAAAAAAGATATTTTAAGTTGATGATGGACTTCTACCTTTTTCATGTAAGTGTATGAACTAAGTAACTCTTAATCCATGGAGATATAGAATAAGGTGGAAATATGTAACAAAATGAGTGAAAAAGGGAAGATAAAATTTTCAAAAAGATGACAAATTGGAGGTTCAACATTTCCCCATGCTGAAGGTGTTGCATGTCCTCATGCATTTGAGAGTGAAAACCTATAAAACTTTGGATTGAGTTGTGGAATATCATATTAGCTGTAGAAATTACACATTTCGGTAGCTACAACCTAGTTAAACCAATTTCATAACAAAAAAAAACAAATATTCTAAGTTGATGATCGACTTCTACCTTTTTCATGTAATTGTATGACCTAAGTAACTCTTAATCCACGGAGATATGAAATAGGGTGGAAATACATAACGAAATGAGTGAAAAAGGGAAGATAAAATTTTCAAAAAGAGGACAAATTGGAGTTTCAACATTCCCCCACGCTGAAGGTGTTGCATTTCCTCATACATTTGAGAGTGAAAACCTATAAAACTTTGGATGAGTTGTGGAATATCATATTAGCTATAGAAATTACACATTTTAATAGCTACAACCTAGTTACACCAATTTCATAAAAAAAACAAATATTATAAATTGATGATGGACTTCTACCTTTTTCATGTAATTGTATGAGCTAAGTAACTCTTAATCCATGGAGATATGAAATAGGGTGGAAATATGTAACAAAATGAGTGAAAAAGGGAAGACACATTTTTCAAAAAGAGGACAAATTGGAGGTTCAAAATTCCCCCACACTGAAGGTTTTGCATGTCCTCATGCATTTGAGAGTGATAAAATTTCAAAATTTGCAGAGAAATCTTTTAGAGAACTGCTTCTGTGGCTTCAATCAAAACATCAAGATTGGTGTTCCTTTTATTTCTTTTAATATTCTTTTTCCACCTTGGTTTTCTCATCAACAACTTAGCTTGCAACCCTTTGATCTTTTGTTTGAGCATCTTATTGTTTTATTTGAGATTTTGATTTTTCTTATACTAGTAACACATTGTGAGAAGCATAATGTCATTCTAAGCTTTTATTACTTCATTCTCGTCCTTTATGTGCTTCTTTAATACTTCCAGCTCATAAACCTCATGCTTCAAATTTTTAATGTTATCTTGAGCTCTTGGAGAAGGAATATTTACTTCTTACTTAGGTGGATTAAACATAGGTGTATCATGTAAGACATCATTATGAAATTTTGGTTCCAGAGGAGAATTTACCTTATGTTGCACCTCTTTCTATAATGTCTCAAAATAATGGCAGAAGTGTCCTCAGACACATAATTTTATTAATCAGAAAAAAACAATTACATAATTGATTTGCAAGAGCTTACACCCGAACAACCAAACACTCTTGCAATGAGCTATTTATAAGCTCCATGTCCTAACTACCTCTAATTATGGATCACTTATTAAATAACAAGTGTCCATTTACAATAAATGCTATTCAAACCAAATAGCTAACTAATCTCCTAAAATAGAGCCTAAGATACGACACATTTGGAGAGTCATATCTAGTTACAACAATATGCTAATTCTAAAAGTCTCCATTAAATAATTAAACATTCTAGAATAATAATTATTAATTTAATATCTTAAATTAATAATTATTTTATTCTATTTTTATAACCTATGATAAAATTGTATTTTTGGATCATCTAACATTCCCCCCTATGATCCAAAGATACATTACAACAGATACCAAGTTCATCCCTGAACTTAGTAAATTTTATTCTGCCAAGCGGTTTCGTGAAAATGTCGGAGATCTGATCTTCGGAAGGACAATAAACTAGTTTGAGGACATCTTTGGCAATGAGAGACCTGATATGATGATACTTGGTGTCCACATGCTTTGTCTTTGAATGAAAAACTGGGTTCTTGGCAAGTTTGATGGCTGACTGGCTGTCAATGAACAATGATGTAGCTTCTCCCTGAGAAATGCCCAAGTCCTGCAAAATTCGGCGCAACCAAACAATTTCACATGCTGAAATGTACTCTGCTTCTGCTGAAGAAGTGGCCACTGTAGCTTGTTTCTTACAACTCCAAGATACTGCTGCTGATCCCATGTTCATTAAATAACCTGATGTTGATGCTCAATCATCAATACTCCCAGTAAAGTCGGCATCAAAATATCCACCAAGTACAAAATTTTTAGTCTTTGTGTAAAGAAGACCAAAATATTTTGTTCCTTGGATATATCGAAGAACTCTTTTGGCTGCATTCCAGTGGCTGTCTCATGGTTCCTGCATAAAACGTGAAAGAATACTGACTGCATAAGATAGACCAGGACGAGTATTTGTCAAATAAATCAAGCTGCCAATCAACTGTCTGTAAGTTGTACTGTCCACCTTTTCCCCCCCTTCAAATTTTGAAAGTTTCAAGTTTTACTCCATGGGGGTAAGAACGGGCTTGCAATCCTGCATGCCAAAACACTGAAGAACCTCTGCTGCATACTTACTCTGAGAAATGAAAATATGATGTGGACGTTGGAAGACTTCAACTCCAAGATAGTAGTGAAGTAATCCCAAATCTGTCGTCTTAAAACCTGCATGTAACTCCTTTTTCACCTGTGCAATATGATCATCATGATTGCCAGTGATGATCAAATCATCTACATACATAACAAGAATTACCAAATATTTTCCCTGTTGTCGCACATACAAAGTATCATCAGATTCACTTCGTTGAAAACCAACTTTCTTAAGGTATTCATCCATCTTTGCATACCAAGCTTGGGGAGCTTGTTTTAATCCATATAAAGCCTTGATCAATTTGCAGACTTTATGTTCTTTTCCTTCAACTTCAAAACCTGGTGGTTGGGTCATATACACTTCCTCCTGTAAATCCCCGTTGGGAAAAGCACTTTTCACATCCATTTGATGAACTTTCCATCCTTTTTGAGCGGCCAATGCAAGTGTTAATCGGATGGTGTTCCATTTAGCTGTTGGAGCAAAAGTTTCTTCATAATCAATGCCTTCCTGCTGTGCAAAACCTTTTGCGACAAGTCGTGCTTTATACTTGTCAAGTTCACCCTTCTGATTATACTTAATTATGTAAACCCATTTACAGCCTATGGGTTTAACATTTGCTGGACAATCAACAAGTTTCCAAGTGTTTTTATCAATTACTGCTTGATATTCTTCAACCATAGCCTGTTGCCATTCTTTATGTTTTACTGCTTCTTTGTATGTGGAAGGTTCAGTAAAATCATTTGTTATCAAGGAAAAATTGCCTTCACTTCTATGTGCCCTTCTCGTACCAGTTTTATTCTGTTCATCAGGCTTGACATCTTTCAAAAGTTGAACTGCCCATTTCGGAAGTTGGTGCTCACTTGTTTGCGCTTCTGTAAAGTCCCCATCATTGTAAAGAGGATTAATATAAACTGATGTTCGTCGTTCAGGTGAAGAATGTGGAGAATCACTGTCAGAAGAACTGCTGCTGCTTGGAGATGCGGATGAACTACTTGAAGACCTAGATGATGTTGTTGATGTAGATGGACTGGATGACTCATCGTCAGAGGAAGGAAAATCAAGTTCATACCAATTTGGTGAAGTTGGTTGACTTTGAATTTTTCCATTTCTTTTACTTCCCTTAGTTTCTAATTTGTGAATAAGATTTTCAATTTCTTCATCACTCTTACTCTCTGTTTCATAAAAAATGACATCCCTGCTCACAATGAATTTTCCATTGGTCAAAAGAAGATACCTTTTCTTCTCATCAGAATAGCCAATAATTGTGCATTTTAAACTTCTTGAGTCAAGCTTAGTTCGTTTTTCTTTCGGAACTAAGGCATAACACACTGACCCAAAAAATCTAAGATGTTTAACTCGAGGTTTGAAACCAAACCAAGCTTCATAAGGTGTGATTCCGTCTAAAGAAGCAGTTGGAGATCTGTTTCTTAAGTAGACATCTGTATGAATTGCTTCCGCCCAATATGTTGGACTTAACCTCTTGAAGGTTAACATGGATCTCGCCATTCCTAACAAAGTGCGAGTCATTCTTTCGACTACTCCATTTTGTTGTGGAGTGTAAACATTAGTGAGATGTCATCTTATGCCATTTTCACTGCAATAAGTTTTGAATTCATTTGAAGTGAATTCTCCCCCATTATCCGTCCTGAGAGTACCTATCTTTTCTTTGACTTCATTTTCAACAAGTTGGCGAAAAATTTTAAACTTATCAAATGCTTCTGACTTGTTCTTCAAGAAGTAAACCCAAGTCATTCTGCTGAAATCATCAATGAATAGTAAGAAATATTTGCAACCACCAAATGAAGTTTGTAGTGGACCACAAACATCACTGTGAACTAGTTGTAGCCGCCTGTTTGCACGCCATGAACTTGTTGGAAAACTTTCTCGATTTTGTTTGCCATAAATGCAAGCTTCACATTTTGCATTTTCCCTTTTGAATGTGGGAAGTCCTTTAACCATTCCTTGTTTCTGCAATTGAGAAAGACTGTCAAAATTCAAATGTCCATATCTTACATGCCATAGTCTCATAGGTGAAATACCTGTAGTCACTGCCCCTGCAAAATCAGAATGCCTTGGAATAACTGTCCCTTTCATCCGTAACAATTTTCCATCTTCATAACCTGTCATGACTGTTTTCAAGTTTTGTTTCACTGAATTAATCTTCACTAAACCATCTTCCATAATCACCTGATGTCCTGCTTGTCGAATCGTGACTAAAGAGAGTAAATTTTTCTTGAAACTGGGTACATACCATATATTGGAAATCATTTTTTTTCCAATACCAGGGAGAAAAACTTTTACTACTCCTTTTCCATAAGGAGTATGTTTTGTATCATCAGCAAGAAAAATGGAATTAAGTTGGCAATCTTGAAAATTCCAGAAAAAAATCACGTCGACAAGTCATGTGCTGAGTTGCCCCGGAATCCAAGATCTAGGCATCTTCATAGTCACTTCTAAGATGGGATGAAATTTGTGATGCTGGTGAGGAAGTAAAAACATATTCTGAGTTATCTTCATCTTGATCATTTGCAAATTGTGTTGAATGCTGCTGAAACTTGGGAATTTTATTAAGTGAAGTTCGACAATCTTCAGCATAATGGCCAACTTTGTTGCATCTTCGACACACAATTTGACTTAAGTCTCTTCCTCTTCCTGAAGATTGTCCTCTGCCTCGGCTTTGACTTCTATTTTGAGATTGTCCTCTACCTTGACTATTATATTCTTGTCCTTGAAAATTGCCTCTTCCTTGGTTGTTTCCTCTACCTTGAAAATTATTTCTTCCTCCTCTGTTAAAATTGTTGCCTCTGCTTTGGCTTCGACCTCGATTATGTGTTGCTTGATTCTGATTCCCTCTGCCTCTGCCTCAAGAACTCTCTACTGATGATTTACTACTGCTGGCTTATGTAAGAAAAACATCTTCACCAACTTTCTTCTTCTTCCCAAAAGTTTTTTCATGCTGACTCAAGATTTCACAAAGTTCATCGAACTTTAGTTTCTCTAATTTCCCAGTTACTTGTAGAGTTTCTAAAAAATGTGTGTAAGAAGAAGGAAGCCCGACAATTACAATTGTGACCATAAAGCTATCATCGATAGCGGGAAAACCAGCATTAATAATTTCTTGCCTAATATTCTTGAGTCTTGAAATATATTCAAGAATATCACCACCTTCAGTTAATTTTTGTTGCAACAACTTTAATTGTAGATCGACTTTTTTTGATTCTGGTTGAGTATCAAAGAGGTCTTTAAAAGTTTTCAAGGCAGTCCATGCATTTGTGGCATTTTCTATATGTACATACATTTCATCATTTACAGAAGATTTAATAAGAGCTAAGGCTTTAGCATTCTTGAATTCCCATTTTGCCAGTGCAGTTGCATCTGTGGGTTTATTCGGCTTAACATCTCCATCACATATGCCCTACCATAATTCATTGTAAATGAGCGTGCTTTCAATAAGACGATGCCACGTTTTATAAGATTTGGTGCCTTCAAGTTTGTCAAAATCAGAAAATAAATTAATCAACTTAGACATTTTTAGCGTTGAAGAGACGCACCAAGAAGCAGAACAGAAAGGACAAGATAGTCAGCACAACACACCACGCAAAAAACATGATCTATCGGGGCTTGGCCTTGACCCTCGAATAGTCGTCAAAACAGGAGAATATTGACTGAGCTTTGCACTTGGCTCTAGTCAATTTCTCAAATTTTTACAGGGCAACTTTCAAAATTTGACTTTTTACAATGGTGCTTTTGCACAATCTGGTAAAAAAAAATTTACCCCCCCCTCAAAGTAAAACTACTTTGAGTTACATTTATCTCCTTCAAAAAATTACAAAAAAAAAACTCCTTATTGCTCCAAAAAATTACAATCACCTTATTGCTCCATCAACCATAAATTAAAAAATCACCATATTTCTGCACAATACAATATTACAAATTTAATTCAGCTTCAGCATATTCATGTTCATTTTATTTTCACATCATCACATGAATTCAATTGAACTGCAGATTCTCTATATCTGGCACAACTGACTAGAGGCAACTACTAAATTTAGTGTATGCCCAAGGGAATCTGCAATCCACATACGATTTCATAAACTATGTGCATGAAAAGTTTGGGTTTCGAACTTTGACGGAAGATACTGCCACGTTAAGAGTTAAATAGCATCCACCAAAAACGCCGGGCATAATCGTGTTACTGAGATTGAAGTAAACCCTCATGCGACCGTCATCATGGAAGAGAATTAGGTCTGGTCGGACAGACTTACAAACTTTACAAAAATTTTTCACCAGAACTTTTATAGGCATAGCGCCATCGTTAGTATATACCCACTTGATGTCCAACCGACACCCATTTTCCGTGTGCGAGATCAACAATAAAAGAATCTTCACAACTCAATTATTGTAGTTTGTAACATACGCTTAGATTGAAGCAATAAGATTATTATTGACACGGAAGGGCCATCAGCACATTATAAATCATCCGAGAACAGTCAATCTGTCAAACAAAGGTTCTTCTCCACAACGGTGACACTGTTCATTTAATGTACTCTGAAATTTCGATCCAACGCCTGTGGGTTATGGGCCCACGCAAATCTGGTACCATTTTCCAGCAAACAATTCCTCCATTAATCGATACTTCACAGAATATTAAATTCTGGTAGTCTTGCTCCATTCATGGTTCTGCCCTGACTTCCAATCGGTCTCTGCTTGACCGGATTTAACATCTGTCTTTTTAAACATTTGTTATGTCATCGATCCATCTGTTTATTGATGATTGTATCATCCAGCCTTTCCAATGTATACACAATCTTATCAAACATTCAGTGATATGCAGAATTAACAAACCAAAGGTTCACAAATCTGAGCATTTCCTACGCATTATTCAACAATTGAGACCGCATTTCAACAGTTAGATATTAGAGCAGAAAATATATCAATGACCAGTTACTGCGTCTTTTACCAAACTCGTTTCTTACTGAAACCTTCCACAGATCAGATTAGTGCAAGGGAGGTCGCCAGTTCAATAATAAAACAGAGGCAAATATTTGATAATAATAACAAATATTTTCAGATTTAAAAAATCTAAAATCAATAATAGATTTTTCTTCTTTTCTTTTAAACAAAAAACTGGATAATTTCCATACCAAGCATTTGTTGATCAATTCAATGGAGTTTTCCAAGAACTTGTAGAGCTGGAATCTCCTCTTCACATCAGCTGCATTACTGGAGCTCTGATACCACAATAATGGCAGAAGTGTCCTTAGACACATAATTTTATTAATCAGAAAAAAACAATTACATAATTGATTTGCAAGAGCTTACACCCGAACAACCAAACACTCTTGCAATGAGCTATTTATAAGCTCCATGTCCTAACTACCTCTAATTATGGATCATTGATTAAATACCAAGTGTCCATTTACAATAAATGCTATTCAAACCAACTAGCTAACTAATCTCCTAAAATAGAGCCTAAGATACGACACATTTGGAGAGTCATATCTAGTTACAACAATATGCTAATTCTAAAAGTCTCCATTAAATAATTAAACATTCTAGAATAATAATTATTAATTTAATATCTTAAATTAATAATTATTTTATTCTAATTTTATAACCTATGATAAAATTGTATTTTTGGATCATCTAACACAAAATAATTGTAAGCTTGTTATTGGACAAAGTCTATTTTTTGAGTCTTCCTTGCAATGGTCTCTGGTGGCTCTTCTTCTGCTTCATCAATTTGTATAGTTCTAGGTGGGTCACGACTAACCTGCTTAGTCATGCTTCATGTTAGTCTCCCACTCTTCTTCTCTTGTTGTAGAGGCTCCTTGGTCTCTTGAACACCTTTTATTTTAGTACTCTATTTTTGTTATTTCTCTTTGTTTCTTTTGGAAACGATGCTTGTTTTTCTTCCTTACTAGCTTTCTTTCTTCTAAAGTTTTCTGATTCATTCTTCTCTTTCTTTTGATTATGTTGCTTCTTCTTTGCTATGCCTTTTGAATATCTTTCACGTTCAATGAAATCATTGAGTGGAATGTTATACTCTGCAACCTCAACATTTGGAACCTCCATCTCTTCCATATCATTTGTGGTCTAATTTTCTTTTTTCTCCACTTCGAGCTCAAGGTCAAGGTTTGTAGACACCCCCTTTGTCTTTTCCTAGTTTTTTTGACCTCTTCTTCTTCTGCATTCTCCAAAAAATGATTTCTTACAAGGAAATATTTCCAATTATCACCATTGATATTCAATTGGGATTCTACAAGAATTTTTATCAACCCATGATGATATAAGGTCCGATCAATGTTTCTAGAGTCCCTCTGAATGTTGAATGCCATCTTTTTCAAGCTCCACATAAGATCATAATGCAAATTGAGTTCCTTTCCTTTGAAAAAATGCATCAAAAGTCTAGCATGGTATAAGAGTAATGTCCCATACCTCCCTTTGGAGGTAAGGAATTTTTATAATACCAACAATAAATTTTTCCACTTCAACTTTATTGCAGACACAAGAATTCCTTTCTTGAAGACTGAGAGGTCAATACCTGGATTATGAAGAAAATATTTCCATGGTTCATCCTTCAACCTCTAGTTTTTGAACCAACTTTCACCGTTCCTTGGAATTTCATTTTCCTCAGTGATGAAGGACTCAGTTATCTTTAGCTTAATGTCCCCAATTTCCACCTTTATTCCGTCAAAGGCCCCAGAGAATGCTCAGGTTACCTCAATTTCATGCCGATTAAATTTTTCAAAGACCTTAATCCATCCTACATTATGTAATTTTTATCATACCTAAGGGTAAGCACTTAAGAAATTCACTCACACAGGTTCATGAAGAACAATAACCCCCATCATTGTGAAGGAAAAGTTTTCCTCCAACTTTGTTCTTTTGACAATGTATCAATAGGAAAATGAGTAGCAGAATGGCTGAAATTCAGTAATGGAAGGGCTAAAATGGTATAATGAATCGTTTATGGTGACAATATTGGAATAATATTATCCTTTTTAACTCATAATTACCCATGAGTCACTTGGATTCGATCCATTAATATCGTCAAGTATTTGGGATTCGAGTTAATCGTATATGATAAGGAGAGATTTTGATATGATGGAGTGACATCATAAGAGTGTGATATGTTAGGGTATGGATTACGATTAGAGTCACTGCAAATTAAATAAAGGTAATTAACTTCAGAGGTCCATTTAAATGTAATAATAAATCCATCAACTCAAAAGATCTATAGTTTTACTTCAATGAAATTGATTAACCATTCATAAAGTTACCTTATGATGCATACCTCATTTTGTGTGTGTTGATTTTCCTTACTTGCAGGTCCAAGATTTGTCTTAGAAAAATTGGCTACAGAATGTGGAAACAACTCAAATGTTGACTTCTACTCAAGACCATTTGATGCTGCTAATGATCGTTGATGATTTCTCTCTAAAAGAGAAACATATTCTTCAAAGAAACTTATTTGAACTTTAAAAATTTATTATGAAAAGAGGAAAGGGAATAAAATAAATGGGAAAAAGGGAACAAAATATAAGTTTCCAAGGATACCTTGGTTTTCAACTAAGATTTTATGCATAGGAATGCCAACAATGTTGGTTTTCATAACTATGATTCTCTCTCTATCTCTCTCGCTCTTTTATATTTTTGATTTATTTATTTGTTTTCTTAAAATAAAAAAAAATTACACTTCTTTTGGAAATGGAGGAGAAGAATCCCCTTTCCCTACCAACTTTAGATCATAATCTTGTAGATTTTTAACAAACTCTTCTCTTGTCAAAGGATTATGATATAACTTTATTCTGTGGCCATTGATAAGGAAAATGATCCCTTCTTCATCAATAGCCTTAATTCTAACTACTCCAATATAAAAAGCAATTTCTAAGTTATAGGGACCAAGCCAATGTGTTTGAAATTTCCCTTGTAAAAATTTAAACTTGGAATAAAAGATAAGAGCCCAATTACCTAGCTTGAAATTTTTGATTTTTATGAATTTATTATGCCACCTTGTCCTCTTTTGTTGGATTATGTTTGTTCTTTTGTATGGTATCTTATCGATCTCATCTAGTTCATTCAATTGTGCCATCCTTTGCTTTTGGGCTTCAGAGAGATCAAGCCCCAAATTTTTTGTTGTCCTAAAGGTCTCCACTTGGAGTTCAATAAGAAGAATAAATAAGTTCATAAGGAGTGTGGCTAGTAGTATTTCTCCATGTGGTACGATATGCCAAAGTGATTCTAGAATCCTTTCTACCCAACCTCTTTTATGCAAACGTACAGTCTTGGTCAATATAGCTTCAAGTACTTTGTTGGTGGATTCCACTTGCCCATTGGCTTGTGGATGGTATGGAGTATATTTGTGGTGTTTGATCTTGTACTGCTCCATAATATTCTACACTATCTTAGATGTAAATTGAGCACCCTAATTTGTTACAATTTCTCTTGGAACACCAAATCAAGTGAAAATATCTTCAAAAATAAATGTAACTACAACATTTTCAGTAGAAAAAGTAAGTGGTTTAGCTTCTACCCATTTTGTAACATAATATGTGCAAACAAGTATATACCTGTTTTGCTTGGATGGAGTATTGATGGGTCCAAAAAAATATAGAGCCCATTTTTCAAAGGGCTTTATTAGTACCTGTGGCAGTATAGGCATCTTGTTTGATTGAATAGGCATTCCCTTTCTTTGGCAGCTATCCCATATTTTGAAATATTCCTTGGCATCCTTAAAAAGGGAAGGACAATAATATCCCAAAAGAAGCACTTTATATGTAGTCCTTCTATCAACAAAGTGTCCCCCACATGGTTCATCATGGCATTCTTTTAGTATATCGGATACTTCATTGTCTCGAACACATCTTCGAATGATCAAATTAGGTCATTTTCGAGATACAATTCTCCTTCAATATAAGAATAGGGTGCACGAGCTTTGATGAATTTTTGTTTTACTCTGGTTGATAATTATGAAGGAAATTTCCTTGTAGCCAAATAGTTAGCAATATCTGCAAACCCAGGAGTTTTAGTAGATATCAAAAAAAGATATTCGTTAGGAAAATTATCTACTACAAGAGTATCATTATTATCATTTTGCATACTAGAAAGGAAATCAACAATTGTGTTTTATTTTCCTAGCCTACTTCTAAAATGGTAATTTTGAAATCCTGCAACAATAAAATCCATCAAGAAATTATGTTGTTAGTAATTGGTTTGTTCATTAAGTACCTAATGGAATAATGATTTGTATGAATGAAAGTCTCATAACCAGTGATATAATATATAAAATTTTAATGTCATGAAAAATAACTAAAAAATCCTTTTTTTGTAACTATGTAATTTAAATCCGTAGAAGTCAAAATTTTACTTGTATAATAAATAACATAAGGAGTCAAGTCTTTTTGTCCTAATACAACTCTCAGGGTTGTATCTGAAGCATCAGTAGAAATGTGGAATGGGAGGGACCAATTTGGTCCTCTTAAAAGCATTGCTTAAGAAATTTTATGTTTTAATAACTCAAAAGCCTTTTGGTATTCATAATTCCGATAAAATTCACAATCCTTTGTAAGAAGTTTGAAAAGTGGTGAAGCTTTTTTTGTGAAATTTTATATAAACCTTCTATAGTAGCTTGTGGGACCGAGAAAACTTTTGACATCTCTTTGGCATGTTCGTATTGAAATTTTGGAAACGACCTCAACTTTTGATGTATCCACCTTGATTCTAACACCTAAAATATGATGACCCAAAACAATTCCTTTGTTAAACATCATAAAGAATTTTTCATGACTCAATGAAAGATTAGTTTCTTTACATCTAACAAGGAAATTTTCTAATTTTTCCATAGATTCCGTTGCCACTCACTGCAAAATGTGGTTTCATTTGCCCAAAGGGTGCAAAAGAGTAGAAGAGTTCAAAACCATCTCCCAAACTGCAAAATCACTCAAATCCAAATCGAACCCCCTCCATTGCATAGTGTTTAGAATGAGCTTTCTAATGGTATATGGAACTCCTCAAATGGAACCTATAATTAGAAGATATGGCCTGTTAAAGATGAGGGTTTTGTCACCTTTGGAAGGAGAGAATCACAGATTGGAGGTCTGGGAGCATATCGCAAATTGACGGATCAGGAGACGATGAGGCAATCAACGCTTTGACGTGAAATCAACGATCAACGATCACCGATATCACAAAGTGGAGGATTGACAATCTCTCATCCATGGCACATGGCATATCAGAGGTTCCAGCGACATGACATATCGATGATCTTAAAGGATCACTATGAAGAAATTGTGGGAAAACGACACTAATGGTATTAAAATGCAGGGGAACACTGAAAGAAAATTACAAAGGAAATAAGTGAAGAACCAAGGGCGAATGGGCCTTTTCTCTCTCCTATAGAGGGCCATGTGGTGTAATACCACTAGTCTTGATAAATCTATGGTGGCGTTGATGTCAACATGATGTGATAGTATGGCGGACACATGGCATGCAGGTTCAACGTGTTGAGGGGTCATAAGGGGCCAAAACATGGTGACACATGCCACTACTCACAAGGTGACACGTGGCAGAGGATGACGTCATATCTCAAATTGAAAATCAGCACTTGCAGGTTGATGCATGTTGTTACCTCTAAGTTAAAACCCTGATTACGATCTGCCGATAAAGGGGATTATATACACGGGCTGGCCCTCGATCACATAAAGAGCCGAGGAACCAAGGGCGGAGCACTAAAGGGCTATCACAATCAGAGGTCATAAAAATGTTGCGACTCCAATGTAAAAGTCCCAACTGGAAATCCCGACGGTCGTGACGACTTAAGGAAACCTAGTGCAAAGCACTTATAAAGGAAAAAAGGCCCCCAGGCAGGAGTCCAAAGGCCCTAGCGCCTTAGGACTAAGCACCCGGTCATAGCCTCCAATCCTATGATGAAGAAATACTGAAAGGGGCTAAACCAAAGGGGTCCAAGGAGCACCGGGACTCACTTTTATGTAACACCTTTAAGAATAAAAGTCCCGATGCAGTAATGTTCTGATAGCGTGGTACAAGGCTTTGAAGGCGTATGGGTCGACAGCTAAGGCATTGAGTGAAGGCACGATGCAATGATAAATCAGTATGGGGACTCAAGAAGACTTAATGCCTCAGTGTGGAGCTCCACTCAGTCATAAATGTAAAGGACTACCCGGACAAACTCTTCTTGTGATCTTTGACAAGAAAACACAGTTGAACCACTCCCATCTCTGGAGAATGAGTAGTTTAGGTAGTTAAGGTGAAAGTGATAGGAACCGACCAAGTAGCAAGAGAAGCACATCATGGAAGAGACGTGGCCTAATCAAGGGGATTCACATGAAAAGAAAAGGGATACTTCTTCCATCATCATTCTGTTTTTCTTTTTTTATTATTTCTATAATTTCTATATTTCCAAGAACGGAATCAAATCCGAATGAAATCATTTTGGGGCAACAGATCCTTGCACGCTGAGACAGATGGTCTATCAGACAGCTAGAGCTCGAGATGGTATATTTTGTAATTCAAGCTCCTCCTCTTCTTATAAATACGGGGAAGAAACACTTAATAAAGGTTCTAGAATCCTACACCCGCAGTGGTCCAAATTCTTTAGTTCCATTTTGGTTCTAATAATGCTTATTCATGAGGGACTTGAGCTGTAGATTGCTGAGTGTAAATGGACTGGTGAATGGGACTCATTTTGAAGACTAATGAAACTCTTTGGTGATTCCAATCATGGAAATGCGCAGTATGTTTGCCCACTGTAAATCTCATTTCATATTTGTTTTTCCTTCTCTGAAATAGTGTAATGAGGATGTCAGTTTATCCCTTGTTCATGATTGTATATTT
The DNA here is from genome assembly GCA_031772625.1 of Pinus tabuliformis. Taxonomy (NCBI): domain Eukaryota; kingdom Viridiplantae; phylum Streptophyta; class Pinopsida; order Pinales; family Pinaceae; genus Pinus; species Pinus tabuliformis. Next base: position 720,335,421 of record CM062812.1, on the reverse strand, counting down.
TTTGCTAAGTAGTAATAGTACCCATGTTAGCTATAGATTTACTTATGTACCTATAACGTGCACAAATTTACTTATGATTTTGGTGAAAAATGTGCCCATGAGGTATATGCCATGAAACCTTCATTTGTGCTCCACTATTTCTACCATTCCACCTCTTCAATCTTCCATACCTCTGCCAAGACATTGTTTCTTAGGATTTTGTTACAACCCTATGCATCGAATCCCCTCCTTTCTCTCCTCCTCTTCACCTTTACTACAACTGCAATATTAAGCTGCCTGTTGTTGTGTGTCGGCCACCAGAACTAGACATTCCTCTTTGAGGTTGGCCCGATTTACCCCCTGAACATTTGGATCCATGTATTGGCTTGAGTTTACCTTCATGAAGGCCGATTGAACCAAGCCCCCTTTTATTCTCTTTTTCAAACTTTGTGACAATTAGAGTGCTGCCAAAACCCCTCACTGATAAACTTCCAAAGCACTCCTCTATCTAAGATTTTCTATGCACTGGTCTATAATCAACCTAGAGGCTATCTCTAGAAAGATTTCTATGTCTCCCGAAGCACTTGTGCTACGGGTGCCATTAAAAGCAAAAACAACTTCTTCAAAAGTGTTCCTATAGATAGTAAAGTCATCCATATAAACTTCTACACAACCATGGATCAAGTAAAAAAATATACCTAATAATGCTCTCTAGAATGTACATAAACCAAAAGGAAATAACTTGTAAGCATATGTACCCCATGGACATGTAAAATTTGTTTTTCCATGATCTTCAGGTGCCAGTTGAATTTGATTGTATCCACTGAAACAACCAATAAATGAAAAGTACTTATTCCCTGCTAAAGTATCTAATACTTGATCAACATAAGGTAGTGGGAAATGATCTTTTAGAGTAGCTTTGCTTAAATTTTCTCGATAATCTATCCATACTCTCCACTTTCTATTCTTCTTAGGCACAATCACCAAGGGTGAAGACCATTAGCTTTTAGAATTAAGGTAGATAAAATTCACATTAAGCAGTTTTTGTAACTCGTCCTTAATGATTTCCCTCAGATTAAGATTCATCCTTCTTTGAGGTTTTCTTACATGTTTACCATTATCATGTATATAAATGCGATGCATACATGTATTTAGATTAATTCCCTTCATGTCAGTGTATTTCCATGCAATTGCAGAGGAATGTTTTTGTAGCATCTTTACTAATTGTTTATTTTGAAATTCTTCCCAATTATTATTAATACTTAATATTTTGCCTGGATAAATTTCTGCCAAATAATTGCCAAACTTTTCCTTAGAGTTTAATGATATTTTGGACTATCAAGATGAAAAATATTCAATTCCAAAATCATCCTGAAAACTTTTATCTAGCATGTGTACACAATAACTTTGTTCACAATATGAAGAAAAATCATAATTGTTTATTAAAGTTACTAACTAATATTGTTCATCATTTTGTGAAATATTTAATATTGGTTAAATGTTTTCAAACTCTTCATCGTCATCGTCTTCAATCCAAACTTCATTTTCTATCTCAATTAATTTTTTTGCAAGTGGATATAATGTGAAATTTTTAGTGGCATTGCCATTAGGAATAAACATATCACCAGATTTACAACTTATGAATGCATCAACTGTAGCTAACCATGGTCTATCTGTTGATAGTTTTGGATCTCGCCAACATACAGGAGGCCTCCTCGATATGAGGTCCCAATTAGGCCTCACATAGTTTGGTGTAGGATCCCCATTTGGAAATATGGCCTGACTACCATTTACTTAAAGATTTCCCTTGGCTACATAGTTAGCATAAGAGAGAAATGCACATGCACTTGTGAATGAAGAAGTAAGTATGCCTTGTGAAATTTCTAATTGTAATATGTATCAAGGTTCTTTCATTAGAAGGAAACAAAAGTGAGTCTTTAAGAGAAAATTAATAATACCATTCTAATAAATACACACACATATACATATGAAAGAATCGTTAATCATCAAGCGAAATAGTTCACATAGATGAAACGATCATGAAAACAAGTACAACACATATTCAATAAGATGAGAACCAAATCCACCGAAATAATTCAATTTCTTTAGTACATATGAATGCCAACATATACTGCAAACATCCAAAGAATAGTCTTAAATATTCATGATATACACATGAAAATGTGTTGGCTCAACGAGGTTCAAATATTAGGTGAAGTTCCAAGATGTATTCCTACAATGAACACCACTAGCTCCAATAGTGGAGCATTGAGCCACTACTTTCTCTCCAAAGGAAATATCTTCCTCTCTAATGCTTGGATTAAGAAGACAAGGTTAAAATTCCTCTCTTTGAGTAATGAGGCCTCTTTTATAACAAAAGGAATGACCTTTCATATCCCATAACTCTTGAATTTCCTCATGACTCTTAGACTTCTAATGTTACCTTTGGACTTCTATTTGAATTTTGAACTTCTATATGACTTCTAGATTTCTCCATGTGGTTCTTTTGTCCATATATGACTCTTGGACTTCCACATATTTACATTTACAATATTTTCCAAAATTACATCATAATTTCCACATCATCATGTGACGAAAACATGACAAGTCAACTATATTAATGACTTAGACTCATGGTGAATTGTACATAGAGTTCTTTGATAAGTGACGATACTACCACTATGTCTTCAACACTTATAACAAATCTTGCATTGTTGTTGCTACCTACCCTCCAAAGGGTATTAAGAGATCTTGGAGTCTTCATGAGTCACTTTGGTCATTGAGATCCATTGTTGTTTCAAGTATCATAACATGGTGCCTTTTTTTTCAAGATGACTCCTTGGGCAACAATTCTAGTCAAAAATCCACATAGATATTTTCCATGCTTCATTGAACACTTATAAATGTGGATCTCTCATGGCAGAAAAACATTAGCCCAAAAATATCCTATTCTATCATGCTTCATGCAAATTTTATATCCGTGGATCAACAATGCACCAAGGGGAATAGAGAAGCTTTCTGGGTGTAGGGCTCACTTGCAAGAGACAAGGAGGGGCTCCAATTATCATTGATAATGTGTCGTGTGCTCGACTAGAAGAGGAGGATGCTTGATGAAGGGCATAGTGTGCAACAAAAAGGGACAAACAACATTATTATTCACCAAGGATGCATTGTGCGCTTGGAAGGGAGATCCAGAGCCACAAGGAAGGTGTAGGGTGCAAAGACAAGGCATAAGGGAAGCCTCACTACCCACTGAGAGTGAGCAGTGCAGTCAACTGGGAGACTGATTAACACAGGGAACAAAAACAAGCAACAAGGAAGGGGTCATGATGACTGAGAGCATGCTATGTGTTGGAGATAAGCCTCCTAGGTGAAAGGCACAAAAAAAACCAACAAGAGCGTATTTACTAAGCCTTGGGAGTGTGTTGTGCACTCCTCATGGCTCAGAGGGAAGGCTTATAAAGTCAAAAAATTGTCTAAGTCTGGAGGGATAACACATGGAAAAACACATTGAGTTAGGGTTAAAATAAAGCACGACATAACTCAAATCATCTGTAAAACTTAGACAAGAACCAAGACTAAGAAGTATACATTAAAACACCAGTCCCCAAACACTCACCAAGTATAATAGATCAAGCATGTGTAATTTTGACCAAAAAGTGTCGTTTTGGGACTAGAAAATGTACTATGAATTCAAGGTGCATTATTGTTACCCTTGATGATACGACGACACTTAGAAAGGAACATGGACACTTAAGACATGTGTAGAAACATGAAACAAAACTTGACAACCAAAATTGACACTTCACATATTAGGAGTAGGCTTTAGAGTTTAAATATAGCAAAAATTTTGGAGGGTGTTTGTGGAGTAGGAAGATTCTCTTTGCGGACAGAGACAATCCCTCTAGCCCAGGGGAGAGGGTCTAGCCACAAACAATACAATATAATATAAGTTTCCTTAGATTGAGAATGGATATGATCCTACCTCTTGTATCATTAATCCTTGTTTGATGAAGTCCTTGTGCCTTTTCTCCAGCGATCAACTCCTTAGTGTCAATCAAGCACTTGAAACAATGAGACAAGAAAACAAAGAAAACATGTTAGCATACAAAATATTTAATCTACTTAAGAGGCTAAGGAGTATTAAGCTACCAAATAACATATGCAATTGATATAGGAAACAAAATATCAGTTGTATTATTGATAAGACAAAAAGGAAAGTACAACCTTCGCCTTAGCGTCATAGGTTTCCTTCGACGTGTCCGGGTTCTAGCACCACTGTTAGCATCTCATGATTCACCCTAAAAAAAATGGAATTTCAAGGCTTCTTCCTCTTTGATCTGAACCAACCACTACAAACTTATTCTCCCTTCACACACACAAACTAGAAGACTAAGGCTCTCAAGATGGCTATCAAGATTTGCAGATTATTCCAACCCTTTCATTAGCTAGCCGAGTTTGGAAAATGAGGAGTTTATATAGCTTTGATAGAGGGGAAATGGATCCTATTATGATGGGAGAGGCCTTATCCCTTTTGTTTTGTTCCATTTTAATAGTGGAAAGGAGCCCAAACAGTCTCTCTTGGCTCTATCTTGCTTAACCATTTACTAGACTTCCGTTCACGAAGCTTCTAGAATTGGAATCTTCGACTCCAGTTTTAAAAAATTGCCAAAAGAGGGTCAACATGGGTCATGAATGGCTTACCAGCACCGTTCGGTGCTAGGCCTAGTGTTAGACTATGCAAATTGGCATAGGGAAGAAACTGAGTGCTGGCGCCGGTCTTGAAAACCGAGTTTGAAGGAATATTCTTGGGAAATGATGTAAGAGGGAAATGTTCTGTAGATGAAGAGGGATGTAAGGACATGTTCTTCATGGTAGGGAAACACATAAGGGTCACTATAGAGGTCCTCCAGGGTCGAGGAATGGGGAGCACAGGGACAGTGACAAAATGCTATGTAACAGTGTTTTAGCAACAACAACACTACCAAGGATCAATGGATGTCCTCCTAGATTGTTTTTGGGAGTTAGTATCATAAATTCAGTAGGATAATCCCATGAATCTAGGGATTCTATCACATATTCTAATGTATCATTATGTTTAATAACATATCTATCTGCTAATTGCAACAAAGTTGGGGTATATTAAAGATTAGTTAACCTCAATTGATCCATAGTATTTTTTCTCATGATATTAATAGCTGCACCTAAGTTAATCAAAGTGTTTGGAATTTCAATACCATTAATATGAATTTTTATAGTAGGGCTACTTGAATCTAAATATTTTTCAATTATTGGTGTCCCCATCATAATATCTTCAATTTTTTGTACCAATTGTATTTTTTTAATGCCTTTTATTTTTCTTCCTGTTTTATTGATACACAACTCCTTTATTATCCTTGTAAATATTGGTGCTTCCTTTATACGTTGAAGTAATGAAATATTGATACAAAATATTTTCAATTAATCTAACATGTTATAATCAAGTAAAATTATTTTCCTCTCTCTTCCTTTATCAATTTGAAGTCTTTTAGGAAGGGGAGGGTTTTGTAAGGAAAGAAAGGGTTGTTCAACTATATGAATTATAGGAGTTGATTTTATTTGGTTTTCTTCTATTTGTGTAGGAATATCTTCTTTTGGAGGGCTATTTTCTTGAACAGGAGATGTCTCCTTTCAAGAATTTTATCCTCTTTATATTCTTGGATGACAACTGGAGGTGTTTTCTTTTTGAAAGACTCAACTAGATTTAAGCTGGACATCATTTATATCTAAAGAAGCTATCATACAAGCTTCAAAATTTTGGCCCTTAAAATTATATATGGGTTGTTGAGGTGTTTTATTATTTGGATTGGGGAGTGTTTGTGTAGGTAGTTGATCAGATTTCTAATGAAATGAAGTGGATGGTAATCAAAGGGGTTGACTTGAAGTCAATTGAGGTTCAAATTTTGGTTGGATAGGTTGTGAAGGTTGGGTTGGAGAATAATACTGAGGTTGAGAATGAGGGTATTATTGTTGATAAGGTTGAGAATATTGGGGAATTCTACCGTAAGAATCCTGCCATCCTTGTTTCCAAGATGGGTTTTGTGGTTGAGGTGGTGAAGTTTTCCATGGTAAGGGTGTATTCCAATTATTTTGTGCCTATGTATAAGATTGATATTGTGCAATGGGATCTTGTTCCATACTTTTTTTCTGAGGTTGTCAAGGTCTTGTAGGAGCAATATAGAAAAGTGGTTCCATTTAACTTGTCCTAACTTCCTCTTGGTAAACAACCTTAATTCCAAGTATTAAAGGGTAGTCCTTTGCAACATGATTTTATGCACATATAACACATATTTCAACATTGTGAAGAGGACATTCTCATAATGGATTCTTCTTCTTCCATCTAGGACAAAAACTTGATAAAGAAACATTTTCAACTTTTTGCTTGTTTTGTACTCTCAACATATCTAATTGTTCACTATGATTCCCATGAATATCAATTTTAAATTTATCAAGCAAATTACCTAGTTCTCCTCTACTTACCGTTTCGATGCAGATTTTCTTACCCTTGACATAAATTGATCTCTTTGATGTTGGAAATAATACTGATAGGGGGGAGGGGGTGAATCAGCATTATCAAATCAATAACTTTTTCGTTTCATACTCAGATTTATATACACTACTTCAATGAAGGTAGCTCGCGTGTATACACAACTTCCTTTAAAGCAACCAACATATATCCAACAAACTTATGATTCAGTTAATTCATCATATGTTGATCTTTAATCAGTGCATCAATACTTCATTAACCATATAAATAGTAACCATGTGTAGTAATAACAGAATAAACAATCACACATAAGCAACACACATGAACACCAAGATTTAAGGTGGAAACCCAATATGGGACAAAAACCACTTGCTGTTGTCTTCTTTTAATATAAGAAAAACCTGTTTACAATATTGTACTAGTGCAGATTCATACCAGTACGGAGGCTCCCACCTGTAGAAGGCTACAACCTTATTTGGTTATCCATCTTCTACTGGAAGGGAGCTACAACCCCCTAGCTCTTGTAATAGCCAATCCATCTACTAGTACGTGGGTGCCAACCTACGAAAGGCTCCAACCTTCACTCGTTTTCCAGCTACTACTCGAAGGGAGCTCCAACCCCCTGGCTCCTGTATTGGCCGATATGTTTACCAGTACGTAGGCGTCGGCCTACATAAGGTTCCGACCTTCTCTCTTTCTCCAGGGACCATGTTTCATAGATTTTCAGACTAGATACTCTTGGAATAAAACACCATAATGTGAAGGCCACATTTCATTCAATTTTCATACTGGACCTTGTTATCTCTCAGATTTTTTCCTTAGAAGTTATCAAGAAGGAATAGTCCGAGGTAACCGCAAACCTAATATTTTAGGCTCAGGTTCTAGCCAACCTAAGTCTAGAGGGGGATCTCTCTTTATAATTTAACTTTGTTTTGAATAAGATTTTAGACTAGTTCTTAGTGTTCAGGATTGTTTTGTTTTGATTGGATGGTGGAATTAAGAAAACAGATGGGTAGAGCAAGTATTTAGGCCATTGGGCTATGGAGTCAATCAAGAAAGGCTTAAATGGATTTGATCTATCACTAAGGTAAGAGTCCATAGGGCAGGCTAGCACAACAAAAGCAAATCTGCAGGTTTAAATGGATGAAAAGTCCTAACCAGGGCCAAGGGCAATGAAGAATCCTTAACCGGGATTAAGATGAAGAAAGGAAGGATGATCAGTAGCAAAGGGCAATGAAGAATCCTTTACTATGGACCAAGTGGGGGTAAACTACGGAAGTAAGGGAGCAACTAAGAATTCCCAGACCAAGGCAGTTTAGTAGAAAACATAAAGAAAGCAAACAGTTAAAACAGAGAGCACTTAAGCTAATTCTGATGATATCATTCCTTGTTTGCTTTTAAGATTTTATAAGAAACATATGTGAATATTTCATAACATAAAGAGAATATGATATTTAAACAAGAGAATATGATACTTAGTTTTTCCAACTGTGCACAAGAATCCAGTGAAATGTCCTTAGCTTTATTTCATTTCCAGCAAAACCAGTCCAATCTTGAGTACAATAGCTCCTTGGCTCAAAAATAAAATGTCTACAGAAATGTATTTTAATCCACACTAATTACTTCAATTTGTGAAGTATTTATACAAAAATTAATACAAAATATCTCATAACCATATGAGAATTATTCTAGGAAACAAAAAATATCTTCAACACAAAGATAGAGACAGATGGAGAACTGTCTTCTAGTTGTGCCTTTTATTGTGACTGTGTTGGCTGTTGTAACTCAGATTTGGCTCTTTCAGTTTGCTTTGTAGTTATGTGCTGGAGTCATTTTTATCTTCTACCTACTGATAATCTTTATGTGTGTTGCTTTGATCCTGTCTTACCTGTTTTACCTGGCAGTTATGTTTTACCATATAGATTTACTATAGTAACTTATAGTAAATCAGTCAATTTTTTCCACCATTCATTGTCAGGTAACTTCATCCTTATCATTTTCTTGTAGATTTCATCGGCTTCTGTGTACTTGGAAAAATTCAGTTTTCTTGTGAACAAGTGCTTGACTTCACGCTCTATGTAGAACCGATTCTCAAGGCCATCATAAAGCACTTTTCCAATAGAAAAATATTTCACCCCTGAAGTACTAGTTTGGCTTCTAGCTAGCTCATTTAACTTTTCAATGTAGTCTTCCTGGGTCATCAGCTTGTCGTTTATTACCATAGGACTTGGAAGTCCTTTTTCTCTTAAGATGCCATACTTTAGCATGAAGCTGTCAATGTCTGTTTGGATGCTCTGACATCTTTTCTCTAGATTTAGCATTAGGCTCTTTTTGGTGAGAACCTTTTTGATCTCTATAATTGTTGCTTTTCTATCTGATATCTCCAGTTCATCACACTGATATCTATTTTTGCAGTTCAAAAAGGTGATCAACTGATTGGCTTCTTCAGCCTTATTTCCCAACTCTTCCACTATCTTGTGGATTGCTTCTGTAGCCATTTTGACTAATTCTGTTTGTTCAAAAATAATCTGAATAAAAGGCCAAACATCATTGATGGAATCAATGATGTTGGCCCAAAGAATTTCTTTCATATCTCCTAATGGCTCTTGCAATGTTAAGTCCTTTTCAAGAACTTTTATTCTCTCTACCATCCTTTGGTTTTTTTGGGCTTCTTCCTTCTGTTGTATTTGTGCAAGTTTGCAGTTGGCCTCTAAACTTGTCACTTGTTCTATGAGTTTCTTGAGCTCAATGGCCTGGATACTCATTTATTCCATGGCCTTGATCAACTCAGCAGTCTATTCTGTTGGTGTCCCTGTGCTTGTCGATGTACCTGTATCTACTGAAGTACCTGTAACTGGCAATGTTGTCGCTAGTGGAAGTGTAGGTGCCATGGCAGCTGCCAAGGTGGAGGGAACTGCTATGGAAACTATAGGTATTACAGTCTGAGGAGTGGTGGCCAACTCACTCTACTTGGACGGTATCAAATTATCCATTTCTTTTTCAGTTTCCTTCAATTGGTCATTCAACTTAAGGACTAGGTCCATAAGTTCTTCCTCCTTCTGTGTTTCCAACACTTCAGCTGTTTGAGGATGATGTAGAGGATGAATTTTAAGCTGCTTCTTCAATGCAACTATGTCATCATTCTTCTTCTTTATAAGCTTCTCTGCAGCTTTCACATCCTTGGGATCATGTCCCAGTTCTATGACCAAGTCCTCTACGAAATTTATTCTGGTGTCTTTGGCCTGTGAAGAGGCCTTTTCCAACTGGAATTGTGCTGAGATGTTATTTAGTGAATTCTGGAGTTGGTGGGCTACTATGGCCTTGCTGGTCAAGGTGGAATATACCATTTCACCAGTTTTTTTATGCAACTCAATTTGGTCAATAGGATGGATATCCTTTGCCAATACCTCAAAATCTATTTTAAGATAATCTGCCATTGATTTTGGTTGTTGTGTGGTTGGCTTTAGAAAGCTCATCTGCATTTTACCTTATTTTATATCAAAGGCTGACATTAGCCTTGTTTGGTTTGTTGGAGCCATCCTCAGATAATGTGCATAGCTTTGCACCTTTAGCCTTTCATTCCTTGCCTTGATTTCCTTATACTTTTCTTTGATGTCTTGGCTCTGTCCAGTAGGAGCCCTAAAGGAGGATACTTCCACACTCTATTGCCTTTCCAACATTTGAGTTTGAAAGGTGGAAGGTTCTTGTGTCCCTCCTGAAGGAATGGTGTGCCTACTTTTTGTCCTCTCTGCTCTTGAAGTCCCTGCTGTTTCCTCAGTGTATTCTTGCTCTGCATATGGATTTAACCTCTGCCTCTTAGCATAGGTTTGGGAAACAAGCCTGTTGGAAGGAGTGGCCTCCTCTCTATCTCTCTTAAGGTTACTCTCATTTATAGGAGTTTGCAAAAAGGAGGATTGCTCATGATTTGTTTAGGTCAAGCAATTTCCTCTGAAATTTCAAGCTGTTTAGATTCTTCTGGCTGTTCTGAAAGCTCTGGTTGCTTTGATGGCCCTGCTTGTTTTGAAGACTCTGGTTGCCTTGATGGCCCTGCCTCTACTGACTACCCATTGTGTCCCTATGATTGCCTTTGAGATTGAGACTCTCCTGGCACCTGTACAAAGGAATCCTCATCAAGTCTTCTGTCTAATTCTATTAATACATTATCAACAACAACCTCTGTACTATCTCGATCTATCAAAGTGCCTTCCACCCATTCAGATTGATTAGCATATTGTTCAATTTCAGGGATTCTGTGGTGGATGTAAGGAGATAGTTTATTCTTCTGTCTCCTATTACAAATGAAGTCTAGGGGATCATAATTCCATATAAAACTCTGTTTTAGTTTCAATCTTTGGAGGATTTCATCTGCCTCCTTTCCTACTTCCCTACTATTACAAATAAATGGGCCCAACTGATCTTTTATTCTAAGTTGGGCTTTCTTCTTGGCTTTCACAAAGTGCACCTCATCTGAATTGATCATTTTCCTGTAGTACTCTAGAGCAAACAATCTCATGGGGAGGTACTTTGGCAATTTTTAGGGAGCCAACTCACATCCATAGATTAATATTTTAGTATGGTTTTGGTACAAGTACCAATCCCCTACTTTGTATTGCTTTGACAACTGTAGGACCCTCTTGATGTCTGCATTGATTCTGGGGGGAGGGCTTCCTAGTAGCATGGTTGTCACAGGGTAAACAAAGAGGTTTATGAAATCTGTATAGGAGTATTGAGAATCAAATTGATGGATCAATGAAGTCCAGAAGATCACTGACCTGGGTTTGCCTCTGGTATCAAGCATTTGGAGGGAAATTGGAAATCTATCAGTTTGGTAATACAAGAATAAATGATACATAACTTAGGAATACTTAAACACTCTTTAATTTTCCAATCTCATCAATTTATCATGCATTTTGTCAGCAATAAACTTGGCATAGTCAAACATAATGGTTGGTGGTTGGCCAGGAGAGTAGATGGACATAAAGGATATTATGATTTCATCAGCAAATTCACTAGTGGTATAGCCTAGCACACTGGATATCATATCTATGATGTCTTGGCCAAGGCTGGAGAATATAGTCCACAGATAAGGAGGAGAATCCTTTGGGGTGTACTGTTCTTCTCTTATGAAGGTCTGGAATAATTGAGCTAATCTGATTGATGTGAGGGTAGGATATCTGTTCAGCATATCTCCAATGGAAAGAGGAGTCATATTTTGGCTTAATTGTAATTGTAGCATTTGGTTAATGGATTTGTTGAGCCTCAAACCTGCACCTTCCTATACACCCTCTCAGCGTTCTTTTTCCACTTACTTCATCCACCAAGTTGTTAAATCATTGCATTATAGTCTAAAAAGAGCTCCTGACATGGTTTTCTAACTATGATTATGACTGTTGTTTGGTTTAGATTTTTGTTCAGGCAGCTGCGGAAACTTGTCAGTTTCCGCAGCCAGCACAGGTTTCCGAAGCCATTTTGTTAAAGGCTATGCTACAGGTGTCCTATGAAGAAATGAGCCACATGGGAAAGCTACAGGTGACGTGTACATGGAACGTGTCCCTTAAGATCAGCCAAATCATCCATAAACGGTCACGGTCAACAAGGGTCAAAGGCAAAGCCAACCAAGGAATTTAGCGGTGGCACGTCTCTGTTTTAAGCACGTGAAGGTTTACGTGGCACAGTCCTCAGCTCACGGAGATATCGGCACACTTGGAGATCAACCCCGTAACCTGAATCCAGCAGCTACCACTCCGAGGATTTAATGGACATGATGACCATTACGCTAGATCTCGGGCTGAGGAGATCTACGTGTCTTTGGCAACGCAGTTAACAACATAGGATTTAGGAGTTAGTTACAACACTTTTCATTATAAATAACGCGTTGATAAACGCTGTGGAGAAGCTTTTGAGATGTAATTTTGAACTACTGTTATCACCCCACTGTACTCTGTTTTATGTATTTTGCTGTTGCTTTAATACATGAGAAGACTACTTTCCTGAGCTCGTTTTGTTGACTGTTCGTTGACTGGCTGAGGTGGCAGAGGGCCCCTGCGCACTGAAGCTTTGTATAGTTCTCATTTGATTTTATTATGTTTCTGCTTTCATAATTATTAGCTTGTATATAACATGCTATTTTGATGTTTTTAATTCACTGCTGTTTACATTTTCATTTATGTTTTCTTATAGTTGTCAGCTGATCAGTGCTTTTCTACAGGTTTTCTTAGGTAGCCCGGGCAAATTTTCATCTTTTTGATAACTATTGACATATGAGATCATCTCGTCCTTCCTGCTAATGTTCATTTTCTGAAGTTTAATTCCAGCACTGTCATTTTTCAAATTGTGTTTTGCTTATTTATTTTTCTGCTACTTAGACATCATACTACTCATTAGTTTATGGTTTATTTCTATAGTCAAGTGACTCTATTAGTAAGGAATCAGAATATTACTTATTGTAGTGTGATTTAGTTTGCTTTCTTGCACTTTAGATATCATATTTCTTAACTTGTTCATGATTGCTTCCCATAAGGCAGATTGAGTTGAAGGGTAAAGGATCATAAGAGTTGAAGTAGTGTGATTAGTTTCCTTTATGCAATTTAATTTCCTGCAATTTAGATATCATATTGCTTAACTTGTTCATGATTGCTTCCCATAAGGCAGATTGAGTTGAAGGGTAAAGGATCAGAAGAGTTGAAGTAGTGTGAATTAGTCGCTTTGCTTTAAGTTCAGTTTTTACTTTCTTTTTCATACAACAGTAAGGATACTGGGCCATTGTCATTAGTTCACTGTTTGATACATTTACTTCCTCTTAAGAATTGATTTCATTACAGTTGTTTTAGAGCTTTATTTTTGAACACTTTTAAGTTTGAAAAATCACTGTAGAAATCACCATTACCATCCATACTTAACTTTCATTTTCGCCATCACACACTAGGGAATCCATAAAAGATAAATACAAAAACAAACTAAAAAAAAAACTCAAAAACGACAAAAGACTAAGAAAATGGCTATCTTGTACATATAGTACACTTCACTTTGTCAGTTTACGAATCCCAGATTGACATTTTAATCAGCAATTTAGAACACACTAAATTGACCAAACATTTTGGCGCCGTTGCCGGGGAAGTGAAACTAGGTAGCCAATTTCTTAAAAAAAAAAAAAATTTCAAGGAAGGAAAATTGATAACCTCTCAAAGTATGCTCTCCTCTTGCACTTAGTGTGATCTGGAGGATCAGAAAAGAGAAAGTTATTGGTTTAATAGTTTCTTGAGTATGCTCTCTTCTTGCACCTAGAGTGACCTGGAAGATCAGAAAGAGAATTATTAGCCCGAATTGAAGAAAAATAAAAAAATGACATGCATAGAGCAAGAGATTCTAGGGGAAGGTTTTTAGCTAGAGCCAAGAGTTCGATTTTCACAACTCCTTCTACCTCAAGGAATAGACAAGAGACACCTCCATCATCTCCAACCTACACTCCTAGCCCTAGGATTCCTGGAATTCAAGAGGCAGTAGTTGAGTTAGGAGACTCTTCCTCACCATCCATCGAATCTGAATTAGGAAAAGATCCTTTCTTTTGTTCTACAGGGAGACACATTGTAATTGAAGAAGTAGAATCATCTGAGGAAGAAGAGGGATAAATTCCTCCTCGTTCGCCATTAGTAGAGGAACCAGAGGACTCTGAAATCTCTGAGAAAACTACCGAGAGAGAAGAGGGAGTTAACGGATTTGGTAGAGGTAGAGGTAGAGGAGGGGGAGGAGGAAATAATGGAGGAGGTAGAGGTAACAATGGGGGAAATAGGGATGGAGATAACTCATTTGGATTTCCTATAGCCGATGAGGATTCTCGAGCAACAATGAAAAATATTTCACCATCTGTCCTCCCAAACTTTCATGGGTTAAGAAATGAAGATCCTGAAACATTTCTATTTGAGTTTGAGGTCGTGTGTCGAACCTATGATTATCTGGAAGACTCTCAAAAACTCAAACTGTTTCCTTCAACATTGAAAGGAGCTGCTTTGAAATGGTTCATGGGATTACTTACTCAATCCATTAGGACTTGGAATGATATAAAACAAACATTTCTGGATAGATACATGGATTATTGTATGCCTACCAACCACAAGGATGAAGTATTTAAAATGGTACAAAGAGAAGATGAAAACTTGGAGGATTTACTTGAAAGATTTCAATACAACCTGAAAAGAGAAAAAATGAGTAACCTAGATGAGGAAACCTTGAAAGCCCTTCTATTAAAAGCCATTAGAGATGAATGGCTAGATATTTTGAACATGATGGGAAAAGGAGATATGTCTCAACTTCCACTTCATAGCAGAACTGTGTGTCCATCTCTCAAGGGGAAAATCTAAAACTGGAAAAGGGCCTAGAGATCCTTCTCTCATCAGAGCAAACAAATCTGCGACTGGATCAGTAAGTAGGGCTGAGATTGGCAATATGCTTGATGAATTCAAAACTGATATCTTAGGGAGTCTTAGTGAGAAACTAGACACTCTTAAGATACACAACAAGCAGAAAGCAGAAGCTGAAGCTTTAGCCATCTTTTGCCCAAAATGTAAAAAAAAAATGCTCTCAGGGAATGTCCCTTGGATGCAAAAGTTGTAGAAACATGTGCGATTTATTCAGAGAATCATGAGACCAAGGATTGTCCTTCAATTCCTGGGCTCAAAGTTGTCTTTCAAGAAGATCCAAATACAATTGAGTCTCTCTGTTTTGTTGCAAGGAGACCTTGGCAGGGGCAACAAAATCAAGGGTTTAACAACTCTATGAACTTTCAACCCCCACCAAATTGGAATCCTTGCCAACAACCTTGGTCCCAACCTCAAAATCCTTTTCAATCATGGGTACAAGGTATGAAAAATACTTATGGGAGATTTGCTCAATTTTATCAATATCCTCCATCTTTTCAAAATCAACAAGCTCCACAACTTCCAAATCAAAATCCACAATTATCATTGCCATTTCCACAACAACAACAACCTTCTCAACAGAATCCAAATTCTCAACTCTTGCTTCCGTTCCAACAGAAGTCAAATCAACTTCCTTCCCAGCCATTGCCAAACCCCAATAATAAAAACCCTCAAAATGCTTACATGGTAGAAGGTAAACAATTTCCTGCCTATATGATTGTTCCTCTCAATGATGTACAACTCAGATCTGGTAGAGTTCTAGATAAACCTTATATAGATGCCCAAAATCAAAGCATTTCTGAGGAAGAATCTCTTGAAGCCAATAAGGGTTCTGAAGCATCTCTTCAAAACCCAAACACTCAGAAAGAAAAAGAAAAAGAGCTAATCCCCACAACTCCTACAGTTGAGCAACCTGCATCTTCATCCACACCTCCTTTTCCTGAAAGATTACAAATTGACAAAGGGGTGGAAAAACAAATCTTGTTGCCTGACTATGATTTTCTAGATGAATTGAAGAATGTCTGTATCAAGATTCCCTTGTTACAAGCCATTAGAGAGATTCCTATTCTAGCAAAAACAATAAAGGAGTTGAGTCTTAAAAGACCAGGAAGGAAACCTAGAGACACAAGAAGAATCCACCTGGTAGGGAAAATTGCAGACATCATGATGGGAAAAATTACTATGCAGAAATATGTAGATCCCGGTAGTCCAATTGTTAAAACACATATCAATGGGGTTGAAATTCCAAATACTTTGATTGATTTAGGGGCTGCTATCAACATTATGAGTAGACAGACTATGGAACAACTGAAACTTCCTAATCTTCTCTTTACACCTACTTTACTGCAACTTGCAGATCGATCAATTATTAAACTAGATGGTGTATTAGAAGACATTTCAGTCTCCTTAGACCATTGGGAATATCCAGTAGATTTTATGATTTTAACCCCCAAGGGTAATTTAGGAGGACACCCTCTCATCTTAGGAAGACCTTGGCTAGCCATAACCGATGCTTTCATCAGTTGTAGGTCTGGGGATATGTATATTTCTGATGGTAATTCGACAAAGAAATTCAATATGTATCCTCCAGCAAAAGCAATTACAGAAATAGGAGATAATGAGTGGATTGATGATGAAGATACTATACAACCTGTCTTTACCATTTATGAAGTTAGTGAAGATAGTCAAATTCTGAACACATTAGAAAACTTTGAAACATCTTCAAAATATGACCACACACAATTTCAGTTAGATTCCGACATTGAGTATTTATCATCTAGAAAAATGTCTCTTTTCTCTATGGAAGAGTTTGGTAGTTCCGCCATTGAGATCTTTCAAGGAAAAACATTGAATATCAACAAAAATTTGGAAAGATCACAATAGGAAGAACTAACCAAAATATTGCAAAAACATTCTACTGCATTTGCATGGGAATATACTGATATGAAAGGTATTGACCCTAAGACTTGCATTCATCACATCTACATCGAGGAAAACAGTAGACCAATCAAACAACCTCAGAGAAGGATGAATCCAAACCTTAGGGAGATAGTGAAAGAAGAGCTCCAAAAGCTACTCAATGTAAACTTCATTTATCCAATTTCAGATAGCCGATGGGTTTCTCCTTTGGTTATAGTACCTAAAAAGAATGGTAAATGGAGGGTTTGCATTGATTACAGGGAATTGAACAAAGAAACTTTGAAGGATCACTTTCCTTTACCCTTTATCGATAAGGTATTAGATACTTTAGCAGGCAAAAAGTATTTTTCATTTTTGGATGGTTTTAGTGGTTACAATCAGATTCAGGTAGCACCTGAAGATCAGGACAAGCCCACATTTACCTGTCCACGGGGAACTTTTGCTTACCGAGTACTTCCTTTTGGATTATATAATGCACCTGCAACATTTCAAAGGGCAGTACTAGGAATCTTTTCCGATCTAATCCATGATTGTGTAGAGGTTTATATGGATGATTTTACAGTTTATGGTAATTCGTTTGAAGAGGCATTAGAGAATTTGGAAAAAGTCCTTATAAGATGTAAAGAAACAAACCTATCATTAAGTCATGAAAAATGCTTTATGATGTTTACTGAAGGGATTGTTTTAGGACATCATATTTCAGGGGATGGGATTAAAGTTGATAGATCAAAAGTTGAAGTCATCTCCAAGTTGCCTATTCCAAATTGTCAAAAAGATGTTAGAAGTTTTCTTGGATTTACTGGATACTATAGAAGATTGATTGAAAACTTCACCAAAATAGCATCTCCACTCTTCAAATTACTTACAAAAGACTGTGAATTCAAATGGGATCCTGATTGTCAATCTGCATTTGAAACTTTGAAAACAAGAATATCTGAAGCACCCATTTTGAGAGGGCCGAATTGGAAACTTCCTTTCCATATTTCCACAGATGCTTCAGATACAGCTCTAGGAGCTGTGTTGGGACAAAAGGATTTAGTTCCTTATGCCATTTACTACACCAGTAGAAATTTGACTTCCACTGAGTTAAACTACACTGTGACTGAGAAAGAGTTCTTAGCTGTTTTTCATGCAATCAATAAGTTTAGACACTATATAACTAACTATGAAACTTTTGTCCATACTGATCATTCTGCAATTAGATATCTCATGAATAAACTTGTTACCAATGACAGAGTTACAAGATGGCTCTTACTTTTACAAGAATTCAATATTACTGTGTTGGATAGACCAGGGAAACAAAATACAGTAGCTGATTTCTTGTCTAGAATCCAGAATACTAATGAAGATTCTCCTGTAGAGGATAAGTTCCCAAATGAGTATTTATTTGCAATAACTACTAAGACTCCTTGGTATGCAGATATTGCTAACTATTTAGCTACAGGAAAGCTACCTCCACATCTATTTCCTGGTGAAAAAAGAAAAATTATTCAGGAGAGTTCAAGTTATTCGTGGATTTCTAATGAATTGTTTAAAACAGGGCTAGATTGTGTGATCAGAAGATGTGTTCGGGAAGATGAAATGCCTGAAATCCTCAAGGCATGTCATGATGAACCATGCGGTGGACACTTTGCTGACAAAAGGACGACCTATAAAATCCTTTCTTTAGGGTATTATTGGCCTTCCTTTTTCAAAGATGAAAAAAAATATGTCAGAAGGTGCGATAGCTGCCAAAGAGTTGGGAGACTGACTCTTTCAAATGAAATGCCATTACAACCACAGAGAAATTGTGACAGATCAGGGAAGTCAATTTACATCTAACTTGATGGAGAAGCTGATGGAAGAATACAAAATCAAGCACAGAAAATCTACTCCTTACCATCCGCAAGCAAATGGTCAAGTGGAGTCTACAAACAAAGTTCTTGAGAACATCATCACCAAAAATATTCATCTACATAGAAGAGATTGGGCAAAAAGGCTTCTTGAAGCCTTATGGGCCTACAGAACTACATGGAAGAATACAATAGGACATTCTCCCTATGAACTTGTTTATGGGAAAGAAGTCCTGCTTCCCATTGAATTCAAGTGAAGACTTTCAAGATGGCAGTCCAGTTGGGGATGAATCTATCAGAAGCCCAAAGGCACAGAATGGAGCAGCTGAATGAGCTAGATGAGATTAGACAAGAAGCAATTTTAAGGACTGATTTAGTTCAACATCAAAGAGCTAAGTGGCATGACAGATACATCAAAGAGAGAAAGTTTCAAGAGGGAGATTGGGCGTTACTGTTTGATTCCAAGTTTAAAGACTTCAAAGGAAAATTTCAGACTCATTGGCTTGGGCCATATGAGATTGACAAAGTCTTTAACAATGGAGTAGTAAGAGTCAAGACCATTGATGAATTTCAGATTTCTTTTCTTGTGAATGGCCACCGATTGAAAATTTATCATAAGCCACTCTCAAAAGAAGAATTTATTAAGATGTTCCAAGAGAATTCTGCAATAAGGCTGGTGGCGAAGAATCCTTCTTCCCCACCAGCCTAGCCTTTTATTCTTTTCAGTTAAAAAAACAATTTTTTTTTTTTTTTGTATCAGCCTGAAAACCAATCATAGATTGGCAGTCTTATACAGAAAATATGGAGTGAAAATCAAGGATACTTGACACTCTATATTTTCTAAAAAAATAAAAATAAAAAATCTCCTCTCCTTCTCTTTCCATCTTCACTCCATCTCATTTTGCCATTTCACTTCACCTCCATCTCATTCTCATTTCCATTTCACTTCACTCCACTTCATTTTCATTTCATTTCACCCATTCCATTTCATTTCATCAATAAAAGTCCCTTTCAGGACTATTTTCATTCAATTAGTTCTTCTATAACTATCTTTGTTCAGTTAAGTGGGTGTTGTCTCAGTTTCCGCAGCTGGAAGCCGTTTCCGCAGCCAGAAGCAGTTTCCGCAACTAGAAACGATTTCTGCAGCCACCATCACTCTGTTTTCAAATTTACAGTCAACAGTGAAATAATCATAAAATGCAGGTGTAATTGAGCTGAAGACATGGGGCATCTCTAAGACATCAAGGAAGAGAAAATGGTTAGAAGCCTTGAGCATGAAATGACAAAGTTTCCAAAGGTATGAGCAATTTTTTTTATCAAATAACAATTCAAGTCATAATTACGCATAGTTATCAAATCATAAAAAGTTCTACTACATGCAATGATTTGATACGATGGCTCCATTAAACCACTCCTATTCCACGATATCACTCCACACACCTTGCATTCATTTCTCCAACGGTCTCATGATTATTTCGAGTTTAAACTCAAGATTGACTGCACCTTCATTTATTACCCGTACTCTTGAGACGTGACCTATTTTGTTGTGGTTCTTTTTAGCCGCATTTTCCGCAGCCGTCCATTGAGACGTGTAACATTTCATACACAATCATCAGATTCAAAAGAATCCTGACGTTACTCCATTCGTTTACCACTCCATTAATACCATACTCCTCACATGCATCCGCATTTTATTTTATGAAATCGTTTACTGTTGCTCACCCTCTGCTCCTCCTGTAATTCAGGTATTTCCATTCCCTGTTCTCCATTTTCGATTGCAGCCACTACAGTTATCCTAAACCCCGATTGCAGCCACTACATTTTATTCTAAAACCTGAGTGCAGCCATTACAGTCTATCCTAAACCTTGTAACCGAGCCATTTTTTTCTCTGAACCCTCACACGCAGAAGAGCTCTCAGTTGAAATTCAAAACAGAGGATGGGAAAATTACTGAGAGCAGAGCCAGAAGGACCGAAATACTTGGAAGGCTATCCTAAAACTAAAGAATTGCTGAAGAAAGCCAGATGGTTACGATTTATCCAAAATTTTAAAGGCCATAACAAGGAGGTGACCAAAGATTTTGCACGGTCTTTTGATGGTCAAACAGTGGAGATTGAAGACTTGAAGCTCACGGTGACTGAAACCACAGTAGCAGCTGCCATAAGCCTACCTCAGGAAGGTGAGAGGTGGCTTAAAAATAGAAGTGTGGACGATCAAATATGGAGAATCATGCTACGAAACCAAGGTATGGATACCACCGTGTTTACAAGAGGCATCCCTGTTCATGCACTAAAAGAGGAATGGTCTAGTCTGCTGTTAGTTATCCAAAAACTTATCACGTGTGAAGGACGTTTTGGTTCTATGTATATGTATCATGCTAGATTGATGATGAATTTCTTAGAGGGTCACACTCTTAATTTGCCTCATTTTCTGCAGTTAAGTTTGAAAAAGATGAGTATTACAGTTCAAAAACACATAGGCAACATTGAACCTCATCTATATCATCATGGACTCATAAAAATTCTTATTGAGGACCAACTGAAGAAAACTAAAGATACTTGGGAGAAATTCTTGATAAGAAACTACTTCCAAGAGCCATATAAGGCCTCTGGAAGTAGTCCACCAAAGATTCCAAGAAAAAGTAGGAGGAGAGAAAAGAACACTACAGTCCAAGACTCCACTACTATAGAAACTCAAGAAACTGACCAAAAAGAAGAAGAAGATAGAGCTAAAGACAAGAAACAGAAGAAAGAAAAAGGAAAAAGAACCATCCAAGAAGTCTATCCATCCCCTGAGCAATACATAGAGGAGGATTATCAACCACTGTCAGAAAGATTAGTACATCTTCAGGCTGCTGCTATAGCA
Organism: Pinus tabuliformis; assembly: GCA_031772625.1. Classification (NCBI taxonomy): domain Eukaryota; kingdom Viridiplantae; phylum Streptophyta; class Pinopsida; order Pinales; family Pinaceae; genus Pinus; species Pinus tabuliformis. Next base: position 720,313,885 of record CM062812.1, on the reverse strand, counting down.
AAGAAAAAGCAAAAATGAAAACAGAGTACACAAGAAAAGAGTACTAGTCCATACTTAAGGAGGAGCACTAGGCTAAGAGGAAAGGGGAGTAAAACCCAAGAAAAACAGCCTCACTTTATCAATTTAGGTGAAGAGACACTTGAGAAATCTCCAGCTCAGCCAAGCACTGAATCAAGTCCTCCACATGATGAAAGCCCTCTTCGGCCAGAAATAGAGAGAAGTCCTCCTCCTCCACCAGATTTTGAGCTTAGTCCGAGAAAGACACCTGAGGTAGATCCCAACCAGAAAGAAGTATATAACTACCTGGAATCCTTAGAACAATCAGCTGCAAGTCCGAGTACCACTCTTCCACTAGATGCACAAGTTCAGTCCTTGAAACAGGAGGTATTTGAATTAGAAGTCCTAAATAGGCATATCAAGCAGGAAAATGAAGCACTCAAAGAGCAGAGCAAGGTAGATAAGATTATCCATGATAACACTATGCTCCATTTAGGACTGTGGCAAAAGAAAAACAAGAAATTGAAGAAAAAGTGCAAAAAGTTAAGCAGAGCATTGATTAATCTCAAGTTCAAATGTCTAGTCAGGAAACCCAGGATGATGTTAGCACCAAAGAAGAAGAAAAGAGGGCTAGATGTCCTAGCAGAAGCCTCAGAACATATGGATTAGAGGGAAATGACTAAATTTTGGTTGCATGAGGACATGCAACACCTTCATAGTGGGGGTATGTTGAGCCTCAAACTTGCACCTTCCTATACACCCTCTTATCCTTCTTTTTCAACTTACTTCATCCACCAAGCTGTTAAATCATTGCATTATAGTCAAAAAAGAGCTTCTGACAAGGTTTTCTAACTATGCTTATGACTGTTGTTTGGTTTAGATTTTTGTTCAGGCAGCTGCAGAAACTTGTCAGTTTCCGCAGGTTTCTGCAGCCATTTTGTTAAAGGCTATGCTACAGGTGTCCTATGAAGAAACAAGCTACATGGGCAAGCTACAGGTGACGTGTACATGGAACGTGTCCCTTCAGATTAGCCAAATCATCCATAAACGGTCACGGTCAACAAGGGTCAAAGGCAAAGCCAACCAAGGAATTTAGCGGTGGCACGTCTCTGTTTTGAGCACGTGAAGGTTTACGTGGCACAGTCCTCAGCTCACGGAGATATCGGCACACCTGGAGATCAACCCCGTAACCTGAATCCAACAGCTACCACTCCGAGGATTTAATGGACATGATGACCATTACGCTAGATCTCGGGCTGAGGAGATCTACGTGTCTCTGGCAACGCAGTTAACAGCATAGGATTTAGGAGTTAGTTACAACACTTTTCATTTTAAATAACGCGTTGATAAACGCTGTGGAGAAGCTTTTGAGATGTAATTTTTGAACTACTGTTATCACCCCACTGTACTCTGTTTTACGTATTTTGCTGTTGCTTTAATACATGAGAAGACTACTTTCCTGAGCTCGTTTTTGTGACTGTTCGTTGACTGGCTGAGGTGGCAGAGGGCCCTTGCGCACTGAAGCTTTGTATAGTTATCATTTTATTTATTATGTTTCTGCTTTCATAATTATTAGCTTGTATATAACATGCTGTTTTGATGTTTTTAATTCACTGCTGTTTACATTTTCATTTATGTTTTCTTATAGCTGTCAGCTGATCAGTGCTTTTCTACAGGTTTTCTTAGGCAGCCCGGGCAAATTTTCATCTTTTTGATAACTATTGACATATGAGATCATCTTGTCCTTCCTGCTAATTTTCATTTTCTGAAGTTTAATTCCAGCACTGTCATTTTTCAAATTGTGTTTTGCTTATTTATTTTTCTGCTACTTAGACATCATACTACTCATTAGTTTATGGTTTCTTTCTATAGTCAAGTGACTCTATTAGTAAGGAATCAGAATATTACTTATTGTAGTGTGATTTAGTTTGCTTTCTTGCAATTTAGATATCATATTGCTTAACTTGTTCATGATTGCTTCCCATAAGGCAGATTGAATTGAAGGGTAAAGGATCATAAGAGTTGAAGTAGTGTGATTAGTTTCCTTTATTCAATTTAATTTCCTGCAATTTAGATATCATATTGCTTAACTTGTTCATGATTGCTTCCCATAAGGCAGATTGAGTTGAAGGGTAAAGGATCAGAAGAGTTGAAGTAGTGTGAATTAGTCGCTTTGCTTTAAGTTCAGTTTTTACTTTCTTTTTCATACAACAGTAAGGATACTGGGCCATTGTCATTAGTTCACTGTTTGAGACATTTACTTCCTCTTAAGAATTGATTTCATTACAGTTATTTTAGAGCTTTCTTTTTGAACACTTTTAAGTTTGAAAAATCACTGTAGAAATCACCATTACCATCCATACTTAAATTTCATTTTCGCCATCACACACTAGGGAATCCATAAAAGATAAATCCAAAAACAAACTAAAAAAAAAACTCAAAAATGACAAAAGACTAAGAAAATGGTTATCTTGTACATATAGTACACTTCACTTCGTCAGTTTACGAATCCCGGATTGACATTTTAATCAGAAATTTAGAACACACTAAATTGACCAAACAGGATTCAACAGTGATAGTAAACAGAATAGACTGGTGAGGGGTTCTCGCTGCCCTTTGGATAGGATCATAGTTCATGTGGCAGTAATGTACAATATTTGGGAATATATGCACTTTGGGGAACTGGTACTTGGGTAAACCTAATTCCCAGAGTCCAATGGAGTTTGCTTGGTTCAAGTACTGGTCTTTATACTTACAGAAAAGTTTCAAATGAGAATTTGAGACAGAGGTGTCTTTAATTTGGAAATCTTTTTCTGCAAGTCGGAGATGGTCTAAATCCCTGTGGGGAGTCATAATGGGCATGATACTCAATGCAATTGGGGCTTCCATCCTTGGTTCTTGTGGATTCAAGGATGAGGGCAAAGGGTTTCAGTGAAATTGGGGGGAATTGGTTTATTTTGGAGTATTTTAGGATCAACAGGCAGCTTAATTTACTAAATTACTTAGTATTTTAAGGTAATTTAGTTCAGGTTCGACAAGAAAACAAGGTTTCTTAGTGGAAATGGGGTAGATACCTGGTTTCAACTTTCGAATGGAGTAATGGCGATTGTACACTGTTGGTAGGAGGCGCACAGGTCTCCAAGGTGGTCTGGAGTTCAGCAGCTTTGGTAAGTTGATGGTTGGTAGCGGGTTGACATTTGAATGTACTCTGTGCTTTGCATGGAAGTCAGAATGTTCTTTTCATGATAAAAAACAAAAAAACTATAAGTTTTTTGGTTTTATGTGTAAAGTTAATGATATTGGCAGGTACATTGGGAAAGTACAGTTGGCGCTAATTGGGGGATGTGACATTTTGGCGTTTAGCGGAGGTGGTAAGCGGAATCCATCACACTGCTTTTTAGGATAAGTGGTTTTGGGGGAAGGCCGCCCGATGCCATTCACCGGGAACCACGTAGCGGTAGTGTGAACAGTGAAACTGCTCACATCGGGTGGGTAAAGGTCAGCCTTCGAAGGCCGCCCAATATGAGTGTCGATCGTTGGATTTGAAGGGGTCAAATCGCATGGTGATTGGGGTGATGATTTGATCGGGGAGTTAATGGAGGGGCCCGACGGGATATTAACTGCAGATTAGGGAGGCTTAATGACATCGGGGGTGATTTGATTGGCGGGGACAGATTTAATTAATCACTGATTGACTAATTACTCTTTTTATTCGGCGGAGGGTTATGGTTCTTAATTGGCCGCTGATCGACTAATTAATCCATTTATTTAATTTACTTAATAAGGTTTATATTTCAAACCTCGGGGGTGGGATATTATCATATGGGTTTTAATAAAATATATGGGGAAGGGTCTTATTTTCGGGAGTTAAATAAATATAATGGAAATTAAAGTTAATATGAAATGAAAGCAGAAAAGTGGGTTTTTGCGCTAAGTATAATGTGTTTAACATTTATTTACATATTCGCACCTACACATCATAACTTAGGCTAAAGGTATATTTGTGGGTTTTTTGTGGAAAACGGGGTTTTATGTAAGGTTAATTACTTTCCCTTGGCAAATGGTGATTTTACCTTAGGAAAAGGGATTTTTTAGGTGAAATGAATGAATTATGCAAGGAGTGAATGTTGGTAAGGGGTTTTTAATACTTAGACCCTATAAGTCATTGGGTCGAGGGTCCGATCCCTCCAGAAGTTAGAGAAATGATCTTAGCCCCTTTAACTTTAATGTTTTAGGTACTTTTGACATTGCTTATGGGAAATTAGTAAATTTAAGGGTAAAATGAACGGGGAAATTAATCATTTGACTTTATGTAACTTCTCAATTATCATCCATACTTTAGTGATTTGATGATGAAAGTAAATGATATGATTTTATCCAATCAATCACCATAATTCTGCAACCATGCAACTACTTACCCATTTACTCATCCTACCATTTTTTCTACTTTTTATTAGAGTGCACTTAAGCTGGCAAACCCTTATCAGAACAATTTTATTTTCTTTACAATAGAATTATATCTAAGGCTATCCTTATTACATCCAAGGGCTCAGATTAAACTATTGAACTCCTTTTTATTTACTCTACCTATCTACTTATCTGCCAAGATTAAACAGTTTGATAAGATTTTATTCTCTTTCTCTAAGCATGAAATTCAAAACATGGAATAACCAAGATTAGACTGTTTGGTTACCATGGATTTTGGCATAAATAACAAGTTTCACATAATCTTTATTGTACAAAAAGTAAAATAGAAGTGGCATTTGGACTTGCACACTTTCATGGTCTTTTTATTTTTCATTGGGTTTCATTTCCCATCTTTTTTGACCTTTTTCATTCCTTTTGTCCTTTGATTTTTCTTTTAGGACATACCCTCTTTACATTTTTTAATTTTAATTTTTTTTTTTTTGAATATGGAAAACATTTGCAGAAGGCAAAGGTATGTACATATTACAGTTTTAACCTCATCCATTCAAAAATTATGACACCTATTGGTATAGGAACATAATAATGGCTCCACTTGGGGATGTCATTTCTTGGTGAAATGTCAAGAACTAGTAGATCAATGGCCTTCTGAATTATTGCGATTTTACTTTGCAACTTTCCCTTTTACTTTGCTGCTTTATTGATATTTATTGATAGTGAAACTTTTGAAGCTTAGGGCCTTCTCTTCGGGTTTCAACTCCAAATTTAATATCGAATCCAAACTAAACTTTGTGAAGGGATCTCATTTATCATTTTCTAGCTGTTATTTTTTAGCCATTGAGTCATGGATTCTCTGCCCTGTCTATTTAATGTGCTAAATGAGATCTGCTCTTTCAACTTGTCCTGATGATGAACCGTGCTGGAAGGTTCGAAACGCGTCGACATAAGTTTTTCTATGTGATTTTCGCCGAAGATTCTTCATAAAAATATATACAAGTGATTAGTAAAATCAGTGACTGGGATCTATATAGTGCTTAAGCATTCGACCATTGACTGGTCCTCCTTCTACTTCTGCACCATCCAATTCCTTGAGAAAATAAGCATTATTACCTCTGAAAGCATAAATAATGTAAGGACCTTTCCATAGGAAGTCAAACTTCCCATGTTTCCCTTTATCTTCCCTTCTTGAGTCCCATTTCAAGACTTTATCCCCTAGATAGAAATCTTCTGCCTTGGTTCTTTTTTCAAATGCTTTCTTGATTTTCTCCTGCACAACTTGGGACCTAATGTACACTTTCTCCCTGGTTTGCTGCAAATGAATTGTCTGGTTGATCCTTCTCTGAATATCATTGGGCTCAACCTATGCTTCTTGGAGTAATTTCATCATTGGAGTTCCCAAAGAAGATGGGAAGACAACCTCCATTCCATAGACTAGCTGATAGGGATTGGTACCAATAGATTTCTTTGTGGTCAGCCTGTCTGCCCACAAAGCATTCACTAGTTTCTTATTCTAGGTCTTCTTATTATCTTCCAACAATTTTTTGATAATATTCATTAAGCTCTTATTGGAAGACTCTGCAAGTCCATTTCCCTAGGGATAGTAAAACAATTAATTAATTAATTAAACAAATTAAATAATTAATTAAACAATTAATTAATTAATTAAACAAATTATTTAATTAATTAAACAACTTAATTAATTAATTAATTAAATAAACAAATTAATTAAATAATAAATAATTAAGAAATTAATTAAATAAATAAATAAATAAATAATAAAAATAAAAATCTGAATATTAACGAACTAATTGGATAATGACCAACCTAATTTCTTAGATTAATTCTTTCATATCCTATATATATACCCTAAAATATATCTCATGGATACAACATTAATATCTTTAGAATATCTATTGACGCATCCCCTGATGATGGACTCACTTGGTAGTCTGAAATGTTGGGTTCATAAAACTCTATAACAGGTCATTCCTCCTCTATCTAAATCAATAAATGAATCTGATCATATATTGTAATGCATTGGCAGGAATTACCACTCCTCAAACTATCAAGATAGAAGGACATATAAAGAAGAAAAAGGTAATAGTGTTGATTGATTCGGGCAGTACCCATAATTTTATTCATTGTAAGATAGCGAAGGAATTGAATTGCTTCCTATATCCAGCACCAGAGTGTCAAGTGATGGTTGCAAATGGAAGAACCATAAATTGCTCTAGAAAGTGCCATAATATCAAGCTATCCATGGGATAATATGTTTTGAATAGTCCAATGCTTTCCATTCCAATGGGTGGTGTTGATGTTGTACTAGGAGTCCAATGGCTACAATATTTGGGTACAATAACTTTTAATTTTCAAGAACTCTTGTTCAATTATTATTATTATTATTTATTTATTTTATTATTATTATTATTATTATTATTATTATTATTATTATTTATTTTATTTTATTTATTTATTATATATATATATGTATAGATTTTTTTTTGTTTTTTTTTTTTTTTTTTTTTTAGAAGGAAAGGAAGTTGAATTGAGGGGTATCGTAGGGAAATCGGGAAAGATAATAAACTCTAATGGCATGAGAAAGATTCTAAAGGAAGAACAACATGGCGTAATTGCACAATTATGTTCGCAAGAGGTTCCCACATCGAAATCAACTATTTCTCCAGATCTCTAAAAATTCTTGGACAATCATTCCGAGGTATGTGAGACTCCCAAAGGCCTCCCACCTATTTGTGATCATGATCATGCTATTCATTTTCTAGGAAGTGTTCCTCCAAACATCAGGCTTTACAAATATCCCTTTGCACAAAAGAGTGAAATTGAACGTATGGTTGCAGAAATGCTAGAGGCTGGTGTAATTCAACCTAGTCAAGGTTCTTTCTTTGCTCAAGTAGTATTGGTTCACAAGAAGGATGGATCATGGTGCATGTGTCTAGATTATAGGGGGCTCAACAAGCTCACTATTAAAGATAAATTTCCCATTCTGTCATTAATGAATTATTGGATGAATTACATGGAGAAATTTACTTCAGCAAGCTGGACCTTCATGCAGGATATCATCAAATCAGAATGAAGACTGAAGACATTCTGAAAACAACATTTAGAACTCATGAGGGTCATTATGAATTTTTGGTCATGCCTTTGGGCCTTACCAATGCACGTTCTACATTTCAAGGTTTGATGAATTCATTTTCAAACCATTCCTTAGAAAATTTGTGTTAGTATTTTTTGATGATATACTAATCTACAACAAGTCTTGGAAGGATCATGTTCAACATGTTGATAGAGTGCTCAGACTACTGGAGGAGAAACTATTATATGAAAAAACCTCCAAAATGTTTCTTTAGAGTACAAGAGGGGGAATACTATTGTATCTCACGAAGGTGTTAAGGTAGACCCTCAACAACAACAAGTTCTCCAACTCTTAAAGGATAGCCTCACTTAGGCACAAAATAGAATGAAAAAACAGGCAGATCAACATCGCAGCGAAAGAAGTTTTGATGTATGCGATTGGGTATTTCTACCACTACAACCATACAAAAAAATATCCCTCAATCAAGCTAATAAGGATAATAAATTATCACCAAAGTACTATGGCCCTTACAAGGTGTTGCAAAATATTGGTACTATGGTATACAGATTGGAGCTTCCTCCATCTTCCTGAGTTCCCCCAGCTCTCCATTTTTCATGCTTAAAGAAGGTTATAGGTGACAAGCTCCCAGTTCAAATAATATTGTTGGAACTTGACGAGGAAGGAAAAATCATATTGGAACCTGAAGTAGTCATGGAAACCAGAACCTGACAGGTATGAAATCGATCAATTCCAGAGTATCTTATCAAGTGGAAGAACTTACCCACTGAAGATTTTAGATGGGAGGATGAGAATTTTATACAGAAGAATCCAGAACTACTCAAACGTTGAGGACAAAACTTTTTGAAGGAGAGGGGCATGTGAGGTCCCTATACTACTAGTGTAACCCCTTATTGTTATTAGTGCAACCCCCTTATTATATTGTTGTGCACATGTAGTCCCCATATTGTTATTATTGTGCCCCATAGAAGCCCACTATTGTTATTGTTGTGCCCTTACATTATTATTATTATGTCGGCTCTGATTATATTATGACCCCTTAGACTCCTATATATATAAAGGATGTCTTTTCATTTGTATCATCCAAGAATTGCTCATTTGTGTAATGTAAAGGAGGTTGCCCCCTCAAAGAGGCTAATTTCTAAGTTGTTGATCTATCTTTTCTATCTTCTTTGTGAGTTGGTTTCATAACATTATTCTACTTCTACAAATGATCAATCTAAACTTGATTTTTCTTCATAATACGATAGGTATTCTGATGTTTTTCTTTCCATTCTTCCACCTCTTTCTACAATTGTAGACTATTCTCCTTCAAGGTCTTATTTTCTGTCCGGAGCACCCGTTTAGACATAGTGAGCTCATTAATGGTATCCTCCATCTCCTTCCAAGATTTCTTTTTCTTAGAGGTTCCTTCATCCCCATTCTGTCCTTGAGAGGACTGAGGTGGACTTGGTTCCTCCCATTCTCGGCCATCTTCAACTGTTTTCTCCCCACTTTCTTGCAGTGGTGGTTCTTGGAAAGACACAGTTTCCCACTCTTCTCTGTCGATAAACTCAGCCAATTCAATATTCTCCTGTTCCCCTTAGACAAGTCCTAGGGCTTCTTATCCTTCTTTTCAGTCTTAATTTGTTGTTCCTTCTCCTCTGAAATTTCCTTTGTCGCTAGCTTCGCTGCCTAGCTTCTTGTGAAACGCCTAGCAGGAGTAGAGGTACCCTTTGATGCCTTAGGATTTTTCCCCATAGTTTCCCTGACTACCACCACTTCATCTTTCTTCACCTCCTCAATTAGCTGACCATGGGTCCAAGGTTTCTTTTTAGGCCTCTCCACCAGTTCTGCTTCTTTAGTTTCAAGTACATCAGGCTCCTTCTCATCGTCAACAAAATAATTCTCAGTCAAGAACTCATCCCATGTTTTTCCTTGTTTCTGCAAAACCTCTATCATAATGATTTTTACCAGTCCATGATGATAGAGGTTCTCCTCTATATGGGAAGCCCTCTCCTTAGCAGAGGTAGCCATTTTCATGAGAGACATTCTAAGATAGTAGGGTAAATTTAGGGGCTTGTCTCTAAAATGGCCTAAAAGATGAATATGAAATAGAAACGCTAAACCATAGCAACCCTCACAAGTGATATATTTCTATAGAAAAAACAAAAGTCGACGATACTTACTTCTGAGGAATTCCTGGGAAATTCCCTTACTCCAATCTGGGTTTGCATGTTCTTTCCTGAGAAAAGGTGCACACGTTTCCTTGTTAAATCACTAGTTATTGAACCAACACTCTCCATCCTATGAAATCCCGCATGACCGTGCTACCAGTTCCTCTGTCAACTTAAATTTCACATTCCCCACTTGTGCCTTGTCGCCATTTAAGTTTAAGGCGAAGGAATTTGTAACCTTCGAATTGTGGCCGCTATATTTCATGAACAGAGGTAGCCAACCTGCCTTCTCCAACCTCACCTTACTCTGTGGGTAGGCGTCAAGTAGTGCGGGACCCTGCAGCTCATATCTCACAACAAACCTCATTTTTACCATAGCTAGGAGTGGAAGAGGGAGAAAAGCTCAATTTCGTTCATTGATAGGTTTCACAAAAAGGCTTAATTAGGAAAGACTTGGGAGAAATGGGAAACTTCGAGAGACACAGAACGTGATCATGATTTCCATCATGATCCGTCCTGCAGAATAAATATCGGGAAGATAACCATCGTACACATCAAGATAATAATCGGGAATGGGGACTCGCGTTATGACACAAACGGCTCATAGCCGCCTTATTCCGCGAGGGTGGCCATGACTCTTACTTATGAAAATTCAAAATTTTTGTACCATTACCTTTTCTTACCTTAAGTATTATGACGTCAAAACGTACCTTCGATCTTACCTTACAACGGTTAGTAATTTTGATGACACCTGTTCCTACCTTGAAATTATAAACCACTTCGAAATCATGTCAGAGGAAAGATCATGTAGCTATGTGGCCTCAAATAATAATGATGGTACTTTCCAAATTCTGTAGAATATGCTTTGCTTGAACTCGTTCTTCAGGAAATAATTGTTTTTGCTGCAGGAAATGCAGCTGCTGGAATTTTCTATAGGAAACGATATTCTCCCCTTCTTGTACGGTTCACTACACATGAATAAATGTGTTGAGGTTGAATGTATAGTGGAGTCACTGGATTACCAACCATTAAGGTCAGCTGTTAACCAACACGAGGCCCATCACTGATGATGAGAGCGAGGAACAAGGTACATCTAGTGCATCCTTTTAGGTGTGAATGTATGAGATATTGTCGAACCCCCTATAGGATCAATCAATCTAGGAGCCATAATGAATCCCCACTGTTACTGACAAGATAGCACGTCGTTAAGGTATACAATCTTCAAGGCATCACTAGTCTCTAATCTTGAAACCCAGATAATTTTCTGATGTCAATAGGCCAAGATAATTGGAAGGAGGGCCTTAAGAAATCCCACATTAGTCCAACACGAGAAAACCAAAAATTGTCTTGAAAAATGAAATTTATTCTAAGGATCTAGAAGGATCTACTAACCTGTTATTTTAACGAGCCCATGACAGTCCATGCTCACCAAATTTCAATTTTAGAGAGTCTGAAATACTGAAAAAGAAGACTCCAAGGGGGGATCATTTTCCGTAATTAGTCCATTGGGCCCAGAAAAATGAATAAACCTGTATCCAATAGAATTTCCTCTCATGGTTTAATGAGCATAAGAAGGAACAAGGTAAGCTTAGTTTATTGCAGCAGAAAACTAAGAAGAGGTAGTGAAAGGAATGACCCCCTTTCCCACCATTTCTAGCTCTTTGTTATTCAAAATCACTTCAATTTTTGTCAGGACAAATTTAATTCGTGCAGTAGAAACATGATGATCCAAGACAATGCCTTCATTCATGATTATAAAACATTTTTCACTACTTAATGAAATATTATTCTCTCTAAATCTTTGCAAAACCTTCCTAAGATTAAGTAAAGCCTCTTCAAAAGTATCATGCACCACCGTAAAATAATCCATATAAACCTCTATGCAATCATATAAAAGATCAAAGAGGATACCAAGTATCATATCCATATCTGCATATTCCCAAGAAATGGGTCTAAAAAATATCTCAATATCCGAGTTAATCGATTTTCCTGTTCATAAGTTAGGGCAAAATTGATAATTTATTTTTTATTTATTTTTATTTTTATTTTTTATTTTATTTTATTTTATTTTCCCGAGAAAGATCTCAATTACCTTGCTTCCACCTTCAGTCGTTGATTCTGTAGGAAATAAAGATAGGAGGGATGAATCTAATTCAGTTGTTGTACTATGGTCTTGGAAGTTATGCTCAATAATGACATCTATCTCATGACTTGACTGCCCCTCTAAGTGCTGGGAAAAATCAGGGTTTGAAATAGAGCAATTAATTAAATTATCCCCAGTGTTTTCTTTAAGGCCCATAGCTTGGGCTATTGTCAAAACTGGTTGAATAATTTATGAATTAAGTTCTTCCTCAACACAATGAATCTTTTTTGATTTCAATAGGGGTTTAGCAGGGGGTATAGATTGATGTGCTTAATTTTAGCCTCATGAGTGATCGTCATGTTCCTTGACCTACACCTAATGAAGCTATTTGTTGTAGCCAACCAAGGTATCCTCAAGATCAAAGGGTGCCTCCCTAAATTAGTCCTAGGTTGAATAATATAAAAATCTGTAGGATATTGCCAGGAATCTAATGAAATGTCAATGTCTTCTAAAAAACCTTTGGCTTGACCTCACATATATCTGCTAATTCTAACATCGTAGGGGTAGGAGGCAAATCAAAGGATCCTATATGGGAAAGTGTTTCCATTGTCATTATATTAATGGCTACACCTAAATAAATTAAATTATTTATTATGAATATCCATTGATGAAGGTGGTATTGACGTCTCGAAAGTCGTTGCGGCAACATGGGGGATAACCACCTGGTCTGGACCTTAAGGCAACTCCTTTTCCATTTAAAGTGGTGGCTTCGACTGGGGATAATGGGACCAGTTTCCCAGTGTGGGTTTTAATATGAGAGTGGGTGGTTCATGAGAATTTGAAAATAGAATAATGATAATATAAATGACCTATTCTATCATGCAAATCTTATAACTAATTTATTCTAATATAAACCCGGGTATTTCTGTGTGGTATGCGATCTACATAGATATCTGCTTAACATGTGATAATAAAGATTAATCACGCATAAATAGAGATGATAACATATAAGATAATTTCTTTGACTAAATAGTTAGTCAAAGAAATTTATAAAATATATCGCATATATGATGAATTATATATATGAAAATTAACAATTTCAACTAGGGATCATACAATAGTGCAATTAACGCTTAACAGAAAGAATACATCTCACACACAATTCATGAAAGTAAAGTGTTGTCACTGATTAAAAGAAAACATAAATAATCATACAATATAATAGTACCATATGTGCGAAGTTCTGCTCATTTAACGAATGACATGGATCAACTCCTTTCTTCAAATCAAATTATCTCCCAGGAACACAATAGTGCATCAAAGTATCTTTCCTTGAGCCCTCATTCTCGGATCCTACTCAAAATTTCATTGCAAAATGATGCTCATTTTTCCCTCCTTGTCTAGTGTCCTCCCTCGTATGCTCTCCCATCTCGCCCTCGTCGCCTCCCCCTCCCACACATCCCCTCTCTTTAAGTCATGGTATTTCTCTATGCTTAGCATAGGTGAGGTGGTGAAGATTTGGAGTAGCACTCCTTGTTTCATCTCGCCTATTTTCCTGATACCCTTGAGGCCTAGCCCACTTGTCCCCCTAGCTACACATTACTAGGACTCCTTGTCACTTAGTAATTCTCCACCTAAACTTTACACCATTCATTTCCATTCCGACTTTGCATGTCAAAGACTAAGTTTGAGCCTGTAATTCCAAGGTAGTCAAAATGTCGTGATAGAGAGTCGTGTCATGCAAGGGTTTCACCTACTATCCTAATATGAATTCATAAAATTAGTAAAGAGTGGAGGCCCCAGTAAAGAGATATATAGAGTCTATGCCCTTGAGGAAGAAATAGATGAGGTAGAGCATGGCATAACTATGGAGTGATAATGTCTATTAGATATTGAGATTGCAGGTGACTTTGTAGAATGGATACCAGATGTCAGGCATACCAAGGGAAGACTCAATCAATATATGCACACTATTGATATATATTGGCAAATGAAAATGTTGCTTGGAAGAGTCCTTTTCAACAAAAAAGAAGCTTGTCAAGAGATCTTGATGATGCTAAATGCGCTGCAAATAAAAGGCCAAGGATTGGATCAATGTCTACAAAAGATTGAAGACTAGTTGAGCCTCTCTTTGGACGTAGGCAATAAAGAGCCCATCACTATTAAAAAATCAGTGTCTCTTGGTTTTTTATATACCCTACTGCGTGTATATTCTCCACAATTAGATTTTAATTCACAGATCTTGTTTTTACTTATATAAAAACAAGATCCGTGCTTCTGATATGTGCATGCTCGTTTCATTAACAACCTTCCTACGATGACCTTCAAATTAACAGTGAATCGTATCAGCGTTTCCCTTTGGCATCCAGTACGATATATTTACTCCACGGTCTTGCTTCTTGCGCTTCACAGATCACGGTTTGCTGGTGCCTGAGAGTCGCCGTTTAGTCTTGCCCTTTCTGGGGACGACCTTTTCGAGCTGCAAGATCTGATCCAACGCGCAGGGCCACCGCCTGATGCTTTGCAGGTCCAACTGTATTCTCGAAGGTAATGTCACGTGCGATTCCATTTCCCTTCATAGCTGGGTTTTAGATGTAATCTTTTGCCGCTAGATCTAGATCTAGGCGGCTGGGTTCTATATCTAATCTTCTGTGGCTAGATCTAGATATAATCTTATCTTTTGCCTTATTTCTCTGCGGTTGGGTTCTACGGGCAAGTAAAATATGGCTCCTAGCTTCGAGAAAATAGCTGGTGGCTCATCCGCTTCTGGAAGGCAAGCTCCTGCCCATATCGTTAGTGAAGCCCTAGCTCCCACTATCCAGGTGGTCCAAGCCTCACTTGATGAGGCTTTGAAGTTTTTCGGAAGTGCCCTAATCTGCCGGTTCAATGGCTTTTGGCCGCGGCTGACAGTTCTCCACAATTGGATCTCAGAGGTATGGAAGCCTGTCATTTCTGATGAAATTAATATCTACCCTTGTGCCAAGGGTTTCTTTATAGTAGATTTTGAAAATCTTGAAAGCAGACAATGTATTCTAGATTCCGACCCTTGGTTTTGGGAAAAATCAGGCCTATTCATGAAGCCCTGGAACCCATCATTCGATCCCTCTACAGCAGTCATAACCTCAGCACCAATTTGTGTGACATTGCCAAGCCTACCCTTGCATCTCTGGAATCTCTCGTCGCTAAAAGCCATCGGAAATGCAATTGGGAAATTTTATTGTAGGTGCCCAGAAACAGAGGAATATGCTAGAACCACCTATGCACGCATCTGTGTGGAAATGGACTCCAGCGCCAAATTCTGAGCTGAAATAAACCTAACAAGTAAAGACTATGTGTGGAACCAGAAACTTGATTATGAAAGTGTCCTCTTCAGATGTCGACTCTGCTTTGAGACAGACCATCTAGCCAAAAATTGCCTAAAAGCCTCCGAGAAAATTTTTTCTAGAAAAAACCGCCACAGATCTACATGTTGGGAAGGAGCACAAAAAGAACACTACACTGTCATCAAAGAAGAATACTCTAGAGAAAACTCTTTATCACAAGAAATCGGGCAAGAAAGAAACAACTCTCAAGACAAGCAAGGAGAAAACTCTGCCCAACAAATCAATAGTTGTGAGGATTCCAATACCGCACAAAATAAATCTTCATTTAACAGCGACGAAGATCTCCTAGACCAAACTTTTTCTCGACTATCTTCAAAAGAACGAACACAATAGATCGCGAAGCTAAGACACCAATGTCCTAAGAATCAAAAGAGATGAAGGAGATGCAAGATAAAGAAAGTTGGAAGACCGTAGAGAAAAAAAAGAAAGCTATAGATAATTAAAACTAAGAAAATTATAGGTCCGATACGATAGACGTTAACCACCACCATCATCATCATCATCATTAAAATCTCCATTGTAAATGAATCCACACATTTATTATTAATTACAAATTACGATATTAAACACCATTGTAAATAAGTGTACATCTTTCTTGTTAATTACACATCGCAATATTTCTTCATAATAAACCGATTGACCATTTCACAAAGTGAAGTTAAATTTATTCAATAATTTGTTTATCGTTTTAAGTGAATTATAAATGAAAAGAGTATTTGAGAAATTTCTAAGATTAGAAGTATCAAGGTAACATTATTATGTAATTCTCTACCAAACCGTTAATAGAGCCTCGTCACATAATCCTCCCAATTTTGTGAAATGCCATCACATTGACAATGGACAGTCGGCTAGTGAATGCTTCTTTTGGTATAAATGGCAGCGAAGGTACCATTGGGTTAGTAGAAGAAAGTGAAACGCGCAGGTGTTCTCAATATATTTCGTACACTATTGGTGGATTCAGAGAGGTAGGTTAAAAGGAGAAGGCACAGCTTCTTGTCTATCTTATTTCATACCTTCAGGCACACGAAGGAAAAAAGCTCGCGCTGTGATTCAAGAAAATGGAGTCTCATGATAATGTATACGATTATGATGCAAATGACACCTCTGACGAAGCAGAATCAGAATCAGAAGAAAATTACGATATGCAGGTGAACATAGCAGCGGGCGATGCGAATGATAGATGCATGAAGTACACCGTTTTAAGTTTGAACGACATTTCTGAGCGTCAGGGAAAGGCTATATCAACCGTTTGTAATGTACTTTCTGTCTCGGAAGTTGAGGCAAGCATTATTTTGCGTCACTTCCACTGGAATATTAATAATGTGTACGATCAATGGTTTGTAAATGAGGAGAAGGTGAGGAATGCTGTGGGGTTATTGTTACATGAGCCCAACGTAAAAGAAGAAGAAAACTCAATCAGGTGTCCAATATGTTTTGATGATTACAAGATGGGAGACATGAAGAAACTCAAGTATTGCGGCCATCGCTTTTGCGAAGAGTGTTGGAGACTTTATATTCATACCTCAATAAGTAACGAAGGTGCAGGATGCCTCAACTTACGATGTCCAAATGTAAATCCCGGATGTGGTGCTGTTGTGGATGCAGATATGGTTTTTTCTTTGGGGTTATCTGAGGAAGACAATAGCAAGTATAGAACATATGTTGTGAGGTCATATGTTGAACAAAACACAAGGGTTAAATGGTGTCCGTCACCCGGTTGCGAGTATGCTGTGCAGATTGATGTTGTTAACGTTGATGCAAGTCGGGAGGTTGTCTGCAATTGCTCGCATAAATTTTGCTGGAACTGTTTAGAGGAATGTCATCGTCCAATCGATTGTGACACAGTGAAAAAGTGGGTTTCCATGATTAATGAAGGCGAATCACAGAACTTGTATTGGATAATTGGTAACTCTAAGCCGTGTCCCAAGTGTAAACGACCGATCGAGAAGGATTCTGGCTGCATGCATATGACATGTTTACGGTCCTGTGGGTTTGAATTCTGTTGGATATGCCTCCGTGATTGGAACGTGCATGGCTATGACACTTCGGTTGCTTGTAACCGATATCGTCGACCGGAAGCAGGAGAAGACAATTCGTCCCATGAATCCGTCTCCGAAGATGCGATGAAACTGACTGCTAAAATGTCGTCAGATAGATTTGTATTTTACCTTGAGAGATGGAAGGCAAATGAAAAGTCTCAGGAAAAGGCATTCTCTGATCTGCAGCGTGTGAGAGTGGTGGAGCTTAAAGAATTGGTTGACAGTCGTGTGCTGCGCACGAGTCAATCTGCCATGGCAAGATTCAAATACGTGGTAGATGCATGGCTACAAATAGTTGAATGCAGGCGTATGCTGAAATGGACATATGCGTACGGCTACTATCTTCCGTTGCTTCATAATGACGCCCATCCGGTTAAACAAAAGCAACATTTCTTCGAATTCCTGCAAGGGGAGACTGAGAATAGTTTAGAACGGCTTCATCAGTGTGCTGAACATGAACTTCAAAATCAAATGTTGCTTGTCCGTAAAGCTGAAGCTGACATTGAGACCAGCGATATCCATTCAACTTTGAGGGATTTTGATTGCTTTTATAAAACACTTGAAGGGTTAACAAAGGCCGCAGCTGGCCATTTTGAAAAGCTGATTCGGGCCTTTGAAAACGGACTCTCGGAAGTACACAGTCAGTAGCTTTTAAGTGAGTGATCTAAGAGCAACTGGACTAAGTCTGGTTCCTTTGCTTCTCCTTTCTATTGTGGTTTTTTAGCGTCTATATATTAGGTATTTAATGTCCTCAGAACAGCTCGCAACTTAGCACGATAAAACGAGAGCGGGCAAATATTATGCCGAATTTGCCCGCTCCCCTGTTATCGCTTGCTGCTCTAAGAGCATTATTTTCTCACTTACTCTTGTTTTGAGACAACCTGTGAGTGGCCGTAGAGTTCTGAAATTTTATTCTCTTTTGGCTCTTTTCGTTTACCAATATTGAGATCTTTCTTCTTGTACCAAATCTTTTGGACATCAATACTGAGTGTACCAATCGATTCCATCCAAAGTGTGGCTCTTTTCGTTTACCAATATTGTGATCTTTCTTCTTGTACCAAATCTTTTGGACATCAATACTGAGTGTACCAATCGATTCCATCCAAAGTGAGCCATCTCTAATGTTAATGGATCATAATGCAACAAATATTTATCCATGCTTAATTTATATATTTTTTTATATATTTAAAAATTGGGATATTTTCACCATCAAACTATTTGTTTTGAATATTTTTTTCTAATACCACCCATATTTAAACTACATCAAGATTGATGAAATGATGTGATCTATTAAGTTTCATTGAAATAATAACTTGTTCTGGCTAAATATATCCATGAACCTTGTTTATAGAAATAATAACTTTCTCATGCTAAATACATCCATGAATTTTTAATATAGAGTTGCTATATAAAAATAAATCCACAGTGATCTCCTTATCTTTCTACCAACATGATATCACCTATATACAAAAACATATTTTTATATTATTGATGTAAGTGCCATCAACTTATCATAGTTATGTAAATTACAATATATGGCTGCACACTTATTACTTACTTTAAGTTTTTCCATTCTCGTTTTTTTCTTGGCCCAAAATGTTGTGTACATCAGGTTAATATATAATAAACTTTAAACAATATATCATTCACACAAAGGAATTAACAACAATGTAGATAAATAACATCATATATTATTTCTTATAGAAGAAATGCTCTCTCCTCAAGGAATGTTTCATAGAATTACAATAATCTTCATCATATTGATCTTAGGAACATTCTAGAAAAGGAACATTATAGAAGGTGCTTAACACGAGTCAATGGCATGGTGAGATTCAAATGTGTGGTAAATGCATGGGTATAGATAGTTGAAGGTGGGTGTATGCTGAAGTGGACATATGTATATGACCATTGTCTTTCTTTGCTCAATGTGTGTATTTCTTTCTTTATGTGAAATAAAAGGCACTTCATTTATTCATTCATAGTCATTTTAAGAAAAAATTATGTATCTGGCTACTTAAATTTTATATGGCTTGTGTGCATGTGTGTGTGAGGAATGTCTAAATACAAGCAATATGTTTTCTTATTATCACATTTAGGTAGTAAGAGCCAGGTTGCCACAAATGATTCTACCATTGGGCATTTTCATTGCTTTAGCTTCATTGACATGTGTTATTGACAGTGGACTAAAGTAGATTTGTTTATGAAATTCCCTTACATTTATTCTAGTAACATATATTCTCTCTAATGATTGTGCAACTGCCAATATTCTCATATATATGTACACATGGGAAAGAAAAGAGGCTCATACTGAATTAGTTATCGTGGTTAAATTTAGCATTCTCACTTAGATAACAAGAGAGAATTTGTGACAACATGCAATTCTTGTAGCTTCATATTGCAAAGTAATCCACCAGCGTTGCACAGTCACAATGTATTAATATAACCAATTAGTGAATGTCTAAATACAATCAATATGTTATCTTACTATCACATTTAGTTAGTTGTCACATATTATTTCATCACATAGTATGGCCACAATCTGCTGATATGTAAATAATGTCACCTTTTAACATGTTGCTACATCATGAACTGTCACTAAGCATTGTGTAACTGTCATTAAGAATTATGAAAATTCTACTAAGGATTGTGTGCAATTCTTGTAGGTTCAAATTGCATTGTTATAACGTATTGCCATATCCTTTGTATGATTGTCTAAATTCTACCATATGATGGTCCACTATAATATTAGTTGTTTTATTATGAAGTATTGCTACATCTTGATGGAATGAAACCCAATATTTTGTCATTGTGTAGTCATGACTTGGGCATAAAGACGAGTGTGATGGTGTATATTAATCCTAAGTAGACAAGATCTTATCCTTGGTTGGGTATGATTTCATGTGTGGTTTAATATGTTGTTGTAAAAGTGTTATCATTAATTATGCATGATGGTGTGTGGTGTCAATGTCTTAACACATGACATTATATAATATGACTTAGAATGTGCAACCTTGTTTCATTACTGGGAAGGATGCATTGACACAATAGAATGTGATATACATATTGTTGCTTATGAAACCTTATTGTGCCAACTATTCATATTATTATTCATTATATGAGCTTTTGTAATGCGCATTAACAACCCTATGATATACTTCATTGGTTAAAAGTCGGATGTTGTATCATTTACTACATTGTTGTTGTTAGCATCTCGTCAATTCTATTTACTTATGCTCTCAGTTACAGTTAAGTCTTTATGCTTTCCTATCTGTGAGATGCTTTGTATTTACACTATGATAATGAGTGAATTCGAAATATACATGATCTGTTTGCAACTATTTCTTTAAGCATATGAATTTTGGATTTTGTTACCATTAGAAAAAGAAGTAGTCTATCAATTTGCACACACGAAGTGAACTCGAGCCCAAGAAAGACCTTTGGGTATGTGACACATACACTACATAAAACCATGAAATATATCATCTATTATATTCAACAATCATTCCAGAGCCCACCTATAAATACCATAAAATATCATGAAGTTCAAATCTGGTTGTAATATTGTTGTGTATATATTCATAAGAATGAGACCCTTTGAATGGGAAAAAATAATTAATTAATGACGCTTTCATTGCTTCAGAAATCATATCATTAATGTATTAGATTTAAATTTTTCGGTTTATTCTTTTCTGATGAGGCTAGTTGGTTTATTTTTTTCCATGACCACAGTATGAATGCTAGAAACCAATCTTTAAAAACTAACTAACTCCAACACTACCATAATCGAGCAATTAAAGCCAGGTTGCCACGAAAAACGATTCTACCATTATCAAATATAGCCATCACCACAAATTGGGAGTAGTCTCTGTGAAATCATATAAAATAAATTAGTTGCATGCATAGTGACTAGAACCTCTATGTTTAACATATGTAGGTAGAGGGGGGGAATTAGTATACAATAAAACCTCCTCATATCAAACATGGTCATTTGATATTCAACATCATGATTTGTGATGCAAGAAGGCACCCATGATGCATTGCACTGACTTATTAGCTCAGTCTTCATAGAATTAGAATGTTACAAGATTAAAATTTTTGGGGTTATGTTACATCATCCATACTTTAATTTTCTTATTTTATGTGCAAAAACATTTTCCATTGGAGCTTATAAGTGATTAAGGATAGTTAGGGAAGAGAAGAAAGTGAACCACAGAGGGAAAGAGATGGAAAGTTACAAAATAGCATAGAGAATAGATTAATAGGAAATTATTCTCATCCCCTATATATTGTTGCATTTTTAGTGTCTAAGAACCAAGATAAAACTTATTAGTTTTCCCTAAAGATAGATAATAGGTTAGACTCATTATACACAGCTTGAAGAGCACTAGAAGAAATAATATTCTTGAAGGAATATCATTCTTCTGTTCAATGGATAGTTTAATGGATTGCCATAGTTAGGCTAGCTAAATGAGTATCTCAAGTTTACTATGGTGATTTTCTTTCTTTACCTTTAGAGTCGCTGCATTGGGTGAATGACCTAGATGTCTTGGACTAGTTTCCATTACCCTAGTGGAATCATAGCCCCTCCCATGTTCTCAATGTTACATACCTCAATAGACTTAAATGTACAATCCAAAATAAACCCTTAATTTTGAGAAGAAATCAATCATACAAAATAATCAACACAATAATATAGAGAAAACCTTTGAAGTAGGGTAACAACATATAATATTTCCTATGGAAGGAAATTACTTCTTAATCAATGCTTAATACAATTATAATAATTTTCTCCATACCTATATTAAATTACTTTTATTTACTTATAATATTATCTACTTGCTATGAACATTCTATAACATGGAGCTTTTAATAAGCTTTCTTACCTTATTTGCATTCATGCTACTACATGGGCCTTATTCACTATAACTAAATTTCATACATGATAATACATGAATACATCTCTATTATTAGCCTAGATCTATATTAACACTAGATTTATCAAGCGCTCGAGAGGGATCAAATTCCTTGAGTTGCAAACTTCTTTTTTAGTGCAAAACTTGAGGAAAGATTTGCACCTTGAGATATTTGATCCCTCTGAGTGCTTAATATATCCAAGGGTAAGATAGACTTAGGTTGGTTTCAGTCATGCATGGTCACAATTTTTTTTTTGAACATCTAATTATATGTCTAAGATTAATATGGTCATTTTCTTTTAAATTTACTCAATTACCTTAGTTTTTTGAGATGATAGAGACTGTTAATAGCTTGAATAATGAAAAAGGTTTAAATAAAAAATTTGAAGGGAAAGAGACAACATAACAGTGTTGAATAATAGAAAATATGAATAATAAGAATGTAGTAAATTACAACTAGTATTCATTGTGCTCAATCTCAAACTATTTTCTTTTATTGTTCTTATTGTCACGCTTGTTAGTTTTGTCATATTTTCATATCAATTATATGAAAAAATAGTTGAAATCATAGATCATTCAAATCTTTAATTTGATTTATTGTAATAAATGTCATACCTTATCTCTCTTGCTCTCCAATATTAATAGTATCTTTCTCCAACGTCAATAATTGTGACTTATGGAGTGTTAAACCCGAATTAAGTTTCAATGGTGGTTGTTTTCTATTACCTTGTTTGAACTCAAAGTGGATAACAATGTTGAATGATGGAAAATGGGAATAAAATAATGTAGTCAATTATAAATAGTTTATAGTTTCAAGAATCAACATTTTACGTAAGTGACCATTTTATTTAAGATGAAAATTAAAGTATTTTATTTATGGTTGAATTACTATAATGCAGAAATCATAATCGAACCTTCCAGTATGATTTGGATATGCTGCATTGAACTTGACAACACGATTTGATGCAAAAATGAGTAGGAGTTTCAATCTTGCCAAGTACAATTAGTGTGACCCTTAGAAATTATGGTTAATTCACTCACTAGGGTGCAATAAAAAAAGTTCTCATGTCCCCCTTCCAATTCAAGAGAAAGGGATATATACGATATGGAAACTAACTCTAGTGTATTTAGTTCACTCAAAGGAATGGAATGAACTTTCTATTCTATCTAAAGCAATCCATCTAAATATCTTTCTTTAGAGAGTGATTTAAACACTCTTTCGCTTTCCTTGGCAAGCCTACCCTTGGAGGTGCTCCTTTTTCCTTCCATTCGCTTAACCCTCCCAATCCTCTACAAACTAGCCATTCTCTCATCTATGACACACTTGAACTAAATGATACCAATTTGGTTTGGGCATGGGCAACAGTAGACTCTAGAATCAATTGGTTTTGATCTCTCGAGGACCATCTTTTTTGCTTGAAAGCCCATATTTATATTTGCATCTATGTATCTCTTCATTCTTCTCTCTCTCTCCCCCCATATTTATGTCTATCTCCATCTCTCTCTCCTCTCCCCCCCATCCCTTACTCCCCCATCTATCTCTCGCTCTTCCCCTCCTCTCTCTCTCTCTCTCTCTCTCTCTCTCCCCCTCCCTCTCTTTATCTCTCGCTTCACCTCTCTTTCTCCCCCGCCATCTCTATTTATATCTCCCTCCATCTCTCATTATTTACCTCTTTATCTCATTTCCCCAAACACATATGCTTTCTCTTTCCATACGTTTCTATCTCTCTCTTGCTCACTCACTCTAGCCCTCTCTTCTTCCCTCTCTCACCCCTCCTTCTATATATTAATCTCCCTCCATATCTCCCTATTTTTCTATTTACCTCACCTCAAAACATAGACACACTCTCTCCATATCTATTTATCTCTCTCTTTTTCCCTCTTCCTTTCCCTCTCTCTCTCTTCCCCTTCTCTCTCCCCCCCTTGTCACTCACTCTCTCTCTCCATATTTCTCTCTCTTTTTATTCTTCCCACCCTCTCTCTCCCCCTCCAAATCCATGACTGTATTACTCCCTTTCTCAAGTCCTCTTTATTCGTTCCTTTATTTTCCTTTCTATCCCACTTCCATCTCTCTCTCTCTCTCTCTCTCTCTCTCTCAATGTTGTCACTATCTCCTTCCCTCCCTTCCTCTCTCATTTTCTCTCTCCCCTCTCCCCTTTCCATCTATGTCTCCCTCTCTCTTCTCTCCTTTTTCTCTTCCCTTGTCACTTTCTCTCTCTCTCTCCACTCTATCTCTCTATGTATTTTTCATGGGATACCAAGGTCATGGGACACATTTTCCAAGTTGAATGAAGGGAAAAAAATTACATTGCGATACACTTATGGTTAATTATTTATTGGCATTGAAAGAGTAAAAAAGAAATGAATGGAAAATTATTTATTACATGCTAGAAAGGTACATGTGGCAAGGATTCAAAATAAATAAAGTAAAATGAAGTAATTTCATGCAAGGGGAAATGCAGAATATGCAAGGGAAATGAAGAAAAAGGAAAAGAAAAGAAAAGAAAAGAAATTGGAGAGAAGGCATTCTTGCATTCATTCTTTGGGGAGAAGAGAACTTGAGAACTCAAGCAAGAGACAAGCAAGGAAAAAGAAATGAAATCAAGGAATGCAAGAGGAATTCATGTGGTAGCCAAGAGGAAGTTTAGACATCAACAGGCAAGGGTAGAAAAAAGCAGCCAGCGAGAGGATTTTTGCAGGTAACAATGTGCATGTGTGATTTATCATGTTGGGATTTGAATGCAAGGTTAATGCATTAGTTTATTGGTCATTTTTTCCGTCATTGGCATGGTATTTTTCTGGACTGACAATGATGTACAAAATTGCCTTATGTCATTTCCTGGATAGCCATGATGTAGTGATTTCCCTAATTGGTTGAGCTTTCGATTACCGGTAGAATTTGGATCTTTGCTGAGGTGGTCTCAGGAAAATACCAATGGTTGAGGGTGGATATGGATTTTTATGAGAAGCTCTTAAGAGGTGGGTGGAGATAGGAAAATTCCTCTGGGTATAGTGAAAATTTTTTGAGGCATCCAAGCTTGTATTGATTTTGGTGATTTATGGACCCAATATTGGGTGAAGTGATTGTGGTATGAGGGTGGAGGTGGTTTTCTATGGATTCCATGTATGGTTATGTTTTGGTTTATCCCATGTGATCCAACACCCATGTTTGGAATATGGCACGGGGGTGATTGGTTGAAAGAAAGATTTGGTTCAGGCCAATCTATGGTTGGGTGGTACGTGGAAATCCTTGACTTGGTTGTTACTTTTTTTTTCCCATTGGAAAAAGTGTAATTTTCATTAAGTGAGAAAATTACATATTGTATATGAAAAAAAAATATTCTTTAAGAGGCAATGCCTGTCAGATAAATAAGGTTCCAGAATAGATCTAATGTTGATGTCTTGTGTCCACGTAGGGAGGCATCTTTTTCTGAAGTATTTAGCATATTGTTTTTTCAAAAAAATAAATGTAGTCATGTAATGTGTCCATATAGGTCTTACTGTAATTGAAACATATGAATATTTACAGATGGAAATTTAAAAGCAAAATTATAAACATAAGCCAAGGTCCCTGTGATCTTAATAAACATCTAAGTGTTGGATGGCCTATGCACAACTTCTTTGGATAATCTGTCAGCATCTACATTTCGTTCCCTGTAAATGTGATGGCATGCAAATGTGTCAAAAGATGTAATAAGTTGATGAGCCTCATCCAGAATATGTCTCAAAGTATATGTATAACATCTAGTTCTTTTGTTTAACCATTCATAGACAAATTTTGAGTCCCCAAAGAGTTGGAGATCTCAACATTAGTTTTCCAGGGCAAATTGTATCAGGAATTTTGCAGAGGATAGTTCTGCAAAGTTGTTCGTACCACAACCTAATCCTATTTGTATATGGTAGAAATGGGAAGCTGTGAGGTGTAGAATGGCCCCTCCATCGCATCCTTCCTCCTGTGCAAAACCGTCAAAGAAAGCCCAGGGCTTTGAATGATTTATGGATTCGGGTACAATGGTTTGGGGTCGAGCCGTCTCCTCGTCATCAAGGATGATGGAGTAATCGGATAGGATACGGGATGCAATGGAAGGCCAATGTGGAGAGGTATTCAGGAAAATGAGTTTGTTGCGGGCGATCCATAGTCCCCAACATATGAGTAAAGGGAGATTCCAGAGCTTTTTTGGGGCAGCGCATGACCACCAAGATGTCCAGGCCTCCTTTACAGTCGAACCTTGCCACCTGGTCGGGGATGGAATCATGGCTAATATCAATTGACAAAGGTCTTAGGTGGCCTGGCATTCAATAAATAGGTGTGAGGCAGATTCATTGTTACATTTGCAGAGGTGGCACCAAAAAGGGTCGTGTTGGGCTCGCTTGAGAAGGTTGTCCCCAGTGGGGATTTTGTTTTTCAGTATGGTCCACATGAGGAGTCTATTCTTGGGCGTGACCTTAAGATTCCACAAATGCTTCCACCATGACTCTATGGCGTTTGGGTGGCGTTCTTCGGCTAACACAGGGTATCCATCCTTTGGAGTATATTTACCAGCTTTCAAGAGCACCCATATAACCTCATATTCTCCTTCGCCAATCCAAATGTGAGCCTCAGTGAGGGCTTGGATGAAGCAATTCCACTGCTGTGTCCATTTTTGTGGGATGTTAATTCTCTGGGCCGATTTCCAGGCTTGCTCAAATAGAGTGGTGTGTTCAGGGTCCACTATGTGTCCGATATAGCTAATATTGATATCCCTAAGAAAGGATCTGAGTTCATTTGGCAACTTGTGTGCATTTCGACATCTAATCCATGGATCCATCCCAATCCTCACAGACATTCTAGACTGTATTTTCCGTGTGATGCCAGCTCTGATAATGTGTAGAGATTTTATTACAGCCTTCCATATAATTGATACCCCTGAGTGGAGCCTTTGTGTTTGGCTTAGCCAGTCAATCAAGTTTAAGGGGCAATGTACTTTGACATGACCACCCTTGTCCATAGACTGTTCGATGTAACAAGCTTCCACCCAAATTTTGCTACCAGAGTAGTTGAGAAATCCTCTAATTTCTTGATGCCCCAACCTTCCCATTTCTTGGGAAAATTTATGGCCTCCCACTTGACCCATGTAAATTTTCTACCTGTCTATTGTCCCTTCCAAAGGAATCTGTAGCATAAGGCCTGGATTCTAGAGAGTATACCTCTAGGAATCCATGCCAAAGACATCTAATAGACCAGGGTGGCCTCCAGGAAAACTTTAATGAGTATGAGTCTGCCCGCCCCGGAAAGGTATTTGTAGTGCCAAATATTTAGTCTTTTCTCCATCATGGAAATAAGCCATGTCCAATCTGCTATTTTATAACCCAATGGATTCAGCTTGTAGCCCAAGTATATGAGCCCTTCTTCCAATCTAAGGAGAGTGTACTGGAATATTTGCAGCACATAATGAATTTCATATGGGGAAAATCTAGCCTCTGTGAGGGTCGACTTGTTGTTTACAGCCATACCAGTGGCTGTTTGGAATAATGCAAATGTGTTCTTCATGAATTTCAAATCCCCTATGCTTCCATTAAGAAATAACAAGACATCATCCACAAATAGAAGATGAGTCAATATGAAACCTTCCGTGATCTTTATCCCCTGCAGTCTTTCCCTTCTAAACTCTTCTTTGACAAGCCTACTGAGTCCATCCATTATCAAGAGAAAAAGTAGTGGAGATAGGGGGCAGCCCTATCGAAGGTCTCTTTCAGAATGAAAGAAAGGTGAAGTCGCCCATAGATTAAAATACTAAAAAGTATGTCAGAGGTGCAACTCATGATCCATTTAAT
Source organism: Pinus tabuliformis (assembly GCA_031772625.1). Lineage (NCBI taxonomy): Eukaryota > Viridiplantae > Streptophyta > Pinopsida > Pinales > Pinaceae > Pinus > Pinus tabuliformis. Next base: position 720,285,966 of record CM062812.1, on the reverse strand, counting down.
GAAATCAAAAGGAAACCCTAGGTGGGTTAGAAGCATTCTAATATACAACCAGTTTGCTATGTCAAAGGCTTTAGAGAGGTCAACTTTTAGTATCATACCTTTGATTTTCTTGGAGTGCAGAGAGTGCAAGACCTCCTGGGCAGTTCCCACTACCTCATGTATCTGTCGATCTTGTAGAAAGCCGAATTTCTCCCGTGATATATGGGTGGATAGAATGGGCTGCATTCGGTTGGCTATGATCTTAGCCATGATCTTATAGATACAGTTTCATAAGGATATAGGTCTATAATCGTCCAAGGTGGATGGATTGTCAGATTTTGGAATGAGGGCGATAAAAGTAGAGGTGAAGGATTCATGTATCTTTCCATTTATTCTGGAGTGTTCAATTACCTTGAGGAGGTCTGCCCCTAGGGTTTCAAAGAAGGCTAGATAGAACTCGATCGACCATCTGTCCAGCCCTGGGCTCTTGTCCTTCTTAAACCATTTGAGGGTGGCTTCCAATTCGCTTATTGTGACTTCCTTAGTCAGTTCTCTTCCCTCCTCTTGATCCACAAATCGAGGGAATAATTGGGCTACTCGAATGATTTCAGCTAGATTTACATTTTGGGGGGCCTTGTAGATTTGTTTGAAATGAGAGGATGCTAAATATGCCAGCTAGGGGAAGGTGTTTACAGGGAGGCCTTGCTCATTCGAGAGCTACCAGATGGTATTAATAGCTTTCCAGCCATTTGCATACTTATGATAGAATTTTGTATTGTCATCTCCCTCCTGTAGCCAAATTGCCCTACTTCACAGATCCCAATCCTCCAGCTATTTTGGAAAACCCTAATTTGATCTCTAAAAGCCTTAAAAGGCAAGAAAGTTTAGAAAATTCTGCTGATTTAAATCTTGATATACTTCAGCAAAACCTTACCCAATCTCCTCTTGGAATGGCAGCAGTCCTTCCCACTGTTGTTGCAACTTCTTCCAGTTCACCATCATCACTTCAAAGCACCTCTTCCACTCCTCCTTCCACTCTGTTTATCTCATCTATTATCCCTGTGCTACCAGTTGTTCCGTTTATACCTGTAAATATGGCAAACCGATATGCTCCTTTGCAGTTGCTTGCAAATCCAGGGGCTATGCCTCAGGATTATCAGAGTAATATCACATAATTTGATGGTACTGGCTCCTACACAACCCAACAACACACTAAGAAAATGATGGACTACTTTGAGAACTATGAAATTAATGACAATGATGTCAGGATGAAAATTTTTGTTCAAATTTTAACCGGTGATGTAAGGACCTGTTTTAGAGCACTTGCTGCGAACACAATTGCTGATTTAGATGCCCTTTACCAAACACTTTTGAACATATGGGAAAATAAGAAGGACCCATTGCATATCTTGTTCTAATATGAGATTTTAAAAAGAGGCCCACAAGAAACTGTCCAAGACTATTGTGCTAGATTCAACAATGTGTACAATGCTATTCCTCAAAACCTTAGACCTCCACCAGACTTGGCCTTGATCAAATTCCCTGATGGATTTGACTTTGACATGGCATATCAGCTAAGGGAAAGAGCTCCTGCCAGCTTAGAAGACATGCAGAGCATAGCTGTTAGTGTAGAGGCAAATCTGATCTCTAAAAGAGCTCGAGCTAGAGCTGAGAGAAGGACTCCCTTCAAAGAAGAGCCTTCTGCATTTGAGCAAAAACTTGATGCAATCATCAAAGGAATGGATAAATTAGGTGATAGAGTGGAGACCATTGAAAGGAAATATTCTTGGGAATGTCAACCAAACAGCACCACTAGAAATCCAAACTTTATAAAAAATCAAAATCCTAACACCGGGAAAGCTGGCCGTGATCAGAATACCAGACCTCCATTCCAAGAGAATTATACCGAAGCCTCAACCTCTAGTGAGCCAACAGAGGATACTCAAATCAACCTAATGGGTTTGAACAGTGAACAACAAATCTTTTTAACACAAGATGATCAAGAAGCTCATAATTTCAACCAATTCCAAACTAAAGCTGGAGAATCATTTGATTTCAGAGAAGGATATGACACAACTGTCTATGAGGTTCATAAACAGTACAAACTAAGGAGAAGAATGGTAGATGTGCTTGAACCTAGCAAGTTGAAAGATACCAAGTAGCCTAAGAAAGCAAAGGATAAAACTACCCTGACAGAACTCCCTGCTAAAATAGACCTCAATCCAAAAGAACCCACGGTTGAGAACATATCAGACTTACAACCATCAAATAATCAGCCATCCACCTCCTTTCCTCTAAAAGAAAATGTAAACAGCTCTCCTGAAAACAATTTTAAAACATATCTAGTTTCAAACAACAGTTCTGGTAGACAAGAGATCACTGAAAACACAGCAAAAAAGGAAAACCTTGTTGCCCGGAATACAAAAATTCAAGTGGAAAAACCCTTCAACCTAGAAACAGAAATAGGTAAACTGAAAATAGCCATTCCACTATCCGAATTGGCTAAACATGAAGTTTATAGAGAACAAATCAACGGGTCATTTCAGATACCAGAGAATAGAGATGCATTCAATGTTTGAGATGACCAACCAGAATTGATTTTTGGTCCTGAGGTAAATGGTAAGACAGTAGATGGAGGAGTCCCTCCATTCTATGTAAGCTTAAACATTCATGAGAAAGTGCTGCATAATGCAATGTTTGATTCGGGATCTTCCCACAATTTGATGCCTAAGTTTGTGATGGAAAGCTTGGACCTAGATATCACAAGGCCATACAAGGATTTGTTCTCATTCGATTCTAGCCAGGTCAGGTGTCTAGGCCTAATCAAAGATTTGTGTGTATCTCTAGTACAATACCCCACCAAGACTATTCTAATGGATGTAGTGGTAGCTGATATCCCACCAAAGTATGGAATGCTTTTATCCAAATCTTGGGGTGCAAAACTCCAAGGATCTTTGCAGCTAGACATGTCCTATGCCACCATTTCAGTCTTTGTCCAGCCAAAGGGATTGTACCAAGAAACATTGATGAAATATGTGGTCAACACTCAAGACAAACCCCAAAACTTCCCCATTTACTCCATGCATTCGGACATGGATTCGTTTATCTTATACGATGCTGAGATGTGCCCCAAAACTGATGGCAAGTTGCTAGAATTAGCACAAACAAGAGACATAAAAGAAGAATCTACCGCTTAAGCCCAAAAAATTATTGAAATAATTGATGCACCAAACAAACCAACCAAACCATATGACTAAAAAAATCCAAATCTGCCCACTAAGCAAGTTTCCAAGACTCCTAAGGCTAGTTGCAATCAAGAAAACTTATGGTACTTAGAGTTTGATGGGTCAGTGAATAGACTAGGAGTAGGGGCAGGGATTTGGATACACAACTTGCAAAATGACCATGCTCAAGGACATGCATATAGGATGAATTTCAGATGTACAAACAATATGGCCGAATATGCAGCCCTTTTGCCAGGACTCAAATTGATTAGAAGTCTAGGGGCAACTAAAGTTTGAATTCTAGGGGACTCAGATTTGATTATCCAACAGATAAAGGGAAGCTTTGTTACAAATTATCTTAGGCTAAAAGCTTACAGAGGGGCAGCAATGGAAATACTCAATAGATTTCTAGAATCTCAGCTCACCAAAATTCCAAGAAACCATAATTTACACACGCATAGTTTGGCAACTTTTGCCAGCACTTGCAAGTTGCCATTTGAGCCCAACCATCACTTTACTGCTGAGATTAAGCATAAGTCTGCTGTCCCAGATAATGTTATGAATTGGAAAGTGTTTGAAAATGATACACAAATCAATAATTTTTTGACTTTGAAAGAGGAATTCTCAAGCACAAACACAGACACAAGCACCATTTGTGATCAACAACAAATAGACAAAATTGAGAGAAATATATCAGCTGAAACAACAAATCAGATTTTGCATCCGATAATTTTTTCCAACAAAAATTTACAAGAGTTGGAGTAAATGGACCTTGATGAAATTGCCGAGGGAGAATCTGAAGTAATTGAGCTAAATAATAATTTTCGGCCCACAGGCCTAACTCCTTTGGAGGATATTTTTGATTCAAATGATATACCAAGAAAGCCCAAAATGCAACCTCTAAATGCAAAAATTGAGGATTGTAATATAGGAACTGCAGATGACCCTAAAATGATAAAATTGTCCAAAGCCTTGCCTCCCAACCAAAAACTGAAATATATTGAGCTGTTTAAAGAGTTTCAAGATGTCTTTGCATGGAGCTATGAGGACCTCAAGTCCTATGATACTTCTGTCATCCAACACACAATACCTTTGAAAGAAAATCAAAAACCTTTTAAACAAAAGCTGAGAAGAGTTAATCCTGTTCTTCTTCCTCTCATTGAGAAAGAGGTCAAAAGAATGTACCAAGCTGGAATAATTGCTCCTATTAGATTTTCAGAATGGATTTCAAATCTAGTGCCTACTAGGAAGAAAACAGGAGAGATAAGACTGTGTGTTGACTTAAGAAATCTGAATAAAGTCTCTCTCAAAGACCACTACCCCTTACCTAAGATGGATCACATTTTACAAAGGGTAGTGGGAGCTTCTAGGATCTCACTGTTAGATGGATTTTCAGGATTTAATCAGATCTTAGTTCACCCGGATGATCAAGATAAAACTGCCTTTACAACACCATGGGGGACCTTCAAATATGTAAAAATGCCTTTCGGACTTAAAAATGCAAGGGCCACATTTCAGTGAGCAATGGACATAGCCTTTGCAAAAGAGATCCATGATTTCCTAGTCATATATCTTGATGATCTCACTGCTTTTTCCAAATCAGATCAAGAACATTTAGAACGTTTAAGACAAGTGTTCCTAATTTGCAGAAGATATGGCATATCATTGAACCCCAAGAAATCATTGTTTGGCCTAGAAGAAGGCAAACTCCTAGGTCACATAATTTCAAAAGATGGCATCAGAATTGACCCGGACAGAATACAGGCTATTCTCCAAGTGCCTCACCCAAGAAACATCAAAGAATTGCAAGCTTTTCTAGGAAAGATCAATTTCCTAAGAAGATTCATACCCAACTTGGCTGAACTAATAAGACTGTTGAATAACATGCTGAAGAAATATTCCAAAGTCAAATGGACAATAGAAACTAAGCAAGCCTTTGAGGAAATCAAAATAGCTTTAACCAAAACACCAGTCCTCACAAGCCCAAAGTTTTATAGGGACTTCATAATCTTTTCCTTTGCATATGAGCATACTATTGCTGTTGTCCTATTACAAAAAGATGACCAAGGATGCGGGAAGCCCATTGCTTTCTTTAGCAAAGCACTTAGAGATGCACCACTCAAATATCAGATCATGGAAAAACAAGCTTATGCCCTTGTAAAGGCCATCAAGGATTTCAGAGTTTATATCTTGTACTCTCATGTGATAGCTTATGTCCCAAATGCCGTGGTCAAAGACATTCTGAATCAAGAAGGAATTGAGGGTAAGAGGGGCAAACAGATAGCTAACATTTTGGAATATGACATTGAAATCAAGCCAACAAAACTGATAAAATGACAAGGATTATCCAAATTAATGACTAAAACCAATTTTCAAGCCCTTGACATCAATGAACTGGATAACAAGCAGGAGATGGAGACTCCACAAATCAATCAAGCCTTCTTACAAGCACCTTGGTATGCTGATATAATTTATGTATTGTTAAACCCGCAGGCTCCTCTAGGGTTATCCAGAACTAAAAAGAGATTCTTGAAAATGAAAGCTTCTAAGTTTTGTATTGTAGACAATGTTTTATTTTGGAAAAATCATGAAGGTGTCTTGCTCAATTGCCTAACACAGGATGAAATTGACAAAGTATTCAACGAATTTCATGCAGGGGACTGTGGTGGACATTTGTATTGGAAATCAACAGCTGATAAAATCCTAAGAGCTAGTTTTTATTGGCCCTCCCTACTTGCTGATGTAAAGAAATTTGTAATTTCTTGCCATAAATGTAAAGTCTTTGAAGGCAAGAGAAAAATGTTACCTTTGCCCCTAAAACCCATTTCCACTGAGAGACCATTCCAACAATGGGGTTTAGATTTCATTGGAGAAATTCACCCTTCCTCTTTTGCCCAGCATAAATGGATATTAACTGCCATAGACTACTTCACCAAGTGGATAGAGGCCATCCCTTGTAGGCAAGCCGCTGACTGAATCATCATGCAATTCTTAGAAACCAATATCCTATCTAGATTTGGCTGTCCGGAAAAAATAATAACTGACAATGCTGCTGCCTTCAAATCCAAAAGAATGATCAATTTTTGTCACAAGTACCACATTACCTTAAACCATTCCACAGCCTATTACCCTCAAGGTAATGGTCTAGCTGAGTCATCCAATAAAAGCTTGATCAACATCATAAAGAAAGTATTGGAGGAAAACAAAAAGAATTGGCACAAAAAACTTATTAATGCACTGTGGGCAGACAGGCTGACTACCAAGAGATCTATTGGAACAAGCCCCTATGAATTGGTTATGGCATGGAGGCTGTATTCCCTTCATCCCTGGGAATCCCTATGACAAAATTGATGCAAGAAATACGTGCAGAACCCAATGATATTCAAAGAAGAATCAATCAAACAATTCACTTATAGCAGACTAGAGAAGAAGTGTATCAGAGAACTCAGGTTCTACAGGAGAAACTAAAAAAGATTTTTGACAAAAGGACAAAAGAATAGGATTTTTTCATAGGTGACAAGGTGCTGAAGTGGGATTCTAGGAGGGAGGACAAAGGAAAACATGGCAAATTTGATTTCCTATGGAAATAACCTTTTGCTATTCAGGCTGTACAAGGAAATAACACTTACTTTTTGAGAAGTTTGGATGGTACAGAAGCAGAGGATGGGCTAGTCAATGGGCGAATGCTCAAGCATTATTTTGATCCTCTTTGTTAACATGTTAGGACTGTATATTGTACATAATAGTATCTATTTTCAGCAGTTTAATACAGAATTAAGATAAGGAATAAGATGCCGCAAATTTTGAGGAAAAAGGAAGGAATTGTGCCACCTTTTTGTGTTATATTTTCAGTTTATCAGAAGAAATCAAGAAGAAGACTTGGGAGCTATAAAAATGATGACAAATACTCAGACAAACTAGCAAAGAAATAGCTGTAATTCTATTTAGATCAGCTCATGAGAAGTGTATACATGCCACAAAGAGTCAATTTGTTTGTCTTCAGCAAAGGAAATTTCAGATTATAGCAAGAGTTGAATATAAGGCCATCTGACCTGCTGTTCTTGGCTTTCACCTAGAAAGGCCATCCCCAAGTGGAGCCACTATTAGGTTCCTATACCAATAGGTGTCATATTTCATGATTGACTGTGGAAATGTCGAATATGATCATCCTTTCCATGCTACAAAGATTCCATATTTTCAAAAAATCAAGAATTTTAAAAAAATGTAAAGAGGGTATGCCCTAAAAGAAAAATCAAAGGGAAAAAAGAATGTATTGGTCAAGAAAACAAAGAAAATGAACCCCAAAGAAAAGACCAGGAAAGTGGCTAGCCAAAATGCCACTACTATCCTATTTTTTGCAAATAAGTCTAGAATATGCAATCGATGGCTTCTGTCACACCTCATGGATGGCCCAACAACTCAATCTTGGCCAATCCATGTTTAAATTTCTTATTGTAGAATTAGAGAAATAAAGTCTGTCCAAACAGTTTAAGCTTGGCAGATCAATAGTTAGGTAGAGAAGCAAGGGGAGCTCAAAAATTGAATCTGAGCCCCTGGAAGAGATAAGGGAAGACTTAGATAGGAGGGCAGTCAAAATAAAACAAAATAGAAAAGGGTTCTACGAGTTCAAATGCACCCAATCAAAAGGAAGAAAAAATGTTAGGTATATTAGGCTGGGTAAGCAGTTTGATGTTGAAGAAGCAAGTTTGTGATCAGTTTTGTCTTGTTGAAAATGATCTATCTTATGAATATCATAAATGCAATGGCAGTTGTTTGGCTACAGTTCAGGTGGAGCATGACTAATTTCCCCTCTCATTTCCCCAACAACACTTACTAATATCCCCTCAAGGACAGTGAGATATGCTCAATGGTCCTAGTTCATTTCATTTTATAAGAAATACTAAGTGAAACTTTGTGTTTACTTAGCCAAAACAAGCCACATTTCTTGTGTAAAAATAACTATTCCGTTTCCCTTTCATTTCCCTAAAAACCTAAGTTATTACCTTGTAAACTTAGCATTTTCTATCTACAAAACCATCCTAACACCATAACTCTATTATATAGCTCCTATTTAAAGTTTTCCCCGCCCATATTATACATAAAATAGCACAAAAACCCCAATATTTATAATATCCCCACCCCCGGCTTAATATAGCCATATACCATAATGTTTCGGGAATTATTGGTTCACTTGGAACCTTATAATAACCCCTCCCTGCTCATATAAACCCTGGAGTTTAATTAACATCTGGTTGATTGAATAACCGCGGCTGCTAACCCAAAGTTGCAATACATTGTCATACCCCACAACACATATAAATCATTGAAAATATATGGGTGAGACCCGTGCCGTATCTCCCTGTCAACTCATCGCCCCGTCAACCGTCGGATCTGATCCCCCAGATCGGACGGCTCCCGTCAATATCAGAGGCGCCCCGATGTCAAAAAGATAGTGTGCGATAAAAAGCAGTATTCTCGCCGTACTATGGGATGCATGTCGCTCCCACAGTTTATCGCGTCTGTTTGGCCCAAAACCACCATGGTACATAAAGCGGTGCGATAAAACCACAAACCGCTCCAGCTTTCCACTGCTGACGTCGTCAACTACGTCAGCGTCCACGTCATCAACCACGTTAGCGTCCACGTCAGCACCAACGTCACCTGCCACCCCGTCATTGTTTCGTCTACTGTGTCTGCCACATCATCCACCGTGTCATCCGACATGTCACCTTCCATACCCCGCTACATGACAAATTTACATCATGATGATGTCATCACAAAAAGCACCAAAAAGCCCGAAAAAGCCCAAATTTTGTTAAAAACCCATGAAAGTGATTGTTTTCGTTTATTTCTATTCGTTGATTTGCGGAACATGTGCATGAAAAATACGACGAATTTACCACCAATGCTCTAGTCCACCACCTAGGGGAATTCACTCCGCAAGCTCGGTCCCTCAGCTCAGTCTTGTACCTACATTTCGCACCAGACGTCCATAGAACATATATTTACCCGTAATTCGCTCATAAACCCTGTTTTTCCAAGTTTTTCTATAAAAATCCTCCGGATAACTAGAATTCGAGTTAAAGTCACAGTGCTGCCACTGCACGTCTGCACTATAGTCACCACTTTACCCATTTTTTCCAAAGAAATCCTGTGAACTTTCTTTCCCTCCGCAAATTCGCCCGTCGAGCTGAATTTGAGATTATTTTCTCTGCATTCCACTCAAAGAACCAATAAATCCAACAAATTTAGTATATAAACCCCAGCTAGAAACACAGTGAGCTGATAAAAACACGAATTTACCAAAGTATTCTTTCTAAGCCACCTGTTTTTAACTTTCCTCTGCAAAAATCTCCAAAAAGCGCCCAAATATTGAGTTAAAACTGTCAAAACACCTGCAAAAAAAGCACCATTACCACTGTTTTATCCAGCTGTCCTACTAAACTCTGCAAACTTTGTTTTTTCTATGAGTTTTACCCAGTGAGGCGATTTCTAATTAAAACTTAGTCTGAAATTTCCTAAGAAAAACCTCAGAGCTAGTATTTTGTTTTCTATTGCTGCATAGACCCACATTCCAATAAAAAACACAGACAATCGAAACATGGAGGCTGTTACACAAAAATATCGTCACCATGATTATTTGCAGTCAGTATGGGTCTATCATCACTTGTACTGTCCTCCTAAGCAAGTCTCAGACCTCAACTCTTCAAGTCAAGCTTTGGAAATGAGAGAAAGACATTGAAAATCAACAAAGCTCTAGTTCCGCACTTTCTCTCACTATTGCGTGCGGTCCCGCACCCCCTGTTCACAAAAACTGCGGACCTGCCCGCTCTGTCCCTAAAGGAGTGGGTGCGGACCCCTATGAAAGTAAAAAAGGCGCAAGTTTATTCTAAAAAACCCACTTTGGGTTAATTCTAGATGATTCTAGAAGGAATTTTTACGTGGATTGGTCTCTCTTAGGTGGTTCATGCATCCCAAAAGAGAAGGAGCTAATCCCTTGATGAGAGGAGCTATCCCTTTGAAGGAGGGCTTTATCCCTTTGAAGGAGGACCTAGTAACTTCCCTCCATTGCACTATAAATTAAGGCATTGGGCTGGTTGCTAGGAAGGTTAGAAGCTGAACATTTTTGAGGGTAAATGCTGGTGGAATTGAGACTTCCGAGTTAAGCTTGAGAGGAGAGATCACATACCTTTTTGGCTTCATTGGGAAGAGAGTGAATCTTGTGAAAGTAGAGGAGACTTCTTGTTGGACCCTGGGAGGAGCTTGTACAACATCAAGGCACAGGTTGTAAAGTTCTTCTTTGATTTGAATTAATACAATCTGATTCATTTTTCTCAACAAATTGTCCTATGTCATTTGTTTCATAAATTCCTTGATCATCATGTTAAGTATGCTTTATGATATTGGCTTTTCAGGTGCTATTTAATTTGTTTTCTTGTTTGTGTTTGCAGATTCGAAACAAGGGAGCTCATTTGGATCAAAGGAGCGAGGCTTCCACAAACTCGCATTGGACCTAAGGTAGGCCTAAACACTTGTTTGCCTTTGTTTATAAATGCATATTTAGAGAAAGATAGTTTTTGATTGGCTTGCTTGTCACTAGATATAGTTAGATTCTAGGAAGATCTATCTTGTCCGCAAGATCAACTTATTCCGTGTGACAAAATGGCGACTTCGCTGGGGACTTGATTTTTTCCTTGTTTTTACTTTGACCTGAGAAACTGTGTTTTTGTTTCTGTTTTTGGCTTGTTGTGTGTGGAATTGGGTAGATTTAGTAGATCTAGGATTATTTTTTGTTTTTCATAACTTTGGGAGAGGACTGCACCCTCGGCTTGGGACACAGTGCAGACCTATCCGCACTTTTGCTTTTAGCACAGAGCGGTACCGCACCTGTGTTAACTGTGGGCCTGCGGACCCTGTCAAAATTTTGGAAAACCTAAGATTTTCTCTGTTAGTCAGCTTAGTTTTTGTTTAGATGTTATTATCCCCTACCCAGACTTGCATATAACTTTTCAGAAGCTTTTCTTAGGTTAATTCCATTGGTGTTAGGGTTTTAGGTGAAATTCCTAGAAGTTTTGATTGTTGGGTTTGATTTTCATTTTGGTCTTGTAGTAGCTCTGAGCTTAGAAGCTGTAGAAACCTCAGATCCCCTTGGTTTTTACTAGCCTTCTTATGAGTCTGACCATTTGCAAAATCTACCTTTGTTGAGGAATCCACCTTGTGTTTTCTCTTTACGAAACTTCGAAAAAGCTTGTGTTAAAAATTTGGATTTCATTTTTAGAAAAGAAAACAAAAATTGGTTGTTTTTGACTGATTTGTGATTCTGGACAAATTAGTCCTTAGTTTGCTTGTAGCTAAGTAAAACATCCTTGAAAAAGACATCTTGTAAGCTTTGACTTCAAATAGGTTTTTATAGTTTATAGATCTCAAGATTAGTCATTTCCATAGTTTTGAGTGTTTTATAAAAAATAAAAAAATCTCTTTTGGAAAAAGTTTGTTTTTGTAGTGGTTGAGTGTTTTGAAAGAAAAGAGAAATTTTTGTGAAAATAACTAGTTGTCTTGTTTTGAGTGCATTGGAAAAGACAAAAAGCTCTTCTTTTAATTTGTTTGTTAAGAAAGATTTGTGTTTACAAGTATTTGCATTCTCAAACTCTTTCCTAGCTAGAAGTTCATTGAAGGGAAAAGATTGCTTAATCATCTTAAGTGCATTTTTTAGTGATTTCGAGTCGAGTCTTCACATCACGAGTTTCATCTCCGCACCTCTTGACTTAAACAAAAACCAATAAAAATAACGCTTAAAGTAAAATCTATCTAGTAATATTTTTATTTCTAGGGCTCTGATACACCAATATAGCTTAGGCTAGTGTCTTGGAGTAGGGAGTAATTAACTCTCCAAGACAGTAAAACAAACAAGTAGCTGTATCTTGCGGTAGGAGAGAAATCCAATTGTTGCATTTATGCTCTGGGAAAGCTCCTCTTAAAGGAGAAGCACGAGATCGTGTCCGAACTAGTGTGGGAATCAATCCTTCCTCATTGGGAACGATGCCAGATATTCACGTATTAAAAACGGTAAACCTCGGATTAACCATTCTCGAGGAGCTTGGGGTCACTTGTTGGTAAACCTTGGATTATGTCAAGGAGCCTTCAAGGGGATTGAGCTTGTTACTCTGCCCTTGCGTGCGTATCGGATCGTAGACTGTTCCCCCAGGTATATTTGTTTCCGTTGGTAACATTAGTGACCATATTCTATAGGATTCTTCCTAAGGTGACATTGGTGGGAAGATCCCACTATACCTGGAGCAGACGTCGACTAGACTCAGTTGGATTTTCTGGGGGGTTCTCTTCACTCAAGACGGTTTAGTGGAGAAACTTGTGCCAGTCTATTCATTAAGCAGGTTGCCGGGGTAACTGTTCCAACCGCCATTTTTGTATTGAACTCTGCGACGTTTGGCTTCATCACCAACTAGTGTTTTCAGTACGGAAAGTTACTGTTTGTGTGTGTTTGATCTCCTAGATTCTTTAGGCGTGTGATTCAAATTTGTTTGGTTCTTTAGAGGCTTTAGGTGGTTTTCATTGAGATTTTACTTTGTTTTCGTGTGAATTAGTTAAATTTTTTTAATCGTGGTTGAATTACCGAGGAAGTCCCATAGACTTCGGGGCCAACCTCCTGAGTTTTCACCAAGCCAACTTGAAGGGTTAGGAGCCCTCGTAACTCCTAGAGACAGTAGAGTTGGGTCACCTGAAGAAGGAGAGTCTTCTTTGGTGGTACATCCTGATTTTCAAGCTTTAGTAGCAGATTATAATCCACAATTAGTCTCTGTTTCCGAAGTTACTGGTAGCTTTTCATCTACTAGTGATATAGGTGAGGAACCTGAAATATCTGAACCTGAAAGTGAATTTGCTGCTACTCCAACATCAGGGTTTACCTTTCCAACTTCTAGTGGTCCTCGTTCACCCAGGGTAGAAAGAATAATTACCCAAAATCTTCCTTCTGGACTTATAGCTATCGAAGAACTTGCTACTCCGAAAGAAGAAGTAGGCATCCCTATCCTTGAAAATCAACTTGCTATTGAACTAAGGGAGCATGAATCAATTTTTTAAAGTCCAACTAGGAGTAGTGCTTGGTATCTTTCATTGACTAATTTTTTGGAAAACCCAGGGCTAAGTTTTTCACCACCTCATGTTCCTTATAACCCAACACCTAGAGGTTACTATCCTCCGTTAAATATGTCAATATAGTCATCCATGTTTACTCAATCGCTAAAATCCTTTTTGTACGGCGGTCCGTCTGTTCCTTCTGGGTATCAGTCACTTTCTGGTACTTTTGCGGGAGCATCTCCTCAACCCATTGAACAAGGGTTATTAACTGGAAACAATGGTACTAAGCCGTTGAGTGTAGAAGATATTCTCATGATGTCAGGTACTATTCCTAATCCTCAACCTCAAGGTGGTCAGTTACCGCTTGGGGGGCAGCCTCAAAATCCTCAATTATTGCCTGGGGGGCAACCTCAAGGTACCCAATTTGTGCCTGAGGGGCAACCTCAAGGATAGTACATACCTACGGAACAGTACATTCCTCAAGGTCAACCCCAGACTCAATATGTACCTCAAGGTCAACCCCAGTATCAATATGTATCTCAAGGTCAACCCCAATATCAATATGTACCTCAAGGTCAACCCCAGTATCAGTACGTGCCTCAAGGGTATCAACCCCAAGGTCAGTACTTGAGCCAAGGTTTCGAACCACCCTCCGATCAACCATATGTTCAAGGAACGGGAAATGTACCTTTGAATTATCAACCCTACCCTCAACCCGGTTATGGTCCTTAATATTCTCAACCTGTTATGGGTCCGTACCCCAAAATGAATTTAGTGTGGGATCCATCGCAAACTCAACAGGTCTTGCAACCGAATGTACAGTTGTCATCTCAAACTAGACAACCCTTAGTTTCTGGTTCACCCCAGCAACTTGTCTAGTCTACTATTCAAACTTCTTTACCTTCGGTAGTTTCTCAGCCTGGGCCTAGTACGCCTCGTACTCCGCCTCAAACGGCTGTTGCAACTGCTGCAACATCTGTTCAATCTACCTCACCTACTTCTGGAGTATCGATAGCTCCGGTTTCTACTATTCTTGTATCTACTCCTCAGACATCTTTACCTCAGTCTGGATCCACAATTCGAACTTCGGTTCAGATGCCTGTAGGACAACTTGGTTCAAGTACGATTGTCACAAGTCAACCACAATTTACTTATCAACTGTACCAGGGACAATACCAATTCAGTCCTGCTGTGCAGCAGCCAGTCTATCAGTATCAACCATACCCTGGGTATACATATCAACAACCTCAACAACCCTAGTACGGTCCGGTTAATCCTGGTTTTCCGGGAGGATACAATATCCCAAATGCAATTCCTATTCCTAGTTATCCTGGATATCCTCCTCCCGGGGCGGGTCTCATGACCCAGAGTTTTAGGGACCTTAATCGTCAGTTACCATTTATCACAACTTTGGACTTGCCTGACTTATCGCGCCTAACGAACGATCCCATTAATTATCTTCCGTTTTGGCTGCCAATGCCAAATAAGTTGCCTTGTGATATTCCTAAGTTTGAAGGCAAATCAGGAGAGGACCCGTTGAACCATGTGATGACTTATCACCTCTGGTGTGCATCTAACTCCATTTCAAATGATTCAATCTATCTAAGGCTTTTCCAACACACTTTAATTGGTCTTGCAGCCAAGTGGTACATTGAGTTACCGCGAGGCACTTTTTATAACTTTAGTCAGTTAGCTACCTTGTTTTTAACTCATTTTTAGTTGCCAGTAAGATATGACAATGGCACGGGACTACTAACTTCATTAAAGCAGACGACGTCCACTTACATTTCAGATCACATTGATGAATGGAGACGTCGACGACAATTAGTGAAGGTTTTTATTCCGGATCAGATCTTAGCTGAATGGTTTGTAAAATCTTTATTGCCAAAGATCACTGAGGATGTAGCTAAGGCTGGAGTCGTTACTGAAGAGCAAGTAATTTCTCAAGCGCAGTACTTGACTTGGCACTCTAATTGGTCTTGCGGCCAAGTGGTACATTGAGTTACCGCGAGGCACTTTTTATAACTTTAGTCAGTTAGCTACCTTGTTTTTAACTCATTTTCAGTTGCCAATCAGATATGACAATGGCACGGGATTACTAACTTCATTAAAGCAGTTGACGTCCACTTACATTTCAGATCACATTGATGAATGGAGACGTCAACGGAATTTAGTGAAGGTTTTTATTCCGGATCAGATCTTAGCTGAATGGTTTGTAAAATCTTTATTGCCAAAGATCACTAAGGATGTAGCTAAGGCTGGAGTCGTTACTGAAGAGCAAGTAATTTCTCAAGCGCAGTACTTGACTTGGTTTATACTCAGTCAGGTACATTACACGAGAAAATCCCCGATCTTCCTAAGCACAATCAAATTGCTGCAGCTCCTTCAGGGTCTCATGCCGCTAACGGTATGATTGGTACGGTTAACACCAAAAGTAAGAAGAAGTCTTCCAAGAATTCTTCTCCTATCATAACCTTGCCAGATTCCCCGACAAAAGATTCTTCCGCTGAGATTTCCACTGATATTCATGTTGTAGAGTCATCTACAGCCAAATCAAAATCCGGTGGTAAGAAGAAAGGGAAGAAGAAAAATAAAACAGATAAAAATTCAAAAGAGAAACCTAAAAAAGCGGAATAAAATGATGAGAAATGAAAACCTCGTTATCCTTGTCTCATTTGTGACGAAGAGCATTTTACAAGAGACTGCCCTCATTGTGCAGAGGTTGCGAAGATTGTTAAAGGTTCCCAAACGCATGCTGTTTTGAAGGATCCTTTTCCAAGTCAAGACAGTAAGATGATAGATTCTTCCTCGAGTGCCAATGAAGAACCCATACTGATGATGTCCCATGTTAGGATTGCGACTCGATCGTATGATTATGGTAGTAAAAGTCCTGTTGATGGTAAAGAAGCAGAATCTTCTCATTCTAACCCATCAACCTCAGCTCCCGGTTCCGATCCACTACAGATCGAGAAACCTAATCCAGACTTAGTAATAAAACCACCCACTAATGGTATACTTCGAAAGTCAGCTTTCAATCCACATGCGAGAGCGGCTCAGAACTATAAAATTGTTGAGGATTTGGCTGTTTCACCTTCAACAATGTCGGCTTTGGAAGTGCTGCAATCATGTCCAGTACAACATAAATTACTTTTGTCGGCTATAGGAGCTGTTGACGTTCAGGACTCGAACCTAATAATTTTCGATCTAGAAAATAGTACACCACGCTTACCTCATCAAATGGCTTTGCAGATCCCAGTGATAGTAAAAAACAGGCCTATTCATAGGACTGTGATTGATGAGGGAGCCTCAACGTGTATTATGTCGATACAATGTTGGAGATCGCTTGGTTCTCTTTCACCAAATAAATCCCCGACGATTCTAAAGGCCTTTGATGGCCGTGGGTTTCATCCTTTTGATATTTTATAGGATTTACCTATAGGGGTTGAAGGAAAAACCGTTAATCTAGATGTGGAGGTGGTTGATGCCCCTCTAGATTACAACCTTCTCTTGGGTCGTAGTTGGTCTTATGCTATGACAACCATCGTTTCATCAGTCTTTCGGGTTATAAAGTTTCCTCATAATGGAAAGATCGTAACAATAGACCAACTGGCTTACTTTTCATCTGAACCAGCCTCTTCTGAAAGCATTCAGCATGTCGGTAAAACGACTAGTTAAATATGCCGGTTTACTGGGAACTTTTCCTTTTCCTCCGATCAACGCATCGTCTTCTTTTGCATCCATTCATATGATTTCGTCAGACACCATTCTTTATGACGATCCTTGGATCGTACCTTTTGCATCTGAGATAGACTCATTTGGTGATGTTATGCCTTTGAATCCATATGAAATTGCGTATGAGGCCGTGCAATCGTTTACCGACCCATCTTCAACCAAAATTGACTTAATGAATGTGGTCCGTGAGGAATCACTTTTCACATCAAGCTCAGATGCAACAACGTTTTCCGAACTTGTTCACTCTGATGAGAAAATTCGTGAAATCCTATGTGTAGATGATTTACCATGGGAAGATCTCCATCATAGATCTTCGTTCTTACCCAAGAATGATCATTTTGAAAATGATTTTTCATCAATTTTTACGACTGAATATATCAAGGAACCTCAGAATCCAATGAAAAATCCTGATTCAGAGTTAAATTTGGGAAACATCTCTCGAACTATTCCTATTGACATTTCGGTTAAGCCTAGAATTGTTGAAAACATTCATATAGGTGCCTCGTGTACAAAAGATGAAATTCAAATATATAATGCCCTATTTCAAGAATTCCGCAACGTGTTTGCCTGGTCATATGAGGAAATGCTAGGAATTGACCCTGCAATTGTTTTTCATGAAATCAAGACCTACCCGGACGCTAAACCCGTCCGGCAACATTTGCGTCAGATTCACCCAAGAAAAGCTGCTGCTATTAAAGCAGAAGTTGAAAAATTACTCAAAGCGGGTTTCATTTATCCGATCCCGTTAATGGATTGGGTATCGAATATTGTTCCGATTAACAAAAAGCAAGGGACAATAAGAATATGTATCGATTATAGGACATTAATCGAGCCTGTCCAAAGGAAAATTACCCAACTCCTTATATTGACCAAATCATTGATGATTGTGCTGACAACGAAATATTCTCCTTCATGGATGGTTTTTCCAGATACAATCAAATCAATATTCTACCTGCTGATCAACCAAAAACGGATTTCATTTGTCCATGGGGGACATTTGCTTATTGCAAATTACCCTTTGGGCTCAAGAATTCCGGGGTAACTTTTCAAAGGGCCATGTCTTATGCGTTTCATGACATCAAGCACATCGTGCAACCCTATCTCGATGATTTTCTTGCTCATTCATTACATTGAACTGATCATCTCATCCATTTACGAGCAATCTTTATGAGGTGTAGGCATTATCGGATTAGGTTGAATCCACACAAGTGTGTTTTCTGTATAGAAGTGGGTCGATTGCTGGGATTTGTTGTTTCGAAAGCCGGCATTCGTGTCGATCCCTCGAACGTTGAAGCTATTGTCAAATTGCCTCCTCCTTCGAGTCTTCGCCAACTCCAAAGTTTGCAAGGGAAAGCAAACTTTTTACGACGATTCATTCCTAACTACGCTGAGGTTACAAAGGGTTTTACCCGGTTGTTGAAATAGAATACTCCATTCTATTGGGATGAGATAGCTCAGAAATATTTTGATGCACTAAAACACGCGTTGACCCATGCACCATTATTGCATCCTCCCAACTACAACCAGGACTACTTCTTGTATCTTGCCGCCTCTCATTCCACCATTAGAATGGTCTTAGTTCAGGAAAATGAATTCGGTACTGAACATGTGATATATTACCTTAGTTGAACTTTAAATCCAACTGAGCTAAAATACTCACATGTGGAGAAATTGGCATTGGCAGCTGTTGAAGCTGTCCAACGTTTTCGTCACTACATTTTACTACGTAAAAATATAGTAATTTCTGATTGAAACCCTATGATCTACATTTTAACCAAGCAATTGCTAGGGGGAAAGTACTTGTTGGACACCTAATCCTAAATGGGTTAGTGTGGAAGCCGAAAATACTAAGCAGTCCAAGAGACCTTGGGATCTGAAACCCAAGAGTCACATATTGTACTATAAATGTAAATCTGTTGTTAATAAAAAAATGTACTCTCCTGATTTATCTTTCACATTGTCTTTGCTGTCCATGTGTGTTTAACATGGTATTAGAGCGGGCGTATTCCTGCCCTGCATAATTAATGTGAGCCATTTGTCTTATGGCCTTTCTGTGCAGTCATTTCTGCCATCAATTTTGCATCTCAGGAATATTTTCTCACGAATATTTTTTCAGCTAAATATTAGCTGCTCCTGACATTGCCAGCGCTGTCCAAAGCGGTTCTGAGATGCCTGTCTGTCAATTTTATTGACTGCGCCCTTTGTCATATGCGTTTTTAAGCAAACAACGCTGTGGTAGGAGCGCTGGTATAACAGCACTGTGATTATTCTCTGACACGTCTTGAAATAGAAAAATACCCTGCCTAGTTAACACTACACATAACGCTCCTCGTCCTGTGCATCGAATGCCATTTCCTCTGCCATTATTCTCTATCCGACGCTGCTGCCGTGAGCGTGGAGACCAAGGTGAGCGTGGACTAGGTTGAAAGTTGTGGAGTATTGAATGTTGGTGTGCTCAGGATTGATTGTCGAATTCTCAAAAGAAGGTAATATCGCTCCTCCTACGAGTGTGGGTTACACATTGTTGGCTTGACTGTGTTTGGAAAATCTCATGTTTTAGCATCAAACCGACATTGTTTTGGCATTGTGGCTTCAAACCACCATACCACTCATCATGGTTCCGACGAACAGTTACTCCCATTATACAGTGCTAGACCTCCATTTACTATGTTACCACTGCCATACGTAGTCCTCGCATTCGGCCTCCATACCCGGTTCTCAAATACCACCATACCTTCTCCACTGCAAGTGACTCTTGGCATTCCTCGACTCCATTTTTGAAGTTAGCGCAATTCTTCTCAGCGTAGTTCCTCCCTACGTAGCTTCTCGACATGAATGCGTAGAATTTGAGGGCGAGCATTAAACTGTGGTACAAGTCGGAAGAGCTTCGTAATCTTTTTCACTTGTTGAGGGTTTCAAACCTGTTCCGCCATGCTGCGTTGTGCCATTGGTGAACGAAGAGCCGAGCTTGCGTGATTCACTAATACAGTGAAGGTTTAATTGAATTGGCAGGAGGAGACTATGTTTTGTAAATGTGAAACCCCTGCACTAAGTGGAATTGGAGTTTAAAGGATAGTTTCTTATAGTTTCATGGCCCGAGAGGTGTTATTATGGCTACTTTCCTTCATAATCATCATTGCGCTGCTCGTATACCAACTGATATGCTTATCAGACTTGGCGTTTTGACTACATCAATCCTTATAATTCGACAGCCAAAATAAATAGGCTTGCTTGTGTCATCATCTGTTATTGCACTTCTAGAGGGTGATGATGATGCTGTCGACACGGGGATACTTTGAGTTGCACCATTTATGTTTCAGATAAATAATTGACCCTTGGTAGTTTGGTAGATCTGAAGACGTCTCATTTTTGGGTGGACTGTTTTAGTAAAATTTTATGTTGTAATTGGATGTTTCAAGTTTCAGTGAAAGTGTTGGAGGAGGAGCAACAATCGGGAGCATCAGCTCTAGCTGTCGCAAGGCCATCAGCGATCATCATATGCCTATAATGTGAAGTTGAGTGCTTGTTCTTCCGTCGTCCTGCACCTACAGGAACATCTCTCATTGTTCTTCCAACTGATAAGGTGGATTGATCTATATTAAATGTATCTGTTTTGTACCTGTCTAGCATCAAATTGTTGTCTATGCATTGTTCAGCACCAATAACTTTGCGGGAATAGAAACGCCGGAATCTACTTTAGTCAAATAGAAAGCGCCAGGCCGCAGCAAACTGAGCTGAGAAGTTGAAACGAAGTCCTTTGCTCCGTACAGAGTTTCCATCCGCTTCAAGTTTTCCACGAAATCTTCAGAAAGAAACTCGTTACGAGAATCAAGTTTGTCTATGCATTGTTCAAATTTTATATGTGTTCAAATTTTATATGTGCCTAACATTTGAATCGCCTCAAATCATAGCTGTTTAAAGCTTGAAGCCGTTGAAGTTGTAGAGACCCACATCAATTTTGGAAGCCTTGAATGGTGCGCTGGCACTATATCATTATGTTGCGAGTTGTTTTGAATTGAAGACTGCATTAAATGTTGTGTTGTGTGAACGCTTGAATTTACTGTGCGGTGTCATGCCTTTTGTTGGCCAGGCTCTAGTTTTGATGGTAGCGAAAATAATGCAGAGAAGGGATGAGAAATACGCAGAAGATGAAGCAGAGCATATTTTACAGGAGACATAGATAGTGACTGCCTCTTGGCACATAAAGAATGATCTAGCCCCAAGGCTACAAACTTGTATTTTCTGTGGTTGTTTCAGTTGAGCAGCATATCACTGTACCTGTGCTTGAAATCTTAATAAGTATAGACTATTGGAAGTGATGTTTGGTGATGTACCTCTGCTATAGAGGGTCTCAAACTTCCTCATCTCATTGGATGTGTGGCTGTGAATATATTGAAGGCACTCCATATTTATTTCTCTGTCTAGGAGCTGAATACATTGCATATATTATCACTGTGGTGTTTTCTCTGTAATGATGGAGCTTCTTTGATGTTATAACACTTATCTACAGCCACTGTTCTTCCTAACATTTGCTGGTATATTCTACTTCAGATCTCTGTTATTATTAGAGTTGATATATTAGAGGTATATGTAATCCATTCCTGTAGTTGAAGTTCGAATTTCAAAGAAGGAAGAAGTCATTTAGTTGTGCATCCATACAAAGCGTATCTTGGTATACCTGAGCATTTTAAGGGTGAAACATATCTATTGTATCTGTGTTGGAAGGACTTTGAGCCTCTCATTCTTGCTGGATACAAATCTGTTAGTGATTAGCTAAATTCTTAGCTGGAATTAGTTAAGTGCCTTTTGAATACCTTCGGTGAAGTTTTTTACATCATTGGGGTCTTTTCCAATAAAAAAAAATGGGTTGAGATTCTTGGGTTTATTATTGAAGGAAGAGGTCGAGCTACCCTTGTGTATATTCGTGGAGGTTGAGCGGTGTCTCCATTGCTGGTATTCGCGGATTTTTTATTCTCTTTGCATTCCTGAGCTTCCAGAAGGGATATAGAGGCAAGTTCTATAAAGTTTGAAGGAAATCAGCTACGTAACTTAATTTAAAAGTATTTGAAAGTCTAGTCAGACGTGAAATTTCTACAGAATTTAAAGAACAGAATCTCTGAAAGTCTGGTATTGGACAATGTATTTTTCAAACTGATATTCTTAATTTTTGAAATCTTCAATAGCTGGGGTTTGTCTAGACTTTCTATAATCTCCACTAGGATTGTTGAGTGTTCATTTCTTTGTTGAGACAATGGCCAGATTTGATGATGTATTAGAGTTACTGAATACACTAATACACTCCCTTGTTGGTGGGAAGGTAAATGTTAGCAAAGACACTCTTTGTGACATTCAGACCTGCCTGCATGATGCACAAGAAAAGATTGATTTTTTACAACTAGAATCTCAGTTCCAGCAAGATGAGCTTCAACATATTTGTCATTCCAAATTGTTTTCTGCTCAAAACAATATGTTGTTCAAGGTTAAACCAGCAAGTGGTGAAATTAGTAAGATTGAGGTTGAATCAGATCCAGAACCCAATAAAGCAGCAGTTGTACATGCAGATGCAGAAACTCAGTCTGCACTTCCCAAGCCCATCATCAAACCTTGGGAATAGCTTGTCCACAACAAGCACAGAACTGGTCTTGGATATGACAAGGACTTGTCCTTTCATATTCCAGACTACTCAAAGCCCATTCAGTTTCAGATTGCTGGATTCATTGATGACAGTTCACCTGCTTCTCATGACAGTTCAGCTTCATCTGTTCCAAAATCTGCCCCTCTTCCGCAACAACAACAACAACAACAACAAAAACAACAGATCATGAAATGCCAACACTGTGACCGAGTTTGCCATTTGAAAGATAATTGTTTTGATCTTCATCCATGTAAGCACTGTCATGAAACCATCCATTCTTCACACAGATGCTTCAGAAACAAACGTCCTGCAAGAACAAAGATTCATCTTGGATGGATTGCTTCTTGGCAATGGGCATCAACAACCAATAAGATATTCCAAACACATGTCAGAACTTGTTCTAGAATATTGAACCGTCTTTTAGTTGAGTTTTCTCCATCTTCTCACCTTGTATCTGATAGGGGGGGAAATGATGGTCATCTACAAGATTCAAAGCCACATCAAGCGAGTCTGAGCCACAACCTGCCACACCAGTTTCAGAGTTGTAGCCAGAGACAAAGATGCCTGAACATGCCTTCAGTTGGCAATCTGGGACACTTCCTCTAGTAGAAGACTTCAGCTTCTTGCCAGTTTTGGAAGAGTTCCAGGAACAAAATTGAGAACACTTCCTCTAGCAGAAGACACCAGCTTCTTGCCAGCTTTGGAAGAGTTCCAGGAATTGCATTAAGCATTCCAGAGTTGTTGGTCATCCTTAAACCATCACAGGTTGAGACTTCCCTTTTCAGGTTGAAGTTTTACCTTTTATGCGGGGTGAGACCTCCCTTTTATGGTTGAAGGTTTCCCTCTTTAAAACAATAGGATCACTTCTTCTAGTAGAAAACTTCAGTTTCTTGCCAGTTTTGGAAGAGTTCCGGGAACTGCACTAAGCGTTCCAGTGTTGGTGGTCATCCTTAAACCACTGCCTTTTATACCAACATTTCATAGAGCACATTCAGCCTAGTGCTGCCATGCATTTTTTGCACATTTTGTATTACAGCTCTCTTCTTGGACTCATACATAACCCTTCAGATTAAGGGGGGGAATGTTGGACACCTAATCCTAAATGGGTTAGTGTGTAAGCCGAAAAGACTAAGCAGTCCAAGAGACCTTGGGATCTGAAACCCAAGAGTCACATATTGTACTATAAATGTAAATCTGATGTTAATAAAAAAATGTACTCTCCTGATTTATCTTTCACATTGTCTTTGTTGTCCATGTGTGTTTAACAGTACTCTAAATGGATTGTCATCCTACAGGAGTTCGACTTGGAATTTGAAAAATCTAAGTCTAAGAAATCTTTAGTTTTTGCGGTGTTAATGTGTGACTTCCCGCGTGCTGACACGGAAACTGTGGCGGAAGAGCCCATTACGGACGAATCCTTGTTTCTAATTAGCACTTTAGATCCGTGGTATGGGGATATCATCGTTTATCTCTAGACCCAATCCTTTCGGCTAGAAATTTCAAGGTCAGAACGTCAAAAAATACGATTTGAGTCCCAACAATTCAAAATTATTGGAGATACTCTTTATCGCCGTGGGGCGGACTCTGTTTTTCGACGTTGTTTAACTCACGAGGAAGCTGAAAGGGTTCTAAATGACTGTCACTCTGGAGCGTGTGGCGATCATATGTATGGGTATGCCACAACCCAAAAGATATTGCGTGCTGGCTACTTCTAGACGTCTTTGTTTAAATATTGTATTAACGCGGTCTGAAAATGCCACAACTGCCAAATTTTTTATTGTAAGATGCGCGCTCCACCTGCTCCTCTCCACCCTATAATTGTCGTTTGTCCTTTTGCCAAATGGGGTATCTATTTTATTACATGTAACCCTCACTCGGCCGGGTGGCATGCGTATATCATCCTTGCGGTAGATTATTTTACCAAGTGGGCCGAGGCGATGCCTAAATTTGAGGCAGATGGAAAAAAACTGCAATTTTCGTGTTCAATCATATAATTGCTAGGTTTGGTGTTCCACAAGCGATTACCATTAATCATGGGCGTCATTTTCGAAACGTTATGATGACCGAACTTACAGGCCAACTTGGCTTGCGTCACGATAGTTCAACTCCTTATTATCCACAAGCTAATGGTCTGGTTGAATCCATCAACAAAGTTTTAGTCATCATGATCCGACGAATCATTGTGATTCATCGGTCGAATTGGCATAACATGCTATTTTCAGCACTTTGGGTGTATCAAACCTTAGTAAAAACGTCAACAGGGTTCACTCCTTTCCAACTAGTTTATGGTCTGGAAGCTGTGTTACCCATTGAATGCGAAATCCCGTCATTGCAAATGGCCATCGAGTTACTTCTAGCCACTTCTGAAGAGGAAAAACGTTTGTTATACTTGCTCAATTGGATGAGAATCGCCGTGATGCTGCATTGGCGATCGAAATTCACGCAAAACGTATGAAAGCTCAGTATGATCGAAATGTGACCCCTCGAAATTTTTCGGAAGGAGATCTAGTCTGATTGTACAATCAAGCTAATGATAAATTAGGCGCTGGAAAATTCGTTCCTATGTGGCATGGTCCCTATGTTGTCAAGTGAAAGCTAGCAAAAGGGGCCTATGAATTGGTAGACTTTGACGGGGACTCTTTAGGTAAACCCAGAAATGGTCTTTACCTAAAGAGGTATTATGCTTAAAGAATGGGTATGGAGATTTTTAATTAGGATAGTTTTCTTTCTAGCTGCTGTCTTATAGTTTAAAAAGTGTGCTTAGCGTAGAGAGTGTTTTTCGTCATTATTCCTGCTTATCTTGGTTTTACTCTTGATATTGCAGATGTCAATGCCTCTCCAAACATACATTGGTTTCGCTGATGGTGCTTGTCGTAATACACGAAACATTTCTTCCGCAGCTTGGGTTATCTGTTCATCCTCTGACGAGTTGGTATCTATGAATGGGGTAAGCCTCGGTCAAACAACGAACAACATTTCCGAGTATAGTGCAGTGATTGAGTTATTATCTGAATATATTTCATTTGGGATTCAGAGTTTGACAGTGAGGTTAGATTCTAAACTCATTGTATTACAGCGTAATAGAGTGTATGCCATTAGAAATCCAGTGTTATTGAGATTATTTTTTAGTGTGCGTCTCTTGGAATGTGAATTTGATTATATTGAATATCAGCATATTCCAAGATCTTTAAATACATTAGCAGATGCAATTGATTCTCGAATGTTAAGTAGACATTTGCAATAATCATACATGTAAATTTAAAAAGCATTCCATAACATGATTTACAAGATAAGCCCGTAATAGTGATATATATAGGAGTGTGTCAAAATATACATCGTCCTCGATCATAGGTTTAAAAACACCTTATGATCAGCAAAAATGATAAGTACAAAAAGCAAAAATGTCATATGTGTCTACAATAGGCGATCATCCTATCACTGGTGATGATCTCGATAAGAAATCACTGTACGGGCCACCTTACAAAGGAACCTCCTAAAAGGTCCTGGGACCCCAATCACATAGCACTGTAGTCGACGAGGAATGTCATCTATGCCGGTCTCTGGAATGTCCCCTGTCAAGCGCTCTAGATGACTCTCCAACTCGGCCAAGGTCTCTGCTGATTCGTCCTGTGGGGCTGGCACCACTGCAGCTGGTTTTTTACTCTCGTAAGGCTAGAGAGCGGCTGGTCGCTGTGGACCCACATCTGCATTAAAACTTTTACTATCAGTTTTGGGACGATATAAAAAGCAAAAAAAAAAATTTAAAAATTTAAAAATGTTGAAAATGATTTTACGTGAATCATCCCATTACTCTCCTGGTGGAAGAGCCATGTCTGGGTCACCACGAAAATCTACCCCAGCATAAGGGAAGTCCTGAATAGCAAAAACCTGGTTTTCCAACCAACGGAAATACTCAGGTTTGAATT
This sequence comes from Pinus tabuliformis, assembly GCA_031772625.1. NCBI lineage: Eukaryota > Viridiplantae > Streptophyta > Pinopsida > Pinales > Pinaceae > Pinus > Pinus tabuliformis. The sequence continues at coordinate 720,259,375 of CM062812.1, read as the reverse complement.
GAACGACCTCTGTCCCCTCATCCAGATGACGAGCCATAACTGCAACCCATCGCATCAATTTGGGCTCTCGAGGAAGCCCAACTCCAACAGTAAGGTGCTGCGGGACCAACATTGGGACCCTCTCCAGACCAAAGCTCACAACCAAAGCCCCATAACCAAAGGTCTTCAGTTGTTCGTTCTTGGCTCTGGTCAGTTGGCCTTTTACATTAGCCAACACAGGATCGCACCAGTTGAAGATGGTGCCTCGAAAGCAGTCAACTGCCATCCGCATCTGGGATCCCGTGGCAATATGTAGTGTGGCACTCCCGCAAAGTCTGGTAACAGTAAACGCAATCACCATGAGTTTAGGATGGGATATGGTTTTAATGTCTATCCCTTTGTCTCTAGCCTGGCTGTTGCAGAACTCTAGCCGGAGGCTATCGACAGACTGGACACCTGGCCTAGTCCTGAATAGAGTCAAGTCTTCGCCTCTCTTAGGCAAACCAGTCAAAAAGTATATATCTGCTGGCTCAATTTTGAGCTGGTGGCCACCAATGAAGAAGCACTAGTCCTGTATGCTCCACCTGTCTACCAGCCACTATAAGAAATCCACCTGGGCCCTCATGCCAGGTATGGCCCAGAATTTGTACAAGCCGCATGCCTTCAATGCATCGATCGAAGGTTGGTGATTCAACGTGGCAATGTCCACGTTCTCATGCTCCTGTTCTCGCCAATCAAGCATGATGTACACTCTACATCCAACAAAAAGGAAAATTAGAATGCAAGAAATTAAGTTGTTTGGGTCAATTTTGAGAATTTTTGGGTTAAGAACCCTTGTTGTGGGGTCCGCACCCTCTCTATTAGAGACAGTGCATGGGTCCACACCTTGCCTTCATGGAAGGTGCGGACCCTTGACTTTTTCCCCATTGAGAAAAAGTCGGGGTCCGCGGGCTGCCAGTGTTATGCCTACAGGCCCCCGCGCACGGGTTTCTAGCCTAAAAAACCTCTAAAAAATGAAATAAAACCCTAAAACACAAATTGAAACGGTTGGATTTGAAGAGTAGGATGATGTGGATTACCTGGAGAAGACGGCGCTCGATTCCGACGGATGGATTTTCCGCAATCTTCACGGGAATTTTCTGAACAAAAGCACTATTTTCTCACCCAAATCTCAAACGGTAAAAATGAATTAATGAAAGCCCTTTTTATAAGTTTTTTGAATAAATGAATTGTAAATTTGTTTATGTTTCACTTTAGAAAGGTAACTTTTACAACATATTTATCCATCTCAAACATGTATGAGTAATGTTTGCATTTTTTGTTCAGGATAATGGATTGTTCAGGCGAAATTGATCATTTTTGACGAAAAAAAAACATTTAGAGTCACCTTTAAGCTCTTTTCTGACTCCTAAAACATGAAAAGATTGCCGAGTTTTTCTTTTTAAACTCGTTAAAACGGAACTAAAAAGACAGTCCACTTACAACTCTTTTTTGATCGTAAAAACATGAAAAGATTACCAGATTTTTGTCGTTTCAAATTCGATATTAGTTATAAAATGACGTGTCGTTGATCGCTTTTTTACTTTTTCGGATTAGGGGTACTAATTACGAAAAGTACTCCTTGGTCGTAAAGATCAAGCGGTTCTCTCAAGTATTATTTTATACTTTTTCGGGCCTGGGAGACACAAATTTACGAAAAAGGTCAACCCTGGAGTCTTCTTAAGTTTTTTCAGACTCTCTAAAATTGAAAAACACCGAGTTTCTCCTATACTGGACTCGTTAAAATTCCACAGTAAAGGACATGTTCAATTACAAACAGGAACGAACCAATCCATCTTAGGGTTCGAATTTAAACTAAATTGGACTCATCTGAAGGATGAGTTTATAATCAAGCAAATGTTATCCTCCTCAAGCTTGTCAAAAATAAAGAGGTACTTGCCAGAAATGGTGGGGGAAAAGAGAGAAAAATGAGCCTGTTTGTCATACTTTGTAACCACTCTTGAACACGACACTTTTATTCACCTGGGTTGGGAAATCCTTTGCTTAACAATTGATCAAACCACATTGAAAGTCTTCAGCCGGTTTCTGGGTATTAACTTTGGGTAAATTGTCACCAAACCATTTGTTGTGCCGTTATGTGTTCAAGAGGTCAGTGCCAATAAGCCATTCATCTGAAAAATATCTGTCATCCATCTTGACCATCCCTGAGTCAGTCCTTGCAACTAAATTTCTTCAACTTGATCTATGATTTCATGTTGTGGGCTTGCCTACGACGGATCGCTTTATATCAACTTCAACTCATTATTTAGAAAGATGATCTAGAAATCTTAAGTACCTTGGGATCTGCATGCCTCAATGGTAGGTTTCTCGCCTTTGACGACAGGTTGCATCATTGACCTTCAATCAAAGGATTCCGTGACATGTTCGACATCAACACATCTATTCACATCTCATGGATTGTACTGGGTACTTTGAGAGCCATTGACATCACTGGTGGTTTCTCTCACACTTGTTAACAATTTACATCATTGATTGGTAATCAAGTGGTTTCTACCATGTTCGACTTCAACACATTCATTCGCATGGATAGAATCATATTGTTTCGGGAAGTAGAAATGAAGACCCTGGATCTAGTTCCACAATCCAGGCTGCGAGGAATTTTGTATTCATTATATGGTGGACTATTCATAAACAGATGGCTGCGTCCATACTGTGTCCACATGAGTCTATACTTGTGATGTATTACAAGATCATTCCTATATCAGAGTAGTAGTTAGTTTTCTAAGTCAGTTTTGATCTGAGTATGGGAATGCCTACCTCAACGATGATATGATCTCATATATATATCTTGCATTGAATGTTTTTACAGGTTCCAACCAGACTCTCCACAAGATGATCCTTGAAATGATAAAGTACTTCACTCTTCCTAAATGATAAATGAAATCCTCATCTACTACAAACTTCACACTTTAGGGGGCAATCTGTTACACAAAAATATCGTCACCATGATTATTTGCAATCAGTATGGGTCTATCATCACTTGTACCGTCCTCCTAAGCAAGTCTCAAACCTCAACTCTTCAAGTCAAGCTTTGGAAATGAGAGAAAGACATTGAAAATCAATAAAGCTCTGGTTCCGCACTTTCTCTCACTATTGCCTACGGTCCTGCACCCCCTGTTCACAAAAACTACAGACCTGCCAGCTTTGTCCCTAAAGGAGTGGGTGTGGACCCTTGTGAAAGTAAAAAAGGCGCAAGTTTATTCTAAAAAAATCACTTTGGGTTAATTCTATGATTCTAGAAGGAATTTGACATGGATTGGTCGCTCTTAGGTTGTTCATGCATCCCAAAAGAGAAGGAGCTAATCCCTTGATGAGAGGAGCTATCCCTTTGAAGGAGGGCTTTATCCCTTTGAAGGAGGACCTAGTAACTTCCCTCCATTGCATTATAAATTAAGGCATTGGGCTTGTTGCTAGGAAGGTTAGAAGCTGAACATTTTTTAGGGTAAATGCTGGTGGAATTGAGACTTCCGAGTTAAGCTTGAGAGGAGAGATCACATACCTTTTTGGCTTCATTGGGAAGAGAGTGAAACTTGTCAAATTAGAGGAGACTTCTTGTTGGACCCTGGGAGGAGCTTGTACAACATCAAGGCACAGGTTGTAAAGTTCTTCTTTGATTTGAATTAATACAATCAGATTCATTTTTCTCAACAAATTTTCCTATGTCATTTGTTTCATGAATTCCTTGATCATCATGTTAAGTATGCTTTATGATATTGGCTTTTCAGGTGCTATTTAATTTGTTTGCTTGTTTGTGTTTGTAGATTCGCAACAAGGGAGCTCATTTGGATCAAAGGAGCGAGGCTTCCACAAACTTGCATTGGACCTAAGGTAGGCCTAAACACTTGTTTGCCTTTGTTTATAAATGCATATTTAGAGAAAGATAGTTTTTGATTGGCTTGCTTGTCACTAGATATCGTTAGATTCTAGGAAGGTCTATCTTGTTTGCAAGATCGACTCATTCCGTGTGACAAAGGCTACGATGGCCCTGAATGTTGCCCCCTTGCATGCACCACATAAGGAATTGGAATGGATGCCCCTTGCTGACAGAGATTTCCAAATTACTGATATGATTGGAGAGAAGCCTCATCTTCAAACCTTTTGTGAAATTAGGAATAGCTACAAAAGCAACACTGATGTCTTTGGAATTTGGGAGTCCAACATGCCTATCTACTACCTTCCTTCAGTAAATGTGCTACCTGATTTTATCCACTTATTCTGTGCAAATTATGACCCCACACAAATAGCAGTCATTGCTCCATCTGGGATTTTCCTCTTCCATATTACTCTTCAATCCATAAATGAGATGCTGAACTTTAAGCCAACTCAGCCTCTGGCTCCTCTCACTATGGGATTCTTACTTGAACAAAGTGCCAAACTGCCCAGCTCAGAGATAGCCAGAATAGCTCAATTATTCATGAAACCAGACCACCAGCCCCGGCAACCACCTCCTTTTAACCAAGTCTGGTTCAATGAAGCTGGTGTATTCATTACTGATATGATTTCATATATCTTGCGTTTCAAAACCAGTGAGCATATTGATGAAATTGTCTTAGTGTTGATGTCCATATTTACTCCCGGACAGCCCCCTGCTGTCAAGTATGATTATGCTTCCTTCATAGCTAATAAAATTCATGAGAAATTCATGAACTTGGACAGAGAAAGAGTGTTCAAATACACATCCTACATATATCATTTGTTGTTGTACTATCAACCTGATAGTTTCCAAATTTATCTTAGAAGATTGGACCTCAAAGGAGAAAGTAGATCTATAATTTTCTGGACCTCAGTATTTCATGAAGTCGATAACTCCCCTTATACATATTGTGAGTTTGTTGACCTTTTCATATATCTAGCTACTTCTCTATTATTGATAACTCCTCCTGCCAGACTCTCTGCTGAAATGCAAAATATTCTACATCTCTCAAAGGACTACAGTATTGGTGACTGGTATTTCTACCAAAATCACACAGTGATCAGGATTTATGGCTGTGAATTACCCCCCTACAAGCTGCCAAAGTATGTCCCTATGAGACTCTTTTCCTGGAATACTTCCGACAATTTAGTAGTTCAGATTTGATTCATTTCTATGGTGCTAGGAAAAAGGCACAACTCAAGATAAGAAATCAATTGGGCCCTTTTATCTTCAATAAAAGGGAAGAAGTCTGGGAAGAAGCAGATAAGATTTTGAGGGATCAACTTATGCTGAAACAAAGTTTTCATTGGTCACCATATGACCCTGAACATTTCATAAGTTTTAGAAGAGTCAAAAACAAGATTACAGGATATGTTCACCACAAAATCCCTGAAATTGAACAATATGCTAATCAACAAGAATGGGTAGAAGGCACATTAGTTGAAGAGATTACTGAAGAAGAGAAATTAGAAAAAGCAATGAAAGGGCTTGAAAAAACGCTTGACCTGGACTCTTTTGGGCAGGTATCCTTCAAGCTGCCCCAGCACATAGGAGGTGACACATCTTTTGCTGGGACTTCTCAACAACCATTACAAAAGGCCAGCACAACATCAACTAAAGGCAAGGAGGTAATAGGTGGGGAATAGGAAACAATGGCAGATCAGCCAGATACATCAAAGGAACAAAGCCAAGGGCAAGGTCCTTCAACATAGACAAAGGTACCTGAAGTCGCGGTGTTACAAACCCCTCTCAATGAAGAAAGAGCGAAGAAAAGAGAGAGACAGGAAGATACACCTTTAAGTGGATCAGCAGAACAACAAGGGGAAAAGAGCAAAAGGTTAAATCCTTACTCTGAAGTGGAATTCTTGGGAGAGTCAACAAGCAACCTGAGAGGTGAGGAAAGAACTGAACATCAGATCCCTCCAAGTTTGGAAACATCAGCCAGCTCATATCAGCAAGAGCTAGTGGGGCAGCATGGTGAAGAGGTCACATCCACCAGGCCACAGAGCAAACAGCAGAGCAAGTAAGGCTCGGATATCAAGAAAGCCTTTACTAAAATAAAGGCTAGAAATGACCCAATAAGGATCCAACTTTATAATCAATTGCTGAGAACAACCCCCACAAATCAACAAAGGCTAATGGCAACCTATGATATTCAAGAAGGGAAAATGACCCTTAGTCACTTCAGGCCCACAATGCAGCAGCCTCAGTCAGCTGCTGATTATATCAGGACCAATCTGGAAGTTCTCTCTAAAGACATCCACCCAATGGACCAGATTGAATTACATAAAAAAACCGGAGAAATGGTGTACTCCACCTTGGCAGACAAAGCATTATTAGCCCACAAATTGCAGAATTCATTGCACAATACCTCTGCCCAATTAGAGTTGGAGAAGGCCTCCTCACTAGCCAAGGATAACAGGATCAAATCTTTGGAGGAAATTATTATTGAGCTGGGACATGATCCCAGGGATCCCAAGGGTATCCAAGCATTAATAAAGAAGAAAGAAGAAGATATTGTAGCCCTCAGAAAGCAATTGAAGCTGCCCATTACAATGCACCCTCAAACCATAGAGGTTGCACAGTAGAAAGAAGAGGAGGATGTGATGGGTTTATTGATGAGGATGAACGAGAGATTAGTAGAAACAGAGAAAGAATTGGAGGAAGCACTACAAGAAAAGCAGGGAGTGTCGACCCCCCAACAACTAGAAACAACTCCAATAAGCACAACAACTCCTCCTACAACTACAACAACAATCCCTCCCGCTGTCCCAACATCAATAGCAGGTACCTCAGCTTCAACAACAACTACAACAACAACAACAATAGTACCAGATACCAGCCTGAGCATGGAAGAGATGATGAAGGAAATAAATGCCTTAGAACTCCAAATGGCATAGCTAAAGGAAGCTAAAGAAAAACTAGCCAAGTTAGTGGTGAATTATGATAAATAAAAAATGATTGTGGCTGAGAAAACAAGAGAGGTAAAGGCCTTGGAAAGTAAGGTAAAGTCCTTGGAGAAAGACCTTACTCTTCATAAAACTCTGACAGAAATCAAAACAATTTTGTGGACGAAAATTGGCCAGTCTATCACTGATCAATGGAGATCAATATAGACTATCTATGAACAAATTGAATTGATAGAAATAGCTCAAACTGAGATTAAAAAGGCCAAAGCATTATTATCAAACAAGCTCGAACAAGCCAATAGACTAATTCATTTTTTGAACACTCATACCAAGGAACAACTAGTAGCTCTGAATATCAAGGACAAAACAAGCACCATTTTGACAGTGAAAAAGGTGTTGACCATGAGGAATTTTGTACAAAATCTGGAAAGAAAGTGCCAAGAAATGCAGACGGAAATAAATGCCTTTACAGAGAAGTTCACAGCCTTGCAGAGCAAAGGGTTACCCAGCTTATTGACCAGCAATCCAAGACTATTGACACATGAACAATATGCTCACAGGGTAAATACCTATGTTACCAATCATATTACAACATCATCAAGCATTTTAGAAGACACAATACCTCCCTCTGGACAGAGCTTTTATGACAAATTGGAAAGTTTGTTCTAAATTGAACATTAGATGACAAATATTTTTGAGGTCCAGCCCCATTACTACAGGTATACTAAAGCTGATGAAACATTAATAAAACTACAAAGACACTAGTTGCCAACAGACCAATGGTGGCAGGGCATGTTGGAGGTTTTACCAAGGTAGTGTTGGCGCTTTTTCTTTTTTGATTGTCTGCATTTAATAAAATTTAATGCGCGTGCCACATATCATAAAAATGAAAACAACGAGCAAGGAGTTCACGCCAAAACACATTAAAGGGGAATCAGGCACAGATGGAAGGGCTGGGACAGCAACGCAGGAACGCGGAATAAAGAGACAACTACCAGCCGATTGGTTGAGTCAAAAAGTCAAATATATCAGACCACCTAAGGCAGCCAGCACAACGCAAGTTGCTCCTGCATTCATTGCGCTCTGTTTTCGATGTCATTTACTGCCTTTGAAGAAGTATATGGATGAAGTTACTGCTTGATATTTTCTTTATGAGATATTTTGTAACTCTTTTTATAAATACCTCCTCAAGATATGTATTGTTGTTGGTTGGTGAATATCATTCTGGACCTGCGTTGTAATTTTGAGAACCCTTCTGAATAAAGATTATTGGAATGCTTTGCTGATGAACTTGCTGGTTGTGGGATTAATGGCAAAAGAATATGTTACAAAATTCTCGTGTTACCTCATTGATCAATAAGTCTTTTTAACTCTTGTTTCACTATTTCTACGTTTTATATATCATCTATATATCATATTCTGAATTGCAAGAAAAAAGAATAGCCCAGAATTTACTTTGTTGTACTCTGTGTTCAATTCCTGTCAATTTTTATGTTTTATTCAGGACTAGCATAGGCAGGAATTCTTGACTGCTCCTGTCTCCCTGGTTCTTGCACCCTGAATATAATTAGGGAATTCTTAACTGCTCCCTGATAGTATTTTCTCATTTTCCCTCTGTTAGCATAATGAAAGATTCTTAATTGCCTTTCATTCCTTGACTTCATTTCATCTTATTCCAGCTTGAAAATTGTTCTGTGTTCAACTATCTTGCTCTGTAGTTCCTCCTTTTGCCTAAGAAACCATACCCAGAAATTCATTTTCATTGACTCCATTAACACAATGGTCTGAACTTCTCTTATTTTTCAGCCCTGTTCTATTGAATGTCACCTTCCAAACACCAAACAAATACTTTTGCTTCATAACTAGCCTAACATATAGTAAAACAAAGCTAAATCACAAAGAGAGAGCCCTCTCTGGTTGTAGATTGGCTAGAATCTACAGCTAAAAGACTGGTTAGTGGTTACCTTGGCCGTATTCCCTTTTCCACTGCTTTTGGGGAACAACCTGAGTGATAACAGGACCTTGACCAGTGACACTACAAAATGGTAAATAAAAACTGATTAGGCATCCCATCACAACTATGCCACCTTGGTGCAAACATTCCTGAAACACTTCTAGTCACCTTTGTGGCAAGATATTGGCACTAATCTCTTGTCTACATTTAGGTAGGACACTTCAACACACATTTCTTATTAAATTCATGAGTGGAGGAAATGTAATAACTTTATTAGCACTTGATTAGTATCGATTGATGAACTACTCAAAGATTGGTTTAACCCATCCTTGATATGTCAAATTTCTAAGGATGGTGCTCTGGTCAAGGCTTCTACCAAGGATAAAGTTATCCTCCATGCCCATCGTTGGAAAAATTCTCTTACAAACCTTGAAAAATGTTAATTTTATTAAAAAAATAAAAATTATTATATGAATTAAATAAATTTTAATAAATTCTTACAAGGGTTAATAATGATGCAAATTTTAGTTTTGTGTCATAAATTATGTTTAAATAATGACGGAGGTAACATATCAAGCCCATGAATCCTTGAAATTTAAAGGAGGGGATGGGGGCGAGGTGTTTGATACTTTTACTAGGTGGTTTACCATTGGGACACATGGTCTTCAACAAGCTATATCAGGACCCCCCTCGTGTTTTTCAAAAGAGCTAAGCCAACCCCTCGATACTGCTACCACAGATGGGATGATTGGGGCCCATCACAGATGTCACATCACTGATAGTTGACAACTCACAAATGCCTTGGTGATCATCCATGTAGTCTACCACATTAAATAAGTGCCAAAAAGAGGAAACACCAAACGAATAAAGGATAACCATCAAATTAAAGTCTTCCACGTGTTTTTAGGTGGTTAAGTAGTTTCAAAAGGGATTATTTGTCCTATTCTCATAGCATTTGGAGAACAAATTAACATATTTTAGTTTATCCTCCACACACTTCAAGATCAAAGTGGTACTTTTATCTTACATAGGTAGAAAAAATCACATCAAGGTAATATTTTTGGTGTTTTATTATTAATCTTATATACATAGTGAAGACTAAAATTACAAAACCCTCAACAACTGAAGCTTTTAACTCAGTTGACTTTGATGAAATGCCACTAATTGATTGAGAGTCTAATGCACATGAAACCCATTTTGAATTTGATCTCTACAAGCTCAAAGAATGGTATTTCCAATAGTTTTAAGACTGCTAGGTTATTTCCGTGGTTTCAGAATCACATTTCGTAAAATCTACTATATTAACTTGGTTGGTTGACTTGAGTTGCATTGTTTACTAACTTATATTTGACTCAAATGTCAACAAGGTCCGATATTCAAGTCGAGTCAATTGAGTCAAATAGCCCTTCCAACATACTTCAACCAAGTCTTTAAATTCTCCACTCAACCATTTCAAGGCCTTAAGACCCTTAAGGCTAAAGATAACCTCAAGAGATCTATGGCCATTTCATGTGTCATTAATGACCTTTAATCCATAGAACCTGCCTAAAATATCAATATATTAGGTGTGGTGGTTGAATGCATCATTTTTGGCCTTAGATTCCTAGAATATTATTACTTTAGCTAAGGTTTGGGTTCACACCCTCAACTATATCAAGGCACTCGACCTATATTGGTGTTAGTTATGGAATTTGAGTCTATGAAGCTAGGTTCAGGGCCCAAGAATATTATTTTCCTCCACTAATCAATGTCAAACTCCCTAGGATGGTGTTTCCCTAACACAACTATGGTTAAGGACTTCATACCATATTGTTTTATGTGAATCATATCATTGTGTCTTATCATAGTTTCTAGGTTTATTCATGAACCTTAGATTCGAGAAGGTTAAAAAATGATAGAGAAACTTCTTATTAGACCAACCTCTAAACATGTCATTTATGGCCCTAGATGCCTATAAACTTCCTTTTAAAACCAAAGGCCTAGGTTTACTCCCTTGATTATGTCTAGGGACATAAAATTGATACCTAGTGCTCAAAATATCTTAAAAGGCCAATATCCCCACATGAATGTCAATTATCCCTTCAATAGGTAATCTATGGTCATTTCAAGTGTCATTCATGATCCTTAAACCCTATAAGATACCTAAAACACATATATATTAGGTGGAGTGGTCTGAGGCATAATGGTTGGCCTTAGATGCCCAGAAGATTTCTACGTTAGCTAAGGATTGGATTTCCCATGACAACCATATTAAGGAATATTTCTTATATTGGTCTTACCCATGGAACTTAACCTCGATAAGCTATGTTTAGGCCCTAATAATACTTTTTCCTTCAATTGATTAATTTCAAGTGCCTTGATGTGGTGTTTCCCTGCCATGACTATAGTTAAGGCCTCTATATCCCATTGTTTTGTGTGAAGCATCTTAGTGGGAGAGATATCTAGCTATAAGGTAAAAGAACCCATAGTGAAAGGACATAAAATTGTCTTTAGGTTTATTTATGGCCCTCAAGTTCAAGAAGCTTCAATAATGTTCAAGCAGGATAGAGCACATTCTCTTTAGACCTACTTCTAAACACATTCATGTGTATGAATAGTCAAAGCAATGCATGTGTTTTTTAAGAACATGTGAGCACTCTATAACACATGCATATTATTTCCATTAATTTTTTTATTGGGTGAAAGTGACAATATTAACATATATGTTTGATGATTTGGTTGCCTTAGATTTAGGTTTAAATAACAAACCTAGTGGTTTGGACTATAAATGCAACAAAACTTCCATTTTTGTAAAATTATTTCAATATCTTTATCTTTCATGTTACTATTATATAGGATACACAAACATGTCATGAATGAAACTACAAACACATAGAGTTGACTGTGTAGATTTCTAATATATAATTTTAAAATATAATAATAGTTTCTACTAATTTTAATAATAATAAGCTACTCATTTACAACACCCAAAAAAAAATCAATAAGTACCAACAATTTTCATCCATGTTAGGTACTCATGAAATAATTTATTCAATAAAAAAAATGAGAAGAATGAGGTAAACAGGGAAAACCTAGTGGTTTCGGATTCTGACATAGAAATCCCATCAAATGTAAAAGAGAATAAAATGACAATTGTATCATCCACGCCCAACACTAGTGGTTGGCGGAAAGTGGAAAAAAAGAAAGGTAGGAAAGAGTAGTATAGGGTAACTCTCTAATGAGTTTTTCTTGATCTTGGTCACCAGGATGTGTTATTATGCATATGATTCTTAGCATCTACAATATGTAATTTTGTTCAAAATGAATAAAATTGTGATTTTTCCTTGGGAAAAAGGGAAAACCTAGTGGGAGGAAAAACCCGCCCAAAATAGAATGCATAGTATGTCAATTATGTAGTTTCTATGAGGGAGGATGGTGTTGATGATCAACCACATCGTGAATTTTTCCTCAGATCTATCCAATACCATCATATGCGGATACATTTGCTACTAGTTGAGTCTTGTGCTTGCTAACAATAGCAATGAGAGCTCATGAAGTTTCACCCACTTGATGATTAACTAACTATATAGTATGGTGTTCTCTTTGTGTCATGTGATATAGATCTATGTTGGGATGACGATGGACTTCTAAATTAGATCTTTAAATCTAATCATAAATATGATCCGAAGAGTATACAAAATCATCTCGAAGATGTCCCTCAAATAGAGGCATTGGAGAAGTTGTCATAATAGAAATAGTGCAGGGTATTAAAAAAGAATGCTTTGATGCAACCATATGATCATAGGAACTTGATTCCAAAATCGATTCATTATATGATAAACATATATCAATCAAAGCATGGCCCATACTTTGATCCTCTCGTGGATTTTCTTCATTCTTTAATGTAGTCATCTACATTATGCTATTGAAGTACTTTTTTGATTAAATCAATTATCTTCACCATACAAAAACTCTTTGGATGTAACCCCCTATTGTAGAAGTTTCACTTTATTCTCTTCTCCTTATATTTTTCTTCCTTTGGAATCTTAGTCCCCCTATTAGATTGAGATCTTTCTCAATCTATAATCCCTTTTTTTTCTTACCTTTCTTATTATCATTCTTCACTATAAGTGCATAGGGCATGGAAGCCTTAAGAGTATCATTGTGTATGTGATTCTTCTACTCATGTGTCAAGGAATCAATGAAATCATCCAAATATGGCATCGTCCAATTCTTACCCATGGAGAGTTTAGTAGTATGAAAATAAGAGACCAAGACAAAATATTGAGGACCTAATTTAGAAAGTGCAGAAAGGATAAGTTGTTTCTCCCTTCTATTTGTCCCTCAAGTTTTGACTTATGTCATTAGAATCTTGAATCTTGAGAATAAGTCTTGTAGGGTCTTGAAATGGTGGGATCTAGATAAACCAATTAATTATCTAGCTAAATTCCTCTCAACTCACCTTGCTCGGCAAACAATCCCTCCATTTTTTGTCCAAACTTCCTTAGGTGTTGAGCATGACTCATCATGAAAGAGTAGATCAAGGAAAGGGACAAAAATGGTATCCCGTAAGCTTCATCCATATCATTGAAGTACTTTTATTTTTTAATGGCTAATGTAAACTCAACTTATTTTATTGAAGTATTTTTAATTTTTAATGGCTAATGTAAACTCAACTTTAGTACCCTTTGTAATCCTATAGAGTCTCTTACTATGCAGCAATAGAAAGATATTTTGCTTCTATTCAAAACAATTGAAAGGAGTGAGGACTATTGTGATTTGGTCTATTCTCTATGGGTTGCTTTAATATTTTAAAATATATAGATATTATTATTTTTCGTAAGCTCAATTATTCTCTAATACCATGTTGGATTTGAAGAAAAATCACAAGATCTAAGTGTGCAAAAAATACTAGACTAGCTCCTTGTAAAGAACAAGAGAGAGTAAAATTGTTAAGAAATTGACTAAGAACATTAATAATGAACATGAAGTTGTTGAGGAATTAACTAATGAACATGAATACTATATGTAGACTCTCTAGGAGGTCAACGAATTCAAATTAGTTTGGGATTCCATGTGCATGTACTAAAAATTACTTTTCCTATTGGCAAACAAGTCAAAATTAGACTTGGAGTCTTGAAATTGACAAAATATCCTAAAAGAATGTGAACTAGAAGAAAGTGGAGTTAGAAATCAGTTAGAACTAATTAATAACTCTCACATGCTAACCATATTGGGTGTTAGAGAAGGGATGGGTGCGGGAGGGCATGGTCATTTTCCCAATGAGAATAAATGGTGGAGACATGGCCAACCCTCCCCTAAGTCATTAACATAGGCTTAAGTAGGGAAGGTGGTGGATAATGTTAATGGGTGTTCAACCTGGGACAGTGTGTCGTTGGAGGTTAAGGTCGCCAATGATGGCTTTCATACTAATGCATGGAGGTGAAGGTGGAGGGATCAAGATGAGACCTTGTGCATCACTGCAAGCTTGATGCACCACGTGAATTTTTCATTTAGGGAGGTGGAGATCCTAGGACCTAAATTCCAATCAAATTTAGCATGCATCAGATTTGAATTATCAATTTTCTCTTTGTTACAATACTCCATTATTGATGGTTATGGTTGCAGTGTCCTAGATTAGATTTTTGCTATGGGGAAGCTCTAATTTTGGCTATATGTTGTGAAACTCGGAGGAGCCTCTCTCTATTGATTAGTTGTTTTTAGTTGGAGCATGACTCCACCATGGCTTTCCCATTATTCTTAAAGTATCTTTCCTTGAGCCCTCATTCTCGGATCCTACTCAAGATTTCATTGCAAAATGATGCTCGTTTTTCCCTCCTTGTTTAGTGTCCCCCCTCGTATGCTCTCCCATCTCACCCTTGCCGCCTCCCCCTCCCACATATCCCCTCTCTTTAACTCATGGTATTTCTCTATGCTTAGCATAGGTGAGGTGGTGAAGATTTGGAGTAGCACTCCTTGTTTCATCTCGCCTATTTTCCTGATACCCTTGAGGCCTAGCCGACTTGTCCCCCTAGCTACACATTACTAGGACTCCTTGTCACTCAGTAATTCTCCACCTAAACTTTACACCATTCATTTCCATTCTGACTTTGCATGTCAAAGACTAAGTTTGAGCCTGGAATTCCAAGGTAGTCAAACATGTCGTGATAGAGATCTATGTCATGCAAGGGTTTCACCTACTATCCTGATATGAATTCATAAACTTAGTAAAGAATGGAGGCCCCAGTAAAGAGATATATAGAGTCTACACCCTTGAGGAAGAAATAGATGAGGCACAACATGGCATAACTATGGAGTGATAATGTCTATTAGATATTGAGATTGCAGGTGACTTTGTAGAATAGATACCAGATGTTAGGCATACCAAGGGAAGACTCAATCAATATATGCACACTATTGATATATATTGGCATATGAAAATGTTGCTAGGAAGAGTCCTTTTCAACAAAAAAGAAGCTTGTCAAGAGATCTTGATGATGCTAAATGCGCTGCAAATAAAAGGCCAAGGATTGAATCAATGTCTACAAAAGATTGAAGACTAGTTGAGCCTCTCTTTGGACATAGGCAATAAATAGCCCATCATTATTAAAAAATCAGTGTCTCCTGGTTTTTTCTGTACGCTGCTGCGCGTATATTCTCCACAGTTAGATTTTAAATCACAAATCTTGTTTTTACTTATATAAAAACAAGATCCGTGCTTCTGATCCATGCATTCTCATTTAGTTAACAACCTTCCTACGATGACCTTCAAATTAACAGTGAATCGTATCAGCATTTCCCTTTGGCATCCAGTACGATATATTTACTCCACGGTCTTGCTTCTTGCGCTTCGCAGATCACGGTTTGCTAATGCTTGAGAGACGGCGTTTAGTCTTGCCCTTTTTGGGGATGAACTTTTTGAGCCGCAAGATGTGGTCCAACTTGCAGAGCCACGACCTGATGCTTTGCAGGTCCAGCTGTATGCTCGAAGGCAATGTCACATGCGATTCCATTTCCCTTCATAGCTGAGTTTTAGATCTAATCTTTTGCGGCTAGATCTAGATCTAGGCGGTTGGGTTCTAAATCTAATCTTCCGTGGCTAGATCTAGATATAATCTTATCTTTTGCCTTATTTCTCTGCGGTTGGGTTCTACAGGCAAGTAAAATATGGCTCCCAGCTTCGTGAAAATAGCTGGTGGCTCATCCGCTTCTGGAGGGCAAGCTCCTGCCCATACCATCAGTGAAGCCCTAGCTCCCACTATCCAGGTGGTCTAGGCCTCACTCGATGAGGCTTTGAAGTAATATGAAAGTGCCCTAATCTGCCGGTTCAATGGCTTTTGGCCGCGCCTGACAACTCTCCACAATTGGATCTCGGAGGTATGGAAACCTGTCATTTCTGATGAAATTAATATCTACCCCTGCGCTAAGGGTTTCTTTATAGTAGATTTTGAAAATCTTGAAAGCAGATAATGTATTCTAGATTCCGGCCCTTGGTTTTGGGAAAAATCAGGCCTGTTCATGAAGCCATGGAACCCATCATTCGATCCCTCTACAACAGTGATAACCTCAGCACCAATTTGGGTGAGATTGCCAAGCCTACCCTTGAATCTCTGGAATCTCTCCTCGCTGAAAGCCATCAAAAATGCAATTGGGAAATTTTACTGTAGGTGCCCAGAAACAGAGGAATATGCCATAACCACCTATGCTTGCATCTGTGTGGAAATGGACTTCAGCACCGGCTTCCCTGCTGAAATAAACCTAACAAATAAAGACTATGTGTGGAACCAGAAACTTGATTATGAAAGTGCCCTCTTCAGATGTCGATCCTGCTTTGAGACATGCCATCTAGCCAAAAATTGCCCAAAAGCCTCCAAGAAAAATTTTGCTAGAAAAAACCACCACAGATCTACAACACAAAAAGAACACTACACTGTCATCAAAGAAGAATACTCTAGAGAAAGCTCTGAATCACAAGAAATCGGGCAAGAAAGAAACAAAGAAAGAGACAACTCTCAATACAAGCAAGGAGAAAGCTGCCCAACAAATCAACAATTATGAGGATTCGAATACTGCACAAAATATATCTTCATTTAATAGCGACGAAGATCTCCTAGACCAAACTTTTTCTCCGACTATCTTCAAAAGAACGAACACAATAGATCGCGAAGCTAAGACACCAATGTCCCAAGAACCAGAAGAGATGAAGGAGATGGAAGATAAAGAAAGTTGGAAGACCGTAGAGAAAAAAAAGAAAGCTACAGCACCAATCTCGCCAAGAAAGACGAGGAGCCAAATAATTAAAAACTAAGAAAATTATAGGTCCAATACGATAGACCAAATTGATTTAAGTGGACGTTAACCACCACCACCATCATCATCATCATTAAAATCTCCATTGTAAATGAATCCACACATTTCTTATTAATTACACATTGCCATATTAAACACCATTGCAAATAAGTGTACATCTTTCTTGTTAATTACACATTGCAATATTTCTTCATAATAAACCGATTGACCATTTCACAAAGTGAAAACTAGTGGGTTAAATTTATTAAATAATTTGTTTATCGTTTTCCAAGTGAATTATAAATGAAAATTTATTCAATAATTTGTTTATCGTTTTAAGTGAATTATAAATGAAAAGAGTATTTGAGAAATTTCTAAGATTAGAAGTATCAAGGTAACATTACTATGTAATTCTCTACCAAAACCGTTAATAGAGCCTCGTCACATAATCCTCCCAATTTTGTGAAATGCCATCACATTGACAATGGAAAGTCGGCTAGTGAATGCTTCTTTTGGTATAAATGGCAGCGAAGGTGGCATTGGGTTAGTAGAAAAAAGTGAAACGCGCAGGTGTTCTCAATATATTTCGTACACTATTGGTGGATTCAGAGAGGTAGGTTAAAAGGAGAAGGCACAGCTTCTTGTCTATCCTATTTCATACCTTGAGAAACACGAAGGAAAAAAGCTCGCGCTGTGATTCAAGAAAATGGAGTCTGATGATAATGTATACGATTATGATGCAAATGACACCTCTGAAGCAGAATCAGAATCAGAAGAAAATTACGACATGCAGGTGAACATAGCAGCGGGCGATGCGAATGATAGATGCATGAAGTACACCGTTTTAAGTTTGAACGACATTTCTGAGCGTCAGGGAAAGGCTATATCAACCGTTTGTAATGTACTTTCTGTCTCGGAAGTTGAGGCAAGCATTATTTTGCGTCACTTCCACTGGAATATTAATAATGTGTACGATCAATGGTTTGTAAATGAGGAGAAGGTGAGGAATGCTGTGGGGTTATTGTTACATGAGCCCAACGTAAAAGAAGAAGAAAACTCAATCAGGTGTCCAATATGTTTTGATGATTACAAGATGGGAGACATGAAGAAACTCAAGTATTGCGGCCATCGCTTTTGCGAAGAGTGTTGGAGACTTTATATTCATACCTCAATAAGTAACGAAGGTGCAGGATGCCTCAACTTACGATGTCCAAATGTAAATCCCGGATGTGGTGCTGTTGTGGGTGCAGATATGGTTTTTTCTTTGGGGTTATCTGAGGAAGACAATAGCAAGTATAGAACATATGTTGTGAGGTCATATGTTGAACAAAACACAAGGGTTAAATGGTGTCCGTCACCCGGTTGCGAGTATGCTGTGCAGATTGATGTTGTTAACGTTGATGCAAGTCGGGAGGTTGTCTGCAATTGCTCGCATAAATTTTGCTGGAACTGTTTAGAGGAATGTCATCGTCCAATCGATTGTGACACAGTGAAAAAGTGGGTTTCCATGATTAATGAAGGCGAATCACAGAACTTGTATTGGATAATTGGTAACTCTAAGCCGTGTCCCAAGTGTAAACGACCGATCGAGAAGGATTCTGGCTGCATGCATATGACATGTTTACGGTCCTGTGGGTTTGAATTCTGTTGGATATGCCTCCGTGATTGGAACGTGCATGGCTATGACACTTCGGTTGCCTGTAACCGATATCGTCGACCGGAAGCAGGAGAAGACAATTCGTCCCATGAATCCGTCTCCGAAGATGCGATGAAACTGACTGCTAAAATGTCGTCAGATAGATTTGTATTTTACCTTGAGAGATGGAAGGCAAATGAAAAGTCTCAGGAAAAGGCATTCTCTGATCTGCAGCGTGTGAGAGTGGTGGAGCTTAAAGAATTGGTTGACAGTCGTGTGCTGCGCACGAGTCAATCTGCCATGGCAAGATTCAAATACGTGGTAGATGCATGGCTACAAATAGTTGAATGCAGGCGTATGCTGAAATGGACATATGCGTACGGCTACTATCTTCCGTTGCTTCATAATGACGCCCATCCGGTTAAACAAAAGCAACATTTCTTCGAATTCCTGCAAGGGGAGACTGAGAATAGTTTAGAACGGCTTCATCAGTGTGCTGAACATGAACTTCAAAATCAAATGTTGCTTGTCCGTAAAGCTGAAGCTGACATTGAGACCAGCGATATCCATTCAACTTTGAGGGATTTTGATTGCTTTTATAAAACACTTGAAGGGTTAACAAAGGCCGCAGCTGGCCATTTTGAAAACCTGATTCGGGCCTTTGAAAACGGACTGTCGGAAGTACACAGTCAGTAGCTTTTAGGTGAGTGATCTAAGAGCAATTGGACTAAGTCTGGTTCCTTAGCTTCTCCTTTCTATTGCGGTTTCTTAGCGTGTTTCTTTTTTTCATCTATTTTCTCACTTACTCTTGTTGTGAGACAACCTCTGAGTGGCCGTAGGGTTCTGAAATTTTATTCTCTTTTGGCTCTTTTCGTTTACCAATATTGTGATCTTTCTTCTGTGTACCAAATCTTTTGGACATCAATACTGAGTGTACCAATCGATTCCATCCAAAGTGAGCCATCTCTAATGTTAATGGATCATAATGCAACAAATATTTATCCATGCTTAATTTATATATTTAAAAATTGGGATATTTTCACCATCAAACTATGTGTTTTGAATATTTTTTCTAATACCACCCATATTTAAACTACATCAGGATTGATGAAATGATGTTATCGGTTAAGTTTCATTGAAATAATAACTTGTTCTGGCTAAATATATCCATGAACCTTGTTTATAGAAATAATAACTTTCTCATTCTAAATACATCATGAATTTTTAATATCCAAGGGTAAGATAGACATAGGTTGGTTTCAGTCATGCATGGTCACAATTTTTTTTTTGAACATCTAATTATATGTCTAAGATTAATATGGTCATTTTCTTTTAAATTTACTCAATTACCTTAGTTTGTTGAGATGATAGAGACTGTTAATAGCTTGAATAATGAAAAAGGTTTAAATAAAAAATTTGAAGGGAAAGAGAGAACATAACAATGTTGAATAATAGAAAATATGAATAATAAGAATGTAGTAAATTACAACTAGTATTCATTGTGTGCAATCTCAAACTATTTTCTTTTATTGTTCTTATTGTCATGCCTGTTAGTTTTGTCATATTTTCATATCAATTATATGAAAAAAACAGTTGAAATCATAGATCATTCAAATCTTTAATTTGATTTATTGAAATAAATGTCATACCTTATCTCTCTTGCTCTCCAATATTAATAGTATATTTCTCCAATGTCAATAATTGTGACTTATGGAGTGTTAAACCTGCATTATGTTTCAATGGTGGTTGTTTTCTATTACCTTGTTTGAACTCAAAGTGGATAACAATGTCGAATGATGGAAAATGGGAATAAAATAATGTAGTCAATTACAAATAGTTTATAGTTTCAAGAATCAAACATTTTAGGTAAGTGAACATTTTATTTAAGATGAAAATTAAAGTATTTTATTTATGGTTGAATTAATATAATGCAGAAATCATAATCGAACCTTCCACTATGATTTGGATCTGCTTCATTGAACCTGGCAGCACGATTTGATGCAAAAATCCTGTCAAGTACAATTAGTGCGACCTTAGAAATTATGGTTAATTCACTCACTAGGGTGCAATAAAAAAAGTTCTCATGTCCCCCTTCCAATTCAAGAGAAAGGGATATATATGATATGGAAACTAACTCTTGTGTATTTAGTTCACTCAAAGGAAAGGAATGAACTTCCTATTCTATCTAAATCAATCCATCTAAATATCTTTCTTTAGAGAGTGATTTAAACACTCTTTCATTTTCCTTGGCAAGCCTACCCTTGGAGGTGCCCCTTTATCCTTCCATTTCATTAACCCTCCCAATCCTCTACAAACTAGCCATTCTCTCATCTATGAGACACTTGAACTAAATGACACCAATTTGGTTTGGGCATGGGCGACAGTAGACTCCAACATCAATTAGTTCTGATCTCTCGAGGACTATCTTTTTTGCTTGAAAGCCCGTATTTATATTTGTATCTATGTATCTATTTATTATTCCCTCTCTCTCCCCCCCCATATTTATGTCTATATTTGTCCTTCTCTCCTCTCTCCCCCTCCCTTACTGCACCATATATCTCTCTCACTTCCCCCTCTCGCTCTCTCTCTCTCTCTCCCAACCTCCCCCTCCCTCTCTTTATCTCTCGCTTCACCTCTCTTTCTCCCCCGCCATCTCTATCTATATCTCCCTCCATCTCATTCTTTACCTCTTTATATCCATACATTTCTATCTCTCGCTTGCTCACTCACTCTAGCCCTCTCTTCTTCCCTCTCTCACCCCTCCTTCTATATATTTATGTCCCTCCATATCTCCTTATTTTTCTATTTATCTCACCTTAAAACATAGACACACTCTCTCCATATCTATTTATCTCTCTCTTTTTCCCTTTTCCTTTCCCCCTCTCTCTCTTCCCCTTCTCTCTCCCCCCTTCGTGTCACTCTCTCTCTCCATCTTTCTCTCTCTTTTTATTCTTCCCAGCCTCTCTCTCCCCCTCCAAATCCATGACTATATTAATCCCTCTCTCAAGTCCTCTTTCTTCGTTCCTTTCTTTTCCTTTCTATCCCACCTCCATCTCTCTCTCTTTCTCCAATGTTGTCACTATCTCCTTCCCTCCCTTCCTCTCTCATTTTCTTTCTCCCCTCTCCCCTTTCCATCTATGTCTCCCTCTCTCTTCTCTCCTTTTTCTCTTCCCTTGTCACTCTCTCTCTCTCTCCACTCTATCTCTCTATGTATTTTTCATGGGATACCAAGGTCATGTGACACGTTTTCCAAGTTGAATGAAGGGAAAAAATTACATTGTGATACACTTATGGTTAATTATTTATTGGCATTGGAAAGAGGAAAAAGGAAATGAATGGAAAATTATTTATTACATGCTAGAAAGGTACATGTGGCAGGGATGAAAAATAAATAAAGTAAAATGAAGTAATTTCATGCAAGGGAAAATGCAGAATATGCAAGGGAAATGAAGAAAAAGGAAAAGAAAAGAAAAGAAAAGAAATTCGAGAGAAGGCATTCTCGCATTCATTCTTTGGGGAGAAGAGAACTTGAGAACACAAGCAAGAGACAAGCAACGAAAAATAAAGGAAAGCAACGAACACAAGAGGAATTCATGTGGTAGCCAAGAGGAAGTTTAGACATTAGCAAAGCAAGGCAGAAAAAAGTAGCCAATAAGAGGATTTTTGCAGGTAACAATGTGCATGTGTGATTTATCATGTTGGGATTTTAATGCATGGTTAATGAATTAGTTTATTGGTCATTTTTTTATCATTGGCATGGTATTTTTCTAGATTGACAATGATGTACAACATTGCCTTATGTCATTTCCTAGAGAGCCATGATGTAGTGAGTTCTCTTTTTGGTTGATCTTTGGATTACCGATAGAATTTTGATGATGGTTGAGGTGGTCTCAGGAAAATCACAATGGTTGAGGGTGGATATGGATTTTTACGGGAAGCTCTTAAGAGGTGGGTGGAGATAGGAAAATTCCTTTGGGTATGGTGAAGAAATTCTGAGGCACATCCAAGCTTATATTGATTTTGGTTATTTATGGACCCAATATTGGGTGAAGTCACTATGGTATGAGGGTGGAGGTGGTTTTCTATGGATTCCATGTATGGTTATGTTTTGGTTTATCCCATGTGATCCCACACCCATGCTTGGAATATGGCACGGGGGTGATTGGTTGAAAGAAAGATTTGGTTTAGCCCAATCTATGGTCGGGTGGTACGTGGAAGTCCTTGACCTGGTTGGTACTTTTTCTTCCCATTGGAAAAACTGTAATTTTCATTAAGTGAGAAAATTACATATTGTATATGCAAAAAGAATATGATGTAAGAGGCAATGCCTATCAAATAAACAAGGTTCCATAATAGATCTAATGTTGATTCCTTGTGTCCACGTAGGAAGGAATCTTTTTCTGAAGTATTCAACATACTGTTTTTTTCGAAATAATAGTTGTAGTCATGTAACATGTCCATATAGGTCTTGCTGTAAATGAAACATATGAATATTTATAGATGGAAATTTAAAAGAAAAATTATAAATGTAAGCTAAGCTCCCTGTGAGCTTAATAAACATGTATGTCCATGAAAGGTTGATGGTAGTACTGGTCGCAAGCCCCCTCTCTACGTTACTGGATCATCCAAGTGTCAAAAGGCCTATGTGCAGCTTCTTTGGATAATTTTTCAGCATCTGCATTTCGTTCCTTGTAAATGCGATGGCATGCAAATGTGTCAAAATATGTAATAAGTCAATGAGCCTCATCCAGAATATTTCTCAAAGTATATGTGTAACATCTAGTTCTTTTGTTTAACCATTCACAGAAAAATTTTGAGTCCCCAAAGAGTTGGAGATCTCGACATTGGTTTTCCAAGGAAAATTGTATCAGGAATTTTGCAGAGGATAGTTCTACAAATTTGTTCGTACACTAACCTAATCCAATTTGTATATGGTATAAATGGGAATATGTGAGGTGTAGAATGGCTCCTCCACTGCGTCCTTCCTCCTATGCAGAACCATCAAAGAAAGCCTAGGGCTTTGAATGATTTATGGATTCGAGTACAATGGTTCGTGGTCGAGCCTTCTCCTCGTCATCAGGGATGATGGAGTAATCGAATAGGATATGAGATGCAATGGAAGGCGAGTGTGGAGAGGTATTCAGGAAAATGAGTTTGTTGCGGGCGATCCATTGTCCCCAACAGATGAGTAAAGGGAGATTCTGGAGCTTCGTTGGGGTAGTGCATGACCACCAGGATGTCTAGGCCTTCTTTACAATCGAACCTTGCCACCTGGTCGAGGATGGAATTACAACTAATATCAATTGCCAAAGTTATTAGGCAGTTTGGAATTCAATAAAAGGTGTGAGGCAGATTCATTGTTACATTTATAGAGGTGGCAGCAAAAAGGGCCATGTTGGGCTTGCTTGAGAGGGTTGTCCCCAGTGGGGATTTTGTTTTTCAGTATGGTCCACATGAAGAGTCTATTCCTGGGGGGCCCTTAAGCTTCCAAAAATGCTTCCACCATGACTCTATGGCTTGTGGGTGGCGTTCTTCGGCTAACATAAGGTATCCATCCTTTGGGGTATATTTACCAGCTTTTGAGAGCACCCATATAACCTCATATTCTCCTTTGCCAATCTGAATGTGAGCCTCAATGAGGGCCCTGATGAAGGAATTCCACTGTCGTGTCCATTTTTGTGGGATGTTAATTCATTGGGCCAATTTCCAAGCTTGCTGAAATAGAGTGGTGTGTTCAGGGTCTACTATGTGGCCGATATTGGGTAATATTGATATCCCTGAGAAAGGATCTGAGTTCATTTGGCAACCTGTGTGCATTCCCTCATCCAATCCATGGACCCATCCCAATCATCATAGACATTCCAGACTGTATTTTCCATGTGATTCCAGCGTTGATAATGTCCAGAAATTTTATTACAGCCTTCCATATAATTGATACCCCTGAGTGAAGCCTTTGTGGTTAGCTTAGCCAGTCCATCAAGTTTAAAGGGGCAATGTATTGTGATATGACCACCCTTGTCCATAGACTGTTTGATGTAACAAGATGCCACCTAAGTTTCACTGCCAGAGTAGTTGAGAAATCATTTAATTTCTTAATGCCCCAACCTCCCCATTCCTTGGGAAAATTTAGGGCCTCCCACTTGACCCATGCAAATATTCTACCTATCTATTGTTCCTTCCAAAGGAATCTGTAGCATAAGGCCTAGATCATGGGGAGTATACCTCTAGGAATCCATGCCAGAGACATCCAAGAGACTAGGGTGGCCTCTAGGACGGCTTTAATGAGTATGAGTCTGCCCGCCTTGGAAAGGTATTTGTAGTACCAAATATTTAGTCTTTTCTCCATCTTGGAAATAAGCCATGTCCAATCTGCTATTTTATAACCCAATGGCTTCAGCTTGTAGCCCAAGTTTCTGAGCCCTTCTTCCAATCTAAGGAGAGTGTACTAGAATCGTTGTAGCACATAACGAATTTCATATGGGGAACATCTAGCCTCTTTGAGGGTCTACTTGTTGCTGTTTACAGCCATACCAGTGGCTATTTGGAATAGTGGGAATGTTTTCTTCATGATTGTTAAATCCCCTATGCTTCCATTAAGAAATAACAAGACATCATCCACAAATAGAAGATGAGTCAATATGAACCCTTCTGTGATCTTTATCTCCTGTAGTCTTGCCCTTCTGAACTCTTATTTGACAAGCCTGCTGAGTCCATCCGTTATCAGGAGAAAAAGTAGTGGAGATAGGGGTAGCCCTATCGAAGGCCTCTTTCAGAATGAAAGAAAGGTGAAGCTGCCCATAGATTAGAACACTGAAAGGTATGTTAGAGATGCAACTCATGATCCATTTAATGAAATCAAAAGGAAACCCTAGGTGGGTTAGAAGCATTTATAAAACCAGTTTGCTTTGTCAAAGGCTTTATAGAGGTCGACTTTTAGTATCATACCTTTGATTTTCTTGGAGTGCAGAGAGTGCAATACCTCCTGGGTAGTTCCCACTGCCTCATGTATCTATTGATCTTGTAGAAAGCCGAATTTCTCCTGTGATATATGGGTTGATAGAATGGGCTGCATTCGATTGGCTATGATCTTAGCTATAATCTTATAGATGCATTGCATAAGGATATAAGTCTATAATCGTCCAAGGTGGATGGATTGTCGGATTTTGGAATGAGGGCGATAAAACTAGAGGTGAAGGATTCAAGTATCTTACCATTTATTCTAGAGTGTTCAATTACCTTGACGAGGTCCACCCCTAGGGTTTCAAAGAAGGCTAGATATAACTCGATCGACCATCTTTCTAGCCCTGGGCTCTTGTCCTTCTTAAACCATTTGAGGGTGGCTTCCAATTTTCCTATTGTGACTTCCTTAGTCAGTTCCCTTCCCTCCTCCTGATCCAAAAATCTAGGGAATAATTGGGCTACTTGAAAGATTTCGACCAGATTTACATTTAGGGGGGCCCTGTAGATCTATTTGAAATGAGAGGATGCCAAATATGCCAGTTGGGGGAAGGTTTTTACAGGGAGGCCTTGCTCATTCGAGAGCTGCCAGATGGTATTAATAGCTTTCCGGTCATTTGCATACTTATGATAGAATTTTGTATTGTCATCTCCCTCCTGTAGCCAGATTGCCCTACTTCGCAGCCTCCATGCCTCTTCGCGATACTTAAGAATTTTTCCCTTGGTGGCATATAGTTCAGTGAGTTTATCCTTATGCTCAATCGATCTGTAGACCCCATCTGAGAAATTTTCAAAATCAACAATTTCCTTTTCTGCATACATTAGGGTTTAATCATACTTTATTCTCTTGTTATGAGCCCAAAATTTGGAGAGCCTCTTCATCTCGATAAGGTTGTGTGAAAAACACTCTACTTTGTTTCCACTAGCAGTTAAGGGGTGAGACATCTAGAAGTCTGTGATCATACTCACATAGGTGGGATCCTTTAACGAAGAGGAGTTGAACTTGAAAGGACCCTTGGGTTTCCAAGGCCCCCCACTGATCTCCATGTAAATGGGCAGATGATCAAAGATTCCTCCCGATCCCACCCACTATATATGGAGTAGACCCAGGGTCAGAAGTCCTTCCTTGATAAGGAAATGGTCAAGTCTTCAAGCAATATAGTCCTCCCTAAATCTATTGTTCCTCTAGGTAGGAAACAATTTAGTTGAGGGGATGTCCATAAGGTTATGGGAATCCAATAAGTTCACAAAGAAGTCAAATAAGTGGTCCAGTTGAGCATGGTGTCCCCAGGATTCAGAGTGACCAATGGAAAAATTTAGATCCCCTCCCATGATTAGGAAATCCTTCTGAATTATTTCTGAGCTAAGGAGATGGTCCCAAAAGGTAGGCCTGTGTTGGCACGACCCATATACATTGATGGTTCGCACCTCTATACCTAGATCATATGAGAACATGTCTGACCCAATATACTGTGGACCTCCCAATAGTTACAAAGTTTGATGGAATTCTTGTTGTATCCCAGGGAAAGTCCCCCAGATCGTCCATTAGCATCGAGGCCTATAAAGGTCCATCTAGGAAACATTGAATCAAGGAGGTGTGTGATGGAATCAGTTGGTCCCAAGGTTTCTTGAATGAAGATGACATCGACAGGAGTGGCATAGATCAATCTACAAAGGGAAGTTTTTTATCAGGCCTAGCCAACCCTCTGCAATTGAATGAGACAATCTTCATGGGGGGGTTAGACGAGGGGTTCGATGCTTTAAGTGCCCCATGAATGGTTGATTTCCTACCCGAGGCAATCTTGTCTCCAGATTTGATTTGTGGCTTTGAGTGGAAGGTGGGTCATCCCCTAGGTAGCTTAGAAGGAAAGGGGGACATAATAAGGTCTAGTCCGAAATGATTCGAGGCCTTTAACTTTTACTTATCCTTAGATTGAGTCTGATAGCACGAGGGGGGAGGCCCTGTTTTAGGAATCAGGGTAATGAAGGGAGGGACATCCGGGAGAGATGGGGGAGTGATAGAGAAAGTGGAACTAGGGGTGCGAAAGGGACAGGTCATGGCATTGTGGAGGGGTGTAACACCAAGACCATTATCTTTTCTATCAGAAGGAATTGCATTTAAACCATCGCATGTAAGAAAATGAGAGGGTTTAGGAGAAGAGGAATTCATATCCGAAGAAACCGCCACCCCAACAACGGCCCTTGCCTACTGAGAGGAGGAGAGTGAGCTCGAAGAGGAGGCCTGTCGCATTTCTTCGAGGTGTCCTAAGGGAGGACCTTGTCTGTGGGAGTCGGATCGGCTTGAGTCCCTTCTTCTCTACGGGGGGCCTACTCCCCCTGATCTTGTACAGTCCTTGAAGGTATTGTCCATCCTACATCCCCATTTTCTTTCTTGCTGATAAAAGGGTAGTCCCAATAGAAATGCTCGACCTTGTGACATCTTCTACATTTGAAGGGGACCGCTTGATAGTACAAATTCTGTCTCCGAGATAAATTCTGCCATTGTATCGTGATAAATTCATGTAGCCCCTTGTTGGTATCTAAGTGTACAAGTATTCTTGCATATGCCATCCTGCTTGTCGAAAGATAGGAATTGTCATACTCCAGGTAAGTTCCCAGGGAGTTTCTTATGCACCTGAATATGCCTTCTAACCAAAACTGTAAAGTCAGGCCAGGTAGTCGGACCCAAGGGCTTGGTCCAAGATGTTTCTGTTCTGGGTTGAATAGGGGAGTCCACCTACAAAGGAGCACTGGTGCTTGTTTAAGATGCCAAACTATTGATAGTACCCAATTGGTGTGCTCTGCTCTGGCAAAGCGAAGTGCAAACCATCCTCTGGAAAAGGTTTGGACAAATGGTGGTTCAACTAGATGATGCCCCCAAATCTTCGTCACCCACTGTTTCAGCCTTGCGGTGCTGTATGACTGGCCCTGACTCTTCCTACCAACACACGGTTGACTGTGTCCATCGCCTCACTCCACTGAAATTCATCACCCAAACACAGGAAAAACTAAATAGCCTTCGATTTCAAAACCCTTGGTTTTTTTGCTTTTCAGGATCTTTCATCAGGTAAAATAGTTTGGGGTCACCCTGGGGAGGGTTTGGCTCAGGTATAATGCTGTCCAAAAGGGGTTCATATCGGTAGACACTGGAGATGGGGGGAATCTAAGTGATATTTCCAGATGGGGGGTCATGGAGGGTGGCACTAGATGCCCTGGTGCAAAGGCAACAAGATCACTGGAAAGGGATGCCGAAGGGACATGAGAACTGATGAAGAATAGAAATGAAGTGAGGTCCTCTGAGGATATTCCAAAGCAAGTTTCCAAGGTTTGGTTCACAAATTTTAGGGTGGATGGCGACAGAGGCTAAGCAGTGAGGTCTGGTAAAGAGGGGGAGGCCTCCGAGAGGCTAACCACCAAGCATGAAGACCCTGAGATCGAGGGCAGCGAAGAAATGGTGTCAGCGAAATCACAGTCATAAGGGTAGCCACCTACTGAGTTAATCTGGGGAGATGTCCAGATGGAGGTAACCGCTAATGGGTCTTCCGAGTAATCTACTAGGTCCTCCATAACCATCACTATTTTCCCATGAAAACTGCCTCCAGAACTTAGGGATGCCTGTCGCTATAGTGACCAGGAGCAGGCGGGGTAGAGTCGAAGAGGGTTAGGGTAAACCCTAGGCAGTAAAAATGTAGGAATAACCATGACGACACAATGGGGGCGTGAGGTAAGTTATGGGGCTAATGTACAGGAGGGATATGAGGTGCTGGCATAGGCGTCTGGAGATGTTGAAGACTTCAGAGTCTAGGTGACACCCTAACCCTAGCCGGTTCTCCATTCTGTCTCTGCCATCCACCAAATTCTATCAATTATGTTGCTCATCGATCATGAATGATCTCTTGTATAGAGAAGGTCATAATTAGTGGGCAATACATAAAACCCACTTGGTTGGTACTATGCATGTTATTATATGTATTATTATTTAATGAGATTAATGAGCATAATTTATTTTTCAATGTGTGGTTATATGATTGCTTTTTCATGGTTAATTGTTGGTTACGTGCATGGTATATTTCTTATTATATGATGTGCTCTTGTCATTGATATTTCTCATGGTTTGTCAAGTTATTGAATAGTTATATGAATGCATGAGGCAATAAGTGTTTGTTGCAATTAGCATGATAGGACAATAAACTTGAAGAAACCTTTCCACGCCTGATAAAAAAACCAAGGAATGTCAGTACCAATATTGATTTGAGGCACCAATGGTTAGATTTCAGTTTGCATCTTCCTCCTAAAACATGATTTTCTAGACTAATTCCAAGATAATATGGAGTGAATCTTAGTTGTTATTTTGACAGAGTCTCAATAATATTTGTCATATATATATTACATTTGTTCTACCTATTTATAATAATACTTACCTCCTAGGAACATTCTAGAAAGGGAACAATATAGAAGGCCAAACACTGTAATAATCCTTTTTACAATATATCATTCACTCTAGTACATGAACCTTATTTACTAGAAATGGTCTCTATACGAAACAATACATGTATACATGTCTATTATTTTTTTAGTTAAGTACTTCCCTATGTACTCCATATTACACCTCTAAATATACTATACTCAATAGTCAAATTCAAACCATAATATTAATTTTAAAATTAATATTTAGATATACTAAAAGTACTTTGATCAAGTCTTTATCATGGAATATCAAAAAAATATTCATTAGAAATGCATTTATTTAAAATTATACATCAATGGTTCAAAACCAAGTTATTGCACTAACAAATTTAAAATCATTAAGAAATCATCATAAAAAATATAATCATCATCAATGCAATACCATCAATGTTATTAAAATCATCAATATAAATACAAGGTATTATGGCATTGATTTCCATGTTAGGAGTTATTTCAAGGTATTTAAATCATTTGAAAATTCACTGCTTTTACAACATCATCATATCCATCTATTTAAAATTATACATAATATGAACCAAAACATCAAAGGGTCAAAACTAGTTTATTGCCCAAACAACCTTACAACATTAAGGAGTTATCATAAAAATATAATCATTATCAAATGAACTATAATGATGGCTTTTATAGTATCCATGGATTATAATATAATTTTAGTTTCTTTGTTGGACCTATGAAAGCACCATGCGCTCAAAAAACACTAACATCGAAAATAGCCAAAAATGAATGCAAAATATCACCCAAAAAAATTGTTTCCCTCTACAAACCCCCCTACAACCCCTCAAATAAGTGAGGCTTCCATGCCCTTGTGTCACCCTCTTTATGCTCTACACATATATATCACACGGGGTTTGTTGTGTAAAGAAGTTAACACTTTGATTGCCTATAACTAGTATTGTCCACTAGATGCAAGAGAAACATCAAAGGGAGGTAATTCCCATGAATCAATCTTTGAATATGTCATGAAAATGACTGTTAAAATGTCATCAGATAGATTTGTATTTTACCTTGAGAGGTGGAAGGAAAATGATAAGTCTTAGGAAAAGGCATTCTCTGATCTATAGTGGGTGCTACTGGTGGAGATAAAATAATTAGATGATGGTTATGTGTTGAGCATGAGTCAATATGGCATGATATGGTTCAAATGCGTGGTAAATGCATAGCTACGGATAGTTGAATGCAAGTTTATGTTGAAATGGACATTGCATACGACCATTATCTTACTTTGCTCTATAATGATGGTGATCATGTTAAACAAAAGAAAAACTTCTTAGAATTCCTTCAAGGTGAGGATGAGAATAGTTTAGAATGTCTTCATCAATGTGTTGAACATGATATTCAATATTACATGGATCGTGTCCGTAAAATTGAAGCTTTGATTGATACGAACAATATCCATTCAACTTTGAAGGATTTTGATTGCTTCTATAAAAGAAATGAAGGTTTAAAAAAGGCCATGGCTAGTCATTTTGAAAATTTAATTCAAGCCTTTGAAAACGTATTGTCAGAAGTACATAGTCGCTAAGTATGAGCTAATACTCACAAGGCTTCATGTAATTATAATTAGTAATTTTAAATTTGGACCTTCAATATTAATAGTTCTTCATGATAGGTTTAAAGTGAAAATGTGAGAGTTAAATAATTATATCAATGGGGCTTCTTGTAAAGAGTACTCTAAATGTTAGAAGTATTTTCTTTTTTGGTAACAATTCTATGTTAAAATCTTGCAATAATTTCTTGGAATTTTCATGTTTATCATGTTTAATGGTGGATGAACTTGTTTATGAATCGTTAGTATGGTAAACCGTGGTTGTCTATTGGTAAATAAGGTTAAGCATGTTTCTCAATATCTAACTAAACATGAATATGGTAAATCATGTTGATTGTGTATGACCATATTGACCATGGATGACCATGGTGAACATGTTTGAACATGAAGACCATGGTTAACCATCAATGACAATGGTTTGATCATGGTTGATTATGGTTGTTTTTGGTTGGTTATGGCTAGATGTTGTCAAGTTATTGTTACTGAAGATTGATTTTGGTTTCTATGGTTTTTGAGACTTGAACATTGTTGACTATAGGTTAAGATAGTTGATTGTGGTTGACGATGGTTAAAAATGGTTGATGATGGTTGAAGAGGGTTAACCATGGTTAAAATTGGTTGACCATAGTTAACAAGGTTGATGAGGAGTTACGAGATTTCATTTGCATTGAAATCCCATGCTTTAACTTTATGTGAAATAAAAGGTACTTCATTTATGCATTCATAGTTACTCTTGTGTATTCTCTCATGTCATTTGTAATTACCATATTCATCTTGCAAGTAGGTAAATGTTGTGCTAATGGTATAAGTCTAATCCAAACTTATGTAGAAACACAACAAAATACATAAATACACATATACATAGAGATGCAGTAGAAATAAAACTTCATTTCATTAATATCAAAGAACTGAAATATGCTTACATACAGAAACAGAAATAAACTAGCTCGGGCGATAGTAGCTTATCTATGAGAAGGGATGTGATAACTACATGCCTCTGAAATGTGTTACAATGAGGCTCAAAGGCTTATTTATTATTGAGAAATAATGGAAAACCCTAAACATCCAAAAACCTAACCCTAGGAGATGAAGCGCCAAAACTATGGGCTTGTTTGGGTAAATCTGTACATCAACTTCCCGGGGTCGTAACTTTGGCATACGATCTTTGTTTGATGCGTAAAATACCTCATTAGAAATATCTTTCTGATGACTAAAAATTTCGATTAAAAACAAGATTTAAAGACCCACATTTCTCCCTTTTCCCAAAAAACTTTGTTTAGAGACTTAAAATGGCTTCGGAATTTCATGACCCAAAAACTACCAAGAATATCAAATTGTGCTACAATTAAGGAAACTGAAAAATTGAAAGAAACAATGGTGGCCGACCCAATGGAATAGGTGGTTGGCCACCAATATCCACTAATATTAATTGGATAATTATATTGTTTTTCATCCATATTGATGCATTTGGAGTGGAAAAAGTGGAGGAATCAGCTCAGGGGACGATTGTTACCGGTGGGACCTAGTTTGGCGAAACGGGGTCTAAAACCTTTCAGGAGCATTTTGAGGCATAAAACGAAATTTTTTGGGTGAAAAATCTTTCCTCTTTAGGGCATCAATTTTTCATTCTATTCTACACATAGAAATCTTTCCAACGGGGTAAGAATCGCGTCAACCACAATCCGTATGCAAAGGTTATGCCACTTAGAAGTTGACCTTCCTGTTTTCACACCTATATTTTGGGAGGATGTCATGTTAGCCCCCATTATTCGTGGAAAATGGGATAGCCACGTGTTTTTGATGTAAAATACTCTAGAAGAGTCTATTTTGTAACTTTAGTTAAGAGTTGATGTAGTCAAACTTAAGCACTTCTAGGCTACTGGGTTGTGTTATAACCAGGCCCCTAGGAGGAAGAGGCATTCCATTCTTTCGAAAGAATTTTGTTCCATAGTTGAGAAAAGATAGCCAGGAGAGATAGGAGGTAGAGCACAAAGAGAGGATATGTGCACTATAGTAGCCGATGGGCCATAGACGTTACTTCTTTGTATCTACAATGTTGTCACTATCTCCTTCCCTCCCTCCTTCTCTCATTTTATCTCTCCCCTCTCCCTTTCCATCTATGTATCCCTCTCTCTTCTCTCCTTTTTCTCTTCCCTTGTCACTCTCTCTCTCTCTCTCTCTCCACTCTATCTCTCTATGTATTTTTCATGGGATACCAAGGTCATGGGACACATTATCCAAGTTGAATGAAGGGAAAAAAAATTACATTGTGATACACTTATGGTTAATTATTTATTGGAATTGGAAAGAGTAAAAAATAAATGAATGGAAAATTATTTATTACATGCTAGAAAGGTACATGTGGCAAGGATGCAAAATAAATAAAGTAAAATGAAGTAATTTCATGCAAGGGAAAATGCATAATATGCAAGGGAAATGAAGAAAATGGAAAAGAAAAGAAAATAAAAGGAACTGGAGAGAAGGCATTCTTGCATTCATTCTTTGGGGAGAAGAGAACTTGAGAACACAAGCAAGATACAAGAAAGGAAAAAGAAATGCAAGCAAGGAATGCAAGAGGAACTCATGTGGCAACTAAGAGGAAGTTTAGACATCAACAAGCAAGGGCAGAAAAAAGTAGCCACCGATAGGATTTTTGTAGGTAACAATGTGCATGTGTGATTTATCATGTTGGGATTTGAATGCATTAGTTTATTGGTCATTTTTTCTGTCATTGGCATGGTATTTTTCTGGATTGAAAATGATGTACAACCTTGCCTTATGTCATTTCCTAGATAGCCATGATGTAGTGAGTTCCCTGATTGGTTGAGCTTTCGATTACCGGTAGAATTTGGATCTTGGTTGAGGTGGTCTCAAGAAAATACCAATGGTTGAGTGTGGATATGGATTTTTACGGGAAGCTCTTAAGAGGTGGGTGGAGATAGGAAAATTAGTCTGGGTATGGTGAAGAAATTCTGAGGCATCCAAGCTTGTATTGATTTTGGTGATTTATGGACCCAATATTGTGTGAAGTCATTGTGGTATGAGGGTGGAGGTGGTTTTCTATGGATTCCATGTATGGTTATGTTTTGTTTTATCCCATGTGATCCGACACCCATGTTTGGAATATGGCATGGGGGTGATTGGTTGAAATAAAAATTTGGTTCAGCCCAATCTATGGTTGGGTGGTACGTGGAAATCCTTGACTTGGCTGGTGCTTTTTTTCCATTGGAAAAAGCGTAATTTTTATTAAGTGAGAAAATTACATATTGTATATGCTAAAAGAATATTATGTAAGAGGCAATGCCTGTTAGATAAATAAGGTTCCAGAATAGATCTAATGTTGATGTCTTGTGTCCACACAGGGAGGCATCTTTTTCTGAAGTATTTAGATATTGTTTTTTCAAAAAAATAAATGTAGTCATGTAACGTGTCCATATAGGTCTTGCTGTAAATGAAACATATGAATATTTACAGATGGAAATTTAAAAGAAAAATTATAAACATAAGCCAAGGTCTCGGTGAGCTTAATAAACATCTAAGTGTCAGATGGCTTGTGCGCAACTTCCTTGGATAATCTGTCAGCATCTACATTTCGTTCCCTATAAATGTGATGGCATGAAAATGTGTCAAAAGATGTAATAAGTCGATGAGCCTCATCCAGAATATGTCTCAAAGTATATGTATAACATCTAGTTCTTTTGTTTAACCATTTATAGACAACTTTTGAGTCCCCAAAGAGTTGGAGATCTCGACATTGGTTTTCTAGGGCAAATTGTATCAGGAATTTTGTAGAGGATAGTTCTACAAAGTTGTCCGTACCCTAACCTAATCCTATTTGTATATGGTAGAAATGGGAAGCTATGAGGTGTAGAATGTCTCCTCCACAACATCCTTCCTCTTGTGGAAAACCGTCAAAGAAAGCCCAGGGATTTGAATGATTTATGGATTCAGGTACAATGGTTCGGGGTCGAGCCATCTCCTCGTCATCAGGGATGATGGAGTAGTCGGATAGGATACGGGATGCAATGGGGGGCCAATGTGGAGAGGTATTTAGGAAAATGAGTTTGTTGCAGGAGATCCATAGTCCCCAGAAGATGAGTAAAGGGAGATTCCAGAGCTTTTTTGGGGTCGCGCATGACCACCAGGATGTCCAGGCCTCCTTTGCAGTCGAACCTTGCCACCTGGTCGAGGATGGAATCATGGATAATATCAATTTATAAAGGTCTTGGGTGGCTTGGCATTCAATAAATAGGTGTGATGCAGATTCATTGTTACATTTGCAGAGGTGGCACCAAAAAAGGCCGTGCTGGGCTCGCTTGAGAAGCTTGTCCCTAGTGAGGATTTTGCTTTTCAGTATGGTCCACATGAGGAGTCTATTCCTGGGCGGGGTCTTAAGCTTCCACAAATGCTTCAACCATGACTTTATGGCTTGTGGGTGGTGTTCTTCGGCTAACACAAGGCATCCATCCTTTGGAGTATATTTACCAACTTTCAAAAGCACCCATATAACCTCATATTCTCCTTCACCAATCTGAATGTGAGCCTCGGTGAGGGCCTCGATGAAGGAATTCCACTGTTGTGTCCATTTTTGTGGGATGTTAATTCTCTGGGCCGATTTCTAGGCTTTCTGAAATAGAGTGGTGTGTTCAAGGTCCACTATGTGGTTGATATGGGTAATATTGATATCCTTGAGAAAGGATCTGAGTTCATTTGGCAACCTATGTGCATTTCGACATCCAATCCATGGATCCATCCCAATCCTCATAGACATTCTAGATTGTATTTTCCATGTGATTCCAGCTCTGATAATGTGTAGAGATTTTATTATAGCCTTCCATATAATTGATACCCCTTAGTGGAGCCTTCTATCAAGTTTAAATGGGAAATGTACTTTAATACGACCACCCTTGTCCATAGACTGTTCGATGTAACAAGCTTCCACCCAAGTTTCAATACCAATGCAGTTGAGAAATCCTCTAATTTCTTGATGCCCCAACCTCCCCATTTCTTGGGAAAATTTAGGGCCTCCCACTTGACCCATGCAAATATTCTACCTATCTATTGTCCCTTCCAAAGGAATCTATAGCATAAGGCTTGGATTTTGGAGAGTATACCATTAGGAATCCATGCCAGAGACATCCAATAGACCAGGGTGGCCTCGAGGACAACTTTAATGAGTATGAGTCTGCCTGCCCTGGAAAGGTATTTGTATTATCAAATATTTAGTCGTTTCTCCATCTTGGAAATAAGCCATGTCCAATCTGCTATTTTATAACCCAATGGCTTCAGGTTGTAGCCCAAGTATCTGAGCCCTTCTTCCAATTTAAGGAGAGTGTACTGGAATATTTGCAGCGCATAATGAATTTCATATGGGGAACATCCAGCCTCTGTGAGGGTTGACTTGTTGCTGTTTACAGCCATACCAGTGGCTGTTTGGAATAGTGCGAATGTGTTCTTCATGATTGTCAAATCCCCTATGCTTCCATTAAGAAATAACAAGACATCATCCACAAATAGAAGATGAGTCAATATGAACCCTTCCGTGATCTTTATCCCCTGCAGTCTTTCCCTTCTAAACTCTTCTTTGACAAGCCTACTGAGTCCATCCATTATCAAGAGAAAAAATAGTGGAGATAGGGGCAGCCCTATCGAAGGCCTCTTTCAGAATGAAAGAAAGGTGAAGTCACCCATAGATTAAAACACTAAAAAGTATGTCAGAGATGCAACTCATGATCCATTTAATGAAATCAAAAGGAAACCCTAGGTGGGTTAGAAGCATTCTAATAGACAACCAGTTTGCTATGTCAAAGGATTTAGAGAGGTCAAATTTTAGTATCATACCGTTGATTTTCTTGGAGTCGAGAGAGTGAAATACCTCCTGGGAAGTTCGCACTGCCTCATGTACCTATCGATCTTGTAGAAAGCCGATTTTCTCCTGTGATATATGGGTGGATGGAATGGGCTACATTTGATTGGCTATGATCTTAGCCATGATCTTATAGATGCAGTTTCATAAGGGTATAGGTCTATAATCATCTAAGGTGGATGGATTATCGGATTTTAGAATGAGGGCGATAAAATTAGAGGTGACGGATTCAAGTATCTTACCATTTATTCTGGAGTGTTCAATTACCTTGAGGAGGTCTGCCCCTAGGGTTTTGGAGAAGGCTAGATAGAACTCGATCGATCATCTGTCCAACCCTGGGCTCTTGTCCTTCTTAAACCATTTGAGGGTGGCTTCCAATTCGCCTATTGTGACTTCCTTAGTCAGTTCTCTTCCCTCCTCCTGATCTACAAATTGAGGGAATAATTGGGCTACTTGAATGATTTCGATCCGATTTACATTTTGGGGGGCCCTGTAGATCTGTTTGAAATGAGAGGACGCCAAATATACCAGCTGGGGGAAGGTGTTTATAGGGAGGCCTTGCTCATTCGAGAGCTGCCAGATGGTATTAATAGCTTTCCGGCCGTTTGCATACTTATGATAGAATTTTGTATTGTCATCTCCCTCATGTAGCCAGATTACCCTACTTCGCACCCTCCATGCTTCTTCGCGATCCTTAAGAATTTTTCCCCTGGTGGCATATAGTTCAGTGAGATTGTCCTTATGTTCATTCGATCTATAGACCCCGGCCGAGCTATTTTCAAACTCAACAATTTCCTTTTCTGCATTCATTAGGGTTTGATCATCCTTTATTCTCTTGTTATGAGCCCAAATTTTGGAGAGCCTCTTCATCTCGATAAGGTTGTGTGCAAAACCCTCTGCTATGTTCCCACTAGCAGCTGGGGCATGTGACTTCCAGAAGTCTGTGATCATACGCACATAGGTGGGATCCTTTAACCAAGAGGAGCTGAAATTGAAATGACCTTTGGGTTTTCGAGCCCCCCCTAATGATCTCCATGTAAATAGGCAGATTATCAGAGATTCCTCCTGATCCCACCCACTGTCTATGGAGTAGACCCAGGGTCAGAAGTCCTTCCTTGATAAGGAAACGGTCAACTCTTCGAGCAAGACAATCCTCCATAGCTCTATTGTTCCTTTAGGTACGCAACAATTTAGCTAAGGGGATGTCCATCAAGTTATGTCAATCCAATAAGTTCTCAAAGAAGTCATATAAAGGGTCCAGTTGAGAATGGTGTCCCTAGGATTCAGAGTGACCAATGGAAAAAGTTAGATCCCTCCCATGATTAGGAAATCCTTTTGAATTATTTCTAAGCTAGGGAGATGGTCCCAAAAGGCAAGCCTGTGTTGGCATGACCCATATACATTGATGGTTTGCACCTATACACCTAGATCATATGAGAACATGTCTGCCCCAATATACCCTGGACCTCCCCAATAGTTACAGAGTTTGATGGAATACTTGTTTATCCCAGGAAAGTCCCCCAAATCGTCCATTAGCATCGAGGTCTATAAAGGTTCATCTAGGAAACATTGAATCAAGGAGTATGTGATGGAATCAGCTAGTCCCAAGGTTTCTTGGACAAAGATGACATTGACAGGAGTGGCATAGATGAATCCATGAAGGGCTAGTTTTTTATCGGGCCTAGCTAACCCTTTGCAATTGAATGAGACAATATTCATGGGGGGGGGTGTCAGATGAGGGGTTCAATGCTTCAAGTGCCCTGTGAATGGTTGATTTCCTACCCGAGGTGATCTCGTCTCTGGCCTGGATTTGTGCCTTTGAGTGGGAGGTGGGTCATTCCCTAGGTAGCTTAGGAGGAAAAGGGGACAGAATCAGGTCTAGTTCGAAATGATTTGAGGCCTTTAACTTTTACATATCCTTGGATTGAGTCTGATAGCGTGGGGAGAGAGGCCCCGTTTCAGGAATCAGGGTAATGAAGGGGAGGAGATCTAGGGGAAATGGTGGAGTGAGGGAGAAAGTGGAAGTAGGGGTGCGAAAGGGATAGGTCAGGGGGTTGGGGAGGGGTGTAACACCAAGGCCATTATCTTTGCTATCAGAAGGAATTTCATTTAAAACATCACATGTAAACAAATGAGAGGGGTTAAGAGAAGAGGAATTCATACCCAAAGAAACCGTCATCCCAACAACCGCCCTTGCCTCAGTGAGAGGAGGAGAGGGAGGTTGAAGAGGAGGCATACTGCATTTCTTCAGGGTCTTCTGAGAGAGGACCTTGTCTATGGGAGTCGGATTTGCTTGAGTCCCTTCTTCTCTGCTGGGGCGCTGCTCCCCCTGATCTTGTACAGTCCTTGAAGGTATTGTCCATCCTGCATCCCCATTTTCTGTCTTGATAAAAAGAGGGTAGTCCCAATAGAAATGCTTGACCTTGTGACATCTTCTACATCTGAAGGGGACCCCTTCATAATCCAAATTTTGTCTCCAAGAGAAATTTTGCCATTGAATCATGATAAATTCCTGTAGCCCATTGCTGGTATCTAAGTGTACCAGTATTCTTGCATATGCCATCATGCATGTCGAAAGATAGGATTTGTCATACTCTAGGTAAGCTCCTAGGGAGTTTCCTATGCACCCGAATATGTCTTCTGACCAAAAATGTAAAGTTAGGCCAGGTAGTCGGACCCAAAGAGGGCTTGCTCCACGATGTTCCCATTCTCGGTTGAATAGGGCAGTCCATGTACAAAGGAGCATTGGTGCCTGTTTTCGATGCCAAACTATTGAGAGTACCCAATTGGTGTGCTCTGCCCTGGTGAAGTGAAGCGCAAACCATCCTCTGTTTGGACAAATAGTGGTTCAGCTAGATGATGCTCCAAAACCTCCGTCGCCCACTGCTTCAGCCTTGAGGCATTGTAAGACCAGCCCCTGACTCTTCCTACCAACACACGGTCGGTTGTGTCCATGGCTTCACTCCACTGAAAGTCCTTGCCTAAACACAGGAAATCCTCAATAGCCTTCGATTTCAAAACCCTCGGTTTTTTTCTTTTCGGGATCTTTCATCAGGTAAAATACACTGGGGGTTGCCTTGGGAAGGGTTTGACTCAGGTATAGGGATGTCCAAATGGGGCTCAAATGGGAAGACTCCGAAGATGGGGGGAATCCCAGTGAAATTTCCAGATGGGGGGGGGGGGGTTGCGTGGAGCGAAGCACTAGAAGCCCTGGTGCAAAGGCGACAGGATCACTAGAAAGGGATTCCGAAGGGACACGAGAGCTGATGAAGGATGGAAAGGAAGTGAGGCCCTCTAGGGATATTCTGAAGCTAGGATCCAAGGTTTGGTCCACAAATTTTAGGGTGGATGG
The DNA here is from genome assembly GCA_031772625.1 of Pinus tabuliformis. Lineage (NCBI taxonomy): Eukaryota > Viridiplantae > Streptophyta > Pinopsida > Pinales > Pinaceae > Pinus > Pinus tabuliformis. The sequence continues at coordinate 720,218,447 of CM062812.1, read as the reverse complement.
CTAAAGGGGATAAGCGGTGAGGTCTGGTAAAGAGGGGGAGGCCTCCGAGAGGGTAACCACTGAGCATGAAGACCTTGAGATTGAGGGTAGCGAGGCAATAGTGTCCTTGAAATCGCAGTCGTAAGGGTAGCCGCCTGTTGAGTTAACTTGGGAAGATGTCTAGATGGAGGTACCCTCTAATGGGTCTTCTAAGTAATCTACTAGGTCCTCCATAGCCGTCGCTATTTTCCTGCGACAACCGCTTCCAGAAACTAGGGATGCCTGTCATTGTAGTGACCTGGAGCAGGTAGGGTAGAGTCAACGAGGGTGAGGGTAAACCCTAGGTGGTAAAACTTTAGGAATAATCATGATGGCACATTTGAACCATATCATGCCATATTGACTCATGCTCAACACATAACCATCATCTAATTAGTTTAGCTCCACTAGTAGCACCCACTGTAGATCAGAGAATGCCTTTTCCTTCCACCTCTCAAGGTAAAATACAAATATATCTGATGACATTTTAGCAGTCATTTTCATGACATATTCAGAGATGGATTCATGGGAATTATCTCCCTTTGATGCTTCTCTTGCATCTAGTGGACAATACTATTTATAGGCAATCAAAGTGTCAGCTTCTTTAAACAACAAACCCCATGTGATATGTATGTGTAGAGCATAAAGAGGGTGTCACCAGTGCATGGAAAACTCACTTATTCGAGGGGTTGTAGGGGGGTTTGTAGGGGGCAACCATTTTTTGGGTGATTTTTTGCATTCATTTTTGGCAATTTTCGATTTTAGTGTTTTTTGAGCGCATGGTGCTTTCGTAGGTCCAATCAAAGAAACTAAAACTATATTATAATCCATGGATAATATAAAATCCATCATTGTAGTTCATTTGATAATGATTATATTATTATGATAATTTCTTAATGATGTAAGGTTCTTGGGGCAATAGCCTAGTTTTGACCCTTTTATGTTTTGGTTCATATTATGTATAATATTAAATAGATGGATATGATGATGTTGTAAAAGGAGCGAATTTTCAAATGATTTAAATACCTTGAAATAATTCCTAACATGGAAGTCAATGCCATAATACCTTGTATGTATATTGATCATTTTGATAACCTTGATGGTATTGCATTGATGATGATTATATTTTTTATGAGAATTTCTTAATGATTTTAAAGTTGTTAGTGCAATAACTTGGTTTTTACCCTTTGATGTATAATTTTAAATAAATGCATTTCTAATAAATATTTTTTTGATATTCCATGATAAAGACTTGATCAAAGTACTTTCATTATATCAAGTATAGTATATTTAGAGGTGTAATATGGAGTACATAGGGAAGTGCTTAACTAAAAAAATAATAGACATGTATACATGTATTATTTCATATAGAGACCATTTCTAGTAAATAAAGTTCATGTACAAGAGTGAATGATATATTGTAAAAAGGATTATTAGAGAGTTCGACCTTCTATATTGTTCCCTTTCTAGAATGTTCCTAGGAGGTAAGTATTATTATAAATAGGTAGAACAAATGTAATATAGATATGACGAAGATTATTGAGACCGTGTTAAAATAACAACTAAGATTCACTCCATATTAGCTTGGAATTAGTCTAGAAAATCACGTTTTAGGAGGAAGATGCAAACTGAAATCTAACACTTGTGCTTCAAATCAATATTGGTACTGACATTCCATGGATTTTTGAGCAGGACTTGAAAGATTTCTTCCCATTTATTGTCCTCTCATGCTAATTGCAACAAACACTTATTGCCTCATGCATGCATATAACTATTCAATAACTTGAAAAGCCATGAGCAATATCAATAACAAGAGCACATCATATAATAAGAAATATACCATGCATGTAACAAACAATTAACCATAATGAAATCATGAAAAAGCAATCATATAATCAAATATTGAAACATAACTTCTGCTCATTAATCTCATTAAATAATAATACATATAATAATATGCATAGTACCAACCAAGTCAAGGACTTCCACATACCACCCGACCATAGATTGGGCTGAACCAAATCTTTCTTTCAGCCAATCACCCCCATGCCATATTCCAAGAATGGGTGTGGGCTCACATGGGATAAACCAAAACATAATGGAATCCATAGAAAACCACCTCCACCTTCATACCACAGTGACTTCACCCAATACTGGGTCCATAAATCACCAAAATAAGTACAAGCTTGGATGCCTCAAAATGCTTCACCATACCCAGAGGAATTTTCCTATCTCCACCCATCTCTTAAGAGCTTCTCGTAAAAATCTATATGCACCCTCAACCCTTGGGATTTTCCTAAGACCACCTCAACCAGCATACAAATTCTACCGTTAATCTAAAGCTCAACCAAACAGGGAACTCACTACATCATGGCTATCCAGGAAATGACATAAGGCAAGGTTCTACATCATTGCCAATCCAGAAAAATACCATGTCAATGACAAAAAAAATGACCAATAAACTAATGCGTTGACCATGCGTTCAAATCCCAACATGATAAATCACACATGCACATTGTTACCTGCAAATTTTCTTTTCCTTTTTCTTCATTTCCCTTTCATATTCTGCATTTTCCCTTGCATGAAATTATTTCATTTTCCTTTATTTATTTTTCATCCTTTCCACATGTACCTTTCTAGCCTGTAATAAACAATTTTCCATTTATTTCTTTTTTCCTCTTTCCAATGCCAATAAATAATTAACCATAAGTGTATCACGATGTAATTTTGTTCTCTTCATTAAACATGTAAAATGTGTCCCATGACCTTGGTATCCCATGAAAAATACATCGAGAGATAGAGTGCAGAGAGAGAGAGAGAGAGTGACAAGGGAAGAGAAAATGGAGAGAAGAGAGAGGGAGACATAGACGAAAAGGGGAGAGCGGAGACAGAAAATGAGAGAGGAAGGGAGGGAAGGAGATAGTGACAACATTGGGGGGAGAGAAAGAGATGGAGGTGGGATAGAAAGGGAAAGAAAGGAATAAAGAAAGAGGACTTGAGAGAGAGAGAATGGGAGAGGGAGGAATATAGTCATGGATTTGGAGGGGGAGAGAGAGAAGGTGAAGAGAGAGAGAGAGGGAAAGGAAGAGGTAAGAGATAAATAGATATGGAGAGAGTGTGTCTATGTTTTGAGGTGAGATAAAGAGAAAAATAAGGATATATGGAGGGAGATAAAGATATAGAAGGAGGGGTGAGAGAGGGAAGAAGAGAGGGCTAGAGTGAGTGAGGAAGTGAGAGATAGAAACGTATGGAGAGAGAAAGCGTGTGTGTTTGGGGAAATGAGATAAAGAGGTAAAGAATGAGAGATGGAGGGAGATATAGATAGATATGACAGGGGAGAAAGAGAGGTGAAGCGAGAGAAAAATAGAGGGAGGGGGGAGAGAGAGAGAGAGAGAGAGAGAGAGAGAGAGAGAGAGAGAGAGAGAGAGAGAGAGAGAGAGAGAGAGAGAGAGAGAGAGAGAGAGATGGGGAAGAACAAAGAGATACATAGATACAAATATAAATATGGTCTTTTAAGAAAAAAATATGGTCCTCGAGAGATCAGAACCAATTGATGATGTTGGAGTCTATTATCGCCCATGCACAAACCAAATTGGTATCATTTAGTTCAAGTGTTTCATAGATGACAGAATGACTAGTTTGTAAAGGATTGGGAGGGTTAATGCAATGGAAGGAAAAAGGAGCACCTCCAAGGGTAGGCTTTCCAAGGGAAACGAAAGAGTGTTTAAATCACTCTCTAAAGAAAGATATTTAGATGGATTGATTTAGATAGAATAGGAAGTTCATTCCTTTCCTTTGAGTGAACTAAATACACGGGAGTTAGTTTCCATATCATATATATCCCTTTCTCCTGAATTGAAAGGGGGACATGAGAACCTTTTTTATTCCACCCTAGTGAGTGAATTAACCATAATTTTTAAGGGTCACTCTAATTGTACTTGGCAGGATTGAAACTCGTACTCATTTTTGCATCAAATCGTGCTGCCAGGTTCAATGAAGTAGATCCAAATCATAGTGGAAGGTTCGATTATGATTTCTGCATTATATTAATTCAACCATAAATAAAATACTTTAATTTTCATCTTAAATAAAATGTTCACTTACCTAAAATGTTTGATTCTTGAAACTATAAACTATTTGTAATTGACTACATTATTTTATTCCCATTTTCCATCATTCAACGTTGTTATCCACTTTGAGTTCAAACAAGGTAATAGAAAACAACCACCATTGAAACTTACTTCGGGTTTAACACTCCATAAGTCACAATTATTGACGTTGGAGAAAGATACTATTAATATTGGAGAGCAAGAGAGATAAGGTATGACATTTATTTCAATAAATCAAACTAAAGATTTGAATAATGCACATTACAAAAAGCTCATATAATAATATGCATAGTTGGCACAATAAGGTTTCATAAGCAACAATATGTATATCACATTCTATTGTATCAATGCATCCTTCCCAGTAATGAAACAATGTTGCACATTCTACGTCATATTATATAATGTCATGTGTTAAGACATTGACACCACACACCATCATGCATAATTAATGATAACACTTTTACAACAACATATTAAACCGCACATGAAATCATACCCAACCAAGGATAAGATCTTGTCTGCCTAGGATTAATATACACCATCACACTCATCTTCATGCCCAAGTCATGACTACATAATGACAAATATTGGGTTTCATTCCATCAAGATGTAGCAATACTTCATAATAAAACAACTAATATTATTTACCCAAAATATTATAGTGGACAATCATACAAAGGATATGGCAATACGTTATAACAATGAAATTTGAACCTACAAGAATTGCACACAGTCCTTAGTGGAATTTTCATAATTATTAATGACAGTTACACAATGCTTAGTGACAGTTCATGATGTAGCAACATGTTAAAAGGTGACATTATTTACATATCAGCGGATTGTGGCCATACTATTTGATGAAATAATATGTGACAACTAACTAAATGTGATAGTAAGATAACATATTGATTGTATTTAGACATTCACTAATTGGTTATATTAATACATTGTGACTGTGCAACGCTGGTGGATTACATTGCAATATGAAGCTACAAGAATTGCATGTTGTCACAAATTCTCTCTTGTTATCTAGGTGAGAAAGCTAAATTTAACCACAGTAACTAATTCAGTATGAGCCTCTTTTCTTTCCAATGTGTACATATATATGAGAATATTGATAGTTGGACAATCATTAGAGAGAATATATGTTACTAGAATAAATGTAAGGGAATTTCAGAAACAAATCTACTTTAGTCCATTGTCAATAACACGATTCAATGAAGCTAAAGCAATGAAAATGCCCAGAACAAAATTATATATTAGGCCACAGTCAATGTGCATAAGCTAGCAATGTTACTCTAGATAATTTCAGTGCATTTCATGGAGACTACTCCCAATGGTAGAATCGTTTTTGTGGTAACCTACCTTTAACTGCTCGATTATGGTACTGGTGGAGTTAGTTAGTTTGTAAAGATTGGTTTCTAGCATTCATATTGTGGTCATGGAAAAAAATAAACCAACTCGCCTCATCAAAAAAGAATAAACCAAAAAATTTAAATCTAATACATTAATGATATGATTTTCAAAGCAATACAAGCATCATTAATTAATTATCTTTCCCATTCAAAGGGTCTCATTCTTATGAACTATATACACAACAATATTGCAGCCAAATTTGAACTTCACAAGATTTTATGGTATTTATAGGTGGGCTCTGTAATGATTGTTGAATATAATAGCTGAAATATTTCATAGTTTTATGAAACAATATGTGACAACTACCTAAATGTGATAGTAAGATAACATATTGCTTGTATTTATATTTCCTCACACACATGCACACAAGCCATATAAAATTTACGTAGCCAGATACATAATTTTTTCTTAAAATAACTATGAATGAATAAATGAAGTGCCTTTTATTTCACATAAAGAAAGAAGTACACACAGAGAGCAAAGAAAAACAATGGTCATATACATATGTCCATTTCAACATACACCCACTTTCAACTATCTATAGCCATGCAATTACCACACATTTGAATCTCACCATGCCATTGACTCGTGTTAAGCACCTTCTATAATGTTCCTTTTCTGGAATGTTCCTCAGAGTTAAGTTGTATTAAAAATAAGTAAAACAAATGTAATATCAATATGATGAAGATTATTGTAATTCTATGAAACATTCCTCTAGGAGAGAGCATTTCTTCTATAAGAAATAATATATGATGTTATTTATCTACATTGCTGTTAATTCCTTTGTGCAAATGATATATTGTTTAAAGTTTATTATATATTAACCTGATGTACACAACATTTTGGACCGAGGAAAAAACGAGAATGGAAAAACTTAAAATTAAGTTATGCAATTTCTTAAATAGCATTTTAGAAAACTATCCATTGAAGTAAGTAATAAGTGTGCAGCCATATATTGTAATTTGCATAACTATGATAAGTTGATGGCACCCACATCAATAATATAAAAGTGTGATTTTGTATATAGGTGATATTATGTTGGTAGAAAGATAAAGGAGATCAATGTGGATTTATTTTTATGTAGCAACTCTATATTAAAAATTCATGGATGCATTTAGCATGAGAAAGTTATTATTTTTATAAAAATTCATGGATGTATTTAGCATGAGAAAGTTATTATTTCTATAAACAAGGTTCATGGATGTATTTAGCAAGAACCAGTTATTATTTGAATGAAACTTAATAGCTCACATCATTTCATCAATCCTGACGTAGTTTAAATATTGGTGGTATTAGAAAAAAATATTCAAAACACATAGTCTGATGGTGAAAATATCCAAATTTTTAAATATATAAGTTAAGCATGGATAAATGTTTGTTGCATTATGATCCACTAACATTAGAGATGGCTCACTTTGGATGGAATCGATTGGTACACTCAGTATTGATGTCCAAAAGATTTGGTACAAGAAGAATGATCACAATATTGGTAAACGAAAAGAGCCAAAAGAGCTACATGTATAAATAAAGGAGAAGCTAAGGAACCAGACTTAGTCCAATTGCTCTTAGATCACTCACTTAAAAGCTACTGACTGTGTACTTCCGACAGTCCGTTTTCAAAGGCCCGAATCAGCTTTTCAAAATGGCCAGCTGCGGCCTTTGTTAACCCTTCAAGTGTTTTATAAAAGCAATCAAAATCCCTCAAAGTTGAACGGATATCGCTGGTCTCAATCTCAGCTTCAGCTTTACGGACAAGCAACATTTGATTTTGAAGTTCATGTTCAGCACACTGATGTTCTAAACTATTCTCAGCCTCCCCTTGCAGGAATTCGAAGAAATTTTGCTTTTGTTTAACCGGATGGCCGTCATTATGAAGCAACGGAAGATAATAGCCGTACGCATATGTCCATTTCAGCATACGCCTGCATTCAACTATTTGTAGCCATGCATCTACCACGTATTTGAATCTTGCCATGGCAGATTGACTCGTGCGCAGCACACGACTGTCAACCAATTCTTTAAGCTCCACCACTCTCACACGCTGCAGATCAGAGAATGCCTTTTCCTGAGACTTTTCATTTGCCTTCCATCTCTCAAGGTAAAATACAAATCTATCTGACGACATTTTAGCAATCAGTTTCATCACATCTTCGGAGACGGATTCATGGGACGAATTGTCTTCTCCTGCTTCCGGTCGACGATATCGGTTGCAGGCAGCCGAAGTGTCATAGACATGCACGTTCCAATCACGGAGGCATATCCAACAGAATTCAAACCCACAGGACCGTAAACATGTCATATGCGTTTACGGTCATGTGGGTTTATGGACTTCAATAATATGGATGAAGCTTACGGGACACCGTTTTTGTCCCTCTCCTTGATCTACTCTTTCATGATGAGTCATGCTCAACACTTAAGGAAGTTTGGACAAAAATGGAGGGATTGTTTGTCGAGTAAGGTGAATTGAGAGGACTTTAGCTAGATAATTAGTTGGTTTCTCTAGATCCCAACCATTTCAAGACCCTACAAGACTTATTCTCAGGATTCAAGATTCTAATGACATAAGTCAAAACTTGAGGGATAAATAGAAGGGAGAAACAACTTATCCTTTCTACACTTTCTAAATTTCTAAATTAGGTCCTCAAAATTTTGTCTTGGTCTCTTATTTTCATACTACTAAACTCTCCATGGTTAAGAATTGGACGATACCATCTTTGGATGATTTCATTGATTCCGTGACAAATGAGTAGAAGAATATGATACACAATGATACTCTTAAGGCTCCCATCCCTATGAACTTATAGTGAAGAATGATAATAAGAAAGGCTAGAAAAAAAAGGGATTATATATTGAGAAAGATCTCAATCTAATAAGGGTACTAAGATTCCAAAGGAAGAAAAATATAAGAAGAAGAGAATAAAGTGAAACTTCTAAAATAAGGGGTTACATCCAAAGAGTTTCTGTATGGTGAAGATAATTGATTTAATCGAAAAAGTACTTCAATAGCATAATGTAGATGACTACATTAAAGAATGAAGAAAATCCATGAGAGGATCAAAGTATGGACCATGCTTTGATTGATATATGTTTATCATCTAATGAGTCGATTTTGGAATCAAGTACCTATGATCATATGGTTGCATCAAAGCATTCTTTTTTAATACCCTGCACTATTTCTATTATGACAACTTCTCCAATGTCTCTATTTGAGGGACATCTTCGAGATGATTTTGTATACCCTTCGGATCATATTTATGATTAGATTTAAAGATCTAATTTAGAAGTCCATCATCATCCCAACATAGATCTATATCACATGACACAAAGGGAACACCATACTATATAGTTAGTTAATCATCGAGTGGGTGAAACTTCAAAGTCACAAGGAACTAGTTTTCGAATTTTTGGTACTCCATGAGCTCTCATTGCTCAACCTGTAGCAAAAGTATCCACATATGATGGTATTGGATAGATCTGAGGAAAAATTCACGATGCGGTTGATCATCAACATTGTTGTCCCTCATAGCAACTACATAATTGACATAATATGCATTCTATTTTGGGCAGGTTTTTCCTCCCACTAGGTTTTCCCTTTTTCCCAAGGAAAAATCACAATTTTATTCATTTTGAACAAAATTATGTATTGTAGATGCTAAGAATCATATGCATAATAACAAATCCTGGTGACCAAGATTAAGAAAAACTCATTAGAGAGTTACCTTATACTAATCTTTCCTACCTTTCTTTTTTTCCACTTTCCGCAAACCACAAGTGTTGGGCGTGGATGAAACAATTGCCATTTTATTCTATTTTACATTTGAAGGGATTTCTCTGTCAGAATCCGAAACCACTAGGTTTTCCTTGTTTACGTCATTCTTCTCATTTTTTTTATTCAATAAATTATTTCATGAGTACCTAACATGGATGAAAATTGTTGGTACTTATTGTTTTTTTTTGGGATGTTGTAGATGAGTAGCTTATTATTATTAAAAGTATATTAAAAATAGTAGAAACTATTATTATATTTTAAAATTATATATTAGAAATCTACACAGTTAACTCTATGTGTTTTTAGCTTCATTGATGACATGTTTGTGTATCCTATATAATAGTAACATGAAAGATAGAGATATTGAAATAATTTTACAAAAATGGAGGTTTTGTTGCATTTATAGCCCAAACCACTAGGTTTTTTATTTAAACCTAAATGTAAGGCAACCAAATCATCAAACAGATATGTTAATATTGTCACTTTCACCCAATAAAAAAATTAATGGAAATAATATGCATGCGTTATAGAGTGCTCACATGTTCTTAAAAAACACATGCATTGCTTTGACTATTCATACACATGAATGTGTTTAGAAGTAGGTCTAAAGAGAATGTACTCTATCCTGCTTGAACCTTATTGAACTTCTTGAACTTGAGGGCCATGAATAAACCTAAAGACAATTTTATGAGCTTTCACTATGGGTTCTTTTACCTTATAGCTAGATATCTATCCCACTAAGATGCTTCACACAAAACAATGGGATATAGAGGCCTTAACTATAGTCATGGCAGGGAAACACCACATTGAGGCACTTGACATTAATCAGTTGAAGGAGAAAGTATCATTAGGGCCTAAACATAGCTTATTGAGCTTAAGTTCCATGGGTAAGACCAATATAAGACATATTCATTAATATGGTTGACATGAGAAATCCAATCCTTAGCTAACGTAGAAATCTTCTGGGTATCTAAGGCCAACCATTATGCCTCAAACCACTCCACCTAATATATATGTGTTTTAGGTATCTTATGGGGTTTAAGGATCATGAATGACACTTGAAATGACCATAGATTACCTATTGAAGGGATAATTGGCCTTCATGTGGGAATATTGGCCTTTCAAGATATTTTGAGCACTAGGTATCAATTTTATGTCCCTAGACATAATCAAGGGAGTAAACCTAGGCCTTAGGTTGTAAAAGGAAGTTTATAGGCATCTAGGGCCATAAATGACATGTTTAGAGGTTGGTCTAATAAGAATTTTCTCTATCCTCTTTTAACCTTCTTGAATCCAAGCTTCATGAATAAACCTAGAAACTATGATAAGAAACAATGATATGATTCACATAAAACAATATGGTATGAAGGCCTTAACCATAGTTGTGTTAGGGAAACACCATCCTAAGGAGCATGACATTGATCAATGGAGGGAAATAATATTCTTGGGCCCTGAATCTAGCTTCATAGACTCAAATTCCATGAGTAACACCAATATAGGTCGAGTGCCTTGATATAGTTGAGGGTGTGAACCCAAACCTTAGCTAAAGTAATAATATTCTAGGAGTCTAAGGCCAAAAATTATGCCTTCAACCACCACACCTAATATATTGATATTTTAGGTAGGATTTAGGGATTAAAGGTCATTAATGACACTTGAAATGGCCACAGATCTCTTGAGGTTATCTTTAGCCTTAAGGGTCTTAAGGCCTTGAAATGGTTGAGGGGAGAATTTAAAGACTTGGTTGAAGTATGTTGGAAGGGCTAGTTGACTCAATTGACTCAACTTGAATATTGGACCTTGCTGACATTTGAGTAAAATATAAGTTAGTAAACAATGTAACTCAAGTCAACCAACCAAGTTAGTATAGTAGATTTTACGAAATATGATTCCCAAACCACGGAAATAACCTAGCAGTCTTAAAACTATTGGAAATACCATTCTTTGAGCTTGTAGAGATCAAATTCAAAATGGGTTTCATGTGCATTAGACTATCGATCAATTAGTGGCATTTCATCAAATTCAACTGAGTTAGAAGCTTCAGTTGTTGAGGGTTTTATAATTTTAGTCTTCACTATGTATATAAGATTAATAATAAAACACCAAAAATATTACCTTGATATGATTGTTGCTACCTATGTAAGATAAAAGTACCACTTTGAACTTGAAGTGTGTGGAGGATAAACTAAAATATGCTAATTTGTTCTCCAAATGGTATGAGAATAGAACAAATAATCCCTTTTGAAACTACTTAACCACCTAAAACACGTAGAAGACTTTAATTTGATGGTTATCCTTTATTCGTTTGGTGTTTCCTCTTTTTGGCACTTATTTAGTGTGGTAGACTACATGGATGACCACCAAGGTATTTGTGAGTTGTCAACTATCAGTGATGTGACATCTATGATGGGCCCCAATCATCCCATCTGTGGTAGCAGTATCGAGGGGTTGGATTATCTCTTTTGAAAAACACAAGAGGGGTCCTGATATAGCTTGTTGAAGACCATGTGTCCCAATGGTAAACCACCTAGTAAAAGTATTAGACACCCCGCCCCCATCCCCTCCTTTAACTTTCGAGGATTCATGGGCTTGATATGTTACCTTCATCATTAATTAAACATAATTTATGACACAAAACTAAAATTTGCATCATTATTAACCCTTGTAAGAATTTATTAAAATTTATTTAATTCGTATAATATTTTTTTATTTTTTTAATAAAATTAACATTTTTCAAGGTCTGTAAGAGAATTGTTGCAACAATGGGCATGTAGGATAACTTTATCCTTGGTAGAAGCCCTGACCAGAGCACCATCCTTAGAAATTTGACATATCAAGGATGGGTTAAACCAATCTTTGAGTAGTTGATCAATCGATACTAATCAAGTGCTAATAAAGTTATTACATTTCCTCCACTCATGAATTTACTAAGAAATGTGTGTTGAAGTGCCCTGCCTAAATGTAGACAAGAGATTAGTGCTAATATCTTGCCACAAAGGTAACTAGAAGTGTTCAAGAATGTTTGCACCAAGGTGGCATAGTTGTGATGGGATGCCTAATCAGTTTTTATTTACCATTTTGTAGTGTCACCGGTCAAGGTCCCTTGGAAGGGATGAAACTAAATGCTATAACCCACTAAAGAGTTTGATGAACACCATGAATGGTATGTGGAAATGTGCATTGTTGGCTTCTCTCCTAGATTTACATCAAATTTGTAAATTTTAGATGGTAATTTAACGGGTATAGGTGTCCATTGTGGGTCATGGAAATTGGGGTCATTTGTAAGCTTTTCCAAATCTATAAAATCAACAGAAGAAAGAAATGGAAGTTGGTTTTGATAAAATAGGTTTGAATGTAACGATGGTAACCTGGAATGACCTTATGGTCCCCCGATAATGTAGTTCCTAGAGGTAAGTATGTGGTTAAAGGAATGAGTATTTTAAAGGTTTTGACACATTAAACTGAGAAAAGTGGGAAAACGATTATATTCCCTAGGTGGATAACCCCAAGGAAGAAGGAACTCCAAGAAGCATGTCCATTGATGGGATTATATCTCATTCTAGAAGGATAATCTCTTGGAGTGAAAGCACCGCCATATGTAGGAATATTCATAGGAAACATGGTTGTAATAGGGACAACACTCCCAAATAGTTAGGACCTCAAAAGGTATTTGAAACTTTTGGGAAAAGAATTCCTCCTAATAATGTACCACCCCAGAGATTACATGACCATCTAAAAACATTGTTTACCCTAGAATGACTAGGAATAGACACAAAGACTCTGAAACAATCCCTTTAAAATAATGTTAAACTCAACAGGGTAATCATAGGAATAGTTGAACTAGGTGGAAACCAACTAATTCTAGGTTCTAAGATTTGAATTTCCTGTTGGAAAAACACAAATTAGGTAGGAGGAGGGACACGAGAAGACTATAGAGACTAATTAGGGTTTTAGAAGCAACCAGTGGTAGGAAAACAAAAAGAGAATGGAGAAGAAAAAATGAGGTTAGAGGATAGGACCGTCTCACACTCATTGGGGATAAAGAGGACATCACTGTAGAGATCCCTAAGATAGACAGTGCAGAAGATACAATATCCCCCATTATTGAAGCGGCACTCTCACCAACCATGGGTTGAGAGAATAAGGAAAAAGGTTGTTGAAATTTAACACTGAATTGAATGAGTACATGGTTAAATGGATCAATCTAAGGTGGATTAATATTGATTGGTGGAATTCCACTTATCACTTAAAGGATAAATTTTTCTTCCACCTCTTAAAAAAAACCCTCCTTGACTGAGTTTGATATAATTCTTCTATTGCCAAAGTTATAATATATCTTTATAATGGTGGGCCTTCCTCTTAGGGAGGAAGGTTTTGAAGCCTTCAATACTGATAAACAATTTTATCAACCATGATGAATATATAAATTTATTTAATTAATTAAAGAAGACACCCCTATGGCCAATTAGAATCATATAAAAGAGAACAACCCTAATAAAAATCTAAGAGATAACAACAAGAAAAACAAAAAGATATAGGGGAATTTTAAAGATTAGTCTAGGATCATTAGGGCCCAATTCCAATTAGCAAAGGTAACATAAATAATTACACTAACGTCCCTATACCATCCTTGACTGACTCAAGTGACCTCCAAAGAATGACATTGAGTGTTACCCATTAGGATGACTAATATGGTGATGTGACATTTCACTCAGGTACCACGACATTTCCACTAAAATCACCTAGGTATGCTCCCTAATGAATTGAAACTAAGTATCCCTTCACAATCAAGTACCTAGGGGAAAAATCATGGGTCGAGGCCATAGATGTTGGCATGGAAACTAGCATAAAATATCTATAAGGGGTTTTTCACAATGAATTGGTTCCCTCGAGACAACCTTGGATGCCAGCTATAGTACTAAGAAAATGACTAGGTCAAGTTTTAGACACATGATATGCTATCTTGATGGCCTATTACTAAACCAAGAACTAAATCATCCACAATAAACAACTAATTCAAGCGAGAAAAAAGAGACAAATCCACTAAAATTAATTAGATATAATGATGAATAAGGGTTTTGAACCTAATCCAAGAGATATATATCCCTCTGAAACTTAAAAAAAATCCAGACACAAACTCAAATAGGTAATCAAACACAGATCTCAACAAAAATGGCCTCTTAAAGAAATCATCGATCTCTCTGAAAGAATAACAGGTGATGAGAATATGATTATCAATCCCTTGTTATGCATAGAGTGTGTTGATTGCAAAAATATCACCTTATTTGTAAGGAAACAAAGTGATGGGGCTCCTGAGTAGTAGTTTAAAAAAAATAAGCTTAGATCTAAACAATAAAGCATGTAATTGACCAAAAAAAGACACGAATATGGTAGAAAATTGATGGGCCCTAGAATTGGATATTTTGTAAGGCCCATTTGGCCTTTTGTATACACCTAAAACATTTATTTAACCCCTTGCACATTATAGAGTTAATTGATAGTATTAATGGGTCCCTAGGAATTCAATTTCCCCTTGCTTATTATGTGCCAAAAATTATTAATTTTTGCACAATATTGAGAGAATATTGAGTGAACTCTAAAATATTTGTATAATGAGAGAATCTAGGGACTTGTTCCCCACCCATAAATGAATGGAATTTTATGAAGTTATTGATCATATTTTGGAGCTCCATTTATTGAGAAAATATAGGGATGTGTTCCCCACCAAAAGAGGATCTTGAGCTTGGTTGGCTTATATAGGATCTATCCTCCTTGGCATTGGAAATCAATGAGGGAACCATATCCACAATTTTAGGGAATTGGAGGGAAACAATCCCCCTCTCTAGGCCACCTCCAACAAGACCAAGGTCATGTCAATCCATCACCCTCATCCATTTCCAACCTCCACCCATCATTCCCAAGCATTTCCCATTCATTTTCCTCATTGTCTTGAAGTTCTACAGAAGAGTTTTGTGTTGCTACAGGATTGAAATCACATAAGGAAAAAAATTATTTTTACCATATCTCATAAACTGTGCATCTGTTTACTGACTTGTTTTATGGGGAGATGCATAAGGATGATGGAAAGATGTTAATTGTTTTTATGTGATTCCAATGCATACTTTTCGAGATATTGGTCATCATCACCTACAACCAATTTTTATTCTGCTCAAGGTTCATGCACCCATTGGCCAAGTTTTCTTATGGGGAGATGCATAAGGATGATGAAAACATGATAATTTTTTTTGGGTGAATCCAATCTATTATTTCAGAGATATGAGTTAAATAAGTTTGCTACAAGATTGTCCCAAAAATGCTGCAATATTGATCCATATTTGCTACAGGAATGTGATCAACATAGAGAGAGGGGTTAGATCTTGTGTTTTATTTAGGGGAATGAAAAAATAAGTCTCGAGCTTCTTCTTTGTAGGGAATCATCCATCAAACACTTTCCTTCTTAGTTCGTCATGTCGTTCCTTTCTACATGGAAAGTGGCCTTATTGATACATATTTGGAACCTTCTTCATATGACTACTTCTTTCTCATCATGCCTCTTTTAGGAATTTCCATCCATCACATTACTTGCACTTACAACCCTTTTTCCAATAGCCCTGCAGGAACTCAACCAGATATTGTTCAAGAAATCAAAACATAACATTAAATTAAACAATACCTTACGATGTGCTTATGACATGGCTCTTCATCATGACATCTTGTTGGCTTGAATCATCAACATCCTACATGTTCAGATCTCCAAAGCTTTTCTCGGTGTCAAGGGTCATTTGATATTTTTATTCCTTTATCAGAATTCTCATGTTTTTTTTTTTTTTTTTTTTTTTCAGGAGATGTTTTCAACAATCTATCGGATGTTGATTCCTAGTTTCCATGGTGTCCTTTTATTCTTGATGGCTTTTCCCACATGTTTCTTTATAGGTTCTCTTATCAATCACATCATACTTCATATGAGGAAATTTCTCATGTTGACCTTTATCTGTGTGTGAACCATGCTTTCGTGCATATTCTTAATGAAAGATATCTGCACTGTCCTTGACCATGCTACTAGAGAAATTATCCATGCTCATTGATACAAATGATGACATGACTTTAATTGAAAAACATAGATGCATACATACCTCATCTTAGTTCTTTCCTCAATCATCTCATCTTCCTAGGTAGAGGGGGGGAATTAGTATACAATAAAGCCTCCTCATATCAAACATGGTCATTTGATATTCATCATCATGATATGTGATGCAAGAAGGCACCCATGATGCAATTGCACTGACTTATTAGCTCAGTCTTCATAGAATTAGAATGTTACAATGTTGCAAACTTGAAAATTTTGGGGTTATTTTACATCATCAATACTTTAATTTGTTTATTTTATGTGCAAGAACATTTTCCATTGGAGCTTATAAGTGACTAAGGATAGTTAGGGAAGAGAAGAAAGTGAACCAAAGAGGGAAAGAGATGGAAAGTTACAAAATAGCATAGAGAATGGTTTAATAGGAAATTATTCTCATCCTCTATATATTGTTGCATTTTTATTGTCTAAGAGCCAAGATAAAACTTATTAGTTTTCCCAAAATATAGATAATAGGTTAGACTCATTATACACAGCTTGAAGAGAACTAGAAGAAATAATATTCTTGAAAGAATATCATTCTTCTTTTCAATGGATAGTTTAATGGATCCTCATAGTTAGGCTAGCTAGATGAGTATCTCAAGTTTACTATGGTGATTTTCTTTGTTTACCTTTAGATTTGTTGCATTGGATGAATGACCTAGATGTCTTGGACTAGTTTCCATTACCCTAGTGGAATCATAGCCCCTCCCATGTTCTCAATGTTACATACCTCAATACACTTAAATGTACAATCCAAAATAAACCCTTAATTTTGAGAAGAAATCAACCATACAAAATAATCAACACAATAATATAGATAAAACCTTTGAAGTAGGGTAACAACATATAATATTTCCTATGGAAGGAAATTACTTCTTAATCAATGCTTAAGAAAATTACAATAATTTTCTCCATACCTATATTAAATTAATTTTATTTACTTATAATATTATCTACTTGCTAGGAACATTCTATAACATGGAACTTTTAATAAGCTTTCTTACCTTATTTGCATTCACGCTACTACATGGGCCTTATTTACTATAACTGAATTTCATACATAATAATACATGAATACATTTCTATTATTAGCCTAGATCTATATTAACATTGGATTTATCAAGCGCTCGAGAGGGATCAAATTCCTTGAGTTGCAACCTTCCTTTTTAGTGGAAAACTTGAGGAAAGATTTGCACCTTGAGAGGTTTGATCCCTCTCGGTGCTAAATAGATCCAAGGGTAAGATAGACCTAGGTTGGTTTCAGTCATGCATGGTCACACAAAAAAAAATTTAACATCTAATTTTATGTCTAAGATTAATATGGGCATTTTAATTTAAATTTACTCAATTACCTTAGTTTGTTGAGATGATAGAGACTATTAATAGCTTGAATAATGAAAAAGGTTTAAATAAAAGATTTGAAGGGAAAGAGACAACATAATAGTGTTGAATGATAAAAAATATGAATAATAAGAATGTAGTAAATTACAACTAGTCTTCATTGTGCTCAATCTCGAACTATTTTCTTTTATTGTTCTTATTGTCACACCTATTAGTTTTGTCATATTTTCATATCAATTATATGAAAAAAACAGTTGAAATCATATATCATTCAAATCTTTAATTTGATTTATTGTAATAAATGTCATACCTTATCTCTCTTGCTCTCCAATATTAATAGTATCTTTCTCCAATGTCAATCATTGTGACTTATGGAGTGTTAAACCCGAAGTAAGTTTCAATGGTGGTTGTTTTCTATTACCTTGTTTGAACTCAAAGAGGATAACAATTTCGAATGATGGAAAATGGGAATAAAATAATGTAGTCAATTACAAATAGTTTATAGTTTCAACAAGCAAACATTTTAGGTAAGTGAAAATTTTATTTCAGATGAAAATTCAAGTATTTTATTTATGGTTGAATTAATATAATGTAGAAATCATAATCGAACCTTCCACTATGATTTGATCTACTGCATTGAACTTGGCAGCACGATTTGATGCAAAGATGAGTAGGAGTTTCAATCCTGCCAAGTACAATTAGAGTGGCCCTTAGCAATTATGGTTAATTCACTCACTAGGGTGCAATAAAAAAAGTTCTCATGTTCCCCCTTCCAATTCAAGAGAAAGGGATATATATGATATGGAAAATAACCCCTGTGTATTTAGTTCACTCAAAGAACAAGAATGAACTTCCTGTTCTATCTAAATCAATCCATCTAAATATATTTCTTTAGAGAGTGATTTAAACACTCTTTCGTTTCCCGTGGCAAGCCTACCCTTGGAGGTGCTCCTTTTTCCTTCCATTCCATTAACCCTCCCAATCCTTTACAAACTAGCCATTCTTTCATCTGTGACACACTCGAACTAAATGATACCAATTTGGTTTGTGCATGGGCGATAATAGACTCCAACATCATCAATCGATTGTGATCTCTCGAGGACCATATTTTTTGCTTAAAAGCCCATATTTATATTTGTATCTATGTATCTCTTTGTTATTCCCCCCGCTCTCTCTCTCTCTCTCTCTCTCTCTCTCTCTCTCTCTCTCTCTCTCTCTCTCTCTCTCTCTCGCTCTCTCTCTCGCTCTCTCTCCCTCTCGCTCTCCTCTCTCTCTCTCTCTCTCTCTCTCTCTCTCTCTCTCTCTCTCTCTCTCTCTCTCTCTCTCTCTCTCTCTCTCTCTCTCTCTCGGCCTCCCCCTCCCTCTATTTATCTCTCGCTTCACCTCTCTTTCTCCCCTGCCATCTCTATCTATATCTCCCTCCATATCTCATTCTTTATCTCTTTATCTCATTTCCCCAAACACACATGCTTTCTCTCTCCATACTTTTCTATCTCTCGCTTTCTCACTCACTCTAGCCCTCTCTTCTTCCCTCTCTCACCCCTCCTTCTATATCTTTATCTCCCTCCATATATCCTAATTTTTCTCTTTATCTCACCTCAAAACATAGACACACTCTCTCCATATCTATTTATCTCTCTCTTTTTACCTCTTCCTTTCCCTCTCTCTCTCTTCACCTTCTCTCTTTCTCTCTCTCTCCCCACCTTGTCACTCACTCTCTCTCTCTCCATCTTTCTCTCTCTTTTTATTTTTCCCACCCTCTCTCCCCCCCTCCAAGTCCATGACTATATTCCTCCCTCTCTCATTCTCTCTCTCTCAAGTCCTCTTTCTTTATTCCTTTCTTTCCCTTTCTATCCCACCTCCATCTCTTTCTCTCCTTTTTCTCTTCCCTTGTCACTCTCTATCTCTCTCGCCACTCTGTCTCTCTATGTATTTTTCATGGGATACCAAGGTCATGGGACACGTTTTCCAAGTTGAATGAAGGGAAAAAAATTACATTGTGATACACTTATGGTTAATTATTTATTGGAATTGGAAAGAGGAAAAAGGAAATGAATGGAAAATTATTTATTACATGCTAGAAAGGTACATGTGGCAAGGATGCAAAATAAATAAAGTAAAATGAAGTAATTTCATGCAAGGGAAAATGCAGAATATGCAAGGGAAATGAAGAAAAAGGAAAAGAAAAGAAAAGAAATTCGAGAGAAGGCATTCTCGTATTCATTCTTTGGGGAGAAAAGAACTTGAGAACACAAGAAAGAGACAAGCAAAGAAAAAGAAAGGAAAGCAACGAACATAAGAGGAATTCGTGTGGTAGCCAAGAGGAAGTTTAGACATCAGCAAGCAATGGCAGAAAAGAGCAGCCAACGAGAGGCTTTTTGCAGGTAACAATGTGCATGTGTGATTTATCATGTTGGGATTTGAATGCATGGTTAATGCATTGGTTTATTGGTCAATTTTTCTATCATTGGCATGGTATTTTTCTGGATTGACAATGATGTACAACCTTGCCTTATGTCATTTCCTAGATAGCCATGATGTAGTGAGTTCCCTGTTTGGTTGAGCTTTGGATTACCGGTAGAATTTGGATCTTGGTTGAGGTGGTCTCATTAAAATCCCAATGGTTGAGGGTGGATATGGATTTTTACGGGAAGCTCTTAAGAGGTGGGTGGAGATAGGAAAATTCCTTTGGGTATGGTGAAGAAATTATGAGGCATCCAAGCTTATATTGATTTTGGTTATTTATGGACCCAATATTGGGTGAAGCCACTATGGTATGAGGGTGGAGGTGGTTTTCTATGGATTCCTCGTATGGTTATGTTTTGGTTTATCCCATGTGATACCACACCCATGCTTGGAATATGGCACGAGGGTGATTGGTTGAACGAAAGATTCTGTCTAGCCCAATCTATGGTCGGGTGGTACGTGGAAGTCCTTGACTTGGTTCGTACTTTTTCTTCCCATTGGAAAAAGTGTAATTTTCATTAAGTGAGAAAATTACATATTGTATATGCAAAAATAATATGTTGTAAGAGGCAATGCCTATAAAATAAACAAGGTTCCATAATATATCTAATGTTGATTCCTTGTGTCCACGTAGGAAGGCATCTTTTTATGAAGTATTCAACATACTGTTTTTTCAAAATAATAGTTGTAGTCATGTAACGTGTCCATATAGGTCTTGCTATAAATGAAACATATGAATATTTACAGATGGAAATTTAAAAGAAAAATTATAAACGTAACCTAAGCTCCCTGTGAGCTTAATAAACATCTATTTCCATGAAAGGTCGATGGTAGTACTGGTGGCAAGCCCCCTCTCTATGTTCCTGGATCATCCAAGTGTTAGATGGCCTGTGCGCAACTTCTTTGGATAATTTTTCAGCATCTTCATTTCGATCCCTGTAAATGTGATGGCATGAAAATGTGTCAAAATATGTAATACGTCAATGAGCCTCATCCAGAATATGTATCAAAGTATATGTATAACATCTAGTTCTTTTGTTTAACCATTCATAGGCAAATTTTGAGTCCCCAAAGAGTTGGAGATCTCGACATTAGTTTTCCAGGGAAAATTGTATCAGGAATTTTGCAGAGGATAGTTCTACAAAGTTGTTTGTACACTAACCTAATCCCATTTGTATATGGTATAAATGGGAAGATGTGAGGTGTATAATGGCTCCTCCACCGCATCCTTCCTCCTATGTAGAACCATTAAAGAAAGCCCAGGGCTTTGAATGATTTATGGATTCGGGTACAATGGTTCGCGGTCGAGTCTTCTCCTCATCATCAGGGATGATGGAGTAATTGGATAGGATATGAGATGCAATGGAAGGCCAGTGTGGAGAGGTATTCAGGAAAATGAGTTTGTTGCAGGCGATCCATAGTCCCTAGCAAATGAGTAAAGGGAGATTCTGGACCTTGTTGGGGTAGTGCATGACGACCAGGATGTCTAGGCCTTCTTTATTGTCGAACCTTACCACCTGGTTCAGGATGGAATTATAGCTAATATCAATTGCCAAAGTTCTTAGGCAGTTTGGCATTCAATAAAAGGTGTAAGGCAGATTCATTGTTACATTTATAGAGGTGGCACCAAAAAGGGTCGTGCTAGGCTCGCTTGAGAAGGTTGTCCCCTGTGGGGATTTTATTTTTCAGTATGGTCCACATGAAGAGTCTATTCTTGGGGAGGCCTTAAGCTTCCAAAAATGCTTCCACCATGACTCTATGGCTTGTGGGTGGCATTCTTCGGCTAACATAAGGTATCCATCCTTTGGGGTATATTTACCAGCTTTTGAGAGCACCCATATAACCTCATATTCTCCTTCGCCAATCCGAATGTGAGCCTCAGTGAGGGCCCTGATGAAGGCATTCCACTGTTGTGTCCATTTTTGTGGGATGTTAATTCTTTGGGCCAATTTCCAGGCTTGCTAAAATAGAGTGGTGTGTTCAGGGTCCGCTATGTGGCCGATATGGGTAATATTGATATCCCTGAGAAAGGATCTGAGTTCATCTGGCAACCTGTGTGCATTCCCGCATCCAATCCATGGATCCATCCCAATCGTCATAGACATTCCAAACTGTATTTTCCATGTGATTCCAGCGCTAATAATGTCTAGAGATTTTATTACAGCCTTTCATATAATTGATACCCCTGAGTCGAGCCTTTGTGGTTGGCTTAGCTAGTCCATCAAGTTTAAAGGGGCAATGTATTTTGATACGACCACCCTTGTCCATAGACTGTTTGATGTAACAAGCTACCACCCAAGTTTCTCTGCCAGAGTAGTGGAGAAATCCTCTAATTTCTTGATGCCCCATCCTCCCCATTTCTTGGGCAAATTTAGGGCCTCCCACTTGACCCATGCAAATATTCTACCTGTCTGTTGTCCCTTCCAAAGGAATCTGCAGCATAAGGCCTGGATTCTGGAGAGTATACCTCTAGGAATCCATGCCAGATACATCCAATAGACTGGGGTGGCCTCCAGGACAGCTTTAATGAGTATGAGTCTGCCCGCCCTGGAAAGGTATTTGTGGTACCAAATATTTAGTCTTTTCTCCATCTTGGAAATAAGCCATGTCCAATCCATTATTTTATAACCCAGTGGCTTCAGCTTGTAGCCCAAGTATCTGAGCCCTTCTTCCAATCTAAGGAGAGTGTACTGGAATCTTTGTAGCACATAATGAATTTCATATGGGGAACATCTAGCCTCTCTGAGGGTCTACTTGTTGCTGTTTACAGTCATACCAGTGGCTATTTGGAATAGTGCGAATGTGTTCTTCAAGATTGTTAAATCCACTATGCTTCCATTAAGAAACAACAAGACATCATGCACAAATAGAAGATGATTCAATATGAACCCTTCCGTGATCTTTATCCCCTGTAGTCTTGCCCTTCTGAACTCTTCTTTGACAAGCCTGCTGAGTCAATCCATTATCAGGAGAAAAAGTAGTGGAGATAGTGGGTAGCCCTATCGAAGGCCTCTTTCAGAATGAAAGAAAGGTGAAGCTACCCATAGATTAGAACACTAAAAGGTATGTTAGAGATGAAACTCATGATCCATATAATGAAATCAAAAGGAAACCCTAGGTGGGTTAGAAGCATTTATACAACCAGTTTGCTTTGTCAAAGGCTTTATAGAGGTCGAATTTTAGTATCATACATTTGATTTTCTTGGAGTGCAGAGAGTGCAATACCTCCTGGGTAGTTCCCACTGTCTCATGTATCTATCGATCTTGTAGAAAGCCGAATTTCTCTTGTGATATATGGGTGGATAGAATGGGCTGCATTCGATTGGCTATGATCTTATCCATCATCTTATAGATGCATTGCATAAGGATATAGGTCTATAATCGTCCAAGGTGGATGGATTGTCAGATTTTGGAATGAGGGTGATAAAACTAGAGGTGAAGGATTCAAGTATCTTACCATTCGTTCTGGAGTGTTCAATTACCTTGACGAGGTCTGCCCCTAGGGTTTCGAAGAAGGCTAGATATAACTCGATCGACCATCTGTCTGGCCCTGGGCTCTTGTCCTCCTTAAACCATTTTATGGTGGCTTCCAATTTTCCTTTTGTGACTTCCTTAGTCAGTTCCCTTCCCTCCTCCTGATCCACAAATCTAGGGAATAATTGG
Source organism: Pinus tabuliformis (assembly GCA_031772625.1). NCBI lineage: Eukaryota > Viridiplantae > Streptophyta > Pinopsida > Pinales > Pinaceae > Pinus > Pinus tabuliformis. Next base: position 720,194,539 of record CM062812.1, on the reverse strand, counting down.
GCTACTTAAAAGATTTCGACCAGATTTACATTTAGGGGGGGCCTGTAGATCTGTTTGAAATGAGAGGATGCCAAAGATGCCAGTTGGGGGAAGGTGTTTACAAGGAGGCCTTTCTCATTCGAGAGCTGCCAAATGGTATTAATAGCTTTCCGGTCGTTTGCAAACTTATGATAGAATTTTGTGTTGTCATCTCCCTCCTGTAGCCAGATCGCCCTACTTCGCAACCTCCATGCCTCTTCGCGATAATTAAGAATTTTTCCCTTGGTGGCATATAGTTCAGTGAGTTTATCCTTATGTTCAATCGATTTGTAGACCCCATCCGAGAAATTTTCAAAATCAACGATTTCCTTTTTTGCATACATTAGGGTTTAATCGTCCTTTATTCTCTTGTTATGAGCCCAAAATTTGGAAAGCCTCTTCATATCGATAAGGTTGTGTGAAAAAACCTCTGCTTTGTTTCCAGTAGCAGCTAGGGGGTGCGACATCCAGAATTCCGTGATCATACTCACATAGGTGGGATCCTTTAACCAAGAGGAGCTAAACTTGAAAGGACCCTTGGGTTTCCGAGGCCCCCCACTGATCTCCATGTAAATGGGCAGATGATCAAAGATTCCTCTCGATCCCACCCACTGTATATGGAGTAGACCCAGGGTCAGAAGTCCTTCCTTGATAAGGAAATGGTCAAGTCTTCAAGCAAGACAGTCCTCCCCAACTCTATTGTTCCTCTAGGTAGGAAACAATTTCGCTGAGGGGATGTCCATAAGGTTATGGGAATCTAATAATTTGACAAAGAAGTTAGATAAGTGGTCAAGTTGAGCATGGTATCCCCAGGATTCAGAGTGACCAATGCAAAAATTTAGATCCCCTCCCATGATTAGGAAATCCTTCTGAATTATTTCTAAGTTAAGGAGATGGTCCCAAAAGGTAAGCCTATGTTGGCACAACCCATATACATTGAGGGTTCGCACCTCTATGCCTAGATCATATAAGAACATGTCTGACCTAATATACTATGGACCTCCGCAATAGTTACAAAGTTTGATGGAATTCTTGTTGTATCCCAGGGAAAGTCCCCTACATCGTCCATTAGCATCGAGGTCTATAAAGGCCCATCCAGGAAACATTGAATCAAGGAGGTGTGTGATGGAATTAGTTGGTCCCAAGGTTTCTTGAACGAAGATGACATCGACAGGAGTGGCAGAGATCAATCTATGAAGGGAAGTTTTTTATCAGGCCTAGCCAACCCTTTGGAATTGAATGAGACAATCTTCATGGGGGGGTCAGACGAGGGGATCGATGCTTTAAGTGCCCCGTGAATGGTTGATTTCCTACCCGAGGTGATCTCGTCTCCAGACTGGATTTGTGGCTTTGAGTGGAAGATGGGTCATCCCCTAGGTAGCTTAGAAGGAAAGGGGGACAGAATAAGGTCTAGTCCGAAATGATTCGAGGCCTTTAACTTTTACTTAGCCTTATATTGAGTCTGATAGCATGAGGGGGGAGGCCCTATTTCAGGAATTAGGGTAATGAAGGGAGGGAGATCAGGGAGAGATGGGGGAGTAATAGAGAAAGTGGAAGTAGGGGTGTGAAAGGGATAGGTCATGGCATTGGGGAGGGGTGTAACACCAAGACCATTATCTTTGCTATCAGAAGGAATTGCATTTAAACCATCACATGTAAAAGAATTAGAGGGTTTATGAGAAGAGGAATTCATATCCGAAGAAACCTCCACCCCAACAACCACCCTTTCCCTAGTGAGAGGAGGAGAGTGAGCTTGAAGAGGAGGTGACACGAGAACTGATAAAGGATAGAAAGGAAGTGAGGTCCTCTGAGGATATTCCGAAGCAAGGTTCCAAGGTTTGGTTCACAAATTTTAGGGTGGATGGAGAAGAGGCTAAGCAGTGAGGTTTGGGAAAGAGGGGGAGGCCTCTGAGAGGCTAACCACCAAGCATGAAGGCCCTGAGATCGAGGGCAGTGAAGCAATGGTGTCAGCGAAATCGCAGTCGTAAGGGTAGCCGCCTACTGTGTTAACCTGGGGAGATGTCCGGATGGAGGTAACCGCTAATGGGTCTTCCGAGTAATCTACTAGGTCCTCCATAACCATCGTTATTTTCCCACGACAACTGCCTCCAAAACTTAGGGATGCCTATCGCTATAGTGACCAGGAGCAGGCAGGGTAGAGTCGAAGAGGGTGAGAGTAAACCCTAGGCAGTAAAAATGTAGGAATAACTGTGACAACACAACTGGGTCATGAGGTAAGTTATGGTGCTAATGTACGGGAGGGATATGAGGTGCAGGCATAGGCGTCTGGAGATGCTGAAGACTTTAGAGTCTAGGTGACACCCTAACCCTAGCCGGTTGTCCATTCTGTCTCCACCATCCACCAAATTTTATCAATTATGCAGCTCATCAATCATGAATGATCTATTGTATAGAGAATGTCATAATTAGTGGGCAATACACAAAACCCACTTGGTTAGTACTATGCATATTATTATATGTATTATTATTTAATGAGATTAATGAGCTTAAGTTATTTTTCAATGTGTGATTATATGATTGCTTTTTCATGGTTTCATCATGGTTAATTGTTTGTTACATGCATGGTATATTTCTTATTATATGATGTGCTCTTGTCATTGATATTTCTCATGGTTTGTCAAGTTATTGAATAGTTATATGAATGCATGAGGCAATAAGTGTTTGTTGCAATTAGCATGATAGGAAAATAAACTTGAAGAAACCTTTCCATGCCTGCTCAAAAATCCAAGGAATGTCAGTACCAATATTGATTTGAAGCACCAATGGTCAGATTTCAGTTTGCATCTTCCTCCTAAAACGTGATTTTCTAGACTAATTCCACGCTAATATGGAGTGAATCTTAGTTGTTATTTTGACACAGTCTCAATAATATTTTTCATATCTATATTACATTTGTTCTACCTATTTATAATAATACTTACCTTCTAGGAACATTCTAGAAAGGGAACAATATAGAAGGCCAAACACTCTAATAATCCTTTTTACAATATATCATTCACTCTAGTACATGAACCTTATTTACTAGAAATGGTCTCTATACGAAACAATACATGTATACATGTCTATTATTATTTTAGTTAAGTACTTCCCTATGTACTCCATATTACACCTCTAAATATACTATACTCAATAGTCAACTTCAAACCATAATATTAATTTTAAAATTAATATTTAGATATACTAAAAGTACTTTGATCAAGTCTTTATCATAGAATATCAAAAACATATTCATTAGAAATGCATTTATTTAAAATTATACATTAATGGGTCAAAACCAAGTTATTGCACTAACAACTATAAAATCATTAAGAAATCATCATAAAAAATATAATCATCATCAATGCAATACCATCAATGTTATTAAAATCATCAATATACATACAAGGTATTATGGCATTGATTTCCATGTTAGGAGTTATTTCTAGGTATTTAAATCATTTGAAAATTCTCTCCTTTTATAACATCATCATATCCATCTATTTAAAATTATACATAATATGAACCAAAACATCAAAGGGTCAAAACTAGTTTATTGCCCAAACAACCTTACATCATTAAGGAGTTATCACAAAAATATAATCATTATCAAATGAACTATAATGATGGCTTTTATATTATCCATGGATTATAATATAATTTTAGTTTCTTTGATTGGACCTACAAAAGCACCATGCGCTCAAAAAACACTAACATCGAAAATAGCCGAAAATGAATGCAAAATATCACCCAAAAAAATGGTTGCCCCCTACAAACCCCCCTACAACCCCTCAAATAAGTGAGGCTTCCATGCCCTTGTGTCACCCTCTTTATGCTCTACAGATATATATCACATGGGGTTTGTTGTGTAAAGAAGCTAACACTTTGATTGCCTATAACTAGTATTGTCCGCTAGATGCAAGAGAAGCATCAAAGGGAGATAATTCCCATGAATCCATCTTTGAATATGTCATGAAAATGACTGCTAAAATGTCATCAAATAGATTTGTATTTTACCTTGAGAGGTGGAAGGAAAATGATAAGTCTTAGGAAAAGGCATTCTCTGATCTATAGTGGGTACTACTGGTGGAGATAAAATAATTAGATGATGGTTATGTGTTGAGCATGAGTCAGTATGGCATGATATGGTTCAAATGCGTGGTAAATGCATAGCTACAGATAGTTGAATGCAAGTGTATGTTGAAATGGACATATGCATACGACCATTATCTTCCTTTGCTCTATAATGATGGTGATCATGTTAAACAAAAGAAAAACTTCTTAGAATTCCTTCAAGGTGAGGATGAGAATAGTTTAGAATGGTTTCATCAATGTGTTGAACATGATATTCAACATTACATGGATCGTGTCCGTAAAATTGAAACTTTGATTGATACGAAAAGTATCCATTCAACATAAAAAAAAAAATGAAGGTTTAAAAAAGGCCATGGCTAGTCATTTTGAAAATTTAATTCAAGCCTTTGAAAACGTATTGTCAAGTACACAGTGGCTAAGTATGAGCTAATACTCACAAGGCTTCATGTAATTATAATTAGTAATTTTAAATATGGACCTTCAATATTAATAGTTCTTCATGATAGGTTTAAAGTGAAAATGTAAGAGTTAAATAATTATATCAATGGGGCTTCCTGTAAAGAGTACTCTAAACGTTAGAAGTATTTTCTTTTTTGGTAACAATTCTATGTTAAAATTTTGCAATAATTTTTTGGAATTTTCATGTTTAATGGTGGATGAACTTGTTTATGAATGGTTAGTATGATAAACCATGGTTGTTTATTGGTAAATAAGGTTAAGCATGTTTCTCAATATCTAACTAAACATGAATATGGTAAACCATGTTGATTGTGTATGACCATATTGACCATGGATGACCATGGTGAACATGTTTGAACAAGAATACCATGGTTAACCATCATTGACAATGGTTTGATCATGGTTGATTATGGTTGTTTTTTATTGGTTGTGGCTAAATGTGGTCAAGTTATTGTTACCGAAGATTGATTTTGGTTTCTATGGTTTTTGAGACTTGAACATGGTTGACTATAGGTTAAGATAGTTAATTGTGGTTGACCATGGTTAAAAATGGTTGATGATGGTTGAAGAGGGTTAACCATGGTTACAACTGGTTGACCATAGTTAACAAGGTTGATGAGGAGTTACGAGATTTCATTTGCATTGAAATCCCATGCTTTATCTTTATGTGAAATAAAAGGTACATTTATTCATTCATAGTTACTCTTGTGTATTCGCTCATGTCATTTGTAATTACCATAGTCATCTTGCAAGTAGGTAAATGTTGTGGTAATGGTATAAGTCTAATCCAAACTTACATAAAAACACAACAAAATACAGAAATACACATATACATAGAGATGAAGTAAAAATAAAACTTCATTTCATTAATATCAAAAAACTGATATTAAGTAACATTTCAGAATTAATGCAACTACAATTCTCAAATCATTTCAGAATTACATAGTATATCCCCTCACAACATTCATGATAACATACAAGGGCATTTACCAAAACAGGGTATTCATAGGGTACCTGGATTTTTTTTCAGCGTAGGTTGTTGGGCAAAATCTCTTTATGATTCATGGAACTCCTTCACGTTTTTAAAGATTTGGCTCAACCACAACCTCCGCTTAACATGATTGAATGTGTGCAGCTCACAAACACGTCGCACGACACTCACGTCTGTTGCATGTCCTCAGCCGAGACTCGACACTCCAAGAACATCTGCCAGGAATCGATTTGTTTAACGAATTTGTGAAACAGACCAAGCGTGTTGAGTATCGAACCGATGACGCACACGTCTCCTCTCACCATTTAGCATCTCTCTCAGCTCTGATACCAGTTGTTGAGATCAAAGAAGCACAATAAAGAATAAAATCATCATATACACATTGGCAGATAACAGGAATTGGAAAAATTCATGAAAGAGAGAAAAAATTATAATAGAGAGAAAAATCATAGATTTCTATTACACACCAGCCTTGGTATTGGCTTGCATTGCTCAAGAAAGATTGCAAATTTATAAATAAAGAAGGAAGAGATGACCGTACAGCAAAAAGTAGTTGGGGTTGGTGACATCTTTCAACATAACCTGCGGAGAGAAAACGGCTGAGAACGACGGTCGACTGCGTCAGCGTCGACTTCAATTATTTTCACATTTAACATATGAACTAAACTTAGTGTACGACACAGCCAGATTTTGCGCCTTGGACAAAGTCGCTTTTTCTCATTAAAATATTTTGTTTGTTTCCCTACCAATCAACGGAATCAAGAAATCAATTTAAATTAGGGTTAGTGCTCATGCAGAATTCATAAATATACAGGTACCTCTTCCTCAGTAAAAGCTTAAAGATATTATTTAAAATAAAACGAAATCAAATTCCTGACACAAAGACTAAAATCTTCATGGTACAAAGTACGTATTTGTTCAGCTATCTCGTCACATGACCTCTTAGGTTATTTAGAAGAATCATATTATCTTCCTCGTTGGTGGCGAAGGCCTTTTCGGCAAGTTTTTTAACAAGGATTTTTCCGCAAAGCTAGGTTGGTTCTTGGCAAGCCAGTCAAAGAATTAATTTGTATTTATTCTTTAAGTCATCTATTTTTTTCCCAGAGAGAAAAAATATAATAGATTATATTAAGGAGATATAAAGATCTGTATACATGATCGAAATCTATGAGAATCAGCTGGAAAACATACAGCTGATCCGTTAGTATGACTGATGAGGCAGCATGTAACATATTGTCACTAATATGAGAAAGCCAGCAAAACCGGGACTGAGCCCAGCATGAGCAAAAAAGCGCAACATATAGGCATGAGGGTCCATCAACATAACAACAGTGGCGCTTCTTGAGAGAAGCAGACCTTTCTAAAAAAGATTGAGAAAGAGAGAAACATAAACCTCCACAATTAACGCTTCATGGGGGAGGAGCAGGATCGCCATAAAAGTTTTTTATACAATAGGAGCTGAGACAGCAAGCCAAAAACTGTAAATACACCAACATTGTGAGTAGAAGGTCCAAAAAGTTGTATTAGAAGCAGAGCTGGACTTGAGATTAATCTGCGGGAGGCAGATAGCCCGTGATTGAGATCAGGATAGAATCAAGGGGCAATCTGGAGTTCTGGAAAATGCAATCATTTCTCCATTTCCAAAGAAACCAACAGGTGAGGATAAACAATGAGTGCCAAGAGGGATTTTGAGCGCTCCACCAATTGAAGCCGTCCTGTACAGATGAGAAAAACCATATATCAAAGATAAATCATACGAGATTGATGAAGATGAGGCACAGTTGAAGAACATGTGAGAGTTGGATTCAGCTTCCGAAAGGCACATTTGGCATCTGCCCGGACCCTGCCATCCCTTTCTTTGGAGAACCTCCCAGGTGAGATTCCTGTCCGAGAAGAGAAGCCATGAGAAGAGAATCATCTTGAGCGGACAGGAAGCTTTCCAAAATTTGAGGGGGAAGATGGGGGAGGAGGGCGACTGTCCAGATAAGAATGCAGCATAAAGATCTCTGACGCCAATAGACTGTGATGATTTCTGAAGTGACCAGATGAGTTCATCCTTGGATCCCGATTGAGAGAAGCCTTTGCTGGAAAAACCGTTGATAGCCGATGACCATAAGGGACGAAGAGAGTGGGGCAGAGATAATTCGGCCGCATCCTTCCATACAGGGGACTGAGATGACCAAGTTTTTATTAATTTATTCCATGTGAAAAAGCCCCTTGAGAAGAAGAAAGATAGCAAAGCAGGGGGAATCATCGATTCCAGATTGTGCACAGTTGAATCAATGCCAATAAAAATGCTGGATCCCGAGAAAAATTTCCATCTTAAATTCATCAAGAAGAGAGACTGGATCTTTCTAAAACTTTGCCATATGGGGGAACCTCTTCTGATGCCTAAAGAGCGTCTTCTGTACCAAAAAACCATACTTTTTCCTTTGAGGTATTTTTGATTAATGATAGTGCTCCATTGACATTTCCCATATATTCCTCTGAGAAGGGATTTGCATAGAAGTGCTTTGCCGAAAGTCGGCATGTGCAGAAGGCCCCAACCGCCCAAAACCTTCGGCCTTGAAATGGAATCCAGCTTTACGAGATGGATCTTAGACTGATATGATCTGCCGCCCCATAAAAAAGTGGCTGCCAGAGAAGCCATTTTACTTGTAATGGATGCAGGAAGAAAGAAGAGGTGGCCCCAATAAACCGCCAGTTGAGAAAGAACGGACTGGACCAATATATATCTGCCCGCCAGGGATAAAAATCGCATCTCCCAACATGAGATTTTGTTATAAAAGCGCTCGATCAGCCACTGCCAGTCCCGTGCGCGATAACCTTTTGCTTTTAAGTGGAATCCAAGATATTTAAACCCATCCTTTATCAAAGCAAGTTTTATGCCAAAACGTGCAGCAATCCATTGAGCTAAGTCCGGATTTGATTCATTATGATACAACGTGGACTTGTCTTTGTTGATAGAGAGGCCCGATGCGGATTGAAATTTCTGGAATATCACATTTAGGCAAATCCATGATGATTTACATAACATCGCGAAAAGGAGAATATCATCTACAAAAAGGTTATGAGAGAGGGAAATGTCCTTGCAGATCTTGATCGGCCTGCATCTCCCTTCTGCAACGGCCAAATTGATCTGAGAGCTGAGGGAGTTCATCACGAGAATAAAAAGAAGAGGTGAAAGAGGGCAGCCTTGGCGAAGGCCCCTCTCCGCTGGAAAGAAAGTAGATGGGATGCCATTTATGAGAACTGAGTAATTGACGTTTTCAACACATGCCATAATCCATTTAATTCCCTGAGCTCTTAATCCAATTTTTGCAAGAAGGATTCGAAGGAAGCCCCAGTCTACACAATCGTAGGCTTTTTTGAGATCTATCTTCAGGACTGCAGCATCTATATTGTTTGATGTGATTGAGAAGAGGCATTCCTGCGTCATAGCAACAACGTCCAGAATAAGTCTATCTTTTAAAAAGGCATGCTGTTCCTTTGATATGAAGGAATTTAGAACAACCTTCAACCTTTCCGCAATAATCTTTGATATAATTTTAAATAGAGTATTGCATAGGGCTATCGGCCTGAAATCGAAGAACGATTCCGATTTGTCCTTCTTGGGAATAAGAGCTATAAAGGTGGCGGATAGCGCATTGTTTATATTCCCAGACATGCGGGAGGCATCCACCATGCCCAGCAAATCTTCTTTGAACAGATCATAGAAATGACAGAAAAACTCGATCGGCCAACCATCAGGGCCCGGGCTTTTGTCCCTTTTGAACTTTTTAATGGTGTCGAGAAGTTCCTCATCCATAATTGGCTTAAAGAATTGATCATTTGCGCCCTCATCAAACATTACAGGCATCAGTTCCACAACCCATAAAGAGTCATATGCATTGCTATCCTGCCTTTTATAATGATTTTGAAAAAATCTTGTGGCTTCTGCCGAGATATCCTGTTGAGTGTGGTAGAAACCCCCCTTGCCATCCTCAATCTTCCAAATGGAGTTTTTGGCCCGACGAGCGTTTGCGAAATTGTGAAAAAACTTAGTATTTCGATCACCCTCCCTGAGCCATGTCGCTCTGCTTTTAAGCCTCCATAATGCTTCCTCCTTTTGCAGCAGCTCTAGTTTCTTTTTTTCCAGAGTTCTGATGAGGGTTTTTTGATCAAAAGATAGACCATTATAATGGACCGAATTAGAGAGATAACATATTTCTTTTTTGATGTCAGATAGCTCCTGTTTGTCCATTCTCCTCTTCTTGATCTGCCAATCCTTTGCTGCTTTTCTCAGCAATTGAATTTTTTCCCGGAAAGTAAATAAGAATGCCTCTTCAGATTGATGAATATCCCTCCAAGTGTTTGCAATGAGTTCATTGAAAGATTCATCCTCGAGATGGGATCTATTAAATTTGAAAGGGTACCCCAACTTGCAATTCATGTTCACCCATTCGAGGAAGATGGGCCTGTGATCCGAGGAAAGCTCCAATCCCGTTCTAGCGACAGGCATCCCCCAGCTTTCAATTATGCTGGCATTAATAATAAAGCGATCTATTCTTTTAGCAATGTAAGCTGAGCCCGTCCTGCCGTTTTCCCATGTTGGTACCAATTTTTCAGGAATTATATCTACTAAATTTCTATTTAGAAGTTCCTGACGCATTTTATCAGCCATGCGGTCTTGCTTTCTACAACAGCCCCAGCATTCCGCAGCGTTGAGGGTTAGGTTTAGATCACCCGCTATTAATAAAGATTTTATGTCTAGTATTTCAGAATCAAACAGCTTGTCCCAGAAAGGAGATCTGTCCCTATAGGGCGCATATATATTCAAGATGTTGATAATCTGAGGCCTTCCTCTGATAGAAGCCGAGAGGAGAATCCCAGCACAGCATTTGAAGGCCTTTGCTCTGACCGAGACCGGGTTCCACAATACTGCCAGACCACCAGACATACCTTCCGCTTCTGTGGCAACCATATACCAACTGGGGAACATTCTTCTGAAGAAACCCAGAGAGACTGAACTTGAATGCATTGTTTCCTGTATAAAAATGATGAGGGGATGAGCAGAAGCAAGAGTCTCTTTTAGCGCCAGGAATTTAGGGGCGGCACCCAATCCCCTAATATTAAAAGATACTAAGAAGGTCATTTAGAGGCTTGTCCAGCCTGACATGCTCTAAGAGGCTGCGAAGCAGTAGGTTCCATGATTGGGACTTCCACAAGAGACAAATTTGTAACCCCCAGGTCAGAAGCAATCGTTCTGCCTCGAAAGTGACGACTTTCTCCTTTTTTCTTTTTCCTGACAGTGATATTTTTGGCGGAATTGGGGCTAATGGATGGGAAGGACGGCTTATGAATAGTCAGAGGTTCGAGAACCGATGGATTCCGCTGGAGGAGGAGGTCGATGTCGCTATCAAAACTATTAACAGGGGACTGAGATGGAGAGTTGAAAGGGGTAGGGGATATCATAGGTTCCTTACCCTTTTGCGTGGCAGGAGCCGGCCCATTTGGAGATGGCGAGGAGGAAGTAATCAGTATAGGATGTGACCCCACCACAAAGTCTGCTTTATTCTTTATCTGCGGAGAAGGCACGGGGTTCTCGTCATGCGGCTCGGGGATGGGGGGACAATGAAAGTCCGCTAAATTCAGAGACTCGGATAGAAGTTGAGAGTTGAGCTGGGAGTAGCGAAGGTCAGTGGATTGAAAAGAGAAAAGATTTTCAGAGTTACTTACATCTTCAGAAAGGGAGTCTGGCCCTGAGCTTCTTTTCTTTTCAGAAGGATGCCTGTTTGCCCTGAGTTTAGAACGGTGCCTGTAGTTCCTGATGAGGTGGCACGTTCGATGACAAAAAGAGCATCGAAAAGGGATGCCCCAGAAGTCAAGTCTTTGACAAATTTTAAAACCTTCCCATAAAATCTCTATCTGATCAGGATAGCCTCCCTTATAAGGCTTCTCAATTAGAATCCACGCGATTCTTTTGTCCTTCTCCCCCCTGACCCATGGGTCGACATATATGAATTTGCCGACTGCGTCCCCGATCATTGTGAGTGTTTCAGTCTTCCATAATTCTAAGGGCAAGTTTGGGAGCTTGACCCAAATCATGCTATGTGGTGGAGTATTCTTGAGAGGGTCGAAGCCCATATACCATCTTGACAAAGAGAGAAAACTTCGGCCGAAAACCCAAGGTCTGTTCAAAATCAGTTCTAAATCAGATGCCTTCTGAAAGTGGAAAGAGAGCCAGTCTTTCATGAGGCGAGAGATTATTGGAGTATAGCCAATGAGAGGGGACCACGAAACTGATATCCATTTCCTCATGTTTTCCTCATTCATTTCTGGAAAATACCATTTCCCAACGAGAGCATGCTTTTGGAGGCTATCAATCCTTGCCATAATAAAAGCATGGTTTAATGTTGGAAACATATTGAAGGAATTAAGAAATGGGGATTGAACAAATTGATTTATTACAACCATGCTTTTGGAAACAAAAATGAAATAATAAAAGCATTAGAAAACCAAAAAATTAAAACCTAGCAATAATTTTTTTTAAATATTAATTAAAAAATCACCAACATTAAACCATTGGAAACATATGGAAAGAATTAAGAAATTGGGATTGAAGAAATTGATTTATTACCAATAATGCTTTTTTTTTAAACAAATTTGAAATAATAAAAGCAGTAGAAAACCCAAAAGTTAAAACCTAGCAATAAAATAAAATTCTTTGAAAATATTAATTCAAAAATCACCAACACATAGCAACGATTTCATTGGTCTCCTGTAAAACATCCACTGAATGAACCTAATAATAAAATTAATGGGTTTGGCAGGGTAGATTCAGGCAATAACAAAGGGTCAATTTCTTCCTCCTCCATTCGACTTTTTTTTTTTACCACGTGGCAAAGCATTCACTGAGCGCGATTATGGTTTTTTTCGATCCTTTGCTAGATAAGGTGAATATGTAGTAAGGTTTCCATGTTTTTTCATTTGACTTTGTAGTCATTTTGTGAAAGGAGGCAACACGAAGGAAAGAACAGTTCAACAAACATAGCTCTGCATTCAGTTCACAACATATCATAAGTCTGAGCGTTCATGGGTGACTTGAACTTCTTACCTCCAGGCTTTCGGTTTCATTTAATGGACGAAGAGCTGGTCTGCTATTATCTCAGAAGGAAGATTTCTAACTCGAAATCGAAGTCGAAGTCGGAGTCAGAACCAATTTACTTGAATGAAATTGCATATATTGATCTTTACAAGTACGAGGCATCCGGCTTAGCAGCAAGGGAATACTTCTAGGGCAGGGATTGATACTGGTTTTATTTTATAGAGGGGAATAGGAAGAAATACCCTAATGGATCGCAGAAAAACTATGCTACCGAAGGTGGGTACTGGAAAACCACTGGTAAGGGCCGCTCGATTCTGTCGAGAGGGGTTATTGTTGGGATGAAGAAGACTTTGGTGTTCCATATAGGGCGCTCGTCTCATGTGGAGCGTACTGGCTAGGTCATCATCTTTTGGTTCCAACTCACTATGTCATTTTGCTGCTAGTTTTCCAACCTTCATGTTTCCATGCACTCTACAGGCACCCAGCAATATTCACCACACCAGAGAACTAGGTTCAAATTGGTTTCGAAGCTTGCATTTTGGTCATGCTGGCTTCATCTAGGCAAGCGGGATATTTCGCAGACATATTTGAATCCTATGTAAATATTGAGGATGAACACATTCAACAAGGGTACAGTGAAGGGTTCAAAGATAGGGTAGAGTTGGGTAAAGCACAAGGAAGAGATGTGGTTTGAAGACCGGTTTTAAGACGAGAGGAATTGGGTTTTTACAGGGGTTGTATCAATATATGGAAAGTTACAATTGAACTTTAACTGACTGTATTCTTTGCAAGGGTACATAAGAACCTAAAACAACTTGAGGAATTGGCAGATAGTTACCCACTTTTGTATTCAGAAAATGAGTTAGTTCAGGACATTTTGAGAGCCATGAGAACAAAATTCTGAGCCATTTGCGCAACACTATTAGTTCATCTTGAATACGATAGACAAAAGATAACATCAACCCTACCTTAAGCATGGAGATTTATGAAAACTGAGTCCTATACAAATTTATATTAGACTAACTATATAATTAAGGACTAAAAAGTGAAAAAAAATATATTGAATACTTGGGAGGAGAAAACACTTAAAAAACGATAAACAACTTGAAACCTATAAAAAATATTATGGACTTACCACTCTTATAATTATTACTAAAAAAGATAATTTCATCCATACATTATGCATGAAGATTGATGATGATGAAGCCCCCTACATAATGTTGTTATAAAAGGATTATAACTTAGATTGATGATGATGAAGTCCCCTACATAATGTAGTTATAAAAGGATTATAACTTACTTTTCCATGTAAGGGGAAGTAAGAACCCCTTATTATCCAATAACAAATTGAGTTACTTAATTCATACTCGGGACTCCATATTCTCATTACATCTATAAATTTGGACCTATTGTACGTGTGTTTTAAATAATATTATTATTATTCTTTGGACCTATTGTACGTGTGTTTTAAATAATATTATTATTATTCCTTAGGTATTATAGCTTTGGTTTGACTCAACATAGGAATTTGGGATAGATATTTTATAACAAAATTCATTTGGCATAGTTTCGTCATTTCCAAAAACGATTGCTTGGAATGGTTTACTCAATCATTTGGATAATGGGACAATGTCGAACATCAAAGGTTAATATTCAACCCTTTACATTTTGAACAAACACACACTACTAAAGTGTCATAAAATTAATCTAATGCATAGTGAAGTACTCCTATAAGATGTTTATTTGATGATGGCATGCTAGAGTTGGAAAGATAAAGAGATTATATTACACATGACATATTTCTCAAAATTTAAGGTTGTGGTGCTTATTTGTTGGTGGAAACTCATCATGCACATTTAAATTTGATCTCATATTTGGGTCCTAAAACAAATCAAGGAAAGAGACATTAAACTTCTAAGTATATGCATTGTCAAAGTTTGTTTTCTTGGGAATGCATGTGCTAAAGTTATCAATAACATAGAAAAATAATGAAATACAAACCCTAGAGACACTTACCACATAATCCAAAATGTATTATCATATATTTTTCAAACTTTTTGGTGTTGTATGGTTTTAGAAAATTAGAGTTGTGGGATTGTAAATATTATTTTCAAGCTCCATCATGAATCCCTTAAGCATGGTAAAACTTATAAATTCCATGTTTAGGATCTTAAGCAACAGTTTCAAGGGTTAAAATTGCCTAGAAATGTGCAATAATTTTACTACATTATTCTGAATAATAAGAGCTTTCCAATTTTATAAAGAGAACCTTAACTAAATTTCAAGTGAGAAAGTCACATTTATGACAAGTTGACCTCTGTGTTCATCACAATAGTAAATTTAATGCCATGTTAACTTTCGTTCCTTACACATGTAGATCTAATGAAGTGTTCACTTGTGAGAATGATCTCGATGGTCCAAAACAAGGAAAATTTTAAGGATGGATATTTATCTTCAATTTTTAAAATCTTGGTGAATCCTACCAATCCCTAATATGCAAATTGTAAAATGTTTCATGATATTTTTGTAAAAATATTGAAATTTCCAATGATTATATATCATCTCTATAAAATATTGGAAATTTTTAGGGTAAAATAATTTTATACTCTAAAATTTTGGTGAATCATTTTTGGAAAAAATGGGAATTAGCAAATATTTTTTCTTGAAAAAACATGGAAATTTAACCTACATATGAATATTAATGATCCAAACTTATACAAGAACACAAAAAATACATATATACACATAAACACAGAGATGCAACAAAAATGAAACTTCATTTCATTAATATCAAAGAACTTAAATATGCTTACATACAAAGATGGTAGCTCATCTCTGAGAAGAGATGTGGCGGCTATATGCCTCTGCACTCTGTTACAATGAGGCTAAAAGGCCTATTTATTATTGATAAACAATTGAAAACCCTAAACATCCAAAAACCTAATCCTAAGAGATGAAGCGCCAAAATTGTGGGCCCCATTTAGGTAAATGGGTACATCAACTTCCCGGGGTTGTAACTTTGGCATACAATATCTGTTTGGCTATCATAATACCTCATTTCGAAGATCTCAAAGAAAAGGCTGAAAACAAATTAGAAAATAATTTGGTACTTTTCCGGTCACTATGTTTTCCCTAAAAACGCCTTTTAGTCCCTCAAACACGGCTCTAAAAGTTTAGGACCTGAAAAAATACCAAAAATAGTAAGTTGTCCTACAATTAAGGAAACTAAAAAGAAAAAATGGTGGGGATCCAAGTGGAATAGGCAGGTGGACACCAATATTCACTGGATCAATTAGCCCCTAAAATTTTCCCTAGTCCAAAACACCAACCCTAATTAGGAGTAGAAAAATTAAAAAAACTTTACCCTAATGAACATTAAAAGGGGTTACAAACTCAGTAAATAGTAGAGAAAGGGATTCCACTCCCATCATAACATTTATTTTATTTCATATTTGAGTAGTGCATAGAAGTAAGGGGAGAATAACATATAGTAACTTATTATTTGTCATAATGCTTATTTACCCATACTAAATGAAACTTTGATTGTATTTTACATCAAAAAATTGAGAATAAAAAGAGTAAGGTACAAACCCTATTGTATGCTAAATTTTTTCCCTCACGAGTTTCCCTAGGGTTTGCCTTGCATGAATGGTGTGATCCTTTCACTATTGCAACTCTTCTTCTATTTTCTCAATTACTTTCTATATTAAGGTTGACATGCTTCTAATATTATGGCTTAACCTAAAGTTAATCACTATATAGTATAGTATAATTTCATTGTGTTTATAATAAAATTTAAATATGTTTTAATGAATTTCTTTTTGAACATATGTGATTATTCAACATATAAAACAAATGTATTTGTCATGATCTTTATCTACAAGGAAAGTTCCTACCCAAGCCACTTAATTATCACCCTTTACTACCCTTCGCTACTACTATAGGTAATTCTGGTCCTTTTGGTCTAACTACCTCTATCTCTTATTCTCATATTTGTAGTAGTTAACTAATCACATTGAATCAAAACAATTTTATTTGGGGTTTGATGTGAATAATTGCAATATATTCTCACTATAGGAACTATAAGGAATTGTGAAAATTACACCCCAAGGATCCATATATCAACAAAAGGAAATGGAGAAAGAAACCTCAATATATATACATGTCGTGTCATCATGGAGACATACCAGAAGATGTATCAAATAATATTTATGAGACTATAAGGGAAAGTTGACAACATTTCCAAGAATACATAAATATTAATGTGGTCCATAGAGGGAAAGCTTAGACATTTTAAGGAGTAGGCCAATTCTAATGGAAATGTTTTAAGTCTCATGACAAACCTAAAAGTAAAGAAGAGGCTCAGAAATAAAGGACTAGTTCTTATAACACATTTTCCAAACCTATATTAAAAGCAAAAGCCAAAGTGGATAACAACCCCCCCCTTAAGGGGAGATCGTTGTAGTAAACTTTAAATAATTACTTGTACTAGTTAGAAGATTATTAAATGTGCTTTGTAGAGTAGACGCACAAAAAATAATTTTTGTTTGATTGAAGTTAGTAGGTCATAAGTATACTTGGTGGGAATGATATAAAACAACACGTATGCTTAAAAATTATCCTCTAGTGAGTAAACATGAGGTTTTCAAAGACCTCCTCAAGTCAAAATTTATTTGGTTAGTCATGGAGAGTGCTAGGGAATTTGTTTTCACCAATATTGAAGCGAAAAAGGGAAACGTTTCCAAGAGTACACCTCAAAGTTCCAAAAGAAAATCATTTAATTGGGAATGTCTCCGAAGAACAAAATATAGTCATGAGGTAACTAGATGGAATATATTGTGACGTAAGGATACACACAATTCTCTTTAGGTCCAAGACCATTGATCAAGCTAGTGTTAACACAAACATATAGATCTACATTTTTCATGCATTAACCCTTTAGAAGATATATTTTTGAAGGTTAATTTTCCAAAAGTATTGCATGAATAACAAATTTACTAACTTGATGAGAACTATCCAAAGTTCTCATTTTTTTAGATGTCATATTTAGTTTTTTTTACCATGATATCAAATAGTGGTGCTACTAGTGACATATAAACTCATGTGGATATTCCACTGGAAAATTCACAACAGATCCACTAAAATATATTTGAAAATCCAAAATCTACACTATGAGGGCTAATTTATCCTTATATTTTTGGATTCGTTAATCATTGTGTTATGCTTATGCATGCAGTTTATGAAATATGAAAAATAGAGAACAAACACAAATATAATCCCCCACAACCATAATAACACTAGATATGACCTTTCAAAATTCTTTTGGGGGTAGAGGATTTATTGGCATTGACATCAATTCACATTCTGCTGTTGGTGATATCCGGGTCATCAATATATATGGCCCCTGTAATGACCGAGCAATTTATTGGAGAAGTTTATTTGAATCTGGTATTTTTCAAGCTGATAATATTATACTTGGAGGTGATCTTAATTTTTCGCTTGGATTCAGTGAATCATGGGGGCACTTTGCACAGGTGGACCCTCTTACAGATACCATATCCGGACTTCTTGAGGATTTCCATTGGGTTGACATCCCATCAGCAAAGCTCGAGTACACATGGACAAACAACCGGAGTGGTGAACATAGCCTGGCAAGAAGACTGGACAGATTCCTTATCAAGGAACAGCTGGTTGGAACACTCCCCAGAGTTCGTCAATGGGTAGGTACGGGAGGTATATCTGATCACAGGCCCATTTTTTTGGAGGTTGAGGACTTTGTTCATAAAATCAAAAGCCCTTTTAAGTTTAATGCTGCATGGTTACAAGATCCCTCCTACATCCAACTGGTTCAAGACTACTGGCAATCAAATGACATAAGAGAGGGGGAGGACTTTTCTGAAGGATTTGTTAGAAAACTCACTGAACTCAAGAAGGTTACAAAGATATGGGCACATAAAAAACGCATTCAGGATGACATGACCATAAAGGAGGCAGAAAAGGCCATTATGGAATTTGAGGGATCATCAACAGGTACTTTCCCTTCACCTGAGTGCAAGGAGACATATACTTCCTTAATTGCAAAGCGTACCCAAATTCTGAAAGAGAGGGAAGAGGGTTGGCGGCTTAGGAGCCGTGCCATTTGGCTTACTGAAGGGGATGCAAATACGAAGTTTTATCACAAGTTCGCTAATGGACGTAAAGCTATTAACTCTATTTGGGAACTTAAAAATGCACAAGGAATAACTGTATCTTCTCAGCGGAATTTGGCCAGATTAGCTACAGAACATTTCAAAGCCATATATAAGGCCCCCGCAGGAGCTAATATACTGGAGATCATGAGAGTGGCAGAACTTTTCCCCAGATATATTGAACAGGAGGAGGAGGAGGATTTACAGAAGCATGTGACTATGGAGGAATTGGAGACTACACTGAAATGGTTCAAAAAGGATAAAAGCCCAGGACCCGATGGATGGACCATCGAATTCTATTTGGCTTTCTTTGATATCCTGGGTAATGACATTCTGAGAATTGTCGAAGATAGCAGAAGAACTAGTCGTATATCATCTGCCATAAAATCCACTTTCATTGCCCTCATCCCCAAATCGAATGCCCCTCAATCTTTCGATGATTTCCGACCTATATCTCTATGCAATTGCCTCTACAAGATTATAGCTAAAATTATTGCAAATCGACTCAAGCCTATCTTATCACAACACATATCAGCTGAACAATTTGCATTCCTTAACCATAGACAGATCCATGAGGCAATAGCCACTGCACAAGAACTAATGCACACTATGCAGATCAAGAAACAAAAAGGTATGATACTTAAGGTGGATCTGTCCAAGGCATATGACAGGACAAATTGGCTTTATCTTCGCTTACTCCTTACTCATTTGGGATTCCCATATGCCTTCATTAAATGGACCTTGAGTTGTATTACAGATGTTTCCTACAGTGTACTGCTAAATGGTGAGGCCACATCTTTTTTCACATCTGAGAGGGGCCTCCGTCAAGGATGTCCTCTCTCCCCTCTGTTATTCCTTCTTATCATGGAAGGACTGAGTAGGGTTATTTTGGCTGCTCGGGAACGTCATCAACTTACTGGTTATAAGCTTGCGGATAATCTATATTTGACTCACTTATTATTTGTAGATGATGTTCTTATATTTTTGAATGGCAGCATTGCAGACTCCTCTACTCTACACAGTTCCTTTCTCCTCTTCCAACAAGCTACGGGTATGATGATAAACAATAGCAAATCTACCATTACATCTTATGGCTGTTCTAATCATGAGAGCATATATGCACAGCAACGTTTTCCTTTTAGTAGCCTGTCATTGGCTGATGGTATCAAATATCTTGGTTTTAGACTGAAACCAAATGGCTACAGGATTGCGGATTGGCTATGGCTTATAGCCAAGATGGAGAAGCGATTACAGGTATGGTACCATAGATACCTTTCCCGGGCTGGACGGTTGATTCTCATTAAAGCGGTCATAGAGGCCACTCCTGTTTATTGGATGTCCCTCTCTTGGATTCCAAGGGGCATCCTAAATCGAATACAGCTCATATGCAGTCGATTCCTATGGAAGGGCCAGCAGGAAGGTAGGATTTTTGCATGGGTCAAATGGGACACTATTGCAAAGCCTAAGCGATGGGGAGGCTGGGGCATCAAAAAGCTCGAGCTCTTCTCAAAGGCCCTGGCGGCAAAGCTTGGATGGAATCTCCTCACATCAGAAGGACTTTGGACAAAAGTCGCATATGTGAAGTATATCAGACCTTTGAGTGTTTTAGACTGGTTATGCCAACAACAGGGAACAATACTCAATATATCTATCATTTGGAAAGCTGTTATGGGCACTGTGCCCCTTATTCGTGAAGGTTTAACATAGCGCATAAAGGCAGGTAATATGGTTCGAATTGGCCGAGATCCTTGGGTTGGATGTGGGAACACCCATAGACTGCCTGAAGACCTCATTGTACATCTAAATAACAGGGGTATTACTAATATTATGCACATTGGTGATCAGGAAAACTCCACTTTCTTACAGCAAGCCTGGTACAACGCGCAAGCCCTGGACATCCCAGCACAATGGCATGAAGAATGGACTGAATTCACGAATGCACTCACGCAAGCACATATCAGAATTACTGAAGGATCTGATGAGATCATTTGGGCGTTTGCAAAACATGGTATTTATACGCCGAAGCTTGGATACATCAGACTTATGGAACCATATAAACCGCCCATTATACAGCCCGTATGGAAGGTTTTATGGAAACTTAAGTCCCCTCCACGTACGCGCTTACTCATGTGGAATGTATTATTTGACAAGGTACCGACGGGTACTAACCTCATGAAACGTTCCTTCCATGGTCCATTTCGATGCCACTTTTGTAAACGGGAGGAGGAAAGCACCTGTCATTTATTTCTGAATTGCAGCACTGCGTCACTTCTCTGGCAGGGGATCATATCACAATTACCACAACTGAAGACTTGGCATGGGAACAGTATAATGGAGGCATGGGAGAATTGGAACCAGGAGCATTCGGGAAAAGCTATTAATATTCCTCTTCTAGCATGTTGGGCAATTTGGATTGCCCGGAATCAGTTGATTTTTAACCTACGAGAGCCTCACTGGCCATCAATAATACAACATACCATTGCAGATTATAATTTGATTCCTGTGGAGAACAATCCGGGACCTGCACGCATCCTTAAACCCCTGGACATAGACAAAACTAAACCATGGGCTTTTTATGATGGATCTGCTCAGGAAGCAGGTTGTGGGGGAGGGGCGGTTTTATATATTAATGACACACACTGTTTCAAGATTCAAATCCCCCTAGGCAGAGGAACAAATAACTATTCAGAACTATGCACTGCTAAACATCTCATTCATTTTGCCATTCAAAAGCATTGTAGACATTTACAGCTTTTTGGAGATTCAAAAATTGTATGCAATTGGTTGACTGGTGCATCGCATTGTCATGCATATACATTGAGGCATATTTTAGATGAGGCAAAGCGTCTGACTGAATCCTTTGAATCTTTTGCATGTCGACACATCTACAGGGAGCAGAATACCATTGCTGATCAGCTCTCCAAAGAGGCTGCACAAAGACATGGAGATCATTGGCTGATACAGGAGGAAATCGAAGGGTCTTTTTACCAGCATTATCATCGACCCTTCGATGAACAGATGGGAATTGGGCAATGAGTGCCCAAGTATAATCTAATTTCAGTTTTGTCTACTCGATGGATATTCACCATGTCTAGTTTTTTTGTATAGCAAAAATTTTGATGAACAATATATATATGGCTCTCTGCGCAGAGCTTAGTCTTATATTATGGAATTTGACAGTAGATAGATTATATAGAATGCTCCCTGCAAGGAGATATTATGCATAATTTTATTGTGTATACAGCATTACAGTCTGATCATATTAGGCAAGATGCCAACATCCGAATGCCTCGGCATATACAAAATGTAATTTCTTAACTCTTAATAGAAATTACGACTTTTTCCCAAGGGAAAAAAAAAACACTAGATATGACCTTGAAAACCCTTACGAAAGAAAACCCAACTTAAACATTAGGTTTATATTCTCTCTCTTTCTCTTAATGGAAATGAATGCAAGTACAAATAAGTGAGAAATGTAGTCCATGCACTATGACAATGAAAAAATAATTTCTATTTTCTCCCTCTATATTTACTCTCAACTACTCTACTTACTTATGGAAAAAAATTCCCTCGAATATAATGGAATCCCTTTTCCTCCTAGTGGCTTGGTTATAACATAGCTTGATAGCTTACTAGTGGTTAGGTTTTACTCCTTAAAATATTAACTAGATTTAGACTATTGACTCTTTTAGAGTATTATTCATCATGATCATGTGGCTATTCCCTTTTCCAAAAATAATGTGTGTTTATGTGCCATCCTTTCAAATCACGGTGGTTAAAATAGGAAGGTAAACTTCTAGGTGGCATAACATTTGCATATAGACTTCATTTGAAGTGATTATTGTGCCATTGGAAACTTATCTATGTGTAGAATAACAGTAGGGTTCCCACACTCAATAAAATAAAAATTTACCCCCCCCCCAAAATATATTTTGATGCCTCAGACTTCTCCTGGAGGGTTTTAGATCCTGATTCACCAAATTGGGGACCCACTAGTAAAAATGCTCCTATGAGATGATTCCTCCACTTTTTCCACTTTAAAATAAAATGAATTCAAATTCCTGACATGAAGACTAAAATCTTCATGATACAAAGTAATTATTTTTTTAGCTATCTCGTCAGATGACCTCTCAGGTTATTTAGAAGAATCATATTATCTTCCTCGTTGGTGGCGAAGGCCTTTTCGACAAGTTTTTTTTACAAGGATTTTGCCGCAAAGTTAGGTTGGTTCTTGGAAAGCCAGTCAAAGAATTAATTTGTACTTATCCTTCAAGTCATCTGTCACATAGTAATTTGTCATTCTCCTCATCTCAGTCCCTCTGTTGTGTCATGTGTCAAATAAACATATTCATATCTTCCCACTCATGTAAGAAGATTAAGCAAGTGCCCTTTGATGCTGAAGATTGACCCTTTTTTACTAAGTTCCTGCATTGTCGCTAGTAAACCCTTAAAATCCATGACGATTCTTTGTCATGCACGGTATTGTTGCAACATCGTCACTAGTCCCCAGTTCATGACCTGTGATGATATAGATTTGGAAAATTAGTTCAAACAGTCGGCCTTCTGGAGGTTTCTAGAGCTGGTTGTTGGGTCAGTTTGGGTCGCCTTTCCGCCTCTTGTGCAACCTCCCATGAAGATAGGCTCCCTCTCCCTCATTTCATGGAGACTCCTTCTCCTATAAAACCACTCACCATTGCTATGATCAGCTAGCTCCTTAGTTCTTTAGTTCTTTTGGTTGTACAGTGTTGTTGCTGCTTTTGAGTTTGATAGATAGTTGGTGTGAGTGTGACAAGTGTGGGATTGCTTTATAGTTTGCAAGAAGGTGTGGAGTGCCCTTAACCTTGTGTAAAGCTTGTGAATGAGAGAGAGATATATATTGCTATTTGGGAGACCCATCTTTGAGAGTGAATGCTTGAAGGAACACACTAGTTGGACCCTCTGAGAAGGCTTGCGACGTCAAGACTTGGTTGTAAGCTTTTCTCTTGATTTCTTATTAATAAAATCAATGATGATTTCCTATGTCTTGTATGTAATTTACTTGATAGCTCATGACTTCTTGACTTTATGAGTAAATAGATCATTGTTGTTTCTCGGTTACATGCTCTGTTGTTTCTTTGTGGTGTTTCAGGTTGATCACTTTTTAAGGAGAAGGAAACGAAAGCTGAAGCAATGCAACGGAACTTCATTGACCACTGGTTTGAGGTAGGCCTCCAACGATGACTATTTAAGGGAATTAATTGTTGTTTTGTCCTTGCTATGACTACACCCAGTCTAGGGCTAGATGGGTTGGCGAATCCACTGGGGAGTCCTTTTCATGTTTCTTCTCTTGTTTTGGTTTTGATTTGGTGTCTCTTGAATTTTAGGGATAAACTATCAGTCTTTTCGAATACCTGGGTCAATCTGGGGAATCCCTCTATTTTCGGTAGGATTGACTGGTTTTGTTTGGGAGTTTCTTGTTCATTTGTCATTGTTTTTAAGATCATCACTGAAGATAGCCTAATAATCGCGATGACATCACTAATGTTATAGATTTTTACCCGCAACTATTTGCCTTTTGTCTTGGGTTGCTAGTTTAATTCCCGCAATGACTCCTGAAATTGGACCGTCGCTGAAAACAGGTGTACTTTAGCAATTAGGCTCTAGTTGTCAGTGTAACACTGGCGATGGTCTCTAGTTGCCAGTGTAACACTTGTGACGGTATCTAGTTGTCAGTGTAACACTTGTGACTAGTCTCTAGTTGTCAGTGTAACACCCGTGACAATTCCTGTAAAGTTGTTTTTACAACTTTACCTCCTGAATTCATCAATATTGTTTATCCCCTGTTGTTTCTTGTCTCTCATTAGCTTATTTTAATTGATTTTTGTTAGGTTACTATCTCTTTGATTTCATTGAGTGAGTCTTGTGTTTTTAGACCATGTGACCTGGCCCTTTAGAAGTTTCATCGAGAAACCATTTGCTTGGGTTACTTGTCTATTCAAGGTTCATCCACAACTGTCTTCTAATTTGCTTGAGGTTTTTTCGCTGCTTGTTTTCTTACTGGTTGATTTTTAGTGTCGATTATTGAACCAATTTTTTATGTTGATTCGATTTCCTCACTACCAAGCATAGATCACAATTTTTTGGATCGATCAGTTCACACTTGATTGTTTGTCTCTTTAAATTCAAAACAAAAAAATTAAGGGATTGCATTCATTTGATATAGAAAGTGAAAGTATATGTGCATTTCAAATTTTTGTGTTTGAGAAATTGAAAAGAGAACTCTAAATATTTCATTAGTAGTATCGATGCATCATGAGATTAGTGTGTTAATGCATGGTGTTTCTTAGTGTTTGCATTCACTTGTCTTGGTTTGGGAATGAACTCTCTACCTTTCTGTAGGTAGGTGTTCATCGAAATGAAATATGCTTTACTCATTCTAGTTGCATCCTAGGTTTTTTGATATACATACAGTAGGGCCTGGAAATTGAAACATAATTCAAGATCAACTCTAAAATGAACTGAATGAACTTAACAAAGCATTGGAACATAACACACATTATTTAGAGGTATAGGCTACAGACGTGCTCCGGCGTCGTTAAACCTAGTCGCTATTGCTTTCACTTAAGGTTGGGTGATTCCTCCTTCTATGGCTCAATAGTAGTCTACTACGAACTTGTGCCCCCAATACCATCGAGTATATGTTAGGAGACCCCACTAGGTTATCATCTTATATCCTTAAGAAGTTGTGTCTGCTGCCTTGCAAACCGTAATGCACCAAACACAACATTGGGAAGATTGACTACCATACGGAACGTCCTTGGTTTTCATACGATTGCCAAGGTGTATATGTAGTTTTACGGGTTGTTTGGTAAACCTTTTGCCTAGTTCTCCAGAGTAATCACTTTTGTTCCTTTTCGGACTCCTTAAAAGAAAAGGTCCATCTGAGCACTTGTCCTTTCAGGCTCATTAAACCTCGAAAGAGATAGAGTCACCTTTTCGTCCTTTTCTTGACTCTTGAAACATGAAAAGGTCAAGTTTTGTTCATGCGTCATAAAATTTACTGCCCACAAAATATTCCTCGTAACAGTTTTAGTTCTCGGTTGTGAGAAGAGTGTTTTTCAGGCTCATTCCCGATGGCAACCTTCCCTGAGTCTACTGGTCAAGGTCTTCCTATATATGGAACTCCTGGTTCGTTTCCTCCATTTGGAAATGCTAGTGCTACATATATGGCAACATTGTCTTTTCCTGGGTTAACCATCGATTTGCCCGTGTGGTTGTTTTCCACTTCGGTGGTCCCAAGTGTCATGCCTCCTATTCCACAGTCTCCTTCGTTCAAACCATCACGTGATGATTCAAAGGTTGAGCTTGTGCCTTCTTCCCATGTTTCTTCCTCCTCCTCTCCTCCTTCGCCTGTTGAAAGTTCCACATCTAGTAACTAGGAGACTAAGAAGAAGAAGAAGATGATGATGAAGAAGAAGAAGTCGGATAAATGCGAGGCCACCTATGCAGCTATTGTTCCGAGTACATATCAGGTTAGACCACCTTCTGCTCCTCCACGGAAGGTTAAGTTTCCTTTTAAATTGCGCAAGGGTGACCATATTCTTCGTGATTGTCCTGGTATTCCTAGGATCTTAGAAGTATGGTCTCATGATCTGGCTCGTCCCTCGTCATCCTCTGAAGCTCATGACGATGCTAGCCTATCAATTGGAAACGGTGAGAAGAAAGGGAAGATTCAATTCCCTTGTAGACTGTGTGAAGGCAATCATCCCCTTCACCTTTGTCCACTCATGGATAAATCTTTTGCCATTTTGGAAAGTATTACAGCTTCTTCACCCTGAATTGTCGTTGGTTATCAGAGGCTCCCTTCAGACCCTCTCCCCATTGACAAAGAGATTGACTTAGATTCTTCTCTTGTCCGTCCCTCTTCCGAGCCTAGCTGTGATGAGCCTGTTCTAGACCAACCATTGGTCGGAGAGAGTGTCAACTTGGATTCGCCACCCGTTGATCACTTTGTTCTAGAAAAGCATCCAGATTACACTACATGCCTATGATAAAGCAATACCTGGCACTATTTTGGATGAGGGTGCATTTTTTAGTCTTATGCCTTACACTACTTGGAAAGCTTTGGGCTCCCCACAGTTTGTGCCAGTCACACAGAATTTGTTGGCATTTGACAGAGGAACCAGTCAACCTTTAAGGATTCTTTTGAAGTTCCCTGTTACTTTGGGAGGCAAAACTGTCCATATAGATGTAATGGTTGTCCAAGGTGCTTTAGATTTCAGTCTTCTCCTTGGCCATGACCATGTTTATGCCATGGGGGCCCTTGTCTCTTCACTTTTACTTGTGGTTTGTTTTCCACACAATGGAAGAATGGTGACCATCGATTAATTATCGTTCTTTAGTCCCCCGGTGCCTCCTGCGCAGCCATCGTCCCCTATCGGTTCTTGCTTACAATCAATACCTTCCTTGCCACAGGTCAATTATGTGGCTACCCGTTCCATCTCCACCTCTGCTGATGATCATGCAGATGGTCTCGTACATCATGTATTGGGGCCATTGGAACCCGATCTGTCATTGGTGCATCATGACATGTATTCCTCCTAGAGTGCATTTCTTCCATCCCACAAAGACCTCTTGGGAGCCATGTTCTCGTGTGGCCCATGAACATGAGTTCTGAGGATGGTTCATTTCCTGTGTCAACCTCGTTAAAAAATGAAACAAGGAGTCCTGAGGATGGTTCATTTCCTGTGTCAACATCGTTAAAAAATGAAATAAAGAGTGTTGAGGAAAGTTCTTGATCTTTTGTCAACCTCGTTAAAAAATGAAGCAAGGAGTCTCGAGGATAGCTTGTCCCTATGTCAACCTCGTTAAAAAATGAAACAAGGGGTGTGGAGCATAGTTCCTTATCTTGTGTCAAGCTCATTAACAAATGAAACAAGGGTTATGAGGATAGTTCTTTTACAGTGTCAACCTCATTAAAAAATGAAACATCTCCCTTTCCAAATCGAGTCTTTGATTAAGATCTCATAAAATCCAAGTCGAGTCTTTCCAAGATCTCGAAAGTGAACCTTCATTCCATCCACCTCGTTGAATGCAATGAAGCTTGGGGGGCATGTACCTCAATTTGCGTCATTATGCCTGGGGGCATGCGAACTCATAACAAGAAAAGTTTTTCGTTTCAAGCTTGTGTAAACTTGAAACCAAATCCAAGCAAAGTTCCCCATGGTTCAAGCTTGTGTAAAGATGAACCCATAGCCAATTTACACCTCGTGATTGCCATTTTTATCCGGTAAATTCTGCTAGATGAGCCTTGGTTGTTTCATTCCTTCGCTACCATCTCTTTGGCCGATCATATGCTTTCACTTGGTTGCTTTTCCTTTCCAAAGGAACCACAGCGATGAGTGGTTTTATTAGCCAACCTCTTGACCATTACATGTTTTGAGCAGTTCCACCATTGTCGGAACCAGTTGCTACCCTTTATACCACTCATTCCTCTAGGACGAGTCACCTTCAAGCTCTTTTCTGACTCGTAAAATATGAAAAGATTGTCGACTTTTTCCTTTTTGACTCGTTAAATAGAATTAAAAAGATGGTCCACTTTCAGCTCTTTTCCGACCGTATAAATGTGAAAAGATAGCCGGACTTTTGTCGTTTCAAGTTCTATTTGCGTTATGAAACTACGTGTCTTTCGATCGCTTTTTTACTTTTTCGGATCGAGGACACTAATTACAAAAATTACTCCTCAATCGTAATGGTCGAGCGGTTCTCTCAAGTATTATTTTATACTTTTTCGGGCTTGAGAGACACAAATTTACGAAAGGGACCCCCTTGGAGTTTTCTTTTCTGTGTCTTTTTCAAACTCTCTAAACATGAAAAAGACTCCGAGTTTTCCCTATGTCGAACTCGTTAAACTGTGATGACATTGCACTCATCACCATGACGAGACTCGAGCTTCTCCTCCTTAGGGCTCGCTAAACCATTACTAGGTTGGATTCGTCCAAAGGCCGAACTTATATTATAAGCATATGATATCCCCTTCAAGCTTGTTTCCAAAAATAATTGGGGTACTCGCCAACAATGGTGGGGGAAAATTTGGAAGTCACCATTGGTTACCTGCAGCAGCTAGTCACTCTTGAACATCAACACTTTTGCTTCTTGTCGGGTTTGGATATCCATACATCTTCATTTGGGCTTCCGAGGTTTTGGGTTGCCATTTAGCCTCATTCCATCTGATCCATGTTGTCTCCATCAAGCCTCTGATCCCTTGGTACTTGAATGTTGCCACCCTTCGGAGTCATGTTGCCGACATGTTCAAGAGTATAATCCTTCTGCAGTTCACACCCTTACCTCCTCGTCTGATAGTCTGCTTCACCATCTACCACTTGTTCCTTATCTCGTGTCGTTGATGGGGGAAACATTATGGCCCTCCTGCGATGGATCGTCTCTTGTTGATGCCATCTCATTATCCAGGAGACTGATCTAGAGATCCTCTTTGGTACCTTGGAGCTTGCATGCCTCAATGGCAATTTCTTCGCTCCTGACGGTCAACTTTCATCATTGGTCATTGATTGGGTGATTCCACGAGTGTTCGACTTCAGCTCATTCTTCACACTTCGGATTGTACTAGAAAAGTACCTTGAGAGCCATTGGAATTATTGGTGGTTTCTCTCACACTTGTTAACGGTTTCCATCATTGCTTGGTAATCAAGCGACTTTTATCATGCTCGACTTCAGCACATCTATTCGCATGCTAGAATTTGTACTATGATCGGTTGGGTTTCAAGACCCCAAACTAAGATTACACATGTTCGGGCTACGTGGATTGGTTCTTGATTACATACATGACTTTTTGATGGATGGCTGCGACCATACCTGAGTTTACGTGGATGGCTTCGACCATACCTTTGTCATTATCATGGCCTTCCTAATTGGGTGGTTGTGTCCATACCACAGACCAAGTTCATATGTCTTTTGGATGGTTGCGCCCATGCATAGACTACATGTATTTCATTATCATAGATATCACTTGTACATGCGCTTGCAGGTTCTTCTCAGTAACCCATTCTAGAGATGGTAGTAAATTGTGCTATCATCATCATGTACATGACTCTAGCTTTGCAACTACTGAAACAACCTCTTGAAGTCCTCATTCTATATATATTCCTCTTTGTATGCATCATTGGTGAAAGGGTCCATATGCATCAAAGTTCCAAATTTTTTTATCTTTGATGTTGGTGGCTTGGAAAGCATGTTGAACAACTTTTTTGTGATTCCCTTCCTATACTTTATCACTAAATGAAATTGCAATAGAAACCACATCAACTTGTGATATCTAGTTAGTTGTAGCTTACTTTGGGCCTGTAGGTACTATGGTGGCTAGTGATATGTGTAGATTACTATTTCGTTTCCCATTAGATATTGTTTCCACTTTTTCATAGATTTCACCAGGGTGTAGATCTCCTTGTCGTAGGTAGAGTAGTTGATATTCACCCCATGAAATACTTCAGATTAATGGTAATATAAAACTTCCTCCTTGCATCAAGACAACTCACATAACATACCCACTTGCACCTATCTCCACTTTGAAGGGCTACTACATGTTTGGTAATGCTATAACTAGTGCTTGATTGATGTTCAACTCCTTAAAGGCCCTCTACTTACCCTTTTCCTATTGCAAACTCTTGCCACTTGCTTGCTATTGCTTAAAATGAGGCTATGAATTTACTTAGGTACTGTGCTGCCCCAATGAAATTCCTGACCTCAGAAACATTAGTAGGCACCAAAAACTTCATGATGGCCTCCATATTGTGAATATCTATCTTCAACTCTCCCCCACCTATCACATAATATCCCAAATACACCAAAGGATAATATGAAAAATCACACTTCTTGATATTTTCCAATAGCTAGTGCTCTTTAATGTCTCTATCACCTACATCAAATGTGAGACATGATCCTCCCAGTTACCACTATATAACAATATTTTCACTTAAAAAACAATAAGAAATGAATCTATAAAAGGGTATAATATATCATTCATTAACTTCATGAATGTAGTTGGTGCATTTCATAGGACAAATGACATGTCTAACCACTCATACAAATATTTCCTGGTTTTGAAGGAAATCTTCTATGTATATTATCTTATCTAATTTGAACCTATCGATAACCTGACTTTAAGTTAAGCTTGGTGAACTATTTGGCTTGTTGCAACTGATCTAACAGATCATATATCCTAGGAAGGGTGTACCTATTCTTAAGCGCAATTTTATTTAGTGCCCTATTATCATTACACACATGCCAAGTCCCATCCTTCTTTGGCACTTTAATGATGGGTGACCCACATGGTGAGGTACTTAGCCAAATGAATCCCTATTCCATTATTTATTGCAACTACTTCTATACCTCACTTTCTTCTACAATTGATTGCTTGTATAACCTCAATGTTTGGAAACATAGAGTGTGGTAACAATTGGATATCATGCTCTACTTCCCCCTTGGGAAATGTCCCTTTAGGCTCTTGGAAAACACCCCTATATGCCTACAATAACTCATCCAATTGTTGTTTCTATTTTTTAGTACAAACCAACAGGTATGACTTATCTCTCATGGAATCTTCTACAAATTGATTCTCTCTTAAAAAATTAAAAAATATATTTCTTGGTAGAACTAATCAACTTTTTGGCCTAGTTGTCACTTCCCAATGAGATCTTTGACTTTCCCTTATATGCATTGATGATGAAGGATTGTATGTCCTTGATGAGGTAGCACTAGTTGGCTCTCCACATGAGGATCACATCCCTCACATACATATAGGGATATCTAAACACAACAAAACATACATTCAGTGGAACTACATCTAATTCTACTCCATTAATAATGTCAACACTGATACAAAAGTTGATTCTAAAATGTTTGTTCACCTTTATCTTTTCTTCCTTGTTAACCTATCCCAATGTATATGGTCTAGGATGTTCATAAGTCTCTAGTCCTAGTTTGCTGACTAGATCTATTTTTATGAGATTCACTTGTGTTCTAAATTCAAATAGAGCATCATTTTTTGTCCTCTTGACTTGTATCTTTATATGGAAGAGTCTAGTCATTTCCTTCTCTTATTGTTGTTGAAGGCTACTCAATTTCACTCCCTCCTACACTGACTTACAAATTATATTCTTATCCATGTTTGAGTTTCTTTCCAATTAGTTACTCGAATATGTGGCCATGATATTTGTTGGACACCTAATCCTAAAAGGTTAGTGTGGAAGTCGAATGGACAAAAGGAGTCCAAGAGACCTTGGGATCTGAATCCCAAGAGTCACACATTGTACTATAAATGTATATCTGATGTTAATAAAAATATGCACTCACTGATTTATCTTCCTATTGTCTTGCTATCCATGTCTGTTTAACATGGTATCAGAGCCATGATGAGTGGCCTGTTTTCCCTGAGCAAGTGATCTGAGTTGCCTTGAATAGTGCTGACTAGAGATGGCCTAGTCTTCTGTAACGCTCCATTAATTCTGCCATCCCTGCGCTGTACCTGCGCCCTGCTCTTCTGAAGCTGCATACCAAATGATGCCAGAGATTGCACATTATAAACGTTTGCCCCTCTCTGCGCATACCTGAATGTATCGGTTATAGAATGCCTCTGTTGAATCGACATACCACCGGTAAGCCGCTGCCGCGAGGGCCCTGACATTGTAATCTACCATTGTTTAATTGCAGAGATATACAGCCCAACGGATATGATCCCTGACAAAGGCGTTTGTTGAATATTGGCCACCACTATTAATGAATCACAGCAGCCGCCACCACTAAAAGTTGTCTGAATCGCTGCTATATCCTACGAGCTGCCACGACTGTTAGAGAATCAGAGCCGCTGCCACCACCAAAAGCTGTCGCATTAGTTGTTGTATCCTATGAAAATATTATTTTTTACTTGGATCTGCGGCCGCCGTTGAAGCATGATGATTCATGTTCGAAGATCTCTGAAGGAGTGAGTTTAATAGTGTATCACTGGCATCCATAAGGAATCGGGCCATCATTTCTTATGACCAGTCTTCTGGCGTGGAAGATAAGTTTTTTTTGAAAGTAAAAAGTAATTAAAGTATTTGCAGAGTATAACGTATTTTAAGATTTGGGATCATTAAAACTAGATATATTGGCAGAGAAGTAATCGGTGAAAAGAAACTATAGTGTACTTATCAGTAATTTTTTTTATAAAAAAGGTAACAAACGAAACGAAATCCTATATTTTGTGTAACTGCCGAGTGTGACAGCCCAGAATAAGACAGCGAAGAATATAACGACGAGCGCATTTGATGGAGAGAAGGGAACGTTTGCTGCCTCTGCCATATGCGTTTTAAAACCTGCCGCCTTAGACCAACTTGGAAATCTGTGCAGATCCGTTGAAGGTATATACGTTACCTCGGTCCCTCGGCCTTCCTCCTCCTGTGTAACAGCTTCACTGCCATAATAACGTCTGGTCCGCTTCTTCCGCCGTATTTCGGTTTTGAATCCCACGCATGGTATGTTTGTGAAATCAACGCCTGTGACTGAGAGCTGAGACTGAAGACTGTGTTTCGCTCTTCTCATTGCTGCGTTGAATACTGTTTAATGAAGACTGCAATGGTGGCTGCGTTGAAAACTGAGGTATCGTTTTTGTAATGGTATGACATTGCGTTGTATTGAAGACTGTTTATTGCCTCGTCTTTCTCTCGCCATGCAGCAGACGATTGTATTTCACAAAGATCGATGTTGCCAACTCTGGATCATCTTCTTCTGTGTGTCTTGAATTTTCATCAGCCACCACCATCCCACCATCTTCGCCTGAAGAGCGATAACGATGCATGCGTAGAACATGCTCAGATATTCGGCGATCAACATCGGGGTCCATTTGATCAAGAACAATAAATAGCAGATCAAAACGAGAGAGTAAAGAATCTGGAAGACCAATATTCCTGGTTGGAGTAAGTGAGCGGTCGTATGTGCCATATATAGGATTTGCAGCAGCAACCACACTACAACGTGCATTAAGTGATGCGTGAATGCCAGCTTTAGCAATTGTTACGTGAAGGGATTTCTTTTTGTAACAATGCTTATTCTTCAAACGTGCACAAGGGTGGGAAAATCCTCATTCATCGCATGGAAGATTTATTTTGTAGCGGTCGGTTTTTGATCCCACACAGCTGCAAGGATCAAAGTTATTGGAGCTTGGATTGCCTGAAGTGTGCATTGTCTGAATAGCGTGGGTATTGTGGAAGAATTCTTTTCTTATGGGACGAGTCATTCAAGTACTCTATTGAACGTTTGCCAGAAGCAACCATTGGAGGCGCGCCACGATTTTAGAGTTGATTCTATGGATCGGTATTTTTGATGAAGCCTTCGTTTGAAATGGTTTAGATGGTGTCGAGATTCCCGGACCATTGTTTTTCAAATCAATGTCAAATTGGTTGTTCTACTTTGCTCCATATATAGTCGGATTGATATTGAGAATCAAATGATTTTATTGAGCATCGAATCCGGAGAAGTTTGTGCAACCACTGAGATCTTCTTCGTCTCCTGTTTGCTGCGGCTTGGTATCGGCATCGGTTGACAGCGTTTAACACAGCAGCTATTGATATTGCTTCAAGATTCGCACCTGCAGCTGAGATAACACATATTTTCCGGACACCTGAAAAGCTTCCTCCATCTGAGCTCTCTTATGCATTTTTGACTCTTACTTTATTGCCTTTCCTTGGATTTCTAATTGGGCTTTGGAGTTTAGGGGTGAATTTAAAATTTTTTCCCACAGCTGGCCTGCCGTTGGTCTCAGCCATATTATTCCACAGTGGTATACTGGCGGTGCTGGTCCTATATATTCTTTTCTGGGTCAAGTTAAATCTCTTCACCACGTTGAAGTATCTTGGTTTCCTTGGACTCTTTCTGGTTGCGGTGGGCCACAGTATACTGTCCCACCTGGCTTATATTTCTTCAAAAGTGAAGTCCAATCGAAGATGTTGAGATTTTTTCTTTGTGCCAGATCTGGCCACAGTTACAATTTTGTTAGATCAAAAGGATAAATCCAGCGTAAATGCAAATTTCAGATTCTCTTGTTTTGATGAGAAAAGCACATTAATATTTTAAGAGCAGTATTGAAGCCACCTCGAAGCAGATTTGGTGTTGTCTGTGGAACAATTTGAAACAACCTCTGAGTGAAGTGATTCGTGGAGAAGTGATCAGCATTGTGAAGTGAATTTGAAGCATTTTTGAAGACATTTTTTGAAGTCATTTTTTTTGCAGTTTCTTGTAGAGATTTTGGAGCAGTTTCTTGTAGAGATTTTGCATGATTTCCATAGCAGCTAGATGCTCTGAAGTTTGAAGTTGAGGACAGCGCTCATCTTCACATTTATATATTCTTTTTGCATTGGTGATGTTATGCTCCAGTTCACTCTTGAAACGAACTGTGGACTGTTGATTTACCATGTGCCCAATTGTACCAATGTTTATTGTAGCTTGACAAGAAATGTTTATTAACTTGGTAACATCCAGCTTACTCAGGTCCTGCTCCATCAACCATTTTCGCGACATTGTTGCCACTTGATAAGCCCTTACAATATCTTGTAGTAAGCGTACAATATTATTTTTCTCTTGCTGTTGCCTCAGTTGTGTTTTTTAAGTGACATTGAAGAAAAATGGCCAGACTTGAAGATGCATTAAAGTTATTGAATATCCTAATTCATTCCACTGTTGATGAGATGGTCAAAGTTAACAAAGAAACTCTCTTTGACATCCAAACCTCTCTGCAAACTGCACATGAGAATATTGAGTTTTTGCAGCTTGAAACAAAACTACAGCAGGAAGAATTACACCAGTGGAGTCATCATTCTGAACCTGTTTCTGTTCAGAACAATGAAGCAGACTCCCATAAACAGCAAGTCAATAATGTTACAGTTCATTCAGATAAAGCATCAAAGTTACATGCAGATGCAGAGGTTCAGTCTACACTTCCCAAGCCCATCATCAGACCTTGGGAACAGCTTGTCCACAACAAGCACAGAACTGGTCTTGGATATGACAAGGACTTGTCCTTTCATATTCCAGACTATGCCAAGCCCATTCAGTTTCAGAGTGCTGGATTCATTCATGACAGTTCAGCTGCTCCTCATGATAGTTCAGCTCCAGCTGTTCCAGATTCTGCCCCTCTTCCACAGCAACATCAGCAACAACAACAACAAAAACAACAGATCGTGAAATGCCAACACTGTGACCGAGTTGGCCATCTGAAAGATCACTGTTTTGATCTTCATCCATGTGAGCACTGTCATAAAACCAGCCATTCTTCACACAGGTGCTTCAAAAACAAACATCCTGCAAGAACAAAGATTCATCTTGGATGGATCGCTTCTTGGCAATGGGCATCAACAGCCAAGAAGATATTCCAAACACATGTCAGAACTTGTTCCAGAATATTGAACAGTCTTGCAGTTGATTTTTCTCCATCTTCTCACCTTGTACCTGACAGGGGGGGAAATGATGGTCATCTACAAGCTTCAAAGTCACATCAAGCGAGCCTGAGCCACAACCTGCCACACTAGTTTCAGAGTTGTAGCCAGAGACAAAGATGCCTGAACATGCCTTCAGTTGGCAATCTGGGACACTTCCTCTAGCAGAAGACTTCAGCTTCTTGCCAGTTTTGGAAGAGTTCCAGGAATCGCAGAGTTGTTGGTCATCCTTAAACCATCACAGATTAAGGACACTTCCTCTAGCAGAAGACACCAGCTTCTTGCCAGTTTTGGAAGATTTCTAGGAATTGCATTAAGCATTCCAGAGTTGTTGGTCATCCTTAAACCATCACAGATTGAGAAAACTTCCTCTAGCAGAAAACTTCAGTTTCTTGCCAGTTTTGGAAGAGTTCCGGGAACTGCACTAAGCGTTCCAGTGTTGGTGGTCATCCTTAAACCACCGCCCTTTTTTACCAACATTTCATAGAGCACATTCAGCCTAGTGCTGCCATGCATTTTTTGCACATTTTGTATTACAGCTCTCTTCTTGGACTCATACATAACCCTTCAGATTAAGGGGGGGAATGTTGGACACCTAATCCTAAAAGGTTAGTGTGGAAGTCGAATGGACAAAAGGAGTCCAAGAGACCTTGGGATCTGAATCCCAAGAGTCACACATTGTACTATAAATGTATATCTGATGTTAATAAAAATATGCACTCACTGATTTATCTTCCTATTTTCTTGCTATCCATGTCTGTTTAACAATATTTTTCTTCTTAGTATCTTTATTTCACTTCTTTAAGTCGAGGTTTGGATGCAAACCATTAATGTTATAGTGATTTTAGTGGTTGCTGGGATATTTTCATTTGTCTATTGTGGCTTCTTTATTTTTGGATTTTTCCCTTTCCACTTATTCTTCCCATCCTTGGAAGCTTTTGGGTGCTCCTTCTACTTTGACCCACTTGATTTTCCTTTATTTCGGCCTATGTTATCTAGGTAAAATGTATGTACACAAGCCATGTCTACCTTTATACGTCTGAACAACATCACTTGCTTTCATAAATGGTTGTGTAGACTCCCTATATCCTTGAGGAGAATGTATAGGTTATTTTAGGGAGATACTAATATGGATGTAATCCTTATATTTTTTTTCATCCATGTTAATGTTTTTATAGTGGAAAAAGTTGAGGATTAAGCTCACATGACCATTTTTACTAGTGGGATCCAGTTTGGAAAATTGGAATCTGAAACCTTCTAAGAGTATTTTGAGGCATCAAACAATGTTTTTTAGGGTAAAAAGTACCGCTAAATTGTGCCCTTTTTATGTTTTTCTACATATAGGGACCTTTCGATAGTTGACCTTCCTGTTTTGACCACCATAATTTGAGAGGATGCCACATCAACCCTATTATTCATGGAAAATCGGATAACTACGTGATCATAATGAATATGGCTCTAGAAGAGTGTATAATGTAAATCTAGTTAATAGTGGATGAAGTACAACATAATGACTAATAAGCTATTAGGTTGTTTTATAAATGAGCCATTAGGAGGAAAAGGGGTTCCATTCTATTTGAGTGCATTTTGTTCCATAGATGAAAATTGTAGATGAGAATGGATAGGGACAAAAATATTGTAAAGGATTTTTACACTATAACAACCCATGAACCACAATTCTCACTTTTTTGTACTTCCATCTATTTTCCATTCATAGAAAGAGAGCGGCATGACCTCTGTTGGGTGTGTGTTATATTCTTTCCACGAATAGTCACAGATGCAGGGGGAAATAACCCCCTCATTTGTTGTGTCGGGCACAATAGGGGGGTGGTAACTCCCTTGCATGGGGTCTAGGGAAATGCCTCAAGAAATGTTTTTTGGACCCTATATTAGGTGGGCAGACCTACCTATGGTTTTGTGCATGGGTTTTGCACATGGTTTTGGGCATGATGGTTTTATTCCCATGGTATTTTGTAGATCCAATCAAGGGAACTAAGATTATGTTCTAATCCAAGGTTAATGGATTCAAGTTTATGAATACTTTGACATGTATATATATGTATTGTAACATTCAAAAGAATATAATGAAAAAACAAACTAGTAGTCCCAGTTTTGGGGTCCAGGGGAAAATATCTATAACCACCTTCCTCCCACATATACCCAAGTAACTGGCCAATCAGGGTAAACATGCAATGAGAGAGGCCACTATGAAAGGTATTCGACCTCCTTGGTGACCTTAAGGAAATAGAATCGACGAAACACATCAACCATACCTTCCACATCAGCAATAACACCCCCAAGAGACATCAAAGCCATTCAGACATCTTGCCCCTAGGTCCCACTGATCTTTAAGACCGTTTGACATCTGGATTCTCTCATGATATAGCAATTCCAGCGTCTAGGTACCTATGGATGCTCTCACAGGCCTGCAATCCAGCATCCAGAGACTTTTCCCAACAGACTTGTGCCAATGCCCATGAAATTCAAGGCACTTTTCTAGCCCAGAATTCCGACCACTACCCATAAATTGTTATAACTTTCAAAATCCATCAAATACATGATGACAAGACTAATAAACCAAAAATCAACCTCAGGACTAGACTTGAGCATCCCCAACTGGGATTGACATTCTGTCAAACACTTGGCATCAATGTAATCTACAGGTTTAGGATACAAGACAACACATGAATGACTAAAAAATCTTATGAAACATGACAAGAAGGATCACCACCTTTTACCTTGAACTATTATAACATCAATTAAGTCTTTCATCCATCATTTTAACAATTACAAGTAAATACAATAAATAACCATGACATGAACCAGTCAATTAATCATGCTTACAACCATCATAAAACCATGTAAATAAAAAATATATAACAACCATTACATCCACATATAAACAATTGAAAAGGCAAGAGAACTTATATTTCATTAATCATAGGAAAATTCAACTAGGTTTGGGACTTCCATGTATCACCCAACCATAGACATAGTTGAACCAAATCTTTCTTTCAGCTAGTAACCCCCATGCCATATTCCAAGCATGAATGTGGGATCTCATGGACAAACAAATACAAAAAGATCCAAACCACCTCCACCCTCACCAAACCATGATCACACCAAAACCAGTGTTCCGATCACAACCAAACCGAACTTGGAATGCCATCGACAGTCCATCGCTATTCGTGAGACATTTTCCACCTCCTTTTCTCTCAGGTCATCCATGGTCAATATGGTCATACACAATCAACATGGTTTACCATATTCATGTTTAGTTAGATATTGAGAAATATGCTTAACCTTATTTACCAATAGACAACCATGGTTTACCATACTAACCATTCATAAACAAGTTCATCCACCATTAAACATGATAAACATGAAAATTCCAAAAAATTATTGCAAAATTTTAACATAGAATTGTTACCAAAAAAGAAAATACTTCTAACGTTTAGAGTACTCTTTACAAGAAGCCCCATTGATATAATTATTTAACTCTTACATTTTCACTTTAAGCCTATCATGAAGAACTATTGAAGGTCCAAATTTAAAATTACTAATTATAATTACATGAAGCCTTGTGAGTATTAGCTCATAATTAGTGACTGTACTTCTGACAATACGTTTTCAAAGGCTTGAATAAAATTTTCAAAATGACTAGCCATGGCCTTTTTTAAACCTTCATTTCTTTTATAGAAGCAATCAAAATCCTTCAAAGTTGAATGGATACTGTTCGTTCGTATCAATCAAAGTTTCTGGGTGATATTTTGCATTCATTTTCGGCTATTTTCGATGTTAGTGTTTTGAGTGCATGGTGCTTTCATAGGTCCAATCAAAGAAACTAAAATTATATTATAATCTATGGATAATATAAAAGCCATCATTATAGTTCATTTGATAATGATTATATTTTTATGATAACTCATTAATGATGTAAGGTTTTTTGGGCAATAAACTAGTTTTGACCCTTTGATGTTTTGGTTCATATTATCTATAATTTTAAATAGATGGATATGATGATGTTGTAAAAGGAGAGAATTTTCAAATGATTTAAATACCTTGAAATAACTCCTAACATGGAAATCAATGCCATAATACCTTGTATGTATATTGATGATTTTAATAACATTGATGGTATTGCATTGATGATGATTATATTTTTTATGATGATTTCTTAATGATTTTAAAGTTGTTAATGCAATAACTTGGTTTTGAACCATTAATGTATAATTTTAAATAAATGCATTTTTAATGAATATGTTTTTGATATTCCATGATAAAGACTTGATCAAAGTACTTTTAGTATATCTAAATATTAATTTTAAAATTAATATTATGGTTTGAAGTTGACTATTGAGTATAGTATATTTAGAGGTGTAATATGGAGTACATAGGGAAGTACTTAACTAAAAAAATAATAGACATTTATACATGTATTGTTTTGTATAGAGACCATTTCTAGTAAATAAGGTTCATGTACTAGAGTGAATGATATATTGTAAAAAGGATTATTAGAGTGTTTGGCCTTCTATATTGTTCCTTTTCGAGAATGTTCCTAGGAGGTAAATATTATTATAAATAGGTAGAACAAATGTAATATAGATATGAAAAATATTATTGAGA
Source organism: Pinus tabuliformis (assembly GCA_031772625.1). Classification (NCBI taxonomy): domain Eukaryota; kingdom Viridiplantae; phylum Streptophyta; class Pinopsida; order Pinales; family Pinaceae; genus Pinus; species Pinus tabuliformis. Next base: position 720,153,616 of record CM062812.1, on the reverse strand, counting down.
TTGTGTCAAAATAACAACTAAGATTCACTCCATATTAGCTTGGAATTAGTCTAGAAAATCACGTTTTAGGAGGAAGATGCAAACTAAAATCTGACTATTGGTGCTTCAAATCAGTATTCGTACTGACATTTCTTGGATTTTTGAGCAGGCATGGAAAGGTTTCTTCAAGTTTATTTTCCTATCATGCTAATTGCAACAAACACTTATTGCCTCATGCACACATATAACTATTCAATAACTTGACAAACCATGAGAAATATCAATGACAAGAGCACATCATATAATAAGAAATATACCATGCATGTAACCAACAATTAACCATGATGAAACCATGAAAAAGCAATCATATAATCACACATTGAAAAATAACTTATGCTCATTAATCTCATTAAATAATAATACATATAATAATATGGATAGTACCAACCAAGTGGATTTTATGTATTGCCCACTAATTATGACCTTCTCTATACAAGAGATCATTCATGATCGATGAGCTGGATAATTGATAAAATTTGGTGGATGGCAGAGACAGAATGGACAACCGACTAGGGTTAGGGTGTCACCTAGACTCTGAAGTCTTCAGCATCTCCAGAAGCCTATGCCTGCACCTCATATCCCTCTCGTACATTAGCCCCATAACTTACCTCACGCCCCTGTTGTGCTATCACGGTTATTCCTACATTTTTACTGCCTAGGGTTTACCCTCACCCTCTTCGACTCTACCCCGCCTGCTCCTGGTCACTATAGCGACAGGCATCCCTAAGTTTTGGAGATTGTCTCAAAACAAGAGTAAGTGAGAAAATAGATGAAAAAAAGAAACACGCTAAGAAACCGCAATAGAAAGGAGAAGCTAAGGAACCAGACTTAGTCCAATTGCCCTTAGATCACTCACTTAAAAGCTACTGACTGTGTACTTCCGACAGTCCGCTTTCAAAGGCCCGAATCAGCTTTTCAAAATGGTCAGCTGCGGCCGTTGTTAACCCTTCAAGTGTTTTATAAAAGCAATCAAAATCCCTCAAAGTTGAATGGATATCGCTGGTCTCAATGTCAGCTTCAGCTTTACGGACAAGCAACATTTGATTTTGAAGTTCATGTTCAGCACATTGATGAAGCCGTTCTAAACTATTCTCAGCCTCCCCTTGAAGGAATTCGAAGAAATTTTGCTTTTGTTTAACCGGATGGGCGTCATTATGAAGCAACGGAAGATAATAGCCGTACGCATATGTCCATTTCAGCATACGCCTGCATTCAACTATTTGTAGCCATGCATCTACCACATATTTGAATCTTGCCATGCCAGATTGACTCGTGCTCAGCACACGACTATCAACCAATTCTTTAAGCTCCACCACTCTCACACGCTGCAGATCAGAGAATGCCTTTTCCTGAGACTTGTCATTTGCCTTCCATCTCTCAAGGTAAAATACAAATCTATCTGACGACATTTTAGCAGTCAGTTTCATCACATCTTCGGAGACGGATTCATGGGACGAATTGTCTTCTCCTGCTTCCGGTGGACGATATTGGTTGCAGGCAACCGAAGTGTCATAGCCATGCACGTTCCAATCACGGAGGCATATCCAACAGAATTCAAACCCACAGGGCAGTAAACATGTCATACGCATGCACCCAGAATTCTTCTCGATTGCTCGTTTACACTTGGGACACGGCTTAGAGTTACCAATTATCCAATACAAGTTCTGTGATTCGCCTTCATTAATCATGGAAACCCACTTTTTCACTGTGTCACAGTCGATTGGACGATGACATTCCTCTAAACAGTTCCAGCAAAATTTATGCGAGCAATCGCAGACAACCTCCCGACTTGCATCAACGTTAACAACATCAATCTGCACAGCATACTCACAACCGGGTGACGGACACCATTTAACCCTTGTGTTTTGTTCAACATATGGCCTCACAACATATGTTCTATACTTGCTATAGTCTTCCTCAGGTAACCCCAAAGAAAAAACCATATCCGCACCCACAACAGCACCACATCCGGGATTTACATTTGGACATCGTAAGTTGAGGCATCCTGCACCTTCGTTATTTATTGAGGTATGAATATAAAGTCTCCAACACTCTTCGCAAAAGCGATGCCCGCAATACTTGAGTTTCTTCATGTCTCCCATCTTGTAATCATCAAAACATATTGGACACCTGATTGAGGTTTCTTCTTCTTTTACGTTGGGCTCATGTAACAATAAACCCACAGCATTCCTCACCTTCTCTTCATTTACAAACCATTGATCGTACACATTATTAATATCCCAGTAGAAGTGACGCAAAATAATGCTTGCCTCAACTTCCGAGACAAAAAGTACATTACAAACGGTTGATATAGCCTTTCGCTGACGCTCAGAAATGTCGTTCCAACTTAAAACGGTGTACTTCATGCATCTATCATTCGCATCGCCCGCTGCCATGTTCACCTGCATATCGTAATTTTCGTCTGATTCTGATTCTGCTTCGTCAGAGTTGTCATATGCATCATAATCGTATACATTATACTCCATTTTCTTGAATCACAGCGCGAGCTTTTTTCTTTCGTGTGCCTCAAGGTATGAAATAGGATAGACAAGAAGCTGTGCCTTCTCCTTTTAACCTACCTCTCTGAATCCACCAATAGTGTACGAAATATATTGAGAACACCTGCGCGTTTCACTTTTTTCTACTAACCCAATGCCACCTTCCCTGCCATTTATACCAAAGGAAGCATTCACTAGCCGACTTTCCGTTTTCAACGTGATGGCATTTCACAAAATTGGGAGGATTATGTGAAGAGGATCTATTAACGGTTTTGGTAGAGAATTACATAATAATGTTACGTGGTTACTTCTAATCTTAGAAATTTCTCAAATTCTCTTTTCATTTATAATTCACTTAAAACGATAAACAAATTATTTAATAAATTTTCATTTATAATTCACATGGAAAACGATAAACAAATTATTTAATAAATTTAACCCACTAGTCTTCAATCTTTTGTAGACATTGATCCAATCCTTGACCTTTTAGTTGTAGTGCATTTAGCATCATCAAGATCTCTTGACAAGCTTCCTTTTTGTTGAAAAGGACTCTTCCAAGCAACATTTTCATATGCCAATATATATCAATAGTGTGCATATATTGATTGAGTCTTCCCTTGGTATGCCTGACATCTGGTATCTATTCTACAAAGTCACCTGCAATCTCAATATCTAATAGACATTATCACTCCATAGTTATGCCATGCTATGCCTCATCTATTTCTTCCTCAAGGGCGTAGACTCTTTATATCTCTTTACTGGGGCCTCCACTCTTTACTAAGCTTATGAATTCATATCAGGTGAAACCCTTGCATGACACGGCTCTCTATCATGACATGTTTGACTACCTTGGAATTCCTGGTTCAAACTTAGTCTTTGACATGCAAAGTCAGAATGGAAATGAATGGTGTAAAGTATAGGTGGAGAATTACTGAGTGACAAGGAGTCCTAGTAATGTGTAGCTAGGGGGACAAGTGGGCTAGGCCTCAAGGGTATCAGGAAGATATGCGAGATGAAACAAGGAGTGCTACTCCAAATCTTCACCACCTCATCTATGCTAAGCATAGAGAAATACCATGAGTTAAAGAGAGGGGATGTGTGGGAGGGGGAGGCGACGAGGGCGAGATGGGAGAGCATACGAGGGGGGACACTAGACAAGGAGGGAACAACGAGCATCATTTTGCAATGAAATTTTGAGTAGGATCCGAGAATGAGGGCTCGAGGAAAGATACTTTAAGAACAATGGGAAAGCCATGGTGGAGTCATGCTCCAATTAAAAACAACTAATTAATAGAGAGAGGCCCCTCCGAGATTCACAACATATAGCCGAAATTAGAGCTTCCCCATAGCAAAAATCTAATCTAGGACACTACAACCATAACCATCAATAATGGAGTATTGTAACAAAGAGAAAATTAATAATTCTAATCTGATGCATGCTAAATTTGATTGGAATTTAGGTCCTAGGATCTCCACCTCCCTAAATGAAAAATTCACGTGGTGCATCAAGCTTGCAATGATGCACAAGGTCTCATCTTGATCCCTCCACCTTCACCTCCACGCATTAGTATGAAAGCCATCATTGGCGACCTTAACCTCCAACGACACACTGTCCCAGGTTGAACACCCATTAACATTATCCACCACCTTCCGTACTTAAGCCTATGTTAATGACTTAGGGGAGGGTTGGCCATGTCTCCACCATTTATTCTCATTGGGACAATGACCATGCCCTCCCGCACCCATCCCTTCTCTAACACCCAATACGGGTAGCATGTGAGAGTTATTAATTAGTTCTAACTGATTTCTAACTCCACTTTCTTCTAGTTCACATTGTTTTAGGATATTTTGTTAATTTTAGGTCTCCAAGTCTAATTTTGACTTGTTTGCCAATAGGAAAAGTAATTTTTAGTACATGCACATGGAATCCCAAACTAATTCGAATTCATTGACCTCCTAGAGAGTCTACATATAGTATTCATGTTCATTAGTTAATTCCTCAACAATTTCATGTTCATTATTAATGTTCATTAGTCAATTTCTTAACAATTTTACTCTCTCTTTCCTTTTACAAGTAACTAGTCTAGTATTTTTTGCACACTTAGATCTTGTGATTGTGCTTAAAATCCAACATGGTATTAGAGAATAATTGAGTTTACGAAAAATACTAATATCTATATATTTTAAAATATTAAAGCAACCCATAGAGAATGGACCAAATCACAATAGTCCTCACTCCTTTCAATTGTTTTGAATAGAATATCTTTCTATTGCTGCATAGTAAGGGACTCTATAGGATTACAAAGGGTACTAAAGTTGAGTTTACATTAGCCATTAAAAATTAAAAATACTTCAATAATATAAGTTGAGTTTATATTAGCCATTAAAAAATAAAAATACTTCAATAATATGGATGAAGCTTACAGGACACCGTTTTTGTCCCTCTCCTTGATCTACTCTTTCATGATGAGTCATGCTCAACACCTAAGGAAGTTTGGACAAAAATGGAGGGATTGTTTGCCGAGCAAGGTGAATTGAGAGGACTTTAGCTAGATAATTAGTTGGTTTCTCTAGATCCCAACCATTTCAAGACCCTACAAGACTTATTCTCAAGATTCAAGATTCTAATGACATAAGTCAAAACTTGAGGGATAAATAGAAGGGAGAAACAACTTATCCTTTCTACACTTTCTAAATTAGGTCCTCAATATTTTGTCTTGGTCTCTTATTTTCATACTACTAAACTCTCCATGGTTAAGAATTGGACGATACCATCTTTGGATGATTTCATTGATTCCTTGACACATGAGTAGAAGAATATGATACACAATGATACTCTTAAGGCTCCCATGCCCTATGAACTTATAGTGAAGAATGATAATAAGAAAGGCTAGAAAAAAAAGGGATTATATATTGAGAAAGATCTCAATCTAATAGGGGTACTAAGATTCCAAAGGAAGAAAAATATAAGAAGAAGAGAATAAAGTGAAACTTCTAAAATAAGGGGTTACATCCAAAGAGTTTATGTATTGTGAAGATAATTGATTTAATCGAAAAAGTACTTCAATAGCATAATGTAGATGACTACATTAAAGAATGAATAAAATCCATGAGAGGATCAAAGTATGGACCATGCTTTGATTGATATATGTTTATCATCTAATGAATCGATTTTGGAATCAAGTACCTATGATCATATGGTTGCATCAAAGCATTCTTTTTTAATACCCTGCACTATTTCTATTATGACAACTTCTCCAATGTCTCTATTTGAGGGACATCTTCGAGATGATTTTGTATACTCTTCGGATCATATTTATGATTAGATTTAAAGATCTAATTTAGAAGTCCATCATCATCCCAACATAGATCTATATCACATGACACAAAGGGAACACCATACTATATAGTTAGTTAATCATCGAGTGGGTGAAACTTCAAAGTCCCAAGGAACTAGTTTTCGAATTTTTGGTACTCCATGAGCTCTCATTGCTATTGTTAGCAAGCACAAGGCTCAACCTGTAGCAAAAGTATCCACATATGATGGTATTGGATAGATCTGAGGAAAATTTCACGATGCGGTTGATCATCAACATTGTTGTCCCTCATAGCAACTACATAATTGACATAATATGCATTCTATTTTGGGCAGGTTTTTCCTCCCACTAGGTTTTGCCTTTTTCCCAAGGAAAAATCACAATTTTATTCATTTTGAACAAAATTATGTATTGTAGATGCTAAGAATCATATGCATAATAACACATCCTGGTGACCAAGATCAAGAAAAACTCATTAGAGAGTTACCTATACTAATCTTTCCTACCTTTCTTTTTTTCCACTTTCCGAAAACCACAAGTGTTAGGCGTGGATGAAACAATTGTCATTTTATTCTATTTTACATTTGAAGGGATTTCTCTGTCAGAATCCGAAACCACTAGGTTTTCCTTGTTTACGTCATTATTCTCATTTTTTTTATTCAATAAATTATTTCATGAGTACCTAACATGGATGAAAATTGTTGGTACTTATTGATTTTTTTTTTGGTGTTGTAAATGAGTAGCTTATTATTATTAAAAGTATATTAAAAATAGTAGAAACTATTATTATATTTTAAAATTATATATTAGAAATCTACACAGTTAACTCTATGTGTTTGTAGTTTCATTGATGACATGTTTGTGTATCCTATATAATAGTAACATGAAAGATAGAGACATTGAAATAATTTTACAAAAATGGAGGTTTTGCTGCATTTATAGCCCAAACCACTAGGTTTTTTATTTAAACCTAAATCTAAGGCAACCAAATCATCAAAAAGTTATGTTAATATTTTCACTTTCACCCAATAAAAAAATTAATGGAAATAATATGCATGCGTTATAGAGTGCTCACATGTTCTTAAAAAACACTTGCATTGCTTTGACTATTCATACACATGAATGTGTTTAGAAGTAGGTCTAAAGAGAATGTACTCTATCCTGCTTGAACCTTATTGAACTTCTTGAACTTGAGGGCCATGAATAAACCTAAAGACAATTTTACGAGCTTTCACTATGGGTTCTTTTACCTTATAGCTAGATATCTATCCCACTAAGATGCTTCACACAAAACAATGGGATATAGAGGCCTTAACTATAGTCATGGCAAGGGAAACACCACATTGGGGCACTTGACATTAATCAGTTGAAGGAGAAAGTATCATTAGGGCCTAAACATAGCTTATTGAGCTTAAGTTCCATGGGTAAGACCAATATAAGACATATTCCTTAATATGGTTGACATGAGAAATCCAATCCTTAGCTAACGTAGAAATCTTCTGGGCATCTAAGGCCAACCATTATGCCTCAAACCACTCCACCTAATATATATGTGTTTTAGGTATCTTATGGGGTTTAAGGATCATGAATGACACTTGACATGACCATAGATTACCTATTGAAGGGATAATTGGCCTTCATGTGGGAATATTGGCCTTTCAAGATATTTTGAGCACTAGGTATCAATTTTATGTCCCTAGACATAATCAAGGGAGTAAACCTAGGCCTTAGGTTGTAAAAGGAAGTTTATAGGCATCTAGGGCCATAAATGACATGTTTAGAGGTTGGTCTAATAAGAATTTTCTCTATCCTTTTTTAACCTTCTTGGATCTAAGCTTCATGAATAAACCTAAAAACTATGATAAGAAACAATGATATGATTCACATAAAACAATATGGTATGAAGGCCTTAACCATAGTTGTGTTAGGGAAACACCATCCTAAGGAGCATGACATTGATCAGTGGAGGGAAATAATATTCTTGGGCCCTGAATCTAGCTTCATAGACTCAAATGCCATGAGTAACACCAATATAGGTCGAGTGCCTTGATATAATTGAGGGTGTGAACCCAAACCTTAGCTAAAGTAATAATATTCTAGGAGTCTAAGGCCAAAAATGATGCCTTCAACCACCACACCTAATATGTTGATATTCTAGGTAGGTTCTAGGGATTAAAGGTCATTAATGACACTTGAAATGGCCACAGGTCTCTTGAGGTTATCTTTAGCCTTAAGGGTCTTAAGGCCTTGAAATGGTTGAGGGGAGAATTTAAAGACTTGGTTGAAGTATGTTGGAAGGGCTAGTTGACTCAATTGTCTCAACTTGAATATTGGACCTTGCTGACATTTGAGTCAAATATAATTTAGTAAACAATGCATATCAAGTCAACCAACCAAGTTAGTATAGTAGATTTTACGAAATATGATTCCCAAACCACGAAAATAACCTAGCAGTCTTAAAACTATTGGAAATACCATTCTTTCAGCTTGTAGAGATCAAATTCAAAATGGGTTTCATGTGCATTAGACTATCGATCAATTAGTGGCATTTCATTAAATTCAACTGAGTTAGAAGCTTCAGTTGTTGAGGGTTTTATAATTTTAGTCTTCACTATGTATATAAGATTAATAATAAAACACCAAAAATATTACCTTGATATGATTGTTGCTATCTATGTAAGATATAAGTACCACTTTGAACTTGAAGTGTGTGGAGGATACACTAAAATATGCTAATTTGTTCTCCAAATGGTATGAGAATAGAACAAATAATCCCTTTTGAAACTACTTAACCACCTAAAAACACGTAGAATACTTTAATTTGATGGTTATCCTTTATTCGTTTGGTGTTTCCTCTTTTTGGCACTTATTTAGTGTGGTAGACTACATGGATGACCACCAAGGTATTTGTGAGTTGTCAACTATCAGTGATGTGACATCTATGATGGGCCCCAATCGTCCCATTTGTGGTAGCAGTATCGAGGGGTTGAATTAGCTCTTTTGAAAAACACAAGAGGGGTCCTGATATAGCTTGTTGAAGGCCATGTGTCCCAATGGTAAACCACCTAGTAAAAGTATTAGACACCCCGCCCCCATCCCCTCCTTTAACTTTTGAGGATTCATGGGCTTGATACGTTACCTTCATCATTAATTAAACATAATTTATGACACAAAACTAAAACTTGCATCATTATTAACCCTTGTAAGAATTTATTAAAATTTATTTAATTCGTATAATAATTTTTTATTTTTTTAATAAAATTAACATTTTTCAAGGTTTGTAAGAGAATTGTTGCAACAATGGGCATGTATGATAACTTTATCCTTGGTAGAAGCCCTGACCAGAGCACCATCCTTAGAAATTTGACATATCAAGGATGGGTTAAACCAATCTTTGAGTAGTTGATCAATCGATACTAATCAAGTGCTAATAAAGTTATTACATTTCCTCCACTCATGAATTTAATAAGAAATGTGTGTTGAAGTGTCCTGCCTAAATGTAGACAAGAGATTAGTGCCAATACCTTGCCACAAAGGTAACTAGAAGTGTTCAGGAATGTTTGCACCAAGGTGGCATAGTTGTGATGGGATGCCTAATCAGTTTTTATTTACCATTTTGTAGTGTCACCGGTCAAGGTCCCTTGGAAGAGATGAAACTAAATGCTATAACCCACTAAAGAGTTTGATGAACACCATGAATGGTATGTGGAAATGTGCATTTTTGGCTTCTCTCCTAGATTTACATCAAATTTGTAAATTTTAGATGGTAATTTAATGGGTATAGGTGTCCATTGTGGGTCATGGAAATTGGGGTCATTTGTAAGGTTTTCCAAATCTATAAAATCAAGAGAAGTAAGAAATGGAAGTTGGTTTTGATAAAATAGGTTTGAATGTAGCGATGGTAACCTGGAATGACCTTATGGTCCCCCGATAATGTAGTTCCTAGAGGTAAGTATGTGGTTAAAGGGATGAGTATTCTAAAGGTTTTGACACATTAGACCAAGCAAAGTGGCAAAATGATTATATTCCCTAGGGGGATAACCCCAAGGAAGAAGGAACTCCAAGAAGCATGTCCATTGATGGGATTATATCTCATTCTAGAAGGATAATCTCTTGGAGTGAAAGCACCCCCATATGTAGGAATATTCATAGGAAACATGGTACTAATAGGGACAACACTCCCAAATAGTTAGGACCTCAAAAGGTATTTGAACCTTTTGGGAAAATAATTCCTCCTAATAATGTACCACCCCAAAGATTACATGATCATCTAAAAACACTATTGCCCCTAGAATGACTAGGAATAGACACAAAGCCTCTGAAACAATCCCTTTAAAATATTGTTAAACTCAACATGGTAATCATAGGAATAGTTGAACTAGGTGGAAACCAACTAATTCTAGGTTCTAAGATTTGAATTTCATATTGGCCAAACACAAATTAGGTAGGAGGAGGGACACGAAAAGACTATAGAGACTAATTAGGGTTATAGAAGCAACTAGTGGTAGGAAAACAAAAGGAGAATGGAGAAGAAAAAATGAGGTTAGAGGATAGGAACGTATCACACTAATTGGGGATAAAGAGGACATCACTGTAGAGATCCCTAAGATAGACAGTGCAGAAGATACAATATCCCCCATTATTGAAGCGCCACTCTCACCAACCATGGGTTGAGAGAATAAGGAAAAAGGTTGTTGAAATTTAACACTGAATTGAATGAGTACATGGTTAAGAGGATCAATCTAAGGTGGATTAATATTGATTGGTGGAATTCCACTTATCACTTAAAGGATAAATTTTTCTTCCACCTCTTAAAAAAAGCCCTCCTTGACTCAGTTTGATATAATTCTTCTATTGCCAAAGTTATAATATATCTTTATAATGGTGGGCCTTCCTCTTAGGGAGGAAGGTTTTGAAGCCTTCAATACTGATAAACAATTTTATCAACCATGATGAATATATAAATTTATTTAATTAATTAAAGAAAACACCCCTATGGCCAACTAGAATCATATAAAAGAGAACAACCCTAATAAAAATCTAAGAGATAACAACAAGAAAAACAAAAAGATATAGGGGAATTTTAAAGATTAGTCTAGGATCATTAGGGCCCAATTCCAATTAGCAAAGGTAACATAAATAATTACACTAACGTCCCTATACCATCCTTGACTGACTCAAGTGACCTCCAAAGAATGACATTGAGTGTTACCCATTAGGATGACTAATATGGTGATGTGACATTTCACTCAGGTACCACGACATTTCCACTAAAATCACCTAGGTATGCTCCCTAATGAATTGAAACTAAGTATCCCTTCATAATCAAGTACCTAGGGGAAAAATCATGGGTCGAGACCATAGACGTTGGCAGGGAAACTAGCATAAAATATCTATAAGGGGTTTTTCGCAATGAATTGGTTCCCTCGAGAGAACCTTGGATGCTAGCTCTAGTACTAAGAAAATGACTAGGTCAAGTTTTAGACACATGATATGCTATCTTGATCGCCTATTACTAAACAAACAACTAAATCATCCACAATAAACAACTAATTCAAGCGAGAAAAAAGAGACAAATCCACTAAAATTAATTAGATATAATGATGAATAAGGGTTTTGAACCTAATCCAAGAGATATATATCCCTCTGAAACTTAAAAAAAATCCAGACACAAACTCAAATAGGTAATCAAACACAGATCTCAACAAAAATGGCCTTTTAAAGAAATCATCGATCTCTCTGAAAGAATAACAGGTGATGAGAATATGATTATCAATCCCTTGTTATGCATAGAGTGTGTTGATTGCAAAAATATCACCTTATTTGTAAGGAAACAAAGTGATGGGGCTCCTGAGTAGTAGTTTAAAAAAAATAAGCTTAGATCTAAACAATAAAGCATGTAATTGACCAAAAAAAGACACGAATATGGTAGAAAATTGATGGGCCCTAGAATTGGATATTTTGTAAGACCCATTTGGCCTTTCGTATACACCTAAAACATTTATTTAACCCCTTGCACATTATAGAGTTAATTGATAGTATTAATGGGTCCCTAGGAATTCAATTTCCCCTTGCTTATTGTGTGCCAAAAATTATTAATTTTTGCACAATATTGAGAGAATATTGAGTGAACTCTAAAATATTTGTATAATGAGAGAATCTAGGGACTTGTTCCCCACCCATAAATGAATGGAATTTTATGAAGTTATTGATCATATTTTGGAGCTCCATTTATTGAGAAAATATAGGGATGTGTTCCCCACCAAAAGAGGATCTTGAGCTTGGTTGGCTTATATAGGATCTATCCTCCTTGGCATTGGAAATCAATGAGAGAACCATATCCACAATTTTAGGGAATTGGAGGGAAACAATCCCCCTCTCTAGGCCACCTCCAACAAGACCAAGGTCATGTCAATCCATCACCCTCATCCATTTCCAACCTCCACCCATCATTCCCAAGCATTTCCCATTCATTTTCCTCATTGTCTTGAAGTTCTATAGAAGAGTTTTGTGTTGCTACAGGATTGAAATAACATAAGAAAAAATTTATTTTTACCATATCTCAGAAACTGTGCATCTGTTTACTGACTTGTTTTATGGGGAGATGCATAAGGATGATGGAAAGATGTTAATTTTTTTTATGTGATTCCAATGCATACTTTTCGAGATATTGGTCATCATCACCTACAACCAATTTTTATTTTGCTCAAGGTTCATGCACCCATTGGCCAAGTTTTCTTATGGGGAATGCATAAGGATGATGAAAACATGATAATTTTTTTTGGGTGAATGCAATCTATTGTTTCAGAGATATGAGTTAAATAAGTTTGCTACAAGATTGTCCCAAAAATGCTGCAATATTGATCCATATTTGCTACAGGAATGTGATCAACATAGAGAGAGGGGTCAGATCTTGTGTTTTATTTAGGGGAATGAAAAAATAAGTCTCGAGCTTCTTCTTTGTAGGGAATCATCCATCAAACACTTTCCTTCTTAGTTCGTCATGTCGTTCCTTTCTACATGGAAAGTGGCCTTCTTGATACATATTCAGAACCTTCTTTATATGACTACTTCTTTCTCGTCATGCCTCTTTTAGGAATTTCCATCCATCACATTACTTGCACTTACAACCCTTTTTCCAATAGCCCTGCAGGAACTCAACCAGATATTGTTCAAGAAATCAAAACATAACATTAAATTAAACAATACCTTACGACGTGCTTATGACATGGCTCTTCATCATGACATCTTGTTGGCTTGAATCATCAACATCCTACATGTTCATATCTCCAAGGCTTTTCTCTGTGTCAAGGGTCATTTGATATTTTTATTCCTTTGTCAGAATTCTCATGTTTTTTTTTCAGGAGATGTTTTCAACAATCTATCGGATGTTGATTCCTAGTTTCCATGGTGTCCTTTTATTCTTGATTTCTTTTCCCACATGTTTCTTTATAGGTTCTCTTATCAATCACATCATACTTCATATGAGGAAATTTCTCATGTTGACCTTTATCTGTGTGTGAACCATGCTTTCGTGCATATTCTTAATGAAAGATATCTGCACTGTCCTTGACCATGCTACTAGAGAAATTATCCATGCTCATTGATACAAATGATGACATGACTTTAATTGAAAAACATAGATGCATACATACCTCATCTTAGTTCTTTCCTCAATCATCTCATCTTCCTAGGTAGAGGGGGGGAATTAGTATACAATAAAGCCTCCTCATATCAAACATGGTCATTTGATATTCAACATCATGATCTGTGATGATATAAGGCACCCATGATGCAATTGCACTGACTTATTAGCTCAGTCTTCATAGAATTATAATGTTACAATGTTACAAACTTGAAAATTTTGGGGCTATTTTACATCATCAATACTTTAATTTGTTTATTTTATGTGCAAGAACATTTTCCATTGGAGCTTATAAGTGACTAAGGATAGTTAGGGAAGAGAAGAAAGTGAACCAAAGAGGGAAAGAGATGGAAAGTTACAAAATAGCATAGAGAATGGTTTAATAGGAAATTATTCTCATCCTCTATATATTGTTGCATTTTTAGTGTCTAAGAGCCAATATAAAACTTATTAGTTTTCCCAAAATATAGATAATAGGTTAGACTCATTATACACAGCTTGAAGAGAACTAGAAGAAATAATATTCTTGAAAGAATATCATTCTTCTTTTCAATGGATAGTTTAATGGATCTCCATATTTAGGCTAGCTAGATGAGTATCTCAAGTTTACTATGGTGATTTTCTTTGTTTACCTTTAGAGTCGTTACATTGGGTGAATGACCTAGATATCTTGGACTAGTTTCCATTACCCTAGTGGAATCATAGCCCCTCCCATGTTCTCAATGTTACATACCTCAATAGACTTAAATGTACAATCCAAAATAAACCCTTAATTTTGAGAAGAAATCAATCATACAAAATAATCAACACAATAATATAGAGAAAACCTTTGAAGTAGGGTAACAACATATAATATTTCCTATGGAAGGAAATTACTTCTTAATCAATGCTTAATAAAATTACAATAATTTTCTCCATACCTATATTAAATTACTTTTATTTACTTATAATAATATCTACTTGCTAGGAACATTCTATAACATGGAACTTTTAATAAGCTTTCTTACCTTATTTGTATTCACGCTACTACATGGGCCTCATTTACTATAACTGAATTTCATACATAATAATACATGAATACATTTCTATTATTAGCCTAGATCTATATTAACATTGGATTTATCAAGCGCTCGAGAGGGATCAAATTCCTTGAGTTGCAAACTTCCTTTTTAGTGCAAAACTTGAGGAAAGATTTGCACATTGAGAGGTTTGATCCCTCTCGGTGCTTAGTAGATCCAAGGGTAAGATAGACCTAGGTTGGTTTCAGTCATGCATGGTCACACAAAAAAAAAATTAACATCTAATTTTATGTCTAAGATTAATATGGGCATTTTAATTTTAATTTACTCAATTACCTTAGTTTGTTGAGATGATAGAGACTATTAATAGCTTGAATAATGAAAAAGGTTTAAATAAAAAATTTGAAGGGAAAGAGACAACTTAATAGTGTTGAATGATAAAAAATATGAATAATAAGAATGTAGTAAATTACAACTAGTCTTCATTGTGCTCAATCTTGAACTATTTTCTTTTATTGTTCTTATTGTCACACCTATTAGTTTTGTCATATTTTCATATCAATTATATGAAAAAAACAATTGAAATCATATATCATTCAAATCTTTAATTTGATTTATTGTAATAAATGTCATACCTTATCTTTCTCCAATGTCAATCATTGTGACTTATGAAGTGTTAAACCCAAAGTAAGTTTCAATGGTGGTTGTTTTCTATTACCTTGTTTGAACTCAAAGAGGATAACAATTTCGAATGATGGAAAATGGGAATAAAATAATGTAGTCAATTACAAATAGTTTATAGTTTCAACAAGCAAACATTTTAGGTAAGTGAAAATTTTATTTCAGATGAAAATTCAAGTATTTTATTTATGGTTGAATTAATATAATGTAGAAATCATAATCGAACCTTCCACTATGATTTGGATCTACTGCATTGAACCTGGCAGCACGATTTGATGCAAAGATGAGTAGGAGTTTCAATCCTGCCAAGTACAATTAGAGTGGCCCTTAGCAATTATGGTTAATTCACTCACTAGGGTGCAATGAAAAAAGTTCTCATGTTCCCCCTTCCAATTCAAGAGAAAGCGATATATATGATATGGAAAATAACCCCTGTTTATTTAGTTCACTCAAAGAACAGGAATGAACTTCCTATTCTATCTAAATCAATCCATCTAAATATCTTTCTTTAGAGAGTGATTTAAACACTCTTTCGTTTCCCTTGGCAAGCCTACCCTTGGAGGTGCTCCTTTTTCCTTCCATTCCATTAACCCTCCCAATCCTTTACAAACTAGCCATTCTCTCATCTATGACACACTTGAACTAAATGATACCAATTTGGTTTATGCATGGGCGATAATAGACTCCAACATCATCAATCGATTGTGATCTCTCGAGGACCATATTTTTTGCTTAAAATCCCATATTTATATTTGTATCTATGTATCTCTTTGTTCTTCCCCTCTCTCTCTCTCTCTCTCTCTCTCTCTCTCTCTCTCTCGGCCTCCCCCTCCCTCTATTTATCTCTCGCTTCACCTCTCTTTCTCCCCTGCCATCTCTATCTATATCTCCCTCCATCTCTCATTCTTTACCTCTTTATCTCATTTCCCCAAACACACATGCTTTCTCTCTCCATATGTTTCTATCTCTCGCTTTCTCACTCACTCTAGCCCTCTCTTCTTCCCTCTCTCACCCCTCCTTCTATATCTTTATCTCCCTCCATATATCCTTATTTTTCTCTTTATCTCACCTCAAAACATAGACACTCTCTCCATATCTATTTATCTCTCTCTTTTTACCTCTTCCTTTCCCTCTCTCTCTCTTCACCTTCTCTCTTTCTCTCTCTCTCCCCCCCTTGTCACTCACTCTCTCTCTCCATCTTTCTCTCTCTTTTTATTTTTCCCACCCTCTCTCCCCCCCTTCAAATCCATGACTATATTCCTCCCTCTCTCATTCTCTCTCTCTCAAGTCCTCTTTCTTTATTCCTTTCTTTCCCTTTCTATCCCACCTCCATCTCTTTCTCTCCTTTTTCTCTTCCCTTTTCACTCTCTATCTCTCTCTCCACTCTATCTCTCTATGTATTTTTCATGGGATACCAAGGTCATGGGACACGTTTTCCAAGTTGATTGAAGGGAAAAAAATTACATTGTGATACACTTATGGTTAATTATTTATTGGCATTGGAAAGAGGAAAAAGGAAATGAATGGAAAACTATTTATTACATGCTAGAAAGGTACATGTGGCAAGGATGAAAAATAAATAAAGTAAAATGAAGTAATTTCATGCAAGGGAAATGAAGAAAAAGGAAAAGAAAAGAAAAGAAAAGAAATTCGAGAGAAGGCATTCTCGTATTCATTCTTTGGGGAGAAAAGAACTTGAGAACACAAGCAAGAGACAAGCAACGAAAAAGAAAGGAAAGCAACGAACACAAGAGGAATTCATGTGGTAGCCAAGAGGAAGTTTAGAAATCAGCAAGCAAGGGTAGAAAAAAGCAGCCAACAAGAGGCTTTTTGCAGGTAACAATGTGCATGTGTGATTTATCATGTTGGGATTTGAATGCATGGTTAATGCATTAGTTTATTGGTCAATTTTTCTATCATTGGCATGGTATTTTTCTGGATTGACAATGATGTACAACCTTGCCTTATGTCATTTCCTAGATAGCCATGATGTAGTGACTTCCCTGTTTGGTTGAGCTTTGGATTACCGGTAGAATTTGGATCTTGGTTGAGGTGGTCTCAGGAAAATCCCAATGGTTGAGGGTGGATATGGATTTTTACGGGAAGCTCTTAAGAGGTGGGTGGAGATAGGAAAATTCCTTTGGGTATGGTGAAGAAATTCTGAGGCATCCAAGCTTATATTGATTTTGGTTATTTATGGACCCAATATTGGGTGAAGCCACTATGGTATGAGGGTAGAGGTGGTTTTCTATGGATTCCTTGTATGGTTATGTTTTGGTTTATCCCATGTGATACCACACCCATGCTTGGAATATGGCACGAGGGTGATTGGTTGAACGAAAGATTTGGTCTAGCCCAATCTATGGTCGGGTGGTACGTGGAAGTCCTTGACTTGGTTCGTACTTTTTCTTCCCATTGGAAAAAGTGTAATTTTCATTAAGTGAGAAAATTACATATTGTGTATGCAAAAATAATATGTTGTAAGAGGCAATGCCTATAAAATAAACAAGGTTCCATAATAGATCTAATGTTTATTCCTTGTGTCCACGTAGGAAGGCATCTTTTTCTGAAGTATTCAACATAGTGTTTTTTCAAAATAATAGTTGTAGTCATGTAATGTGTCCATATAGGTCTTTCTGTAAATGAAACATATGAATATTTACAGATGGAAATTTAAAAGAAAAATTATAAACGTAACCTAAGCTCCATGTGAGCTTAATAAACATCTATGTCCATGAAACGTCGATGGTAGTACTGGTAGCAAGCCCCCTCTCTATGTTCCTGGATCATCCAAGTGTTAGATGGCCTGTGCGCAGCTTCTTTGGATAATTTTTCAGCATCTTCATTTCGATCCCTATAAATGTGATGGCATGCAAATGTGTCAAAAGATGTAATAAGTCAATAAGCCTCATCCAGAATATGTCTCAAAGTATATGTATAACATCTAGTTCTTTTGTTTAACCATTCATAGACAAATTTTGAGTCCCCAAAGAGTTGGAGATCTCGATATTGGTTTTCCAGGGAAAATTGTATCAGGAATTTTGCAGAGGATAGTTCTACAAAGTTGTCTGTACACTAACCTAATCCCATTTGTATATGGTATAAATGGGAAGATGTGAGGTGTAGAATGGCTCCTCCACCGCATCCTTCCTCCTATGTAGAACCATTAAATAAAGCCCAGGGCTTTGAATGATTTATGGATTCGGGTACAATGGTTCACGGTCGAGTCTTCTCCTCATCATCAGGGATGATGAAGTAATCGGATAGGATATGAGATGCAATGGAAGGCCAGTGTGGAGAGGTATTCAGGAAAATGAGTTTGTTGCAGGTGATCCATAGCCCCTAGTAAATGAGTAAAGGGAGATTCTGGACCTTGTTGGGGTAGTGCATGACGACCAGGATGTCTAGGTCTTCTTTATTGTCGAACCTTACCACCTGGTCGAGGATGGAATTATAGCTAATATCAATTGCCAAAGGTCTTAGGCAGTTTGGCATTCAATAAAAGCTGTGAGGCAGATTCATTGTTACATTTATAGAGGTGGCACCAAAAAGGGCCGTGCTAGGCTCGCTTGAGAAGGTTGTCCCCAGTGGGGATTTTATTTTTCAGTATGGTCCACATGAAGAGTCTATTCCTGGGGAGGCCTTAAGCTTCCAAAAATGCTTCCACCATGACTCTATGGCTTGTGGGTGGCGTTCTTCGGCTAACATAAGGTATCCATCCTTTGGGGTATATTTACCAACTTTTGAGAGCACCCATATAATCTCATATTCTCCTTCCCCAATCCGAATGTGAGCCTCAGTGAGGGCCCTGATGAAAGAATTCCACTGCTGTTTCCATTTTTGTGGGTTGTTAATTCATTGGGCCAATTTCCAGGCTTTCTAAAATAGAATGGTGTGTTTAGGGTCCGCTATGTGGCCTATATGGGTAATATTGATATCCCTGAGAAAGGATCTGAGTTCATCTGGCAACCTGTGTGCATTCCCGCATCCAATCCATGGATCCATCCCAATCATCATAGACATTCCAAACTGTATTTTCCATGTGATTCCAGCGCTGATTACAGCCTTTCATATAATTGACTGTTTGATGTAACAAGATGCCACTCAAGTTTCACTGCCATAGTAGTTGAGAAATCCTCTAATTTCTTGATGCCCCAACCTCCCCATTTCATGGGAAAATTTAGGGCCTCCCACTTGATCCGTGCAAATATTCTACCTATCTGTTGTCCCTTCCAAAGGAATTTGTAGCATAAGGCCTGGATCCTGGAGAGTATACCTCTAGGAATCCATGCCAGAGACATCCAATAGACTGGGTTGGCCTCCAGGACGGCTCTAATGAGTATGAGTCTGCCCGCTCTGGAAAGGTATTTATGGTACCAAATATTTAGTCTTTTCTCCATCTTGGAAAGAAGCCATGTCCAATCCATTATTTTATAACCCAGTGGCTTCAGCTTGTAGCCCAAGTATCTGAGCCCTTCTTCCAATCTAAGGAGAGTGTACTGGAATCTTTGTAGCACATAATGAATTTCATATGGGGAACATCTAGCCTCTCTGAGGGTCTACTTGTTGTTGTTTACAGTCATACCAGTGGCTATTTGGAATAGTGTGAATGTGTTCTTCATGATTGTTAAATCCCCTATGCTTCCATTAATAAAAAACAAGACATCATGCACAAATAGAAGATGATTCAATATGAACCCTTCCGTGATCTTTATCCCATGTAGTCTTGCCCTTCTGAACTCTTCTTTTACAAGCCTGCTGAGTCAATCCATTATCAGGAGAAAAATTAGTGGAGATAGTGGGTAGCCCTATCGGAGGCCTCTTTCAGAATGAAAGAAAGGTGAAGTTGCCCATAGATTAGAACACTAAAAGGTATGTTAGAGATGCAACTCATGATCCATATAATGAAATCAAAAGGAAACCCTAGGTGGGTTAGAAGCATTTATACAACCAGTTTGCTTTGCCAAAGGCTTTATAGAGGTCAAATTTTAGTACCATACCTTTGATTTTCTTGGAGTGCAGAGAGTGCAATACCTCCTGGGTAGTTCCCACTGCCTCATGTATCTATCGATCTTGTAGAAAGCCGAATTTCTCTTATGATATATGGGTGGATAGAATGGGCTGCATTTGATTGGCTATGATCTTATCCATCATCTTATAGATGCATTGCATAATGATATAGGTCTATAATCGTCCAAGGTGGATGGATTGTCGGATTTTGGAATGAGGGTGATAAAACTAGAGGTGAAGGATTCAAGTATCTTACCATTCATTCTGGAGTGTTCAATTACCTTGACGAGGTCTGCCCCTAGGGTTTCGATGAAGGCTAGATATAACTCGATCGACCATCTATTTGGCCCTGGGCTCTTGTCCTCCTTAAACCATTTTATGGTGGCTTCCAATTTTCCTTTTGTGACTTCCTTAGTCAGTTCCCTTCCCTCCTCCTGATCCACAAATCTAGGGAATAATTGGTCTACTTGAAAGATTTCGACCAGATTTACATTTAGGGGGGACCTGTAGATCTATTTGAAATGAGAGGATTCCAAAGATGCCAGCTGGGGGAAGGTGTTTACAAGGAGGCCTTTCTCATTCGAGAGCTGCCAAATGGTATTAATAGCTTTCCGGTCATTTGCATACTTATGATAGAATTTTGTGTTGTCATCTCCCTCCTGTAGCCAGATCGCCCTACTTCGCAGCCTCCATGCCTCTTTGCGATAATTAAGAATTTTTCCCTTGGTGGCATATAGTTCAGTGAGTTTATCCTTATGTTCAATTGATTTGTAGACCCCATCCGAGAAATTTTCAAAATCAACAATTTCCTTTTCTGCATACATTAGGGTTTAATCGTCCTTTATTCTCTTGTTATGAGCCCAAAATTTGGAAAGCCTCTTCATATCGATAAGGTTGTGTGAAAAACCCTCTGCTTTGTTTCCAGTAGCAGCTAGGGGGTGCGACATCCAGAAGTCCGTGATCATACTCACATAGGTGGGATCCTTTAACCAAGAGGAACTGAACTTGAAAGGACCCTTGGGTTTCCGAGGCCCCCCACTGATCTCCATGTAAATGGGCAGATGATCAAAGATTCCTCTCGATCCCACCCACTGTATATGGAGTAGACCCAGGGTCAGAGATCCTTCCTTGATAAGGAAATGGTCAAATCTTCAAGCAATACAGTCCTCCCCAACTCTATTGTTCCTCTAGGTAGGAAACAATTTAGCTGAGGGGATGTCCATAAGGTTATGGGAATCTAATAAGTTCACAAAGAAGTCAGATAAGTGGTCAAGTTGAGCATGGTATCCCCAGGATTCAGAGTGACCAATGAAAAAATTTAGATCCCCTCCCATGATTAGGAAATCCTTCTGAATTATTTCTAAGTTAAGGAGATGGTCCCAAAAGGTAAGCCTATGTTGGCACAACCCATATACATTGATGGTTCGCACCTCTACGCCTAGATCATATAAGAACATTTATGACCTAATATACTGTGGACCTCCGCAATAGTTACAAAGTTTGATGGAATTATTGTTGTATCCCAGGGAAAGTCCCCTACATCGTCCATTAGCATTGAGGTCTATAAAGGTCCATCCAGGAAACATTGAATCAAGGAGGTGTGTGATGGAATTAGCTGGTCCCAAGGTTTCTTGAACGAAGATGACATCGACAGTAGTGGCAGAGATCAATCTACGAAGGGAAGTCTTTTATCAGGCCTAGCCAACCCTCTGCAATTGAATGAGACAATCTTCATGGGGGGGTCAGACGAGGGGTTCGATGTTTTAAGTGCCCCGTGAATGGTTGATTTCCTACCCGAGGTGATCTCGTCTCCAGACTGGATTTGTGGCTTTGAGTGGAAGGTGGGTCATCCCCTAGGTAGCTTAGAAGGAAAGGGGGATAGAATAAGGTCTAGTCCAAAATGATTCGAGGCCTTTAACTTTTACTTAGCCTTATATTGAGTGTGATAGCATGAGGGGGGAGGCTCTATTTCAGGAATTAGGGTAATGAAGGGAGGGAGATCAGGGAGAGATGGGGAAGTTATAGAGAAAGTGGAAGTAGGGGTGTGAAAGGGACAGGTCATGGCATTGGGGAGGGGTGTAACACCAAGACCATTATCTTTTCTATCAGAAGGAATTGCATTTAAACCATCACATGTAAAAGAATTAGAGGGTTTAGGAGAAGAGGAATTCATATCCGAAGAAACCTCTACCCCAACAACCACCCTTGCCCTAGTGAGAGGAGGAGAGTGAGCTTGAAGAGGAGGTGACACGAGAACTGATAAAGGATAGAAAGGAAGTGAGGTCCTCTGAGGATATTCCGAAGCAAGGTTCCAAGGTTTGGTTCACAAATTTTAGGGTGGATGGCCACAGAGGCTAAGCAGTGAGGTTTGGTAAAGAGGGGGAGGCCTCTGAGAGGCTAACCACCAAGCATGAAGGCCCTGAGATCGAGGGCAGCGAAGCAATGGTGTCAGTGAAATCACAGTCGTAAGGGTAGCCGCCTACTGTGTTAACCTGGGGAGATGTCCGGATGGAGGTAACCGCTAATGGGTCTTCCGAGTAATCTACTAGGTCCTCCATAACCATCGTTATTTTCCCACGACAACTGCCTCCAAAACTTAGGGATGCCTATCACTATAGTGACTAGGAGCTGGCGGGGTAGAGTCGAAGAGGGTGAGGGTAAACCCTAGGCAGTAAAAATGTAGGAATAATTGTGACAGCACAATAGGGCTGTGAGGTAAGTTATGGGGCTAATGTACGGGAGGGATATGAGGTGCAAGCATAGGCATCTGGAGATGTTGAAGACTTTAGAGTCTAGGTGACACCCTAACCCTAGCCGGTTGTCCATTCTGTCTCGCCATCCACCAAATTTTATCAATTATGCAGCTCATCGATCATGAATGATCTCTTCTATAGAGAAGGTCATAATTAGTGGGCGATACATCAAACCCACTTGGTTGGTACTATGCATATTATTATATGTATTATTATTTAATGAGATTAATGAGCTTAAGTTATTTTTCAATGTGTGATTACATGATTGCTTTTTCATGGTTTCATCATGGTTAATTGTTTGTTACATGCATGGTATATTTCTTATTATATGATGTGCTCTTGTCATTGGTATTTCTCATGGTTTGTCAAGTTATTGAATAGTTATATGAATGCATGAGGCAATAAGTGTTTGTTGCAATTAGCATGATAGGAAAATAAACTTGAAGAAACCTTTCCATGCCTGCTCAAAAATCCAAGGAATGTCAGTACCAATATTGATTTGAAGCACCAATGGTCAGATTTCAGTTTGCATCTTCCTCCTAAAACGTGATTTTCTAGACTAATTCCACGCTAATATGGAGTGAATCTTAGTTGTTATTTTGACATAGTCTCAATAATATTTTTCTTATCTATATTACATTTGTTCTACCTATTTATAATAATACTTACCTCCTAGGAACATTCTAGAAAGGGAACAATATAGAAGGCCAAACACTCTAATAATCCTTTTTACAATATATCATTCACTCTAGTACATGAACCTTATTTACTAGAAATGGTCTCTATATGAAACAATACATGTATACATGTCTATTATCTTTTTAGTTAAGTACTTCCCTGTGTACTCCATATTACACCTCTAAATATACTATACTCAATAGTCAACTTCAAGCCATAATATTAATTTTAAAATTAATATTTAGATATACTAAAAGTACTTTGATCAAGTCTTTATCATAGAATATCAAAAACATATTCATTATAAATGCATTTATTTAAAATTATACATTAATGGGTCAAAACCAAGTTATTTCACTAACAACTATAAAATCATGAAGAAATCATCATAAACAATATAATCATCATCAATGCAATACCATCAATGTTATTAAAATCATCAATATACATACAAGGTATTATGGCATTGATTTCCATGTTAGGACTTATTTCAAGGTATTTAAATCATTTGAAAATTCGCTCCTTTTATAACATCATCATATCCATCTATTTAAAATTATACATAATATGAACCAAAACATCAAAGGGTCAAAACTAGTTTATTGCCCAAACAACCTTACATCATTAAGGAGTTATCATAAAAATATAATCATTATGAAATGAACTATAATGATGGCTTTTATATTATCCATGGATTATAATATAATTTTAGTTTCTTTGATTGGACCTACGAAAGCACCATGCGCTCAAAAAACACTAACATCGAAAATAGCCGAAAATGAATGCAAAATATCACCCAAAAAAATGGTTGCCCCCTACAAACCCCCCTACAACCCCTCAAATAAGTGAGGCTTCCATGCCCTTGTGTCACCCTCTTTATGCTCTACACATATATATCACATGGGGTTTGTTGTGTAAAGAAGATAACACTTTGATTGCCTATAACTAGTATTGTCCACTAGATGCAAGAGAAGCATCAAAGGGAGATAATTCCCATGAATCCATCTTTGAATATGTCATGAAAATGACTGCTAAAATGTCATCAAATATATTTGTATTTTACCTTGAAAGGTGGAAGGAAAATGATAAGTCTTAGGAAAAGGCATTCTCTGATCTATAGTGGGTGCTACTGGTGGAGATAAAATAATTAGATGATGGTTATGTGTTGAGCATGAGTCAGTATGGCATGATATGGTTCAAATGCGTGGTAAATGCATAGCTACAGATAGTTGAATGCAAGTGTATGTTGAAATGGACATATGCATACGACCATTATCTTCCTTTGCTCTATAATGATGGTGATCATGTTAAACAAAAGAAAAACTTCTTAGAATTCCTTCAAGGTGAGGATGAGAATAGTTTAGAATGGCTTCATCAATGTGTTGAACATGATATTCAACATTACATGGATCGTGTCTGTAAAATTGAAACTTTGATTGATACGAAAAGTATCCATTCAAGATAAAAAAAAATGAAGGTTTAAAAAAGGCCATGGCTTGTCATTTTGAAAATTTAATTCAAGCCTTTGAAATCGTATTGTCAGTTGCTAAGTATGAGCTAATACTCACAAGGCTTCATGTAATTATAATTAGTAATTTTAAATATGGACCTTCAATATTAATAGTTCTTCATGATAGGTTTAAAGTGAAAATGTAAGAGTTAAATAATTATATCAATGGGGTTTCTTGTAAAGAGTACTCTAAACTTTAGAAGTATTTTCTTTTTTGGTAACAATTCTATGTTAAAATTTTGCAATAATTTTTTGGAATTTTCATGTTTATCATGTTTAATGGTGGATGAACTTGTTTATGAATGGTTAGTATGGTAAACCACGGTTGTCTATTGGTAAATAAGGTTAAGCATGTTTCTCAATATCTAACTAAACATGAATATGGTAAACCATGTTGATTGTGTATGACCATATTGACCATGGATGACCATGGTGAACATGTTTGAACATGAAGACCATGGTTAACCATCATTGACAATGGTTTGATCACGGTTGATTATGGTTGTTTTTGGTTGGTTATGGCTAGATGTGGTCAAGTTATTGTTACTGAAGATTGATTTTGGTTTCTATGGTTTTTGAGACTTGAACATGGTTGACTATAGGTTAAGATAGTTGATTGTGGTTGACCATGGTTAAAAATTGTTGATGATGGTTGAAGAGGGTTAACCATGGTTAACACTGGTTGACCATAGTTAACAAGGTTGATGAGGAGTTACGAGATTTCATTTGCATTGAAATCCCATACTTTATCTTTATGTGAAATAAAAGGTACATTTATTCATTCATAGTTACTCTTGTGTATTCTCTCATGTCATTTGTAATTACCATAGTCATCTTGCAAGTAGGTAAATGTTGTGCTAATAGTATAAGTCTAATCCAAACTTTCATAGGAACACAACAAAATACAAAAATACACATATACATATACAATACATAGAGATGAAGTAGAAATCAAACTTCATTTCATTAATATCAAAAAACTGATATTAAGTAAGATCAGAATTAGTGCAACTGCCATTCTCAAATCATTTCAGAATTACATAGTATATCCCCTCACAACATTCATGATAACATACAAGGACATTTACCAAAACAGGGTATTCATAGGGTACCTGGAATTTTTTTCAGCGTAGGTTGTTGGGCGAAATCTCTTTATGATTCATCGAACTCCTTCACGTTTTTAAAGATTTGGCTCAGCCACAACCTCCGCTTAACATGATTGAATGTGTGCAGCTCACAAACACGTCGCACGACACTCACGTCTGTTGCATGTCCTCAGCCGAGACTCGATTCGACACTCCAAGAACATCTGCCAGGAATCGATTTGTTTAACGAATTTGTGAAACAGACCAAGCGTGTTGAGTATCGAACCGATGACGCACACGTCTCCTCTCACCATTTAGCATCTCTCTCAGCTCTGATACCAGTTGTTGAGACCAAAGAAGCACAATAAAGAATAAAATCATCATATACACATTGGCAGATAACAGGAATTGGAAAAACTCATGAAAGAGAGAAAAAATTATAATAGAGAGAAAAATCATAGATTTCTATTACACACCAGCCTTGGTATTGGCTTGCATTGCTCAAGCAAGATTGCAAATTTATAAATAAAGAAGGAAGAGATGACTGTACAGCCAAAAGTAGTTGGCGTTGGTGATATCTTTCAACGTAAGCTGCGGAGAGAAAACGGCTGAGAACGACGGTCGACTGCGTCAGCGTCGACTTCAATTATTTTCACATTTAACATATACAACAACGCTAAAATTACTAATGGTCCAACATTAAATACATATGAACTAAACTTAGTGTACGACACAGCCAGATTTTGCGCCTTGGACAAAGTCGCTTTTTCTCATTACAATATTTTGTTTGTTTCCCTACCAATCAACGGAATCAAGAAATCAATTTAAATTAGGGTTAGTGCTCATGCAGAATTCCATAAATATACAGTTACCTCTTCCTCAGTAAAAGCTTAAAGATATTATTAAGATAAAATGAAATCAAATTCCTGACACACAGACTAAAATCTTCATGATACAAAGTAAGTATTTGTTCAGCTATCTCGTCAGATGACCTCTTAGGTTATTCAGAAGAATCATATTATCTTCCTCGTTGGTGGCGAAGGCCTTTTCGGCAAGTTTTTTAACAAGGATTTTACCGCAAAGTTAGGTTGGTTCTTGGCAAGCCAGTCAAAGAATTAATTTGTATTTATTCTTTAAGTCATCTATAGTACGTGCAGGCAGGATTTTCGAATATAGCCGATGGCTCGTCTTGTGCAGGCAGGATTTTCGATCATAGCGGATGGCTCTTGCCTTTGGGTTCTGCAATCTTCGTGCGGCGATACCGAAACGTTGACCGCCTAGCCAACCCAAAACACCAAAGTAAACATTGTGAGTTCTGCAACCCTAGTGAGGGGATACCAAAATGTCCGCCCGTCTAGGAACCCAAAACACCAAAGTAAATATTGTAAAAATTATTTATTTATTTATCTTAATAATTTAAGAATGATAATTATTATATTATATATATATATATATATGAGATTAGATGAAAGTTATTTAAAAAAGAATGGAGAAAACTTTATTATTAAGAATAATATTTTTCCATTATTCAAGAAATTTGATCTCTTAACATTTATAACATTCCAATACATTCCAATTTAAGATAAATCTAAAAATACATTAATTATATTAATTATGAAAATGCTAACAATTTGTCTTGTTGTTAAGTTAAGTTGTGATTTTAGTTTATGGTTTTTGATTTTAGTTTAAAGTTTATATAATATATTATTTTATAGTGTCAATTATATTTAACTTCATTGATAGATATGTGGCGGTTTTTGTTCTGAAGGGAGTGTTTTTGAAAAGACATTAGGTGCACATGTGACAATCATGCTGGTCCAAGATGTTCATGCAGGCAAGGTATTCCCAACCTAGGTTACATGAACTTTGTAATATGTTAATTCAAATTGAAATCGCATTTTTAGATGGATGATTCAAACATTTCAAATGATTTTAATTAAGGTTGGTTAAAAAGACAAAATTACTATGGTTCATAGGACTACTATATGATTACTCTTTATTTCTGTGTCATGTCATTATGTAACAATAATTTATTATGTAACAAGTGGGTATCGTTATTATACTCTTTGTTGTTTAGAGGTTGTTTTAGCATGCAAGTATTTGTATTTATATAATTGATGGAGTTAAATTCCTAAAACATTGAGTGAATGAAATTGTTGATTAAATTCTTAACAAATCAATTTGAATGTAACTATGCTAGCCTAATTCCTAATTTATTGGCATTATTATTATTGGATTTCTGTGTTAGATTTCATTGGCAATAATTTCTTGTATTAATGCAACCGTTAACACATCAAACAAACCCATATTTTGAGTTTCTATGAGAAAAGGGATTAAAGAAATTGGTTTGTTCCAAACTTTGTTTGCTATTTTAAAACATGTAGTTTAAGATTACTTCCAAAGTGGGGAGTTTGAATTTTGAGTTTATATAGGCATATCACCACATCAATCAAATGGATTGAGAAATTGATTTGTCTGAAGCACTGTCTACCACTAGAAACATGATCAAGAAATTTAGAAATGGGGATTTGAACAAACTACTTTGTTTGAAGTTAGGTTTATGATTGGATACGTATAGAGAATTGAAAAATTGATGTTCTCAAAGAATGGTTCCCATTGAAAACATGGCGAAAATAAAAATAGTATAAAATCAAATGAACCTCCAAAAATAGTGATTTTGATGATAGAAGTCGTGTTTACCATCAGAACTTAATAATTTAATTAAAATAAATGGGGCATTGAATAAATTGATTTGTTCCCAACATTGTTTACCATTGGAAACACGGTGAAAATAATTATAGAGAAATAAAGGAATTTAGAAATAAAATGAAATTCTACTAATTATTACTTCAAAAATCATGCATAGAATAATGATTTAGATAATAAAAACAATGTTTTCTATAATAAAAGCACGGTTTAATGTTGGAAACATATTGAAGGAATTATGAAATGGGGATTGAAGAAATTGATTTATTACTACCATGCTTTTGGAAAAAAAATGAAATAATAAAAGCATTAGAAAACCAAAAAATTAAAACCTAGTAATATTTTTTTTTGAAAATATTAATTAAAAAATCACCAACATTAAACCATTGGAAATATATTGAAGGAATTAAGAAATTGGGATCGAAGAAATTGATTTATTACCAACAATGCTTTTGGAAACAAAATTGAAATAATAAAAACAGTAGAAAACCAAAAAATTAAAACCTAGCAATAAAATAAAATTCTTTCAAAATATTAATTCAAAAATCACCAACACAGAGCAATGATTTCATTGGTCTCCTGTAAAACATCCACTGAATGAACCTGATAATCTTTGTGCCTTAGCCAAATCTAGAAAATGAATGCAAGACAACCAACATAAAGTCAGACACCAAAATAAAACTAGACAAACAACAAGTCAGATACCAACATACAGCTAGACAAGTCAGTGGCACAGGATGGTAGGCCAGATAGATAGGCAGGATGGATAAATAGATAATCGACAAAGAGACCACCACTACCACACTGAGGAGTGGCCAAAGGCGACTGATTAGTATTCCGGGGAGGCGAGTTGATTGATCGGATTCTCTGAAGATTCACTCACTGCCTTGGTAAGTTTATACAGGAGGCTCGCTGTCCAACTAGATTGAGTCTTCTTCAGCTTGGCAGGGAAGATTCAGGCAATAACAAAGGGTCAATTTCTTCCTCCTACATCCAACATTTTTTTACCACGTGGCAAAGCATTCACTGAGCGCGATTATGGTTTTTTGGGATCCTTTGGTAGGCATGGTGAATATGCAGTAAGGTTTCCATGTTTTTTCACTTGACTTTGTAGTTATTTTATGAAAGGAGGCAACACAAAGGAAAGAACACTTCAGAAAACATAGCTCTGCATTCAGTTCACAACATATCACAAGTCTGAGCGTTCATGGGCGACTCGAACTTCTTACTTACGGGCTTTCGGTTTCATCCAATGGACGAAGAGCTGGTCTGCTATTATCTCAGAAGGAAGATTTCTACTCGAAATCGAAGTCGAAGTCGGAGTCAGAACCCATTTACTTGAATGAAATTACATATATTGATCTTGACAAGTATGAGGCATCCGACTTCGCAGCAAGGGAATACTTCTAGGGCAGGGATTGATACTGGTTTTATTTTACAGAGGGGAATAGGAAGAAATACCCTAATGGATCGCGGAAAAGCTATGATACCGAAGGTGGGTACTGGAAAACCACTGGTAAAGGCCGCTCGATTCTGTCGAGAGGGGTTATTGTTGGGATGAAGAAGACTTTGGTGTTCCATATAGGGTGCTCGTCTCATGTGGAGCGTACTAGCTGGGTCATCATCTTTTGGTTCCAACTCACTAAGTCATTTTACTGCTAGTTTTCCAACCTTCATGTTTCCATGCACTCTACAGGCACCAAGCAATATTCACCACACCAGAGAACTAGGTTCAAATTGGTTTTGAAGGTTGCATTTTGGTCATGCTGCCTTCATCTAGGCAAGCGGGATATTCCACAGACATATTTGAATCCTGTGTAAATATTGAGGATCAACACATTCAACAAGGGTACAGTGAAGGGTTCAAAGACAGGGTAGAGTTGGGTAAAGCACAAGGAAGAGATGGTGGTTTGAAGACCGGTTTTGAGACGGGAGGAATTGGGTTTTTACAGGGGTTGTATCAATATATGGAAAATTACAATTGAACTTAAACCGACTGTATTCTCTGCAAGGGTACATAAGAACGTAAAACAACTTGAGGAATTGGCAGATAGTTACCCACTTTTGTATTCAGAAAATGAGTTAGTTCAGGGCATTCTGGGAGCCATGAGAACAAAATTCTGAGCCATTTGCGCAACACTATTAGTTCATCTTGAATACGATGGACAAAAGATAACATCAACCCTACATTAAGCATGGAGATTTATGAAAACTGAGTCCTATACAAATTTATATTAGACTAACTATATAATTAAGGACTAAAAAGTGCAAAAAAATATATTGAATGCTTGGGAGGAGAAAACACTTAAAAAACGATAAACAACTTGAAACCTATAAAAAAATATTATGGACTTGCCACTCTTATAATTATTACTAAAAAAGATAATTTCATCCATACATTATGCATGAAGATTGATGATTATGAAGCCCCCTACATAATGTTGTTATAAAAGGATTATAACTGAGATTGATGATGAAGTCCCCTACATAATGTAGTTATAAAAGGATTATAACTTACTTTTCCATGTAAGGGGAAGTAAGAACCCCTTATTATCCAATAACAAATTGAGTTACCTAATTCATACTAGGGACTCCATATTCTGATTACATCTGTTTTAAATAATATTATTATTATTCCTTAGGTATTATAGCTTTGGTTTGACTCAACATAGGAATTTGGGATAGATATTTTATAACAAAATTCATTTGGCATAGTTTCGTCATTTTCAAAAACAATGGCTAGGAATGGTTTACTCAATCATTTGGATAATGGGACAATGTCGAACATCAAAGATTAATATTCAACCCTTTACATTTTGAACAAACACACACTACTAAAGTGTGATAAAATTAATCTAATGCATAGTGAAGTACTCCTATAAGATGTTTATTTGATGATGGCATGCTAGAGTTGGAAAGATAAAGAGATTATATTACACATGACATATTTCTCAAAATTTAAGGTTGTGGTGCTTATTTGTTGGTGGAAACTCATCATGCACATCTAAATTTGATCTCATATTTGGGTCCTAAAACAAATCAAGGAAAGAGACATTAAACTTCTAAGTATATGCATGTGTCAAAGTTTGTTTTCTTGGGAATGCATGTGCTAAAGTTATCAATAACATAGAAAAATAATGAAATATAAACCCTAGAGACACCTACCACATAATCCAAAATGTATTATCATATATTTTTCAAACTTTTTGGTGTTGTATGGTTTTGGAAAATTAGAGTTGTGGGATTGTAAATATTATTTTCAAGGTCAATCATGAATCCCGTTAAGCATGGTAAAACTTATAAATTCCATGTTTGGGATCTTAAGCAACATTTTCAAGGGTTAAAATTGCCTAGAAAGGTGCAATAAGTTTACTACATTATTCTAAATAATAAGAGCTTTCCAATTTTATAAAGAGAACCTTAACTAAATTTCAAGTGAGAAAGTCACATTTATGACAAGTTGACCTCTGTGTTCATCACAATAGTAAATTTAATGCCATGTTAACTTTCGTTCCTTACACATGTAGATCTAACGAAGTGTTGACTTGTGAGAATGATCTCGATGGTCCAAAACGAGGAAAATTTTAAGGATGGATATTTATCTTCAATTTTTAAAATCTTGGTGAATCCTACCAATCCCTAATATGCAAATTGTAAAATGTTTCATGATATTTTTGTAAAAATATTGAAATTTCCAATGATTATATATCATCTCTATAAAATATTGGAAATTTTTATGGTAAAATAATTTTATACTCTAAAATTTTGGTGAATCATTTTTGGAAAAAATGGGAATCAGCAAATCTTTTTTCTTGAAAAAACATGGAAATTTAACCTACCTATGAATATTAATGATCCAAACTTATACAAGAACACAAAGAAATACTGATATACACATAAACACAGAGATGCAACAAAAATGAAACTTCATTTCATTAATATCAAAGAACTTAAATATGCTTACATACAAAGATGGTAGCTCATATCTGAGAAGAGATGTGGCGGCTATATGCCTCTGCACTCTGTTACAATGAGGCTAAAAGGCCTATTTATTATTGATAAACAATTGAAAACCCTAAACATCCAAAAACCTAATCCTAAGAGATGAAGCGCCAAAATTGTGGGCCCCGTTTAGGTAAATGGGTACATCAACTTCCCGGGGTTGTAACTTTAGCATACAATATTTGTTTGGCTATCATAATACCTCATTTCGAAGACCTCAAAGAGAAGGCTGAAAACAAATTAGAAAATAATTTGGTACTTTTCCAGTCACTATGTTTTCCCTAAAAATGCCTTTTAGTCCCTCAAACACGGCTCTAAAAGTTTAGGACCTGAAAAAATACCAAAAATAGTAAGTTGTCCTACAATTAAGGAAACTAAAAAGAAAAAATGGTGGGGATCCAAGTGGAATAGGCAGGTGGACACCAATATTCACTGGATCAATTAGCCCCTAAAATTTTCCCTAGTCCAAAACCCCAACCCTAATTAAGAGTAGAAAAAATAAAAAAACTTTACCCTAATGAACATTAAAAGGGGTTACAAACTCAGTAAATAGTAGAGAAAGGGATTCCACTCCCATCATAACATTTATTTTATTTCATATTTGAATAGTGCATAGAAGTAAGGGGAGAATAACATATAGTAACTTATTATTTGCCATAATGCTTATTTACCCATACTAAATGAAACTTTGATTGTATTTTACATCAAAAAATTGAGAATAAAAAGAGTAAGGTACAAACCCTATTGTATGCTAAATTTTTTCCCTCACGAGTTTCCCTAGGGTTTGCCTTGCATGAATGGTGTGATCCTTTCACTATTGCAACTCTTCTTCTATTTTCTCAATTACTTTCTATATTAAGGTTGACATGCTTCTAATATTATGGCTTAACCTAAAGTTAATCACTATATAGTATAGTATAATTTCATTGTGTTTATAATAAAATTTAAATATGTTTTAGTGAATTTCCTTTTGAACATATGTGATTATTCAACATATAAAACAAATGTATTTGTCATGATCTTTATCTACAAGGAAAGTTCCTACCCAAGCCACTTAATTATCACTCTTTACTACCCTTCGCTACTACTATAGGTAATTCTGGTCCTTTTGGTCTAACTACCTCTATCTCTTATTCTCATATTTGTAGTAGTTAACTAATCACATTTGAATCAAAACAATTTTATTTGGGGTTTGATGTGAATAATTGCAATATATTCTCACTATAGGAACTATAAGGAATTGTGAAAATTACACCCCAAGGATCCATATATCAACAAAAGGAAATGGATAAAGAAACCTCAATATATATACATGTCGTGTCATCATGGAGACATACCAGAAGATGTTTCAAATAATATTTATGAGACTATAAGGGAAAGTTGACAACATTTCCAAGAATACATAAATATTAATGTGGTCCATAGAGGGAAAGCTTAGACATTTTAAGGAGTAGGCCAATTCTAATGGAAATGTTTTAAGTCTCATGACAAACCTAAAAGTAAAGAAGAGGCTCAGAAATAAAGGACTAGTTCTTATAACACATTTTCCAAACCTATATTAAAAGCAAAAGCCAAAGTGGATAACAACCCCCCCTTAAGGGGAGATCGTTGTAGTAAACTTTAAATAATTACTTGTACTAGTTAGAAGTTTATTAAATGTGCTTTCTAGAGTAGAAGCACAAAAAATAATTTTTGTTTGATTCAAGTTAGTAAGTCATAAGTATACTTGGTGGTAATGATATAAAACAACACGTATGCTTAAAAATTATCCTCTAGTGAGTAAACATGAGGTTTTCAAAGACCTCCTCAAGTCAAAATTTATTTGGTTAGTCATGGAGAGTGCTAGGGAATTCGTTTTCACCAATATTGAAGCGAAAAAGGGAAACGTTTCCAAGAGTACACCTCAAAGTTCCAAAAGAAAATCATTTAATTGGGAATGTCTCCGAAGAACAAAATATAGTCATTAGGTAACTAGATGGAATATATTGTGACGTAAGGATACACCCAATTCTCTTTAGGTCCAAGACCATTGATCAAGCTAGTGTTAACATAAACATATAGAACTACATTTTTCATGCATTAACCCTTTAGAAGATATATTTTTGAAGGTTAATTTTCCAAAAGTATTGCATGAATAACAAATTTACTAACTTGATGAGAACTATCCAAAGTTCTCATTTTTTTAGATGTCATATTTAGTTTTTATTACCATGATATCAAATAGTGGTGCTAGTGGTGACATATAAACTTATGTGGATATTCAACTGGAAAATTCACAACAGATCCACTAAAATATATTTGAAAATCCAAAATCTACACTATGAGGGCTAATTTATCCTTATATTTTTGGATTCGTTAATCATTGTGTTATGCTTATGCATGCAATTTATGAAATATGAAAAATAGAGAACAAACACAAATATAATCCCCCACAACCATAATAACACTAGATATGACCTTGGAAACCCTTATGAAAGAAAACCCAACTTAAACATTAGGTTTATATTCTCTCTCTTTCTCTCAATGGAAATGAATGCAAGTACAAAGAAGTGAGAAATGTAGTCCATGCACTATGACAATGAAAAAATAATTTCTATTTTCTCCCTCTATATTTACTCGCAACTACTCTACTTACTTATGGAAAAAATTCCCTCGAATATAATGGAATCCCTTTTGCTCCTAGTGGCTTGGTTATAACATAGCTTGATAGCTTACTAGTGGTTAGGTTTTACTCCTTAAAATCTTAACTAGATTTACAATATTGACTCTTTTAGAGTATTATCCATCATGATCATGTGGCTATTCCCTTTTCCAAAAATAATGTGTGTTTATGTGCCATCCTTTCAAATCATGGTGGTTAAAATAGGAAGGTAAACTTCTAGGTGGCATAACATTTGCATATAGACTTCATTTGAAGTGATTATTGTGCCATTGGAAAGTTATCTATGTGTAGAATAACAGTAGGGTTCCCACACTCAATAAAAAAAAAAATTACCCCCCCCCCCAAAAAAAAATATATTTGATGCCTCAAACTTCTCCTGGAGGGTTTTAGATCCTAATTCACCAAATTGGGGACCCACTAGTAAAAACGCTCCTATGAGATGATTCCTCCACTTTTTCCACTTTAAAATAAAATGAAATCAAATTCCTGACATGAAGACTAAAATCTTCATGATACAAAGTAAGTATTTTTTTAGCTATCTCGTCAGATGACCTCTCAGGTTATTTAGAAGAATGATATTATCTTCCTCGTTGGTGGCGAAGGCCTTTTCGACAAGTTTTCTTTACAAGGATTTTGCCGCAAAGTTAGGTTGGTTCTTGGCAAGCCAGTCAAAGAATTGATTTGTACTTATCCTTCAAGTCATCTGTCACATAGTAATTTGTCATTGTCCTCATCTTAGTCCCTCTGTTGTGTCATGTGTCAAATAAACATATTCATATCTTCCCACTCATGTAAGAAGATTAAGCAAGTGCCCTCTGATGTTGAAGATTGACCCTTTTTTACTAAGTTCCTGCATCGTCACTAGTAAACCCTTAAAATCCGTGACGATTCTTTGTCATGCACGGTATCGTTGCGACATCGTCACTAGTCCCCAGTTCATGACCTGTGATGATATAGATTTGGCAAATTAGTTCAAACAGTCAGCCTTCTGGAGGTTTCTAGAGCTAGTTGTTGGGTCAGTTTGGGTCACCTTTTCGCCTCTTGTGCAACCTCCCATGAAGATAGGCTCCCTCTCCCTCATTTCATGGAGACTCCTTCTCCTATAAAACCACTCACCATTGCTATGATCTGCAAGTTCCTTATTTCTTTAGTTCTTTTGGTTGTACAATGCTGTTGCTGCTTTTGAGTTTGATAGATAGTTGGTGTGAGTGTGACAAGTGTGGGATTGCTTTATAGTTTGCAAGAAGGTGTGGAGTGCCCTTAACCTTGTGTAAAGCTTGTGAATGAGAGAGAGATATATATTGCTATTTGGGAGACCCATCTTTGAGAGTGAATGCTTGAAGAAACACACTGGTTGGACCCTCTGAGAAGGCTTGCGACATCAATACTTGGTTGCAAGCTTTGCTCTTGATTTATTATTAATACAATAAATGATGATTATCTATGTCTTGTATGTAATTTACTCGATAGCTCATGACTTCTTGACTTTATGAGTAAATATATCATTGTTGTTTCTCGGTTACGTGCTCTGTTGTTTCTTTGTGGTGTTTCAGGTTGATCGCTTGTTAAGGAGAAGGAAACGAAAGCTGGATCAACGCAACGGAACTTCATCTACCATCGGTTTGAGGTAGGCCTCCAACGATGACTATTTAAGGGAATTAATTGTTGTTTTGTCCTTGCTATGACTAGACTCAGTCTAGGGCTAGAGGGGTTGCCTTTATCCGCAGAGGGAACACTTTCCTACATCACAAGTTGGCGACTCCACTGGGGAGTCCTTTTCATGTTTCTTCTCTTGTTTTGGTTTTGATTTGGTGTCTCTTGAATTTTAGGGATAAACTATCAATCTTTTCGATTACCTGGGTCAATCTGGGGAATCCCTCTATTTTCTGTAGGATTGACTGGTTTTGTTTGGGAGTTTCTTGTTCATCTGTCATTGTTTTTAAGATCATCACTGAAGATAGCCTAATAGTCGCGATGACATCACTGATGTTATAGATTTTTACCCGCAACTATTTGCCTTTTGTCTTGGGTTGCTAGTTTAATTCCCGCAATGACTCCTGAAATTGGACCGTCGCTGAAAATAGGTGTACTTTAGAAATTAGGCTCTAGTTGTCAGTGTAACACTGGCGATGGTCTCTAGTTGCCAGTGTAACACTTGTGACGGTATCTAGTTGTCAGTGTAACACTTGTGACTAGTCTCTAGTTGTCAGTGTAACACCCGTGACAATTCCTATAAAGTTGTTTTTACAACTTTACCTCCTGAATTCATCAATCTTGTTTATCCCCTGTTGTTTCTTGTCTCTCATTAGCTTATTTTAATTGATTTTTGTTAGGGTACTATCTCTTTGATTTCATTGAGTGAGTCTTGTGTTTTTAGACCATGTGACCTGGCCCTTTAGAAGTTTCATCGAGAAACCATTTGCTTGGGTTACTTGTCTGTTCAAGGTTCATCCACACTGTCTTCTAATTTGCTTGAGGTTTTTTCGCTGCTTGTTTTCTTGCTGGTTGAGTTTTAGTGTCGATTATTGAACCAATTTTTTATGTTGATTCGATTTCTTCACTACCAAGCATAGATCACAATTGTTTGGATCGATCAGTTCACACTTGCTTGTTTTTCTCTTTAAATTCAAAACAAAAAAAGTTAAGGGATTGCATTCATTTGATATAGAAAGTGAAAGTATATGTGCATTTCAAATTTTCGTGTTTGAGAAATTGAAAAGAGAACTCTAAATATTTCATTAGTAGTATCGATGCATCATGAGATTAGTGTGTTAATGCATGGTGTTTCTTAGTGTTTGCATTCGCTTGTCTTGGTTTGGGAATGAACTCTCTACCTTTCTGTAGGTAGGTGTTCATCGAAATGAAATATGCTTTACTCATTCTAGTTGCATCCTAGGTTTTTTGATATACATACAGTAGGGCCTGGAAATTGAAACATAATTCAAGATCAACTCTAAAATGAACTTAACAAAGCATTGGAACATAACACACATTATTTAGAGGTATAGGCTACAGACGTGCTCCGGCGTCGTTAAACCTAGTCGCTATTGCTTTCACTTAAAGTTGGGTGATTCCTCCTTCTATGGCTCAATAGTAGTCTACTACGAACTTGTGCCCCCAATACCATCGAGTATATGTTAGGAGACCCCACTAGGTTATCATCTTATATCCTTAAGAAGTTGTGTCTGCCGCCTTGCAAACCGTAATGCACCAAACACAGCATTGGGAAGATTGACTGCCATACGGAACGTCCTTGGTTCTCATACGATTGCCAAGGTGTATATGTAGTTTTACGGGTTGTTTGGTAAACCTTTTGCCTAGTTCTCCAGAGTAGTCACTTTTGTTCCTTTTCGGACTCCTTAAAAGAAAAGGTCCATCTGAGCACTTGTCCTTTCAGGCTCATTAAACCTCAAAAGAGATAGAGTCACCTTTTCATCCTTTTCTTGACTCTTGAAACATGAAAAGGTCAAGTTTTGTTCATGCGTCATAAAATTTACTGCCCACAAAATATTCCTCGTAACAGTTTTAGTTCTCGGTTGTGAGAAGAGTGTTTTCCAGGCTCGTTCCCGATGGCAACCTTCCCCGAGTCTACTGGCCAAGGTCTTCCTATATATGTAACTCCTGGTTCGTTTCCTCCATTTGGAAATGCTAGTGATACATATATGGCAACATTGTCTTTGCCTGGGTTAACCATCGATTTACCCGTGTGGTTGTTTTCCACTTCGGTGGTCCCAAGTGTCATGCCTCCTGTTCCACAGTCTCCTTCGTTCAAACCATGATGCAATGATTCAAAGGTTGAACCTACGCCTTCTTCCCATGTTTCTTCCTCCTCCTCTCCTCCTTCGCTTGTTGAAAGTTCCACATCTAGTAACTAGGAGACTAAGAAGAAGAAGAAGAAGATGAAGAAGAAGAAGAAGAAGATGAAGAAGAAGAAGAAGTCTGATAAATGCGAGGCCACCTATGCAGCTATTGTTCCGAGTACATCTCAGGTTAGACCACCTTCTGCTCCTCTATGGAAGGTTAAGTTTCCTTCTAAATTGCGCAGGGGTGACCATCTTCTTCGTGATTGTCCTGGTATTCCTAGGATCTTAGAAGTATGGTCTCATGATCTAGCTCGTCCCTCTTCATCCTCTGAAGCTCATGACGATGCTATCCTATCAACTGGCAACGGTAAGAAGAAAGGGAAGATTCAATTCCCTTGTAGACTGTGTGAAGGCAATCATCCCCTTCACCTTTGTCCACTCATGGATAAATCTTTTGCCATTTTGGAAAGTCTTACAGCTTCTTCACCCTGAATTGTCGTTGGTTATCAGAGGCTCCCTTCAGACCCTCTCCCCATTGAAAAAGAGATTGACTTAGATTCTTCTCTTTTCCGTCCCTCTTCCGAGCCTGGCTGTGCTGAGCCTGTTCTAGACCAACCATTGGTCGAAGAGAGTGTCAACTTGGATTCACCACCCGTTGATCACTCTGTTCTAGAAAAGCATCATGATTACACTACTCATGTTCTTCTTGTCTTGTCAGAATATCTTGAGTCCGAAAATGACCCTCCTATCCTCGTTGATCAAGAGAGTCCTTCTTCAGTTCCTCTAGAGCATGGGGGCAATCATATGACACCCCCACCAAGTAGTTCGGTCGTTTCCTTCGACTGGAGTCACTTCACTACTTTCCACCTTCCATCCCATGTGCCTTTCCAGATTACACTACATGCCTATGATAAAGAAGTACCTGGCACTATTTTGGATGAGGGTGCATTTGTTAGTCTTATGCCTTACACTACTTGGCAAGCTTTGGGCTCCCCGTAGTTTATGCCAGTCACACAGAATTTGTTGGCATTTGACAAAGGAACCAGTCAACCTTTAAGGATTCTTTTGAAGTTCCTTGTTACTTTGGGAGGCAAAACTGTCCATATAGATGTAATGGTTGTCCAAGGTGCTTTAGATTTCAGTCTTCTCCTTAGCCGTGACCATGTTTATGCCATGGGGGCCCTTGTCTCTTCACTTTTCCTTGTGGTTTGTTTTCCACACAATGGAAGAATGGTGACCATCGATTAATTATCGTTCTTTAGTCCCTCGGTGCCTCCTGCGCAGCCATCGTCCCCTATTGGTTCTTGCTTACAATCAGTACCTTCCTTGCCATAGGTCAATTATGTGGCTACTCGTTCCATCTCCACCTCTACTGATGATCATGCAGATGGTCTCGTACATCATGTATTGGGGCCATTGGAACCTGATCTGTCATTGGTGCATCATGACATGTATTCCTCCTAGAGTGCATTTCTTCCATCCCGCGAAGACCTCTTGGGAGCCATGTTCTCGTGTGGCCCATGAACATGAGTTATGAGGATGGTTCATTTCCTGTGTCAACCTCGTTAAAAAATGAAACAAGGAGTCCTGAGGATGGTTCATTTCCTGTGTCAACATCGTTAAAAAATGAAATAAAGAGTGTTGAGGAAAGTTCTTGATCTTTTGTCAACCTCGTTTTAAAATGAAGCAAGGAGTCTCGAGGATAGCTTGTCCCTATGTCAACCTCGTTAAAAAATGAAACAAGGGGTGTGGAGCATAGTTCCTTATCTTGTGTCAAGCTCATTAACAAATGAAACAAGGGTTATGAGGATAGTTCTTTTACTGTGTCAACCTCATTAAAAAATGAAACATCTCCCTTTCCAAATCGAGTCTTTGATTAAGATCTCATAAAATCCAAGTCGAGTCTTTCCAAGATCTCGAAAGTGAACCTTCATTCCATCCACCTCGTTGAATGCAATGAAGCTTGGGGGACATGTACCTCAATTTGCGTCATTATGCCTGGGGGCATGCGAACTCATAACAAGCATAGTTTTTCGTTTCAAGCTTGTGTAAACTTGAAACCAAATCCAAGCAAAGTTCCCCATGGTTCAAGGTTGTGTAAAGATGAACCCATACCAATTTACACCTCGTGATTGTCGTTTTTATCCGCTAAATTCTGCTAGATGAGCCTTGGTTGTTTGATTCCATCGCCACCATCTATTTGGCCGATCATCTTCTTTCACTTGGTTGCTTTTCCTTTCCAGAGGAACCATAGCGATGAGTGGTTTTATTAGCCAGCCTCTTGACCATTACATGTTTTGAGCAGTTCCACCATTATCGGAACCAATTGCTACCCTTTATACCACTCGTTCCTCTAGGACGAGTCACCTTCAAGCTCTTTTCTGACTCGTAAAATATGAAAAGATTGTCGAGTTTTTCCTTTTTGACTCGTTAAATAGAATTAAAAAGATGGTCCACTTTCAGCTCTTTTCCGACCGTATAAATGTGAAAAGATAGCCGGACTTTTGTCGTTTCAAGTTCTATTTTGGTTATGAAACTACATTTCTTTCGATTGCTTTTTTACTTTTTTAGATCAAGGCCACTAATTACAAAAATTACTCCTCGATCGTAAGGGTCGAGCGGTTCTCTCAAGTATTATTTTATACTTTTTCGGGCTTGAGAGACACAAATTTACGAAAAGGGACCCCCTTGGAGTTTTCTTTTCTGTGTCTTTTTCAAACTCTCTAAACATGAAAAAGACTTCGAGTTTTCCCTTTGTCAAACTCGTTAAACTGTGACGACATTGGACTCATCACCATGACGAGACTCGAGCTTCTCCTCCTTAGGGCTCGCTAAACCATTACTAGGTTGGATTCGTCCAAAGGCCGAACTTATATTATAAGCATATGATATCCCCTTCAAGCTTGTTTCCAAAAATAATTGGGGTACTCGCCAACAATGGTGGGGGAAAATTTGGAAGTCACCATTGGTTACCTGCAGCAGCTACTCACTCTTGAACATCGACACTTTTGCTTCTTGTCGGGTTGGGATATCCATACATCTTCATTTGGCCTTCTGGGGTTTTGGGTTACCATTTAGCCTCATTCCATCTGATCCATGTTGTCTCCATCAAGCCTCTGATCCCTTGGTACTTGAATGCTGCCACCCTTCAGAGTCATGTTGCCGACATGTTCAAGAGTATAATCCTTCTGCAGTTCACACCCTTACCTCCTCCTCTGATACTCTGCTTCACCATCTACCACTTGTTCCTTATCTCGTGTCGTTGATGGGGGAAACATTATGGCCCTCCTACGATGGATCGTCTCTTGTTGATGCCAGCTCATTATCCAGGAGACTGATCTAGAGGTCCTCTTTGGTACCTTGGAGCTTGCATGCCTCACTGGCAATTTCTTCGCTCCTAACGGTCAACTTTCATCATTGGTCGTTGATTGGGTGATTCCACGAGTGTTTGACTTCAGCTCATTCTTCAC
Source organism: Pinus tabuliformis (assembly GCA_031772625.1). Classification (NCBI taxonomy): domain Eukaryota; kingdom Viridiplantae; phylum Streptophyta; class Pinopsida; order Pinales; family Pinaceae; genus Pinus; species Pinus tabuliformis. The sequence continues at coordinate 720,110,738 of CM062812.1, read as the reverse complement.
ACTTTGGATTGTACTAGAAAAGTACCTTGAGAGCCATTGGCATTATTGGTGGTTTCTCTCACACTTGTTAACAGTTTCCATCATTGCTTGATAATCAAGCGACTTTCTATCATGCTCAACTTCAGCACATCTATTCGCATGCTAGAATTTGTACTATGATCGGTTGGGTTTCAAGACCCCAAACTAAGATTACACATGTTCGGGCTGCGTGGATTGGTTCTTGATTACATACATGACTTTTTGATGGATGGCTGCGACCATACCTGAGTTTACATGGATGGCTTCGACCATACCTTTGTCATTATCATGGTCTTCCTAATTGGGTGGCTGTGTCCATACCATAGACCAAGTTCATATGTCTTTTGGATGGTTGCGCCCATTCATAGACTACATGTATTTCATTATCATAGATATCACTTGTACTTGCGCTTGCAGGTTCTTCCAGGTGGTGTTCCAGTTCAGACTCGTAAAGCATTTCACTCCTCCCACTCTCTCGGGATTCATGCTTTAGGGGGAATCTGTTACACAGTAATTTGTCACTGTCCTCATCTCAGTCCCTCTATTGTGTCATGTGTCAAATAAAAATATTCATATCTTCCCACTCATGTAAGAAGATTAAGCAAATGCTCTCTGATGCTGAAGATTGACCCTTTTTGACTAAGTTCCTACATTGTCGCTAGTAAACCCTTAAAATCCGCGATGGTTCTCTATCATGCACGGTATCATTACAACGTCGTCACTAGTCCCCAGTTCATGACCCACGGCGATACAGATTTGGCAAATTAGTTCAAACAGTCGGCCTTCTGGAGGTTTCTAGAGTTGGTTGTTGGGTCATTTTAGGTTGCCTTTCCACCTCTGGGATGGTGGTTCCACCTCTTGTGCAACGTCCCATGAGGATAGGCTCCCTCTCCCTCATTTCATGGAGACTCCTTCCCCTATAAAACCACTCACCATTGCTATGATCTGCTAGTTCCTTAGTTCTTTAGTTCTTTTGGTTGTACAATGTTGTTGTTGCTTTTGAGTTTGATAGATAGTTGGTCTGAGTGTGACAAGTGTGGGATTGCTTTATAGTTTGCAAGAAGGTGTGGAGTGCCCTTAACCTTGTATAAAGCTTGTGAATGAGAGTGAGATATATATTTCTATTTGGGAGACCCATCTTTGAGAGTGAATGCTTGAAGAAACACACTGGTTGGACCATCTGAGAAGGCTTGCGACGTCAAGACTTGGTTGTAAGCTTTGCTCTTGATTTATTATTAATACAATCAATGATGATTTCCTATGTCTTGTATGTAATTTACTTGATAGCTCATGACTTCTTGACTTTATGAGTAAATAGATAATTGTTGTTTCCCAGTTACGTGCTCTGTTGTTTCTTTGTGGTGTTTCAGGTTGATCGCTTGTTAAGGAGAAGGAAACAAAAGCTGGAGCAATGCAACGGAACTTCATTGACCACTGGTTTGAGGTAGGCCCCCAACAATGACTATTTAAGGGAATTAATTGTTGTTTTGTCCTTGTTGTGACTAGACCCACTCTAGGGCTAGAGGGGTTGCCTTTGTTCATAGAGGGAACACTTTCTGGCATCACATCATCTATAGTACGTATAAAGTGCAGGCAAGATTTTCGACCATAGCTGATGGCCCTTGTCTTGTGCAGGCAATATTTTCGACCATAGCGGATGGCTCTTGCCTTTGGGTTTTGCGATCTTAGTGCAATGATATTGAAACGTTGGCCACCCAGTGAACCCAAAACACCAAAGTAAACATTGCAAGTTCTACAGCCCTATTGAGGGGATACCAAAATGTTTGCCGTCTAGGGAACCCAAAACACCAAAGTAAATATTGTAAAAATTATTTATTTATTTATTTATCTATATTAATAATTAAGGAATGATAATTATAAAATATAAAATATATATTTTTTATTTTTAATATAAAATATATTTAGATGAAGGTTATTTAAAAAAGAATTGAGAAAACTTTGTTATTAAGAGTAATTTTTAATACATTCCAATTTAAGATAAAGCTAATCATAAAAATACATTAATTATATTACTTATGAGAGTGCCCTCAACTAGACAACAACATTATCCCAGGGTAATATTCTTGTCAATGCTAATGTTAACTTATGATTTTAGTTTATGGTTTATGATTTTAGTTTAAAGTTTATATAATATATTATTTTATAGTGTCAATTATATTTAACTTCATTGATAGATATGTGGCAGTTTTTGTTTTGAAGGGTTTTTGGTAGTGTTTTTGAAAAGACATTAGGTGAGCATGTGACAATCATGCTCACTCATAGATGATTTTGATGATGTTCGTGCAGGCAAGGTATTCCTAACATAGGTTACATGAAATTTGTAATATGTTAATTCAAATTGAAATCCCATTCTTAGATGGCTGATTCAAACATCTCAAATGATTTCAATTAAGGTTAGTTAGAAAGGAAAAATTACCCTAGTTTATAAGACTACTATATGACTACTATTTATTTCTGCGTCATGTCATTATGTAACAATAACTTATTATGTAACACATGGGTATTGTTATTGTTATTATGAGGTATTTTTAGCATGCAAGTATTTGTATTTATATAATTGATGGAGTTAAATTTCTAGAGCATTGAGAGAATTAAATTGTTGATTGCATCTTTAATAAATCAATTTGAATGTAACTATGCTAGCCTAATTCCTAATTCGTTGCCATTATCATTATCTTATAAGTTAGTGTTGATCATGCCTAGCCTTGTATTTGTCTTGTGAATATTGTAGTGTCCTTTGTACCTGTAGATGGATTTTCTTGATCTTATAAAAAAAATTGCTTACCTTAAGGCATCCCTTGTGAGATCTTCCCTCACTTCTCCTTGCTGCACATATGCCATATCCAAAGGGGAAGGTAGAAAATATCCAAAAAACAATTTTCAAAAGGGGACTTACCAGTAGAAATGTTGATTTCTATATTACAATAGTGTTGTATATATACCAAATTTTCGTCCCATGTCTTTGGATGCTTCTTATTGTAACCCCTCAAAATCTATACCATCCATCTATCTATAAATGGAATGTTGTAGACTTGTGTCCATGTTTTCCCGCAATGGACTCCAAAATTCACAGAGAAATATTTTGTCCTTGTTTGAAATCATGCTCCTTGGTATCCTAAATTGCACCCATGCCTGCCCAAATTACAAGTTCATTTCTTATTTCTCACTAATGGTATTTTTATAGGGTATTAGAACACACATGTTGCTAAATATTTAAACTATGACAAACAGGTAATCATGTCCCTTACTGGTTGTTGTTAAACCTCCCACAAAGACCATGGAAATGCTTTCCCAAGGATGAGTGGGTACATGAAAGAGACGGTATAGATCATGTTTCCTGTTACTAGGTTTGCTGGTACACCAAAGCATGCATCCTCTTATGAACCTAGCTACCTATTCTTGTACCCTTGACCAATATACACACCTCTACATGTTAGCCACTATGTTCCCTACACCGAATTTCCCTGCAGCATTGGAGGTGTGAGCCTCTCTAATTAGATGTCGTAACTCACCTTTAGGAACACATGACTTATCTAACCTGTGAAGTAACCCATTCTATATATGGTAGTAAATTGTTCTATCATCATCATGTACATGACTCTAGCTTTGCAACTACTGAAACAACCTCTTGAAGTCCTCATTCTCTATATATTCCTCTTTGTATGCATCATTGGTGAAAGGGTCCATATGCATCAAAGTTCCAAATTTTTTTATCTTTGATGTTGGTGGCTTGGAAAGCATGTTGAACAACTTGTGTGATTCGCTTCCTATACTTTATCACTAAATGAAATTGCAATAGAAACCACATCAACTTGTGATGTCTAGTTAGTTTTAGCTTACTTTGGGCCTGTAGGTACTATGGTGGCTAGTGATATGTGTAGATTACTATCTCGTTTCCCATTAGATATTGTTTCCACTTTTTCATAGATTTCACCAAGATGTAGATCTCCTTGTCGTAGGTAGAGTAGTTGATATTCACCCCATGAAATACTTCAGATTAATGGTAATATAAAACTTCCTCCTTGCATCAAGACAACTCACATAACATACCCACTTGCACCTATCTCCACTTTGAAGGGCTACTACATGTTTGGTAATGCTATAACTAGTGCTTGATTGATGTTCAACTCCTTAAAGGCCCTCTACTTACCCTTTTCCTATTTCAAACTCTTTCCACTTGCTTGCTATTGCTTAAAATGAGGCTATGAATTTACTTAGGTACTGTGCTGCCCCAATGAAATTCCTAACCTCAGAAACATTAGTAGGCACCAAAAACTTCATGATGACTTCCATCTTGTGAATATCTATCTTCAACTCTCCCCCACCTATCACATAATATCCCAAATACACCAAAGGCTATTATGAAAAATCACACTTCTTGATATTTTCCAATAGCTAGTGCTCTTTAATGTCTCTATCACCTACATCAAATGTGAGACGTGATCCTCCCAGTTACCACTATATAACAATATTTTCACTTAAAAAACAATAAGAAATGAATCTATAAAAGGGTATAATATATCATTCATTAACTTCATGAATGTAGTTGGTGCATTTCATAGGACAAATGACATGTCTAACCACTCATACAAATATTTCCTGGTTTTGAAGGAAATCTTATATGTATATTATCTTATCTAATTTGAACCTATTGATAACCTGACTTTAAGTTAAGCTTGGTGAACTATTTGGCTTGTTGCAACTGATCTAACAGATCATATATTCTAGGAAGGGTGTACCTATTCTTAAGCGCAATTTTATTTAGTGCCCTATTATCAATACACACATGCCAAGTCCCATCCTTCTTTGGCACTTTAATGATGGGTGACCCACATGGTGAGATACTTAGCCAAATGAATCCCTATTCCATTTTTTATTGCAACTACTTCTATACCTCACTTTCTTCTACAATTGATTGCTTGTATAACCTCAATGTTTGGAAACATAGAGTGTGGTAACAATTGGATATCATGCTCTACTTCCCCCTTGGGCAATGTCCCTTTAGGCTCTTGGAAAACACCCCTATATGCCTACAATAACTCATCCAATTGTTGTTTCTATTTTTTAGTACAAACCAACAGGTATGCCTTATCTCTCATGGACTCTTCTACAAATTGATTCTCTCTTAAAAATTAAAAAACATATTTCTTGGTAGAACTAATCAACTTTTTGGCCTGGTTGTCACTTCCCAATGAGATCTTTGAATTTCCCTTATATGCATTGATGATGAAGGATTGTATGTCCTTGATGAGGTAGCACTAGTTGGCTCTCCACATGAGGATCACATCCCTCACATACATATAGGGATATCTAAACACAACAAAACATACATTCAGTGGAACTACATCTAATTCTACTTCATTAATAATGTCAACACTGATACAAAAGTTGATTCTAAAATGTTTGTTCACCTTTATCTTTTCTTCCTTGTTAACCTATCCCAATGTATATGGTCTAGGATGTTCATAAGTCTCTAGTCCTAGTTTGCTGACTGGATCTATTTTTATGAGATTCACTTGTGTTCTAAATTCAAATAGAGCATCGGTTTTTGTCCTCTTTACTTGTATCTTTATATGGAAGAGTCTAGTCATTTCCTTCTCTTATTGTTGTTGAAGGCTACTCAATTTCACTCCCTCCTACACTGACTTACAAATTATATTCTTATCCATGATTGAGTTTCTTTCCAATTAGTTACTCGAATATGTGGCCATGATATTTTTCTTCTTAGCATCTTTATTTCACTTCTTTAAGTCAAGGTTTGGATGCAAACCATTAATGTTATAGTGATTTTAGTGGTTGCTGGGATATTTTCATTTGTCTATTGTGGCTTCTTTATTTTTGGATTTTTCCCTTTCCACTTATTCTTCCCATCCTTGGAAGCTTTTGGGTGCTCCTTCCACTTTGACCCACTTGATTTTCCTTTATTTTGGCCTATGTTATCTAGGTAAAATGCATGTACACAAGCCATGTCTACCTTTAAAGGTCTGAACAACATCACTTGCTTTCATAAATGGTTGTGTAGACTCCCTATATCCTTAAGGAGAATGTATAGGTTATTTTAGGGAGATACTAATATGGATGTAATCCTTATATTTTTTTTCATCCATGTTAATGTTTTTAGAGTGGAAAAAGTTGAGGATTAAGCTCACGTGACCATTTTTACTAGTGGGACCCAGTTTGGAAAACTGGAGTCTGAAACCTTCTAAGAGTATTTTGAGGCATGAAACAATGTTTTTTAGGGTAAAAAGTACCACTTAATTGTGCCCTTTTTATGTTTTTCTACATATAGGGACCTTTCGATAGTTGACCTTCCTGTTTTGACCACCATAATTTGAGAGGATGCCACATCAACCCCATTATTCATGGAAAATCGGATAACTACGTGATCATGATGAATATGGCTCTAGAAGAGTGTATAATGTAAATCTAGTTAATAGTGGATGGAGTACAACATAATGACTAATAAGCTATTAGGTTGTTTTATAAATGAGCCGTTAGGAGGAAAAGGGGTTCCATTCTATTTGAGTGCATTTTGTTCCATAGATGAAAATTGTAGATGAGAATGGATAGGGACAAAAATATTATAAAGGATTTTTACACTACAACAACCCATGAACCACAATTCTCACTTTTTTGTACTTCCATCTATTTTCCATTCATAGAAAGAGAGCGGCATGACCTCTGTTGGGTGTGTGTTATATTCTTTCCACGAATAGTCACAGATGCAGGGGGAAATAACCCCCTCATTTTTTGTGTCGGGCACAATAGGGGGGTGGTAACTCCCTTGCATGGGGTCTAGGGAAATGCCTCAAGAAATGTTTTTTGGACCCTATATTAGGTGGGCAGACCTACCTATGGTTTTGTGCATGGGTTTTGCACATGGTTTTGGGCATGATGGTTTTATTCCCATGGTATTTTGTAGATCCAATCAAGGGAACTAAGATTATGTTCTAATCCAGGGTTAATGGATTCAAGTTTATGAATACTTTGACATGTATATATATGTATTGTAACATTTAAAAGAATATAATGAAAAAACAATCTGGTAGTCCCAGTTTTGGGGTCCAGGGGAAAATATCTATAACCACCTTCCTCCCACATATACCCAAGTAACTGGCCAATCAGGGTAAACATGCAATGAGAGAGGGCACTATGAAAGGTATTCAACCTCCTTGGTGACCTTAAGGAAATAGAATCGACGGAACACATCAACCATACCTTCCACATCAGCAACAACACCCCCAAGAGACATCAAAGCCATTCAGACATCTTGCCCCTAGGTCCCACTGATCTTTTAGACCTTTTGACATCTGGATGCTCTCATGATATAGGAATTCCAACGTCTAGGTACCTATGGATGCTCTCACAGGCCTGCAATCCAGCATCCAGAGACTTTTCCCAACAGACTTGTGCCAATGTCCATGAAATTCAAGGCACTTTTCTAGCCCAGAATTCCGACCACTACCCATAAATTGTTATAACTTTCAAAATCCATCAAATACATGATGACAAGACTAATAAACCAAAAATCAACCTCAGGACTAGACTTGAGCATCCCCAACTGGGACTGACATTCTATCAAACACTTGGCATCAATGTAATCTACAGGTCTAGGATACAAGACAACACATGAATGACTAAAAAATCTTATGAAACATGACAAGAAGGATCACCACCTTTTACCTTGAACTATTATAACATCAATTAGGTCTTTCATCCATCATTTTAACAAGTACAAGTAAATACAATAAATAACCATGACATGAACCAGTCAATTAATCATGCTTACAACCATCATAAAACCATGTAAATAAAAAATATATAACAACCATTAAATCCACATATAAACAATTGAAAAGGCAAGAGAACTTATATTTCATTAATCATAGGAAAATTCAACTAGGTTTGGGACTTCCATGTATCACCCAACCATAGACATAGTTGAACCAAATCTTTCTTTCAGCTAGTAACCCCCATGCCATATTCCAAGCATGAATGTGCGATCTCATGGATAAACAAATACAAAAAGATCCAAACCACCTCCACCCTCACCAAACCGTGATCACACCAAAACCAGTGTTCTGATCACAACCAAACCGAACTTGGAATGCCATCCACAGTCCATCACTATTCGTGAGAAATGTTCCACCTCCTTTTCTCTCAGGATTTATCGCAATCCAATCTTGGATCACTAGGATATAAACCAAGACTAGTCTCTTAGGATTTACCGCAATCCAAAATCGGATCACTAGGCCGTAAACCAAGACTTCTCCCTCAGGATTTACCATGTATCCTGCCAAAACTGGTCAAGGGATTCCTATGCCTTTGGGAATGAACCTTGAGACCACCTCCGCCCTGGATTCCAAAATCAATTTTGAAATTCCAAAGCTCAAAACTAAGATAAACATCCCAACACACCATGGCATCAAGAAAAGGAAAGGCTAGGCTAGGCTGAAAGCCACTGTCATAACCTGGAAAAACCATGCCACCGACAATAAGAGAACCATACACCAAAATGAAAAACCATGCATGTCAAAACCAACTAGGAAATTACACATGCAATATGTTACTTGCAAGTATTTCTACTGAAGCTACTTGATCCTAGTCTTCCTTGCTTGATCCTTGCTTTCCTTCCTTTCCTTGTTCTTCCTTTCCTTGCTTCGAAGCAAAACCTGAGCAAAACTTGAGCCAAGAGCCTAACACTGACAAAGCTTGCTAATTGATCGTTAGAAGCCTTTTTATCAATGAGGCCTCTATTTTCTTCATTTTCCTCTTCACATGAAACCTAGGACCTTTCATCTTGATTTTCTCCTAATTTCCTTTATTTTCATAAATAAATGTGCCAAAAATGCCTTTTTTGCCTCTTTAATGCCTTAGCCTTAGAATTTTCCAATATCCTTAGCCATAATAAACCAAAATGAACACCCACACTAGGATGTCCTACCCAAAATTCAACTTTGAATACGTGTCCCTTATCCATGGTCTTATTTTGCCTTTATTAACTTTTATTACATTAAGTTTTCACCAGGGTTGTTACAAAACCCGCCCCCTTGGGGAACATCTTCCTCGGTGTTAAACAACACCAAGACCTTAGTAAAACCACTCAAAACAAACATACTTCCCATGGAGCTTTATAACTTAGCTCGTTGTAGTATTTACAATGAAAGACTTGTTCAAAAGCAAAACAATATGAATACATGACTAGATAACAACCATATCGCCTACTGGAGCTTTATAACATAACTCATTACTGTATTTACAATAACCACATATACGTATATGAACATTTACTAAACAAGAAATAAAAGGACATGATTACCATATCAATAAAAAAGGGAGTCTAGAGGCTTACACCTCCACCCTCAAAGTAATACTAGGATTCATCCCCTTCCCGTGAAGTCCATAACCCATTATCATAGTAAAAATGCATCCAATGTCCAGTGCTATACTCGTGTGCCACTTGTCCTCTCAGTGAACAGTTACCGTCTCATTGTTCCAGGGTGCACTCCCAATGTGCATCTGATTCCATCTGGAAATGCTAATGACAAAAAAATATATATCTATGACCTTCCCTCCTCTACTACACAGTCCCTCGGGAAATATGGTCACCCCCTTCCATGCAGTCACTCACCTTCCAAGTTTCTTGACATCCCCTATCCAGGACAATCCATCCCTTGGCAAGGATTCTTTGCATTAGAAGATACAAAACCAAGGCATATCCCTGCCTCAAAACCATCATACTAGTCATAGCATGCTCATGGAAATCAATGGATACTATTGGGTATCAGTGTCCCACAATGTCCCTCCTCCTGAAGTGCTTTACCAACATACTGTTGCATGTTCCAATTTATTTCACTGTTGTTGCTAATTCTTGCGATTGATTTCGGCCACTCAATTGGGCATGTTCATGCATTCTTGTTCCAGGGACATAATCTCCATTAGATTCAAAATAAATTGAAATAACTTCAAATCATGACTCATTGGTAGCTCGTCAATAACGTACACATGCAATCTTGTTTACTTCCTGTCACAACAAGTTAAACTAGAATCTTTGATCAAATCATCATGTATAAACATATCACATCAAGTTAGTTCAAAACACAACCATCATAGATCAAAATCATAAATCACATGTAACCATCATAACCCAAAATCATAAATCACATGTAATCATCATAAACTAGACTCATAACTCACATGCATAATAAAATTAAAGTAAAATAATGATACTTATCATTTAATCAATCCTTAACTTCTACCTTTGTCTTTATCCCATACACACTCTAGATTGGTTGCCACACTTGACAAACACCTAGTGCCTTCTCCTCAACCACATGCACATACACATAGTGTGCATCAAACACATACAACACCATGCAATACATGCACCTACACCTGACATACCACATGTACACCTACACCCAGTGTATAACACAACACAATACATACTCCTACATCCAGTGTACACCACAACACAATACATACACCATGCTTGATATACAACACAATACATACATCTATACCTGATGTATAACAAAATACATGTACCTACACCTGATGTACAATACAACACAATATATATACTACACAAATTACAACACAACGAGTACACATGTCATGATACCACAACTACACAATGCATGTAGATAGTACCACATGTTCTCAACACATGTATGACATGCACACAATATCACATGTAAAACATGTACACAGTACCACCAATACACCGCAACCCCTACACAACGTGTGCACAACTTCACATGTACATGAAACTAGCTACCAAACATGTACACACCACCATATGTACACTACACCACCTATACAATGTGTACACAATACCACATGTACATAGCATCACATGCATGACATGCACACGACACCACATGTACACAACATCACTTGCACGACATGTACACAACACCACATGTACAACATGTACACGACACCACATGCTCACAACACCACTCATACAATCATGCACACAACACCATATGTATATAGCACTTCACATACAACATGTACATTGCACCCTATGTACACAACAATGCATAATATCCAACATGCACAAAACACCATATGCACACAACACTCTGTTAGGTCCCTATAATACTAGCATAACCCATTATTGTTATTAGTGCAACCCCCTTATTGTATTATTGTGCCCATATAGTCCCCATGTTGTTATTATTATGCCCCATAGAAGCCCACTATTGTTATTGTGGTGCCCCTACAATATTATTGTTATGTAGACTTTGACTGTATTGGGACCCCTTAGGCTCATATATATAGAAAGAAGGTATTGTCATTTGTATCATCCAAGAATTGTTCATTTGTGTAATGTAAAGGAGGCTTCCCCTAGAAAAGGCTGATTTTGAAGTCATTGATCTATCTTTTCTATCTTTTTGTGAGCTGGTTTCATAACATTTGGTATCAGAGCTTTGGATTCTAGGGTTTCGCTGCTCCAAAACAAGCCATCATGGAATTTTTGTTATAAATTTTTTCTATGATGTTTCAAAAGATAAAAAACAAACCTATTTGAGAATAAATCATGCTAAACCTTGGGTCTGAATTTTAGATCTTGTGTCACTATATTTTAGGATATATGAGCCCAAGCCGTTAGGGTTTTTGCGATATGCAGAATTACATCCCAAACAAGTGACCTTGGGAAAATCGTCATGACTCTCTCTTTGAGCATCTGATTCAAATTTCATAAAAATTGATATAAACTAGACGGACTGTATATTGTTGCATATCATTTTCAGAACCTAAGTTTTAAACAGTGACACGTGGCACGTCGTACAAGTTTGCTCTACTGAACTAATCTATAATTAGGTCATCGTGGGAGATTGGGCATAACTATTTCTTTGTGAATCAAATTGTAATCATACTTATGGGGTTAGAAAGAGAACTCAAAGGGATATCATAGGAAAAAATTTCAGGACTTAAAGGTCTGAAATTACAGAGTTACAGTCATTTCAAGATCGAGCTCCTAAAATCAAGAAAAACCGATATGAGGAAGTTTGATGGCAAGGATCCAGTAAATTGGATACTACAGATGGAGCAATATTTTGATCTACATGAGGTGCAACTGTTACAAAAGGTACATATTGCATCTTTATATTTAGAACCGAATCAATTTTTATGGTATAAAGGGCTTTGTTCTCATAAACCACTTGTCACGTGGTCAATTTTCATGGAGGAAATGATAACAGATTATGAGGATACAAAGAGCAACACCTTCTTTAGCTAATTGATAAATCTCAAACAAAAGGGTTTAATGGCAAAGCACATTAAGGAATTTAAAAATTTAATATAAGGGTAAATGATATTCTGGAGAAGGAGAGGATTGATGTCTTCATAGGGACTTTAAAGGATAACATTCAACACGAGGTTTGTCGTTAGGAACCTGATTCATTAGATAAGGCATTCAGGTTGACAAGACAATTTGAAAGTAAAATTATGGCAACAAGAAATCCTACCACTCACAATTATAAATATGGAAGTATTGTGTCTCTTAGCCTTTCACAACCTACAAGGTTTAAACCACAATGTTATAGACATTTTTGGGCACTGCAATCCCAAGCATAAAATGTCCATAAAACAAGGGCTCCTAAGTCCCTAAAAGTGTTGTTCTAACCCCTAAAGGAACAAGGTCAAATGATTACAGCTTCTCCCAGAAGTTCTCCATGAAAAACCACTCAGAACTAGTCAAAACAGGATCATTTCACCTGCTCCATAGGCAAAGTGCATTGCATCTCACCTTAGTACACTCTGTGGGTGCGTTTCATTTCAAAAATCCATTCTATGGGGTGCGATGGGCGAGAAGTGACAAATGGCAGTGTCAATCCGCGAGGTGGAGAGGCATGGAATCTTCCATAAACTTCTCCTGTGACACTTGCCTCTCTGAATTCGACCAAGGATGAGTAAGAGATCATCAATCTCCAAGTGGAAGCAAGAACTATCAGAGGGAAGAAACTAATCAAATCACAAGCTAACTCATCTCCCTTACAGATATCTATATATGGATCCCTCATCCCAGAGATCCAGAGGCTGGAATTTTGCATCTTGTAAGGAATTACTTTTGGTTTCTTGAGACAACATCATAGTGTTGGGTGATCTAAGCTTTGTATGAGGTGAAGAAGGGCTTACTTGCTGAGAGGATGATGCTGGGTTAGAACAATTGGTTGTAACTCCCTTGGCTCTTTCTTGATTATCAATAAAATCTATTCAAGTTTTCCTCCATACTCTTGTGTCATTTGTGTTTTATGCATTTGTATGGTCAATTTACATCTAATCCTAGATTGTTTATGATTATAGATCCATGTTCTTGTATAGTGTTATGCTACTCTGATTCCGTAGGTACTCTGTGAAGCTGGGTGTACAAGGAAGCAAGTAGGAAAGGACTATCAGAAGAGAGAGGAATCGATCTAGGAGCCAAGCGCAAGACAGAGGTTGGTCTCCTTTGTTCTTCTCTCATCTATATTTCATAAATGAAAAACGAAAGTAGCTTTACTTTGTTTGTTTCTAAGGTAGCTACCACACCTTAGTGGGATAAGAAGTTCTTTATAGACACTTTTCCCTGTAACAAAATGGCGACTCCACTGGGGAACAATTAGGTTGTTTGTTTATCTTCCTTGTTGTTTATTTTATAAACTTACAGACGGAGCCTGAAGTCGAGCCAGGTAGCTTTCGAACTGCATTTGCTATGCAAATGCAGAGTAGATAAATGCCACTTCAGTCAATCTTCAGGTTTTGTTTATGAATTAAACAACTGATTTAAAAACTCTCTAATTGCCCTTGTGGTGGCTCTAGTAACCTCCTTAGATCTACCCCTGTTGTTGATTTACTGATTACCACTTGCTCGGCCAAACTCCTTGAACTGAATTGCAAACTGTGAGCCGGAACCCAAGCAAAGTCTCGTCTCTGGCCCAACACAGGCTATGTTCTGTGAATCTGAAATTCAACGCACTTCCCGAGTGTAGTAGGTGCGCTGCATTTCAAGTTCACTGTGTTACAGGTGCGCTGATCAAACTAGGCATTGTTCCTCAACGTTGGTTTCTGTTCATTCTTTTCAGTTCTATTCATGAGTTTTGCTGCCTGTAATCAATATACCTCTATTTGAAACCCATTTCCTTACTAATATTCTGCCTCCATTGTGCAAAGAACTGTAAATGTTTTTGTGTATTTGTTGAGTCATTTTCAGTTCTCATTTGCAAAAAAGTAACGTAATTGTACTGTCGTTTCTTGATTTCAAAGTGTCGCAAGTGTCGTTTTCAGTCATAGAAGAGAGTCTGATTGCTCTTGATAGTCAATTATCCTGTTACTATTGTATTTGATCTGAGTTTGTAGTTTTTCTAATGTCGAAAGCATGTATTCATTTCCAAATCGCAAAGTGTTGTCATTATCTTCATTTTTTATTTTGAAAAGAAACTTGTTAGTAATGGTCGCTTGAAAAGTAATTCAGATTTGCGCATTAGCTTTCTTTTTATCATTCACATATTAAGAAAGCCGAAAACAAATACATGCATGTGAATTTTCATTTAGACTGTTTGATTGGTTTGATTTAGGACAGTGCATATAGTGTGTGCTCTTTGCTCTTTGTGAAAGAATATTGTCTCTCTTTCCTTAGTAGCTAGGATTTTCATTGCACAAAGAAGATAAAAGACTGTTTATCATCTTAGATTGCATTTTAGGAAATGTACATCTACATCACGCGGTGAACCTGAAAGGAAAATTTCTTAACCAAGATCAACTATAAAATAAATTTAATGAATCTAACAACGCTTTGGAACGTAACGCACAACATCTAGAAGTCTAGGCTAGAGACGTATTCCGGCGTCGTAAAGCCTGGTAACTATTGTTCTCACTGATGGTTGGGTGATTCCTCCACTTTGAAACGATAAGTGACAGTACGGACTTGTGCTCCCACGTACCGTCGAGTATATTTTGGGAGACCACAATAGGCTTAATCCTTTATCCATGGGAAGCCGTGTCTGCCGCCCTATCGATCGCAATGCATTGAACACAACATTTGGGAAGATTGACTGTCATACCATAAAAAGTATTTTGTAGTTTTGCGAATGGTTTGGTAATCCCTCTACCTAGATTTCCAGAGTAGTCCCTTTCGTTCCTTTTCAGACTCCTTAACGGAAAAGGTCCATCTAAGCACTTGTCACTTCAGGCTCATTAAAAATCGAAGGTGACTAGAGTCATCTTTTGTTTTTTCTCGACTCTTAAAAATTGAAAAAACAAGTTGTGTCAAAGCATCTAAAATTTATTTTAAATGGAATATTCATCACCCTTTCCTACGTTGATCTTAGGTTGAGAAAATGGAATCCACCAACCAAGGAATTCCCCTTGGAGGAAATCCTAGTCCCTTCTCCTCTTGGGGAGATGTTGGTGCATCCCATATGGCCACATTGTCGCTTCCAGGACTGACAATCGGCTTGCCCGTATGGCTCTTCTCAACCTCTGTCGTTCAGAACACCGCAATTCTTGAGTAATCAAATCAGCAACTAGACGATTCCAGAGTTAC
Organism: Pinus tabuliformis; assembly: GCA_031772625.1. Classification (NCBI taxonomy): domain Eukaryota; kingdom Viridiplantae; phylum Streptophyta; class Pinopsida; order Pinales; family Pinaceae; genus Pinus; species Pinus tabuliformis. Next base: position 720,095,164 of record CM062812.1, on the reverse strand, counting down.
CCACCAACCTTCTACTTCCTCCAATTCCTCCTCTCCTCCTTCCTCTTCGCTTGATAGGGCTGGTAAAGCCAAAAATCAAGTACCTGAGAAGAAGAAGGAAAAGAAGAAGAAAGAGAAGAAGAAAAAGGAGCCAAAAGCGAAAGGGGGCAACCAAGTGTCGTTTAACGAAAATCCACACACTGCACCGACCAGGCCTAAATCGCCATGTGTCATTTGCAAAGGAGACCACTATCATCGAGATTGTCCCTGCATCCCTCGGATCTTAAGGGACTAGTCTCCTCGTTTGCACAACCCGGTGTCGTCAACCTCTGATAATCATGTTGAAAGCACACCGTTGACTAGTGAAAGTGAAGCCTAAGGACAGAAAGGAAAATATAGATTTCCTTGTAAATTGTGTGAAGGCGATCATGCCGTCCACTTTTGTCCCTTCTTAGATGAAGCTAAAAGAGTTTTGGACGATCGTCTGGTTTCACCATTACGACTTCCTCCTTGATATAAAAAAATCTTGCCGAGTCCGTCACTAGTTGAAAATCCGGCTGACCCACCCAGGTGGTCGGCTGAAGCATCTATCATTGAAGAAAAACCATATGAACCCATACCAGACAAAATTCAAAAGGTCGAGGCGGCAATTGACATGGTCTTGCCTTCATAGGTTCCATCTTCAGATGATACAATCACAGAAGAGAATAAGGATGACATCGTCCAAATTCTTTTCGTAAGCAAAGACTCCGATGAACATGGGGGCAATTTACCCATTCCTTTACGCAGGAAGGAAGTTCGTCAGAGTCTTACCCGACTGTCTATTCGGTCCCACCTCCAAGCAACCTAGTTGTTTTCTTTGACTGGAATCAACTAGGCAGACCCCGTTTACCAGCTAGTGTACCATTCTGAATCATTGCTCAAATATATAGAATGGTTATGGCTGGTACCATCATAGATGAAGGGGCTTCTGTGAGTATCCTTTCCTCGACTGCTTGGAAAGCACTTGGTTCACCATCGCTTTTGCCTGAGATGAGAAATCTAACAGGCTTTGACAAAGAAACCAGTCGACCGTTAGGGATCCTTCCCAATGTGCCCATAACATTGAGAGAGAAAACCGTTCACATGAACGTAATGGTGGTCCAAGGACCCTTGGATTATAATCTACTCCTTGGATGAGACTATATTTATTGCATGGGAGCCATTGTCTCATCACTCTTTAGAGTAATGTGTTTTCCGCACGTAGGAAGAGTGGTCAAGCTCGTAGACCAGCTTTCATTTCCCGAATCACACGGAGCAAATAGTCATATACCATCCCTGAATGGTCTTTTCACACAAGGAATGTCTCATCAATCTCCAATCCGTCCACCTGATGAGCGTGAGTGATTCGGGGGACATGACTAAAACCCAGGGGGCATGCACCCTGGTCTACTTCGGCAGGAAAACTTCGAGAATAGGGCAGGTTTCCGCGAGAGATATATGACTAGTCTGTAGTCCCGTCCGTGATTGGAAAAGGGGGTTAGACTGGAATAAGATTCCCTCGTCAAAGTTATGTGAGTGGATTGTCTCACCTTTGTCTATTTCGGTAGACATCGCCGAAGAAGTGTTTTATTTGCGTTGTGAATAGAACAATCTTTGGTAACCTGAAAGAGATAGACCTTTCCTGATAAAAAAAATGTTTTGTCGGAGATTTGAAGGGTGACATTGAAACTCTGTTTTATACCTAGGGGCATGCAAACCTTTTGGCGTGCAAGCGAAGAGCGATCATTTATCTGTTTTTTGGTTTGGTCGTTTCCTAACTTGCATAAAGAAAGGATGTGGAGCAAAACTCTAAAAATTTCCATTTTCATATATGAGACATTCTTATTATACGACTGGATTAATCGAGCAGTTTTAGCACATAGTTCAAGCTCGTTAAAAAATAAACATAATTCATTAGCAAATGTTTCTCCCCGCATTTAAGCTCATTAAAAAATGAACTATTTCCCTGTAAATAACCATCGTGAATGTAGTACTTCAGCCTTTAAAGCCTTGGTCATGTTCTCATCGTCACCTCCACTCTGTATTGGCCGATCATTCACCTCCATTTGATTGTTTACCCCTTTTGAGGAACAGCTGCGAAGAGTGATCCCGCTAGCCATCCTTGTAACACTGCTGTGATTGGAAAATTCCAAGCCTTACCTGGAATCAGCTGCTACCCAATTTTATCACTCGTTCCTCAAAGACGAGTCTCCTTTAAGCTCTTTTCAACTAACTCGTAAAATATGAAAATATTTCCAAGCCATTGGCCTCTCCAGCTCGTTAAAGGGACCGGAAGTGCTATCCCTCCTTTAGATTTTAATCTTTTTAGACCTGAGGTATTATTACACAAAAAGATCGAGCGCTTGTTTTGTTCGGCTCGTTAAAAGTATCGAAAATTCATCCCTTATGTATTGTTTTATACTTTTTCGAACTTAAGGGATTAGATGACGAAAAAGGAATTTCGGAGTTTCCTTTATGACCCTTTTCAGACTCTCTAAAATTGAAAAGGACTGAGTTATCTTTGTCGTTAAACTCGTTAAAACCTAATAGCGACAAACTTGTCCATAGCAGACAAGAACAAGTTTCACTATCGCTAGGATCGTTAAAACATAGCGATGGGTTTGCCCGAAGGGCAAATTATAGAACAAGAATATGTTATCCTCCTCAAGCTTGACAAAATTAAAGAGGTACTGGTTAGCAATGACTGGGGAAAAATTGGGAAGAAAACTTGAAGAAACTTTGTTGGTAGCAAGTCGCTCTTAAACATGACACTTTCACTCTGCATCCAAGTCGGGTTGGGTTGTTTCATTCACCGGTCACATCACCATGGTCCCATCACACCATTCACATTTGGGGTTAATGCTACCAATCCATCACGTCAGTATCGTCGATATGTTCAAGAGAAGTCATTCAGAGAATTCACCTGTGTCTCACCTGCTACAATACATTTACGCTCCATTCTTTCATGACTACCACCCTGAACCTTATATCAGCAGATCGTTTTCACCTCCATTAAAATCATTTACTCCATTCCGTGTCATTGATGTGGGATTCATTAAGGCCCTCCTATGACGGATCGCTTCTTGTCGACATCAGCTCATTATCCAAGAAGTTGATCTAGGAACACCCCGTTCAGTACTTTGAAGCTTACATGACTCAATGGCAAGTTCCTCACTTCCGGCGACAGGTTTACATCAATGGCCTTCAACTGAAAGATTTTGCGTGGTGTTCGACGCCAAGTCCTTTATTCACACCAAGTGAATTGTACTGCAGTACCTTGAGGGTCATTATCATTATCGGTGATTCCTCTCGCGCCTGTTAACAGCTTACATCATTGGCTGGTAATCAGGCGATGTCTTTCCATGTTCAACTCCAGAACACCTCTCACATGGATCGACTTGTACCTCGAGTGAAGATTGAATGAGATTGAAGACCCCGGATCTAGTTTCATCCATCCGGGCTGCGATATATATTCAGGAAAATAAAGACATCAAATGTACATCGTTGTTGCACAGATAATCATCCAATCAAAGGGATGATGGCTCTACCAGAATCATCAGTCTACACTCAGACGATTGTCTGTCCTATGTACATGAAAACGAATTTATAAAGCTGAGCATGGGAATGCCCGCCTCAGCTAGATCATGAAAAAATTATGAAGATAATGTATTGTATTGTATCTTATTACAGGTCTCCTCCCAGCTTGAAAGAACTTCAGATCCTCATAATAAAGCATTTCACTCGACATCAAAAGAGATTAACGACCTCATGCTTTAGGGGGCAACTGTTATAGACATTTTTGGGCACTGCAACCCCAAGCATAAAATGTCCATAAAACAAGGGCTCCTAAGTCCCTAAAAGGGTTGTTCTAACCCCTAAAGGAACAAGGTCAAATGATTACAGCTTCTCCTAGAAGTTCTCCATGAAAAACCACTCAGAACTGGTCAAAACAGGATCATTTCACCTGCTCCATAGGCAAATTGCGTTGCATCTCACCTTAGTACACTCTATGGGTGCATTTCATTTCAAAAATCCCTTCTATGGGGTGTGATGGCGAGAAGTGACAAATGGCAGTGTCAATCCGCGAGGTGGAGAGGCATGGAATCTTCCATAAACTTCTCCTGTGACACTTGCCTCTCTGAATTAAACCAAGGATGAGTAAGAGAGCATCAATCTCCAAGTGGAAGCAAGAACTATTAGAGGGAAGACACTAATCAAATCACAAGCTAACTCATCTCCCTTACAGATATCTATATATGGATCCCTCATCCCAGAGATCCAGAGGCTGGACTTTTGCATCTTGTAAGGAATTGTTGTTGGTTTCTTGAGACAACATCATAGTGTTGGGTGATCTAAGCTTTGTATGAGGTGAAGAAGGGCTTACTTGCTGAAAGGATGATGCTGGGTTAGAACAAGTGGTTGTAACTCCCATGGCTCTTTCTTGATTATCAATAAAAGCTATTCAAGTTTTCCTCCATACTCTTGTGTCATTTGTGTACAAGGAAGCAAGTAGCAAAGGACTATCAGAAGAGAGAGGAATCGAACTAGGATCCAAGCGCAAGACAGAGGTTGGTCTCCTTTGTTCTTCTCTCATCTATATTTCATAAAGGAAAAACGAAAGTAGCTTTACTTTGTTTGTTTCTAAGGTAGCTACCACACCTTAGTGGGATAAGCAGTTCTGTATAGACACTTTTCCCTGTAACACACAATAATTGGAATAAAAAGGAGAAAACAACCTTTGTTACAGTTGTGATAGAAAATACACTAAAGGTAATAAGTGTACTGAGAAGAAATTATTTTACATTTATTGTGAAGAGGAGGAAACAAAGGATCAAGAAACGTCAAAAGAAGAGGATATACACCAGGAACCAACCCTAGAGAAAGAAGAAATGAATCCAACCATATCTTGTAAGGCATTGGCAGGAATTACCACTCATCAAACTCTCAATATAGAAGGACATATCAAGAAGAAAAAGGTTCAAGAAGTGAAAGATCACATCGAGCACCAAGAAATGAATCCGACCATATATTGTAATGCATTGGAAGGAATTACCACTCCCCAAACTCTCAAGATAGAAGGACATATCAAGAATAAAAATGTTCAAGCAATGAAACATCACATCGAGCATCAAAAACAAGTTCTCCAAATTTTAAAGGATAACCCCACTTTGGTGCATAATCGAATAAAACAACATGCATATCAACATTGCAGTGAAAGAAGTTTTGATATAGGTGGTTGGGTATTTTTACAAATACAACCATACAAACAAATTTCCCTCAAGTGAGCTAAGAAGGTTAATAAATTATCACCAAAGTACTATGGTCCTTACAAGGTGCTACAAAAGATTGGTACTATGGCATACAAATTGGAGCTTCTTGCATCTTCACGAGTGCCCCTAATTTTCTATGTTTCATGCTTAAAGAAGGTTATAGGTGAAAAGCTCCCAATTCAAACAATATTGTCAGAACTTAACGAGGAAGGAAAGCTCATATTGGAACCTAAAGTATTCACAGAAACAAGAAATTGACAACTAAGCAATTAATCAATTTTAGAGTATCTCATCAAGTGGAAGAACTTACCTGCTGAAGATTTCACATGGGAGGATGAAAAATTTACACAGAAGCATCCAGAACTACTCAAGCATTGAGAATAAGACTTTTTGAAGGAAAGGGGCATGTTAGGTCCCTATACTACTAGTGTAACCCCTTATTGTTATTAGTGCAACCCCCTTATTGTATAATTGTGCCCATATAGTCCCCATGTTGTTATTATTATGCCCCATAGAATCCCACTATGGTTATTGCGGTTCCCCTACAATATTATTGTTATGTAGGTTCTGATTGTATTGGGACCCCTTAGGCTCCTATATATAGAAAGGAGGTCGTGTCATTTGTATCATCCAATAATAGTTCATTTATGTAATGTAAAGGAGGTTGCCCCCTCGAAGAAGCTGATTTTTAAGTTGTTGATCTATCTTTTCTATCTTTTTGTGAGCTGGTTTCATAACACATTGCATGTACATCATGCACGCAATACAATATGTACACAACACTGTATATCCAACATGTGCATAACACCATCTATACCCAACACTGCATATGCAATATTTGCACATCACTATTTGTACCACCCTGTACATAACATTGAATAAAGAACATGTACACACATATATACACAACACCGCATGCGCACAACATCACAGATGCAACATGTACAAAATATACAACATATTCACAATAATAGTACCACACATCCAAAACTACACTATATCTAACAAGAAACCTTTCTTCCAGTGGTTTTTTCGCCATTCATCCTTATCCTGGCATGTCGCGCATCATGTTGTTTTCATTAAGCTAATGTATCCCTCAGAATTGCTTGTCATAACATAAACATAGGCATAATAAAAGAATACAATATCAATTCATATCCACCTGATATTGACCTCGTATATTTGTCATGACTATTCTTCCATTTGATTCCTCATAAACTAGGAACCTCTTCATGTCATTCACCTACGTAAGCAATCATTCTTCCCCAAGAATGATCCCTGATGACCCTATCAGACACGACATGTATACATACATACACGTATACATATATAAAAATCAACATCATCATGATTATAACATGATTACCAGATAACATAAGGTCTAGGTTGATAGAATTTACTTATCTGTGAACAACATGCACAACATTGAGAACCATAATTCCCAACTTAGCCAAGGAATCTGACACCTCAAATCCATTTACTTTATCTTTTCTAGTTACATTTCTCATGATTTTACTGTCATCGTCCATTTACACCAATGGACCCAACCATTCCAATTTGTTTTCATAGGCTTACCTTCTGCTGTGCTTACTCATGCACTGAGCTTCATCCCTATCTTACATTACATGTTGGGTACCACACAAATCTCCCCAAGCTCCATCAAATTTCCTCTTTCCCAACCAATTCCCACGACTCAAAACATAAAAGGAAAGCCAAGAAACAAACAAGAAGAAAATCATGAAAACCAATAACAATAATATGACACCACATCCAAAGTGGCATGGCCATGCAAAAAACGCAAACAAAACCACAATCAAGCACAACAAATCACCAAAACACCAAAAGACCAAAAGCAATCAATAGACACCATGACTCAATCCCCATGGTTTCCAGTGCTTCCAAGGAAAAGCTCAACTTGAGCCTTCTTCAAGATTCCATGGAAAATTATTTTCTATGCAATCCCTTACATCATACGACCATCAACACATAACTGTCAGTGCTTAAATAAACATTACAATACACTGGTTACGTTACATTGTTTTTCCAAGAACATTGCTTGCAACTGAACACATCCATGCCATCTCTTAAGGGACTCCAATCCCTTGATAGATCCACCTATAACTAGAGACTAGCTAATATACATGTTAAATACAAGTTCATGCATCTAACACATATCCACATAATGTCAAGAAAGATTAAGGTTAATAAGGCGTCCTGTATGCAAAGCACTCATTCATTTGTAATTAGGATTTCCAAAAATAGCCAAAAGAATTCTTGCCCAATTCCTATCTTTTACCTTTTTATCTTGTTGCAATCAGGGATTACTATGTACAGTCACATCACCCAACTGTTAGTTATATAAACACATCAATTATTACCTTTTCATGCTAATACCAAGCATGTTACCCTGCAACTGCTCACTCATGTCCACCACATGTTCCAAACATCAAGATGATCATATCTATCAATTTCAAATCAAAATTTACCAATACTAACAATCATGTCATAATCCATAGTCAACTCATAGTCATTAGACATAATACTACAACTATCACCTACTATGCTCAACTACATATCAACTGTCTCAACACATACATGTTAGTATAATCATCTTAAAACAAGATCACTAGAACACATACTCATATTCTGAAATTCATCAAACATTCAACCAAATTTCAAACATACCATATTAAATAAATCAACTAGATGCCATAATAGACACCAAACATTCAAACACCAAATATACGACATAAGAAAACTCATACCTTAATGTATCTCATGGGAGGATATCTTGTCTGCACAATCAATCCATATTAACATGACATAGCTTTACGACATATCAATTGAAACATAAACAAGGGCATGATGTCCATAACGGTCACTAACTAACATGTTCACATCATAAACTCATAAAAATTTTCATTCATACATAATAATCACATCTGCATAGTCAGTCTAGATTAGTATGACATAATATCACAACATATTAACTCATACCTGAATGTCATAACCCTAACCATTTGCATAGACCAATCCAAGTTGGTGTGATACATATAACATCAAGATATTAATGCTATAACCCTAATAATTAAGATAAATATCATATAGAAACAACAAGTTAACCTATAATATACTCATCAACAACATATAACATAATCACCAAGTTACCTATCATAAAAACAACAATAGCAATGTATACAAGCACATGTTGTTTCCACACATGACTATTTGAAACATGTGCATATGACTACACTAATCAACCAACATCTATCATGTATGTAACCATAACATCAATAGAATGAAACGCATACACATAACCATAATGCATATAATGATCCTTAACCTACATACCTACATGCCCAACATACAAACCTGTATGACAACATGTTATTTCCTCAAGGTCCAATGCTACAACTTCACTTTGACAATCTACATCTCATGCTCTATCTCAACCAACACATCAACATCCTAACATACCAATAGCACCATGATGACCTAATTGCATACAATTACCTGAAAATGCATGTATGACTTACTATACATGCATAACCATGACAATGACAATGCATGCATATAGACACTGAAATGTATAACATTGCATATACACCCATACACTCATGATGACACATTCCATAACAACACCATCAACCTTCACATGTCAGAATCACTACAATCATGATCAACACCATTCAAATGCAACAAGAATATGGATTACGAGCATAAGGAACACATATGCAACCTACATGAATGCATGACAAACACATTCACCCAAGGAGAGCACAACCGCACTCTGATACCAATATGTAACCACCCACCTCTCACATCTACCTAAGTAATTGGCCAACCAGGGTAATCATGTGATGCAAGAGGCCATTATAAAGGGATTCAACCTCCTTGGTGACCTTAAGGAAATGGAATTGATGTAACACATTAACCATAACTTCCACGTCAGCAACAACACCCCCAAGAGATATCTCAGCCATTCATACATCCTTCCCCTGGGTACCACTGATATTTTAGACCTCTTGACCTTTTGACACTCTCATGCTATAGGCACGCTATTTTCTAGGGAACCCTAGACACTTTCACAGGCCTGCAATCCAGCATCCATGGAATTTTCCCAGCATACCTATGCCAACGTCTGCGGAATTCAAGGCACTTTTCTTGCCTAGAATTCTGGCCACTTCCTTGAACTTGTTATAAGTTTCAAAATCCATCAAAGACATGAAAATAATACTAATAAACCAAAATCAACCCGAGGACTAGGCCTGCACATCCCCAACCGGGATTGACATTCTGTCAAACACTTTACATCAATGAAATCTTCAAGTCTAAGATACAAGACAAAGAATGAATGAATGAAAACTCTTATGAAACATGACAAGAAGGATCGCCATCTTCTCCCTTGAATTTGTATTACATCAATTAGGTATTGCATCCATCATTTTAATAATTATAATTAAATACATGAAATAACCATGACGAGAACCAGTCAATTAACCACGCTTACAACTAGCATAAAATGATGTAAATAAAAAAGATATAACAACCATTAAATCCACATATAAACAAGTGAAAAAGAAAGATAAATTAGCTTTCATTAATCATAGGCAAACCTGACAAAGTTCGAGACTTCCATGTACCACTCGACCATAGACATGGATGAACCAAATATTTCTTTCAGCTAGTCACCCCCATGCCATATTCCAAGCATGAATGTGGGATCTCATCGATAAACCAATCCAAAAATAATCAAGGGAATCCAGAGGTTAAACCACCTCCAACCTCACCAAATAGTGATCACATGAAAACTATTGATCCGATCACAACCAAACCGAACTTGGAATTCCATTAAGAATCCATCACTATCCTTGAGGAATTTTCCATCTCCTTGTCTCTCAGACTTTACCATAATCCAACCCTAGATCACTAGGCCCTAAACCGAGACCACTCTATTAGGCTTTACCACAACCCAAACTTGGATTACTAGCCCCTAAACGAAGGCTCCTCCCTCATGATTTACCATGTATCCTTCCAAAACTAGTCGAGGATTCCTATCCCTTTGAGAATGAACCTTGAGACCACCTCCACCCCGAATTCCAAAATCCATCTGGAAATTTCAAAGCTCAAAACTGAGATAAACATCCCAACACACCATGGCATTTGGAAAAGGCAAGGCTAGGATGAAACCCATTGTCATAACTTGACAAAATCATGCCACCAACAACAAGAGAACCATACACCAACATGCGAAGCCATGCATGTCAAAACCAGCTAGGAAATTACACATGCAATATGTTACTTGCAAGTATTCCTGTAGAAGCTGCTTGATCCTGCTCTTCCTTGCTTGATCCTTGCTTTACTTCCTTTCCTTGTTCTTCCTTTACTTTCTTTTCTTTTCCTTGCTCCAAAGAAAAACTCGAGCAAAACTTGATCCAAGAGCCTAACACTAACAAAGCTTGCCAACTGACCCTTAGAAGCCTTTTCATCAATGAGGCCTCTATTTTCTTCATTTTCCATTATTTTCCTTCATTTTCCTCCTCACATGCAACCTGTGACCTTTCACCTTACTTTTCTCCTAACTTCCTTTATTTTTATAAATAAATGTGCCAAGAAATTCCTTTTTGCCTCTTTAATGCCTTTTCTTTTGCCTTTGCCAATCTCTTTAGCCATAATAAATCGAAATGAACACCCACACCAGAATGTCCTGCCCAACATTCAGCTTGGAATATGTGTCCCTTACCCGTGGTATTATTTTCCTTTATTAACTTTTATTACATGAAGTTTTCACCAGGGTTGTTACATTTGTGTATCTGTTTTATCTTTTATGTTCTCACCATTGTTTATTTTTTTCTTTTAGAATTCATATGTAGGTAATTTCTATACAAGACTAAAACCTACATTTGGAACCAGAGTTGTTTCAAATTCAACAAGACACCTTTGTTATTGAGGGGTTTTTCTCAGGCCTGTGGTAAACTTTATTTAGTGGGAGATCTGCGGGATCGATTCTTGTAGTGAAAGAAGATGGCGAGCAATGGAAAGATAGAGATCAACAAATTTAATGGTCAGAGTTTTGATTTGTGGAAGCTCAAGATGGAGGATCTGCTGGTAGATAAATATCAGTGGACCGCAGTAGATCTGAGTACTAAACCAACGACAATGTCTGTAGAATATTGGGTGAAGTTGGATCAGAAGGCAAAGAGTACAATACGATTGTGTATCTCAGATTCAGTATTGTTTAATGTATTAGGGGAAGCTACAGTGAAGGATTTGTGGGTCAAGTTAGGGATTTTGTATCAATCTAAGTCTTTGGTGAACAAGTTGTTCCTACAGAAAAAGTTGTATAACCTGAGGATGAAGGATGGAGACTCAATAATAGAGAATCTAAACACCTTTAATACTATGGTAAGTCAGTTGTTATATATTGATATAAAAAATTTAGATGAATATAATTGCATTTTCTTGTCATGTTCTCTACCAGATTCATGTGATAGTCTAGTTGTTGCAATAGGTAGCAATACAATTACCTTGAATTTTGATGAAATAGTCTCATCCTTACTTTCGCAGGAGATGAGATGGAAAAACATAGAGAGACTGAATGGATATGCATTGTCTGTACGAGGATGGTCCCATAATAGAAAGAAAAATAAGTCCTCGAGTGGGAGATATAAATCTAGAGGGAGATCTAAATCTCCAAGAAACCCTGTAAAGGTATGTTGTAAATGCGGAAAGGAAGGGCATCGAAAAGAGGACTCTAGTTCTAAAGTTCCTCAGAAAGGAAAGGGATCTAATGATTCTCCTTCTACAGAGGTGAAAAAACACCTTAGATGAAGGTGGGGATGTGTATTTGGCTTCTTCTTCAAGTACACATGTAGATCATGAGGCATGGACTCAGGTGCATCCTTTAACTTCACTCGCCATAGGGAGTGGTTCTGCGAGTATGTGAAATATGATGGTGGTGATGTCTTTTTAGGGGATGAGAGGAAGGCTAGAATCATCAGACATGGAAAATACAAGCTAAAGTTGCAAGGTTGAAGGATTAGAACACTTCTAGGTGTTCTGCATATTCCTGCATTAGCTAGAAATCTTATTTCTGTAAGCAAGATAGATGATGTAGGTGTAAAAGAAATGTTGGAGAAAGATACCAGCAAGATGGTTTATGAATCACTGGTATTGATGCAGGGAGTTTGGATTGGAACTCTGGAAAAGCTTCTAGATAGTACTGCTATTAATTCTTGAAAGTGGAGCACAAAATCTAATGGTCTTTGGAGAAAAGACCATGCTATGGCATAAATGGTTTGGACATATTGGAGAGAAGGGCCTTTAAATACTTCACGGTAATGGTATGGTAGAAGGTATGTCTAATTTCTCTATGGATTTTGATTTCTGTGAACATTGTGTATATGGGAAGCAAAATTGGGTGAGTTTCCCCTCTGGTGCTACGAGGGCGAAAGGGATGTTAGAGCTTGTGCACAGTGATGTGTTTGGATTTGTGTTGGTTTTGTCACTAGGTAAGTCTGTGTACCATGTATCATTTATAAATGACTTCTCAAGGAATACATAAAAATATTTCCTTAGGAATAAATCTGAAGTCTTTGACAGGTTTAAAGAATTTAAGGCTTTGGTGGAAAACTAGAAAGAGACGAAGATAAAGGTGTTGATGACATATAATGGCGGAGAGTTTTGCACGAAGGGATTTGAAGAGTTTTGTAAGAACTTTGGTATAGCACGACATAATACTACTCCATAAACACCTCAACAAAACATATTTGCAGAAAGAATGAACATGATGTTGATGGAAAAGGCAAGAAGCATGCTCAGTTGTGTCGGGTTAGGACAAGAATTCTGGGCAGAGGCAATGGAGAATACATGTTACCCAGTTCACAGATCACCTTGATCAGTGTTGGAGGATGAGTCTCCACATGAGGTATGGATTAGTAAGAAATCCAATCTTTCACATCTGGGGGTATTTAGCTGTGATGCATATGTACATGTTCCAAAGGAGAAAATAACCAAGTTGGATAGTAAATCTGAAAGATGCATCTTTTTGGGGTATAAGGATGGTTTAACAGGTTATAAGTTTTGGAACACAGAAACAAGGAAGGTTTTTTACATCTGAGATCTGGTGTTTAGAGAGGTGAAAGGTGTTATTAAACATGAATTTCTACCAAAGGAACCTGAGAAGATAGCGTTTGATCCAAAGGAGGAAGAATCAGACTCTACAACAGAACAAGAATCATAAGATGAAGAGCCACAAAATCCAGTTGTGAGAAGATCAATTTGAGAAAGAAGGAAGCCAAAAGGGTATAGTCCATTTGATTTCTATTTAATTTTTGCTTTATCTATTACTAATGATGATCTTAGAACTATCAGGGAGGCAGTAGATTCATAGGATGGAAAACTCTGGAAAGAGGCCATGGTTGATGAAATGGAATCTTTGGACAAAAATGAGGCTTGGGATCTTTTGGAGTTACCAGATGGAAGGCAACCCATTGGAAGAAAATGGGTGTTTAAGAAGAAGATGACTGCAGAAGGAAAGGTGGAGAAATACAAAGCTCGGTTGGTAGCAAAAGGTTATTCCTAGGTGCTGAGAATTGATTTTGGTGATATTTTTTTTCTCCTGTTTCCAAGGTATATTCTATTAGATTACTTTTATCTATTGTTGTTGCTTTTGATTTTGAGGTAAAATAGATGGATGTGAAGATAACATTTCTGCACAAGGATTTGGAAGAAGAGATATACACAAAGCAACTTGAAGGCTTTGTGGTGAAGGGAAAGAAAGAACTGGTATGCAGGTTAAAAAAGTCCATGTATGGGTTAAAACAATCACCAAGGATGTGGTATCAGAAATTTGATACATTTAAACGGGGACTTGGCTTCACTATAAGCAAAGCGGATCACTGTGTGTATTTTAAATTAATTGGTGACCATGTTATTTATCTGGTCTTGTATTTGGATGATATGTTGCTGATTGGAAATGACAAAGAAATTATCCAAGATTTGAAGACCAATTATCCTCCAAATTTGACATGAAGGATCTTGGTGCTGCAAACTATATTTTGGGCATGGATATTAAGCCAAATAAGGCAAAGAGGAGGATCTGGTTAAAATAGAGGAAATATGTCGAGACAATATTGTAGAGGTTTGATATGTAGGATAGTAAACTAGTGAAGGTTCCTATCCTTATAGGTGTAAATTTATCTGTTGAACAATGTCCCAAGACACAAGAAGAGGAAGAGGACATGTCCTGTGTTCCATACACAAATGCAGTTGGTACCCTGATGTATGCAATGGTATGTACTAGACCAGACATTGCACATGCAGTGGGAGTATTGAGTAGGTTTATGTTAAAACCAAGGAAGGAGAATTGAACAACAATGAAACATGTTTTTAGGTATTTGTGTGGCACTAAGGATTGTGGGATGTGCTACCAAGGAAGACTAGGATTGGATAGAGGCTTTTTTGATGCAGACTGGGCTAGAGGTATGGATTAGAGAAGATCTACAAGTGGGTATGTGTTTAACCTATTTGGAGGTGAATTTAGTATGATTATCAAGAGAGTCTGTAGTGGCACTTTCAATTACAGAGGCAAAATACATGACAGCCACTCATGCAAGCAAGGAAGCAGTTTGGTTGTAGGAATTGTGTTCAATTATGGGGTTAGTAAAACGATCTATAAGGACACACTGTGACATCCAAAGTGAAATTTTCTTAGCAAATAACCCTACTTATCATTCAAATACAAAGCACATTGGTGTTCAGTATAAATTTGTGAGGGATATGGTTGAGGACAAAAAGGTATTGTTGGTAAAGGTGGAAACTTTGAAGAATGTTGCAGATGCATTGGAAAAGTCTATGAGAACTGAGAAGCTTTCTTGATGTAGAGAAATAATGGGCATTGCAGGGTTGGAACAATGACTAAGCTCTCCTGTGACCCCCTGTGTGGAAAAGAAAAAAAAAAGTGGGAGAATGTTGGGTTTATGTTATATTCTTTCCATGACCCCGAGAATATTTTTTGGACCCTATATTAGGTGGGCAGACCTACCTATGGTTTCATGCATGGGTTTTGCACATGTTTTTGGGCATGATGGTTTTCTTCCCATGGTATATTCTAGATCTAGTCAAGGTAACTACGGTTATGCTCTAATCCAGGGTTAATGGATTGAAGTTTATGAATGCTTCAACATGTATATATATGTATTGTAACATTGCAAGGAATATAATGAAAAACCAATCTGGTAGTCTCAGTTTTGGGATCCAGGGGAAAATCTCTATGTAAGTGGCATTTTTTATTTTCTGTTTTTAGAATTCATACGCATGTATTTTTGTACAGGGTTAAAACCTACAACCTCACCTTCCAGCCGAGTTCTCTCTTGAAAGGGTTTTCCATGTTATATCTTGTGTTAATTTGTGGTTTTTGAGTTTTATCTTACTGTTATCTATTTTCTGTATAATTTGATTTTCATGCATGCACAATAAATAGTAATTAATAGATCCATAAGCATAAAGAGAAAGTTAACCCTCATACCGTAGATTTCAAATTTTTACGTATAATTTTATCAGATCTATTGTGACAAATTGTCCATTGGAATATCCATGAAGTTTATCAATCCAATTGGTAGCAGAGAAAGTTTCTTTAGGTATATTGTGAGAAGTTGTAGGGGATCCAAATTAGTTAAGGAAAAATTCACCAAACCCCATTCATGGCCAACGGATTTGTGAATAACCCTCATGGTCTCACAGAGGATAGGTTTCTGTGTATGGAAGCACAAGTTTCATATATAAACCATATTCCCATGTGTACTATCAGTTGTAGCATATTCCCAGTGAAATAGTTAAAAAATAGGGGCAATTTCCCAAGAGAAAAGTGCAAGGAAATAGGAGCTTGAGAAGGCTTGAAATTGGCTAAGTGTTAGGCTAGGTTCAGTTAGTCAAGAAGAGGGATAGACTATACACTTGTAGGGTGTGCTCAGGCTTGAGAAAGCATTGTATTTCTTGTCTATTTTCTAATTAATGCAATATAGATACTAAGGGATTTTGAGTGGGTTTTTCCCCTAGATAAATATTTGTGCATGTGTGATGTTTCCTTTTTCATGTCAATGATTCTTGTTTTAGATGGTGAATTAAATTTTGCATATCAGTAGAGTAGCTTCAAGTCTTGTGATTTAGCGAATTTCATGAGCAATATTGAATCTACAACTGATAGTACACTCCATTGAAATCTCCATCTCAATTGGGTAACTCGAATAATCTACATGCAACAATTATTTTGGGTTGATTGAATAGTTAATTGGTTGATCACTAAGTGTGGTTGAAGTTAACAACCACAAACTGACCTCCACTAGTTCTTTTGACAGTTAGAACTAGTTAAAATGATAATAACTCAAATTAACTGAAATAGATTGCTAAAAATTAGCAATCAATCATGCATAATTGAACTCAAGTGTCTCCAACTCGAATTTACTAAGTTAACTAAGTGAAAATATCCATGTCACTTCAGTTAACTACCTCCAAGTATTTTGTTGAAATAGAAATTTAAATTTTAATCTAGTTTGACTAAGGCAAAATTAAAACTATATTTTCTTGCTGCATTTTCAACAAAAATATCGGTTGTAACTGCCACCCAAGCCAAGAAGTTGATTAGTTCTAAAAAGAGTTATATTTTATTTTTTTAAGAGAAAATCAATATGTTAAAGAGTCAATGAGAGAAAATTCATCCCCCGAGGGGTGTACTAAGAAACAAAAACAAAAACTAGAAGAGTTGCTACACACATATAAGGATGTGTTTGAGGAACCTAAAGCGCTACCACCCAAGATTAAAGTAGAGAACAAGGCACACCTATTTTCAGATTCCCCATCGCCAAAAAATGGGATATATAGGAAGTTTGTTATAGAAGGTGAAGAAGTAGTTGCGATAGCTACTGGACTAGGGTGTCATTTGATTGAGTACACCAGTATGTGGGTTAACCATCATCTTTGTGCCAAAGAAGGATGGGACTTGGCATATGTGTATACATAATATGGTGTTAAACACAATTATACTTGAGAACACGTACCCCTACGTAGGATAGATGATGTGCTAGATCATTTTTAATAGGCGAAATACTTCACCAAGTTGGACTTAAGTCTAGATATTACTAGGTTTAGTTAGAGAAGAAGATACCTAAAATACCACACTCAAAACTAGGAAAGGTTTGTGTGAGGTTAATGAATGATATAATACACAATTTTATATATTTGGATGATATATTCGTATATAGTGCTACATAGTAGGAGCACATCTCAAATTTGATGTGAATGCTATAGAGTTTAAAGAAGCACCAACTGTTGGCAAATCTCAAGAAGTGTGAATTTGCTAAATAATATTTGATGTATCTAGGTATGTGATAGGTGGAGGAGAGCTGAAATTAGATCCTATCAATATGGAGGCCATCATGAAGTGGCTAGTGCCTATTAATGTTTCTGAGATCAAAAATTTCATTGGGGAAACACAATACTTGAAGAAATTAATAGCCTCATTTGCAATAGCAAAAACACCACTTCACTCCATAACAATGACTGGAAAGAGTTTCTAGTGGGAAAAGGGTCAATAAAGGGCCTTTGAGGAGTTAAAGAAGAAGAATAGTCAAGCATTAGTTTTGGAATTACCAAACTTGAAACATCCCTTCAAAGTGGAGATAGATGCAAGTGGATATGCTATGGGAGAAGTATTAATGCAATGAAGAAGGCATGTATGCACCATTATAAAGTATTTCATAGGGAATTTATTCACTAACCTACTTATGACAAGGAGCTCTATGCCCTGGTTCAAGCTGTGAAGAAGTGGAAACATTATCTATCAAGAGAGGAGACAATAATCCACATAGATCACCAACAACTCTAGTATCTGTAGGCCCACAGTAAGCTACAACAAACCAAAAATTACAAGTGGATGGGTTTTTTATAGCAGTTCCCTTGAGTGATCAAGTATACGAAGGGAAGAATAAATAAGTTTTTCAACATGCGTTCAAGGCCACCCACATCAAATATCACAACTTTGGGAACTTTGTTCCAGATGGAGCCATTCACCCGTGATGCATATAAAGAGGCATATTTAGAGGATGAGGACTTCAAGGAGGTGATTCAATAGTTGCAAGGCCAAATTCATGTTCACGATGGTGACAACATAGTTGACTAACATCTTCAGGATGGGTTATTCTACAAGCTCGATAAGTTATGCATTCCTAAAGGTGAGTGATTGCTACTAATTAGAGAGGCTCACACTTTCAAGGTTGCAAGGCACTTTGGTGTAGGGAAAATAGTTTCTAACTTGCAGAGGTATGTGTATTGGTCAAATATTCAAGAAGAGGTAGCTAGGTTCATACAAGGATGCATTCTTTGTTGTACCAATAGGCCTAGTAATAGGAAACAGGGTCTATATCATTCCTTATTTTTACCCACTCATACTTGGGAAAGTATTTCCATGGAATTTGTGAGAGGTTTACCAACAAATACAAAGTGGCATGACTACCTATTCATGGTAGTTAATAGGTTCAACAAAATGTGTGTTCTAATGCCTTGTAAAATGACCATCAACAAGTGATAAGTAGTGAACTTATTCTTTTGATAGGGGTGGGTGAAATTTGGGATATCAAGGAGCATCATTTCAAGCAGTGACAAAATATTTCTTAGTACATTTTGGAATACAATGTGGGAGAATATGGACAAAAAGTTAAATAGTTCTACAAAATTCCATCCATAGATAGATGGGAAGATATAATTAGTCAACAGGACTTTGTTGCAGATTTTGAGGGGTAACAATAAAAAGCATATGAAGAATTATGATGAAAATATGGTATATATACAACACTTTTATAACTAATAAGTCCACACTTCTATTGGAAATTATGTTGGGTGTGGAGCCTGATTATCTTCTGTATTCAAAGGTATCGCCACATTGGACCCCAGTTTGGAATGGGGCAACAACTTTGCCCATAAAATCAATAAAATATTTGCTGCAGGGGCGATCTAGGGGTGGCGGTTGCGACCTTTGGGAAACCCCCCTAAAAACAGATGTAAAATTGCCTTGTAAAGTATAGTAATTTCTAGTCAATCTAGGTCGTTCATTAGGCAGATTATCTGACGGTAGAACTTATGTTTAGTTTAGGTTTTTTTTCCCTAGAAGGCAACCCCTCTCTTTGTATGAGGGCATTGTATTGAGTCTGTGTAATACATGTGTATTCTCCGAGCGAGAAGCAGAGAGGTGAGACTGTGAGAGAAAACATAGGATATTACAGCGAATTTGTTGTAGGTTGTGTCTCTTCATTTTGCTGGATAATGGAAAGGAAGGGTTGGCTGTTCGGGGTGGACGTAGCCCAAACTGGGTGAACCACGTATATCTGTGTCTCTCCTGTTTTATGCGTTTTTTGTGTTTATATTTCTGCAATATTTTATGTGTTTCATTGCTCCGTAATATATAATTTTCTAACAAATTCCTCATTTCAAACTTGTTTTGGATATTTGTCACCTTCACCTTTGCATATTACATATGGGAAACAAGGAGGAGTGAGGCAGGATCATAGTGGGAACGCCTAGAGGGTAGAGATAATTATTGAGAATATAAGGTATATCCATATATAGGTACAAGAGACATTTCAAAAGTCATAAGAAAATACAAGGCCTCACATGGTCAACATAGGATAGAGATGTCACTGAAGGTGGGAGATAGAGTATGGTTATAGTTTAATAAGGAGAGGCTACAAGTTCCTAGGAAGAAAATCAAGGCTCTTCGATATGGTCCCTTTGAGATACTAGAATAGGTGGGAGATAATGCCCACAAACATTGTATACCCCCATACATGCACATTTACTTAGTGATGAATGTAGATAACCTAAAACTCTATGAGCCTTCCATGCTAGATCAATGAGAGGAGCAAGTATCACCTTTTGTAGAGGATTTGGCACCATACACTTGGGTAGAGTTGATTGAGGATACACTTTTGTAGAAGAGGTCTATAACTACAAGATAGGGGAAATATTACCTTTGGAATATTAGGTTGGAGGGACAACTTCTAGGCAAAGCTAAATGGTACACCAAAGAGAAGGTGAAGGTAAAATTTCCTCACCTCATTGAGTAGACATTTTTTGGGACCAAAATCCTCCTAAAATAGGGAGTTGTGATCCAGATTAGATCCTTAAAATATTTTTCCTCCATATTGATGCTCTCAGAGTGGAAACAATGGAATAATTAACTCACATGACCATTTTTACTGGCGAATTTGACAAATTGTAGTATGAAAGATTTAGGGAACATTTTGAGGCATTAAACAATTTTTTTGTGGTATTTTTTTTTTTGCTTAAGTGTGCACCATTTTTTGCTATTCTACACATATAGACACAATTTTTTGTTCTTCCTCTATGTGATGAACACTAAAATAAATTTCTACTCGTTGCAACGAGTGATTTAAATTCAAAGCATCAATATCACCTTGATATGGCTTAATATTGACCTTGCGTTCCATTTTAAATGGGGACTATGAATGGTTCACAACACTTGAATTGGGTTGTTCTTTTTTAGGTTCTTTCTTAATCTCCCTCTCTGGTTCTTATCAATCTCTGAATCTCCTAATATTCCCTCCAATCCAACCTCTGCATTAGAACCTCCATATTCTATGAATAGGTCAAGTTTATAATTGGTTAGGGCTTCCATTAGGAGTATCACATTATGGTTTATATCTATGACTTATGAATCAAGTTGTGAAAACCTCTCTTCTACTGGATATTGAGGGTTATTAATAGATTCAATGCAATGGCTAAGGTTTTAAGACTTTCAACTTTATTGATTTGTATCCCCTACAACTCCCCATGATATACCCAAAGAAACCTTCTTTGATACCAATATGATCCGTAAACTACCATGGATATTTCACTAGACAATTTGTCACAATTGTTTTACTAAAATATAATTGAAAATTCGAAATCTACGCCATGAGAGTTAATTTGTCATTAGATATTTGGATTTGTTAATTATTGTATTATTCTTATGTATGCAATATGGAATATGGAAAATAGAGAATACAAAAATATAATCACTCAAAACCATAATAACAAAGTATATGACATGGGAAATGCTTACAAGATAAAATCCAGTTGGATGGTGACATTGCATTTTTCTTTCTCTGAATGGAAATGGATGCAAGTACAAAGAAGTGAGATTTGAGCCCTTGGATTGATATAGTGCACAAATAATCTTTTCTTGTTCTCTCTCTATCCAATCTTAGTAACTTAACTCATCTATGGAACAAAATGCACTCAAATAGAATGGAAGCCCTTTTCCTCCTAGTGAACTTGTTATAACATAGCCCCATAGCCTACTGGTGGTCAAGTTTAAGTCCAACTCATAATCAGAGTTACAATATTGACTCTTCTAGTGTCTTCTTCATTTGATAACATGATTATCCCATTTTCCTAGAATAATGGGGGCTGATATGGCATCGTCTCGAATCCTAGTGGTTAAAACAGGAAAATCAACTTTTGAGGTACATCACTTTTGCATATGGACTCTGATTGTGGTAATCATTGTGTCATTGGAAATATACTATGTGTAAAGTAATGCTAAGGGGTGCCACACTTAAGCAACAAAGTTTTACCCTTCGAAAGACCTCATTTGATGCCTCAAAATTCTTCTAGAAGGTTTCAAACCTTAATTCAACAAAATAGGATCCATAAGTAAAAATAGCCTTGTGAGCTAATTCCCTTATTTTTCTACTCTAAAAGCATCAATATGGATGACAAATAATATAATGAGCTATTCCAGATCAACTAGTAGCATCCTTTTTGGGTGGTGGTTGAAATTGTGACTTGTTTGAAATCATGGCCTTGACAACATGTATTATTATAGAAAGTCGACCCTTGTATTAAAAAGTAATACTTCAAATATCATCAATTTTATTTTTGTAATTGAAATTATAACTCAATTGAAACTATGACCTTAAAAACTTGTACTACAAAAATTAAAAAAGATAAAATCAACTCTTAAAATAAAAACTTAAAAACATGAAAATTATTTATTAATTAAATTTTATTTAAGAAAAATTTCTTAAAATGGGAAAGAAACCTTAGCAAATAATAAAATAAAACACCAAAAACACATTTTAAAATAAAAAATTAAACAACACGAAAACACATTTTAAAATAAAAATCAAACAATATAAATTCAAAAATAAATTTTAAAAAAAAATAAAAAACAATATTAAACAAAATAAATTAAAAAACCAGAAAAAACAAATATTTAAAAAAAACCACCAGGAAAAATAACTCCCTTCCTTCTCTCGCACTCCCTCATCATGTTACTCCACCATAACTCCCCTCATCATATTACTCCACAACTCCCATGGTGGTAGAACGAAGTTTGCACCAAAGGTGTTTTTGGTTGTGTTCTTGGACTCAATCAACTTGTTCTCAACTAAAGGAAGGCCCTCATGCAATGGGTGCTAGGTTCCCATGGTTGGTTGTGGGTTATTTTGGAAAATTAATTTAAATAAAATTAATTTTGTAGTGCAAATAAATAGATGGTTGGAGTGATCGCAGAACAAGATGATCGAATGACCCATAGGACCTTGTAGCGTTTAGAGGAAATGGCATCACCATGGTCTTAACATCGTGGTCACTGCTCTTAGTCCACCCTTATAACAACTTCGGTGGTTTGATGGGATAGAGGGTTGCTCGGAACTTCCAAATCAATAGTGTGAAATCCTTGTGGCATTATATGAAAGAGGGGAGGGTAAACTCCATAACCCCAAACAATGGAGGGAGCCCAAGACAAATCCAAATCAATGGCTGCATGCCATCCTTTGGCCAAGGCTATATATCATGTGTGGGATTGTGAAAGATCTATGTGTCATGGATATCATCTATGTTGGGGTATATACATGATATTATAATGATGGAGTTTAAATATTTGATTTTTTGGTATTTTTTTCATGGAGTTTAAATATTTGTTTTTTTTTATTTGATTTTGGTTGAGAGCATAATTTGTCTTTATTTAAATTGTATTTTTGAATGTATAATAGATTCAATATTTAAAAAATTTGTTGGGATATTATATCAACTCAACAACTTAAAGTAATAATTTCAAAATAAATGTGATTCAATTTTAAACAAAATTAATTGAAAAATGTATTAAAAGAAATTAAAGAATCAAATATTTAAACTACACTTATTTTTTTAAAACTAGAACAAAAAAGGATTAAGAAAAAATATGTGGTTGGAACATGCAATTGAAGTACACTGAGATGAGTACTACATGGAAAATTGTTTCCATGATTCTAGAAAGGTGGGGCAAAAAACCATCCTCCACCCACCAAAAGAAGTGGAAGGGATCCAATACTAGACCTTTTGAGACTTGAGCTTACTACTTCTTGGGAATATGAGTATATTCTTACAAATTTCTTGCACAAAATGGTACAAAAACAAAACATTTCTAAGATTTAATCAAAGTCAACCCCACATTAGAAACGTGGGAGGCACAAGAATGATGGGCACCATATTTTCAAGATTTGTTGCTTTGATCTTTTCTACTGCTTGTTAATGGAGGGGAAGATCGTTGATTATTGTTTAAAACATCTAATTATGAAGGATAAGAAGGAATAAGAGGAGAAATTGACCTCATTCTTGTTAATCTAGGTCGTCATTGATGCCAATATGCTAGTGTTTGTGATGGAAAATTCTTGTGACATGTGTGGTTGCCCATTGATGCCCATTGATCATAATACTGCTCATGGAGGATCCAAGGGTCGAATACAGACATAATAGCAACAATGGAACCGAGGAGGAAAGATATCGAATGCCATTAGAAGAGGAGAAAGAGTAAAGAGGAGAATCCATGAAGCCAAAGAGTGAGAGGAAGAGTTCATCAGAAGCCATCAAGGAAGCAGGTTATCGCATATGCCCAAGGGTAAGTGTTATCAGAAGAACAAATAGCAACAACGATATCAGAGGAGTAAAAAAGAAAACATCGGAGGAGTAGAGCTATCGGAAGAGGAGCCATAGCAAAAGAATTAACAGTGTTATTGAAGGAATTATATCGACGACTTTATTATCTGCTACCACTCGAATTCCCCGATTGCGATTTGAGTTGTGGACCTAACTGCTCCAATAGAACACGCCCTAATGTAATATCGTGTCCGCCTCGTTGGAAGTCATATCACCAGTCTTAAAATAATGTCACACTAAAACTGTGATTGTGATAATACATGCGGACCCGAATAGGTTATAGTAAGATCCCTAATATAACATCGTATCCGCCATATCGCAAGTCTTATAGGGCTATCACAGCAAAACCTCCAATTGCGATATATTATTGCGACCCGCCTACAACATTATAACATGACTTTATACAATATCGCATCTGCAGTATCACTAGTTTCTAAGGGATGTCAAACCATCGATTGTGATAAGGCTGTGGACCCGATGGATTTATTAACAACTGTTTAATATCATATCGCATCCGCTCCGTCGACAATAGGAGAATTGGCTATGTTATGTGCAAATCTCTGAAAGTTACGCTTTCGAGATTAAAGGAATAAATCCGATTTTCATGAATGTTGCGATTGCGATTAATGTGATAACGTGCCATGTGGGACCTCCATGTGGGTATAGCCTTGGATGAATATTAAAAAAGGGCCTCTCCGATATAATCTTTTAATGTGAAAACTCATAAGTCGGCCTCTCCTCCCAATGAACGTGTCTTTTGGTTATTGGAAAAACTCACATATATACAAGTTGAAACACTTCAGTTCTGAGTATCTATCTTGGGCATAAAAATAAAGCATAAAGAGGTTCACAACTCGTGAAATTGAAGAGACAGAGGAAGCCAATGGAACAATAGAAAGAAATCTGAAGGTCGAGTGAGCGTAGAGGAAGTTGAAGGTCTAGTGGAAGACGAAGGTAAAAACATTTTGTTGATTGGGTTAATCTTTGAAAGGCTCAGATCTGTGATAAATTAATCTATAGAAGAAGTACATAATGTAATTTGAAGAACATTTTTGTGAAAGGAAATAAAGTTTCATCTGTCATCGTTTGAAGGGAGTAGTAGACAGCACCAGCATTGAAGTGTTTGTGAATTTGTTTCTTGGAAGTAAGATATCACGACAATAAGAAGCAGTCACTCCTGAAACAATTACCGCAACAGTAAGAATAAAGGGTTGAAAAATAGAGAATTGTTTTTTTTTGTAGACAGTGAGGCTTAGTGCAACTTATCAAAGATATCTTGTTGAAAAGCATCAGCATATCTTGGAGACATTATTGGAGATCATGATGGCTATTTGAAATCATCATGAGGTAACTTTGCCAACTCTATGTGGGCAATATGAAGAGTTGTGAAGGCTCCTTCATATGAAGATAGGTTTTCATTGATGATGTAGCATGGAGACTACAGTGAAGTTGTAGATTAACAGAATTCAGTGAAGACGATTTTGGGAGCAGAGAATTACTATCAAACATATCTAGACAAAATATAGCAATGGGTTGGAGTCCAGAGGGTTGGTGCCATGAAGGTTGGAGCCTCAAACAAGCAAGGTAGGTGCCTTGAAAGATAGGGTCGGAGCCCTTGGCGTTGGTGCCTCAGAATTGGAAGGATTGGTGTCCTTGGAGTTGGTGCTCCTAAATCCAAGGTTGGTGCCTTGACAGGATAGGGTTGGAGCCCTATATATATATTGTGCTTGATTTATTGTAAATATTATATTAATAAAAGAATTTATTCCTATTGTTCATTTTGTGTTCTAAATATAAATGGTTTAACTGGTAAAAATAACAATTGAAAAGAAATATTGATTCACCCCACTGCCCGCCCCCACCCCTTAGTATTTCCAACACTTCTCTTGCTTCGAGCTAGTCTTTTCTTCCTTTTTATTTGAAGGAGGGATTTTATTAATATCCTTAGTAGTAGTCTCTTCCTCAATCAATGAACTAATTTTCTTTGAAGGCACTTGATCTAGATTTGGTTGATCTTCTTTAATTGTGGCTTCAGCCTCTAAGGACTTTAAATCTTCAAATCTGTTGAAAAGTGTGCAACAAGAAATGCTTGTTGAGATTGCAACAAGATGATGGAGATTAGTGAAAAGAGTCGCCTTCACTAAGTGGGCCCGCAGGCTATTTTTGGCGCAAGTCTATTTTTATACTATGTCTATTTTTAGACATATGGATCATGTCTATGGATTGCAGGTCGCTGTTTATGGATGATTGATCAAGTTGGGAAAAAAAATAGATGGACTTCTATTTTTGATGAAAGTGTGAGTGATGACAGTGTGAGTGATCAAAGTCAAAAATAGAAAAGTCAAATATTATTATCTCACAATAATATTTGGACTATAAACTTAATCTTATTCTCTTGGAGCACTTCAGGATGAGCTACGGATGTGGTACATGCAGATCCCAGAGGGAAATACGTGGTTACCTATGGGATGACTAATATTTGCATGCATGACTTCAGTTAGAACTCAATCAGTTGAGTTTGGTGGAGTTGATGGAGTTGTGTTCAGTTTAGCTTTGTTAAACTGGTTGTATTTAGTCTAACTGATCAATAGACTAGAGATGAGTTGGGTGAATTAGTTATTAATTAATTCACAAGTTATTAACTCATAATACAACTATAGAATACATCAGTTAACTCAGTTGCATGTCAGTGCATGTTCAGTTCAGCAGGGACAGGTGTTAAAGAATCAGATTTCTATCAGTTGTGACTATAATTGTGCACCAGATCTTGCACAATAAAGGGATTGAGTATGCCAATGAGTTTGCTCACATATTTTCCCACATTATAGCTTGTGCTCACGTCCAAAAAAGTGTGAGTGACTATTTTGCAGGTGAAATACGAGTTTGGGAAGCCATTCTCATCAGTTCTTGAGCAGGTATTGAGCTACAGAGGCAGGCAAGCAGCAGGGGAGATTTGGAGATCAGATCTGAGTTGTATTGTGTGTAACATGTGGAGATAGTACTGAGTACTTGTGAGGAGTATTGTACTATGTATTGTTACATGATTCAATCAATATAATATACAGATAGTTGGGGTTTTTAGCGAGATTCTTTCCCTGGGAAAATACTGTGTTGATATGTTTGATTGATGCTTCTATGTGCGCCTGTGAATGTTTCTGCTTCTGTAAATTGATGATC
The DNA here is from genome assembly GCA_031772625.1 of Pinus tabuliformis. Taxonomy (NCBI): domain Eukaryota; kingdom Viridiplantae; phylum Streptophyta; class Pinopsida; order Pinales; family Pinaceae; genus Pinus; species Pinus tabuliformis. The sequence goes on along the minus strand of CM062812.1, from coordinate 720,067,745 downwards.
AACGTAGAGGATATTATGTATTATACATGTTCCTCTTATAATTGTATGATCAGGATAATCTCTGTGAATATGTGTTAAATTATTCAAAATTTCTACATGGTACTAGAGCTAGATGATTTGTAGAAAAAGTTTCTACATGGTATCAGAGCTAGATAATTGTAGAAAAAGTTTCTACATGGTATCAGAGCTGCTTGATTGTAGAAGAGATTTTTACAGGATAGCAAGCGAGGATTGATCATCAGATCTACTATTTAGGAAGTGTTTGCATTTTATTTCTTCAGGCAGAGTCTGTAATCGGGCCAGGTAGCCTCTGGATTCATCCTTCTTTTGGAAGGTGAGATATCCAGTAAAAGCCCATACAATCAATCTCTGTACAAGAAATACTTTGTTCTCACGAATTCTAGATCAGAAGCGGTTGAGTTTTGAGCTGGTGGAATTCGTTTATTCCAAAGCAAGAGATAAACTCAGAAACATTCAGTGTGAGAATGGAGACAGTATGCCCCAGTATCTCACGAAGTTCACCCAATGCCGGGATGAGCTGGGAAGTGTGGGGGTGACTGTCGGATGAGGATGGTGAGTCTAGCACTCCTTGACCTTCCTAAGAGTTGGCATAGCTACCAGGACTCAGTGAATGGAAGGGAGAAACTGCCAAATTGGGAACGACTATGGTCGGATTTGATGTAGGAGGAGATTAGACGGAGCACCAGAGACGGTTCTCCATCCATGCAGGATGAGGAGAACTGTGCCTTAGCGAGTAAGGTGAAGAAGGGGAAGGAGAAGGTTTCTCTTTCCGAATCTATTTCTTCCAGTGATGGGAAGAAGGTTGACAAGTCGAAGGTGAGATGCTTTCGTTGTCATGAGATTGGTTCACAAGTCAGGAACCTGTATGCTCTTGAGGTTCAAGATGCATGCGAAGCCTTGAGCAGCGAGGCAACTGATGGAGACTTGGTGGTTGAGAGGGAGTGTATATTACCTCTCAACATGCAGAGCCAGAAGAAGTCTCAGACGATTGTGGAGGAGCCACGATTGGTGCACCATCTTCAAGAGGTTGTGGAGGAGCCACAACAAGGAAAGAAGAGAGGAGATCGAGTAGAGACATCTACTCATCCAGAGACCTCCAGTAGGGGGAAACTTCGAGCTAGGTGGGCTGAGGGATCGCATGCAGCCATACCTCCAGGTAGGAGGTGGGGTGATGTGGATTGATCATCCCAAGGAGGAGGGGCAGGATCCTTGAGGTACCCAACCTCTTGGATGAGACCTTGCTACGGGAGCCCTAGATGTGTAGTAGCAGGAACTGACTGATTGTGTAGAGACAGATGCGGATGGAGTGGCAGAGAGAGCGACAGTGCAGGGAATCCCAGGACAGCGCATAGCTAGCAGGCTGCAACAATGTGAGAGGCACAAGTGTTTTGCACAGTGCTAGGTGGCACAGAGAGGTGTGCAATGGTGCGAGATGCATGGAGATGTTGCAGTAGTGCAGATGTCAGAGAGGGAGAACTTGTCAGCAACAGGTAGAGCTTCAGCATCAGAGGATGTTTCTATCCCAACAGGGAGGTCAGTTGGGAGGTGCAGTGTGGATGCAATGCTGGGAGATAGAACTAGCAGCAGCACGGATGCAGTCAGAGATCAAAGTGACAGAGACTAGAGCAGTCAGATACTGAAGAGCACAGAGATGCATAGTTTCAGTCGACAGAGGCAATAGCAGTCAGAGACTTTGATGACAGAGCAAGTGGACTAGCCAGATGTGTTGCATGGAGAACATTCCAAAGTTACAGGATCGGGTTTGAGAGGAAGCCTTTCTTGTTGAGAGGGAGTGTTGAAAAGTGTGCAACAAGAAATGCTTGTTGAGATTGCAACAAGATGATGGAGCTTAGTGAAAAGAGTCGCCTTCACTAAGTGGGCCCGCAGGCTATTTTTGGCGCAAGTCTATTTTTATACTATGTCTATTTTTAGACATATGGATCATGTCTATGGATTGCAGGTTGTTGTTTATGGATGATTGATCAAGTTGGGAAAAAAAATAGATGGACTTCTATTTTTGATGAAAGTGTGAGTGATGACAGTGTGAGTGATCAAAGTCAAAAATAGAAAAGTCAAATATTATTATCTCACAATAATATTTGGACTATAAACTTAATCTTATTCTCTTGGAGCACTTCAGGATGAGCTACGGATGTGGTACATGCAGATCCCAGAGGGAAATACGTGGTTACCTATGGGATGACTAATATTTGCATGCATGACTTCAGTTAGAACTCAATCAGTTGAGTTTGGTGGAGTTGATGGAGTTGTTTTTAGTTTAGCTTTGTTAAACTGGTTGTATTTAGTCTACCTGATCAATAGACTAGAGATGAGTTGGGTGAATTAGTTATTAATTAATTCACAAGTTATTAACTCATAATACAACTATAGAATACATCAGTTAACTCAGTTGCATGTCAGTGCATGTTTAGTTCAGCAGGGACAGGTGTTAGAGAATCAGATTGCTATCAGTTGTGATTATAGTTGTGTACCAGATCTTGCACAATAAAGGGATTGAGTATGCCAATGAGTTTTCTCACGTATTTGCCCACATTATAGCTTGTGCTCACGTCCAACAAAGTGTGAGTGACTATTTTGCAGGTGAAATATGAGTTTGGGAAGCCATTCTCATCAGTTCTTGAGCAGGTATTGAGCTACAGAGGCAGGCAAGCAGCGGGGGAGATTTGGAGATCAGATCTGAGCTGTATTGTGTGTAACATGTGGAGATAGTACTGAGTACTTGTGAGGAGTATTGTACTATGTATTGTTACATGATTCAATCAATATAATATACAGATAGTTGGGGTTTTTAGCGAGATGCTTTCCCCGGGAAAATATTGTGTTGATATGTTTGATTGATGCTTCTATGTGCGCCTGTGAATGTTTCTGCTTGTGTAAATTGATGATCAACGTAGAGGAGATTATGTATTATACATGTTCCGCTTATAATTGTATGATCAGGATAATCTCTGTGAATATGTGTTAAATTATTCAAAATTTCTACAAAATCTATTACCTATGGAGGACCCTGATTAGATTCACACTTGTTGGAATGGTGCTATTTAATTGGATGATTCTTGTGCTTCCTTGAAACTAGTTTGAATGCTTCTTTCTAATTATTTCTTTGAGAATATGGAGGGATAGAATGAAAAAACAAATATTTAAAAAGTAACCAACCAAAAAAATAACTTCCTCCCTTCTCTCGCACTCCCTCATCATGTTACTCCACAACTCCCATGGTGATAAAAGGAAGTTTGCACTAAAGGTTTTTTTGGTTGTGTTCTTGGACTCAATCAACATGTTCTCAACTAAAAGAAGGCCCTCATGCAATGGGTACTAGGTTCCCATATATGGTTGTGGGTAATTTTGGAAAATTAATTTAAATAAAATTAAGTTTGTAGTGCAAATAAATAGATGGTTGGAGTGATCCCAGAACAAGATGATTGAATGACCCATAGGACCTTGTAGCGTTTAGAGGAAATGGTGTCACCGTGGTCTTAACATTGTGGGCACTGCTCTTAGTCCACCCTTGTAACAACTTCGATGGTTTGATGGGACAGAAGGTTGTTCGGAACTTCCAAATTGATAGTGTGAAATCCTTGTGGCATTGTATGAAAGAGGGGAGGGTAAACTCCATAACCCCAAACAATGGAAGGAACCCAAGACAAATCCAAATCCATGGCTGCATGCCATCCTTTGGCCAAGGCTATATATCATGTGTCAGATAGTGAAAGATTTATGTGTCATGGATATCATCTATGTTGGGGTATATACATGATTTTATAATGATGGAGTTTAAATATTTGATTTTTTGGTATTTTTTTATGGAGTTTAAATATTTGGTTTTTTTATTTGATTTTGGTTGAGAGTATAATTTTTCTTTATTTAGATTGTATTTTTGAATGTATAATAGATTTAATATCTAAAAAATTTGTTGGGATATTATATGAACTCAACAACTTAAAGTAATAATTTCAAAATAAATGTGATTCAATTTTAAACAAAATTAATTGAAAAATGTATTAAAAGAAATCAAAGAATCAAATATTTAAACTACACTTATTATTTTTAAACTAGAATAAAAAAATGGATTAAGAAAAAATATGCAGTTGGAACATGCAACTGAAGTACGCTGAGATGAATACTACATGGGAAAATTCTTCCATGATTCTAGAAAGGTGGGGCAAAAAACCATCCTCCAACCAACAAAAGAAGTGGGAGGGATCCAATACTAGACCTTTTGAGACTTGAGCTTACTACTTCTTGGGAATATGAGTATATTCTTACAAATATCTTGCACAAAATGGTAAAAAAAGAAAACATTTCTAAGATTTAATCAAAGTCGATCCCCCATTAGAAACGTGGGAGGCACAAGAATTATGGCCACCATATTTTCGAGATTTGTTGCTTTGATCTTTTCTACTTCTTGTTAATGGAGGGGAAGATCATTGATTATTGTTTAAAACTTATAATTATGAAGGATAAGAAGGAAGAAGAGGAGAAATTGACCTCCTTCTCCTGCTTCGAGCTAGTCTTTTCTTCCTTTTTATTTGAAGGAGGGCTTTTATTAATATCCTTAGTAGTAGTCTCTTCCTCAATCAATGAACTGATTTTCTTTGAAGGCACTTGATCTAGATTTGGTTGATCTTCTTTAATTGTGGCTTTTGCCTCTGAGGACTTTAAAGCTTCAAATCCATTACCTAGGGAGGACCTTGATTAGATTCACACTTGTTGGAATGGTGCTATTTAATTGTATGATTCTTTTGCTTCCTTGAAACTAGTTTGAATGCTTCTTTCTAATCATTGCTTTGAGAAGATGGAGGGATAAAATGAGACAAAGAAGCTAAAGCTTTTGGAAAACTTTTGCAGAAAACCAATACTTGTTGCAAAAACTAGATTTAAAAGGGACTTGCCCATAATCCAGAGCCTAAAGATGGTATTAGCTCTCCATGTCAAGCTGAATCACCTTAGGGAGTCCTTTTGCAAAATCCATTTCAACACAAATTCTAGAACATGCGAAGTTATTGTGTTTGTTCTTAGAGCTAGAAATGTAGCGACCCAATTTGTCACCTATGACTTTAAAATTACCATGATTTTAACAAAATAGGGTAAGATACAACAATATAATCCAAACATGCACAAAAGAGCTTTCCATAGAAGGAATAAAATTTAGAGTGTAGTGAGTGAGAAACATTCCCCTAGAGCCCATGAAATTGGCCTCATATTTGTAAATTAGATCCCTAACCTCATTGCTTTCAAAGCAAAAGTCAAAATAATCGTTTCCATATTATAAAGTGCTAATGGGTTCATGATCTATCCATTTGATAGAGATCCATTCTAAAATAGAGATATAATTGGGCCAAAGTCCAGTAGACTTACCAATCAATCCTATTTTTTAAAGGGAATTAACATTCTTCTTTGCAAAGGCAACAAATCGTAAATCTAGAGAAAAAATAATATATTTCCTTTTTACAAATTTACTATGAGATAGAGAACCATGGTCATCCATATTATGATTGGAAAGACCACCCATTGTATCATCAATGAACTCAACAACCCACTTGTTCTAATTAGGAACAATACAACACGCTATTATATCTATAAAAAAATAACACAAAGCAAATAAACCATCTAAATTAAGAAAAAATAAAATTCTAAATATACAACACTAAAACAACCATAAATTACTCTCACAAGACTCTCAAGAAAAACAACCAAAACTATATATAAATTAATTAATTAATTAAAAAAAAAAACAAAAAACAAAAAAATCAAAACAAAAACGATGCACTCCTTGTGGTTCATCAACTCTATCCTTGATATTAATCATTTACACTACACTTATATAACCATCATTATTTTAAAAGACATAGTAACTCATGTCATAATGATGAACCACCATAATCGTGAGACCTCACATATATATGTACATGGCAAAGTGATGGGGGCCATGGTCATTATTATAAAGTTTTTAAAGCATAATAAATGAAACCCAATGGAATGTTACAAGATATAAAAATGAACTAATTTATGTGAGGGTGATTTGGCATATTGCTCATTAATACTTATAACACAGTTTGTATATGGAGTATTTGTGGGTTTTTCAAAAAATTCATACTGCGGTAAATACACACTGTTTTAATGTTATGGTAAATACATTATAAAGAGGGAAAAAATATAATAATTTAATTTTTAATTAATAGTGAGGGTAATTATTATTTATGAATGTGTAGTGTTATTATTAATATTTAATGAAATTTATGTTAGTTAAAATGATTTGTTGATTTTTTTATAAAATGATAAATTTTTTTTATCAAATATTTCCAAGTTTTAGTTTATTAATTTTTTTTTAATATTTAAATAAAATAAACTTTTATCTCTTAACCTTGTAACATGTAAATAAAAAACTTATTACCCACTCCCTTTACCAAAATGGATCTTTAATCCTGTAACATGTAAATAAAAAACTTATTACCCACTCTCTTTACCAAAATGGATCTTTAGTCCAATTAAAACTTTGGTATTTGTTTTTAAAATATACCAATATACCTATTTCTTAACACTCAACCCAAACGACTCACAAATATGGCATATATAAATCATTTAGGTTCACATTGACCAAAAAAAAATCGTAGCTCAAATACACTACGTTTAATAACTATATAAAATTATATTTTATATTGAAATGTAAGATTGTATTTTATATATATATATATTCTCTCAATTTCTTGAAACATGTTTTTCACCATGTTTTTCACCATCTTCTTAGGAAACATTAATGACATTCATATTTTTACTTATATACTAGCGTAATTACAATAATGGCATTCATATTTTTACTCATATACTGGCATAATTACAAAGCTCTAACAAAAAATGTAAGACTACCAGAGTCCTCCCAGTACACAGTTGTAGTTTTCTCACAAAAAGCCATCATTCAAAGTATAGTTGTTACCCGTTAATTACCAGCAGTTACCAATTAATATTCCAAACTTGACATAACACTATTCCCATTAGACAAAATAAATATGCAATTATTTAAAAAGTTAAATGTGTTGCTTGGACTGTGTAACTCATTAACAAAAACAAGCAACTCTCATTTCCATAATGAGTTTCAGCATCAAATATGACTCGACTGTTGCAGCACGAATATGAGTTTCCTTAATGCCCAGATTGTGATTTCAATCACATGGGAAGATGCAAAATGACAATTCTATTTATGAAAACAAGTTATAATAAGGATTATGAGTTATATTGACTGAATTATGCCCATTTTATTTTTTAGTCAAAGTAAGTAATTTTCTTCAAAACCCTCACTTTATTTTAGAGTTTCTAGCAAGATGGTTTTTATAGGACACGATGATGGTCCTACTATTGAAGAATTTATACAATAGTGCAAGTGTTAATCCCAATATTTTTAGACATCCCTCCTAGGGCTTGATATGAAATATGATGTTGCTAAATGGTGGTTCTCACTTGATAGTTCAGTGAGGCAACTTCCTGGTGAAAAACTTGAAAAACTCCTTTTGGACAAATGGTCTCTTGCTAGAAAGAAGGATAAAGAGAAACATAAGGGGTTCTTTTTTGTTGATATCTCCATATTACAGGTTCATGTATGTATTTAGAAAGAGAATATCATTGTGTCTATCAACCTTAGTTGCAAGCAAAATTTTATCAGTGTTAATTTGACAAAAAAATTGCGAGTATAAACAAAACATATTGAAAACACACAGGTTGATAATGAGAATGTTCAAATCTATAAACATTTGAATATTTCTATGGATAACTATGTGTTGCATTCATTTCTTTATGCTTCAGATATGTATGATGTGGATGTTGTTTTAGGATACCGTTGGATGGAATCCATTGGTACTATCAATATTAATGTGTAAAAGAAATTTTTGAAGCTCTCATATAAAAAGAAGAAGATTACATTGCAGGATATTTTTATCAGTAAATATATGGAGTCTAAGGAGGCCTAAGCAAAAAAATATATAGGTACTAACACATCAGATGAGGATTCTGTAGTGGAAGTATTAATGGAAGATAAGAAACAAGAGGAAACACCACAAAAAAAACTTGATACACTATCAGGTGAAAAATTGAAGAAAGATTCACCTTTAGTTAAAACTTCAACATATCACCACCCGCACCAGCCAACAAGGTTGAAAAAAATAGCAACAAGTATGACAACCACTGGACCACACACAAAGAGGTGCAACGATCCATTCACAACACATCAACATAGAGGAACCAATTTATTTATCTACTATGATATAAGTTCCAACATAACATATTGCAAGCACACTAGTTGATGGGGAACATATTCAAATTTTTAAGGACTTGAAGGTGACTATGGATAAATATGTATTACATGTTGAATTTTATGCTATAGACATGGATGAGGAAGATGCTATTTTTGGTTATCCTTGGATGGACTCAGTGGGCACCATCAATATTAATGTACAAAAGAAATCCCTGAAGCTACGGTATAAAAGGAAGAAAATTTCCCTACATGATAATTTCATTAGAAATTAGGTAGAGACTGTGGAGGAAGAAAAAAATTCTCTAATGACATTGACATATCAGATGATGAACCTTTGATGGTAGAAAACTAAACACATACATCAAACTAGGTATAAGAAAAAACAGTAGACACCACTTAGGCGCCAATAATGGAGAAATTAACAAAAGATATACCATTAGTTAAAGCTTCAACATATCACCACCCACATCACCCAATAAGACAAACACTAGCAAGGTGACAATGAATTAGTAACAAGGACAACAACCCTTGGATGAAACACATAGAGGTGCGATGATCCACCCACAACACATCAACACAGAGGAACCACCAAAAGCAACTTCCATAGGCACTAGCTAGATCGAGTGTTCACCTTTCTCTGGGATGGGTAGATGCACTTGCATGGTACCAATGGACTACTCTTTTGAGTAGATATTATTATTTGTGTTCTTCTCATGTTTCGGGGACGAATTTTTTTTAATGGGGATGGAATGTAGTGTAACTAGGGGGGATAATATGGGGTATAAAGGGAGGTACCCAAGGGAATAATATGATGTAATAATATAAGGATGATAAATAAATGAGCCATAGTTAATAAATAAAGTGGTTAACCCGTATAATGTAAGGTATCACAAGTAGTTAGGAAATAATGTGATAATCCCATTGTATTGGATGTATGGCATTGAGAGACCCATGGTATTGTATGTATGAAGCCTATATAGAGGTTATAGACTCTCCATTGAGAGATGTTGAATATTGTTTTGTATTGAAAGGCATTATCTTGTGGAGTAATTTCCTTCCCTAAGGAGTAGTTTCATGGTGTTACCCTACCTCAAGTGTTTTGATTAATAAAGAGAAGCATTTCTATCCGATTTGTGTTTTGGGCATATTTTGCAATTTAATATATTTGCAGATTAGATCTATTATAGAGGCAATAATAATTGATATATAATTGGTGGTTAACACCAAATATGGTGAACACTCTTAATAGATAATGTTTCGTTGGTACTGAGGAATAAAAATAGTAGTTTTGGTTAAGCCATTAGAACAACCATTTTTTGACAACCATTTATCACATAATTTAGGGTTGAATAGATAATGCTAATATTATAGTTGTTCGAATTCACACCATATAAAGAAGAAAATTTTTAGTACAAATATAAGATTATCAAATAAGGTTTGAAAATCATCATGGTAACCCTCAACAAAATTAAGAGTAGCCCATTAAAAACATATAAGATCACCAATTACTCATACAAAAATTTAATGCAACCACATACAAAATTCACATCACAAAGACACCATGTTTACCCTAAAATCCAATGGGAAAACTAGCTTTGGAAAGATACTTAGTCCTTCATTTCAAGGATCTCAAGTGATAATGTAACTCAAGGCTCTTTGGCAATTAAACAATTTACACAACTACTTTTCCTTTGCATTCTATACTCTTGGCCCTAAAAATCCCTTTGATAATTAAGTTACAAGAAGATATAAGATAACTAGTGGCTTAATGGAAAAGTCAAGAGACTAACCTTCCATTTCCGATTCCTAATTTTTCTTTCTTATTTTGATTTTTCTTCCTCATTTAATTCTTTTACTTTCCTCTCTTTATTTTATTTGTTTAATTATCTTTTATTGCTTACTTTTTATTTTTATTTTTGAACGTAACCTTCATTAATTGTTGAACTGCTCTTATAGGTAATAGACCTCACAACCATACACTCGTGTTTCAATACATTTTAGACGACCTTACTTTATAAAGTAACCTTGGAATATAAATGTATTAAAGTGACTTTATGTTATAAGTTTGAAATTGGATTATGATTTATTGTAGAAGTGCAAGTGGATATTATAAAAGGGAAAAGCAGGTCACGAGTTTTAATATTGCACACTATAAGTGACACTACAACCATATTGTGAAAGCTAAAGAAGATGTAATGAGCACTAATTCAACCTATTCTTTGACCAAAAGGATTCGTTTTCACACAAGGAGTTTTTATTTGACACATCATTAATGTCAAAGATAGGAGGAGACTATGGATGTCCAAGATAAATATTGTAAGATGAAGATTGCTAGAAATATTATTTGGATATCCATTTTTTTGATGTCCAGTCTTGATACCCTATATTTGAATGAATTTTTACTTAAATACCCGACTCGAATGAGAGCATAGGATATATGCTTAGAAAACTAGTTTTAAGGCCTTTCTAATGGTATACGTCATGCTAGGATATTCCAACACATAGGAAATAGTTAAGTATAACTTGGTCTAGTGTAGCGTTAGGTAAAGTGTGTTTCTTTACTATGTACTTTTGTAACTTACAATCCGACGGTCATGATATGTTCTAGACATGAAGTGATCTGACGGTACATTCTCTCCTCGGTATTACCGACGCTTGATATATGGCTTAACAAACGATTGGTCCACGATCTCTATTTAAAGAGCATGGATGATCATTTTTAGTGTGACCGTTCATGAGAGAAGCTTATGTAAATTTTCATTCTTTTATTAATAAATTTCCTGAAGTGGTCGTGTTGGCTCAGGCCATGGACTGTTTCCCTTTTTGAGGGTTTTAACCACGTCAAGAATACTGGTGTATTGATTTGTGATCTGTTTGTGAGCGGTGTCCTTTGGTGTTCTATCTGAGGAACTTACCTTGTAAATTCCTACATGGTATCAGAGCTATTTTAGGGCCGCATCCGTTGGTGATCCAAATCAGAAGCCAATACAATTGCATTCGACTATCGTTTCCTAAATCTACTGTTTCTGACCACTTTCGGGCCAAGAGGACTGCTCTACTATGTTAGGAGCATTTGTTCCAGTGAGGAGCCCCTTTCGTTTCATGCGAAAAGGTTTCCGGTAGCCCTAGCTACGTCATTTTTAAGATCTGGAGGTATACAATGTTTATTTGCAGTTTTAGTTATTTTCTCTTTGTTTATTTTGGTTTATTTATATCTCTTTTTTAATTAACAGATCTATACCTTTCATTTCTACGTATGTTCTTTTCCTCGCGAATTTGTGCGATCTGGGAAAATAAGAAATAAAAAGGAAGGATTTTTCTCATATGTATGTTCTTTTTCGTCGCGTCTTAATGTGATCTCAAAAAATCAGAAACATTGAGGAAAATATTTAGTTTCTGGCGAAAGCTAACTTCAAGCCATAAGGTTTGTTTTTTTTTTGTATGTCCGTGTTGGTTTGTGTGGTTTTTTATTTTGTAAGAAAAAAGGGATTTTTCAAGTAAGCACGCACTCCAAAACTTCAGTGACTTAAAAAAAAAGAAATCCCTTCCTCTTTTCCAAAAATTACTAACCTTTTAAACTAGCTCACTTGGCCCAAAGTTACTTTATGAGAATAGAGGTCTTGAGTTGAAGTTTTTCTATTTGTTGACTTACTTTTTCAAAAAGCACATGTAACTTATATTTTAAAATTACTTTATGTAAAAGTGTTCTCACCTATTATAAAAAGTGAGTCACTTATAATTCTAAAGTCTCTTTATCTTTTATTTAAGTTACAATTTAGTGGGTAGCTCATAAAGGACCATTGTAAAAGTGACTTTCACTTATTTATAAAAGTGGGTCACATAAAATATATATATATATATATATATATATATATATATATATAAAGTGAGCTAATTAGATTAAGTTTGGAAAGGGGGGGTATTTTTTTTAAATATAACATTATTATTCACTTCCGCACATTCACGCACTTCGTCAGCATATTCAACAAATTTTCTTCAAAAAACCATAATTTCTTCATCTGGAAGCCGTTTTTGTAGCCGTTATTTTTTAATCGGCCTAATTTTTTGAGATCTTTCCATTGAAACACTTAGATTCAGCATCTACAACTTCATTTTTTGTTAAAATGGAAAGTTCATGCCAAGTTATTCTTGACAACACCAACTACTTCCAATGGTGGTCCTACATTGTGGATTTAGTTAGAAGTAAAGGTATTTACAGAATAGCCTCATGCTAAGAAACTAAACCTAAATATGAAGATAAGGCAGCCAAATGGGAAAATAGGAAAGATCAAGTACGTGTGTTGATATGAATGTCTATTTCTCCAGACCTTAGATTCCATATCGTAGAACTTGATACCCCTAATGAAGCAATGAAACAACTCACTAAATTTTTTGGAATTAAAAATGAAATTAGAGCCCATCAACTCGAAAATGAGTTGATTATGTTGGACCCCAATAATTTTTCTTCCATTGAAGATTTTTTGTCAAAGTTTAAGACCCTTAGACTTCTCTTGGAAGGTGTTAAGTTTAAGAAAGAAGATGGAAGCTTTATCTATTCCATTCTTACTAAGTTGGGACCAACCTACTCTATGTGTGTTTCTACCTTCCATTCTACTAGGGAAGCTTTTATTTCTCAAGGACAAGACTACAAGTATCCCTCTTTTGATGCCTTTTGTGATTCTTTAATAAGAGAACAAGAAAAACTCTTACATCTTGGTCATTTTAATTTTGGAAACTCTTCTAAGAAAGCCTTAGCCACCCAGCAACAACCAAGTTCAAAGAATCCTAAGAAGCAGTATCCTAAAAAGAATGGTCCTAAACCAACCAAGGGTCCTAAGCACTTTTAGTCTCAAAATGAAAAATCAATTCAACAAAATGATAAGGCAAATAAAAACAAAGGGAAGAAGACTGATAGACATTGCAACTTTTGTAATCGAGATGGCCACTTAGAATCCAAATGCTTTAAGAAGATGGAAGCCTTGGAAGCAACAATGAAGAAGCATAACATCCATTTAAAGCACTATTCAACTTCAACTTCATCTTCAGGAATTGCACTTTCTGCATGTGGTTATCAATCATCTCGGTTTGGTTATGCACTAAACGTGTCTTCTTCTCATTCTCATGAGTGGCTCATTGATTCTGGAGCTTCTTATCACATGGGAAAAAACAAGGTCATACTTTCTTCTTTAAATTATTGTAACACCAAAAATATATATGTTGGTAACGATAGATCTCTTAGTGTTGTAGGGACTAGAACTATTCATCTCGACAATGGTTAATTTAATGATGTATTATATGTTCCAAACTTATCAAGTGCAACCTTCTATCTGTATATCAGATAAATCATTCAGGTGAAGGTAAAACCGTTGAATTCTCACCTCATGATGTTGTAATTAAGGACCTAAGAGATCCTAGACAGATTTTAGCTACTGGCATTGCTGATGATTCTACAAGGTTGTATAAGTTTAACAACTTTGGGTCATCAAATCTTCCCTCGGTATTTTTTGCTCATGATAATGAAGTGAGAAAACTTTGGCATGATTGATTTGGTCACTTGAACTATCGCTCCCTTCAAAATCTATGTAAAGAAAATATTGTGACAAGTCTTTCTATGGTATCTTGCGGAGATGGTATTTGTTTCGGATGTGTAGTCAGAAAACATCATCAGGATAGTTTTGAAAAATGTGCCTCTTGGCACACCTCAACCCCTTTACAGCTTATGCATAGTGATAGTTTTGAAAAATGTGCCTCTTGGCACACCTCAACCCCTTTACAGCTTATGCATAGTGATATATGTTGTCCACTTCCAGTTGTTTCATTCTCTGGCTACAAGTATTTCTTAACTTTCATTGATGATTTCTCTAGACGCACTTGGGTATACTTCTTAAAACTCAAGAGTGAAGTCTTTAATATGTTTTTGGCCTTTGTTGAGAAACCATTTGGACATCAAAGTCTTAAGCTAAGATCTGATAATGACGAAGAATATGTTAACTACAAATTCATCAACTTTTTCACTGAGCATGGAATTCAAATGCAGCATACTGTTCCATTTACTCCACAACAAAATGGTGTCGTTGAAAGGAAGAATCACACTTTAAAAGAATTAGTCCTTTTTTTGGGGCAGAAGCAATTGACTGTGCAAATTACATAGTAAATCACACTCCTACTAAGGTTTTAAAGAATATCACTCTAGAAGAAGCATGGATCTCAATTAAACCAAATGTAAGTCACTTTTGTGTTTTTGGAAGTGAAGCATGGACCCATATTCCAAATGAGAAACATAAAGCCTTAGAACCTAAGATTGAAAAATTTATTTTTGTTGGATATTCTGAAGATGTCAAATGATATAGACTTCTTTCACCTAAGTCCAAAAATGTTATCATTAGAAGAGATGTAAAGTTTGCTAAAAAAATATCGGCCTACGAGCCTAGTTCGACGGATGTGCCACCTCTCTCTATCCCTTCTACTTCTGAAAATATTTCTTCTTCAGATGATGACAACAAGGGTGACATCCCCCACCTTATCAGGATCCTCCTTCAGCTCCTCAACTTCCAAAATGGGTCCATGCTACTCGGGATGCAGCAGGTGCTCTTGCAGGTAATCCTATAGATCAGCGACGTACATGTTCTTAGTTCGATAGAGCCTCTTCTTTACTGGCTCAAGCTTCACCGAATTATGATCCTGAAACCTTTGCAGAAGCTTCAGACCATCTAGATTGGGACGCAACTATGAATGAAGAATATCATTCATTATTGGCAAATGATACATCGGATCGTGTTCCTCTTCTAAAGGGATGAAGACTTGTTAGATGCAAATGGTTTTACAGAAGCAAGTTTGGACCACATGGAAAAGTTCATAAACATAAAGCTTGTCTTGTTGCTAAGGTTTTTTCACAAGTTGAAGGCTTGAATATACTAAAACCTTCTCCCCTGTTGCCGAAATGAACTCTATCTGCCTTGTTCTTTCCCTTGCTACCTCTTTCAAATGGGAAGTCCATCAGATGGATGTTAAATCTTCCTTCTTGCATGGGGACTTGCATGAAGAAATCTATATGGAACAACCTCCTGGATTTATAAAAATAGAATCCAACCTTGTATGTCCGCTTAAGAAATCCCTTTATGGTCTCAAGCAAGCCCCTCGAGCTTGGTATGCCAAAATTCATAGCTTTCTTTTAGATACTGGCTTTTCTAGGTGTCATTCTAACAATACTGCCTACACCAAGAAAGTGGGTAAGTCTCTTATCATTCTTGTTCTTTATGTTGATGACCTTATCCTTATTGGTAGTGATCCAAACCTTATAAACCATGTGAATTCCAGCCTTAAAAACAAGTTTAAAATGACAGACATAGGACACTTGCATTATTTTCTTGGTCTTCAAGTCTTGCAAACCAAGGAAGTTATTTCCCTTTCCCAGTCCAAGTATCCCTATGATCTTCTACGCCATTTTGACATGGAAGACTGTAAGCCAACCCCTTCTCCCTTTCAGTATGGAGCCAAAATTTTAGTCTCTTGTACTTCCCCTGAAGTTGATGCTACCTTATACCATTAGCTTGTAGGAAAACTTTTGTATCTGACCCATACCCGTCCTAACCTTTCCTTTGTTGTTGGCCTTATTTCTCAGTTTATGCAAAACCCACATGAAAGTCATTGGAAAGTAGCTAAAATAATACTTCGTTATGTTTAAGGTACAATTTAGTTTGGGATTCATTACAGTGCAGAAGCATCTCCTCTATTGGTTGGTTTCACTGATTCTGATTGGGTTGGTGACCCTAATGATTGGAAGTCTACTGCAGGTTATGTCTACATTCTTGGTTCTGGACCTATTACATGGGATTGCAAGAAACAAAGTGCCATTTCTCTTTCTTCAGTAGAAGCAGAGTATCATGGCACTGTAGAAGCTAGTAAGGAAGCCTTGTGGCTTCCTTAGATCATGTCAGAGTTTGGCTTTCAGCAGCAACATCCAAAAACACTTTGGTGTGATAATCAAAGTGCCATTCAACTATGCAAAGATCTAGTCCAACATCAATGCAACAAACACATTAAACTACACATGCACTTCATTAGAAAGCTCATTCATGACCATGTTCTTGAAGTGCAATATTGTTCAACCGATGATCAAGTTGCAAACATCTTTACAAAGGATCTCACAGAGGCGAAGTTTACTAAACTTCGATTTATAGTTGGAGTTCAAGAAGTTGTCACTAAGGGGGGATAGGATCTAATGCCTCCTTCCTTCTCCTATTGTGTCATATTTTTGCATCCTTAAATCCTATCCCAAGTTGTTCTTAAGGGGGGATGTTAGGATATTCTAACACATAGGAAATAGTTAAGTATAACTTGGTCTAGTGTAGAGTTAGGTAAAGTGTGTTTCTTTACTATGTACTTTTGTAACTTACAATCCGACGGTCACGATATTCTCTAGACATGAAGTGATCCGACTGTTCATTCTCTCCTCAGTATTATCGACACTTGATTCGTGGCTTAACACCCGATTGGTCTATGATCTCTATTTAAAGAGCACGGAGGATCATTTGTAGTGTGACCGTTCATGAGAGAAGCTTATGTAAATTTTCATTCCTTTATTAATAAATTCCCAGAAGTGGTCGTGTTGGCTCAGGCCGTGGACTATTTCCCTCTTTGAGGGTTTTAACCACGTCAAGAATACTGGTGTATTGATCTGTGATCTATTTGTGAGTGGTGTCCTTTGGTGTTCTGTCCGAGGAACTTACCCTGTAAATTACTACACGTCATTCCCTTTAACTCCATAGGAATGAGGAGATATGAAATATTATGTTAGGTCGACCTATCCAATTTTAGAAGTCATACCCATAAGGGAACATGTAAACACTATAAATAAAGGATAAATGAGTGCATTTGTATATCATCCTAGAAAGAAGAGATATAAGGTGCACAAGAGAAGTAGGTGAATGCTCTTTGGGTTTCAAAGGTGGATCAAAAATGTGATTTGTGGAGTGAATGGGACATCTTGGAATTTTTGATATAACTTTTCTTTTGGGATTTTTTAGATCATTGAATTTTGAGGAGATAGAGTCAAAATATTCATGTACATTTGTTAAAATTTTCAAGCATTTTTTGCTTTACATTAAGAGATATGCACCAATGAAATTAGGGTTCCTGAATGCTCCTGAAATTTGCTTCAAATATGTCAGTTTGACATATTTTATATAACTTATTTTCTAAGATATTTGAGAATATGAAATATTGAGGAGATATAGAGGATATCTCTAGGCACCTATGATAAAAAAATTCAAACTCTGGCTCACTATACTTTCAAATATATGCCCTATGTAAGATTTTTTTTTTGAATTCTCTTGAAATATTCTTCAAACATGTCAGTGTGGATTTTTCACTATAACTTATTTTCTAAAATGTTTGATATTGAAATATTAAGGAGATAAAAGAGATATCTAGGTGCATATGGTAAAATTTTCAAACTTTGTTTCATTATATGATATGCCCTGTGGAAGTTAGGGTTTCAAAATTGTCTTAAATCATTTCAAATATGTTAGTTTACAATTTTTTATATAACTTATTTTTTGAGATGTTTTATATTGTGAAATTTTCATAAACTTGTGGAAACATATAACAAAACCTCATGTAAAAATTTCATGCTTTGGTTCACTATGTTTTCAGAGATATGCCTTGTGGAAGTTAGGGTTTTTAAATGATCCTGAAATAATTTTCAAACAGGTTGGATTGGAATTTTTGTTGTAACTTATTTTCTGTGATTCTTCAAACTATGATATTTTCAAATATCTAAGGAGACATATATAAGTGACTTAGGTAAAAATGTTCAGAATAATATATGAAAAATTTGGATACATGGCATGCTCTATAAGTTCATTCTTGGGACGATGCAAAAAAATACAATTTTTGGAACAAGCAGACCTGGTGAAGGCATAAACAACAATGAAGGAAAAAGAAGCTAGTAAACTTAGTGAAGTATGTTCGTGCATATAAATATTTGCAACAATGGAGATTCATGTCTCCATTAGGTTGGTGTCTTCAAACATTTATAATGATGGGGATTTGTGTCTCCAGTAGGTTGGTGCCTATGAATATTTGCAGTATTGGAGATTTGTGTCTCCAGTAGGTTGGTTCCTACAAATATTTGTAACAGTAGGTTGGTGCCTATAAATATCTATAAAAAAAATTGTGGTTTTCTTCCAAATGTTTTTCTATGTAAATATTGTATTCCATGTTATGCAATTGATAGATCTTATATGTGATTATTTTCTTATAGTTCATGAATGCTTAAATATGTAAACTTTTCTTATACGAATTCACCCTCAACTGTGAGTATAAATGTATGCTCAACAATTAGTATTAGAGCAGATTCCTTTGAAAATACTGTAATTGTTGGAAGGTATATTTCAGGAGCACACATGGCCAACAAAGAAGGTTTGTTCGTAGATGGAGCTCCATTGCTTGACATACCAAACTATGCATTTTGGAATATATAGATGTGGAATTTTCTAATGGATCTTCGTTTTGATATTTGGAAATCAGTTATGACTACTTATAAAACCCAAAAAATCCTCCAAACGATAAGTTTGGGAAGAAAGATAATGAATATAATGAAAAAGTCTATTGGCATCCTGGCCAGCGTTGATGTTAACAAGTCGATAATCTTGAGATGATGCCTTGATGTTTGCAGAGGATTTGTTGGAGGATGCGGACGTACCTAGAAAGGTGATGTATTATGATGATGGTTTGATGTTTATAGAGGAGTTGTAGGAGGTTGGATAGGCTTTGGAGGTGCTTGGAAAGGCCATGTGGTAGTGTGGTGGAGTTATGCGTAGAGTAACTATCATTTTCCTCAAGTTAACACATCATGCGACTAAACGATAACTAGCACAAAGCAATGATTACAACACCATCATTGGGAGCTCATTCTATCCCCATGATGATCCTCTCTAGGAGGCAGTGTCATCCTCGCGATGGTGTGTGCAGATGAAGAAAATTAAAAGACAAAGGGCCAAACCATCGAATTTCCCAAGGTAACAATGTGATTGAAGGATTTTCAACATCTAATTAATATTTTCAACAATACCATTGACACATATGTGGTTCTTTCCCAAGGAAATTGAAGGTTGAAGAGCCTATAAATTCACAAGGCGATTAGACAGTGGGCGAACAAGAGATGAGTCAAGATTCTGAGGCATTTCTCTGGATTAAATAATGTTTTCTTCTTTTTATTTTGTCTCTTTGTTCTAGCATAAGTTTGAAGGAGGATATGGTGGCAATCTACAAGTGTGTGGGATATCTATATTTGAGCAAATGTGCACAAGAAGAATGAGCAATCTGCATAAGTTGTAGGTGATCTGATCATATTCAAAAGGCATATCTCACCAAAGCGCAAACATTTTTATCTGATGACTATGTGTGAGATTTACTATTGTTTTTTTCAGATCTACTCTAGCACAAGTGCATGAATCTATAAAATTCTTGTTACCAATTAAATTTGTTCACAGAGATATGGTTGAATGCTTGAATGCATATTGATTTGGTCAATATACAAAAATACTAAAAATAGTGCGCATAGTTAAATTTGAAGAATGTGATGGTCCATATATTCACCTTTTGTATGTTATTGAATGACTAACATAGTCACACCTGTAGTATTGATAGAGGTTTGAAGGGTGAGATCACTCGATTTTTCACTATATCACATCACTAATTTTGTTGTGGAGATAGATCTTCATTAGTTGATGATAAATTGACTATGAAGCCAAGATTGATTTTTAGATTTGTAGTCATTACTAAGGAAAAATATGCTAGTGTATAAGCACCATAGATCTATTTAGAATAACTACAGGAGCTGAAGCATCAGGTGTATGGTTGAAAGATTCTTGTTCTTTGTGACTGATATAATGTTTTTCAGAGACAAAGTATGCCACTTGTGTATCTTGGACTGATTAAAGGAGTTTGTTTTGAATGGTTATGAGTTGTATAGATCTTATCAAAGGTATTCACTAGCATATTCTTGTTGCTAATCTAGTGGTTTGTCAATGTTAAATCTTGTTGAAGAATTTGCTTGAATATGGTTATCTATCTCTAAATCAATAAAAAATTGCGAAGAAGAAGTACCTAATCTAGTGCAATTGCAGGATCTGATGTAAAGTTCAATGACAATGTCCTTGTTTCATGATTAACATCTTGTTTTCCAGGGTTTATAAAAGAGATATATGCCACTGTGTATTTTTGTATGGTTGAATCTTATGTGGCAAAGAACCATTGATGTTATGAGTTGTTGGTCAGGGAATTTGTGTTTGTTGTTGCTTGTCTTAGGCGAGAGATAGTTATGCCATTGGTTGTAATCATTATAGCTGCTATTATTTGATCTATGTTCACTTGATTGGTTATTAAGCAAAAATGAAATTTTAGAGCACATTTGTTTGATATGAGGCCTTGTGACTTGCCTTATTGATTAATTTATCTTAGATATTGATGTGTTTAAGCATAGAGTACGAGTTGCATGAGTAGAGATGTGAGAAAATTTGTAGAGTTTGAGTGTTGAGCTGCAAAAATGTTGAATATTCAGTTGATGAGTTTTGCAATGGTTTTCTTATTTTTTTATTGGGCAAAAAAGTCTAAATCGGTCCAATCTCAAACATTTGATGAAACATGACCTACTATATCTGAGATTATCTTAGGTGGTCCTTGTGTGAAAGATTTTGAAACGTGGATCACAAGAAGTTAGAGGGAGTAGCGACTTCCTTCGAGTAGTAGTTGGAGAACTTATTGGAGGTAGTAGCCTCTAGTAGGCAAGAGCCTACACAATGCTAAAATATTGCATTAGTGCAAGCTATAAGAGGAAGAATTTTTAATAATAATAGAAGGCAAAGTAGACAAAAACAACAATGGTTTTTCCTAGTTAGGTTTTCCACCTAAAAATCAAGTATTTCTATGTGATGAAGGAAAAGCTCTGAAGTCATAGAAAATAGTTCAAGAGTTTGAAAATGAAAGATAAAGAAAATGTTGCAACCTATTTCCTTTGTGTGCATGAAAATGTGTGTTGGCATTATGATGCATGTGTTGTACTTGATGGCAAACAACTCATAGAAGATCAACTCACTTATATATATCTAGATGAATCTACGGAAGAGATATCAGATGAAAATTCTCAGTATGACAAGTCCAAAGGGGGAGATTGTTGGCATTATGAGACAAGTGTTGTACTTGATGGCAACCCACTCATCTCAGATGATAAATTATAGTGCAGAAAAGTTCACGCACTTATATGCAGAGAAATGTTTATTTCATGTAGAGAAAAGTTCACGCACTTTTATGCAGAGAAAAGTTTATTTGATGTAGAGAAAAGTTCACGCACTTTTATGCAGAGAAAAGCTTATTTCATGTAGAGAAAATTTCACGCACTTTTATGCAGAGAAAAGTTTATTTCATGTAGAGGAAAAGTTCACGCACTTTCATGCAAGGAAAAGCGCGTATATGTTGGGGAACTTACCTTTGGTCCATGGTAGTTAGTCCTTGGTATTTGAACCTATGGTTTTGGACCATGGCACCTCGTCAGAAGTGTTGATCTCACACACTTTCATGCAAGGAAAAGCATGTATATGTTGGAGAACTTACCTTTGGTCCATGGTAGTTAGTCCTTGGTATTTCATGCAAGGAAAAGCGCGTATATGTTGGAGAACTTACCTTTGGTCCATGGTAGTTAGTCCTTGGTATTTGAACCTATGGTTTTTGACCATGGTACCTCGTCAGAAGTGTTGATCTCACGCACTTTCATGCAAGGAAAAGCGTGTATATGTTGGAGAACTTACCTTTGGTCCATGGTAGTTAGTCCTTGGTATTTGAACCTATGGTTTTGGACCATGGTACCTTGTCAGAAGTGTTGATCTCACGCACTTTCATGGTTGGTTCATGGTATTAGTCCGATAGTTTTTGATCCTATGGTTTTGGCTCGTGGTATTGCATCCAAAAGTGTTGATCTCACGCACTTTCATGGTTGGTTCATGGTATTAGTCCAACAGTTTTTTGATCCTATGGTTTTGGCCCGTGGTATTGTGAAAGGCCTAAGACTATAAAAGAGGAAGGAGATCATTTGGCAAAGCATCATCTGAATTATTGAATATCTAGATCTGGAATACTGTGATTGGGTTATGGTGCAGATCTGGATCTGAGCTAAAGAGGGATCTCACAGGTTGATGGAGAACAAGATCTAAGGATAGATCGGGATCAAATGGTTTGAAATGAACTATCTCTATATATTTGATTATGCTTATTCTAGATCTGTATACTGACGCTTGTAATGATTTGAACTGGGTATAACTTAAGTTTGAAATCGCTGCAAGTCATGATTGAATATTTATAGATCTGTACGCGGGTTGGCTTTGGTGAAAGCACGTATGTACGCAGGTTTGGTTCATTATAGTAGCATATACCATTTGAGCTATGATGTTTAAAGTTACAGGTGGTTCAGGTTGTTGATGTGTTCTGATGACTGTTTAATGGTGCCAGTATTCTACATATTCAGTTTGATTGATTGTGTTGATGGATGAGATCTAGTAATGGATCTAATGGACTATATCGGGTTGCTAACACTCATATTATCCTTGTATATGTATTGATCTGGTGATTGGGTGATTCAGAAGATTGATTGATTTTTATGGGACCAGTATGAAAATTGGATGAAACGTGGCCTTTCAGATTATGTGTTGTGCTTCAGGTGTATCCAGTCTGAAAATATATGAAACGTGGTACCTGGAGGAGAGAATATTGTAGGCCGGCGCCTACGTACTAGTATATTAGCTAGTACAAGAGCTAAGGGGGTGGTAGCTCCCTTCCAGTAGCAGTTGAAAACTTTGGAGCATTGTAGCAGGTAGCAGCCTGTGTACTAGTAAATGGATCGGCTAGTACAAGAACTATGGGGGTTGTAGCTCCCTTCCAGGAGAGACTGGAGAACGAGAGAGAGTTGTATCTCTCTGCAGGTAGAAGCCTGCGTACTGGTATAAGACTGCACCAGTACATAAATATTGTAAAAGGATTTTCTTATTAAGAAGAAGATTGAGATGACTTGCAGCAGGTGGTTTTCTCCCACATTGGGTTTCCACCTTATATCATGGTGTTCATGTGTGTGACTTATGTGTGATGATCTGTTCTATTTTACTGCACCTGTTTACTGTTAATATGGTTGATAATGTTCTAATGCACTCATTAAGGATCAACTAACTAAATCATAAGAAGTTGTGGAAGTAGCATATATGAATCTGAATATGGAAATGAAAAAGTTTTATTGATGTGATAATACTGATTCAACCCCCCCCCCCCCCTCTCAGTATTATTTCCAACAATGTGAGCATTATTACAGGACTTAGTGTGAAGGTTGAAGAAATGATGATTGTGCGAAAAGCGCTAAGGTCACCCTACTTAAGATTATTCCAAGGTATTTTCCATTGAAGAAACGAAGGATCTAGAGAATCTGATGATGGATGAGCTGCATGGGATTGTCACTATATATGAAATGAGGATATATAGAAAAAGAAAAGCCATTACAAAAGGAAGTAACTTTCAAAGCGTCAAATAAGACAAAAGGACACAAATCTCGTGAGTGTTCTAGCAATGGATTAGATACTGAAGAAACATAATTTGTGAGAAATTTAAAAGGAGGATATGTAAAATACAAAGTTAAGCTATTGTTTAAATGTTTTAATTTTTGTAAGAGTAGGAAATTTTGTTGCTAAATTTCCATATGTGAAAATTTAAGGCAATGATGAAAAAGAAGAACATAACAATAAAAGAAAGCCTTATAGATACAAAAGAGAAAAATATACCAAGAAGAAAAGCTTATACTCTAGAGAAGCTAATAGATCGTATGAAAAAAGTGATGGATATGTTTTTGATATTAACAAAGCATAATTCCTGTTCATAGCCATGGATACAAAGTCTATTGATAAATAAAATGAAAACAGTCAGAAAGAAAAATCAGATTAAGAAGAAAAGGATATTGATGGGGAAGTGAATCTTGAAAAAAACACATTAGCGCTTTAGAAGAAATATATAGGCTTAGGGGAAATAATAAAAAGTAGGAGAAATTGTAGAAATATGAGAAGAAAGATCATGATCTTGATTAAACAAAAAAATAAATTACTTATCATCTCGAAGACTCAAATATAAGAGGAATAAATGATAGAATAAGTGGTGAGAATCCAACTAAAAGAAATGGAAGAAAATTGTGAGAAGATTGATGTGAAATGTTGGTTGTGGAGCTTGATTATCTTCTCGATTCAGAGGTCTCATTTCAAATGCATTTGGGTCCCAGCACCTAATTGGGGGGGTGCATGGGGCTTTCCCCCCCACCACTGCTTCAAGGGGGGGGGGGGTAACAACACGGTTTTAAGCCCCCCATGGCTAGGGTTTGGGGGAAACACCCCTGAAAGAATTTTTTTGAGAACAATTCCTTGTAAATATTGTAATTTCGTAGTCAATCTGGACCATTCAATAGGAAAAAGATATACCAATAAAGGTTATGTTAATTTACGATTCTTTTTCCTATAAGGTAAACCTTGATAGGAAATTGTATTACGAATATGTATTATTCTATGTGAAAAAGAGAGGAGACTATGTGAGATTGAAGAGGAAGTTACAACATATGTGATGTAGGTTATATCCCTTTATTTTTCTGGATAATATAGAAGGAAGGATTTGTTGTTTCTTTGTGGGCATAGCCCAAATTGGGTAAACCACGTATATATGTGTCTCTCTTATTTTATGATTTTCTTTGTTTCCAATATTTTCATTTCATTTCTCTGTTATTTAATTTCTAACAGATGAAATTATTTCATTAAGAAAGGAACTAGAGAAAATAACTGATCAGTTGAATAGAAGCTTGAAGTTTGGAAATAATGATGAAATCTTAGGTAATGTTCTCAGTTTCTAAAGGGAACTATTCATCAAGACAAGTCTTGGCTACGACAAAAAACAAAAAAACCTTGACAGAGATGCAAGCATTAAGGTCATAAAGCCATTGGAAAAGGGAAATGAAGAAAATACTAAAATCTATTATGATATTCTCAAATATTCCATCAAGAACAAAAGTAATAGTAGGAAAGGAAATGAGGACCAACATAAACATGATTCTTCTCACAAGTAAAAAAAGAATGAGTTAATAAGAGTTGTTCCACCAAGAATGACTTTACAACTTAGTACCAAAATATCTTCTTTGGCTATTGTTTTTCTTGCAATAATTTAGGTCATAAAGCAATATATTGTAGAGCTTATAGAAGAAGTGATCATGTGAGAGATAGAAATAGAGGGTCTTATATGACATCTAAGAATTATTATCTAGGCAACAAAACCTGAACTTATCATAAGTTTGTTGACAAAAACTACAATTCATTTTCTCCCTTACTTGATTACAATATTGAATGTTATAAGTGCAATAACTATGGGCACATAATATGTGAATATATAAGAAACATAATAAAGTATCCTAAATAAAACAAGGAAGAAGATGTTCATACATGAATAGAGAATAAGACACAAAGGTGTGGAAAAGGAAATAAGAACATAAGAAGGAAGAATGTGGACTTGCACTATATACTCAAAACAAAGGAAGCCAATGGTACATTGGTAGGGGATGTTGAAAACCCATGATAGGGGATTAGAACAAATTTCTCACTGTAAAGGAAGAAAAAATAGGTAGTGTTACCTTTGGTGATAATGCTTCTACAAGGATATTTGGAAAAGGTACAATTGGTATTTCTGATGGAAAGACTAAAACACATAATATATTGCATGTTTAAGGGTTAAAACATAATCAAGTCTAAGTGTTAGTCAAATGTGTGATCAAGGTTACAAGATAACATTTCATTCTAAAGGTTGCAAGATAAGGAAAGAGGGTTCAGGAAGATTAGTGGCCAATGTAAACGAAACTTTGAGTAATTTATATGTCCTATATGAAAAAAACATAAAAAAAAATCTATATGGGATAAGTAGATGAAAGTTGGTTATGGCATAGAAAGATGTGTCACATCAATTTTGACAATCTATTAAAAATAAACAAGACACAAGTACTAAGAGATATGCTAAGGATGTCGAAACCTATGGACATTATTTGGAAGTCATGTCAACCAGAGAAGAAGTAGATGAGAGTTAATTTCATGACAAAGGAGTAGTCAACGTGAAAGCCATTGGAACTCGTACACATAGACCTTTGTGGGCTAGTAAGGACAACAAAATTATAAGGTGAGAGTTATTTTATTTTTCTTACTAATGATTACATGAGAATGACATGGGTTACATTTCTTAAAAAAATAATGAATCATTTGAGAAGTTTAAAGCTTTGATATCCCTAGTTGAAAATGAGATTTATTTAAAAATAAAGTTCTTAAGATCAGATAGAGGAGGTGAGTTTACCTTTAATGAATTTGATGGATTCTATGTGAATCATGGAATCAAGAGACATTTTTCAACAATAAGAATTGCACAACAATATGGAGTAATATAAAGGAATAACGTAACTATACGAGAAATGGATAGAAAAATGTTGAACGAAGCCAAACTACCAGACACCTTTTGGGGAGAAGCAGTTAACATATCAATCTATATTTTGAACACATAACAAATTAGAGTGAACAATAATAAGAAACCTTATGAATTATGGAATGGTAGACCAAGTATAGTCACATAAATCAAAGTATTTTGGAGTAAATGCTTTATAAAAATAAAGGAAGATAATTTAGGCAAGTTTGATTCCAGAATAGATTAAGTTTAGCTATGCATATGGAAGTAAGGCCTACAATTGTTACAACAAAAGACTGCACAAGGTGATAGAAAGTATTGATGTAATATTGTATGAAGTAATACCTCAAAAACAAAAATCACAAACAAGTGAAAATATAGAGGAGACATTCTATAGAGAACAAGAAAAGGAAGAAGACACGTAAGAGGAAAAATAAAGAATAAGAAGAAATAGAATGGAAATATCCAAAGATACCATCTAGACTTGTCCAAAGTATCATACATAAAATCATATTTTTAGTGACATTGATATATGATTTCAAATTAGAAGAGGATTGGTAAGTACACCAAAACAAGCAAAAATTTCTTTTCTATCGAAAATAGAGCCTAACATATTTATACAAACTAGTGAAGGTAAGCATTGGGTTAATGTTGTCGAAGAAGAACTAAATAATTTTGAGAAGAATGAGACATGAGAGCTTGTGCCCATACCACAAGACAAGAATGTGATTGGCACCAAATGGGTCTTTAGAAACAATTTGAATGAAGATGGGCAAGTAGTAAGAAATAAAGCAAGATTGGTTTGTAAAGGGTATTTTCAAGTTGAGGGTATTAATTTTGACGAAACCTTTTCTCCAATTCTAAGATTATAAGAAATCATGATGTTTTGGAAATTGTGTGTTTCTATAACTTAAAATTCTGTCATGCGAAGTTAGGATTTATAATTTAAAATCTAGAAGAAGAAGTATATATTGAACAACCAAAAGGATTTCAATTGTTAGGAAACAAGATAATGTATGTAGACTAAAGAAAGA
Source organism: Pinus tabuliformis (assembly GCA_031772625.1). Classification (NCBI taxonomy): domain Eukaryota; kingdom Viridiplantae; phylum Streptophyta; class Pinopsida; order Pinales; family Pinaceae; genus Pinus; species Pinus tabuliformis. The sequence goes on along the minus strand of CM062812.1, from coordinate 720,039,917 downwards.
ACTCTACGGACTAAAGAAATATCCTAGAGCTTGGCATTAAAGACTTGAAAAATACCTATGATAACAAGGTTTAAAAAGAGGAGTTGTGAACAAAAATATTTACATCAAAACTCAAAACGAAAATATGTTTATCATTATGGTCTATGTGGATGGTATCATTTTTTAATGTAATTCTAATAGAATCGACCAAAAGTTTGTAGAAGAAATGCAAAAATAATTTGAGATGTCCATGCTTAGAGAATTGTCATTCTTTATAGGTTTGTAGATTTCTCAATCTAGCAAAGGAATATTCATTTCTCAAACCAAATACATCAAGGATATGTTGAATAAATTCAGAATGGAAGACTATGCACCTATTAGTGCACCCATTATCTCAGGATGTAAATATAGCAAAGATGGTGAATCCCTAGTCGCAAATCAAGCAATATATAGGTAAATGATTAGAAGCCTACTATATGTGTTAGCATCAAGGCAAAACATCATACAAGCAATAGGATTGGTTGTAAGATTTTAGTATGTACCAAAGGAGACACATGTGAAAGTAGAAACATAATATTTAGATATCTAAAGGGAGTAGGAATTTGGATTTTGGTATTCAAAAAGTAAGGAATCTACTCTAACAACATATAAAGGTGCATCTTGGGAATGAAGTATTGATGAAAATAAAAGTACAAATGACGAATAATTATTTCTAGGAAACTATTTAGTATCATGGTTAAGAAAGAAGCAAACTGCAATCTCTCTATCCAGAACATAAGCCAAATATATTACAACAACAACATGTTTCACACAAGTTCTCTAGATGAACCAAACACCAATAAATATCATGGTAGAATATGATCATCCAATCTCAATTATCTTCGATAACACAAGTGTAGTCAAAATTTCAAATAATTTTTTTATGCACTCAAAGATGAATCATATTACTATCAAGTGCAACTTTCCATGGGAATAGGTAGCCGAAAAAAGTGTCAAAATGGAATACACTGCCACCAAGGAACATGTTGTAGATAAATTTACCAAACCCATTCCTAGAGAAACATTTGAATATATTAGATAGAATCTAGGAGTCATATCCCTCTCATCTCAACAATAAAGGGAAGCACAAGCTCAATGGGAGCATTCTTTTGCCATTGATGTCAAAGGGGGAGAATTTGTAGACAAAGGAAGGATTACAAACATAAGGAGAGTTGCAAATAGAGGTAGTACTATATTATTGTTTTGAAATTGATTAAAAATTGCCATCAATGAAAAAGGGGGAGATTGTTGGATATACTATTGTCATTGATGTTAAGACACGTGGAGACTACAAATGTCCAAGGTAAAGATTGAAACTTGAATATTTTTGGAAATATTGTTTGGATACTCATTTTTTATTAGTTTATTTTTATGTCCAGTTTGGATACACTGTCTTTGAAGGAATTGTTACTCTAAATACCTAGCTAAAATGAGAGAATAGGTAAAATATTATTTTGAGACCTTTCCAATGGCATATAACACTTCCTCTAACCCCATAAGAATGATGAGATATGAAATGTTTTGTTATGTTGGCCCAACCACAAAATATAGGTCAACCCGTCCAGTTTTACAAGTCAACCCCATATGTGAATAAAAAAACACTACAAATAAAGGATAAATGAGTGCATTTGTAGATCATCCAAGCAAGACGATACTTGAGGTGCATAAGAGAAGCCAGGGAATACTCTTGGGGTTTTAAAGGTGGAGAAAAAATGTGATTTGTGAAGTGAACATGCCATTTTGGAATTTTTTCTATAAATTTTATTTTGGGATGTTTTAGATAGTGGATTTTTTAAGAGATAGAGGCAAGATCTTTACATGTATCTAGTAAAAATTTTAGGCATTGGTTTCCTGTACTTTTGGAGATATACTTTGAGGAAGTTGTCATTCTTGAATGCTCCTAAATATGCTTCAAACAAGTCAATTTATAATTTTTACTTTAAATTATTTTTTGAGATGTTGTACAATGTGAAGTATTGAGGAGATAAAGGAAATATCTTGTTGGAAAGAGAGTTGTCATTGACGAAAACCAGTGTCATTAATGTCAAAGGGGAGGTCAAAGAAAAGAGATTGTTGAGTATAATATTAGTTTGAAGCATTGAAAGATAACATCATTAATGACAAAATGACTTGAAAAATATTGAGTTTTTGTAAAAGTTATGATGTTATAATGAATCTATGGATGATATGGTTTGATATTTCTCTTCAAGACCTTTCCAACGATATATCATGCTTGGTCATACTCCTCCCAGATGAGAATATATGTCACTCTGAATTTGGCAAAGGTAAAAGGGAAAAAAACCAAATTTATTATTAAAAATGCCAATTTTTTTGAATGTCGAGCATTTTCAGATCAAATCTATGATTGTGGGGAAATATTCGGAAGATGGTACATGGACTTGTGCATTGTTTAACAGGGTAAAATTTCATGCAGATCAGGGCATACCTGACCATTGGATATTTCATGAGCAATTGTTTGAGTGATAATTTGCATGAGTGTTATTGGAAGTTGCACCCCTCATCATCGTCCACGATGGACCAATCATTTAATGCCATGTGGGTAATATACCCTAATTCAACCCCCCAATGCTGATGACATGCGGCATGGTATTCTGACGTAGATGCACACGTAACATGACAATATTGACTAAGTGGCAACAAATGACACATGGTAGAAAGAGATTGGAAGAACAATGATGACATATGCATACATGATGTCGTAGCATGTGATGATGTGGTAGCACAACAAGATGCCATGTGGCACACTAATTTGGAAATTTTAATTGGCCAATAGAAAAAAATATGAGTGATATGTGGCATCACTCGAAGTACACCAAGTGTCAAGGGTGATGTCATGATGATGGTAGTAGTGGTTTGACCATGGACCCTAGGACTGGGTCACATGGAGAGATCACATTAATTTTCTACACAATGTAAATTTGTGTTGGCCCGTGTTCCAAATTCATGTAGACACTGATAAAGTTTAAGCCCAGTTTAAGCCCACCCCAACACACACACATTTACTTACACAATCACATATGCACACACATATACAAGTGTGGCTAGTGAGATTAGATGTGTGCTTGTTCATTGACATATATTTATGCTGAAGAGACCCAAAGGCAGATCAACTTTAGGGGATTTAGTTCTATGGTATATGGTTGTGTATTGGTGTGTAAGCTCTATGGCATATGGTTGTGCATTGGCTTGTAAGATTTGAAGCATATGGTTGGTGCATGGTCATAAGTTTTGTGTTATCTAGTCATGATTTGAAGCCATAAGACATTTTCCTGTAAGCTCTGAGGCATATGGTTGTGTATTGGCACATGGTCATAAGCTTTGTTGGTGTGTAAGCTCTGGGGTATCTGGTCACTATTCAAAGCTTAAAGGTGTTGCTCTGTAAGCTATGTGGCATATTCGTGATCTGTGCTCGAAGGAATTAGCTCATAGATCTATGCCTGAAGGCATTAGAACATAGCTCTGTGATTTATGATTAAATCTCAAAGGCATTGACATTTTCATGTAGCTCTGTGCTCGAAGGCATTGGCTCGTTGTTCTTTTCTTGAATGAATTGGATCATAGCTCTGTGGTTTATGATTAAAGTGTGAAGTCATTGGCATATGCATGTATCTTTTTTCCCTAAGGTGTTGGCTTGTAGCTATGTGGTTTATGATTAAAGCTTGAAGGCATTGGCACTAGGATTTGTGGCATATGTATTGAAGATTGAACGTGTTGGAATTTAGTATATGGTCATGGGTGTCTAGCACTATATTGGAGATCGAAGGTGTTGGACTTTGATATATGGTTGTGGGTGATTGGCACTGGAATGAAGCCTAAAGTTGTCAACACTTGGTACATGGTCATGCTCGTGGGTGAAAGGCATTATGCCCAAAGATGTTGGCACTTAGCTCTATGATATATGCTTGTGTTTTCAAATCATATATGATATATAATATGTACGGTTAAACATAATGGCTTATCCTTTAACTTTACAAACACAATAATTGATTATTCAATAATATGTTGATGGACAATGTAACAACCTCCAATCATAATTACCCAGGCTAACCAGACCACCGGGGTAAATATGTGACAAATATTTTCTATGATATGATTCAACTCCCTAGATCACCTTAAGGAAGCGGAACCGGTGAACCAAAACTTTACAAACCTGCCTCAGGTGCTACAAGACCCATACGAGCTAACCAACCACCACAAGTGCCCAATTCCCGATTGAAGTTATCCTTTCACTAAACTAAGCCCCCATTTTTTGCCATGACAAGGCCCCCATGAAAATGAAACCCTCTAGTTTCTCCCACAAGAATGCTTCCCACCAACTGCAGTATTTTCCAACTCGTTCTGTGCTAGCGATTGTGAGATTTAAGTGATTTTTTCGGGCTACTCTCTAGACCACTGCCCAAAACTTCATGAAACTTTCTAGAAAAATGAATGATACCAAGACAAAGAATTTCACACAAAACTTATACAAGAACTAAATCTAACCAGGCCTATCCATGACAAACATTTCATCAAACACATCATGAAAATGTAATCTATAGGTCATAATTTCATATTTGATCATAGGGGTCTCATACTTATCTAAGAATCATGAATTAGGTTTGATGCCCTCTCACAATAGTTGAATTGTCATCTATTAGGTCATACCTTCATTAACATTTCATCTACTAACCAAAACATGATGAGAGCCATAACTCAATATTATCATAAAACCATGCTTCTAACCAACATACAACTAGACAAATAACAATAATAGAAAAACTATCATAACCACATAATAACAAGTACATTTACACATATAACACAAGAGGAAAATATATCTTATTAACATATGAAAATCCAACCAAGTCAGGGACTTCCATGTACCACTCAACCATAAATTGGGCTGAACCAAATATTTCTTCCATCTGATCACTCTCATGCCATATTCCAAGCATGAATGTGGGATCTCACAGAATAAACTAAGAAAACCAAACCATCACTTTCAAAGGTCGTACCACCTCAACCCTCAACAAGTGATTCCACCTCACAATCAAACATCACTAACCATCACCAGATTGGTCTCTATCCAAGTTGTCCAGGGCTTTGGAGCATTTGTTCCAACCCCGCTTCAAGGAGTAGTAACCCAAACCATAACTACCACTGGGCTCTAGAGAGTTTTTCCATCCAAGGCTTCCAGGACTAGTAACTCAACCCACAAAGGAATCCAATGTGTTTGTCCAACTAAGGCTCCAAGACTAGTAACTCAACCCAAGATGTTATAGGGATTCTAGAGCGTTTGTCCAACCAAGGCTCCAAGAACTAATAACTCAACCCACAACCATAAGTAACATGAGAACCAACTAGAAAACAAAGGTAAAACCCACAACACCATGGCTCTCCAGGAAATGACAAGCTTAGGCAAAACCACTATCAATCCAGTCAATCATCCATGCTAATGACAGATCATAACCAAATAACCACATGCATATGCCATGCATGTCAAAACTAGCAAGGAAATCATAAATGCAACTTGATACCTGCAATAAAAACCTGCTATAGTTGTTGTTCCAATTGTTCCCTTACACTTTCCTACTTTACTTTAACTTTCTTCTTCAATCTAATTGAATACTAGAATGCTCCGAGCATGCTCCAAGAATACTCTAAGTGTGCAAGAGTATGATAGAAAGAGTGAATAGAAGATAGTGCTAAATATTTAACTAACAAAATCCATGAAATGATCCCCATAAGCCTTTTTATCATTAAGACCTCTAATTTCTTCATTTTCCTTTAATTTCCCTCTCATGCAAATCTGTTACCTTTCACCTTCCTTTTCTCCTAATTTCGATTATTTTCATAAATAGAATGACAATTAATGCCTCTTTTCATTTGTCAATGCCTTTTCCAATTTCCTTAGTCATAATAAACTGAAAGTGACACCCACTAGGATGTTTTTTCTAACATTCGTCTTGGAATACATGTCCCATGACCTTGGTTATTATTTTTTTACATGGAATTTTAACCCAGGGCTATTGTAGACTCCTCCCCCTTAGGGTAACACCATCCTCAGTGTTTAATGACACCTACAACTAGGAAGACCACTGAAAAGCAAAACATAATGCCCATGAAGCTTTATAACGCAGCTTGTTATGGTATTTACAGTGACCACTACTGAAGCCCATGACCAACATACCGTGTACTGGAGCTTTATAGAATTACTCACTGCGGTATTTATAACAACAATCACATATATACTCATACACGTTTTTTTCAACCAACAAATAAACACTCTATCTATGGAGTTTTATAAACACAACTTGATATAATATTTAATATATATACACATATGTACATTTTCTCAGCCAACAAAATAAAGGATATGATACCTACATCTATAACAAGGGAATCCAGAGGTTCATACCTCCACTCTCAAAGTAATACCAGGATTCACCCCCTTCCCAGTAAGTCTAGAATCCACTACCAAGTAAAACCTGCATCCAATGTCCAACATTACGATCTTGTACTACTACCCTCTCAACAAACAGTTACTTGCTCATTGTTTCAGGGCACACTCCCATTGTGCATATGACTCCATTTGGCAATGCTAATGGAAAAATTGTTTCCATTCCCCGACCTTCCCTTCTTTGATACAAAATCCCTCAGGAAATTTGGTCACCCCCTTCCGTGCGGTCACACACTTTTCAAGTTTCACAGGCATCCCCTTCTCTTCTACACAGCCTCTTGGGCGACCCTGCCCTTGGCAAGGTTTTCCTCACATCGAAAGTACAAAACCAAGGCATATCCTACCTTAAATCCATCATACCGATCATATCATGCTCATGGAAATCAATGGACACTATTGGGTACCAGTGTCCCACAATGGCCTTACTCCTAAAGTGCTTTACCAACATACTACTATATGTTCCAATTCCTTTTACTGCTGCTACTAATGCTCATAGTCAATTTCCATTAGGGGATTTTTGAGGTCTAAAATGGGCCTCCTAAGGAAATTATAAAATAATAGTGGAAATAATAAAATAAGATTAGATTACATCATCAAATTTAGAGGGAAAAAAAACAAAGATATTTTTTCAACTCGTATTTTCAACTTATTTCCATATGGGTTTACTCAAATTTTTAGTGGAAACACTCGTTGGATGCATAATTTGATTCCTCATCCGAGGAGTACCCATGTTGCATACTGTCGTTGGACCCTGCTACATGAAAAATGATAAATACATGAAAAACGTGATTGCAATCACATTTTTCATGTAGCAAAGTCCATTGAAATTATGCAACATGGGTACTCCTTGGATGAGGAATTAAATTTCACATCCAACAAGTACTCATGCTTGAAATCTGAGTAATAACTTAGGGAGATAAGTTGAATATACGAGTTGAAAAAGTAGTTTTATTATTTTATTATTTTTTAATCTTTGTACTTTTTTACTCCAAAAATGGTGAATCATCCCCCATGGTTGACATCACTATCTTGAATCCTATTGGTACTTATAAATTTTATTTTGGTTGTACATTTTTCTTAGGAGGCTCATTTTAGACTTCAAAAATCCCCTAATGCAACCACCCAACCCAGGCATTTTCCATACTTTCCTATACCAAGCACATAATTTCCATTAGACTCAAAACAAATTGAAATAAATTCAAATCGTACCTCATTGGTGGCCCATAAATAAGGTACACTTGCAATTTTGTTTACTTCTGGTCACAACAAGTCAAACTAGTTATTTGATCCAATCATCATGTATAAACATATCACATTCGGTTAGCTCAAGACATAACCATCGTAATAAAAGTTATAGATCACATGTAACCAACATAAATCAGAGTCATAGATCACATGAATAATGAAAAACTAAAATAAAATACCCCTACTTATCCTTCAAATAATACTTTGCTTTTGCCTTTGTTCTTTCCATACACACACCAGAATAATTGCCACACCTGTCAAACACCCAGTGCCTTTGCTCCTCTTCAATCACATACACATACACACAATGTACATCACACACATACACCCATACACGCCATATGAAACCACCCTACACCTGGCATAGAACACAACACATACACCTACACCCAATGTACAACACAATATATACACTTATAGCCAGTGTATAACACAACACATACTCCTACACCCGGTGTACAACACAACACATACAACTACACCCAATATACAATACAATACATACACATACACAGAGTACAATACAACGATACAATGACTACACAGTGCACATACACAATACCACATGTAAACAACACATGTACAACATGCACCCAATACCACATGTACCACAATAGAACATGTACACAATACCACCTGTACACAACACCCCCTACAAAATGTGTAAATAACACCACATGTTCACAACACCACCTGCAAAACGTGTACACAACACCACTTGCACAACATGTACACAACACCACTTGCACAACATGTACACAACACCACCTCCACAACATGTACATAGCACCACGTGCACACAATACCACATGTACAAAAAAGGCACACAACACCACACGCACACAACACCTCATGTATAACATGTACATAACACGACATGTATACAACACCACACGTACAACATGTACTCAGCACCATATATACAAAACACCATATGTACAATGTGTACACCGCACCACATGTACACAACGCCGTATATACAACATGTACATTGTAACAACCCTGGTGAAAATACCATGTAATAAAAGTTAATAAAGGAAAAATAAGACCACGATTAAGGGACACTTATTCCAAGCTAAATGTTGGGAAAAAATATCCTAGTGGGCATCACTGGATGTGTGTTTTGGATAAGGAAAATTTGTAAAGGCTATGGAAAAGGCATTAAAAGGAAAAAATGAATTTTTGGCACATTTATTTATGAAAATAAAGGAAATTAGGAGAAAAGTAAGGGGAATACATCTGAGGAGGAAATTGAAGGAAAATAAAGGAAAAGTATGGTTCTCTTGCTATCGGTGGCATGGTTTTGTCCGGTTATGACAGCGGTTTTCAGCCTAGCCTTGAATTTTTCCGGATGCCATGGTATGTGGGATGTTTATCTCGATTTTAAGCTTTGGTTTTCCAGATGGATTTTTGAATTCGGGGTGAAGGTGGTCTCAAGTTTCATTCCCAAAGGCATAGGAATTCCTTGATCAGTTTTGGTAGGATACACAGTAAAGCCTAAGGGAGAAGTCTCAGTTTAGGGCCTAGTGATCTAGATTTGGATTGTGCTAAAGCCTAAGGGACTGGTTTCGATTTAGGGCCTAGTAATCCACAATTCTATTGCGGTAAATCCCAAGAGTCAAGGAGACAAAAAATTCCTCAAGGATAGTGATGGATTTCGGATGACATTCCAAGTTCAATTTGGTTGTGATCAGAGCACCAGTTTTGGTGTGATCATGGTTTGGTGATGGTGGAGGTGGTTTAACCTCTGGATTCCCTTGGTTGTTCTATGATATTCCACATTCGTGCTTGGAATATGGCACGGGGATGAATGGATGAAGGAGAGAATTGGTTCAGCCATGTCTTTGGTCGAGTGGAATGTGGAAGTCCCAAACTGGTCAGACTTTCCTATGAATAATAAAAGTTAAGTTCTCTTACTTTTTCACTTGTTTATAAGTGGATTTAATGGCTTACATATCTCTGATATTGATATGGTTTTATGCTAGTTAAAAGCATAGTTATATGACTGGTTCATGTCATGGTTATTTCATGTCTTTACTTGTAATTGTTAAATGGATGGATGCAAGACTTAATTGATGGTATAAAAGTTCAATGGAGAAGGTGGTGATCCTTCTGGTTATGGTTCATAAGTGATTTTAGTCATTTATGCTATGTCTTGTATCTTAGACCTGTAGGTTGCATTGATGCCAAGTGTTTGATTGAAAGTTAGTCCCGTTTGGGGATGTTCAAGCTTAGGCCTGAGGTTGTGTTGTAGCAGCTACAACCACCCTCTAAAATTTTAGCTCGCATTCAAATTTTGGAGCCTACCTTGGATCCTGTGATCGATCATCCTTAGTCTTTTGTTAGTAAGATGATGATTTCGATCTCCTCTTCTTGATCTTAAAAAGTGCGCAATATTTCCTCCCAGCTACTCAGGCTACATTGCACTTAGAAATTGGGCAGAGGTGTCTTCCTAGGACCCCCATCTCGCAACAGTGCCCTGTGGATCAAAACTACGCAGTGTTGTCCAAGTTGTCCTATTGGTTTTTCATATAGAAACTACACAGATGGGCCTCCTAAGGACTCATCTCAGTAACAGTCACTTCCCGCTGAAGCCACGTTGATCCATCACTCTGTGAATACAAGAAAAGGTGACATGTTGAGATCACTCCCAAAGAGTCAGAGAGAAGGACCAAGAGACCAAGTAATGGAAAAAGATCGAGACCACATACAACTCCATCAGATCCATGATCATCTCGAGGGTAAGTATGGTAAGTAAAGAACACCTTTCAAAGCACACCTCTTAGTTGAGTTTGCAAGACTGATTTTCATTGTCATATCATCCTATCCTCAGTAACATGCATGTGTGCAAGCACAAAAATTTCATATGTTTCCTCTACATGTCTTGCTTCCTTTTCGCTTGTTTGACCAACTGTCGTCTTTAGCATGTTAATTTCTATGTCATGTTTGCGAACTTATTATGGTGATGTTGAAGGTTTATTTATGAGTTGTGTTTGCTATGTAAACACCTATCACACTCACACACGAAGTTGTATGCAATTTCATGCAAGTGTCGTCATAGTCATTCGACGATCTATCTCAAGTGTCACTCTTGTCACTCACACCCTTTGGTTAGTCACACTGAGCATATTTTGTCTTGTTGGTTTGGTATGTCTTATCATCAAGTCATGTTGAGTGTGTGTTCTCAAGGTCATTTATACATGAGTTCACTCACTCACACACTTAGCCCTTTTTCTGAAAATTTGTCAACCGGAACACCCTCCATCAGCCGAACCTCTGCTGAGCTGCACTGCGCAATCTTAGCTCTCAGTGACCAAGTATTGCTACCCATAATTTCACAAATATTGAGGTTGTCTCCTAGACAATATGCACTACGCAATCCTAGAATCAACCTAGCTAAGTGTCACTCAAAACAACGAAGAATTTTCCCAAGAAGCCATCTCAATCTATGCTACCCACAAGCCAATCCATCAATCCTCCTACTGGTAACCAGAGAGTTTGACTAGGTAGTGGTCTCAGGCTTCACTCCTCCTAGAAATTCCGTAGAAGTTGTCAGTATTTCTGCCTCCATTGACTAAAGAAATTGCATATAAAAGAGGGACAGGCACCCACTTCCTGTCAGTACACTGTCTTTGAAAATTGTGCAGTTCTGTCAATCAATCCCTTGCTAGCCAACCTACTGCTCCTCCTAAAAATTGCACAATTTTCATGGACTTTCCACTAGCTTCCCAACACCCCGCTCAACTTGTAAACTACATACACATTTTGAGCAAGACTTCCTCCCAAATTTGTGCAATTTTGGCCAGCAAGCTCCCGCAGCCCGCTCCTAGCCTCCCCTAAAAATCTGTGTTGTTTTCACTGCTAGTATCCTCTTCTGCCCACACTTCTTTCTTGAGAAAACTTATGTAGATCTGCCTCCTAGATGAGTTAGATCCTACAGAATGTCACTATTGTTCTGGACTACTCATCCCAACCTCCCAGTGACCTATGTGCAATTTTTCTTGGCAGTGCCCCAGAGCCTCGCATCCTAGCCTGACATATGCTCTGTGCTATTTCAGAGCCTTGTCCTCTCTCCCAATCACCTGCACTTGAAAAGGAAATATAATGCACCATAGTAGATTAGGGGATTTATGTATTTGATGTCGTCTCATCATGAGTGATCGCAGAAACAAGTACATGAATGAGAAATGGCACGACGATGAATCGGATGAACAAGGAGCACATGTTAGAAGAATTTCTCGTGGTTGGATGAACACATGAAGCATACCAAGTAGCAAGCCAAGGAGATGCATGCGCTTTCATGAACTATCAAGCGAACAACAAGACCATTGAAGACTCTGTGCACTCTACCACGTGGAAGTGAAGCTATGGTACACCACGAGCACACTCATCATTGAGTAGCACAATAGCTTGACATGAACAATATAACTAGCATGTGCATACTATCAATGTCATGTCGAGTTGTGTCATGACTCGCCTTGGCCACATCACTACTTTGGGTCATAACTATGTCATCAATGTAATTTAATGTGGTAGTCCAAGAGACCCGCAGATGAAGTCAAAAAGTCATGAGGGGAGTTGAACAATCAGAAGGGTCAGTTTGACCTTTGGTTATATATACCCCCTCATTTGTACAACAAAGGTCTTTTCACCTTAGCTCCTCCCACACAACCTTGAGTGTCTGCAATCTTTTCTTTGAGGAGCAAGCAGTGGCTCCAATGTACCGCTATCGGGGTTAGTGATGTAATGGTGTATGGATGTGTCTTGGAGCTTTCACTTAATTCAAAATCATGTTTACAAGCCAACATATTTTCACACATGTATTGTATTCGTTTGTAAGACTATTCTTTGGACGCTTGTAATGCATGTTGTAGAATTTCCTGCAAATTCTCTACAAATCTACCTCTGAGATCTATGTAGAAAATCTGACTGTAGATTAACTCAATAATGCAATATACCAAAGCAAAATACTATAATCTACTTCTACTATCAAACTTGTGAAAGCTTAAAGATCTAGCTGAATCAAAGCTAAACACATATAACAAGAAGAAGAAGAATCAATACACATGAAACACAGAAAGTACTCAGGGGAAAGCCTCAGCTAAAAACCCCACTATCTGTATTATCATACAAGGTGAAAATACATCAAGATGATACAAAGACTTAGCTCTCACAGCTAGCCAGCTATCAATACAATCCTCCTTGATGCTCACAGGAAAACACGGCTTCTCACAAGCCTTCCTCTGTTCCCTCCAAGCTCCTATTTCCTTGCCCAGTTCCTCTGAGATGATTCTCCTTCACCCAGTGGAACATTGCTCTCACACACTCCTAGAACTATGCAATCCTCAAGGAACCTTGTTCCTTCTGCATGGATGAGTTTCCTTTATAGGAAAACTCATGCAACTAATAGTACAATGTCCCTGTCTTTAATCTCAATTGGGTCTTTCTCAGAATATACATGCATGAGTTATTTATGAGAGGATCTTTAGTTATCTGGACTACACTAGTTTGATGCATGCATGCATTAACTGACTGAACTCACAATTAGTTCCTCAAACTCTTTGGAACTAATTTAACTAGACATAACTCAGTAAACTAAGCTAACTAATTACAACTCAAATAAAACTCATCCTTATCTCCTTAATTAAGGGATAATCTCCTTAATTTAAGGGATTACTGTTGCATGACTTCACAAAGACTTCTAGCTTGAATTTCTCCAACTAATTAACTCAAGATGAATTAATTAATTATTTTTCAAGCGGCTTGTGAGACTAAATTTGAATTTTAATTCAAGGACAAATTAAAATTGGAATATTCTTAATGTTATTTTTAGCATTTCTATTTTTAGCATTTCTTTTTGCTATTCTCAACACTCCCTCTCAACAAGAAAGAAATTCAACTCGATCTTGATCCTGAACCTTGGAATGTTCTGCATGCAACACTTCTCTCTAGTGTTGTTGCTCTAACAACTTAGAAACAAAAAAAACATCCAACCTAAATTAGTATGATGCATCTGTCATCAAAGTCTCTGACTACTATTACCTCTATCGACTGAAAACTTTGCACTCCTGTTGACTTTGCCTTTTTGCACTGTTGTTAATCCTTCTATGCGCTCTTCAGTATCTAACTGCTCTAGCCTCTATCACTTTAATCTCTAACTGCATCAGTCCCACTGATTCTTCCCGCTACTATGTACTTTGGGCTCCCGTAGTAAGGTACGATCCATGAGATAAAACCTCTCAATGGATCCTGCCTAATTTCAGCCTTCTTGAGACTATCACTTCACATCGCTCCACCTCACACCTGGAGGTATGGCTGCATGTGATCCCTTTGCTAACTTGGCTTGAAATTTCCCCCTACTGGAGGTCTCTGCATGAGAGGATGCCTCCACTCAGTCTCCTCTCAGCATCTCCAATTGTGGCTCCTCCACAATTGTCTGAGACTTCTTCTGGGACTGCAAGTTGAGAGGTAATTTACTCTCCCTCTCAACCACCAAGTATCTAACCTTTGCCTTTCTCCTTAAGGCTTTGCATGTATCTTGTACCTCAAGTGCATACAGGTTCTTGGCTAGCACACCAATCTGTTTCATCTTTCCCGTCGTCACAAAATTTTCTAGAAAAAGAGCTGATTTTAAATCAGTGATGTCTCCCTCATCTGAACTCCGATTCAGCCGATTGTTTTTTTGAATTTAGGTATTTTTTCGCAAGGAATCTAGATTTTCTATTTGTTTCTGAAAATTTTGCACAAAAAATTCAGATCTACTCTACAAACTCGTGACCCATTTTTTATTTTATTTATTTATTTATTTTTATTTTTTATTTTTACTTCGAATTCTCTTCTTCATATACTATTCATTGCTCCGATACCATGTAGAAATTTCTCTATAGATCAGCTAGCTCTGTTACCATGTAGAATTTCCTACAAATTCTCTACAAATCTACCTCTGAGATCTATGTAGAAAATCTGAGTGTAGATTAACTCGATAATGCAATATACCAAAGCAAAATACTATAATCTACTTCTATTATCATACTTGCGGAAGCTTAAGATCTAGTTGAATCAGAGCTAAACACATATAACCAGAAGAAGAAAAATCAATACACATGAAACACAGAAAATACTTAGGGGAAAGCCTCAGCTAAAAACCCCATTATATGTATTATCGTACAAAGTTGAGATACATCAAGATGATACAAAGCCTTAGCTCTCACAGCTAGCCATCTCTCAGTACAATCCTCCTGGATGCTCACAGGCAAACAAGGCTTCTTACAAGCCTTCCTCTTTACCCTCTAAGCTCCTATTTCCTTGCGCAGTTCCTCTGGGATGATTCTCCTTCACCCAGTGGAACACTGCTCTCACACACTGCTCTAACACACTGTCAGAACTGCGCAATCCTCAAGGAACCTTGTTCCTTCTGCATGGATGAGTTTCCTTTATAGGAAAACTCATGAAACTGATAGTACAATGTCCATTTCTTTAATCTCAACTGGGTATTTCTCAGAATAGACATGCATGAGTTATTTATGAGAGAATCTTTAGTTATCTTGATTACGCTAGTTTGATGCATGCATGCATTAACTGACTGAACTCACAATTAGTTCTTCAAACTCTTTGGAACTAATTTAACTAGACATAACTCAGTTAACTAAGCTAACTAATTACAAATCAAATAAAACTCATCCTTATCTCCTTAATTAAGGGATAATATCCTTAATTTAAGGGATAACTGTTGCATGACTTCACAAAGACTTCTAGCTTGAATTTCTCCAACTAATTAACTCAAGATGAATTAATTAATTATTTTCAAGCGGCTTGTGAGACTAAATTCGAATTTTAATTCTCAATTTTAATTCAAGGAAAAATTAAAATTGGAATATTCTGAATGATATTTTTAGCATTTCTTGTTGCTATTCTCAACACATGTTCCTTTAACATGTATTAAGACAATTGAACTATTTCGGTTGTTTTAGTACATATGCTATTGGAAATATGTTATATCAGTTATTAACGATGTCTCGCCCATGTGGACTATTCCACCGAACACTCGACAAATTCATTCTTGTAAAAATTTTATAACGACCGTCACCCTCATGTGGACTATTCGACTGGTGTTGTACATGCTATCTTCTCACCTTGTGTTTGTTATTGTCACATCCGTGTGGACTAATCCACCAGAAGACACACATGTGCTACTGTGTTGTGTGTCTCTAACAGAGTTGGGACTATTCCCTTTCGACTTGAGACTCACTCTCACCCTCTCCCTTTGCAGTGAAAGAACATTGACACAAGTGACACTAAGCACTCACCAAGCACGTGAATGTTGGTGTTCGAAGACTAAGAAAACCACTCTCATGTGCTAACAAGCAAGAGCTAAGGCATATCTTTAAGATAATGGAAACTGGGCCATCTTACCGAATGGGAATCCTACACCAAACGGTTTGAGGTCTAGTTGGGACTTCACATCAGGGAGATTCCCTGAATGCTGGTAGGTCCAACACTGTCAAAATGTTTGGCGCTAGAAAGAGGCCTAGGCGACAAGATGAGTCCTAACAATTTGTTTTGAATCTTTGCATAGTTATCATGACTAATCATAGAATTTCTCCTCTGGAGTGTATGTCTTATGGAAATGACTTTGAAATCTCAGGGGAGCACTTAAATTTCTTGTGATAGTACACATGCGATGGTGGAGGCCAATTAGCCTTGGTTAGACATGGGATTGGCGTTGTAGGCTCCTATGAAAGACATGAAATCTATGAAGATTACGTGACTTGTGCGCTGTTCCAAAACACACTTCAAGGGCACCCACTGCATTGGTGTGCCAAGCTGCCTTAAAAATATATTCACTCTTTCCATCATTTGATCATAGAGATAGATCTTGCTTTCAATCATTTTGACCGTAAAGCACTCAATAAAGAAATTCTGAAATTACGGGAAGAATCAGATGAATACGTTGAATAATTTTACATTCACTTTTGTAATCTTGCATATTGATTTCTTGAAGATGAAATTGATTGTGTTATGCTCTTAACCAGCAAAGTAATACCCAAACATAAAATTTGCGAAGAAAAGATACCGAGAACACAGAATATTGGAAGAAAATATACCCAGAGCACAGAATAGCAATGATTTTATTATTCAGAGAGAAATGTTCACAGGCCTCTTTGAGGGGGCAACCTCCAATAGAGCAGAGCTCGATTACAAAACAAGACACGATACTCCTCGCAGGGAGTCTCTATCCTTTATATATGACTCATACATGCAATACCACAGGCCAATACCGTGGGTTTTATTAATACCATCTATCTAATACTACCGCCCATTTACCATCTATCTAATACTACCGCCCATTTGCAACTAACTGTGGTCCCGTCATTAATTGCGGGTTAACCACTTACAAATATTAATATGGGCTTTATTGATTCTTGACTATGACGTGATCCCATGACATAAATAAGGGGGTTAAGGTGGGACCCTTGTTATAGACATTTTTGTGCCTTACAGCATTGAGCATGAAATGTCCATAATCTAAGGGATCCAAAGTCCCTAAACATGTTGTTCCTACCCCTAGAGGAACAAGGCTAACCAACCACAGCAATTCACAGAAGTTCTCCACCTAAAAACACTCAAAAACAAGCCAATTCTGGATCATGTCAACTGCTCCACTGAGCATCTGCGCTGAATGTCAACTGCTCCACTGTCTACCTGCGTTGAATGTCAACTCCAACAAAGGCTACCTGCGCTGAGCGTAATTGGACAAGTGGCAGGCTCATTCCTCAATGTGTCAATGCCCAGGAAGCTTCCAAAATGACACTTGCATCAAGGAATTCAACTGGTGATGAGTAAGAGGTTCCAAATCTTGAAGTGGAAGCAAGAACCTCCAAGTGGACTCAAGAACTAAGAGAGGGAGAGGACACTAGTCAGCTTCATACCAGCCTCAAGCTGACTCATCCACTCTCCAAAAGATCTATACATAGATCTCTCCTCCATGGGAAGATGAGGTTGGAATTTTGTTATTGCAAAGAATTGTTGTTGGTTTGAGACTGGATCATTGGGTGCTTAATGCTTTGAAGGGAGCTGAAGAAGGAATTCCATTCTGCTGGGAAGGAGATGCTGGATTGGAGCCCTATGGGTTGTATCTCTTCCTAAACCCTGTTACTTATCAATAAAGCTATCTTGGTTTGCTCCTATATACTGGTGTATTTGTATGATTGCATTAGTGTATTTGATTTACTTCTAATCCTGAATCATTTATGAATATGAATATATGCCTTTGTGTTATGTGCTTCTCTTGTCGCAAGTAGCTGTTCTCTTGTGATCTCGTGGAATCAAGTAGTTGTTCTCTTAAGCAAGCGAGGAGGCAAGTAGCTGTGAACATCCAAAGAGAAGAGGATCTAGATCGAGGGACAAACGGAAGACAACGGTAAGTCTATCGATATCCTCTTTTTCATGTTTCATAAAGGAAGAAACCAGTGTAGCTGTATCCGTTTGTTGCTAAGGTACTGTCACACCGTAGGTGGATAGGATCATCCTACATAGGCATTTTTCCCCACAACAAATTGGCGACTCCACTGGGGAGAATTTGTTTATTCATTTCATTTGTGTTTCCGTCATTTGTTTACTTCATAGACTTGACAACAACTATTGAACTGCATCTTTCCCGGATGCAAAGTAGAAAGTTGCTGCTTTGATCCAGTTGTTGGACTTGTCTATGATATAAACTAGATCCACAAATGATTTGATGATTCTTGTGATAGTCTTTAGTACCCTCTCAAAGCATCCCTCTGTTTATACCTTGCTTGTGTTTCTGATTTGGCCTGAAACAGTTGATTTTTGAGCATTTTGTGACCCAGAACCCAGGGGAAACGAGAGTTTCTCTTTCAGCGCAACTGCTGTGAAGGCAGTCTGCATTTCAACGCAGGTCCCGAAGGGGCTACCTGCGCTGAATGTCAAGTCCTCAGTGTTGAGGTTGCGCTGAACCAGTTTGGCCTTGTGCAGCTGGGGTTCTCTGTTATCTATTGCCCTGTTTTGATCTCTGTTTTTTGCAGCCTTTAACCAGCATAGGTACCAGTTTGATAAACCTTTTTCTTTGCTTAGATTCAGCCTCCTTTTGTACAAAAAGATTGTGAATGTTTTTATGTGTTTGTGGCGTCATTTGCAGTCTTCCTTTGCATGAGTAAAGTAGTCATCCTGTAGCCTTTGATTGATTGATTGTGATCTTAGAAGAGAGTTCATTGGTTGATTTCAGATTGATTATAGATTTACTTTTGCTTATTGGTTTGAATTTGTCTCTTTTGAAGTGTCAAAACAAGTCTTTGTTTCGAAAATTGTTAAGTAGTGTAATCTCTTCTACCCTTGTTGTTTTCGAAAAAGTGAACTTGTTTGTATTGATCATTTTAAAAGAAAATTCAAAGTTGTGCAAAAAGCTTTCTTTGTAGGCATTTATACTAAGAAAGTGGAAAACAAACACCTGCATTGTGCATTTTTCATTTGATAGTTTGCATGTTGGATTTAGGGAAAGTGCATTAGAGTGTGCTGATTGCTCTTTGAGAAAAGATAGTGTTTTTCTTTTCCCTTAGTAGCTAGGATTTTCAAAGTTGAAAAGATAATAAAGCTTGCTTATCATCTTAGACTGCATTTATGAATTTGTATCATACATCTCGTGGTGAACCTTGAAAGGAAAACTTTAAAAAGATCAACCTAAAATAAACTCAATGAACCTAACAACGCTTTGTAACATAACGCACAACATAGAGGTCTAGGCTAGAGACGTGTTCCGGCGTCGTTAAGCCTAGTGACTGTCGATCTCGAAGAAGGTGGGTGATTCCTCCTGAGAGACGGCAGTGCTAGTACAGATTTGTGCTCCCACGTACCATCGCGTATATATTGGGAGACCCCTATAGGCATATATATTTCATCCTTAGGAAGCCGTGTCAGCCGCCCTACTGATCGCAATGCAGTGAACACAACATTCACGAAGATCGACCGCCCGTACCCTAAAAAGTATTCTGCGGTTTTGCGAAAAGTTTGGCACACCCTCTGCCTAGATCTCCAGAGTAGTTTCTTTTGGCCTTTTTCAGACTCTATAACAGAAAAAGTCCATCCGAGCATTTGTCACTTCGGGCTCGTTAAAACATCGAAGGAGACTAGAGTCATCTTTAGCTTTTTCTCGACTCTTTAAAAGTGAAAAAGCAAGTTGTGTCTAAAGCATCGTTAACAATTTATTTTAAACGAAACAATCACCCTTTAATCCTGCGCTGATCTTTAGGTTGAAAAGATGGAGCACACCAACCAAGGAGTTCCCCTTGGTGGGAATCCTAGTCCCTTCTCCTCTTGGGGAGATGTTGGTGCGCCCCACATGGCCACATTGTCGCTTCCAGGACTGACAATTGGCCTACCAGTTTGGCTCTTTTCAACCAATGTCGTTCAGAATACCACAATTCCTGAACAGTCGAGTCAACAGTTAGATCAGACAAGAGTTGCCTCCCAGCCTTCCACTTCATCTTCCTCCCCTCCTTCCTCTTCGCTTGATGGAACTGGTAAATCAAAAAACCATGTTCCTAAGGAGAAGAAGGAGAAGAATAAGAAAGAAAAGAAGAAGAAGGAGCCTAAGGCGACTGGGGGCAAACAAGTGTCCTCTAACAAAAATCCACACACCGCACTCGTAAGGCCTAAATCGCCATGCGTCATATGCAAGGGAGACCACTTCCATAGAGATTGTCCCTGTATCCCCCGGATACTAAGGGACTGGTCCCCCCATTTGCACAATTCGGTAGCATCGACCTCTGATAGCCATGTCGACTGCTCACCGTCAACTAGTGGGAGTGAAGCTCCAGGACAGAGCGGGAAAGCTAAATCTCCCTACAGGCTGTGTAAAGGCGATCACGCCATCCACCGTTGTCCCTTCTTAGACGAGGCAAAAAGAGTCCTGGAAGATCGCCCGGTTTTACGAGCGCAACTTCCTCCTGGATATCAAAGACTCCTGTCAAGTCCCTCACTAGTTGAGAACCCAGCTGACCCACCCAGGTGGTCAGCCGAAGCACCTGTCATTGAACATGAACCGTCTGGATCCATGCCTGACGAAAGTCAAAAGGTTGATACGGCAGTTGACCCGGTTTTGCCTTCAGAGGCTCCACCTTCGAATGACACCATCACATAGGAGAATCAAGACGACACCGTCCAGATTCTCTTCATCAGCACTGAATCTGATGATCAAGGGGGCAATGCCACCATTCCTTTATCGCAGGAAGGAAGTTCATTAGAGCGCTATCCGGCCGTATATTCGGTCCCACCACCAAGCAACCTGGTTGTGTCCTTTGATTGGAACCAACTAGGCAGACCCCTGTTGCCAGCCAGTATACCATTCAGAATTATTTGTCAAATATACAGAATGGTAATGGCTAGCACTATCATTGATGAGGGGGCATCTGTGAGTATCCTTTCCTCTATTGCTTGGAAAGCGCTTGGTTCGCCAGCGCTTTTACCTGAGATGAGAAATCTATCAGGTTTTGATAAAGGAACCAGTCGACCTTTAGGGATCCTCCCCAATGTGCCTATAACATTGAAAGGGAAGACCGTTCAAATGAACGTGATGGTCGTTCAAGGACCCTTGGATTATAACCTACTCCTTGGACGAGACTATATATATTGCATGGGAGCTGTAGTCTCCTCACTCTTTAGAGTAATGTGTTTTCCGCATGAAGGAAGAATGGTCAAGCTCGTAGACCAACTTTCGTTTCCCGGATCACACATCGCAAATAGTCATGTACCATCCCTAAATGGTCTATACACGCAAGAAGTGTCTCAACCCAGGGTCTGTCCTCCTGATGAGCGCTAGTAATCCGGGAGGATATGACCGGAACCCAGGGGGCATGCATCTTGGCCTGCTTCGGCAGGGAAACTTTGGGTATAGGGTAGGTTTCCGCGGGAGAATATGACTAGTCCGTACCCCGTCCGTGGATGGAAGAGGGGTTGTTCTAGAATAAGATTCTTTTGTCAAAGTTACGTGTTTGGCACCAGTCATTCACCCTTGTCTATTTCGGTAGACATTGCCGAGGAAGTGTTTTGTTTGAAAGAGTAACGAGACAATCTTTGGGTAACCTGAAAGAGGTAAGCCTCTCTCGATTAAAACAAATGTTTTGGTGGAGGGTAAGTAGAGGTAACCTTGAAACTCTGTTTTATACCTGGGTGCATGCAAACCTTTTGGAGTGCAAGCAAGGGGCGACTATTTATTTTTTTAAATTTTTAGGTCCTCCCTTTAAACCTGTAGGTATAACCCTTTAAACTCGTAGGATTAGTCGTTTCCAAACTTGCATAAAGAAAGCAGAGGGAGCATAGCTTTGGTAAGGCGCAAGCTCTATAAAAAATGGGATCTTTCATGAGACACTCTTATCTTATGACTGGGTAATCGAGCTGTTTTAGCATAAAGTTCATGCTCGTTAAAAAATAAACGCAAGATCCGAGCAGTTTTAACGTGGTCTTCATGCTCGTTAAAAAATAAATATAAGCAGTGAGCAGAGTTTCCTCCAGTGTTTGAGCTCATTTTTATCTAAAAAATGAACCTATCCCGGTAAATAACCACAGTGATCGTAAATTTATCAGTCGTTAAAGCCTTGGTTGTGTTTGCACCTGCCACCTCCACTTTTCATTTGGCCGATCATTCACCTCCATATGATTGTTTACCCATTTTGAGGAACAGCTGCGAAGAGTGATTTCACCTAGCCATCCTTGTGACACTGCTGTGATTGGAAAATTCCAACCTGTACCTGGAATCTGCTGCTACCCCTGTTTATCACTCATTCCTCAAAAGACGAGTCTTCTTTAAGATCTTTTCAATTGACTCGTAAAATATGAAAAGATGGCTGAGTTTTGGTTCTAGCTCGTTAAAGTGATAGGAAGAGCTATCCCTCCTCTAGATTTTAATCTTTTTGGACTTGAGGGATTATTGCACAAAAAGGTCGAGCGCTTGTTTTATTCGGCTCGTTAAAATTATCGAAAACCCATCCCTTCTGTATTGTTTTATACTTTTTTGGACTTAAGGGATTAGATGACGAAAAAGGAATTTTGGAGTTGACTTTATGTATCTTTTCAGACTCTCTAAAAATGAAAAGGACCGAGTTATCCTTGTCATTAGACTCGTTAAAATTATTAAATAGTGACAAACTTTTCTTTAAACGAGAACGAGTTTTCCTATCGCTAGGCTCATTAAAACATAGCGATAGGCTTGCCCAAAGGGCAGGTTATAGAACAAGCATATGTTATCCTCCTCAAGCTTGACAAAAATAAAGAGGTACTGGTCAGCAATGACTGGGGAAAAATTGGGAAAGAATCAAGAAAACTTTGATGGTAGCAGGTCGCTCTTGAACATGACACTTTTCCTCCGTATCACAATCGGGTTGGGTTGTTTCATTCACCGGTCACATCACCATGGTCTCGCCATACCATCCATATTTGGGGTAATGCTACCGATCCATCGCATCAGTGTTGCCATATGTTCAAGAGAAGTCGTTCAGAAAGAGTCAACCGGGTCCCATCCACTGCCATACATTATCCTTCATCCATTCATGACCGCCACCCTGAATCATATGTCACAGATCGTTTTCACCTCCATTAAAATCATTAGCTCCGTTCCATGTCACTGATGTGTGATTCATTAAGGCCCTCCTGTGACGGATCGCTCCTTGTCGACATCAGCTCATTATCCAAGGAGTTGATCTAGGAACAACCCCTTCAGTACTTTGAAGCTTGCATGCCTCAATGGCAAGTTTCTCACTTCCGGCGACAGGTATACATCAATGACCTTCGACCAAAAGATTTTGCGTGGTGTTCGACGCCAAGTCCTTTATTCACACCACGTGAATTGTACTGCAGTACCTTGAGGGTCATTATCATTATCGGTGATTCCTCTTGCGCTTGTTAACGGTTTACATCATTGACCGGTAATCAAGCGATGTCTTTCCATGTTCGAATTCAGCGCAATTCTCACATGGATCGACTTGTACTTAGAGTGAAGATCGAACGAGTTTGAAGACCCCGGATCTAGTTTCATCCATCCGGGCTGCGATATAATTTAGGAAAAATAAAGACATTTGACCTGTAAATCATTGCAACAGATGATCATCCCACTCAAAGGATGATAATTTCGCCAAAATTATCAGTCTACCATCAGACGATTGTCTGTTCCATGTACAAAAATGAATTTATAAAGCTGAGCATGGGAATGCCCGCCTCAGCTAGATCATGAAAGCAGTATGAATCATAATGTATTGTATTGTATTTTATTACAGGTCTCCTCCCAGCAGATGGATGAACTTCGGACTCTCCTGGATAAAGCATTTCACCCGATAAACGACCTCATACTTTAGGGGGAAACTGTTATAGACATTTTTGTGCCTTACAGCATTGAGCATGAAATGTCCATAATCTAAGGGATCCAAAGTCCCTAAACATGTTGTTCCTACCCCTAGAGGAACAAGGCTAACCAACCACAGCAATTCACAGAAGTTCTCCACCTGAAAACACTCAAAAACAAGCCAATTCTGGATCATGTCAACTGCTCCACTGAGCATCTGCGCTGAATGTCAACTGCTCCACTGTCTACTTGCGTTGAATGTCAACTCCAACAAAGGCTACCTGCGCTGAGCGTAATTGGACAAGTGGCAGGCTCATTCCTCAATGTGTCAATGCCCAGGAAGCTTCCAAAATGACACTTGCATCAAGGAATTCGACTGGTGATGAGTAAGAGGTTCCAAATCTCCAAGTGGAAGCAAGAACCTCCAAGTGGACTCAAGAACTGAGAGAGGGAGAGGACACTAGTCAGCTTCATACCAGCCTCAAGCTGACTCATCCTCTCTCCAAAAGATCTATATATAGATCTCTCCTCCATGGGAAGATGAGGTTGGAATTTTGTTATTGCAAAGAATTGTTGTTGGTTTGAGACTGGATCATTGGGTGCTTAATGCTTTGAAGGGAGCTGAAGAAGGAATTCCATTCTGCTGGGAAGGAGATGCTGGATTGGAGCCCTATGGGTTGTATCTCTTCCTGAACCCTGTTACTTATCAATAAAGCTATCTTGGTTTGCTCCTATATATTGGTGTATTTGTATGATTGCATTAGTGTATTTGATTTACTTCTAATCCTGAATCATTTATGAATATGAATATATGCCTTTGTGTTATGTTCTTCTCTTGTCGCAAGTAGCTGTTCTCTTGTGATCTCGTGGAATCAAGTAGCTGTTCTCTTGAGCAAGCGAGGAGGCAAGTAGCTGTGAACATCCAAAGAGAAGAGGATCTAGATCGAGGGACAAACGAAAGACAACGGTAAGTCTATCGATCTCCTCTTTTTCATATTTCATAAAGGAAGAAACCAGTGTAGCTGTATTCGTTTGTTGCTAAGGTACTGTCACACCTTAGGTGGATAGGATCGTCCTGCATAGGCATTTTTCCCCACAACAACCCTAACATGCCCTCCCCCTTAAGACTAGCCTTGTCCTCAAGGCTGAAGCTGCGGAAACTGCTGAAGAATAGTGGTTGGTTCCCAAGTTGCATCTTCCGGAGAGGTGTCTTTCCATTTGACGAGGACCTCCTTAATCATGCGGCCGCGCAGGTGCTTGTCTCGTGTGTCTAGAACCTGTTCAGGTTGAAGCCAGATTGACCCTTCTTCGTCCAATTCAGGTAGACTGGTTTGAACTCGGCAATTGTTCCCAATCACTTTCTTGAGACACGATACATGGAAAACTGGGTGGATTTTTGCTGTAGGTGGCAAAGCCAACTTGTAAGCCACTTTTCCAATGCGCTGAAGTACTTGGTATGGTCCGTAGAATTTTGGAGAGAGCTTTTGAAAACCCTTGTATTTGAGTGATGTTTGCTTATATGGTTGCAGCCTCAAAAAGACCTGATCCCCTTCTTGAAATTGGCGCTCTGAGCGATGTTGGTCAGCCTGTTGCTTCATATGGTTCTGAGCTTGATGAAGATTCTCGCGCAGAAGGGCAAGCATGGTTGCGCGGTGTTGTAGGAGTTGATCCACGACTTGTACTTTGGAGCACCCCGTGAGATAAGAAGTAGGGGAAGGCGGAAGTTGTCCATAGACTGCTTCATAGGGAGTCATTTTGGTGGTGGCATGATAGTTGGTGTTATACCACCATTCCGCCAGAGGTAACCACTGTACCCAAAGGTGTTTCTTTTCTGAAGTGAAACACCTAAGGTAGGTTTCTAGACATTTGTTGACGGCTTCGGTTTGACCATCTGTTTGCAGATGATATGAAGTACTGAGTTTGAGTTGAGTGCCTTGTATTCTGAAGAGCTCCTGCCAAAAATTACTGGTGAAGATTGGGTCGCGGTCGGACACAATAGAAGTGGGCATGCCATGCAATTTGAAGATCTGATCCATGAAAGTTTGAGCAACCAAAGTTGGTGTAAATGGTTGGGGTAGGGCGCAGAAATGAGCATACTTCGACAGTCGGTCCACAACCACCATGATGACTGACTTGTTCCCAGACTTTGGAAGACCTGTAATGAAATCCATGGAGACCTCCGTCCAAATTGACGCCGGAATGGGCAATGGTTGTAATGTGCCTAGTGTGTTGACGGTTTCCCCTTTGTGGCGTTGACAGACGTCACATTCTGCTACGAAAGTAAGGATGTCTTGTTTCATGCCGGCCCAAAAAAATGATCTTCTGGTGCGAGCATACGTCTTTTGAAAGCCCGAATGTCCTGCAATGGGAGATGAGTGCAATTCTTCTGAAATGCGACTTTTGAGGGTGGATGTTGGTGATATTACGACTCTGTCCTTGTAGCGAAGAATATCATTCTGCCACGAGTAGCCTTTGCTAGAATTAGGATCTACCTGCAATTGAGAAATGAGTTGGGAGAGCCCAGGATGTGAAAACCATTCCCTGCGAGCCTCTTCAATCCAGTTTGGAATGGGGAGGGAAATTGCGAGCAGAGTACTTTCCTTCTCAAATTGGCGTGACAATGCATCTGCTACCCTGTTGTCTTTCCCTTTCTTGTAAATGATCTCATAATCATATCCCAACATTTTGGCTAACCATTTATTTTGTTGTGGGGAAGATAGGCGTTGCTCCAAAAAATATTTAAGACTGTGATGATCTGTGCGGATTTGGAAATGTCGCCCCAACAAGTAAGGTCGCTAGGTCTCGACTGCATGTAAGATGGCCATCATTTCCTTCTCGTAGGTAGATTGGCCCAGATTCCTCCCACTTAGTTGTTGGCTGGTGAAGGCCAATGGTCGCCCTTCCTGCATTAAGACCGCTCCAATACCTGTTCCCGAAGCATCACATTCAATGACAAATTATTTGGTGAAGTCCAGTAGTGCTAAGACGGGAGTGGAACACATGGTGGTTTTGAGAGCGGTAAATGCCTGTTGTTCTTCCTCGTTCCAGAAGAAGGAATTTTTCTTTGGGAGTTGTGTTAGGGGCTTCGCTATGCGGCCATAGTTGCGGACAAATTTACAATAATAGCCTGTGAGACCCAAAAATCCTCTCAAGCTTTTCAAGGTCTTAGGTTGAGGCCATTCCTGCATTGACTGGATCTTTTTGGGGTCCACCTTGACACCTTCACGCCCCACAATGTGGCCCAAATACTCAACTTCTTCCATGCCAAATGAACACTTAGACATCTTGACAAATAATTTATGCGTGCAGAGCGGTTGCAAGAGTAGATCTACATGCTGAAGATGTGCCGCCCAAGTGCCACTATAGATGAGGATGTCATCGAAGAAGACAAGGACAAATTTTCTGAGATATGGTTTGAGGAGGTGATTCATAAGGCTCTGAAAAGTAGAGGGGGCATTACAGAGACCAAATGGCATGACCAGGAACTCATAATGGCCTTCATGAGTTTTGAAAGCTGTCTTGGGAATGTCGACTTCCTTCATGCGAATTTGGTGGTAGCCTGAGCGAAGATCCAACTTAGTGAAGAATTGAGCCCCATTGAGTTTGTCCAGCAAATCGTCAACCACCGGGATGGGAAATTTATCTTTGACTGTTAACTTATTGAGGGCCCTAAAGTCGGGACACATCCGCCACTCCCCATATTTCTTGAGGACCATGACTACTGGGGATGAATAAGGACTAATGCTGGGACGAATGACACCTGCTTCCAACAATTCCTTGATGATTTTTTCTATTTCATTCTTTTGGGTGAACAGATATCTATATGGCCGCACATTTGGGGGTTAGGCCCCTGGAACCAATGCAATGCTATGATCATGTTCCCCTCGCGAGGGTGGAAGCTCATGAGGCTTGTCAAAGACCGTCCGATGTTTATTTAAAATCTGTTGCATCTCAGGTTGAATTGGCAGAGACATGGTGTCTACTACCTGGATGGCATTAAATTGAGCTACCACTCCATGATGGCCCTTTTTTAACAATTTTTCCATCCTATGCGAGCTGATGATAGAGGGGGCTCCCGCCTGTAGTCCACGGAGGGTATGTGTGGAGTTGTTCTACTTAAAACTCATATATAACTCCTGGAAATCCATTGTGATGGGCCCAAGAGTGCGGAGCCATTCCACGCCTAGGACAATGTCGCAACCCCCATGTGTATTGCAAACATGTGGGTTTTCAATTGATAATCCCCCATTTGAATTTTGACATTTTCACAGTGACCTTCACATTTCATTGTGCCCCCATCTGCAATCTGGACTTGGAAGTTAGAAACTGCCCAGACGAAACAATGTGCTGCTTCAGCGATCTTTTGATGGATGAAATTATGGGTACTTCCACTATCAATCAAGACTACTACTGGGCGATATTTAAGAAAACCCCTGATTTTGAGAGTTTGAGGGGAAGAAATTCCTGCCAATGCATTTAGCGAAATAACTGGTTCATCAGATACAATCTCCTTTTGGTTATCTTCTTCGATCGCCTCTGGTTCCTCAAGTGGTGGATCTTCCTCGGTGGAGCTGTAGTCAGTGGCATCTATTTGAAAAAACTTGTGCTCTTTGCATTTATGACCCGGGGAATATTTTTCATCACAGTAGTAACATAGTCCTTGCTTCCTTCTTTCGGCCATTTTCGCAGGTGACACCTTTTGAATCTTAAGTGTCTGAGTCGTATTGGGAGCCTGTGAGGGACGACCTTTAGCGGGGAAGTTGGGGCGGATGGATTGGGCTGTTAATGCACGTTCCACCTTACGGGCTACCTAGCAAGCCTCTGTCCATGTGGGAGGGTGGTGGAGTAGAACCTGAGCTTTGATGGCTTCTTTAAGACCGCTGATAAAGCATTCCATGTAGAACTCATCTGTGAGACCCCTAGTGCGGAAGGCTAAGGCTTCAAAAGTAGTAATATATTCCTCCACTGTACCCATCTGTCGGAGCTTAGTGAGAAGCCTCAAAAAAGAGTCTTCCTGTTCAAAGCGACTGCGAAGAGTTTTGGAAAATTGGGCCCAATTCTGAAAATGTCCATTGCAACGCTGATGCCATTCCTTCCATTGCCATCGTTCATTGTCCAAGTACATGGTGCCCACCATAAGCTTAGTCCCCTCATCTATGATATGATTCAATTGGAAATACTGCTCCATTTGTGCTAGCCATGTGGACGTGTGAGAACCGTCAAATTTATGCATGTCCAACTTGGGAGGTCGCTGACTGGGTGGTGGATGGGTGTGCCAAACGTGATGAGAGTGGCTAGACTCACCCTCATGGTATTCATGGCCATTATATGCCTCCTCGTGGGCTGACTCCTTGCCCTTTGGGAGTGCATCATGTATCTGGTGACTTATTCCTTTAAGCTCAAGTTCGATATTCTTCACCGCAGTTTGGAGGGAGTTCACATGGCCTTCAATTTTGTCGATCCTTTCATTGGCCATCGCTTGAGCGCGAGTTTCTACCATACACCAACCTGATGAAAAATTGGGACCGCCTAAAATTTTTTTACTAAGAAATTGAATGGTACCACCTTGCTCAGCTCGTCGTCCTGATTCTGATGGGCTAGGTCACCAATAAGTGCCCTGGAAGATCTCAGACTTTTTTTTTTTTTTTTGGAAAACTCCTAACGGAGTTTTACTCCTTCCTGATCAATACTGCAGTTGCCAAATCCTCAGAATGTCAATGCCGCTAAAAGTCCTGCGAAAATTATATCCAAGGACGGGAACCCTTCACAACTACTCCGATCCGGTGGATATGAGAGATCTGAATGGTGGAACAATTGCTGCTGCTGATCTGATGGAGCTGCGGGACTGATGTCGGCTGCTGCTGCACTTGCTGATCTAGAATAGGTGATGTGTGATCCCCCGATAGAAAGGGAACTATGTTCTTGAGGAGTGTCAGGTGCTACATATCGCAATATACATAATGGTCTCACAGTAGTACTCGGCCCAATGTTTCAGGGCTCTAACTAAGGAGGATCGACCATACCCTTAGCCGTACAACCCGACTACCCTATCGTACGGGCGAGTAATCTCTCCGAGTGCTGTTCTCAATGTACTGTAGCCACAAGACGGCCGAAGGTTTATCTATGGCGAGGTTTCAAGGGAGCTAGGGGGCTTCCTATATACCCAGAGGGTACGTGGAAGACTGTCCGTGCGCGGTTCTGTCTAATGCGCTACTACTCGAAGGGGTACCCACAGGGGTTACAAGGGAGTCCAACAGACGTGACCACCTCTTGTATTTCCTGCGTGCATGCCTCCCCAAATCCGCAGGTTTATGCGCTTAACGACAGATCCCGTGGTTTAAAGACGCCGGAACACGTCTCTAGCCAAAATTTTTTTTGCTAAAATTTGGAGATCCCACCGAACCCTGGAAAGTGCTCTGATACCACTTGTTATGCTCTTAACCTGCAAAGTAATACCCAAACATAGAATTTGCGAAGAAAATATACCGAGAACACAGAATATGCGAAGAAAATATACCCAGAGCACAGAATAGCAATGATTTTATTATTCAGAGAGAAATGTTCACAGGCCTCTTCGAGGGGGCAACCTCCAATAGAGCAGAGCTCGATTACAAAACAAGACACGATACTCCTCGCAGGGAGTCTCTATCCTTTATATATGACTCATACATGCAATACCACGGGCCAATACCGTGGGTTTTATTAATACCATCTATCTAATACTACCGCCCATTTGCAACTAACTGTGGTCTCGTCATTAATTGCGGGTTAACCACTTACAAATATTAATATGGGCTTTATTGACTCTTGACTATGACGTGATCCCATGACATAAATAAGGGGGTTAGGGTGGGACCCTAACAGATTGGGAATTCCTCGATGGAAGATTTAAGTATCTTCTTTACATATTTGAAAATTTGCAATTCTTAGAATCATTCGAACCCCTCCCAGCATACCTTGGTGTTAGAGTTGCTAAATCTAAGATGGAAAAGGTCATTGTCACAAGTGACTATCTGTCCTCTTCTCGCCAGATTCCGTGATGGAATATACGTTCTTTTCAAAGTGAGTCTTGGTGAAAACACAACGCTTGCACTGCTAACCAGTACCGCCTACTCTATTTGGTCTTTTGGGTTAAATCTTGTCAACTTAGTCAAGTAGAGTAAGTTGAGGGGAAAGCCTTAACAAGTATGTCAAAGGTATATATAACAGACTTATTTGAAGGAATAACCTCTTCTACTCTCAATAAGTCAGGATCCCTCTCCCACCTCTGAAATAAATAAGTGCTTTTGCATAGTTCTTTGAAAAAAATAAAAAAAATGAAATTGAATAAGGCGAAAGAAGAGAAAGGCTTCCTACTTAGAGAGGTGACGGAAGTAACTCTGCCGGGGTACTGACCAGGCTCGTTGGAAGCAGAGCGATGCATGTGTTCCTGTGTGACTTTGTTGAGGTATTGTTTAGGCTTGCTGGTAGTGGAGCAATACCAGAGATGAAACTTAAACTATGACAGTCATATTACTTGTGTATCAATGTACCCCTCACCCCCAATCGAAACAACTAGGTTGACTTGGCTTGGAATGTGTGTTGATCGATCAAGAGAATGGTAGGGACTAACTCTTTCACACAAGCTAGTGTGAAAGCCATCACAATCAAAGAATCAAACAATACTTCCAAAAGGGTTAGACTCGCTTTTCACGAAACAAGGTCCATAAAGAGAGCTAGAATTCTACCAATTTGTCGCCAATGGTTTAATGACTACAACCACCCTCCAAAATATTGGCTTCCATGAAAATTTTAGAGCCTACCTTGGATCCTGCGATCAATCATCCTTGGTCGCTTGTTGGTAAGTTGATGATTTTAGGCTCCCCTCCTTAATCTTAAGAGTTGTCTGTGTTCTCATCTTTATGCAACATGTGTCATCTTTGGGAATAGGGGTTGTTGTTTGCCATGCAAAGGGAATGTTGTTTTGCTTGAAGGGAATTGTGTGCATATGAGTTGTTATCATCACATATACATGTTTCACACTCACTTCACGCACTCTTGTCACGAAGGTTGTGTCGAGCTATAAAAAGGGTCTCTTTCACCTCTAATTACCTCACATTAGTTTGTCAATCCAGGAATGTTTTTTATTTCAAAGAGTGTCTCAGTCTGAGGCTATCATTTTCCAGAGTAATGCTAGTAGTACGGTGCTTAAAAATAGAAGAGTAAACGAATGCTTGTTTACAACAAACTACTTCAAAAGATTAAACCACGCATTCAAAAAACTAAGCAATTTATCAGTCAAGGGTTCAGTAGCAGTAACTCATCCCTTTGTAAATTGATGGAACTAAAAGAAATTAGAGAACAGATCATGGATTTGGGAGCCAGACAGTAAATGTCAATGCTCACTACAGCCTTAGATCATTCTTCACACCAAAATAACAAATGACAAGAAATGGAACAACAGATAAGAAATGGAACAACAAATAAGAAATAGAACAACAAACCTGAAATGGAACAATGAACAAGAAACTGTAACAACAATTAAGTCTAACAAGCAGTAAAACCTTAGTCTACAAGATCGAATACAATAGTCGTGTCGTACAGGAATCAAATGGAAATCTTTCACTTTTAAGGACGAATTGAACAACACACAAGAATGGAACAACACTGATTAATGATGGATTATAGAACAACGCTTGAAAACCACACATACATACACATGGCACACCTTAATAGTAATCTGATCCAGTTATCAATCTCAGTTAGAAAGAGTACGACTGTATTTCAGAATGGAACAACAATGTCTATAGATTCAACAATCGCAAAGTTGAATTCCGTAATATCAATGAATAAGTGCACAGCACAGAGGCTCTGTAATTGAATAGCAACAATATTCTGTAAGGACCGACGATACTATATTAGTGATTAAAAGAACAGTAATACATTGCAAAGTTAATACAATGGTTGTCTTCAGAAACTTTAACAATTCAAACATAACAGAGCATGTAATGTAAACTAAAAAAACATATCAGATTACCAAATAACGCTGATAAGCAAACCATGCATAAACCAAACGTAATAGTACAGGAGCAAGTGTCCTCCAGGGCCGGGCCCTTAGCCTCCAGGGGTACACCGCTTGAAGTTATTCCAGACTTAGAGATGAAATAGTAACCAAGTTTGTATTAATGCATAAGGCGGAATTACAATAGATCAGTTCTCAACGAGACTCGATGATCAAAGTTTCAATCTTAAGAGAAATTAAATAAAACATAATAGACTCGACTGACCCCTCGAGCTAACAGTGCTGCCCCTTTTATATTGGTGAAGGCGGAGATGTCTAGGTGCAAAAAATAGTTAAAGCTATCTATTTTCTTTCTTGCGCCGAGCCGATATCTCCACTTCCTTTCCAGGACTGATTCGTTTTGATTTGTTTTGCCTTGTTTGCATACGGTTCCCCGTCAAAGGGATAGCGGTTAACCCGTCCTTGTCCTCTCCTTTGGAATGACAGCTTTTCGTTTTTCCTTCTTCCTACATAAGAAAATGACAATTGTCAATGTTTTCATTTTGCACATTAATCTCACAAGTTTTATTATAATCCCTTATCATTTTCCTAGTTCATGGTGCAGAAGGTTTGTAAGTTCTAATGAAAAGATGTTGAAATAATTGCCAAAAACATACCTTCTTTAGTACCCCACACACCCCCTTGCTTACCCTTTTTCATGCCCTCATGAAAACATTGTAGTTGACATGTAAGGCAGTGAGAGAGTAGGCTGGAGATGGAATCTCATGTAGAGGTCTACAGTCATGATGCATAACTAGGTGTTCAAAGAAATGGCCTGTCTGACCCTCAGGCATCTCATACAGGGCTTGGTATCCAGGTGTAGGGTGCCAAATAATTGGACTTCGGAACCTATATCCTAACCAGGATGGCCCTGCCCTCAAAATGACTTCACCATAGAGGTGCAAGCGGTTGGCGGCTAACTTAAAATTTTCATACTTAAATGGCTCCCTGAGTTGGATATTCGGATTAGAGATCTGATATCGAAATTTAGCCGCATCAATGACAAGGTCTTTAATAGTGAAAAAGTATTCTATTCCTTGCTGATTGATTGTTGTGTGAATGGGTCCTAATGCTTCAATTACACCTGGAGTCTTCATTAGGTTCCTATGTTCTCTCCACAACTATATTGGATCCCTAGGCTCAGCTCTTACCCACAAATCGAATCTGTTTTCTTGCCTTTGGAAAGCATTATAGGCTTTAAGCCATTTAATTTGATTAACCCCAAATGAAATATATGCCTGCAATTGGATATCCCAAACAAAAGGGCCAGGGTTCAGCTTGGTCTCCTCATCTCATACAAGGTTATGCAAATAAAACTCAGACAATAGTCTTTGAACTTTTACCTCGTAGTTCTTACAACAGTTTATAAAATCATTGATGGTATTAATTTGTTGGGAGAACCTACTTTAACAACCTTTATTTTCAATTGTAAATATCGTTCCATTAAAAGCAAGGCATAATTCTTAGCGGGGGCTCTACATGCTAGGACTTCATTGTACAAAGAACATACGATATCCATCTGCTTGATAACTATATCTAACCTACGAGTTACCTTCACGACTTTTTCTTCTTCCCCTCGCCACCCTTCAAAGGCTTAGCTTTTAGATAGATTGACGTTCCTAAGTTGTTGCTGTAGCTCTTCATACCTTTCTCGAGGGACCGTTTGCTCTATGAGATTTTCTTTTGCTTGCTGAGCTTGCGTCAAATCCTCTCGTAGGGTTATCGTTCTCAGATTCTTTCCCATGCGGCGGTGGAGACCGGGAGTTTTACCTGAATTTTCCTATTGCGTTGTCTTGCGTTCATGGCCCGTATCACTCCCGAGGGTGGTGCCTCTGTTTGAATTTCTTCATCGTAGGTCAAAATATCATCTATTTGAATTTCAACATGGGTAATAGTCAAACGATGTTCCTTTTGATTTTGAACAACAGACTATTCCCCAACAACATTTGGAACAACAACCTGCTTTTCGACAGGGTTTTGAACAGCAGGACGGACTCTGGTCCTCCAATCCTTTGTCTTGAGGGGTTTTGCCGGAGTGGTTGCATGTTTCCTTCCCGAAGTCCTCTTCACCCTTTTCCTTGCTTTCAAAATCCTAATTTGCTGTCGAAGCTAAACTATTACATTCAGTAGTCTTTGTTGTTCTTTCCGTAATTTATTAATTTCCTCAATTTCCTTAGAAGGAACAACATACTGTTTTCTACGGCCTGGACTATGACCTGGATTAATTTCCTGATTTTCTCTCTGGGGTGCTTCTTTGTTGCTCTACTATGGCTGCTTCGGGGCAAGAACCCTAGCTGGTTCTTTTATTTCTTGGGTGACTTCCTTTTCTGCCCCCCTTCTTTCGGAGTTTCTTCTGGTGTCGTCTGGCTAGGAACGGATTGTTCCTATTCTGCATCTCCTGTCATGTTTTCATCATGAACAAGCTGACTCTCCTCTTCTACCTCCTCTGCATGTGATTCTTCAGGTGCGTTTCCCTCCTGAGCAAAGTATTATTTTGTTTCTTCTTCAGCATGGAGATCTGATGGGCTGGAAGATTGGCCATATTCGCCCATATTGGCCAAAACTTTGGCCAATTCATCTTCTTTCAATGGATCCTACAATGGGCTTCCTTCCTGCTATTCTGTTTCCTCCTCCTGCTCAGGTTGCTCGGTTTCTTCCTCCCTTTCTCCTTCCTCGTTTTCCTGTATTACTTTCTCATTGTCTTCTCCTTCTAATCGTGGGGGTTGATCATCCCTTGTATCTTCTATTTCTATCAGTTGGCTGGTATTTCCTTGGGGGTTCTCCAGCCTCCTTTGTAGCCGTGCTAGTTGGACCAATTTCCTTCGTTTTTCTGGACGCTCAGGTGTATTGGTGGCATGTTTACGTTTTGGGGATGGTGTGGTCAATCCTCCATCTATCATGGCAATTAGCTCTTCCTAGCCGCTCTGTTGTTGGGTAAGGCTATGGCTGACTATTAGCCGTATCAACCCATGATGACTAACAACTGATTCTACATGTTGTGCCTTTTTTATGCTTTGTGCAACGTCATGAAGTATTGAATTCAAAAATGCAGGTAAATTTACAGAGCATTTTTTCTTTAATACAACTAAGAGTTTAAGGTGTCGTGGTCTTACCACGTCTTTTTTGCCTTCACGGGTGATGTATCTTTGAATGGTCTTTTCCAATTCCTCCCATGGCTCTCTTAATGCTACTGGCAGAACCCCCTTTCCTCTAATTGTCAGGCTCTGGCCTTCCTCCTGGAAGGTTTCTATAATCTTCTGCAATCTCTCCTTCTTTAGCGTCCATACAGGTCTAGCGGCTGGCAGTCGTGAGACCTCTGTGATTATTTCATCAGTGACTGCTATGTGTCTCCCCCTCACTGTGGAGTGATCCTCTTGCAAGCTCTGCAAGGACTCAATTGCTACAGTCTCGTTGGATTCCTGTAAGCGATTGAGATAAGTTAGCCACCCTGCTCTTGCCAGGATTTCTCGTGCAACATTAGAGACTGTTAACACCTGTGGTTCTCTCCGAATTTATCTTCCTCCCATGTTTATGGTTTCGCTGTAAAAGCTCATAATTTTGATAATGGAATGGCAGCTGTTCACGCTGTTAAAACACAAAGAGGCTGAAAGACGTAAGACTCGCTCAAAATCTAATGCCACAGAGTATACAATGGAAATGGCTTAGGAACAACAAGTCACGCAAAGAACAAAAAATAGTATATCGTTGAGTCGTGTTATTCCCAAGTACGTAATTTCCCAAATAGCGGTCTGACACGTCATCCAAGGAATGATGAGGTTAACCTCCCCCCTTGCAATGTGATAGGCCGTCCTAGCCGTCAAATAAAGGAGCGGTGTACCATTATGTTCTGAAGCAAAGTAATAAAGGAACAATGTATGGCAATATGCCATGCTTACAAAAGTAGCAGATTACCAAAATCGAGGTGTAAATTTGGATCGCTTAATACGTAAGAGACTGCTGTGATATGATGTGAGGCTGGGAGGATAGGACATCTGTTGTAGATACCGAGTCTCATGCGGTCATTGTCAATTGTTCTGTCATGATTGCTGATAGTAGATTTACATGCGTTGTATGGTTCGGAAAATAATATACATTCATCTTATGTGATTGATTACTAAGGTATAAGAAACAGAAGGGTGCGGATAACTACCTATTG
This sequence comes from Pinus tabuliformis, assembly GCA_031772625.1. Classification (NCBI taxonomy): domain Eukaryota; kingdom Viridiplantae; phylum Streptophyta; class Pinopsida; order Pinales; family Pinaceae; genus Pinus; species Pinus tabuliformis. The sequence goes on along the minus strand of CM062812.1, from coordinate 720,002,650 downwards.
GTGTAAATAATGTGACTTCAATACCGTTAACAGTGCTCTGCTACCGACAAGTGTCCATAACCTTGGCAGAGTTGTTTATTTCACCCATGGAACCATGATCCTTTGTGTATGCTTAGGAAGTGTTGTGTGATGTCAAAATGTAGGCCATTATGCTGGCTTGGTAACCAGTTAGCCATAATGCCATTCACGAGGAAGGAGCAAAAGGTGGGTAGGTCGGCTCGGGATGAGACCTCCTGTTCCAAGGGTTCTTTATTTGATATACCTTTTGGACCATATCCCTGGTGTGGTGGCCATAGTGGGAATGCCACTTCACTTTCTTCCTCATGATCATGGTAGGCTAGCTCTTGATGAGATCCCCTATCCTGCATTTGAAAACTTTATATAAACAAGTTAGTTTTCTCTTCTTCTTTTTTTCTTTTTTTTCATTTTCATAAAGTACTTTCCCATTTATATATAAAGGGTGGTTCAACATTCCTTAAGAGTAGGAATGGTGGAAGAAGTCTTAACATCTCAATAGGAAGATATAAACCCTTTGCTCTTATTCCTGAATAATAATCAAAGAGGATTTAAAAGAACCAACATGATAAAGATAACCAATCAAAACAGAATTAGTGGAACAATGACAACAAAAGATAATGGGTAAGTGTGTCCTTTCCTCTGTCCTTTTACCAATTCTGAGCAATTTCTTATAAAAATAACAATTTATAATTCACCTGATTTCAGTATGTTGTGATTTTGTATCCATTGCATAAGTGCATAGCTGTATTCCAAAAGACTTGAAAGAACAGGAACAGTAAGCATCCTTAATTTAAAACAGCAACGGGAGCAAGCATAAGTAAAAGGAATACGAGGATGTTACTGTTTCAAAGAGGAAGAGCAAAAGAATACAAGTGTGTTCCTTTTGGAAAAAGGAACATCATAAAACACAAATGCCGTTTCTTTGAAAAAGAAACAAAAAATCGAAAATGCTGCTCCTTTGGAAAAGGAACAACAGAACAAACAAGTGCCATTCCTTTGGAAAAGGAACAGAAAAAATGGAAAAATTTGTTCCTTTGGAAAAGGAACAACAAAACATACAAATTCCGTTCCTTTGGAAAAGGAACAACAAAAATCGAAAATGTTATTCCTTTGGAAAAGGAACAACAAAACACACAAATGTCGTTCCTTTGGAAAAGGAACAACAAAAATCGAAAATGTTGTTCCTTTGGGTAAGGAACAACAAAACACACAAATCCCGTTCATTTGGAAAAGGAACAACAAAAATAGAAAATGTTGTTCCTTTGTAAAAGTAACAACGAAATACAGAAATTCCATTCCTTTGGAAAAGGAGCAGCAAAAAATCGAAAAATGTTGTTCCTTTGGAAAAGGAACAGCAAAAATCGAAAATGTTGTTCCTTTGGAAAAGGAACAGAAAAACACACAAATGTCGTTCCTTTGGAAAAGGAACAGCAAAAATTAAAAATGTTGTTCCTTTGGAAAAGGAACAACAAAACACTCAAGTGTCGTTCCTTTTGAAAAGGAACAGCAAAAATCGAAAATGTTGTTCCTTTGGAAAAGGAATAACAAAAAGCAAAAGTGTTGTTCCTTTGGAAAATGAAAAACAGAAAGAAAAAATAAAGAAAAAGAACAAAATTAAAGCAAAATGACAACTGATCCAAAAGGTGTTGTTCCTTCAGAAAATAATAAAATTGTTGCTTCTACAGAAATAATTCAACAAAACAAAGAAATTATGTACAAAGTGTGGAAAGAAACAAATGACTTAATGAATCGCAGGTGAGGAAGATTTCTCTCCCTCCCCCAAAATTTCCATATCAGAGTCTTGGCAAAGCTGCTCGCAGAAGGACTCCCGAGTGAGTGGTTTGCGATAAAGACGAACTCGGTGGCCATTTGCCTTGAAGGCATATCCAAAACCGTCAATAGTGATTAGAGTAAGAGTGCCATTGTCGTGTACCTTCTGGATTTCGTATGGTCCTAACCAACGAGTCTGGAGTTTCCCGGGAAAGTCCTGAAACCTGGAATCATAAAAAAGTGCCCAGTCTCCTTCGCGGAAGACTTTATTTTTAATGAGAGCATCATGCCATTTAGCTCGCTGTTGTTGGACCAGTGCAGTGTTTTGGAGTGCACAGAGCCTGACTTCATCGAGCTCATTGATCTGCTGTAATCGATTAATTTGTGCCTTAGTTAAATCTAAGCCATCTTCCTGTGTTGTTCGCAGTGTTTGGATTTCGAATTCTATGGGAAAAATGGGTTGCTTTCCAAACACTAATTGATAAGGTGAGTAACCAGCGGTACTTCTCCATGTTGTTCTGTAAGCCCACAGTGCTTTTGGTAGTCTGGCAGCCCAATCACGTCTATGTGACGCAATTGTTTTCGTTAGGATTGCTTCTATTATTTTATTTCTGCTTTCTACCTGACCATTTGACTGTGGGTGGTATGGAGTAGTGATTTTATGCTAGACATGATAGTTTTTGAGTGTTGTAGCTATTTCGTTCCTAGCAAACTATGGTCCACCATCTATAATTATATCTCTTGGAAGGCCATAACGCAAAAATATATGGAACAAGAACTGTATGACAAAATCTTCTGTAGCTCTCGGCAACGCCTCTGCGTCAACCCATTTGGTGACATATTCTGTTGCCACCAAAATATATGTTTTCTTGTTTGAGGGTAGGTTAATTGGTCCAACGAAATCAAGGGCCCATCGTTCGAATGGTTCAATGACTAGCTGTAGGTTCAAGGGCATCTCATCGGACTGACTAGGGCACCCTGCTCTCTGGCAACTGTCACAAGCTTGGACGAATTTCTTTGCATCTTTGAAAATTGTAGGCCAATAATACCCTGTTTGCAGCACCTTATGTCCAGTTCTGCGATCGTCGAAATGTCTGCCACATGGTCCATCATGGCATGATTTTAAAATGTCAAAGATTTCATCCTCCCGAATGCATCTTATGATATGCATATCTGCCCCTGTATGGAACAGGTAGCCTCCAACCCAAGAGAATCAAGCACTCCGCTGAACAATCTTTTTCCGCTCATTAGGGGTTAGATGTTTTGGTAGTTTACCTACTGCTAGGTAATTGGAAACATCAGCATACCAGGGCGTTTTAACAACAAAAACAAACAGATGCTCGTCTGGAAATTGATCTTCAACTACTGCTGCATCGATTGGCTTTGTCATTCTTGAGAGAAAATCGACTACAGGATTTTCTTTTCCAAGTCGATCCTTGATTGTAATATCAAATTCTTGCAATAAAATCAACCATCTAGTTATTCTGCCATTTTTGATAGGCTTGTTTGCTAAATATTTGATGGCAGGATGATCTGTATACAAGATAACAGGATATCCAGTAATGTAATGTCTAAACTTATTGACAGCATATATTACAGCTAGAAATTATTTTTCGGTAACAATGTAATTTAATTCAACAGGGGATAAATTTTTGCTAATATAATAAATTGCATATGGTTTCTTATCCTCTTCCTTCCCAAGGACTGCTCCAATGGTTGTATCTGAGACATCATATGATATCTGAAATGGCAAATCCCAATTTGGTCCTCGAAGGACTGGGGCTGTGGACACAAGCTTCTTCAGATCCTGGAAAACATGTTCACATTTTTATGTCCAAAGAAAATCAACGTTACCAGTTAGTGCATACAGAGGTGCAACAATATGCGAAAAATGTTCCATAAACCTCCTATAATAACCAGAAAATCCAAGAAAACTGCGTACCTCTGTTTGAGTGGTAGGAGTGGGAATAAGTAAAATTATTTGGATTTTGGCTGGGTCTACCTGAATGCCAGCTGCTGAAATATAGTGTCCTAGAATAAGTCCTTCAGTCATCATCATATAACATTTTTCGTGGCTTAAACAAAGCCTGATAGCAATGCAGAGTTGTAGGACTTGTTCTAGTGTATCCAATGCTGGATCGAAATCGTCTCCATACGGTGTAAAGTCATCCATGTATACTTCAAGTCCTTCATTTATTAAGTCTGCAAAAATGCTGAGGATAGCCCTTTGGAATGTGACAGAGCATTGCATAAGCCGAAAGGTAGAACTTTGTAGGCAAATGTTCCCCAAGGACAAGGAAAAGTGGTTTTGTCTTGGTCTTCAGGGGCAATCTGAATCTGATTGTATCCACTGAATCCATCTAGGAAAGAAAAGAATTTCTTTCCTGCCAAAGTGTCTAATACTTGGTCAATGAATGAGAGAGGGAAGTGGTATTTTTGTGTTGCTTTATTTAGTTCTCTATAGTCCACACAAATTCTCCATTTCCCATTATTTTTTGGTACCACCACAAGCAGAGAGACCCATTTACTATCGGAGATAGGATAGATGAAATTAACATCTAAAAGTTTTTTAAGTTTAGATTTTACCACATCTTTTAGATGAGGATTAAGTCTCCTCTGAGGCTGGAGAACAGGTCTTGCATATTTTTCTATGTAAATGTGGTGTGTACATAATTGGGGGTCAATTCCTTTCATATTAGGGTAGTCCCATGCAAATGCTTCTTTATATTTCCTCAACAAATGAATGAGCTTCGTTTCTTGTCCGGAGGTGAGGTTGGCATTAATGTTTAAGGTTTTTCCCGGTTCGATTTCCACAATTTTAGTATTTGCAACAAAGGTAACAGGTATTGTTTGATCATGTGTATCTTTAAGAGGATCTTCTTCTAATTCGTTATCGAATGCTACCTCTATCATGTGACACTGTGTGCGGGATCTAAATTCAGTTTGACTAATAAATTTATTAATGGCATTGTCCTCTGTCTGATCTTTAAAATCAAGTGCCTCTTGTATAGTTAATGGAGATCTAATGTTATCAGTAAGGTATGATATAGGGTTCCTATTAGTTTTGATCATTGTGACACTTGGCTGTGCTGGAGGATATAAGGCTAAGTTCCTGATATTGGCTCCCCTCATTATGGTCATATTGCCTTGTCGGCAGCCAATATAGGCATCAGTAGTTGCAAGCTAAGGTCTACCTAAAATCAAGAGGTGTCCATCAAGTCGGCTTTTTGGATTTATTACATGGGCTGTTACATGCTCCACACGTAGGTTCTTACCTTCTATTTTTAAAACCCAATTCTTCCCTAATAGGTTCTTACACTACTCTGGAAAGAAACAAATGGCTACACTCTTTCTCCGCCAACGACGTCAAAATGTCGAGCTATAAAAAGGGTCTCTTTCACCTCTAATTACCTCACATTAGTTTGTCAATCTAGGAACGTTTTGTTATTTCAAAGAGTGTCTCAGTCTGAGGCTATCATTTGCCAGAGTAATGCTAGTAGTACAGTGCTTAAAAATACAAGAGTAAACGGATGCTTGTTTACAACAAACTACTTCAAAAGATTAAACCACACATTCAGAAAACTAAGCAATTTATCAGTCAAGGGTTCAGTAGCAGTAACTCATCCCTTTGTAAAATGATGGAACTAAAAGAAATCATAGAACAGATCGTGGATTTGGGAGCCAGATAGTAAATGTCAATGCTCACTACAGCCTTAGATCGTTCTTCACACCAAAATAACAAATGACAGGAAATGGAACGACAGATAAGAAATGGAACAACAAATAAGAAATAGAACAACAAATCTGAAATGGAACAGCAAACAAGAAACTGTAACAGCAATTAAGTCTAACAAGCAGTAACACCTTAGTCTACAAGATCGAATACAATAGTCGTGTCCTACAGAAATCAAATGGCAATATTTCACTTTTAAGGATGAATTGAACAACACACAAGAATGGAACAATACTGATTAATGATGGATTATAGAACAACGCTTGAAAACCACGCATACATACACTCAGCACACCTTAATAGTAATTTGATACAGTTATCAATCTTAGTTAGAAAGAGTACGACTGTATTTCAGAATGGAACAACAATGTCTATAGATTCAACAATCGCAAAGAACATAATCGCTAAGATGAATTCTGTAATATCAATGAATAAGTACACAACAAAAAGGATCTGTAATTGAATAGCAACAATATTCTGTAAGGACCGACGATATTATATTAGTGCTTAAAAGAATAGTAATACGTTACAAAGTTAATACAATGGTTTTGTCTTCAGAAATTTTAACAAATCAAACATAACAAAGCATGTAATGCAAACTAACAAAACATATCATATTACCAAATAACGCTGATAAGAAAACCACGCATAAACCAAACGTAATAGTATAGGAGCAAGTGTCCTCCAGGGCCCGGCCCTTAGCCTCCAAGGGTACACCACTTGAAGTTATTCCAGACTCAGAGATGAAATAGTAACCAAGTTTGTATTAATGCATAAGGCAGAATTACAACAGATCTGTTCTCAACGAGACTCGATGATCAAAGTTTCAATCTTAAGAGAAATTACATAAAACATAACAGACTTGACTGACCCCTCGAGCTAATAGTGCTCCCCCTTTTATAATGGTGAAGGCGGAGATTTCTAGGTGCAAAAAATAGTTAAATCAGTGATCCCTCAGGATCAAGGGATCCCGAGGGATTCGCTGAACCATTAGTCCTCAGTTATCTCTTTTCTTTCTTGCGTCGAGCCGATATCTCCACTTCCTTTCCAGGGCTGATTCGTTTTGATTTGTTTTGCCTTGTTTGCATACGGTTCCCTGTCAAAGGGACAACAATTAACTCGTCCTTGTCCTCTCCTTTGGAACGACAACTTTTCGTTTTTCCTTCTTCCTACATAAGAAAATGAAAATTGTTAGTGTTTTTGTTTTGCACATTAATCTCACAAGTTTTATTACAATCCCTTATCATTTTCCTAGTTCATGGTGCAAAAGGTTTGTAAGTTCTAATGAAAAGATGCTGAAATAATTGCCAAAAACATACCTTCGTTAGTACTCCATAGGTTGTTGCATCAATTAGAGTATGTTTTATACATTCTGGATGGCAATGTTGCATCACTAAGTGTTTGTGTGCAATCACAGTCAAGTCTTATTGATGTTTACATATGTTTCACTAATCTCACACTTAACCATTTTCCCGAGCAACCTAGCCTCATCTTGCTTACCAAAACAATGTACTTTGCTTTTGCAATCCTCAAGCTTCCTCCCTTGCCTGCTAAAACCCCATAGTGCATAGAGGCCCCAACATCCTGTAGTAATGCCTTGCACCTAGAAACTACAAAATATTTCCTCCCAGCTTCTCGGGATGCACTGCACTCAGAAATTGCACAGAGGTGTCCTCCCAGGACCCCCATCCCGTAGCAGTGCCTTGTGCCTCAAAAATTCATAGTGTTGTCCAAGTTGTCCTATCGATGTTGCATACAGAAATTGTGCAGATTGGCCTCCCAGGGCCTCATCCCGGCAGCAGTCACTGCCTGCTAAAGCTGCGCTAATCCATCGCTCAATGACTACAAGAAAAGGTGACATGTTGAGATCACTCTCAAGGAGTCGGGGAGAAGGACCAAGAGACCAAGTAATGGAAAAAGATCAAGATCGCATGCAACTCCGTCGGATGCATGATCATCTTGAGGGTAAGTATAGTAAGTAAAGAACACCTTTCAAAGCACACCTCATAGTTGAGTATGCAAGACTGCCTGTCATTGTCATATTGTTTTGTCCTCAATAACATGCATGTGTGAAAACAAAAAAAGTTCATGTGTTTTCTCTACATGTCTTTCTTCCTTTTCACTTGTTTGACTAGCTATCATCTTAAGCATGTTGATTGGTATGTCATGCTTATGACCTTGTTTTGGTAATGTTGAAGGTTTGTGTATGATTTGTGTTCACTATGTAAACATCTATAACACTCACACATGAAGTCATATGCAATATAATGCAAGTGTTGTCACAGTCATTCAATGATCTATCTCAAGTGTCGCGCTTGTCTCTCACACCCTTTGGTTAGTCACATTGAGCATATGTTTTCTTGTTGGTTCATGATGTCTTGTCGTCAAGTCATGTTGAGTGTGTGTTCGCAAGTTCATGTATACATGAGTTCACTCACTCACGCACACAACCATTTTTCCAAAAATATGTCGATCTGACTACCCTCCATCAGTGGGACCTCAACTAAGCTGCACTGCACAGTATCAGCCCTCAGTGACCAAGTATTTCCACCCAAAATTGCGTAGAGATTGAGGCTGCCTCCTAGGCAGTCTACATTGCATGATCCTGAAATCCGCCTGTCTAACTGTCACCCAGAATGATTTGGATTTAAACAAGAACACAAAAAATTACAGATATAACCATACATATAGAGATGTAGAAGAAATAATACTTCATTTCATTACTGTAAAATACTGAAGTATGCTTACAAACAGAAATGGAAATAAACTAGTTAGGGCGATGATAGCTTATCTCTGAGAAGAGATGTGGCAGCTACATGCCTCTGAACTGTGTTACAATGAGGGTCAAAGGCCTATCTATTGTTGAGAAACAATGGAAAACCCTAAACATCCAAAAAGATAACCCTAGAAGAAGAAACACCAAATTGCGGGCCTTGTTTAGGTAAATTGGTACATCAACTTCCTAGGGTCGTAACTTTGGCATACGATCTTCGTTTGACATGCACAACATCTCGTTATAAAGATATATCTGAGAACTACAACTTTGGGAAGAGAAACATCGGTTCATGGACCCATGTTGCTCCTATTTTTCCCAAAAACGTTATTTAGGGCCTCAAAACGACTCCGGAAGTTCGGGACCTGAAAAAAATACTAAAAATAGTAAACTATGCTACAATTAAGGAAACTGAAAAGCTGAAAGAAACAATGGTGGGGGTCCAAGTGGACATGGTTGGTGGCCACCAATATCCACCTGGATCATTCCTCCCCCCTTAGGAAGCAATGGTCCCCATTGCGTTGAGTTCCTCCATGAGATGAGGAAACTTCTGCTGAACTTGGTCCCTGGTGAGCCACTTTCCTTGGTGAAGAAGTTGGCATGTTTTGACAACTAGATACAGTTGGATATTCCACTGGAAAGTGTTTTTGATCTATGTGTCCATGATCCAATCAGTTGCAACTTATTCCATGCAATCTGGATTTAACTCTGTGGGTGTGAGCTGTTCTACAATGTTAGATGTGTCTATTAATGGTGGAAAGTATGGCCGAAGGAAGTCCACATTGAACACTGGGTGTAGGCCAAAGAATGGGGGAATGTTGAGCTCAATGCATTGTCTCCCATGGCCTTGGTAATGGTGTAAGGACCATATTGGAGTGGTCTGATTTTCTGATAGGCTCCTGTAAGGCGTTCCTTTTGCAAATGCAACCAGACTTTGTCACCCACCTGAAACCTGTGTGGCACTTGATGTTGATCATGTTGCTGCTTGTACTTGGAATTTGATTTCTCCAGAATGTCGTGGACATGTTGGCGAATATGTTGGATGTGCTTAATGAAGTTGTTTGCCTTACCTATTTGGACTGGACATGAGCCGAATCTACATGAGTAGCTGCAAATGGCATGGCCACATCAATGGGACATAGTGGTTGGAATCCTAATCCCACCTGAAAAGGGTTGTGGCTAGTCGAGCTATGGAGAGCCCGGTTGTAGCTGTGTTGAACATAGGGGAGGCTCTCGTCCCATGTGCATGGATGCTTTGAGTTGTACATGTGCAGAATGTGTATGATCATCTAGTTGAAAACCTCTGTCTGGCCATCAATTTGAGGATGGAAGGCTGTGGAATTACTGATTTTGGTGTCCAACATCGACCAGAGGCTGGACAAAAATGTACTAAGGAACCTATTGTCCTAATATGAGATGATATATTGTGGGATCGCAAATTGTAACCACAGTCATTCAAAGAAGAGTTTAGCAGTGGCTTTTGCTGTGATACTCTTCTTGCAGGCTGCCATAATGGCCATCTTCGAGAACCTGTCGATGACCAAAAAAACACAGTCGTTTCCATGCTTAGTAGAAGGAAGGCCCAACATGTAATCCATGGAGATAGATTCCCAAGGTTGACTAGGGGTAGGAAGTGGGGTATATAGGACTTGATTCTTGATGGTTGGTTTGGCAATGGCACAGGCAATGCATGAATTGATGTACTTCCCAACACCCTGTCGAAGATTCGGCCAATAGAAATACTTCTATAGTACTTCCACTATTTTCTCAACCCTGAAATGCCCAACAACCCGACTATAGTGTGCTTCCCAAATCATCTTGGCACGCTTGCTTGAAGGAACACAAATGTGACCCAAGTGGCATAACGGGCATCCTGGACATGAAAATTTGGAACATGCTAACCCTCCAAGAGTGTTTGGTATGCGTGGCCAAATTCTGGGTCGCTTTTGTAGAGAAGTGGCCAATCAGAATTCTCGTGCCCACAAGAGTTGAGCATGGTGGTTAACGCAATGATCGGTGGTCGACTGAGGCAATCTGCAACATTATTGGAGTTGCCCTTATTATACTTTATATTCAAATGGAACTGTTGCAGGTATGTGGAACACTTTTGATGGCGATCATTCTGTAATTTCCCTTGGGTATGTATGAACCCCACGGGTTAGTGGTCTATGTGGATGACCATTTCCTTCCCCAAAATGTAATTCTTCCATTGTCGGCAGGCTTGCACAATGGAATACATCTCTTTGTCATAAGTGGGATAATTCCGGACTGTGTCTAAAAGTGTTTCACTGTGATATGCCACTAGATGCCCGTGTTGAGTAAGGACTACCCAATAGCATAGTCATAGGCATCTGTTTCGACCTCAAATGGTTGTTGCAAGTCTGGTAATGTGAGCACTGGTGCCGAGAAGAGGCGATCTTTTAACTCTGTGAATGCCTTCTGTTGAGATTCAAACCAAAATAATTTTTCTTTCGCTCCTCCCTTGGTGAATTGAATCAAGGGCCAAGTGATATGAGAAAATCCAAACACGAACCCACGGTAGAAGTTGGCAAGACCTAGAAGCTACGGAGCTCTGTCAGAGTGGTTGGAGATGGCCAATCCCAAATGACTTGGATCTTGGCTGGATCCACATACACCCCCTATTCATCAATAATGTATCCTAGATACTGAACCTAGGTCATGCCAAAAGTGAATTTCTCGAAATTGACACATAACTTGTGTTGCCGCAGTGTTTGGAGAACCTGTAAGATGTGGTGGAGGTACTCTTCCAAACTCTAGTTGAAGATCAGGATGTCATCCAAGTATACCACTACAAATGAGTTAGTGAATAGCCACAAGATGTCATCCATTAGCCTCATGAAGGTTGCAGGAGCATTCGTCAATCTGAAGGGCATAACCATCCATTTGAAAAGACCATCCTTGGCTTTGAAGGTTGTCTTCCACACATCAAAGGGTTCGATTGGTACCTGGTGATATCCTGACTTCAAATCGATCTTGCTGAAATATTTTCCCCCATTCAGTTGGTCTAGGAGGTCATCAATCCATGGGATCGAGTACCTATTATGCACAGTGATCTTGTTCAGTGCCCGATAGTCAATACAGAGTCTCCAAGTCCCATCCTTCTTCTGTATCAACACGATTGGGCTCCCACAGGGCGATGAAGTTGGACAGATGTGACCTTTCTGCAGCATCTCCTGAATCTGCCTCTTGATTTCATCGTTCTCCAAAACGGAGCGCCATTAGATTGGTCCATTGGGTAGCGGCGCACTTGGGGTTAGATCGATGGAGTGCTTGACCTAACAGTGCAAATGAACCCCTGCGGGGAAGGTGAAGATGTCCTCATACTCTTCTATGACCTTGTCCATCTATAGTTGTCATGCGAAGGGGCCCTGTCTGGAGGTCGTGGCCACTGTCTTCTTCTTTTCTTAAGGGTGTATCTTAGGAAAACAAATTTCCGAGTTTTGTAAATGATATTACTACATTGTTTTGTAGTAACCAAAGAGATGGGGGTAGGTGGTACTACCTCTGGTATCTTGTACAACTTATTTACCAAAGTAACAATAATAGCACAGGGCCTTGATTCATACATAGCATGTCGCTTCCACAAGTATGGTTGTCCTAATAGTACATCAAAAAAATCAAGGGGAGCAACATCACACAATACCTCATCCATGAAGGGCTTGATGTTGTATGGAAGGTGACACTGCTGGCTCATGCGAAGATCCCGTCCTTGGTGAAGCCATCCGATGGTGTACGGTTGTGCATGTGTTGTGGTAGGTAAGCCCAGCCACTTCATGACCTCCACTAAAATGAGGTTCTTTTGGCTCCCGCTGTCGACAACGAACTGTAGCGGTGAGCCCTTTACCCACATCTGGGAGTGGAAGAGATGCTCCTCCTCCTATGGATCTTCGGCTTCCTCCTAGATCTTCATGGTGGCAATGGTGGCATTGGGCTCCACATCGATAATCTGCTTCCCTTTTTCATTCCCCCCGTCGGTTTTTGACTTAGAGTCAGAACATGCATCCAATTCTGCAACCTTTAGCTCAGCCACCAGTGACTATTTGGCCCAACACTCACTTGTGTTGTGAGTGGAGCTCTTATGGAACTCACACCACTTTTCCATGTCCTTTTTCAGCTTCGCGACATTGTTCTTTGATTGTAGCTTTGGCGGGTTGTCTTGGGCCGCCCTGCGTTGGCTTTTTCCTTTGTTCTGTGGTTTGGGGGTCTAAGTGGACTTGGCAGGTGGCCACCATTATCCACCTGGATCACAGAAATATGCATAATTTTCCCAAGAAGCCATATCAATTGACGCTCTCTGCAAGCCAATCCATCAAGCCTCCCGCTGGTCAACCGGAGAGTTTGACTGGCCAGTGACCCTAGGCTTCACTCCTCCCATAAATTATGTAGAAGCTATCAACATGCCTAACTCTATTGACTAAAGAAATTGTGTAGAAAAGAGGGACAAGCACCTGCTTCTTGTCACTAGACTATCTCTGAAAATTGCGCAATTCTGTCAGTTAGTCCCCCTGCCAGTCGACCTACTACTCCTCCTAAAAATTGTGTAGTTTTCCTAAACTGTCCACTAGCTCCTCGACACCCCACTCAGCCTGAAAACTACACAGAAATTTTTAGCATGACTACTTCCCAGTTATACACATTTTTGGCCAGTAAGCTCCCACAACCCTCTCCCAACCTCCCCTGAAAATCTACACAGTTTTTACTACCAGTGTCCTCTACTCCTCGCACTTCCTTCCTGGGGAAATTTTTACAAATCTACCACCCAACTGATCCAGATCTCGCAGAATGTCAACGTTGCTCCGGACTGCTCATCCCAGCCTCCTAGTCACGTCTGTGCAATTTTTCTTGATAGTGCCCTAGGGCCCTGTATCCTAGCCTAACATGTGCTCTACATTGTTTTAGAGGCTTGTCCTCTCTCCTGGTCACCCGCACCTAGAAATGAAAGACAATGCATCATGGTAGACTAGGGGATTTATGGATTTGATGTCTTCTCATCATGAGTGATTGCAGAAATAGGTACATGAATGAGACATTGTGCAATGAAGAACATGATGAAAACGGAGCACATGCTGGAAGACTTGCTCGCAGTTGGACGAACACACGAAGCATACCAAGTAGCAAGCAAAGGAGACACACGCACATGCATGAACTATCAAGCGAACACTAAGACCATTGAAGACTCTACGCACTTTTCCATGCAGAGGTGAAGCTATGGTACACCAAAGGCACACTCATCACTCAGTAGCACATCAGCTCAAAATGAACAACACAACCAGCATGTGCATACCAATAGTGTCATGGCTAGTTATGTCATGAGTCGCCTCGGCCACATCACTACTTTGGGTCATAACTATGTAATCAATGTAATGTAACATGGAAGTCCAAGAGACCCACAAACAAAGTCAAAGAGTCATGTAAGTTAAACAATCATGAGGGGAGTCGATAGTTGTTGGCTACGTGGGGCCTGACCCAGGTTCAACAGTGAGTTTAGCCAAGAAAATCCCGATACTATTGGCACTTTCAGCAATAGTCCACAGAGCGGGGACTGAGGTCTCACCTGAAGTAGTATGGGAGGGTGCTGGAACCAGGTTTCCACACCCTAGGGATGTCTTGATGAGGGCTCTGGAGGTTCGCAATCCTAACCTCCGCGCTGCACTGCCCCGCACAGCTTTCTATCCTTTGCAACCTGTGCGCACCTTTGTGAATACAGTATTATCTTGATCCCGATCCTTACTGTGCTATTATATTAGTGCTTTAACTTAGTTTGTGTGGGCCCAATATTCTTATTACTTATTCAAATTTCAGATAAGTGTGTGTAATCGAAAGCAATATAAATGCATAAAGATAACCATAACATAGAAATATAGATCTACAAACAGATGCACAATATTCTGAATCAACCTTATATTTATTAATACTCAAGTTCAGTTCAGTTACAGATCTGACTCTGCCCTGCACACTCAGCTACATGGGTCCATGCACTCAGCTATAGACTCTACTAAGCCTCTGCGCACTCAGCTGGAGAGCCTCTTCCTACTACTATGACCCAACACACTTCAGATCCACTTCTATCCTCTAACCATGCCTTCGCATCTATCTATGACTTGCTTGTTCAAAAGCTCCCGAAAACTATCTTTACACTTAGAGCCTCGCTCTATTTATATAATCCCATGTTCCGCGAACCATGGGTAGGCCTACACAACTTTACATTATTTTACAATTCTTAGGGCAGACAACCCTATGACTCATCCTAGACTTTCAAACTTTGTGCCCGCATTTCACAAATTCTTTACATTACATTGATCAAAACTCGAGATTTAAGCCCCACAAACATGATGTGAGGGAATCTGCTACCCGATAGGCCCCCAACACAATCATCGTAACTCGTCCTGAGTCACTCTGCTAGTGTGGCGATCTTTGCGCAACGTCCATCCAGCAGGTCTCGTGTAGCTTGGGTGTCTGTATCACATTGTTCAATTGTCTGTTGTACTTGTTGCACATGTATCTCTGAACCTTCGTGAGCAGGGTCACATTCCTGTCCAACCACATAAAGTTCTTGCATCTGTGCCAGCTTCCCTTCAATGGTAGCTGTAATTGTGAAAGCTTCATCGATCCATGGTTGGATGAGTTCTTTAAGCAAGGCTTCTTTTTGTCACACGACGTCTAATTGGTCCTTTAGTGCCCTTTCCTTTTGTAGCTTGGTGAGTTGTTGAGTAAGAAAAACCATCTACACGGTGCCCTGAACACTATCGTACTCCTGCTGTAACTCAATCGCCTCGGTCTCTAGGCACTACAGATTCGGGTCTTCCTGTAGGTGCGTAAGCATGGTGACTGCTTGCTCCAACATCTTGGTGAAATCCTATGTTGCCTGGCCAATGTGCTCCAACCCCATCTAGATAGCGCGGGCGCATTTCTCTCTGACTTTTGGGGGCGTGGAGGGTTGTGCCTTCAATCGCAGCTCGACGATCTGCAGATTCAACTCCAACTGAACCTTTGCCATTTCCTCCCTGGCCTTGCGAAATCCGGCCGCTAGTCTATGGACCCGCTCTGCTGCTGGTAGCTCTGCCAGCATGGCCAACTCTGGGATGCTCATACATGCATCCTCTATTGCCTGCTCTAGTCCGTGAGCCTGCACAACCAACTAATCACACTGGAGGCTGAGCTGGTCCATGTTGATTTTCTGCTCAGTCAGGACCTAGATCGCGTGGCCTTCCTGTTATAGACATTTTTGTGCCTTGCAGCCTCGAGCATGAAATTTCCATAATCTAAGGGATCCAAACTCCCCAAACATGTTGTTCCTACCCCTAGAGGAACAAGGCAAACCAACCACAGCAATTCACAGAAGTTCTCCACCTGAAAACACTCAAAAACAAGCCAATTATGGATCATGTCAACTGCTCCACTAAGCATCTGCGCTGAATGTCAACTGCTCCACTGTCTACCTGCGTTGAATGTCAACTCCAACAAAGGCTACCTGCGCTGAGCGTAATTGGACAAGTGGCAGGCTCATTCCTCAATGTGTCAATGCCCAGGAAGCTTCCAAAATGACACTTGCATCAAGGAATTCGACTGGTGATGAGTAAGAGGTTCCAAATATCCAAGTGGAAGCAAGAAACTCCAAGTGGACTCAAGAACTGAGAGAGGGAGAGGACACTAGTTAGATCTCAAGCTGACTCATCCTCTCTCCAAAATAACTATATATAGATCTCTCCTCCATGGGATCTAAAGGCTGGAATTTTGTTATTGCAAAGAATTGTTGTTGGTTTGAGACTGGAAACATTGGGTGCTTAATGCTTTGAAGGGAGCTGAAGAAGGAATTCCATTCTGCTGGGAAGGAGATGCTGGATTGGAGCCCTCTGGGTTGTATCTCTTCCTGAACCTTGTTATCAATCAATAAAGCTATCTTGGTTTTCTCCTATATACTGGTGTATTTGTATGATTGCATTAGTGTATTTGATTTACTTCTAATCCTGAATCATTTATGAATATGAATATATGCCTTTGTGTTGTGTTCTTCTCTTGTCGCAAGTAGTTGTTCTCTTGTCACAGGTAGCTGTTCTCTTGTGATCTCGTGGGAATCAAGTAGCTGTTCTCTTGAGCAAGCGAGGAGGCAAGTAGCTGTGAGCACCCAAATAGAAGAGGATCTAGATCGAAGGACAAATGGAAGACAACGGTAAGTCGATCGATCTCCCCTCTTTCACATTTCATAAAGGAAGAAACCAGAATAGCTGTATCTGTTTGTTGCTAAGGCACTGTCACACCTTAGGTGGATAGGATCGTCCTGCATAGGCATTGTTCCCCACAACAAATTGGCAACTCCGCTAGGGAGAACTTGTTTATTCATTTCATTTGTGTTTCTGTCATTTGTTTACTTCATAGACTTGACAGCAACAATCGAAATGCATCTTTCCCGGATGCAAAGTAGAAAGTTTCTGCTTTGATCCAGTTACTGGACTTGTCTATGATCTAAAAAATGGATCTACAAATGATTTGATGATCCTTTGTGATAGTCTTTAGTACCCTCTCAAAGCATCCCTCTATTTATACCTTGCTTGTGTTTCTGATTTGGCCTGAAACAGTTGATTTTTGAGCATTTTGTGACCCAGAACCCAGGGGAAACAAGAGTTTCTCCTTCAGCGCAGACACTGTGAAGGCAGTCTGCATTTCAACGCAGGTCCCGTGAAGGCTACCTGCGCTGAATGTCAACTCCACAATGTTGGACTTGCGCTGAACCAGTTTAGCCTTGTGCAGCTGGGGTTCCCTGCTGTTTGTTGCCCTGTTTTGATCTCTGTTTTTTGCAGCCTTTAACCAGCATAGGTACCAGTCTGATAACCCTTTTTCTTTGCTTAGATTCCGCCTCTTTTTGTACGAAAAGACTGTGAATGTTTTTATGTGTTTGTGGCGTCATTTACAGTTTTCCTTTGCATGAGTAAAGTGGTCATCCTGTAGCCTTTGATTCAGATCTGATTGATTGTGGTCTTAGAAGAGAGTTCATTGGTTGTTTGCAGATTGATTATAGATTTACTTTTGCTTATTGGTTTGAATTTGTCTCTTTTAAGTGTCAAAACAAGTCTTTATTTCGAAAATCGTTAAGTGTTGTAATCTCTTCTATCTTCTCTGGTTTTGGAAAAAGTGAACTTGTTTTTATTGATCATTTAAAAGAAAATTCAAAGGTGTACAAAAATATTTCTTTGTAGGCATCTATACTAAGAAAGTGGAAAAAAAACCCCTGCATTGTGCATTTTGCATTTGATAGTTTGCATGTTGGATTTAGGAAAAGTGCATTAGAGTGTGCTGATTGCTCTTTGAGAAAAGATAGTGTTTTTCTTTTCCCTTAGTAGCTAGGATTTTCAAAGTTGAAAAGATTATAAAGCTTGCTTATCATCTTTAGACTGCATTTAGGAATTTGTATCATACATCTCGTGGTGAACCTTGAAAGGAAAACTTTAAAAAGATCAACCTAAAATAAACTGAATGAACCTAACAACGCTTTGTAACATAACGCACAACATAGAGGTCTAGGCTAGAGACGTGTTCCGGCGTCATTAAGCCTATTGACTGTCGATCTCGTAGAAGGTGGGTAATTCCTCTGTTGTGGGGAAAAATGCCTATGCAGGACGATCCTATCCACCTAAGGTGTGACAGTACCTTAGCAACAAACGAATACAGCTACACTGGTTTCTTCCTTTATGAAATATGAAAGAGAGGAGATCGATAGACTTACCGTTGTCTTCCGTTTGTCCCTCGATCTAGATCCTCTTCTCTTTGGATGTTCACAGCTACTTGCCTCCTCGCCTGCTCAAGAGAACAGCTACTTGATTCCACGAGATCACAAGAGAACAGCTACCTGTGACAAGAGAACAGCTACTTGCGACAAGAGAAGAACATAACACAAAGGCATATATTCATATTCATAAATGATTCAGGATTAGAAGTAAATCAAATACACTAATGCAATCATACAAATACACCAGTATATAGGAGCAAACCAAGATAGCTTTATTGATAAGTAACAGGGTTCAGGAAGAGATAAAACCCATAAGGCTCCAATCCAGCATCTCCTTCCCAGCAAAATGGAATTCCTTCTTCAGCTCCCTTCAAAGCATTAAGCACCCAATGATCCAGTCTCAAACCAACAACAATTCTTTGCAATAACAAAATTCCAGCCTCTTCTTCCCATGGAGGAGAGATCTATATATAGATCTTTTGGACAGAGGATGAGTCAGCTTGAGGCTAGTATGAAGTTGACTAGTGTCCTCTCCCTCTCTCAGTTCTTGAGTCCACTTGGAGGTTCTTGCTTCCACTTGGAGATTTGGAACCTCTTACTCATCACCAGTCGAATTCCTTGATGCAAGTGTCATTTTGGAAGCTTCCTGGGCATTGACACATTGAGGAATGAGCCTGCCACTTGTCCAATTACGCTCAACGCAGGTAGCCTTTGTTGGAGTTGACATTCAATGTAGGTAGACAGTGGAGGAGTTGACATTCAGCGTAGATGCTCAGTAGAGCAGTTGACATGATCCAAAATTGGCTTGTTTTTGAGTGTTTTCAGGTGGAGAACTTCTGTGAATTGCTGTGGTTGGTTAGCCTTGTTCCTCTAGGGGTAGTAACAACATGTTTAGGGACTTTGGATCCCTTAGATTATGGACATTTCATGCTCAATGCTGTAAGGCACAAAAATGTCTATAACAGTTGCCCCCTAAAGTATGAGGCCGTTTATCGGGTGAAATGCTTTATCCAGGAGGGTCCGAAGTTCATCCATCTGCTGGGAGGAGACCTGTAATAAAATACAATACAATACATTATGATTCATACTGCTTTCATGATCTAGCTGAGGTGGGCATTCCCATGCTCAGCTTTATAAATTCATTTTTGTACATGGAACAGACGATCGTCTCATGGTAGACTGATAATTTTGGCGAAATTATCATCCTTTGAGTAGGATGATCATCTGTTGCAATGATGTACATGTCAAATGTCTTTATTTTTCCTGAATATATATCGCAGCCCGGATGGATGAAACTAGATCCGGGGTCTTCAAACTCATTCGATATTCACTCTAAGTACAAGTCGATCCATGTGAGAATTGCGCTGAAGTAGAACATGGAAAGACATCGCTTGATTACCGGTCAATGATGTAAACCATTAACAAGCGCGAGAGGAATCACCGATAATGATAATGACCCTCAAGGTACTGCAGTGCAATTCACGTGGTGTGAATAAAGGACTTGGCGTCGAACACCACGCAAAATCTTCTGGTCGAAGGTCATTGATGTATACCTGTCGCCGGAAGTGAGAAACTTGCCATTGAGGCATGCAAGCTTCAAAGCACTGAAGGGGTTGTTCCTAGATCAACTCCTTGGATAATGAGCTGATGTCGACAAGGAGCGATCCGTCACAGGAGGGCCTTAATGAATCCAACATCAGTGACACGGAACAGAGCTAATGATTTTAATGGAGGTGAAAACGATCTGTGACATATGATTCAGGGTGGCGGTCATGAATGGATGAAGGATAATGTATGGCAGTGGATGGGACCCGGTTGACTCTTTCTGAATGACTTCTCTTGGACATATGCCGACACTGATGCGATGGATCGGTAGCATTACCCAAAATATGGATGGTATGGCGAGACCATGGTGATGTGACCGGTGAATGAAACAACCCAACCCGATTGTGATACGGAGGAAAAGTGTCATGTTCAAGAGCGACCTGCTACCATCAAAGTTTTCTTGATTCTTTCCCAATTTTTCCCCAGTCATTGCTGACCACTACCTCTTTATTTTTGTCAAGCTTGAGGAGGATAACATATGCTTGTTCTATAACCTACCCTTCGGGCAAGCCCATCGCTATGTTTTAACGAGCCTAGCGATAGTGAAACTCGTTCTCGTCTAAAGACAAGTTTGTCGCTATTTAATAATTTTAACGAGTCTAACGACAAGGATAACTCGGTCCTTTTCATTTTTAGAGAGTCTGAAAAGGTACATAAATTTAACTCCAAAATTCTTTTTTCGTCATCTAATCCCTTAAGTCCGAATAAGTATAAAAAAATACAGAAGGGATGAGTTTTCGATAATTTTAACGAGCCGAATAAAACAAGCGCTCGACCTTTTTGTACAATAATCCCTCAAGTCCAAAAAGATTAAAATCTAGAGGAGGGATAGCTCTTCCTGTCACTTTAACGAGCTGGAAGGCCAAAACTCGGCCATCTTTTCATATTTTACGAGTCAATTGAAAAGAGCTTAAAGAAGACTCGTCTTTTGAGGAACGAGTGATAAATAGGGGTAGTAGCAGATTCCAGGTACAAGTTGGAATTTTCCAATCACGACAGTGTCACAAGGATGGCTAGGTGAAATCACTCTTCGCAGCTGTTCCTCAAAATGGGTAAACAATCATATGGAGTGAACGATCGGCCAAATGAGAAGTGGAGGTGGCAGGTGCAAACACGACCAAGGCTTTAACGGCTGATAAATTTACGATCACTGTGGTTATTTACCGGGATAGGTTCACTTTTTAGATAAAAATGAGCTTAAACAATGGAGGAAACTCTGCTCACTGCTTATATTTATTTTTTAACGAGCATGAAGATCGCGTTAAAACTGCTCGGATCTTGCGTTTATTTTTTAACGAGCATGAACTTTATGCTAAAACTGCTCGATTACCCAGTCATAAGATAAGAGTGTCTCATGAAAGATCCCATTTTTTATAGAGCTTGCGCCTTACCAAAGCTATGCTCCCTCTCCTTTCTTTATGCAAGTTTGGAAACGACTAATCCTACGAGTTTAAAGGGTTAGACCTACAGGTTTAAAGGGAGGACCTAAAAATTTTAAAAAATAAATAGTCGCCCCTTGCTTGCACTCCAAAAGGTTTGCATGCCCCCAGGTATAAAATAGAGTTTCAAGGTTACCTCTACTTAACCTCCGCCAAAACATTTGTTTTAATCAAGAGAGGCTTACCTCTTTCAGGTTACCCAAATATTGTCTCGTTACTCTTTCAAACAAAACACTTCCTCGGCAATGTCTACCGAAATAGACAAGGGTGAATGATTGGTGCCAAACACGTAACTTTGACAAAAGAATCTTATTCTAGAACAACCCCTCTTCCATCCACGGATGGGGTACGGACTAGTCATATTCTCCCGCGGAAACCTACCCTATACCCAAAGTTTCCCTGCCGTAGTAGGCCAGGATGCATGCCCCCTGGGTTCCGGTCATATCCTCCCGAATTACTCGCGCTCATCAGGAGGATGGACCATGGGTTGAGACACTTCTTACGTGTATAGACCATTTAGGGATGGTACATGACTATTTGCGATGTGTGATCTGGGAAACGAAAGTTGGTCTACGAGCTTGACCATTCTTCCTTCATGCGGAAAACACATTACTCTAAAGAGTGAGGAGACTACAACTCCCATGCAATATATATAGTCTCGTCCAAGGAGTAGGTTATAATCCAAGGGTCCTTGAACGACCATCACGTTCATTTGAACGGTCTTCCCTTTCAATGTTATAGGCACATTGGGGAGGATCCCTAAAGGTCGACTGGTTCCTTTATCAAAACCTGATAGATTTCTCATCTCAGGTAAAAGCGCTGGCAAACCAAGCGCTTTCCAAGCAATAGAGGAAAGGATACTCACAGATGCCCCCTCATCAATGATAGTGCCAGCCATTACCATTTTGTATATTTGACAAATAATTCTGAATGGTATACTGGCTGGCAACCGGGGTCTTCCTAGTTGGTTCCAATCAAGGGACACAACCAGGTTGCTTGGTGGTGGGACCGAATATACGGCCGGATAGCGCTCTGATGAAATTCCTTCCTGCGATAAAGGAATGGTGGCATTGCCCCCTTGATTATCAAAGTCAGTGCTGATGAAGAGAATCTGGACGGTGTCGTCTTGATTCTCCTCTGTGATGGTGTCATTCGAAGGTGGAGCCTCTGAAGGAAAAACCGGGTCAACTGCCGTATCAACCTTTTGACTTTCGTCAGGCATGGATCCAGACGGTTCATCTTCAATGACAGGTGCTTCGGCTGACCACCTGGGCGGGTCAGCCGGGTTCTCAACTAGTGAGGGACTTGGCAGGAGTCTTTGATATCCAGGAGGAAGTTGCGCTCGTAAAACCGGGCGATCTTCCAGGACTCTTTTTGCCTCGTCTAAGAAGGGACAACGGTGGATGGCGTGATCGCCTTTACACAGCCTGCAGGGAAATTGAGCTTTCCCGCTCTGTCCTGGAGCTTCACTCCCGCTAGTTGACGTTGAGCAATCGACATGGCTATCAGAGGTCGATGCTACCGAATTGTGCAAACGGGGGGACCAGTCCCTTAGTATCCGAGGGATACAGGGACAATCTTTATGGAAGTGGTCTCCCTTGCATATGACGCATGGCAATTTAGGCCTTACGAGTGCGGTGTGTGGATTTTTGTTAGACGACACTTGTTTGCCCCCAGTCGCCTTAGGCTCCTTCTTCTTCTTTTCTTTCTTCTTCTTCTCCTTCTTCTCCTTAGGAACACGATTTTTTGATTTACCAGTTCCATCAAGCGAAGAGGAAGGAGGGGAGGAAGATGAAGTGGAAGGCTGGGAGGCAACTCTTGTCTGATCTAACTGTTGACTCGACTGTTCAGGAATTGTGGTATTCTGAACGACATTGGTTGAAAAGAGCCAAACTGGTAGGCCAATTGTTAGTCCTGGAAGCGACAATGTGGCCATGTGGGGCGCACCAACATCTCCCCAAGAGGAGAAGGGACTAGGATTCCCACCAAGGTGAACTCCTTGGTTGGTGTGCTCCATCTTTTCAACCTAAAGTTCAATGCAGGATTAAAGGGTGATTGTTTCGTTTAAAATAAATTGTTAACGACGCTTTAGACACAACTTGCTTTTTCACTTTTAAAGAGTCGAGAAAAAGCTAAAGATGACTCTAGTCTCCTTTGATGTTTTAACGAGCCCGAAGTGACAAATGCTCGGATGGACTTTTTCTGTTATAGAGTCTGAAAAAGGCCAAAAGAAACTGCTCTGGAGATCTAGGCAGAGGGTGTGCCAATCTTTTCGCAAAACCACCGAATACTTTTTAGGGTACGGGCGGTCGATCTTCGTGAATGCTGTGTTCACTGCATTGCGATCAGTAGGGTGGCCGACACGACTTCCTAAGGATAAAAGATATATTCCTATAGGGGTCTCCCAATATATACGTGATGGTACGTGGGAGCACAAATCCGTACTAGCGCTATCGTCTCTCAGGAGGAATCACCCACCTTCTTCGATATTGACAGTCACTAGGCTTAACGACGCCGGAACACGTCTCTAGCCTAGACCTCTATGTTGTGCGTTATGTTACAAAGCGTTGTTAGGTTCATTCAGTTTATTTTAGGTTGATATTTTTAAATTTTGCCTTTCAAGGTTCACCATGAGATGTATGATACAAATTCCTAAATGCAGTCTAAGATGATAAGCAAGCTTTATTATCTTTTCAACTTTGAAAATCCTAGCTACTAAGGGAAAAGAAAAACACTATCTTTTCTCAAAGAGCAATCAACACACTCTAATGCACTTTCCCTAAATCCAACATGCAAACTATCAAATGCAAAATGCACAATGCAGGTGTTTGTTTTCCACTTTCTTAGTATAAATGCCTACAAAGAAATCTTTTTGCACAACTTTGAATTCGCTTTTAAAATGATCAATACAAACAAGTTCACTTTTTCGAAAACAACAAGGGTAGAAGAGATTACACTACTTAACGATTTTCGAAATAAAGACTTGTTTTGACACTTCAAAAGAGACAAATTCAAACCAATAAGCAAAAGTAAATCTATAATCAATCTGAAATCAGCCAATGAACTCTCTTCTAAGATCAAAATCAATCAGATCTGAATCAAAGGCTACAGGATGACTACTTTACTCATGCAAAGGAAGACTGTAAATGACACCACAAACACATAAAAACATTCACAATCTTTTTGTACAAAAGGAGGCTGAATCTAAGCAAAGAAAAAGGTTTATCAGACTGGTACCTATGCTGGTTAAAGGCTGCAAAAAACAGAGATCAAAACAGGGCAATAGATAACAGAGAACCCCAGCTGCACAAGGCCAAACTGGTTCAACACAACCTCAACACTGAGGACTTGACATTCAGCGCAGGTAGCCCCTTCGGGACCTACGTTGAAATGCAGACTGCCTTCACAGCAGTTGCGCTGAAAGAGAAACTCTCGTTTCCCCTAGGTTCTGGGTCACAAAATGCTCAAAAATCAATTGTTTCAGGCCAAATCAGAAACACAAGCAAGGTATAAACAGAGGGATGCTTTGAGAGGGTACTAAAGACTATCACAAGGATCATCAAATCATTTGTGGATCTAGTTTAGATCATAGACAAGTCCAACAACTGGATCAAAGCAGCAACTTTCTACTTTGCATCCAGGAAAGATGCAGTTCAATAGTTGTTGTCAAGTCAATGAAGTAAACAAATGACGGAAACACAAATGAAATGAATAAAAAAATTGTCCCCAGTGGAGTCGCCAATTTGTTGTGGGGAAAAATGCCTATGCAAGATGATCCTATCCACCTAAGGTGTGACAGTACCTTAGCAACAAACTAATACAGCTACACTGGTTTCTTCCTTTATGAAATATGAAAGAGAGGAGATCGATAGACTTACCGTTGTCTTCCGTTTGTCCCTCGATCTAGATCCTCTTCTCTTTGGATGTTCACAGCTACTTGCCTCCTCGCCTGCTCAAGAGAACAGCTACTTGATTCCACGAGATCACAAGAGAAACAGCTACCTGTGACAAGAGAACAACTACTTGCGACAAGAGAAGAACATAACACAAAGGCATATATTCATATTCATAAATGATTCAGGATTAGAAGTAAATCAAATACACTAATGCAATCATACAAATACACAAGTATGTAGGAGCAAACCAAGATAGCTTTATTGATAAGTAACAGGGTTCAGGAAGAGATACAACCCATAAGGCTCCAATCCAACATCTCCTTCCCAGCAGAATGGAATTCCTTCTTCAGCTCCCTTCAAAGCATTAAGCACCCAATGATCCAGTCTCAAACCAACAGCAATTCTTTGCAATAACAAAATTCCAGCCTCTTCTTCCCATGGAGGAGAGATCTATATATAGATCTTTTGGACAGAGGATGAGTCAGCTTGAGGCTGGTATGAAGCTGACTAGTGTCCTCTCCCTCTCTCAGTTCTTGAGTCCACTTGGAGGTTCTTGCTTCCACTTGGAGATTTGGAACCTCTTACTCATCACCAGTCGAATTCCTTGATGCAAGTGTCATTTTGGAAGCTTCCTGGGCATTGACACATTGAGGAATGAGCCTGCCACTTGTCCAATTACGCTCAGCGCAGGTGGCCTTTGTTGGAGTTGACATTCAACGCAGGTAGACAGTGGAGCAGTTGACATTCAGCGCAGATGCTCAGTGGAGCAGTTGACATGATCCAGAATTAGCTTGTTTTTGAGTGTTTTCAGGTGGAGAACTTCTGTGAATTGCTGTGGTTGGTTTGCCTTGTTCCTCTAGGGGTAGGAACAACATGTTTAGGGACTTTGGATCCCTTAGATTATGGACATTTCATGCTCAATGCTGTAAGGCACAAAAATGTCTATAACATCCTCCTGAGGGACGATAGCGCTAGTACGGATTGCGCTCCCACGTACCATCGCGTATATATTGGGAGACCCCTATAGGCATATATCTTTTATCCTTAGGAAGCCATGTCGGCTGCCCTACTGATCGCAATGCAGTGAACACAGCATTCACGAAGATCGACCGCCCGTACCTTAAAAAGTATTCTATGGTTTTGTGAAAAGTTTGGCACACCCTCTGCCTAGAACTCTAGAGCAGTTTCTTTTGGCCTTTTTCAGACTCTATAACAGAGACTAGAGTCATCTTTAGCTTTTTCTCGACTCTTTAAAAGTGAAAAAGCAAGTTGTGTCTAAAGCGTCTAATAAAATTCATTCAATTCGGAAACACCAATTTCCCCTTTTGTATTTTGGTTGATCGAGTAATCCACAATTGTGGAAGAAAGTCAATCGAAACCCCGTCATTCGCGGAGGCTTACGAGTCAACCGTCTTTGTCTCCGGAATTGAAAACAGTACGGACAAAGCGAACTCGTTTAACTGGTTCAAAATCTCCTATCAAAGTTAGAACAAGTGTTCCAACCACATCTGAGATTCCGGTTACTCCAAACATTTCTGGAAACCCTGCCTCTATAGAAGAAGTTCAACAGCCACAGAGGGATAGTAATACTGATCCTAGTCTGGGGGCAAATACTTGCGTTACTGAAGCAGTTCCATCTGTAACCGGTTTAGAGAGTCTTGCTCCCCAAACAACTGTCGCTGTCAATTCAACCTCTTCTTCGGCACCAGAAATATTTTACGGACCTGACGGTCTTCCTCTTCCACCAGGTTTAATTGCGATAGAGGAAATTGTAGAGGATCTGCAAGCAAGTACTCCAACCCATTTTGGAGTCGGGGTCACTCTATTTCCTTCATCAGAAGTTAATCCACCACAAGTGGAAGTTCCTGTAGAATCGCTAGGCAATCTATTGGATAGACTCAAAATGTCTGAACAACCGTCAACGTCTAGGACTGTGTCGAACGACACAACGACAGTAGAAGCCCCTACCATAACTCCGACGATGTTTGCCGGCATACCATCTGTCCCGACTAGCTCACAACCGCTAGAAGGAGTCCACCAAGGGACTATTTCGACAGTGTGGTCCGTTCCAGTTTGTTCATCCGGACTAATATCCGGAAACTCTTATGTTGAGACTCACCAGATTGATCCTTTTGGAGGTCAATTTGGGCAATCCAGTCCCCAAGGACAAACAATCCCCTTGAGTTCCGGATTACTACCGTATGGGGGGCAGTATGCCCTTTTATTACCCCCCCCAAGAGGGTATCCATACGGGAGTTCACAACAATATTCAGGTTATAGTGGAATTACATCAAGTGGTTGGGTACCTATGCTACCTCAACAACCAAGGGTTGTATATTCTATGCAACAGTGTGTACCTATGTCGAACATCCCGACCACACCGGCTATTGTAACAGTGTCACAAGTTCAAGCGATGCCTGTTGTATGTCAACCTCAGATTTCTCAGGTTGTAATGCAACAGCCCCTTGACCCTGGGTCACAACCACAATCACCAACTGGTGGGGTGACACAGGTCCAAACGGGTACAATTACCCCACACCTTGGTCCAGCAGTTAGTATAGCACAACAGAACATGGCTTCACAACCGTGGCTAGTGCAATACCAACAACCACAATTCCAGCAAGTGTACCAAGGTTCTGAGCAGCAGATCTTTGCAAACAGTGGACAACCGTATATTCAAAACGGTCAAAATCAACCGCTTTACAGTGGTCAAGTCCACCAACCGTATCAGTCATACCAACATCAATTACATTATGCTGGTATGCAAAGGCCCACTGCTCAAGCAATTCTGTCGTACCCTGGGTATGCTTCACCTAACCTGAGTCAACAGTTACCATTCATGGCAACTTTAGAGTTACCCGATTTACACCAGCTAACCAACGATCCAATTGCTTATGCCCCTTGGTGGCCAACGATTCCTCACAAACTTCCATCTGACATTCCTAAATTCATTGGAAATCCAGGTGAAGACCCATCGAATCACGTGATGATTTTTCATCTGTGGTGTTCATCAAACACCCTGAACGATGATTCGATAAGGCTTCGCCTTTTTCAGAGGACGTTAACGCGTCCAGCGGCAAAATGGTATATTGAATTACCTAGAGCCTCGTTCGACAATTTTAGCTCCCTAGCCACGACTTTCTTAACCCATTTTCAATTACCGATAAGGTATGAAACGGGAACAGAAATATTAACCAACTTCAAGCAGAAAACTGCCACTCATATATCCGATCATATACATGAGTGGCGTCATCGTCGTAGGATGGTGAAAACATACGTTCCCGATCAGCTGTTAGCTGAATGGTTTATAAAGTCTTTACTTCCTGCTATAACAAAAGATGTGGCAAAGGGGGGAGTCGTAACAGAGGAGCAAGTTATTGCTTGTGCTCAATATCTAGACTTAGTTTATACTCAGTCTGGCACGCTCTACGATAAAATACCTGATGCCCCTAGACCGGAATTTTCAATTCCTCCTCCTCCTAAATCCAATAGTGACTCTCATGCCGGCGATGGCGTGACTGGCATGGCAAACGCGAAATCGACAAAGGCTTCGTCTAAGAAAGCCCGTAAGAATTCGGATCAAGATGCAAAATAAGAAATTCTTGCTTCGGAAGTAAATGCCGTATCAGCAGATAAAGGCAAAGAAACCAATCAACCAGGAAGCAAGAAGAAGCAAAACAAAGGAAAGAAGAAGAAACAGGGTGAGTCATCTCCTAGAAAAACTTCTTCAAACCCTCCTAGGAAAGGGAAACCAAAAATTCCATGCATGATATGTGACAAGGATCATTGGACAGTAGATTGTCCATACAAAGCTGAGCTTAGAAGGTTCTTCAAAAGTTCGCAAACCTCAGCTGTGTTAATTGATCCGTTCCCAAACCCAGGTCAAAATCTGGTTGATAGTGGAAATGCTTCCCCGTCGCAAGTACTTATGTTGTCGGTTTCAAAATAGCAGAATGATGCTTTGATTTCAACAAGGAACAAAGATTACGGGAATCCGCAGCTGTCGAATGACAAAGGTAAAGATCAACCAAGTAGTTCGACAACAACTTCGACAGAAGTTGTACCACCCATCATTCCTGAATTAACGATAAAACCGCCAAAGGGAGTAGTACACAAGTCGACATTTAATCCTCGCGCTAGAGCGGCACAGCATTATAACATAGTGGAATATTTGGCCCAATCGCCATCCACTATGTCTACTCTTGAAGTACTACAAAATTGCCCATCCCAAAGGCAGGCGTTGTTATCGGCTATTGGTGGGGTTGATCCTAAGGATTCCAATCTTGTATCCTTTGACCACAAAGGATACGATCCTTAGTTACCATCTCAACTAGCTTTCCTTATTCAAGTGAAAGCCCTCAACAAAACTGTTCACCGAACAATTATTGATGAGGGGGCATCTACATGTATCATGTCGATGAGTTGCTGGAAAACTCTCGGATCTCCAACCTTGTCGCGATCTTCGACGACACTAAAAGCATTCGACGGAAGGAAGTACACCCCGTACGGCATCCTGAATAACTTGAAGATTGAACTAGGAGGAAAAACAGTGGAAATTGATGTTGAGGTCATCGATGGGAATCTTGACTATAACATCCTATTGGGAAGACCATGGATATATGCCATTGCAGCTGTAGTGTCGACTTATTTTAGGAAGATCGCGTTTCCTTTTCAAGGAGGGATTACGGTCGTCAACCAACAGAACTTTCTCCCTAATGGTTCACAAGTTACTGGAAGCATTCCAATGATCCATGGAAGCAATCATTCGCTTCAAAATATTGGAGTAGGTCTCCTAAAAGACCCTACCTTAATGGGTACTTTTGCCCTACCGCCTGCAAGTAATCTGGCGGAAGTGGCCACAGTGGAAACCTACAATATGAAATCTTCTATATCTAATGGATTTGGAAGATTCCTAAACATTTTGTCAGCGTGGATCATCGCCCTAATAGAAATACTGTAAATACAGTGGGCTCCAAGGACGGTTCTAATCTCGTGTCAACCTCGTTAAAAAATGAAACAAGGAGCCATGAGGATAGTTCTTTTACTGTGTCAACCTCATTAAAAAATGAAACAACCCCCTTTCCAAATCTCAAAGGTAAACCTTCATTCCAACCACCAAGTTGAATGCAATGAAGCTTGGGGGGCATGCACCTCAATTTGCGTTGTTATGCTGGGGGCATGCAAACTTATAATCGAGCAGTTTTAGCACACAGTTCATGCTCGTTAAAAAATAAACGCAAGAAACGAGCAGTTTTAGCATAAAGTTCATGTTCGTTAAAAAATAAACGCAAGATCCGAGCAGTTTTAATGTGGAATTCATGCTCGTTAAAAATAAACATAAGCTTGAGCAGTGTTTTGGCGCATTCAAGCTCTTTAAAAAATGAACCCATTACCGGTAAAATAACCATTGTGTACGTAACCTTATCAGCCATTAAAGCCTTGGTCGTGTTTGCATCGTCACCTCCACTTTTCATTTGGCCGATCGTTTACCTCCATATGATTGTTTACCCATTTTGAGGAACAGCTGCGAAGAGTGATTTCACCTAGCCATCCTTGTGACACTGCCGTGATTGGAAAATTCCAACCTGTACCTGGAATCAGCTACTAACCCTGTTCATCACTCGTTCCGCAAAAGACGAATCTTATTTAAGCTCTTTTCAACTGACTCGTAAAATATGAAAAGATTGCCGAGTTTTGGCCTTCCATCTCATTAAAGTGACCGGAAGAGCTATCCCTCCTCTAGATTTTAATCTTTTTGGACCTGAGGGATTATTGCACAAAAAGATCGAGCGCTTGTTTTATTTGACTCGTTAAAACTATCGAAAACTCATCCCTTCTGTATTGTTTTATACTTTTTCGGACTTAAGGGATTAGATGACGAAAAAGGAATTTTGGAGTTAACTTTATGTACCTTTTCAGACTCTCTAAAAATGAAAAGGACCGAGTTATCCTTGTCGTTAGACTCGTTAAAATCATTAAATAGCGACAAGCTTGTCTTTAGACGAGAACGAGTTTCACTATTGCTAGGCTCGTTAAAACATAGCGATGGGCCTACCCAAAGGGCAGGTTATAGAACAAGCATATGTTATCCTCCTCAAGCTTGACAAAAATAAAGACGTACTGGTCAGCAATGACTGGGGAAAAGTTGGGAGAAAATCAAGAAAACTTTGATGGTAGCAGGTCGCTCTTGAACATGACACTTTTCCTCCGTATCACAATCAGGTTGGGTTGTCTCATTCACCGGTCACATCACCATGGTCTCGCCATACCATCCATATTTGGGGTAATGCTACCGATCCATCGCATCAGTGTCGCCATATGTTCAAGAAGTCGTTCAGAAAGAGTCAACCGGGTCCCATCCACTGCCATACATTATCCTTCATCCATTCATGACCGCCACCCTGAATCATATGTCACAGATCGTTTTCACCTCCATTAAAATCATTAGCTCCGTTCCGTGTCACTGATGTGGGATTCATCAAGGCCCTCCTTTGACGGATCGCTTCTTGTCGACATCAGCTCATTATCCAAGAAGTTGATCTAGGAACAACCCCTTCAGTACTTTGAAGCTTGCATGCCTCAATGGCAAGTTTCTCACTTCCGGCGACAGGTATACATCAATGACCTTCGACCAGAAGATTTTGCGTTGTGTTCGACGCCAAGTCCTTTATTCACACCACGTGAATTGTACTGCAGTACCTTGAGGGTCATTATCATTATCGGTGATTCATCTCGCGCTTGTTAACGGTTTACATCATTGACCGGTAATCAAGAGATGTCTTTCCATGTTCGACTTCAGCGCAATTCTCACATGGATCGACTTGTACTTAGAGTGAAGATCGAACGAGTTTGAAGACCCCGGATCTAGTTTCATCCATCCGGGCTGTGATATATATTCAGGAAAGATAAAGACATTTGACATGTACATCATTGCAGCAGATGATCATCCTACTCAAAGGATGATAATTTCGCCAAAATTATCAGTCTACCATCAGACGATCGTCTGTTCTATGTACAAAAATGAATTTATAAAGCTGAGCATGGGAATGCCCGCCTCAGCTAGATCATGAAAGCAGTATGAATCATAATGTATTGTATTGTAACTTGTTACAGGTCTCCTCCCAGCAGATGGATGAACTTCGGACCCTCCTGGATAAAACATTTCACCCGATAAACGGCCTCATACTTTAGGGGGCAATTGTTATAGACATTTTTGTGCCTTGCAGCCTCGAGCATGAAATGTCCATAATCTAAGGGATCCAAAGTCCCTAAACATGTTGTTCCTACCCCTAGAGGAACAAGGCAAACCAACCACAACAATTCACAGAAGTTCTCCACCTGAAAACACTCAAAAACAAGCCAATTCTGGATCATGTCAACTGCTCCACTGAGCATCTGTGCTGAATATCAACTGCTCCACTGTTTACTTGCATTGAATGTCAACTCCAACAAAGGCTACCTGCGCTGAGCGTAATTGGACAAGTGGCAGGCTCATTCCTCAATGTGTCAATGCCCAGGAAGCTTCCAAAATGACACTTGCATCAAGGAATTCAACTGGTGATGAGTAAGAGGTTCCAAATCTCCAAGTGGAAGCAAGAACCTCCAAGTGGACTCAAGAACTGAGAGAGGGAGATGACACTAGTGAGATCTCAAGCTGACTCATCCTCTCTCCAAAATAACTATATATAGATCTCTCCTCCATGGGATCTAAAGGCTGGAATTTTGTTATTGCAAAGAATTGTTGTTGGTTTGAGACTGGAAACATTGGGTGCTTAATGATTTGAAGGGAGCTAAAGAAGGAATTCCATTCTGTTGGGAAGGAGATGTTGGATTGGAGCCCTCTGGGTTGAATCTCTTCCTGAACCTTGTTATCAATCAATAAAGCTATCTTGGTTTTCTCCTATATACTGGTGTATTTGTATGATTGCATTAGTGTATTTGATTTACTTCTAATCCTGAATCATTTATGAATATGAATATATGCCTTTGTGTTGTGTTCTTCTCTTGTCGCAAGTAGCTGTTCTCTTGTCACAGGTAGCTGTTCTCTTGTGATCTCGTGGGAATCAAGTAGCTGTTCTCTTGAGCAAGTGAGGAGGCAAGTAGCTGTGAGCACCCAAAGAGAAGAGGATCTAGATCGAAGGACAAACGGAAGACAACGGTAAGTCGATCGATCTTCCCTCTTTCACATTTCATAAAGTAAGAAACCAGAATAGTTGTATTTGTTTGTTGCTAAGGCACTGTCACACCTTAGGTGGATAGGATCGTCCTGCATAGGCATTTTCCCCCACAACACTTCCTAGACATAGAGCTCTGTGATGACCCCATCTTGAAGTTGGTATAGAATTTCACGTGGCAGGGTGACCAAGTTCAAGCCGACGCCTTTAATGCTACTCATCGCAGCCCAGTCACCCTCGCTTGTTGCTGCTAGCACACCTTCGAGCAATATGAAATGGTTGTCCATCCGAGCACGCAACGTTTGGTCGGCCTCGGCGGTTCCTACTACAATGTACTGAGCCATTGTACCTATTTGGGGGGGCTGTACCTGTAAGCCTTGTAGCTATGAGTTGAGCACTCCCAACATAGTGTTTTTCTCCATCCTTAGTTCCTGGAGCACGTCCTTTTTGACCTCACGAATTGTTTTGCTGATGTCAAACAGATCACCTTCTGTGAGTGTGATCGAGTCGACATACGTCTTTGTGGTTTTTACCTTCTTCCTATGAGCTGGTTTCTCAAGACCGCGTGATCGCTTGAATTGGGTCGATGCGGAACTGAGGTCTGCACATTCTTCTGCCTTGTCCACTTCGTCGGTCTACTGCCCCATGGACATCTCTTGGCCCTCTGCGGGCTCTCTTGTTGGTGTTGTTGTGGTTTTTGACATCTGTGCCACTGCTGCAACATCAACCGTCTTCTGTTGTGTGGCTTCTTCTCATTCCTGGCGCCTCTTTTCAACCAGCTACGTGATGCGTAGCTTGGTGTCCCTCTTTCTTTGTTGGGTTGTGGCCCTGTCGATCTCTGCCAAGTCCGGGGCACGCCAATTTGGAGACCATGACTCCATTACTGCGAAGATCACATCATCCGTTGCGATGAACAAAAGCTTCACCCATATTTATGCTGGATCCTTGCATGCCCGGATATACAGGTTATGCATATCCGCCTTGAACTCTTTCGTGATCTATAAGCTATTATGAATCGTAGGGGAAAAGCGGAGCCTTCGGTTGATCCACGTTTAGATGGTTGCCTCCACGAACACCTAGAACAACTTTGTCTTGTGAATCCTCTTCATGTCTTTTGTAGCCCAAAGCGAGGTGTACCTAACAGCTTTGGGCAGACCATCCTTAATAGTGGGAAACTAGCTATCCTCCGATAACTCCCCTGCAACCAATAGGATGGATAAGAGAAACTATGCGTAGTGGAAGGTATTACCCTACTCTTGGGCCTCCCTACAGTTCGTCAAAAACTCGTCACAGAGGAAATGTGCCCAGTTGAACTGGACCCCCTCTGCGCACTGTTTTGCCAGCACAATCACAGACGCTGGTACTTCCTCGGCGTGGAATTTCCTCATTAGCTTGCCGGCCAACAATTGGGTGGCTACGTGCACCCCTTTTTCCTTAATGCTTACTATTGTGTAACCCCGTTTTTCTTCTCTAGTTTATACTTGGCCTTCATGGCTTCTACGAGGGCCAAGTCGCCACTTTTTCTTGCTATGGCCGTGGGGTCATGTCCTTTGAATGGCAGTCGATAAATTCAGTGAATTAGGTGGGCTGTGATGGGAATAGGATCCTCCAGCCAGAGATACCCTTCATGCACTAGGCACAACATTTGCTTGATGATGAAATTGGTGATGGGCGCGTGGTTGTAGTAGGGTATCCATTGCAGATGGAGTAACCCAACCTTCTCCACACTGCGCAACCATTTCTACTTCATTAACCTCTCTGCGGCCAAGTGTGGGAACTTCTTGCTATCTGTGAGGTCCCAATCCTCGAACTTCATGGTAAGTACTCGCCCCAACAGTGGACCCTCAAACATTATACCATCGGGGAGGAGCGGGGCCTGGAGCACACTCTTCATGGCCTCTAGGTCCTACAGTATCTTGGCTTTCCCCTTCCATGGGGGGATGTACGAAGGTAACTTTATCGCGGAAGGCATTTGGGAGACATCCTCCACCTCATCGTCTTGCACCTCAATTTGAGCGATCAGAGCTTGTAAGTCTTCCTCCTCCTCATCTGTTTCAATGGTGATGGCTTTTCCCTTCTCTGCCATTGATAATTTTCCAAACTGTGGGTTTCTCGGGGATACACAGACTGGCCCCATAGTTTACTTATATTTTTGTGGCTGCGGTGCTTGTGGTGATTTTGGAACTTCTAGTGTAGATGTCACCTCTTCTGGCTCCTCATGGGCCATATGGGGCTCTGCAGTAACTTCGGCGAATCACACTCTTGTTCTAGCAGTCGTCATCGTGTCTACACTTGAAGGTGGTAAGAGTACGCGACACTCAATGCTCTGTACTTGCTTAATTCTCAAACAACCAAGTGTTTCCTTGTGGCTAGCCCTAGGGGTTTTATAGCATCTTTTGAATTTGAATTTTTCCCTTCCCCCCACTTATGAGTCATTAATGCCTTCTTGGCAGCAGATCGTCCCAAATCTAGCTCTTAATTTGTGTTTTAATTGCCTGCCTCCCGCTCCTTTTTGCCTTAAATTGAACCTCTTGTCATGAACAGTGACACCAACAGTCACCTGCCAGCCTACCCATGTGGGAGCACAACCCCCTATTTGCTAGTGCGAACCCCGTGTCATACTAATCCTACGCATGACCTCCTTATCATGCAGCTCCCATACAGGCTCTTTTATATTCCCGCACTCTTTTTCAACTGCTTGGAGCACTGAGACTGTGCTCCCTACGGATAGTCAGGTGGTTGCACCACCTGTGTGAGGCTACAATTCACCTTCTAGCCCGGTCCATGGGCACTCCTTAATTACCCTCACGACAGTCAGTGCCTCGCGTGCTTCCTTATGCAGTGTGCACCCCTAGTTACTCTGTCTGGTAAGGTGCAGTCGCAGCCATGGTAGTAGAGTCACACATACCTGGTGACAATCTTCTAACGCAAGAGTCTGACCGTTCATATCTTGTCTTGTCATTCTTAGTTTGTTGACGAGACCTGTTTGCGCAATGTCATTCTCCAGTTCTTTGATTTCTGCATCTATCAACCCATTTTTCTTCCTCAGTCGTACCTGATCTTCGAGTTCGTGAAACTTAAGGTTCCCTTGCCAAATGGCTTCCTAAAGCCACATATGTTCCCCCTCACGTAGCTACATAATTCCTTCATCTGGTTCCTTGCGCACTGTCCCAACTGTGAGAGCTATTACATGCAGATTCCTTTCTTTCAAAATTATGGTCTCGACTCTGCTCTTCAGCTTCGGGATCGTCTCCACGCTTAGGTTTTTGTACATGGCCCTAGAGGCCCCTTGGATCGCTGGTACGCATAGGTCCCAATCGGTCTGTCTCACCGAGTGAACTCTATTCAGGATTCCACATACCTTCTTGAATGCTTCTATGTGGAACGTTTGTGGTGCGCGTCACCTTTCGTGCTACTGCGTCCTGTTTTGATTTTTGATCCTGAGTTTGGGTTGTGCATATGCGCATGTTTGTAACCATCGTGATAGGTGAGCGCGCAAGCTGCTCCACCCTAGCTGACCGACTCTTTTTTGAAGCTGGGGGCTTGCAAACCATAGGCATATCATCCTTCTACATCCATGCTAGTCCTCAAACTTGCCTTGATGCGTACTCCACCATCGTTCAGGGGTTGCACGTAGTGCCCATTCCAACACATCAAACCATTGCCGTTCCGGTACTGCGCTTTCAAATTTTCTCAAGAATTCATCCACTGCTATCAATCCATCATATGTTGGTAGCTCTCATGTCTCTGTTGTCACGCAACGTAGTGATGCAATCATCATATTGCAATTCAAAGTTGTCACTTCATGCAACTGATTCTTCCAGCGTTCTACTTCCTTGTTTGAATCTGAAGTGCAAGAGCTTTCGCACTCCCACAAGATTCTCCCATCTGCAGTCAGATTCACCCAATCCTAGCCTTGCGTAGTTGTCTTGTAAATACAATCTAGCGCATCATCACTTTCATCATCGCGCATTGGTTCAGTGTATTGCGCTCCTTCGGCTGGGTTTAGTGGGACTACTACACATAGCGAATTTTTATCGAAGATCATCTTACGCTTCTTCAGATTGATGACTCCATTCATATTAGTGGCCCAGTCTATTCCTAACAACGCGAGATAGGGATTGATGTCATCGACAATCTCTATTACCTCAAAATCCATCTGTGTGCTTGCACCTTCAATATCAACTGTTACTCCTTGTAACCTTCCCATGGGAAAAATATTTTGTTTGTTCGCCATTCATAATTGAATAGGGGACCACTGTAATGTTGTCCTTCCCATGCGTTCCCATGTTTGATTCGGTAACACATTCGCATCCAACCCCAGATCTAGGATTACTTGATCCATTTCGTACTCACCAATCTGCGCCGTCAATCTCATTTCCCTCCCGGTACGAAGTGCATGCTTTCTCGATTTCCAGACTACGTGTAGTTCTCCTGACCCCATGCACCTGGTGATAAATTCCTATAGTCCTTTAACTGCCTTGTTCTCGTGCATCAGTTTCATGCATGTCTTTAGAAAGGTAGTAATCATTGAAGGATCCATTCTTGGTTCTGGTTGATCCTTACTACCTGAAGTGGAGGCCTCCATGAAGTTCTTCTTAGCTTCCATGAACGTCTCCTTTACGCGTTCTAATTCAAACTCAGGTTCTTTTGCAGGAGCCTTATGAACCCATGTATCTTCCTCTGGCTACTCCCCCTTATCCTCCCCCATGGTGGCACCGCTTCTGAGCATCATGTTCACATTCAGTCTTCTTCATGTTGTTCAGACCTCATAATTTGTATATTCTGAGTTGGAGGAGGCTGGAATACCCCCTTTCCGCACATATGTTTGATCAACGTAGGACAATCTATTGTTTCATGATCAAATTGAGCACAATACGAACAAGATATCCTTGTCGGGTTGGTATAATCGCAGGCATAGTGACCTGGTCCTCCATAATTGTAACAAATTAACTATTTGTGGCCCCTTCCTGGTCCCATTCCTCCTCGTCCTTGACCACACCCCTGAAATCCAGTGTGCACCATCCGCAGAGCTGGGTCGAGGGCTCACATTTCTATCTGCATCCTACAGGTTGGGGTCTGATCCATCATTAGCTCGTAGCTGTGACATGTGTGCTCATCATGGCCTACTGACCTGCAGAAATTGCAAAACAACTGATGGGGAGTCTGTGTATACTTTTGCAACAAATGACAATTATCCGTTGTATGTTTTACTCCTATATAATAGATCGTGCACCATAATGTAGGTGTCACACTCGGCCCTGCCTGTGCCTCTAGTCTCAATGGCATTGGCCCCCCTCTTGCCAAGTAGTTTGCGAGCACTGGAAAATGATCCTTGTCATGGCCCTGGCCTTTGCATTTTATGCACCATACTTCCTCGCATGCCTCTGGCCACGGTGCCCTATCTTGCTTCAAACTTTGCATTTCCAGGCATAGATTTTGTAGTTGCATGTGGATTTGTTGAAATCCCAACCCAAGGTCTTGTATTAGGGTCTCATGAAACCTCATCACCATTTCCAACGCTTTAGCCTGGGTGGAAATTTTTTATTATGACAGTGTCCTCCTCAAGTGTGGTGTTAGAGATGCCACAAGCCATGCGCGATGTTGTCCATCTGTCAACGTCATATTGTCTTTGTGGATCATACTCTTCAGCCACTGATCGAGATCCTAGGGGGTCTCGCCTAGGAGCATTGCAATCTCTTTAAACCTGATGATTGATTGTGTTTCTGACTTTGGCCTACTGAACTCCCTATTCAGCGTGATATGGATTTCTGCTATCCCTGTGTTTGGGTGGTCATTAGAGTGCTTGATATACCATGTCAACGCGCGATCCTGCAGCGTGCTCACCAATGTAGCCTTCTTAATATGGTCATCTGTGACACCTTGCGCTTCCCATACTGCTCTTACCACGAGCTAGAATTGGTCTGGATCTTCATTCCCTACTCCTTTGAATACTAGTAACTTGATCACACTCGCCATATTGAATTGTGGAGGTGGTGGAGGTGGAGTGGGTGAGGATGGAGGTGAGGGAGGTGAAGCGGGGGGTGGCATGGGTGGAGGTGGTAACCGTGGAATGCACTGCCTTATCAAACTGACCGCACTTCTCGGAGGGACCTTAGCGAGCTCTTCCTCGCTCTCTCGTGAAGGTGAAATTAAGGGACTATTTTCTAATTCGTCGCTATTTTTGTAGATATTTCCGCTCTATGTCGTCCTAAACATTAATGTATTTGCATGACCCTCTTTTCACACAATAACATCTTAATACAAGTATTCAAAGACTTAATATACTTACCTCGCAGTCCTTTGAGAAAGCGTCGTTTTGCTTCATTTTAGCTCGCGGTCATGTCTACCACAAACTCAGTGATAAATCCCCCCACTATCTGATCGAGCCAATGGTCCACTGCTCATGCGATCTTATCTTTTGATGCCTCTAGTCTGCGCACTAATTCCGGAGTCCACACTATTGGTTTGTCGAGCATAAACCTACCCTAGCTATTGGCTAACTTAGCGATCCACTCATATAGCTCAGACGGAAAGGATGTAAAGAAAATTTCATGGATTTCGTAATTACATGTAGCAATCCAGCCACTTTTTCTCAAATACTTGCAGAGTTCTGTTTTCCTGTGTCGCGAATTCGTGAATATTCTTGTCCAACCACTCTTCAATTTCTTTCTTTGTTCGGTTCTAGTGGCACGACATCAGACATCCCTTAGGCAGATCCTGGTCTTGGAAATGGAACCATTTGTTGGCTACGTGGGGCTTGACCCAGGTTCAGCAGTGAGTTTAGCCAAGCAAATCCCAGTACAACTGGCCCTTTCGGCAATAGTCCACAAAGCGCAGACTAAGGTCTCACCTGAAGTAGTATGGGAGGGTGCTGGAACTAGGTTTCTGCCCCCTAGGGATGTCTTGATGAGGGTTCTGGAGGTTCACGATCCTAACCTATGTGTTGCACTGCCCCGCGTAGCTTTCTATCCTTCGCAACCTATGAACACCTTTGTGAATACAGTATTATCCTGATCTCAATCCTTACTGTGCTATTATATTAGTGCTTTAACTTAATTTATGTGGGCCCAATATTCTTATTACTTATTCAACTTTCAGATAAGTGCATGTAATCGAAAGCAATATAGATGCATAAAGATAACCAGAACATAGAAATACAGATCTATAAACAGATGCACAATATTTTGAATCAACCTTATCTTTATTAATAATCAAGTTCAGTTTAGTCACAGATCTGACTCTGCCCTGCACACTCAGCTGTAGGGGTCCGCACACTCAGCTGTAGACTCTAATAGGCCTCTGCGCACTCAGCTGCAAAGCCTCTTCCTACTACTACGACCCAATACACTTCATATCCACTTCTATCCTCTAACCATGCATTTGCATCTATCTATGACTTGCTTGTTCAAACCTCCCAAAAACTATCTTTACATTTAGAGCCTCGCTCTATTTATACAATCCCATGGTCCGCAGACCATGGGTAGGTCGATACAAATTTACATTATTTTACAATTCTTAGGGTGGACAACCCTATGACTCATCCTAGACTTTCGCGCTCCACGCCCACATTTTGCTAAGTCTTTACATTACATTGACCAAAACTTGGGCTTTAAGCCCAAAAAATATGCTATGGGGCGATTCGCTGCCCAACAATAGTCATAACGGTCAGTTTCACCCTTGGCTATATATACCCCCTCATTTGTACCGCAAAGGGATTTTCACCTTGGCTCCTCCCACATAGCCTTGAGAGTCTGTAATATTTTCTTTGAGGAGCGAACAGTGGCTGCAATGCCCCACTATCGAGGTTAGTGATGTAATGGCGTACATATGTGTCTTGGAAATTTCACTTAGTTCACAAGCCTATTAATAGGCCATCACATTTTTACACATGTATTGTATTCATTTGTAAGACTATTCTTTGGATGCTTGTAATGCATGTTGCTTTAACCTGCATTAAGACAGTTGAACTATTTCAGTTTTTTTGTACATATGCTATTGGAAATGTGTCGTATCAGTTGTTAACATTGTCTCACATGTGTGGACTATTCCGTCAGACATTCGACATATTCATTCTTGTAAAATTGTTATAACGATTGTCGCACTCATGTGGAATATTTTGTTGGGTGTTGTACATGTTATATGCTCACCTTGTGTTTGTGACTGCCACGTCCGTGTGGACTACTCTACCGGAAGTTGCGAATGTTCTGTTGTGTTGTGTGCCTCTAAAAAGATTTGTGACTATTCCCTTTCGACTTGAGACTCACTCACACCCTCTCCCTCTGCATTGAAAGAACCTTGACACAAGCGACACTAAGCACTCACCAGGCACACAAAACTCATTGTTCGAAGACTAAGAAAACCACTCGCATGCGCTGGCAGGCAAGAGATAAGGCATATCTTTAAGACAATGGAAATTGAGCCATCGTACCAAATGGGACGCCTACACCAAATAGTCTGAGGTCTAGTTGGGACTTTATATCGAGGAGATCCCCCCAAATGTTGGCAGGTCTAGCACCGTCAACATGTTTATTTTTTATTTGTTTATCTTGTCATCATGTGTTTGATGGATTTTAAAGGTTATAACAAGTTATGGGCATAGGCCTAGATTCTGGGCTAGAAAATTGGCTCAAATACTAAGGACATTGACACATAGGCCTGTGAGAGTGACTTTGGCTTCTGGACATTGTCTTGCTTATAAAATGAGAGAGACCGAGGGTTAAAAGGCTTAAATAATTAGTGGTACTTAGGGAAAATATGTTTGAGTGGATGACATGTCTCCTAGTGGTACTATTGTTGATGTGCGTTTGTTTGATATTTTCCATCGATTCCATTTCCTTAAGGTCACCAAGGAAGTTGAATCCCTTATAGTGACCTTTTATGTCTCATGTTTACCCTTGATGGTCAATTGCTTGGGTGGACCTGGGAGCAGGGGGTGTTACAGATTGGTGTCAGAGCGTAGTTGCACTCACCTTGGGTGAATGTGTTGGTCATGCATGCATGTCAGTTGCATGTGTGTCCCTTACACTTTCATTCCATGTGCTTATCGCATTGCATCATGTTGATCATGATTGTATTAAGGGTATCATGAGGAACTTGATGTTGATTTTGTGGAATGAATCATCAGATGTATATGACGGGTTATATGATTATATGTAGCTTGATTACATCCTTGTATGTTGGGTTGCATTCTTGTATGTTTGATTATATGTATCAGTCTTGTAGGTTGGTTACAAGAATTGATCACCTATCCTCAACTACATGCATTTATTCATATGTGTAGTTGATTAGGCATTGTTTATTCATGTGAATAGTTTCATTTGAAAATGTGTACAATGGAGTAATGGTTGTTATCATGCAT
Source organism: Pinus tabuliformis (assembly GCA_031772625.1). Lineage (NCBI taxonomy): Eukaryota > Viridiplantae > Streptophyta > Pinopsida > Pinales > Pinaceae > Pinus > Pinus tabuliformis. Next base: position 719,960,136 of record CM062812.1, on the reverse strand, counting down.
GAGGTCATAGTATGCATTGTTGATATGGCCTTGCATTGATGATGTGACCCTAACTAGAATGATGTTTATGCATTGATACACTCATTTGATATATCTCTATATGTTGTTATGTCTATGGTATAGATGTATCACACTAATTTGATGATCTTGTAGACAAGGTATCCTCCCCGAATTATGCTAACGTATGTTGGCTTATTGTGATTTGGTTTAGCTAACATAGTATGCCTTGCAGGAAAGAGATCAGAATAGTAAGGTTGTAGACTACATATAATCTCCCTATGCATCATATGGGAAGCATGGTGCGGGACACTCTTTTGAATTAGAAGACACATTGAGAAGCCTGAAGGAAGAAATAAGGAGTTGCAAAGAAGACAAGGAAAAAATCATGCAGGCACAAGAGAAATATGCAGAGGTGAATGCGATACTACTTCAAAGTTTGTTAGATTTGCAATGACAGGGACCACTTCAGATCAACCATGGACATGATGATAGAAGTAATGGGGCATATGGTAGTAGGTCTCCTAGTAGAAACAAGTCAGATAGATATGACATGATAAGATATGAAAGTTTGTTGGGCGCTCTGGATAGGAGAGGTGATAGACACATGTACTATTCCAATTTTGGCTCTGATAGGCATCATGATCGTCATCGTTATCATCCTTATATGAGGAGTGATAGGGGATACCTGTCAGATGAGTTTAAGAAATAAAAGACACCTTCCTTTGATGGAGAGATGAAGAACTCATAGGATACAAAATCATGGTTGATTGGTATGAAGAAATTCTTCTAATTGCATGATTATTCATAACACATGAAAGCAAAGATAACCACTTTCAGTATCAAAGATAAAGTAGTTATTTGGTGGGAAGACGTGAAGAATTTCAAAGGTATAAATGAGGAAGATTTGACTTGGCATGTGTTTGAGAGGCTCTTCAAGAATAAGTACGTGTTGGAGAGGTACTATGATGACAGGGTTAAGGAGTTTTATGAGTTGTGGATGGGTTCTATGATATATGATGAGTATGATAGCAATTTCTTGAAGCTGTTGAGATATGTGCCTCACCTCAAGGAGGAGAAGGACAAGGTTCAAAGATTCATTAGTGGATTGCCAGTATCATACAAAGACTGAATTGAGTTCGATGAGCCTAGATTGTTGGATGAGGCCATCCGAAAGTTGAAACATTGTTATGAGCAGTCAAAGTGCAAAGTTGAGCCTAAACATGACTTGAAAATAAATGAGAAAGCTAAAGGAAAATGGCCACCCAAGAGAGGAAGACCTCAAGATGCAAGTGAAAAATAAAATGTAGTTCCTTATATGAGATTCAATGCAATTGAGAAGGGACATGGAGCAAAGAAGGCTAGAGGCGATGGTAGGGAACCATTGCAGTGTTGGATATGTGGTAAGGATCATCGTAAGAGGGATTGGATGCAGTATCATCATGGTAGTAGACCTTAGATCTACAGTGTGCAGGAGGTGCATACAGTTGGTGATGTTGGTCATAGCATTCCTCAGATCTATGCAGCTGTGCACAACAGGTAGGCGGATCATCAAGCACCGATCATTGAGATGGACGGTAAGCTTTTTTATCATTTTGTTTCTATTTTGATTGATCCTAGATCTAACTATAGTTATATTAATCTTGACTTGGTGGATAAGTGTGGTTTGAGAAAAGAAGTGCATGAAAAATATTGGTTTGTACAGTTGGCTATAGGTACAAAGAAGCGAGTTCACCATTGGGTGAGATCTTGCACATTTGAGCTAAATGGTATGCTTACAACAACACATTTGAATGTGTTTCCATTGGGATCGTATAGTATGATTTTGGGTATGGATTGGATATACCTTCATTGGACGAAAGTGGATTTCTTTGACAAGGCCAATTGAGCATGCGGATGATAGTGGAGAAAAGAGGATTTTGTAGGGGAAGAAGAAGCCTACATTAGTGAGGATGGCTACTGCAATGCAGGCTAAGCGTAGTTGAAAAAAATGTTGTCTGATGTTTGTAGTACACATTTCTAGTGAAAAGGATAAGGAGGTTGAGGATGCCAATGTGTTAAGAAGGTACCTAGTTTTGCAGCAGTTTCAAGATGTATTTCCTGAGGACATTACAGAGTTTCCACCTCACAAGGAGGTAGAATTTTCTATTGAGTTGGTTCAGTTAAATTTGCAGATGAAGGAAATGTTGGACAAGGGGTACATTATGCTGAGTGTATCACCTTGGGGCACACTCGTTTTGTTCGTGAAGAAGAAAGATGGTACTCTTAGATTGTGCATTGACTACAGGCATCTGAACATGTAATGATCAAGATAAAGTACCCTTTTCCGAGGATTGATGATTTGTTTGATCAAGTGAAGGGAGAATCAATGTTCTCTAAGATCGACTTGATATCGGGATACCATCCGTTACACATCAAGGAAGAGGATATCTTCAAGACTGCATTCAAGACCAAGTATGAGCATTATGAGTTTGTTGTTGTTCCATTCAGTTTGACTAATGCTCCAAAAAAATTATGTGTTTGATGAATAGTGTGTTGCATCCTTATCTAGACAATTTGTTTATTGTATTTATTGATGACATATTGGTATATTCTAAGAATGAAGAAGAACATGCCGAGCATTTAGAAATAATGTTGAAATTGCTAAGAGAGCATTAGTTGTATGCTAAACTTAGCAAGTGCAACTTCTTTCAGACTGAGGTACATTATTTGGGGCATGTTGTCTCCAAGAATGACATAGCAGTGGATCCATAAAAGATAAGGGCCATCATGGAGTGGGAAGCTCCTAAGAATGTGGATGAGGTGAGATCATTTATGGGATTGGTAGGTTACTACATGAGGTTAATCAAGAACTTCTCACGCATTGGATATCCTATCACATCATTACATAGGAAAGGTAAGAAGTTTGAATGGACAGAAGAATGTGACGCTAGTTTTGAGTAGCTTAAGCAGTTGTTGACACATGAACTAGTGCTAAAGATTGAAGATCCAGACAAGGAGTTTGTAGTGTGTACAAATTCTTGCAAAAGAGGAATTGAAGGAGTTATCATGCAAGAAGGACAGGTAGTGGGCTATGAGTCATGGAAACTGAATGAGCATGAGAAAAAATATTGTACGCATGATCTTGAGCTAGTAGCGATTATACATACATTGAAGATGTGGAGGCACTATCTTCTTGGCAGGAGGTTTACATTGATAAGCGATCATAGTGAGTTGGGGTATTTGTTTGACCAGCCAAATATAAATGCTAGGAAAGCTAGATGGTTGCCTACCCATAGTGAGTTTGACTTTGAGATCAGATACATCAAAGGGAAGGAGAACTGGGTTATAGATGATCTTAGAAAGAAGGTACAGGTAAATAATGTAGCAACTATGATCTTTTATGGGACAGAGTTACAAGATAGGATCTTGCGGGAAGGACAACGGGCTGGAAAATACATGGAGATTATGCACAAGTTACAACAACAAAAAGGTACACGTATAGTTGCAGGTACAGGTACAGGTGATCGGGATGCAGACTATTGTCTCATGGAAGATGGTTTGGTGAGGTTTAGAGACGGGATCTATGTGATGAACTAAAGTGAGCTCAAGAAGAATATCTTGAGAGAGTTTCATGCCAAGCCATACAGGGGTAATCCAAGATATCAGAAGATGTTGACGACAGTGAAGAAGTTCTACTATTGGCCGAATATTTATAAGGAAGTGACAGAGTTTATGGATAAATGTTTAGATTGTTAACAGGTGAAGGTGGACAACATCCAGGTGGTTTACTACAACCTATAACGATTTTGGAATTGAAATGGGAGGTCATTTCCATGGGTTTCGTTATTGGTCTTCCGAGGGCAGTGAGGTAGCATGATTCTATTATGGTCATGGTCGACAGGTTGAGCAAGGTAGCTCACTTCATTCCAGTGAAGACTAGATATTCATCTAGTGAGGTAGAAAAGGTGTTCATCAAAGAGATAGTGAGACTGCATGGTGTTCCGAAGAAGATTGTGTCGGACAAGGATGCAAAGTTCACTTCGAAGTTTTGGAAGGATCTATTTGCAAGTTTGGGTATAGTTTCAATACAACTTATCATCCGTAGATAGATGGACAGACAGAGAGGATCAACATGACATTGGAGGATATGTTGACAATGTACATGATGCACCAGTAGAGGAAATGGGAGGAGTATCTTCCATTGTTTGAGTTTGTAGACAACAATGGTTATCAGGAGTCATTGATGATGAGTCCTGCCGAGGCATTGTATGGACGAAGTTGTAACACTGCCATTAGCTGGAGTGATCCAGTGAATAGGGTACTTATTGGACCGGATATGTTGACAGACATGGAGTAGGAAATACAAGTGATAAAGAAGAATCTTAAGGAAGCATAGGATAGAAAGAAGAGTTATGCGGATCAACATAGGGTTTTCCAAAGTCTTAGGTTGGGGAGCATGTGTATTTGCGCAACAAGCCCAATAAAATATCTTTGAGGATTGGATCATGTGCCAAGTTGGCACCACGGTATTGTGGGCCTTTCGATATCCTTGAGGGGATTGGACCAGTGGCATATCGACTTACACTACCTCCAATAGTGAAATTCCATGATGTTTTCCATATTTCATTGCCTAAGAAGTATATAAAGGATGTTGATCATTTTATTGATTGGTATGTATTGCAGGTGGAACAAGTTCTAGTCGAAGCCTTAGTGCATATTGCAGTGGAAACATCTCATGCTCAGGAGCAGAGCGATAGAGAAAGTTGAAGTGCAATGGAAGCACTTTGGGCCTGAAGAAGTTGATGAGCCTAAGTATTGCAGAAAGAATGCTGCAACGCCTAGGGCTACCAGCTTTAGTTATCAACCTGGGGTTCGTACAAACTTGGAGGTGACTGTGCTCTATACACAAGTAGAAGTGAAGATATTGCCTGTTGTCACTGCTCATCTGGCAAGAGACCCCAGGGGTTCCAAGCCAGACTTCTATAGGGTTAGAAGAAGCTTGATTTAGATGGAATGAGAGCAAACCTAGTCTAGGGGAGAGCTATTCTACTATAGAAATGGAGAAATGAACATGCAAGCCTAACTCACACCAAACCCTAGCTAACCAATAACACAAATATGCTAAGCAGAATCAGAAATTAACACTAACCTACTACTGCTATCTAGGTTGCAAAAGAAAAAAGCACCAAAACTAGGCTAAGGGGTCACAAATGGAACTAGGCTAAGTCTGGGTTGAAGTGGAAGAAGTGGTCAGAGGTCGAAATGGTGAAAAGAGGATGTAATGGGTAACAACACATGAGGACCATTGGATCAGGTGGGTGAAAGGAAAACGAATGGACAAGATTGGATTGCAGGATGGTACATAGGCAAATGGGCAGACATGGAGGACTAACAGGACAGATGGCTAGGATTATATCACGGAGGTGATAGACAGATGAATGGTGGAGATCGACCAAGCCAAGTGGTGATCGGTGAAGTGACGGCCATCAGATCAAGAGGTATATGGATGATGGAGAGTTCAAGGCAATAAAGAGATTGAGTGATGCGACAACCATCATATCTGGCAGGGCAGATCGACGGTGGAGATTGCAGTGTGAAAAGAAATGTGTGGTATTGACAAGCGGGTTTGGAGGGAAGTAAGTTGTATCTCGCGTGCCCTCAAAGTTGTAAATGGTATTTTGAGAATTCATGCAATTAGCATCCCCATCTGACATGTAGCACGAGGAAACCGCCCATATCGCGTGTTCTCATCTCGATAATAGTTGAAAGGAAATCCACACGATATGGCACGAGGGCCGTCAGATCTAGCAAAGCAGATCCATGGAAAATATATGACTGAGTAGGTTGGTGAGTGGGCGCACGAAAGCCGTTGGATCTAACAAGGTAGATTGACAGTGGGGATTTAAAGGGTGAAAGTCAAATGTGAAAAACAGATTTGAGTAGTGATTGGATGATTTGGCTTGCGAAAGGCATTTAACAGTTAAAAATTATTTAAACAAGAATTATCAGCTCCTGCGCAAGCATTTCAGGCTGAAAGAGAAAGACATGGGAATGTGAGTGAGGCCTGGGACAGAAGGAGAGAAAACAAGATAATGACCATTAAAGGGTAGAGCACTCTTAAATGACTTCAGTGACTATATTAAACGAAGAAACTCCATGAAAATCAAAACCCTATGTTTTTGGGGTTGCTGTAGGGTTTCTTCCTCACACCATAGTCCCAGAGGGAGGAAGTGAGGTTGAGACACCTATGAATAACCTTGTGGACCTTTTTCTTTACCAACCTACTGATTAAATGAAGCATAAATGGAAAAAACCAAAACACAACTACTCTATTCTACCCTGTTGTAATGGACTCTAACTATTCAAGAAAATGAACAGGAAACATGAAACTACTTAAGTCAATGAGAAGGAAACTAGAAATCTATGTTGAACCACTGTAATGAAAATGAATCTATTTAACCAAATGAACAAACCATGCATCTATGTTAGTGTTGTAATGGAAATGAACTCCCTGAATAAATGAACAGAAAACATGAATCTATACTGTTGTTGTAATGAGAATGCATCTGATTAAGAGAAATGAACAAAAAGCAGGAAGATATGCTACTTAACAATACAATAAAGAGGAGCTTTGGCTGCTAGGGTTGGGCCCTAACTCAAGAGCTTCAGCTCTCTAAGTTAACTCAGTGCTGGCTCAAATCAAAAGTCATCTTCATTATAAAAAATTGTATTACATCAAAAGCTACAAAGTAGAAGTTTGAATCCTTGCTAATTGACTGAATGACTATTGGTTGATTGGTAACTAACTAACTAACTAAAAAAACTGAGGTCCTAAGCCTCTTTATTTATACATCAGAAGTCTCAACGAATTCCCTCAAAATTAGGGAGGCACAACTCCTAACTTAATGGTAACTTGTCCTTTCACTTTCACTATCTCGACTGCCTTCTAGTAGGGAGGCTGCTTGTACTTCCACTTGCTTGGCTATCTTTTAGTACTTTAGATTTGGTTGTTTGTACTTTCAACTGATGGAGGGATATTCGAATGGATGGGCGGTAAATGAGGAGGATTTAACTCTTGTAATTCCTCTCCCTTGTCCCATTTGAGTTTTTACCAAGGTCTTTTACCATAGTTCCTTGATTTTAACTTTTATCCCTACATTTCCCTTTATTTTATCTTTTATTCCTGCATTACATGCACATTAGACCACAAAGAAAAATATCCAACTCTAACTCATCTCATAAGCAAAATATAATAAAAAAATATGCAATAGGTTGTGAGAATAGTTGGTTTGAGTAAGCTAGGAGGTGAATTAAGGCCAATCAAGGCCAATATAATTACGCAATGATGAGACTCATCACCACGACCCTACTGAAAGTGTTGCTCATCCTCTGAGAAACTTAGTGGCTCTGGTAGCCTCTCTGACATCTCATGCTTCTGTTGTGGTCTTTCTTCTTGTTTATAGCAGTCTTCTTTCCTTTCTCCTTCTCCCTACTGATATTCTTTGATCTTCAAGCTATGTGGTAGTGTGTTATATGTTTTTGCAGGCATGTATATTATCATTTCTTTAGCAGCCTAAACAGATCCTCATAATGTGTACTTGCTTGCCCTTGGAAAACAAGATATATAAGTGTTAGCTGAGGATTACTTGCAATTAGATGTTGATTAGGGCATTGGGATTTTGATTGTTCAACTGCTTCTCTATTCCTGAGGCCACTTAGCTCTTTTGTTTCTTGCTGCTCTTTTTTTTTCAATGCCTTCTTTCTCTTCTGTTTCAACATCATGTTTCTTTGTGTTCTCCTTCATCATGTTCCTCTGTATTAGTTTCTTTTGTATCCATCTCCTCCCCATCTAGCTCTGTCCCTGCCTTTTCTTGTTTTGCCTCGTCCTTACTTATAGAAGGACTAACATCATAGATGATGGTTTTGATGTCATCCTCTGCTGGTAAGTCATTGAAGACTATCCATGTTATAGTGAGGCTGAGGTTTTGGAGGGCATAGCCTTTTTAGAGGACTGAATGTTTCTTTACTTACAAACCAACTACCTCTTAACCATTACAACTTTTGATCGAATGATGCAGATGAGTGAGTGAGTAGGATACTCACCTGTGGCCTTAATGCCATGCTACAAGTATCAAAGATTAGAGGTGTTGCTGATGGTCATTCTTTTTCCTCCTCTGCTATCTCTTGATGGTTTTTGTGACTGCAAATTAGATGTTTCTACTGCTGCTGTATCGTCATCTTTTTGCTTCTTCTGTTGTCTTCTATAAAAAGGGAGTAGGAGTGTGTGAAGGCAGGGATGATGGTAGTGGATGAGGTGATGTTGTGGAAAACATAATCTTCTCCTGAATTGAAGTATTGAAGCGAAAATAACAATGGAATTTATAGAGGGATTCATGGTAAGGAGTGGGGTAGATGAACATATGTGAGGCAGGGCCCCCCCTTGGATCTTCTCTTTTCTCCTTGATTATCTTTCTCATCCTCCTACAAACAACAATTCTGTTTTTTTATTATTATTATATTTTTTGAAAAACACCTAGGCTGCCTCAGAGAGTTTTTCACCCTAGGTATCTGCCCTGGGTGCGTCAAGGAAGGTTTTCACCCATGGATCTTCTTTTGCTTTCCTTTTTCTCATCCTTGGGCTGCCTCATGGAGGTTTTCAACCCAAATATGGGACTCAGGTGCCTCATGGAGGTTTTCACTTGAATCCTTATTCTGTTTTTTCTTTATTTTTCAGTTACCTGATGACGGAGGAGCTGAAACTTGCTCCACCATCATCACTATCTTATTGATGCAGTCAATGAACTCTTATTAGATGAAGGCCTCTTGTATAATTTCAGTCTATGTCCATTCACTAGCAATGGAATGGCTTCTTCATCTATAGTCCTGATTCGCATTGAACCATTGTCATGGCATCTTTCCACCACATATGGTCCGAGCCATCTTGTTCTTAGATTTCCCTTGAAGTCCTTGTACCTTGAATCATATAATAAGGCATACTCTCCTTCTTGAAACAACTTTTCCTTAATGTGCTTTGTTGGCATTATGGCACAGATTTGGCACTATGACACAGGTGTTGTCCTTGTTGGCAACTCACTCAGAGGACAGATCACAGTTCAAACTCTCAGAATGAAGAAAAAGAGGTATACGCAAGTTCCCTATTGACCAAGCCACGTGTACACATGGGTTCGCAGAACAAAAGATGCGTATAGCATACACATGCACTTTCACGGAAGGAAAGGCACGTACATGTTGGAAAACTTAGTTTTGGTCCGTGGTATTTGGTCCGTGGTATTTGGTCCATGGTATTGTGATCCATGTTATTGGTCTAAGGTATCTTGTTTGAAGTGTTGACCCCAGGTATCTGGTCCAAGGTATTCATTCTAAGTGGTTTTGGTCCATGGTATTGAGTAAGGCCTAAGACTATAAAAGGAGCAGAAAATCATTAGGCAAAGTGACTCAAGCATTGAATATCTTATGAAGAGCAAGATCGAGAATATAGGCTATTGGGCATAGCTGGATCTGAATCAAGGAAGAACCTTAGTGCTTGATGAAGGATAATATCTATTGATGGGTCAAGATCTTAAGGCTTGAAGTGAAGTATCTTTGTGTGGTTTTGATATTTTATCTGAATAATTGGCGCATGTTGTAATCTATAAATATGATGATCTGGGTATATCTGATGTCTGAATAGTTGTAAAGGTTAAATCATCATTTACAGATCTGTATGTAGGTTCACTATAGCAAAGGCACATATACACGCTGGTTCTACATATCAAAACAACGTATACGTAGGTTCGCCTTGAGAAAAGTGTGTATGCACGTAGGTTCGACACATTGAAGTAGCGTACACCTCATAAAATATGCTTTAGCTACTTCTGTTTGCTGTTGTAGTGTTCTGGGTTCTAGCTTGGGTTCTGGTTACTGTTACTGTGTTTTGGTTACAACATTATGAGAAGTGATTGTTTTAGTTTTGGTTGATGCAAAGGAAATTGGTTGATACAAATATATTTGATGTTTGATTGATGTTATTGATGGATCCAGTTTGAAAATTTATGAAACGTGGTCCCTAGAAGAAAAGGGAAGGTTGTAGCCTTCTGCAGGTCGGAACCTATGTGCTAGTAAACACATCAACTAGTACAAGAGCTAGGGGGTTGTAGCTCCCTTCCAGGAGAAGCTAGAGAACGAGAGAAGGTTGTAGCCTTCTATAGGTAGAAGCCTGTGTACTGGTATAAGGCTGCCCCAGTATAAAAATTGTAAAAAGAAGTTTCTTATTAAAAGGAAGATAGAGACGATTACAGTAGGTGGTTTTAACCCACATTAGGTTTCAACCTTATATCTTGTGTTCATGTGTGTGATTGTCTGTTCTATTTTTACTGCACTTGGTTACTGGTTATATGGTTCTGATGCACAGATTAAAGATTAACTAACTAAATTATAAGTTTGCAAGGTATACGCTAGTTGCCTTAAATACAATTGCGTATACACACAAGTTGCATTAACTATAGTAGTGTATATGAATATGGTTATGGAAATGAAATATTGTTGAATTGCTAATATTGATTAACCCCGCCCTATAAATATTATTTCCAACATGCTTGTCATGCCAGATCTTCCTTTGAAGCTGAACTATCTTTGTATGAAGGAGGGCATGCATTTTGAATTCATCTAGGCCTTTCAAATCGAACAACCTTTATTTTTGTGCATGAATGAGATCTAGATCTAGTTGGGCTTCCATCCTCAATGTTTTATATTCAAATTCAATGAACAATAAAGCCCTTTTTCCATAGAACAACTCATAGGGTGTGAATCCATTGGTGGTCTTCCATGTTGTATTATAAGCCTAGGTGGCCTCAACTAGTCTCTCAGCCCAGTCCTTTCTATTGTTGTTCACTATCTTGGTCAGGATGTTCTGTAATGCTCTATTAGTCACCTCAACTTGCCAATTAGCTTGTGGATGATAAGGAGTGGAAGTCATAATTTTGATCTTGTGGTGCATGAGCAGTTCTTCAATCATGCTAGAGGTGAACTGGCTGCCTTGGCCTATGACTAGTTCTCTAGGGTACCCAAATTTGTAGAATATGTTCTCCCTTAGGAACTCAACTACCTTTTCTTCTGTTGCTGCCTTGATTTCTTTGGTGATCCGAATCGAAAATGGCATCAACCCATGGTACTCATCCACCCATATTATTCATTGACCCATGGAATTTACCCATGGTATTGTAAATGGCATCCGCCCGTGGTATTGTAAAATCCACCCATGGTATTCATTCACCCATGGAATTTACCCATGGTATTGTAAATGGCATCTGCCCGTGGTATTGTAAAATCCACCCATGGTATTCATTCACCCATGGAATTGACCCGTGGTATTGTAACTGAAAAATACTATAAGTAACAAGTCACATTTTGTAAAAGGACAGATTGTCCACCACAATGTAACCTTTACAGTTATTATCGGTTTTAATAAAAAAGTTTCTTTGTGGTTTTGTTTATTGGGCATTCTCCTATTTTTCTTCTGGCAATGCAAGTTTTCAGATCTTGGGGGTCTCTCCTCCCAAGATCCATTTCAATCTTTTAGATCTTGGGGGCCTCCTCCCAAGATCCGGATCAGTCATTCTCCTATGTTTCGTCTGGCAGTTTTCAGACGAAACATAGGAGAATGACTGATCCGAATCTTGGGAGGAGGCCCCCAAGATCTAAAAGATTGAAATGGATCTTGGGAGGAGATACCCCCAAGATCTGAAAACTTGCATTGCCAGAAGAAAAATAGGAGAATGCCCAATAAAGAAAACCACAAAGAAACTTTTTTATTAAAACCGATAATAATTGTAAAGGCTACATTGTGGCGGACAATCTGTCCTTTTACAAAATGTGACTTGTTACTTATAGTATTTTTCAGTTACAATACCACGGGTCAATTCCATGGGTGAATGAATACCATGGGTGGATTTTACAATACCACGGGCGGATGCCATTTCAATACCATGGGTAAATTCCATGGGTCAATGAATAATATGGGTGGATGAGTACCATGGGTTGATGCCATTTTCGATTCGGATCATTTGGTTTCTACCCACTTAGTCAGATAATCAGATTACACAATGATGCATTGTTTTTGCTTGGAAGGAGGGTTGATAGGCTCAATAAAGTCAATGCCCCACTTGTCAAATGGCTCGAAAGTCACTTGAGGCTGCAGGGGCATTTCATCCATTAGAGTTGAATTTCCCATCCTTTGGCACCAATCACACTAACTAACATATTTCTTCACATCATGATGAAGAGTAGGCCAATAATAGCCTGCTTGCAACACCTTGAATGATGTCCTTTTTGCTAAAAAGTGACCTCCATAAGGCCCATCATACCAGGTCAGAAGGATTTCAAAGACCTTCACTTCCCTTGCACATCTTCTCAAGATTTGATATGGACCAAGTTTGAATATATTGCCCCCAATCAAAGTGAAGGGGGCACTCTTCCTGACTATCTTTCTTTTCTCTCTGGAGGGCAGGTTTGGTGGGAATTGTGCTAACACCAGATAGTTTTCTATATTAGCAAACCATGGGGAGAGCACTGAAATAGCAAACAAATGCTCATCTGGGAACTGATCATCCACCATTCCTTCTTCACCTGCAGGCAGATTCATTCTAGATAGAAAGTTAGCAACAACATTTTCTTTACCAGGCTTATCAACAATAGTTAAATCAAACTGCTGCAATAAAAGTAACCATCTGATGATTCTAGCATTTACATATGGTTTGTTCATTAAATATTTAATTGCAACATGATAAATATGCACAAATGTCTGATAGCCTATATTGTAATGCCTAAACTTGTTCAATGAATGCAAAACAACCAAGAGTTCTTTTTCTGTCACAATATAGTTTAGTTCGGCCTTTGACATGTGTTTACTGATAAAATAGAAGGCATACGGTAATTTCTCTTCTCCCTATACTAAGGCTACTCCTATGGCTTTACGTGAGGCATCAGCATGATTGCGAAAATGGAGGGTCCAGTTTGGGCCTCTAAGGATTGGTTCAGTGGTTACCTTATCCTTTAAAACGTCCAAGGCCTCTTAACAGCTCTTTGACCATATAAATTCAGAATCTTTGGCTAATAATCCAAATAAAGGAGAGGCTAGCCTGCTAAAGTATTTTATGAATCTTTTGTAATATCTAGCTAGCCCTAAGAAACTCCTAACATCTCTCTGCTTTTGTGGAGGAGGGACCCTTTGAATGATTGCTACTTTGTTTGGGTCCACTTGTAGTCCTTGTTGAGATATTGAGTGACCTAGCACAATCTCTTCAATCATTAAGAATTCACATTTTTCTGGATTGAGGGACAGGTTCACCTCAATGCATTTGCATAATACTTTGACTAAGTTAGTCAAGGCCTCTTGGAAATCACAACCATAAGGTGTAAAAGCATCCATTTAGATATCCACAGCATCATGAACTAATTTAGCAAAAATACTGCGAACTGCTCCCTAGAAAGTGGCAGGAGCATTACATAGGCCAAAAGGAAGGACTCTATAGGCAAAAGTACCTAGGGACAGGTGAAAGTGGTCTTATCCTGGTCTTCTAGGCAGATTTGGATTTAGTTGTATCTACTGAATCCATCTAGGAAAGAAAATAACTTCTTCCCTGCCAGGCCATCTAGCACTTGGTCAATGAAGGGTAGGGAAAGTGATCCTTCTTTGTGGCCTTGTTCAATTCCCATAATTGACACAAATCCTCCACTTCCCATTTTCTTGGGCACTAACACCAAAGGAAAGACCCACTCACTGTCAGAGATAGGGTAAATGAACCCTGCATCTAACAGTTTCTGCAGTTCTTCTTTCACTATGTCTTTGAGGGCTAGATTCATTCTCCTTTGTGGTTTCTTGACTAGCTTGAAACCTTCCTTGATGTACATGTGGTGAGTACACATCGAGGGGTGTACTCCCTTCATTTCCTTGTAGTTCCAAGAAAAGGCTTCTAGGTTCTCTTTCAACAAGTTGCATAGCTATTCCGCCTCTGAAGTAGAGAGAGATGGATTAATCTTAAAGGTTTTCTCTGGCCCAAATTCTATGGTTTTGACTCGGATTGGGTTGGAATTTGCCAAGAATAAGTCACTTTGATGTCTGTTCAGTGTTTCTTTTACTTATTCTTCTAGGGGTAATGAACTAGGAGTTGGAATTTGGAGTAGGTGTTCAATTAAATCATCCTCATCTTGCTTTCCTCCTCCTATGATGTCTTCCAAAGTATAAAGTTCTACAAAATAAAGCTCATCTTCTTCCTCCTCCTACAACCATAAAGGTAAGTCATATTCTAGGGAGGGTTGAGTAGGAGGGTATATGACTAATTGTTTGGACATATGCCTATTCTTGATGGTCATATTCCTAGCTCTGTGGCTAATGTAGGCATCATCTATGGCCAACCATGGGCTCCCAAGGATGAGAGGGTAACCAGTAAGCTTAGCCTTGGGCTGGAGAACTAGGAATCTGTTGGGTACTCCCAGGAATTAATGGAGACCATCACATCCTCCACAATTCCCTCAAGGGTGACTGTGGAACGGTCTGCAAGTTGTAGTACTGTTGCGGTCTTCTTCAATGACCCTTGGAGGTTAAGCTTGAGCATGGTGTCCTTGTTCATCACATTATTGACAGCCCCAAGATCAATCAGAGTGTGTGGGACAATGGTGCCATTAATGTGGACATCGACTACAGGGCTTCTAGGGTCTAAGTATTTTCGACATATTTCTTACCCTAACATTAAGTCAGATAACTGCCCAATGACATTAAAGGTAGGGGCATCCCTTCTTCTTCTTACTAGATGCTTAAAACACTTCTCCTTGATCAGTTTATTGTAAATAGGCACATCCTTGATTGCTTGGAGAAGGGGAATCTTTACACATAGGTTTTCCATTTCACCCAGAAGTTCAGTTTCTTCTGGGGTAGGCTAGTGTGGTTGGGCTAATCTTTCAAGAAAGGGTGGATTTGCTTTAAACTTTCTTTTCTCTATTTTTTCCTCGACCTCCTTTTGTGGGGAGGGAGGTTGGTTATCTGGGAGAATTCTCCTAGATCTCAAGTTGATCTCTTGAATTTCAATAGCATAAGCTGGGTATGATGTCTCTCCACCATATGGTTGTTTGGCATGCCTATTGTTTGGTTTTGGATTTGGTTGGGCAGGCATCTGGGGTTTCCTAGGTGGAGTAGAGTGCAGGAGTAGCGGTTGGGTAGGTGATGGAGGAAATAGAGCTAGAACATTGTTAAATTGGGGCATCCACCTCTGGAGTGGGGTATTCCACTGATGTTGTGGCTAATTATAAGGTTGAAATGACTGGTTGGATGGCTAGGAATGATATTGAGATGCATAGGACCAAGGAGAGGGTGTAGACTAGGAAGGAATGGCAGAGGGTCCCCAAGAAGGTGTAGCTGTGTTTTGGTTGGGTCTGTAATATGCATGGGATGATCCTTGCATACCCTGCTGGTATGGTCTAGGCCCAAGAGGTCTCCTTTGGTTAATGTAGCAAATCTGCTCAGTGACCCCTTCAACTCCTTGATATACATATTTGAGTCCAAGCATGAAAGGGCACTTCTCTGTGGAGTGGTTTTCTTTTCAGACTGAGAAAATCTCAATACAGTTTAATGGGTATTCATTCCTAGGATGACTTCTAGTGCACCTAGGGTAGAATATGGCCAGGAATCTCTCTTCTTCCTCTTGCTTTCTTCTGATATTCATGGTATCCAATTGTAATGCAAGGGTTTTTAGCATCTCACTTTTGAAGTCCTCCAACATATTTCCAATTTCACCCTTCATGGATAGTTGGAGGAAGATGTACTATCCATAGGTTGACTACTTCTACCCTTGTTTCCAGCTACCCTGGAATGGTTTCTAAAGACAATATTGATGTCCTCATAGGGTATTTGGTAGATATCTCCTCCTGATAACATATGTAATTTGTCTAGGCTATCCTCCCTCACTCCTCTAAGCAAGACCATCTTCAGTGACTCAGGGTCAGGTGTGCACCTTACCCTTTTGTAATTGAGTTGGAATCTCTCTTCGTAGTCTTCTAGGGATTCATCATGGCCTATGGTCATCCTGAAAATTTCATCTTTAGTGTCATTTGACCTACAATAATCCCTATATTTGTTGTTAAAGGCCTGATGCATATGAGCCCAAGTTGTTATGCTATCTCCAAGTAAACCCATAAACTAGCGCAATGTTGCCTCCTTGAGGGTAGATGGAAATAGTTTCAACTTTTACTCATTATCTCTACAGTCATAGGTTTGGAAGACAACAACAAACTCAAATAGGAAAGTGTCAGGGTCCTCTGTGGTTAAGCCATCAAAATGAGGTAGAGCAAAGGGGCTTATGTTATTCATTTTAGTGTCCCCATTGGTTTCCCTGATGGGGAAGGCACTCCCGATTCTCCATATATCTCCTTTGTCATTTAAGTGTTCATCCATTGGTTTAGTAGGAATGGGTTCTTCCTCTTCTTCTTCCCCTATAGCTTCTTCAAATATGTCAGTTTGTTCAACCAGAGGGGCTTCCAATTCACCGTCAGTGAAGAAGAAAGGAGGTTGACTGTTGGATGAGGTGGGGGTGTTTGGTAAGAATTTCCTTGAAGTATCCCTAATCTTACGAGGCATGAAAGGAAATGTTTTTGGGTTTTTGTGAGATTTTTATTAAAAGATGGGAAGTAATTGCAGAAAGGAAATTGCTGATTAAATGAAAAAAAACTAACAGAATGGAAATTACTTGCAGAACGAAATTGTTGAATTGAATGAAAACCACTAACAAAAGGGAACTACTTGCTAAACTAAAATTGCTGAATGAAAGACTACTGACAGAAAGAGAACTACTTACTGAATTGAAATTCTATTTGCAGGAAAGGAAACTAGATTAACTTGCAGAATGGAAATAAAAGCATGTAAATGAAAAAATGAAAGAAAGAAACTAGATTAATTTTGCAGAAATAAACTAATGGAAGAAGGTTGGAAACTAGAAAATAGAAGAAAACAGTAGTTCACATCCTACTCTGACACCTCCTTGACAACGACGCCAAAAAGTGATGAGCCTAGGTATTGTAGCAAGAATGTTGCAACTCCCAAGGCTACCAGCTTTACTTATCAACCCGGCGTTCGTACAAACTTGGAGGTGACTGTGCTATATACACAAGTAGAAGTGAACGTAGTACCTATTGTCACCGCTCATCTGGCAAGTTACCCCAGGGGTTCCAAGACAGACTTCTATAGGGTCAGAAGAAGCTTGATTTAGATGGAACGAGAGCAAACCTAGTCTAGGGGAGAGGTATTCTACTGTAGAAATGGAGAAATGAACATGCAAGACTAACTCACACCGAACCCTAGCTAACCAATAACACAACCATGCTAAGCATAATTAGAAATTAACACTAACCTACTGCTGCTATCTAGGTTGCAGAAGCAAAAGGCACCAAAACTAGACTAAGGGGTCAGAAATGGAACTAGGCTAAGTCTGGGTTGAAGCAAAAGAAGCGGTTAGAGGTCGAAATGGTGAAAAGAGGATGTAATGGGTAACAATGCATGATGACCGTTGGATCAGGTGGGTGAAAGGCAAACAAATGGATGAGATCAGATTGCAGGAGGGTACGTAGGCAAATGGGTGGACATGGAGGACTAACAGGATGGACGACTGGGATTATATCGCGGAGGCGATCAGCAAATGAACAATGGAGATCGACCAAGCCAAGTGGCGATCAGGTGAAGCGATGACTGTCGGATTAAGAGGTAGATCGAAGACGGAGAGTTCAAGGCGATAAAGTGATCGGGTGATGTGACAACAATCAGATCTGGCAAGGTAGATTGACGATGGAGATTGCAGCCTGAAAATAAATGTGCAAAATTGACAAGTGGGTTTGGAGGGTGGTAAGTTGTATCTCACACACCCTCAAAGCCGTAAATGGTATTTTGGTATTTCATGCGATTAGCCTCCTCGACCAACACGTAGCATGGGGAAACTACCCATATCACGTTCTCTCAGCCCGATAATGGTCGGAAGGAAATACACATGATATGGCGTGAGGGTTGTCCGATCTAGCAAATCAGATCTACAGCGGAGATGTGACTGAGCAGGTTGGTGAGCAGGCACGCAATAGCCGTTGGAACTGACAAGGTAGATCAATGGTGGGGAAGGGTGAAAGGTCAAACACAAAAAAATGATTTGAGCAGTGATTGGACGATTTGGCTTGTGAAAGGCATTTGATGGTTAAAAACTATTTAAACAAGAATTATCAGCTCCTGCACAAGCATTTCAAGATCAAAGAGAAAGACATGGGAATGTGACTGAGGCCTCGGACAGAATAAGAACGAACAAGCTGATGTCCATTAAAGGGCATAGCACTTTGAAATGACTTCAGTGACTATAGTAAACGATAAAACTCCATGAAAATAAAAACCCTAGTGTTTTTGGGGTTGCTACAGGGTTTCTTCCTCACACCATAGTCCCAGAGGGAGGAGGTGAGGCTGAGACACCTATGAACAACCTTGTGGACCTTTTTAGTTACCAACCTACTAATTAAATGAAGCATAAATGGAACAAACTGAAACACAACTACTCTATTCTACCTTACTGTAATGGACTGCAACTATTCAAGCAAATGAACAGGAAACATGAAACTACTTAAGTCAATGAGCAGGAAACCAGAAATTTGTGCTAAACAACTGTAATGAAAATTCATCTATTTAACCAAATGAATAATCAAACCATGCATCTATGTTAGTGTTGTAATGGAAATGAACTGCCTAAGTAAATGAATAGAAAACATGAATCTATATTGCTACTGTAATGAGAATGCATATGACTAAGAAAAATGAAAAAAAAGTAGGAAGCTATGCTACTTAACAATACAATAAAGAGGAGCTTTGGATGCTAGGGTTGGGCCATAACCCAAGAGCTTTAGCCCTATGAGTTAATTCAGTGCTAGCTCAAATCAAAACTCATTTTCATTATCAAAAATTGTATTACATCAAAACTAGTACAAAGTAGAAGTTCAAATCCTTGCTAATTGACTTAATGACTATTGGTTGACTGGTAACTAACTAACTGACTAAAAAAATTGAGGTCCTAAACCTCTTTATTTATACAAATGAAGTCTCAGTGACTTCCCTCAAAATTAGGGAGGTATAACTCCCAACTTAATGGTAACTTGTCCTTTCACTTTCACTAGCTCAGCTGCCTTCTAGTAGGGAGGTTGCTTGTACTTCCACTTGCTTGGTTGTCTTTTATTACTTCAGATTTGCCTATTTGTACTTTCAACTAATGGAGGGATATTCAAATGGATGGGCAATAAATGAGGAGGATTTACCTCCTGTAATTCCTCTCCCTTGTCCCATTTTAGTTTTTACCAAGGCCTTTTACCATAGTTCTTTGCTTTTACCTTTTATCCCTGCATTTCCCTTGCTTTTATCCTTATTCTTGCATTACATGCACATTAGACCACAAAGTAAAATATCCAACTCTAACTCATATAATAAGCAAAATATTATCAAAAGTATGCAATAGGTTGTGAGAATAGTTGGTTTGACTAAGCTAGGAGGTGAATTAAGGCCAATTAAGGTCCATATAATTACTCAATGATGAGACTCATCAGAAGCTACATGGGAGATGGTGGATCAGATATGGGCCCTAAATCCTTCATTGTTTTCCGGTTGAGGAAAAGCAGTTTTGGTTTGATGTTGGTATATGTTTGACATATGTTTTGCTGATGTTTTGGTATATGTATATATATGTATATGTATGTATCCATGAGCTAAGTTATAAATCTCCAATAAGAGGTATGGGTGTCATGTTATTATGGTTGTTACATTGTCAGGTTTTCATGATGTTTTGTGTTTGAGAGGGTCTTTGGTTATAAATACTATAACGAGCTACGTTATAAATCTCAATGGGTAGTATGTTTTCTTTTCAGCAGTTTTGCTGAAGTCATGGTGTGGTTTAACACCAAGGATGGTGTTCCCCAAGGGGGAGGGTTCTGTAACAACCCTGGTGAAAATTCCATGTAATAAAAATTAATAAAGGCAAAATAAGGCCACGGTTAAGGGACACTTCTTCCAAGTTGAATGTTGGGCAAAGATATCCTAGTGCACATCAATGGATGTGTATTTTGGCTAAGGAAAATTGGAAAAGTCTAAGTCAAAGGAATAAAAGGAAAAAAGGCATTTTTGGCACATTTATATATGAAAATAAAGTAAATTAGGAGAAAAGTACGGTGAAAGGTCACAAGTTGCATGTGAGGAGGAAATTGAAGGAAAATAATGGAAAATGAAGAAATTAGAGGCCTCATTAATAGAAAGGCTTCTAAGGATCAGTTGGTAACCCTTTTTCAGTTCAAGTTTGGAGCTCTCTCATTATTCTCTCTCTTTCTCTCTCTCACTCTTGGTCATTTAGAGTTTTCTTGGAGCACTCTATATTTGGAGCAAGAAAGGAAAAGCAAGCAAGGATAGAGGAAGGAAAAGCATGATCAAGCATCTTCAGCAGGAATACTTGTGGGTAATCTTTTGCATGTGTTATTTCCTAGTTCGTTTGGACATGCATGATTTTTCATGTTGGTGTATGGTTCTCTTGCTGTCGGTGGCATGGTTTTGTTGAGTTATGATAGTGGTTTTCAGCATAACATTACCTTTTTCTGGGTGCCATGGTATGTGGGATGTTTATCTCAATTTTGAGCTTTGGTTTTTTGGATGGATTTCAGAATCTGGGGTGGAGTTGGTCTCAAGTTTCATTCCCAAAGGCCTAGGAATCCCTTGACTGGTTTTGGTGGGATACACGGTAAAGCCTGAGGGAGAAGTCTTAGTTTAGAGCCTAGTGATCCAGGATTGGATTGAAGTAAAGACCGAGGAATTAGTCTCAGTTTAGGGCCTAGTGATCCGAAATTGGATTGCAGTAAAGCCTCAGAGACAAGGAGATGGAAAATTCCTCAAGGATAGTGATGGATTCCAGATGGAATTCCAAGTTCAGTTTGGCTGTGATCGGAGCACCGGTTTTGGTGTGATCATAGTTTGGTGAGGGTGGAGGTGGTTTAACCATTGGATTCCCTTGGTTGTTCTATGAGATCCTACATTCATGCTTGGAATATGGCATGGGGGTTGACTAGATGAGAGAGATATTTGGTTCAACCATGCTTATGGTCGGGTGGTACGTGGAAGTCCCAAACCTGGTCAGATTTGCCTATGATTAATAAAATCTAATTTCTCCTACTTTTGCACTTGTTAATATGTGGATTTAATGGCTATCATAAATTTGATATTTATATGGTTTTATGCTTGTTATAAGCATGGTTATATGACTGGTTCATGTCATGGTCATTTCATGTATTTACTTGTAATTGTTAAATGGATGGATGCAAGACCTAATTGATGGTATAACAGTTCAATGGAGAAGGTGGTGATCCTTCTGGTTATGTTTCATAAGTGATTTTCTTCATTTATTCTCTGTCTTGTATCCTAGACCTATATGTTGCATTAATGCCAAGTGTTTGACATAATGTCAGTCCCGGTTGGGGATGTTTAGGCCCAGTCTTGAGGTTGATTTTTTATTTTTCATCTTGTCATCATATCTTTGATTCATTATGAAGGTTATAATAAGTTATGGGAAAAGGTAGGGATTCAGGTTAGAAAAGTGGTTCAAATCTTAGGGACACTGGCATAGGTTTCTTGAAAAGAGTCTAGGGATGTTGGCACATAGGCCTGTCAGAGAGACTTTGGCTTATGGATGTTGTCTTTACTAAAAAATGAGAGAGACTAGGGTTTAAATGGCTTAAATCATCATAGGGACTCAAGAACAAGATATCTTAGTGGCTGACATGTCTCTTGAGGTTATTATTGCTAATGTGGATGGGTTTGTTTGATATTTTCCATCGATTCCACTTCCTTAAGGTGACCAAGAAAGTTGAATCCCTTATAGTGACCTCTCTCATCGTATGTTTACCCCAGATAGACAGTTGCCTTGGTGGACCTGGGAGGAGGGGGTGTTACATATAGAACAATATCTGTACATAACACTACATATACAAGACATAAATAACACCATCTATACCCAACACTGGATATCCAACATGTATACAACAATATATGTACATAACACCACATATTCAATATGCACACAACACATTGTGTACAACATGTACAACATATACACAACCTTAGTACTGCACATCCAGAGACCACACTGTCTCCACCAAGCAACCTCTCATATAGTGTCATTCCACTATCCATGCTTGTCCCAACATATCGTAGATCGCATTGCTTTCATTACGCTGACGTATCCCTCAACATTACTTGTCATCGCATAAACATAGTCATAGTATAATAACACAAAATCAATTCATATCCACATGATATTCACCTCATAAATCTATCAGGGCTACTCTTCCCACTTGGTTACTCATAGCCAGGAACTTCTTCATGACATTTTGTTGCATAAGCAATCATTCCTCCACAAGAATGATTCCTGACGTCCCTGTCAAATGATGACATACATACATACATACATGTATACATATAAACATTAACATAAAATAATCATGATCGCTGACTACCCTGTCAAAAATTAACACACACACACACAGACATATATATATGTTGTTGTTTGAAAAGGTCATCAGGGACCATGATTGTCTTATGATACTGTATCTATATATATATATATATATATATATATATATATATATATATATATATATATATATATATATATATATATATATATAGATATAATCCTAGTCACAAGACAATCACTGGATATCATAATGTCATGGTTAAGAGAGCTCACTTTATCCATGCAACACATTCATAACATTGAGAACAATAGTTCCCAACATAGCCAAGGCATCTAATGCCTCAAATCGATTAATTTTACCTTTTTTTATTACCTTTCTCATGATTGTCCAGCCACTGTTCATTTATCTGGATGGACCCAACCAATCCAATCGAATATCATATTCTTACCTTTAGTTTCCCTTATACATGCATTGAGCTTCATCCAACCTTACATTATCTTTTGGGTACCACAAATCTCTCCCCAAACTGCATAAAATTTCCTCTTTCCCAACTAATTCCTAAGACCCTCAAAACATCAAAGGAAAGAAAAAAAAGTAAGTAAGAAAAAACCATGGAAAACCAATAGTAATACAACACCACAAACAAAGTGGCATGACCATACACTAGACATAAACAAAACTATAAATTAGGTGCAAGAAAATCACAAAAGAATGAAATAAAAAAACTCCCAACAAATACCATGACTCAATCCCCATGGGTTCCCAATGCCTCCAAGGGAAATCTCAACCTGAGCCTCCTTCAAGATTTCATGGCAGTCCCTTTTTCCATGCAATTATGTGCATCATACTAGCATAAACACACAACTATCAATGTATAGATAAACCTAACAATGTACCAGTTACTTAACATTTCTATGCCAAGCACATGACCTTGTAACTAAACACATCCATGTCATCTCTCAAGGGAATCCAATTCCCTTGATGGATCTAGCCATAACTAAAAACCAATTATTATACCTATCAGATACATGTTCATAAATATAGCACATATCCAAATAATGTCAGACAAAATCAAGGTTAAAAAGGCTTCATGTATTCATGCAAAGAGCTCATTCATTTGGACTTGCGGTCTCCAAACATAGCCAAAGGAATTATCTGTAGAAATTATTGTGTAGATCAGAAACTGCTCATGAAATTTACTAAAACACGACTCAAATATACTCTACTATTCTACAAAATTCAATTCATGATCTAGAATGAAAATCATAAACATGCAAGAATAATTATCATACATTCACAAATATTTATCTAGGGGAAAGCAACTACTCAAAACTCCTTCCTATCTGTATTGCATTAATCAAAGAATACATATGAATACATATGATTTCTCAAGCCTAAGCACAACCTGGAAGTGTACAGTGTATCCCTTTGCTTGACTGATTGACTCTGGCCAACACTTAGCCAATTTTCAAGCCCTCCCAGCTCCTATTTCCTTGTGTTGTTCCTTAAGGAATTAAGCCCCTATTAATTAGGAAATTCTTCAGTTGGAATTGTGCAATTCCTTTAGGCTCATCCTTTGACTGCATGTACTACCTATACACTTTGGAATATTCTACAATTGATAGTACAATGCCTTGGAATGTCCATCTCAACTAGGTAACTTAAATTCTCTGCATGCATGAGCTAATTTAAGTTGATTGATGAGTTATCTAGATCATCACTAAGTGTGGTTAACATCACACTTCCACAACTTGACCTTCCACTAGTTCCTCCAACAGTTAGAACTAGTTTAACTGACCACAACTCAATTTAACTAAATTAGATTACTACAACTAAAATTAACTCAACTTAGGCTCCTAAAATTTAGGAATCACTGCACAAAACTAAACTTCATATCCATAACTTGAATTAACTGAGCTAGACTCCTATCTTTTAGGAATCAACACAAGTACATTGAACTTCAAATCATTATCTTGAATTGAGTGTTATTAACTGAGTGACCAGGGCCATGTCACCTCAGTTAAATCCTCCAATTTCTCTGCTAATATGGAATTTCTAATTTCCTCAATTTGATTAAGGAAAAATCAAAATTGAGACTTTCTTGCTGCATTTTCAACAATCTCACCCAATTCCTTTCTTTTGCCTTTTACCCTACTACAATCGAGTCTTACTATGTCCTATTACATCACCCAACTGTTAGTTATATAAACAAATTAACTATTACCTTTTCACACTAATACCAAGCATGTTGCCTTGCAACTGCTCATTAATTTCAACCACATGTTCCAAAGATCAAGACATCGTATCTATTAATTTTAAATCAACCTTTACAAAGACTAAAAACCATTTCATAATCCAATAACAATGATTAGTCATAATACTACAATTAGCACCCACTAGCACTTAAGTGCATATCAACTATCTCAACACATATTATGTGAGTATGATTGTCTTAAAACAAGATCATTCTTTCATGCAATCTTATAGACACAAACTCATATTGTGTAATTATTGAAACATTTAGACAACATGTAAATATACCATGTTAGATAAAACAAATGGGCGATGTAATCAAATTCATGCCTAAATGTATCTTAGGGGAGGCTATTGCATCTACATAAGTTAATCAAATTTGTGATCACAAATATATAAACTCATACCTGAATATCATAAAAATAACCATCTATATAGACCGATCCAGATTAGTATGATACATATAACATCAATATCTTAGGTGTAATGACCATACTCATCATGTGTATGACGACAATGCATATAACAACAAGTTAACTACCATTCACAACTGTGTGACACACGTACATATGACCGCACTGAACAACTAACATCTATCATGCATGTCACCACAACATAAATAGAATGAAAATCATGTACATAACCATAATGCTTATAACAACCATTAACCAACATACCTACATGCCCAACATACATACCTGTATGAAGATTTGTGCTTACGTCGAGGCCCAATGCTATAACCTCACTTGATAATATGTGTCTCCTGCTCTATCTTAGCTAACATATCATCATCATAACATACCAAAAACATCATGATGAAACAAACTACATAATGACCACCACGACGCGTGCCTGACCTACCATGCATGCATAACCATAACCATGACACTGCATACATATCAATAGATAGACATTGGCATGCATAACGAACACATATATAACCGACATGTATGCATGAAAATCACATGCCAACAACGACATCATCAACTTATACATGATGACATTATTGTAACAATGACCATCACCATGCATACACATCAAGCACATATACAACCTACATGCATGCATGACAACCACATTCCACCCATCCAGCCCAAGGGTTGAACTTGGATCTGGTACCACTCTGTAACACCATCCTCCCACACTTACCCAGGATTACCAGACCACTGGGGTAAATATGTGATGAAGAGTTACTATGATATGGTTCAACTCCCTAGATCACCTTAAGGAAGTGGAATCAATGAACCAAAACTTTACAAACCTCCCTCGGGTTCTACAGGACCCCCAGGAGCTAACCAACCACCCCAAGTGCCCAACCCCTAAGTGTTGTGGGGGAAAGTATCCAACTCGGAATGACCCTAACCCACTCTAAGGGTGACAGTTCCTTAGCAACAGCTGAAAGCAAAGCCATCTAAAGTTTCTTCTTTATGACATGCAAGAGATAAAAGGAAGAGATCCACTTACCGATGTCTTGCACAAGTGGTCGATCCAATCTCCTTTGGTTGCCGCTTGCTCCCAGCTCCAAGTCTTTTCACGGGCCCAGCTACATGAGATCCTGCAAATAAGACAAGAAAAGGAAACTACAAGAAGCATGCATTCATAATCGACTCAAGGATTAGCATAAATCAAAGACGCAAGTAAGACAATACACCATTGAAACACATGCGAATAGAAGAACCTCAAATGCTTTATTAATATATGGAAGTAAGGTTCAGGCGGTGATACAACCATGAGAGGTCCAATCCAGCATCACCTTCCCGACGGAGAGAAATCTCTTCTTCACCTCCCTCAAGCAATCACCCAATGCTTACAACTGTAAACCAACAACAATTCTTCGCACTAAATTCCGCCCTCTAGATCCCATGGGATGAGATCCTTATATAGAGTTTTGGAGTGAAGATAAGTCAGCTGTATGTGCGACTTGTTGTCCTCTTCAACTCCAGTTGTTCTTCAATTCTTCACTCGGAGTTTCTACCTTCCACTTGGAGTTTTTAGAAGCTCTTAACTCATCATTAGGCGAATCTTATGATCAAGTGTCTTTTTGGAAGTTTCCTGGGCACTGGCACATTGGGAAAAAGATTCCTCCACATGTCAAAGTACGCCCAGCGCAGGTAGCCTTTGTTGCACTTGCTATGCAGCGCAGGTACACCATAGAGCTTTTGACATTCAGCGCAGATGCTTAGTGGAGCAGCTGCTTTGATCCAAAACTGACCTGTTTTTGAGTGTTTTTCAGTGGAGAACTGATTTGCAGTGCTGTGGTTTGCTGACCTTGTTCCTCTAAGGGTAAGAACAACATGTTTAGGGACTTTGGATCCCTTAGATTATTGACATTTCATGCTCTATGCTGTAAGGCACAAAAATGTCTATAACAGTTGCCCCCTAAAGTATGAGGTCGTTTATCGGGTGAAATGCTTTATTAGGAGGATCCGAAGTTCATTCAATCGTCTGGAGGTGACCTGTAACAAAATACAATACAATACATTATCTTTTCATACTTTCTTTTCATGATCTAGCTGATGCGGGCATTTCCCATGCTCAGCTTTATAAATACATTTGTTGTACATAGACAGACGATCGTCTGATAATAGACTGATAATTCTCTGCTTTTAATTATCATCCTTTTAGTAGGATGATCATCTGCTGCACATGTCTATGTTTTTATCTCCTGAATATATATCGCAGCCCGGATGGATGAAACTAGATCCGGGGTCTTCAAACTTGTCCGATCTTCACTCTAGTACAAGTCGATCCATGTGAGAATTTCTTGAAGTCGAACATGGAAAGACATCGCTTAATTACCAGTCAATAATGTAAACTGTTAACAAGTGCGAGAGGAATCACCGATAATGATGATGACCCTCAAGGTACTGCAGCACAATTCACGTGGTGTGAATATAGGATCTGACGTCGAACACCACGCAAAGTCTCCTAGTCGAAGGTCATTAAGGTATACCTATCGCCGGGAGTGAGAAACTTGCCATTGAGGCATGCAAGCTTCAAAGTACTGAGGGGGTGTTCCTAGATCAACTTCTTGGATAATGAGCTGATGTCGACAAGAAGTGATCCGTCAAAGGAGGGCCTTAATGAATCCCACATCAGTGACACGGAACGGAGCTAGTGATGATGGTGAAAACGATCTGTGAAATATGCTTCAGGGTGGCGGTCATGGAAGGATGAAAGATGATGTACGGTAGTGGATGGGACCCGGTTGACACCTTCTGAATGACATCTCTTGAACATATAACGACACTGATGTGATGGATCGGTAGCATTACCCCATGTATGGATGGTATGGCGAGACCATGGTGAAGGGACCGGTGAATGATAATAACCCAACCCGATATTTACGGAGGCAAAAGTGTCATGTTCAAGAGCGACTTGCTACCATTAAGCTTTGAGGTTCTTCCCAATTTTTCCCCAGTCATTTCTGACCAGTACCTCTTTATTTTTGTCAAGCTTGAGGAGGATAACATATGCTTTTTCTATAACCTGCCCTTCGGGCAAGCCCATCGCTATGTTTTAACGAGCCTAGCGATAGGGAAACTCGTTCTCGTCTAAAGACAAGTTTGTCGCTATCTAATATTTTTAACGAGCCCAGCGACAAAGACAACTCGGTCCTTTTCATTTTTAGAGAGTCTGAAAAGGGTACATAAAGTGGACTCCAGGGGTCCTTTTTCGTCATCTAATCCCTTAAGTCCGAAAAAGTATAAAACAATACAGAAGGGATGAATGTTCGATATCTTTATCGAGCCGAACTAGACAAGCGCTCGATCTTTTTGTGCAATAATCCCTCAGGTCCAAAAAGATTAAAATATAGAGGAGGGATAACTCTTCCAGTCCTTTTAACGAGCTGGAAGGCCAAAACTCGGCAAACTTTTCATTTTTTACGAGTCAGTGAAAAGAGCTCAAAGAAGACTCATCTTTTGAGGAACGAGTGATAAACAGGGATAGCAGCAGATTCCAGGTACAGGTTGGAATTTTCCAATCACGGCAGTATTACAAGGATGGCTAGGTGAAATCACTCTTCGCAGCTGTTCCTCAAAAAGGTAAACAATCAAGTGGATGTGAATGATCGGCCAAATGAAAAGTGGAGGTGACGGTGCATAAACATGACCAAGGCTTTTATGGCTGATGAATTTACGGTCTCAAACGGTTATTTACCGGTTCATTTTTTCTGCATGAGCTTGAACTCTGGGGGAAGCCTGCTCACAAGCTTATGTTTATTTTTTAACGAGCATGAATTTCCGCATTAAAACTGCTTGTATCTTGCGTTTATTTTTTAACGAGCATGAACTTTGCCAAAACTGCTCGTTTGATAAGGTCAAATTCATAATTTACCATGACTAGTTTTTCTTTTCCAGAGATAGTACTGTTTTCATCAATTGCTGCAACAAACTTGTTAGAAATGGATAACATGAAGTAAAAATACTAATATCTCACTTTGAACTACGTAAAAGAAATTAAAAGATGTTTTTACCTCTCATTTTACCATTTCATGTGCATTTGGTTTGTTGGAGCTTTGGAGGTGCCTCTTCCTCTCGATTTTTCACCAGCTGATTTCGGGAGATTCTGTGGACGATTTTCAGCGCCGTTTCCACCAGGTAGGAGCTAAACCCTAGCTCTATCTTTTCATGGTCTTATTTCTCAGTTTTATGCTTGCTTTCCTGCCCCCATGAGCCCCTGGGGTTTCTCTAGGGCACCCTGCCATCAGCGCAGGTGCCCCATATCGAAACCTGCGTTGGGGGTTCTGTTTTTCAAAGGCAGTTTGTCTCCCAACGCAGGTGAGGCCCTTCCCTACCTGCGTTGGGCGCAGAAAACATCTTGGTTGCACAATTTTTCATGAGATTTTTGCCATTTTATTTACTCAGTCAGGGATCTTACTCCTCCTCTTGTTGGTTTTGCAGATTTCATTGGAGCAGAATGACTCTTACGTGGCGAGAACGAGAGCATGAAGAGGAGGACATGATTGCCCTCCATGATCCTGTTACCGTGAGCGCATTGCGGAACTGTGGCTTGCTAAAATTCTTCCGCATATCTAGCATGAGGGCACAGATACGTTTACTGCAGTACCTGCTTGATGCTTGGGATCCTGTTAACCAAGTGTTCCAGATTAGGGGCAAGTCCATCCCTTTGACCATAGTGGACATTTACTTCTTGACTGGGTTGTCAAGGCGGGGTGCCCCCATTTCCTTGTCCGGTTCGGCCCGAGGGAGTGATTCCGTGAAAGATTATATCCGTCAGTATTGCAGGGATGGATCCCAGCCGAGCAGAGACGGCAAGATTTCTATCTGTGATGTTACTGACAGGTCTCTCAGGTCTATTCTGTACACGATTTGTAGGATGGCCGGTAGTGCATCCCCCCATGTTTCCAACAGGTCATATGTGCAGCACGCCCTGGAGTGTCTTCAGCCGAAAGTTTTTAACTGGTGTGATGCAGTACTGGTTCAGATGAAAAACCAGTTGACCAAAGTAAAGGACAGGAGACTGAAGAATTTTGGCTTTGGTTCAGTTTTGATCGCCTTCGCTTTGGAGAAGATACCCCTGATGCAACCTCAGTACATTGTTCTCGACTTGCCATCTCCTACTGAGCCACGCATGCAGAGGTGGGTTGACCACATGGCTAGACATGCAGTTCAATCTCGGATTACTTTTACTGATGCCTTCTTTAGGTGGTTCGAGCGGCAGGATATGGCTTTTTCCGAGTATCCATATATTGGCATGGATTTCCGAGGTGATCCGGATTTGGTACTACCGGATGGCGAGCAGTGGGGTGATCTTGGTAAATATTTTGACCTTATCACCATTTACTATTTTTATTTATAATGTCCTTGTGCTTTACTCTATCAAGACTCTAATCAAACTCATGTGTGCATGCAGATGTGGGTCCCGTCCGTCCAGCAGTTCGTCCGGGAGTTCCGGCCGCTGCCCCAGCAGGGGAGGCTCCAGGGAGGGCTATTCTCCGTGACCTTGACTTGGCCGAGACTCTTTCTGCTGTGCAGGAACAGGTCGAGGGTCTTACCTTCGGGATTCCGGATGTACGGATTGACGAGTTTCCTCTGCGATTGCAGCGACATACTGCTGGTGTTCCTAGACGATGGTCTCGTCTTCTGCGCATGATCGCACAGGTCGTGGCATGTTATCATGAGCATCACTAGGCTAGGGTGCCCCCCAGCCATTTTTGAGTTTTGGGGTTGTATGACCGATTTTGTCTTGGTTACAGAACATTATATGTAAACCGTAAACAGTTATATATATTTTTGATTTTCGGGGTTTATTCCAGTTTTTATGTGATCCATGTATGAAACATCGATGATGCTTCTCTTTTTATCAATTTTGCAAATGTCTATCTAACACATAGTTTGCTAATGAGTCGGTTAATGTGTTTAAGTTTCTAGAAATGTGTTGATATTGGATAAAATCAAACTGTCTTTCCAAGATTTTAACTCTTAGGAACTTGCGATAAATAGCTGGATTTCGGACAGAGTAGGTACTATTGAGCTGTAGTACCACGAGCTGTGAGTCTAACCTGACGACTAGCCGGCGTATGCCATGTGTGATGGCATCAGAGAGGAGCTCTATCAACGCGCTATACTCAGCGATATTATTTGTTGATTGACCAATACATACCCCCTTGAAACTCATTAACTCGCCGCTTGGGTTAAAAATGGCCCATGCTTCTGAGGATAGGTTCCTCGAACTACGACTCGCTCCGTCAGCATATCCAACCCATGGTTCCAATGGATTTGACATCTGCAATAAGTGTAAAAAGTGGATTACTTAAACCGGAACAAACGCTTTAGCGAAAACAAAAATGTAACAAAAGCATACAGGTTACTATTAGGCATAGTAATGCTTAAGGTACAACCCGTTCCGGGGTTGCGCCAGTGGAATTCCGTCATAATCTACCAACTCGTAGGCACCTTTTGCTAACACCCTTTTAACAATATAAGGGCCCATCCATAAGGACTTGAATTTCCCAGCTCCCAATTTATCGGATTCTTGGTCATAAAGCAAGACCAAATCACCTTCCGAGAAGACACGAGGTTTGACATTTTTGTCGAACTGCGCTTTGACTTGTTTCTTATGGGCTTCGTTGGCCAAGGCGACATCACGACGGGTTTCATCTAACTGGATTAATTCCAAGAAACAAGCTTCTTCTTCTGAGGTTCCGGGGAGGAGATCAATTGCGAGTTTAAGGGACGAAATTTTGCACTGGATTGGTAGGATTGCTTCCAGGCCATACACCAGTTGAAACGGTGTGAACCCAGTGGCATTCCTTACCGATGTTCGGTAGGCCCACAAAGCCGAGTACAGGATCAAATGCCATCTTCTTTTGTGAACCCCCACCATCCTTTGCGGCATGCGCTTCAGGACTTTGTTGATCGCTTCAACTTGTCCGTTAGCTTGCGGATAGTATGGAGTAGAGCTGTCGTGAGACAATCCTAGTTTGGCAGTTAATTCAACCATCATGTGATTGCGAAAATGCGATCCATGATCTGTTACTATGGCCCGTGGCACGCCGAATCTAGCGACCACATGATTAAAAAAGAATAGGGCTGCTGTTTCAACAGTGTTATCCAATGTAGGCATCGCCTCGGCCCATTTGGTAAAATAGTCAACTGCGACTATAATATACCCATGCCCCCCGGTCGAGGTGGGGTTACATTGCATGGAATCGATGCCCCACTTGGCGAAAGGCCCCACAGCTATTATTGGCTGTAAAGGAGCGGGGGGTCTTCTGGTTTTGCTATCAAAGATCTGACATGCATGGCAACTTCTAACTGCGGTTATGCAATCTTTGAACATGGTTGGCCAGAAGTATCCTGCTCGTAAGATTCTTTGTGCTGTAGCATATCCAGATTGATGCCCCCCACAGGTGCCTGAATGACATTCATTCAGGGCTTTTTCGGCCTCTTCAAGGGTTAGACACCTTCTCAGGACCGTATCGACACCACGACGGTAAAGCGTATCACCGACGATCATGTAGTCTTTTGCTTGGTATCGAATGCGTTTTTGTTCTGAGTGAGAGGTGTCTGGCCGAAACTTTTGGGTTTGGAGATAAACTATTATATCTCCATACCACTCATCACTTGCTGATATCAGAAACAAACTTTCGTCCACGATCGATTCTTTGGACGTTTCATCGTTGGACGATGATGGGAGATCGCATAATAATTCTGCGAAAACTAAAGCTTTCTTTGATTTGGATTTCACAAATTCCAGATCAAACTCTTGAAGGATAGCTATCCACTTTGAATATTTGCCCCCAAGCAACTGTCGCGATAGTATATAAGTCATGGGGTTGCAATCTGACAATACAGTGGTCTTCCTAAAGAGGACATAATGCCGAAATCTTTGAATCGCTTGAACAGCTGCCAATGCCAGCTTTTCAACATGAGAATATCTACTTTCCGTATCATTTAAGTTTTTACTTAAATAATATATAGGGTGTTCAATTCCATCGACTTCTTGAACTAAAACCATTGCTATGGTCGTATCTGCTGTAGCCAGATACAGGTTAAAGTCCCTTAGATAGTCTGGGGCGTACATTAATGATGCTTTGACTAGCGCTTCTTTCAAAGCATCAAAGGAAACTTGTGCAACCTGGTCCCAAACGAAAGGTACATCCTTTTTCAGGAGACGGGTATAACCTTTAGCAAGTTCTGCGTAATTTGGAATGAACCTCCTCTGAAAGTTTGCTTTCCCTTGGAGTTTCTGAATCTGAAGAAATTTTGAAGGTGGAGGCAAATTAATGATTGCCTGCACCTTGCAAGGGTCGAGACGAATCCCATCCTTGGAGACTATAAAGCCAAGTAAACGACCAGAACCGACGCAAAACACACATTTGTGTGGATTGAGTCTTATCTTGTAGTGTCGGCAACGTAGAAATATTGCTCTTAAATGATGCGGATGATCAGTCCGCTTTTGCGAATGAGCCGGAAGATCGTCGAGATAAGGTTGAACGATGTTCTTGATGTCGTGGAAAGCATAATTCATTGCTCTCTGAAACGTCGCCCCTGCGTTCTTTAAACCAAAGGGTAATTTTCGATAAGCGAAGGTGCCCCACGGACAAATAAATGCAGTCTTTGACTGGTCCTGTGGGCGGATATTAATTTGATTATACCCGGAAAATCCGTCCATAAACGAAAAGATTTCACATCCGGCGCATTCATCAATTATCTGGTCGATGAAGGGTGTAGGGTAGTTGTCCTTTGGACAAGCTTGATTTACATCCATATAATCGACGCACACTCGTATTGTTCCTTGTTTCTTCATAACAGGGACAATATTCGATACCCAATCGGTTAGAGGAACCGGGTAGATGAAACCAGCATGGAGAAGCTTCTCAACTTCTGCTTTAATGGCAGCGGCCTTCTTGGGGTGTACCTGCCGAAGCCGTTGTCTTACTGGTTTGACATCAGGATACATCTTAATTTCATGTTCAACGATACTCGAGTCAATGCCTGGCATTTCATCATATGACCAAGCAAAGACATCTCTAAATTCGCGAAAAAGAGCTTTATATATTTCTTGTTCTGAAGGGGAACAACCTTTGCCGACATAAATATTCTCTACAATGTCTGTTTTGGTCGAGATATTTATGGCTATAGTTTCTTCTATATTGGATAGGTTTCTCTCGGAGTCCACCGTATTTACAGTATTCGTTAGGAACTCAAATACTGAAGGGTGATACAGGTCGCCTTGAGTATCTTCCTTAGGAAGGGAACGATGGTGGTTATCATCCCATGGTGCCCCCTCAATCCACATTGATTGCAGGATTCCTTCGTCACTTGCATGCACTCGTGACCAAGGATCCAAAGGGGTACCACATTCTCCTGACCTATCTACCCATACGCTTGACGAGCATTGATTTGGGCTCGCCTCCCATGCCTGAAACATTGATTGCTACAATATTTCGATTGGGCTCGGGTGTAACACCATTGCCCGATCCATGACGACTTTGTCTTTTGCGACCTTCGTGGAAGATACCATGTTGCAGGTAGCCACCAATGGTACATTTCCTATGTACATATGATTTGGTAGCGAGAAAGTCCCCATCATCGTGGGGTCTTTCAACAAGCCTACTCCTATATCTTGAATTGAATGGTCGCTTTCATGGATCATGGGAATGCTTCCCGTAACTTGTGAACCATTAAGGAGGAAGTTCTGTTGGTCGACGACCGTAATCCCTCCTTCAAACGGGAAAGCGATCTTCCTAAAATAAGTCGACACGACAGCTACCATGGCATAAATCCATGGTCTTCCCAGTAGGATGTTGTAATCCAGATTTCCATCTATGACTTCAACATCAATCTCTACTGTTTTTCCACCTAGTTCAACTTTCAAGTTACTTAGGATACCGTAAGGGGTATATGTCCTACCGTCGAAAGCCTTTAGTGTTGTCGAAGATCTCGACAAGGTTGGTGACCCTAGCGTTTTCCAGCAGCTCATTGACATAATACATGTCGATACCCCCTCGTCAATAATTGTTCTGTGAACAGTTTTGTTGAGGGCCTTCACTTGAATAAGGAAAGCTAGTTGAGCTGGTAACTGAGGGTCATACCCTTTGTGATCAAAGGACACAAGATTGGAATCCTTAGGATCAACCCCCCTATTGCCGATAACAATGCCTACCTTTGGGATGGACAATTTTGTAGTACTTCTAGAGTCGACATAGCGGATGGCGATTGAGCCAAATCTTCTACTATGTTATAATGCTGCACCGCTCTGGCACGAGGATTAAACGTCGACTTGTGTACTACACCCTTAGGTGGTTTTATCGTTAATTCTGGCATTATGGGTGGGACAACTTCTGTCGAAGTTGTTGTCGAACTACTAGGTTGATATTTACTTTTTTCGCTTGACAGTTGCGGATTCCCGTAATCTTTGCTCCTTGTCGAAATCAAAGCATCATTTTGCTGCTTAGAGATCGACAACATCAGCACTTGCGACGGGGAAGCATTTCCACTATCAACCATATTTTGACCTGGATTGGGAAATGGATCTGTCAACACGGCTGGGTTCTTTGGACTTTTAAAGAATCTCTTGAGCTCAGCTTTGTATGGACAATCTGTTGTCTTGTGATCTTCGTCACATATCATACAGGGCCATTTCTTTTTCCCTTTCTCAGGAGAGTTCGAAGAAGTTTTTTCAGGTGACAGATCATCCTGTTGCTTCTTCTTCCCTTTGTTTTGCTTCTTCTTGCTTCCTGGTTGATTGGTTTCTTTGCCTTTATCAGCTGATATGGCATTTACTTCCGAAGCAAGAATCTCTTCATGGGCATTTCGATCTGAAGTCTTACGGGCTTTCTGAGGTGACGCCTTTTTCGACTTCGCGCTTGCAGTGCCAATCACGCCATCTCCGGCATGAGAGTCAATATTCGATTTAGAAGGGGGAGGAATTGAAAATTCAGGTCTGGGGGCATCAGGTATTTTGTCGTAGAGCGTGCCAGACTGAGTATATACTAAGTCTAAATATTGAGCACGAGCAATGACTTGCTCCTCGGTTACGACTCCCCCCTTGGCCACATCTTCCGTTATAGCTGGAAGTAATGACTTTATAAACCATTCGGCTAATAGCTGATCAGGAACGTATGTTTTCACCATCCTACGACGGCGACGCCACTCATGTATATGATCAGATATGTGAGTAGCTGTCGTCTATTTGAAGTTGGTCAGTATCTCGGTTCCTGTTTCATACCTGATAGGTAATTGAAAATGGGTTAAGAAAGTCGTGGCTAAGGAGCTGAAATTGTCGAAAGAGGCTCTTGGCAATTCTATATACCATTTAGCCGCTGGACCTGTCAATGTCCTCTGGAAGAGGCGAAGTCTTATCGAATCATCGTTCAGAGTGTTCGATGAACACCACAGATGAAAAGTCATGACGTGATTCGACGGGTCTTCACCTGGATTTCCATTGAATTTAGGAATGTCCGAGGGAAGTTTGTGAGGAATCCCTGGCCACCAAGGGGCGTAGGCAATCGGATCGTTTGTCAACCGATGTAAATCGGGTAACTCCAAAGTTGCCACGAATGGCAGCTGTTGACTCAGGTTAGGTGAAGCGTACCCAGGATACAATGGAATCGCCTGAGCAGTTGGTCTTTGCATACCAGCATAATGTAATTGATGTTGATATGATTGATACGGTTGATGGACTACTCCACCATAGAGTGGTTGGTTTTGACCGTATTGTAGGTACGGTTGTCCATTGTTCGCAAAAATTTGCTGCTCGGTACCTTGGTACACTTGCTGGAACTGCGGTTGTTGATACTGCACCAACCATGGTTGTGATACCATTGGTTGTTGCGCGATGCTTACCACTGGGCCAAGATGAGGGGTAAGGGTACCCGTTTGTGCTTATGTTGCCCCGCCAGTCGACGATTGTGGTTGGGTTGCAGGGTCAAAGGATTGTGGCATTACAACCTGAGAAAACTGAGGTTGACATGCAACAGGTATTGTTTGAACTTGCGACACAGTCACAATTGCTGGTGTCGTCGGGGTGTTCGTCACAGGCATCTGTTGTCGCATAGAATACACAACTCTTGGTTGCTGGGGTAGCATAGGTATCCAACCACTTGTAGTTATTCCAGTATAACCTGAGTATGGTTGTGAGCTCCCGTATGGGTAACCTCCCGGAGGGGGTAATGAAAAAGCATATTGCCCCCCATACGGTGGTGGTCCGGAACTGAGAGGATTTATTACACCTCGAGGACCGGATTGCCCAAACTGATTTCCGAAAGGATCAATCTGTTGAGTTCCAACATAGGAGTTACCGGGTATTACCCCGGGAGAACAAACAGGAACAGACCATACTGTTGTCATGGCCCCCGAAGGGACCCCCTCCAGCTGTTGAGAGTTAGGGACAGATGGTATGCCGGCGAACATTGTCGGAATGACTGCAGGGAGTTCTGCTGTCGCTGTGTCATTCGGCACAGTCCTAGATGTCGACGGTTGTTCAGACATTTTGAGTCTATCCAATAGATTGCCTAGTGATTCTTCAGGAACTTCTTTGGGTGATAGGCTAGCTTCTGATGCAGTAGGAAGTAGAGTGATCCCTGCCCCAAAATGTGTTGGAGTAGTTGCTTGCGGATCTTCTACAATTTCTTCTATTGCGATCAGACCGGGTGGAAGAGGAAGACCGTCAGGTCCGTAGAATATTTCTGGTGCCGAAGAAGGGGTTGTTTCGACAGCGACAGTTGTTTGAGGAGCAAGACTCTCTGAACCGATCACTGATGGAACTGATTCAGTAACACAAGTATTTGCTCTCAGACTAGGATCAGTGTTATTGTCCTTCTGGGGCTGTTGAACTTCTTCAATAGGGGCAGGGTTTCCAGAAATGTTTGGAGTAACCGGAACCTCAGATGTCGTCGGAACACTTGTTCTAATTTTGACGGGAGATTTGGAACCAGTTGAACGAGATCGCTTTGCCCGGGTTGTTTTCGATTCCGGAGACAAAGACGGTTGACTCGTACGCCTCCGCGAACGATGGTTCATCGATTGACTTTCTTCCACGGTTGCGGATTACTTGATCAACCAACAATGCACAGGGTAAAATGTGTTTTCGAAATGAATTAATTTTAGACGCTTTTTAAGACACAACTTGCTTTTTCACTTTTTAAGAGTCGAGAAAAAGCTAAAGATGACTCTAGTCTCCTTCGATGTATTAACGAGCCCGAAGTGACAAATGCTCGGATGGACTTTTTCAGTTATAGAGTTTGAAAAAGGCCAAAAGAAACTACTCTGGAGTTCTAGGCAGAGGGTGTGCCAAACCTTTTGCGAAACCACAGAATACGTTTTACGGTACGAGTGGTCGATCTTCGTGAATGTTGTGTTCACTGCATCGCGATCAGTAGGGCAGCCGACACGGCTTCCTATGGATAAAGGCTTTGTTCCTATAGGGGTCCCCCAATATACGCGACGGTACGCGGGGGCACAAGTCCGTATTAGTGATATCGTCCCTCAGGAGGAATCACCCACCTTCGTAGAGATCGACAGTCACTATGTTTAAAGACGCCGGTTCACGTCTCTACCTAGACCTCTACTGTGTTTCGTTATGTTTCAAAGCGTTGTTAGATAAATTCAGTTCTTTTTAGGTTGATCTTGCTTAGCAGTTTGCCTTTATGGATCACCACGTGATGTATGATACAACTCCTAAATGCAGTCTAAGAATGATAAGCAATCTTTTTCAATTCTTTCAACTTATGAAAACCTTAACTACTGAAGGAAAAGAAAGACATCATCTTTTCAAACAGATCATAGAGCACACACTGATGCACTTTTCCTAAATCGACATGCAAACTGTCAAAATGCACATGCACAATGCAAGTATTTCTTTTCTTCTTCCTTAATGTTGATGTATTACAAAAAGAAAGCTGTTGTATAATTTCGAATTCAATTTCAAGCGAAAGCAAACAAGTGTTTGTCCAATAATCAAAAGAACACCTTAAGATTCACTCGTTTCAACACAAGAAATACTGAAATTCGAACCATATAACGAAAGAAAATGCTCAAGCAGCTATGAACAGCAATAAACTAACTCTTAGAATCACAACGACACTTTCTCATAGGTCTAGATCGAAGAGGTCATAGCAAGACTAGTTCACTTTCGCTATGGGAAACTGTGAATGACAGCAAGAAATACAATAAGAACAATCACGGTTTCTTCATACAACTGAGGGGGAATGAAGGCAAAGAGAAGTGGTTTCAGCTGGGTATACAGGTTGACAACAGGCTGCAAAAACAATACTGAAAACTGGGCAACAGACAGTGGGGAATCCCAGTTGCACAAGGCAAAACTGGATCAGCGCAGGTGCTGCACTGTCAATCTGAGATGCAGCGCAGGTAGCCCCTTCGGGACCTGCGTTGCAGTGCAGGTAGCCTTTGTTGCAGCTGCACTGATGAGACAACTCTCGTCTCTCTCAGATTCCGGGTCACAGTTTGCTCAAAAATCAATGGTTTTTGGCCAAATCAGAGGCTATCAGTCAAGTATACACTAGAGGATGATTAAAGGAAGATGAACACTATCACAAAGAGCTAAAAAGAGTCCTTGTGGATCAGCTCTTCAAATCATAAACATGCCCAGCACTGGGCTAGAGTAGCTGCCCTCTACTTTGCATTCGAAGGACTCGAATGCAGTTCATTTCGGTACTCCCTTTGTTTAAGAAATGAATAGCAAGAAACACAAGCTACCAACAAGACACGATCCCCAGCGGAGTCGCCAGTCTGTTGTGGGGGAAAGTATCCAACTCGGAATGACCCTAACCCACTCTAAGGGTGACAGTTCCTTAGCAACATCTGAAAGCAAAGCTATCTAAAGTTTCTTCTTTATGACATGCAAGAGATAAAAGGAAGAGATCCACTTACCGATGTCTTGCGCAAGTGGTCGATCCAATCTCCTTTGGTTGCCGCTTGCTCCCAGCTCCAAGTCTTTTCACGGGCCCAGCTACACGAGATCCTACAAATAAGACAAGAAAAGGAAACTACAAGAAGCATGCATTCATAATCGACTCAAGGATTAGCATAAATCAAAGACGCAAGTAAGACAATACACCATTGAAACACATGCGAATAGAAGAACCTCAAATGCTTTATTAATATATGGAAGTAAGGTTCAGGCGGTGATACAACCATGAGAGGTCCAATCCAGCATCACCTTCCCGACGGAGAGAAATCTCTTCTTCACCTCCCTCAA
The DNA here is from genome assembly GCA_031772625.1 of Pinus tabuliformis. NCBI lineage: Eukaryota > Viridiplantae > Streptophyta > Pinopsida > Pinales > Pinaceae > Pinus > Pinus tabuliformis. Next base: position 719,919,699 of record CM062812.1, on the reverse strand, counting down.
GCAATCACCCAATGCTTACAACTATAAACCAACAGCAATTCTTCGCACTAAATTCCGCCCTCTAGATCCCATGGGATGAGATCCTTATATAGAGTTTTGGAGTGAAGATAAGTCAGCTGTATGTGCGACTTGTTGTCCTCTTCAACTCCAGTTGTTCTTCAGTTCTTCACTCGGAGTTTCTACCTTCCACTTGGAGTTTTTAGAAGCTCTTAACTCATCATTAGGCGAATCTTATGATCAAGTGTCTTTTTGGAAGCTTCCTGGGCACTGGCACATTGGGAAAAAGATTCCTCCACATGTCAAAGTACGCCCAGCACAGGTAGCCTTTGTTGCACTTGCTATGCAGCGCAGGTACACCATAGAGCTTTTGACATTCAGCGCAGATGCTTAGTGGAGCAGCTGCTTTGATCCAAAACTGACCTGTTTTTGAGTGTTTTTCAGTGGAGAACTGATTTGCAGTGCTGTGGTTTGCTGACCTTGTTCCTCTAAGGGTAAGAACAACATGTTTAGGGACTTTGGATCCCTTAGATTATTGACATTTCATGCTCTATGTTGTAAGGCACAAAAATGTCTATAACACTAAGTTAACTTAGCCTTTCAATGAACTAAACCCCCAACCGCTCCCATGAGAAGGGATCCATGTGATTGAAACCATTCTAGTATCTCCCACAGGCCTACTTCCCAATGGCTGCACTCTTTTCCAACTAGTTTTGTGCCAATGACTGCAAGATTTAAGCCACCTTTTCAAGCTAGTCTCCAGATCACTGCCCAAAAATTCATGAAACTTTCCACAACAATGAACGTCATCAGGAAAAATCATTTCACATAAAAATTATACAAGAAATTTACCTAACCAGACCTATCCATGATAGACATTTCATCAAACACATCATGAACATGTAATCTACAGGTCATAATTTCATATACGATCTCAAGGGTCTCATACTTATCTAAGAATTGTTAATAAGGTCTGATTCCCTCTCACAATAGTTGCATTATCATATATCAGGTCATACATTCATTAAAATTTCATCTACTAACCAAAACATGATGAGATCCATAACTCAAGACTGTCATAAAACCATACTTGTAACCAACATATAACGAGATAAACAAAAATATTAGAACAACCATCATAGCCATATAATAACAAGTACATTTACACACATAACACACAAGGAAAAGAGCTCTTATTAACACATGCAAATCAAACCAAGTTAGGGATTTTCATGTACCACCCGACCATAGATTGGGCTAAACCAAATATTTCTTTTAGCCAATCACCCTTGTGCCACATTCCAAGCATGAATGTGGGATCTCATGGAATATACAAAGAAGACAAAATTAGGATTTCTAGAGACCAAACCACCTCAACCCTCAGCCATTGATTCCACCTCATGTTTGGACATCACTAACCATCACCAGATTTATCTCTATCCAAGTGGTCCAGGGATCCAAAGAATTTGTTCTAACCCGACTTCCAAGACTAGTAACTCAACCCACAGATGTCATCGGGCTTTAGAGTGTTTGTCCAACCAAGACTTCCAAGACTAGTATCTTAGCCCACCAAGGGCTCCAAAGAATTTTTCCAACCAAGGCTCCATGAATACTAACTCAACCCAAGATGTTACATGGATTCCAGCGCGTTTGTCCAACCAAGGCTCTACGAACTAATAACTCAACCCACAACCATAAGTAACATGAGCACCAACCAAAAGATAAAGGTAAAACCCACAACACCATACTATCTATGAAATGGAAAGGCTAGGAAAAATCACTATCAATCTAGGCAATCCTCCATGCCAATGACATATCATAACCAAATAACCACATGCATATGCCATGCATGTCAAAACTAGCCGAAAATCATACATGCAACTCAGTGCCTGCAATGAAAACCTATTGTATCCATGGGTCTAGTTGTGGAAAGAATATGAGCCACACCCAACACATTTGGTATATGGTTGTGAGTGACTGGCATTGTATTGAAGCTCTAAGGTGTTGACATTTGGTATATGGTCATGGGCGACGAACACTATATTAAATCACAAAAGCATCAACAATTGGTCCATGGTTATTCTCATGAGCAATTGTATTTGTATTAAATCCCGAAGGCATTGGTGCTTAGCTCAATGGTATATGATAGTGGGTTATAATCCTATTTGATATATATTATGTATGGTTAATCCTAAAGGCTTATCCTTTAACTTTACAAGCATATTGATTATTCAACATGCTACTGAGGGAAAACATGAATTCCTAGCACAATAGTCGATTTGCTTTTGACATTGTTTGGTTCAAGAGAGGTTGTAGGTTCAAATTTGGTGGAGTTTGTTGGTATTTATTTTTTCCTTCTAAAGTGCATTTTGTCGAACATTTAGACAGACCTGAAAAGTGCATTATGTAGAATGCATGTTCGAAAAACTAAATTTTGTAGGCAACAAACCATAAAGGTATAATTTGTAGAACAATCAATTTTCATAATGTTTTTGTGGGTTAATTTGAGGGCAATTTTATTTTTAAAAGGTGGAAATAGATTGTATTGTCTAGTGATCTATGTAAGTGACATGAACAACCGTGAAGACATGTTTTAAAGAACAATAGTTTGTTTCAATTTCTTTTTAGCCATATTAGCAGTTTGAATGCTATTGTAAAATATGAGGAGTGAGTTTATGTTGATGTTAGAAGAACTAGTTGACATTGTATTGGTATGATCATATTTGGAAGAAGTGTTTTGTGAAGAGCTTGTGGATCCAATTTGAAAAATTGTGAGAAGTAGTCCACAACAGATTGAAGAAGGTGGTGGGTCCTTCCATCAAGTTTGGTGCTTCAATCAGGTTGTACCCTACAACAAGTTTGTGCTTGCACATTTTGGGGGCTGGTGCCTGCAAAATTATTTTTGGGAGTTAATGCCTACAAGTATATGTAATCAAAACTAAAGAAGATAAAAGGAATTTGTCGTTTTCTCTCATAAGGGTTTCCATATACATATGGTGTTCACTTATGATGATGTGATCATTCTCTTGTATGATCAATTATTATGTTTGCAATTTTGATTGATTAGTAAATTGTTTAAGTTGATGAAAACTTGTCATTACACCGATGATCCCCCTCTCTCAATGTCATCTTTAGTCTAACAAATCTCTAGGTAATGATCTTAAAAGTATGATACATTTTTTTATATAATTTCAGAGATATCCCCCACAGAACTTAGGATTTCTGATTGCTCTTGAATTTGTCTAAAACAGGTTTGTTTCAAAATTTCACTATAACTTATTTTATAAGATGTTTCAGACCATGAAATCTTGAAGAGAAAAAGGAGGGATATCTCAGTACCTCTAGTAAAAGTTTCGGAATTTGTTTCACTATAATTTCAAAGATATGCCCTATAGAATTTAGGGTTTCATAATAGTCTTGAAACTTGTTTCAAACAAGTTATTTCGCCCTTTTTGTTATAACTTATTTAATGGGATGTTTTAGACTAGAAATTTTCAAAGAATTGTGGACATATATATATATATATATATAAGTACCTAAAATAAGAATTTCATACTTTTGTTTGCTATAATTTTGGAGGTATGCCTTGTGCAAGTTAGGGTTTCTGAATGATCTTGAAATCCATTTCAAAAAAGTTAGCTTGGAATTTTTGACGTAACTTCTTTTCTAAGACTTTTCAAATTGTGAATTTTTCAAAGATCTAAGGGGACATATAGAAACACATTAGGTAAAATTTTTAGAGATATGTATAAAATTGGATACTTGGAATGTCATAGAAGTTTTTTCTTGGGAAGAGGCATAACATACCAAGTTTTGGGAGAAGGAGACCTGGTGAAGGCAAAAGCAACAAGTGGACCTAGTGAAGGTAGAAGCAATACATATATCTCGTGAAGGTAGAAGAAACTAGTAGACTTGGTGAAGGTGAAAGTAGCAAGAAAACTCAATGAAGTGTGCTAGTGTTGATGAATATTCGTATTAGTGGGGATTACGTCTCTAGTAGGTGCCTATTTATATTTACATCTTTAAGGATTGGTGTCTCCAATAGGTTGGTGCCTATGAATATTTATAATAATGGGGATTGGTTTCTAAAGTAGTTTGGTTCCTACAAATATTTGTAACAAAAGGTTGGTTCCTACAAATAATTAAAAAAAAAAAAAAAATTGTTTTCTCCCAAAAGGGTTTCCACATAAATATCGTGTTCCATGTTTTGTAGCTAGTAGATCTCATTTGTGATTGTTTTTTTTTATGGTTTATGAATGTCTAAATAAGCAAAAAATTATCGTATACTAATTCACACCCTCTCTCTCAATATAATTGTGTGCTCAACAGGTAACAAATGGGCTAAAGCTTGTAATGGATTGTCAAGAAAGCTAGTACCAAAGAGAAGTGAAAATTACACTGGTGCCAAACAAACCCCTAATTTGGCCATGAATTTGGGAAGGTATAAAAAAGCATTTTATCTAGCTGAATCTCACAATACTATAAGGGAATATTTATCATTAGTGGAGGAATAACAATTTTTGAGTTAATTTTTGGGCTTATATTTCTCTCTTTGTAGTCTAAAACAAGTAATTTTTTTTTCAAGTTAGAGGTTCAAATTCATAGTAATAGAACATGAAATTGATCAAGGTGGCCATAAAAAACTAAATATATTCCTAGAGCTTCATTATTTATGTAAAAAAAAAGTTATTCTTCTTTTCCTTCTCCTTTTATTCTCTATCTTTGTAAAGATCATATAAGAATAGATTGTGAAAGAGAGATAATTAGGCATGATAATGGGATTTTATTATTTCCTTTGGTGTCATGGTTGTCTCAAATAAATGGACGTTTTGGAACTGATATTTTATAATGCTCACCCAAAGCGTTGACATTTCATAAGTGGATTGTAGGTTTTATTTGTAATTAGAGCCAAGGATGATGCAACTTATAAAATAATAGATATAAGCAAGTTATTAGTGTTTTCTTTTTCATTTTATATCTCAGATGATGTTGAATCAATGAATGAAATGAATCTATTACTTCCTTGCACATTTGTTTTTTTATCTCATGAATATATTTTAGGAGAGTAACTCATCTTGTTCTTAACCTCGTAGTGATGTATTTTCTCTAAGATATTTATCACAAAAAATATATCATGGGGAGCATGGTTCAGAAGATCATCCCTGTGGTTGAAACTTATTAAATCCCATCTTTTTTTTTGCTTCTTGGCCATCCCTAAACTATAACTCAAAATACTTGTATTTTGTTTGAAGTAAATTGTAAGGGTAATACCATGGACTATCCTATCCCTACAATAAATCCCTTTGGAGCTTCATAGACCAATTTATTCTTGTCTCATATGCATGAATAATAACTGAAGACATTTGAGGGCACCTCCACTCTAGCTAGAGAATTGGCTTGAAAGCCTAGAGTGACGTGGTGCATAAAGGTGCTCCTACATGTTATGCCTTGGCATTTGGTTCTCATGTCAGGGTGAAAAACATGAAGCATAACATAAGGATAGATGTTTTATTGGGAAGAATTTAGATAAGTTCTCCTTGGGACACAATGACCAAGGTGTTGGAAAATCCACTTTATCTGCCATTTGGTTTATTGAAGATTTTAACTTGTTGGAAAGTTATTAGTGACTGTACTAGGAAATATATATATTTTTTCATTGTTATTGATTTCCCACTACTTGTGAGCAACTAATGGCTTAAGGAAAAAACATCTCCATAGGCAAATCCATGTCCATGTTACACTATTAGATCAAGCTTAGATCAACACATATCTCTTTAAGAATGTTATCCTCATCGACATCATCTATCTAGGTTGAGTTTATAATCTTTCTTGCATACTGTTATTGAATCCCATATTGAGAGACATTATTGTAAATTTATTGAAAAATTTGGAGAACAACTTCTTTGAGTTCATGTCCTATCTACATCCAAAACCTTTCATGTTTAATATACGATGTTATATCTCCATTTATTGTCCCTAAATTCAATTCTATAATCATTTTCGCAGTGGAATCTTGAGTGACAAGGGCCCATTTTGGTCTCGTTATTTATTTCTTTATTTTTATAATTTATATTTTGTTTAACAACTTTTGGTTTCTTTCCATTTATTGTTATTTTTAATTTGCTTCATGTAGTAATTAATTTTGCAGTGTTAATTTAGCTTTTTGTAATTTTAATTCAAATTTTAATTCATTTTGATGTGATGTAAAAAAACTCTAGAGTTTAAGATATGATCTCATGTGATAAATTTTATTGCTTCATTAGAATTAAAAAAGCTATCCCCTTGAGGCTCAGATAAAACTATAATTGGAGCCATTAAAGCATGATTAGATATGATTTTAGGTTAAATTTTATAGTAGAACCTAGTTTTGTTATTAAAAAGTTGGTGCGGTATACTAATTCCTACGCATATGGTGTATTTTCTTCAAAGGTTACTAACCCCGATCAATAGTTAAATTTAAGGAATTTAACTAAAATTAAATTTCCAGACATTTTTGGCATCATTTTTAAGGAAACAATAAGAGGAATTAGCTTAGGAAGCGTATAGGAAAAAAACCCGCATTATAGTTAAAATCATGATAAAAGGGATACATGAATATACTAATAGATTCTAGAGGTAGATTTGTTAGGGGGTAGATACACTTCAATTCCACTACCTCCTACTGCTCCATTTAGTTATACATGTGGTGTAGTAAGAATCACACCATCCACATAAAAAATTCCCACACCATTTGCTAGTAGATGACGACAAAGAGAAGGAATTCCATGGTGTAAACAAGATGAAAGTGAAGAATCAAAACTCACTGATACACCACAACAAGAAATTTTCTTATATTCTCATCAAATTGAAGAAGAAACAAGTGGAGAACAATTAACTATTCCACCTTATTAAGAAGAATTTTGACACTCTACTCTAGTAGAAGAACAAATATTTGAAGATATGGTTGACATTAAAGAAACAAGAGAAACAAAACAAAGAGAAAAAAACATTGAATTTGAATTTGGATTTCCTATTTAGCATTTAACAACAAATGTTATAGGAAAACTATTTCATCATTTGTATTGCCAAACTTCCATGGCAAGTCTATTAAATATCTGAAAACATTTCATTTTGAATTTGAAATATTATGTTGAAGTTATGATTATTCTACTAATGCTCAAAGCTTAAATTATTTCCAACCACTCTGAAAGATTCAATTTTACATTCGTTCATGGCATTAGAAACAAATAATATCAGAACATGGGATGTTATGCGACAAACATTTCTATAAAAATATAAATATTATTGTATAAATTAAGATTTTAAAGAATATATTTTTAAAATGCATCAAAAGGAAGATGAAACTTTGGAAGATTCTTTATAAAGATTTGAATATAATGTAAAAAGGGCTAAACAATAAAGACCTAGAAATATAAACTCTTAAATTCCTTTTTATTATAGGAATCAAGGATGAATGGATTGAAGTTTTGAATCTTATGAGAAAAGAAGATATTTCACAGCTGAATTTTTCAGAGATCAAATATCTATGCAACCACATCTCTAAAGGGAGAGAAAAATTAGGTAAAGGACCTCGAGTTGTAATCTTGATGATTACAAGATCAGTAGTTGGTGGGGTAAGTAGAGTTGAAATTGGTAATTTGTTGCAAAATTTTAAAACAAATATTCTTGGAAATCTTACTGAGCAAATTAACACATTGAAAATACAACAAAATAAAAAATAAGAATTTTTTCTTTATCGATTTTTTCCCCTAAATGTAGAAATAAATATCCTTTATGGGAATGCCCTTTCAATAACATTGAAGTTTGTGCAATTTGTACAAAGAACCATGTGATAGAAAACTACCCATTGGTTCTTGGATTGTAAGTTGTTTTCAAAGGGAATATAGAATCAATAGAAGAACGTAATCTTATAGCAGTAAGAAGAATATTGCAATCCCGACAAAAAAAGGTACATTCTAAGACCCTGCACAATTTAATCCTTATCGAAAATATGCTTAGCAAAACTGGAATATTCCCGTGCCTTGGAAAAATTGGCCATAATATAAAAAATAAACCCAACCTTGGAAACAAGGATGGAGAGGATCAAATTATAGTAGCGTGCCAAACTTTCATCAATATCCTCATTATATTCAACATTATCCTAAAAAATTTCCTCAATATACACAATTAGTATCCACTTCAATACTAGACAACTTATCAACCTCCACTTACTCAACAACCAAACCCATAGTCACAACAATTACAATAACGTTCCACTCAACCTCCTCCAAGGTCTAGTCATCTACTTGCACAACCCATAACAAATCCTAATAATAAAGCAATTCATCCCACATACAACACTGAGCTAAATTTTTTACCATCCTATATGATTATACCTCTTCATCTAAATGATATTAATCTTAGATCAAGTAAAATACTTCATATATACCCCCTATTATCATTTAATAACACAATGAAGTTGAAGCTCCTATTCAAACAACCAATGCTACTGTAATAAAACAAACTTCTTCTATTCCTCCAAAATTAACCATCTACATCTCAATATGCACCACCTTTTCCAGAAACATAGAATATTGGAAAATAAATAGTGCATTTAGATTTTGATCTATTAGATGAATTGCAGAATATATGCATTCAAATTCCTTTACTTTAGGAATTTAAGGATATTCCTATGCAAAAAATATAAAGAAATAATGTTTGAAAAATCTAGGAAGAAAGAAAAAATACCCACATACAATATATCTTATTAGTAAACTAGTAGAATTCACGATGAGAAAAACATACATTGAAAAATATTTTGATCTAGTAAGTCCAATAGCTAAAATCCATATCAACGGTGTTGCAAATTCAAATACTCTTATAGATTTAGAAGCAACCATAAATGTTATGAAAAAAACATTTATGAATGATCTTTAGTTAAATAATCTTCGAAATACACCTACTTTCTTACAATTGCCTGATAGATCCACAATCAAGCTAGAGGGGGTATTAGAATATGTTGTAGTTTCCTTAGATTCATGGGAGGACCCAATGGATTTTATGATCTTAACACCTAAAAAAAATTGGGAGGTCACCTATTAATCTTAGGGAGACCATGGTTAGCTATAATTGATGCTTTTATTAGCTGTAAATCATGCAATATGAAAATTTCAAACAGTAATGTGATATAGAAATTTACTATATATAAACCAACAAAGTCAATCACTGAATTTCAAAATAGTGAATGAATTGATGATGAAGTAATACAACTAGTGTTAAAAATGAGACAATCTATGAGTTTCAAGCAAGATACCGAGCAAAATCAAATCACTAATTATTTCATTAATAATAATTTAGATTTTAATGTCTTGGGGGATAGTCTTATTTTACTTGTATCTTGGATAATTTTTTTTCAAGAAAATTGCACCATGGAAATTTTTTCATCATTTTTAGATTATATATATTTTGTAAATTAAATGTCTGAATTTTTTAGCATTCACATAGAGATCAATCTGGGGAAACATGTAAATATCATTTCTAATTTGGATGCTCAAAAGTCATAATTAATCCAATTGCTACAAAAATCTAATAATGCATTTTCATGGGAATATAATGATATGAGAGGAATTAATTCTAATGCTTGTATGCGTCATATTTATATTCTAGAAAATTCCATACATTTTAGGCAACCCTAAAGGCACATGAATCCAATTTTAAAAGAAACTCTAAACGAGGAATTCCTGAAATTATTGAACGTTTCTTGTATATACCTGATATCTGATAGTTAATGGGTGTCACCATTAGTAATTGGTATGAAAAAAATGGAAAATGGTGAATTTGTATTGATTACAAATAACTGGGGCTACTTCAAAAGATCATTTTTCTCTTCCTTTTATGGATAAAGTCTTAGATACATTAGCAAGAAAACAATAATTTTCATTTGTTGATGGATTCAACAGTAACCAAATTCAAATCATGCTACAATGTGAAGATAAGACAACATTCACATGTCCATGGGAAGCTTGTGCTTATAGAGTATTACCCTTTGGATTGTGTGATGCTCCCACTAACTTCCAACGTGTTGTTTTAGGTAATTTCTCTGACTTGATTCATGATTGTGTGGAGGTATATATGGATGATTTCATTGTTTATGGAAATAATTTCTAATAAGCTTTGAAAATTATTGAAAAATTATTTTTAGATGTCATGAAACTAATCTTTCATTGAGTCATGAGAAGTGTCATATATTTTTAACTAGAGGAGTTGTCTTGGGTCACTTTGTTTCATGTGCAAGGATTAGATTTGATCCACAAAAAACAAAATTCATCTCTAAACTTCCAGTACCCAAGAATCAACAGGATGTGAGAATTTTTTTGGGATATGTAGGCTATTATAGGTATTTCATTGAAAATTTTACCCATATAGCCTCACCATTATTTAGGTTGACTGTTAAAGATAATGATTTTTTTTTGAACAATTCTTGTCAAATTGTTTTTGATTCCTTGGAAAAAAAACTTTGTAAAGCACTTGTTTTAAGGGGGTGAAATTAGTCCCTTCCTTTTTATATTTCCACTAATGCTTCAAACATTGCTATGAGAGTAGTTATAGGACAAAAATAACATCAACTTTCTCATGCCATTTACTACGTGAATAAAAATTTAACACCAACATAATTGAATTACACATTCATAAAAGGGATTTTCTTGTAGTTGTCCATGCTATAAATAAATTCAGACATTATATTAATGGATACAAGACTTTTATCCATACTGACTATTATACCATATAATATTTAATGAATAAATCATTAAGAAATGGAAGAACTACTAGGCGACTTCTTTGATTACAAGAATTTAATATCACCATATTAGATAAACCTTGAAAGGAAAATAAACTTGCAGATTTTATTTCTAGGGTTCATAATGAAGGTGAATTAATTCATGTAGATGATAGTTTATCCTTGGTTTGCAAATATTTCTAATTATTTGGCTATAGTAAAACTACCACAACATCTAGCCCCTAACGAAAATTAGAAAGTTATAAGGTCATGTGCCTTTTATTCTTGGATTGGAGGAGATATTTTTCATATCGGACATGATTTGATTATTCAAAAATGCATACGAGATGACAAAGTGTATGCCATCTTAAATGCTTTTTAAGATGAATCTTGAAAAGGAAATTTCATAGATAAAAGGACAAACTATAAAGTTTTAAATTCAATGTATCATTGGCCTTCTCTCTTTAAGGATTCCAAGAAATATGTCAAGAGTTGTGATAGCTACCAACACATGGGTCATCTAATACCAGTTGATGAGATGCCCCTAATTCCCTAGGTACTTATAGAACCTTTGGAAAGATGGGCTCTAGATTTGGTGTGACCTATCAGGCCAATTTCCTGGAATAAAAGGTTTATTTTGGTTTGTATAGATTATGTGACTAAATGGGTAGAAGCTACAACCCTACTTAGAGTTAATTAACAAATTGTTTTAGTTTTTTTGTTTAAGAATATATTTATGTGTTTTGGTGTACCTAGAGAAATTGTGAGAGATCAAGGACTTGATTATATGTTTAAGGTTGCACAAAAAATTATGTAGCAATATTAGATTAAGCATATGAATTTAACTCCATATCATCCACAAGCCAATAGGAAAGTGGAGTCAACAAATAAAGTTTTAAAAGTTATTATCGCCAAGATAGTTCAACTCAATCACAAAGATTGGGTGGAGTTATTTTGACGGGAATTATGGGCATATATGATGGGACCAACCCTTAACTCCACTTTATTATGTTAACAATGATATAACAAAGCCTTAATCAGCGATTGAATGATTAGTAAATGATTTCGGGTTTAATACATGTAATTAGGCGCTAATCATAGGATTATTCTGGATATTTGTTGGATGACATTTATGTTGGACTTTAATGATGCTGTGTTGGCTGTACTCGGCTTCGTTACTGTTTTCCCACTCTTGGTTAACGCCAAAAACCTGAGTTATTTATCATTTCTTCATTTTGCACTTGTATTTTCGTTGTGCTGAGGGTTTGGACTGGTAGTGAGGGTTTGTGTTGCGACTGCATGGGGTTTGGCAGCAGGGTCTACACGCGCCCAGCTATCGTTTCTGTTGTTTGTTAGCGTGACACCTTCGCTGGTTCTTGTGATTTTGTTGCCCGATTGCTATATTTTTCCCTACCCCACTATTTTCCTTTCGTTATAGTTCTTCTAGTTATTAGCTTTGATTAATGGATGCCTATTCTACGTTCTACAAGTCATGGTCACGGTGGCCTCCTCAGCGTCGCAGTTCTGTTAAGGTAAGTTGTTCCTCCATGATTTTCTTACCCTCTTTGTTTTCCTATGGCTCTAACAATGTCTGCTCCTTGGTCTCAGGGTTTCACTATTGGCTGTGGCTCAATGGGGCTTCAGTCCTCCCACGTGAATACTCTCCAGGTAAAACTAATTTAATAACTGTGCGTTCAGTTCTCTCCTTCTTAGGTCACTTCTTGTCTTTACTCTGCTTGCATATGGCTAACAACACTCCATTGGCTTGCTTATGCAGGTGGGAATTCGTTCACCAACGTGGTCGATGAAACTACTATGAGCTTTGCTCCGGTAGGCTCGTTCTTTGCTACTGTTGTCAATTTGCTTTTGTTAGGTGGCCTCTGTCAGTTTACTAGGCAGAGTCCCAGTTCTCCATTCAATTTTCCTTGTTGTTATGCGACCTGGTTCAATCTTGTATAAGAAACCTTGTTTGTATCCTAGGCTACTTGTAATTATGAACCACCTTTTGGATGGTGGCCGACCAAACCCTCACCCTTAGGGTTCTACTATTTCGTAATATTCTTTCCACCTTTTTAATGGGCATCTTAGGACTGTTGAATGTATACAAATATTTTTTTGTATGAAAAAGATTTAACAGGAGATTTTGTTTATATTTCGTTTACCTCTGTCCTGGGGTCGTTGCTCAGCTTTTGCTTTCTCGTTCCTTTTCAAACTGCCCATATGATGGTTGTTTTTTGTTTGTGGAACTCCTTTATGTTTGCTGCCAGACTCCGTGCTTGGAATTCTCATTTAATTTCTCTGTTCGCTCTTTGTTCTTTTGAAAGGAAACAAAATGTAATAGGTAGGAACACACAGTATTTGCTTAGTTTACTTACTCAATGACTAAGGGAAAAAGTAAATAAATGTTACAACAAACTGTTACAAATGGACTCAGATATTTCGGGTGAAAGAAATTACTCTTTCTATTGTATTTCTCTTCTCATGTATTGAACCCCTCCAGAATGTATTACATTAGTTTTTATGTTGTGTTTAAACAGTTCCTCAAATTGTTCTCTGTTACCATATAGTTACTCTTTTTAGTTACACAATCAATAATCATGTTTGGTTTTCTTGTGATGTAGGGTTTACAATATTATACTTTTGTTTATGAAAAGACATCTGTAAGATTGTACTGTTCCTAATATTCCTTAACTAATAATAATAAAATAAAACTAGTTTCTAGACACTGTTTTATTCATTAAACCTAAATGAAATTAAAAGACATTAAACCTATCCTCCTTGGCTGAGACCAACACCCGGTCATGCTGCCCTTAGCTGGATGCTCCTGCATCAATATAGGATTCAAAATACAATTGGATTCACACCGTATGAGCTATTGTATGGGAAAAAAGTTTTTCTTTTAATCAAATTCGGAATAAAAACTTATAAATTGGAAACAAAACTTTTCTTAGATATTTCAAACTATCAATGAAACATAGGATAATTCAACTCAATGAATTTTATGAGAAAATAATCCATTCAACACACAACACTCATTCAACAATAGGGGAGTCAGTGGCATGACAAATTTCTAAAGAATAAGCAATATCAAGTAGGTGACTAGGCTCTTTTTTTTTTTCAAAATTAAACAATTTTAAAGGAAATTTTACTACTGATTGGTTAGGGCCTTATGAAGTCATAGAAGTTTTTGAAAATGGAGCAATAAGAAGTAAAACCATTGATGAAGAAAGAATCATCTTTTTTGTAAATGATCATAGATTAAAGATCTATTAGAAACATTTAACCACATAAGAGTTCATTGATTGTTTATTGCAACAATATGATTTATAAATGATACTTCATATATATATATATATATATATTCAATTGAGAAAACTAGCTTTGTGGCACAATTGCACAAAAACTTTATTTGAAAACTAAGATATTGGGAAGCCAAGTTAATTTTTTTTAGTTGAATATAATTTAGTTTATAGAAATCCATTAGATACACAAAATTATTCCTAGTTTATGTTTCTATAACTATCAAAACATTGTAGTAAAAATGATTTTCTTTTTTGAAAGAATCTCATGCAATTATTATCACGAAATCTTTCATACAATTCAATAGAAGAAAACTTCAAAAGGGAATAGCAACATTCTAACTAATCAAATCTTCATACAACATTCACATCAAATTCTGGAATTAAAGAAACAATGCAAGATCATAGCCATGAGGTAAAATAAAGTTAATGTTTTTATTTTAATGAATTTGTGAATTCCATGCAATTATTATGACGAAATCCTTCATCATACAATTCAATAGAAGAAAACTTCAGAAGGAAATAGCAACATTCTAACCAATCAAATCTTCATCAACATTCACATCAAATTCTGCAGCTAAAGAAACAATGCAAGGTCATAGCCATGAGGTAAAATAAAGTTAATGTTTTTATTTTAATGAATTTGTTAATTCCAAACGATTAAATTATGTATAATGTTAAACAACCCTTTTAATTCATTTAAGATTTAAATCCTTATTATTATCCGTAACTATATCATCTTCATCCATACTTTTGGTTTATTCTCACCTTTTATCACCGTTTCCGCTTCCTTCACATCTATACAATGTCGTATCATAATGATTATTTAATATATTCATCGGCTAATGGAAATAAAAATTGATTACAAATCAAAATCAACAAATAATGATGATTTGATTTAAACTGCTACACGATCTAATCCACAACTACCAATGATTAAATATTGAGATGGCACGAAATATGCATGCTTGGGTAATAAAGACAACCATCCATTTTAAATCAAAATTTAATTTTACATTTGTAGTGATTATAAATCTTGTCAAATAAAGTCTAGTGATATTTTGCAAAGACCAGAGCCAAAACCATTTACATTTTCTGCAACTATGGGCCTCATCATAAGGAAGGAATCAGAAGGCCCACAAATTCTAGAGACATACTTGAAATGTGGACACTAATTCCACACAGCAAGGTGGCTTTCATTTTTACAAAACATTGGAGGGAACGAAGCATTTGCATGGAAATTTGTAAAAATGTTTGATGGGTTCGAGCTCAAATTAGGGATCTACAACTCTGAATTACAAAGAATTTAATGTCAAGAATAATAAAGTTACTGCTAACTGGAGAGAAATGGGAGTGGCTACTAAAAAAACTCAAAGAGGCCACAAATTACATGAACATGTTTCCCAGAAAGTTGTTAAAGGAAATGTGGAGTAACGCTACGTATATGTTGCATAAATATGCAAACTGTGAAGGCCCTACCACTTATGATTTCTCGTGCATTTTCAAGGGAAGAAAATAAATCTTCCTTTGTATTTGATTAATAGCCTGATGAAAATGGAAAATTTATTTCAACAAAATGCTCAAAGATGTGAGAATAAATGCTCAAAGATGTGAGAACGATGTGAGAAAAATGCTTAAAGAATAGGGGAGAAACATGGGATCGATTCTTATACATAAATTGATTCATGAACCCCCAGTTGAAGAAGCCAAATCTATAGTAGAGCCAACAGTTGAAGAGACAAAGTTACTAGTTGCAGAAACAGGAATATAACAACCCATTGTAGAAAAGGAGGAATTATCCTGAAAACAAGGCAACCAGATAAAGGTTTTAGTTTTTCTCAAGGTGGGAGTTCCAAAAGAAAAAGGAAAACAAAATTTCTGAATAGAAAAAGGAAGCTCGAAGAAATAAATTATGAGGAGACCAAGTTTGTAATCAAAAAATAAAAACAACACAGTCTAGAACAGAAACCGAGAGTTCATTTGAGGAAGGAAACACAGAAAAGAAAGAACGTGGAATAAAATTCCAAAAGAAAGGAAAATAAGTAACCAGAGAAAAATGAGATTCCTCTAAACCAAGGGTTTCTGCAGGAAGAAGAACAACTAGAAGTGTGACTAGAATATAAAAACAACAACAAAGTGAAGAAAAATCTCATGGACAACAGATCATTGAAGTTGAAGACTCAGGAGATGATTTTAGCAAGGAAGATGATGATGATATATATGATGATGAAGCATATTAAGGAAACCCTTGTTTATGAGGGTTTGTAGCAAACATAGTTGAATAATAAAAGAACAAGTTGCCAGACCTATTTCAGAAATTGTATTGGAAATAGACTTAACTGAAAAGCAATTAGAAATAGACTTAACTGAAAAGCAAGTTATATAATTATTGGATTTTATAATTCCAGAGATTAATGAATGGAGACTTTTGTGAGTATAGTTATTTTGAAATCTATTTTTTAGATAGGTCACATTAATTAATCATTGTGGTTCATTTTTAGGACAAAAAGATAAAGAGAATCTGATTCAACAAAGAATATAAATAGGAAGGACTCCTAAAAACTAAATAGTTAAGTCAAAAGTCACAAGAAATAATCCTAGTAAGAGAAATAATATAAAATTCAAAATAGATAATAGCATAACGTATTATAATAATACAATAATATTAATAATAAGAAAAAAATATGTATAATAATACCAAATTCATTATATAAATTATTATATAATAAGATTAATGGTTAATAATTAATAGGTAAGTAAATATAAAACAACTAGAATTAAATAATATTATTATGGAGTAAATAAATAATAATATATACTAAGTGAAATTCACCATTGTAATATTATGGAAGAGTAAATAAATAAAAACCGAAGAAAAAGAATAAAGACAAAAAATAAAATACAAATAAATAATAGTAGTTGGTTTATAAATTATTATTAAATAATACAGTATTATTATAATAATTGTTATAAATAATATAATTATTATAACTTATTGTTATTTAAATAATATATTTAGGTAATTTATATAATTTAATAATAGTAATTTTTAATAAAAAAGATAATTAAATAATAACTCAAGAAAAAAGAGAATCGGAAAAAAAAAATTAAGGAAAAAAAATAATTATTATTATAATAAATTTTATGAATGGTTAAAAATATGCCATTGTTATAACTCTATATATATATATATATATATATAATTCACGTACATTAGAGATTAGCCATTACATTCACGAAGAGATTAGCCATTACATTCACGAAAATATTTAGGCAGCTTTATCTCTATCAATTGAAGTCCCTTCCTATGCAATCTTAGTCACTGCAAATACATCTATTCAACGTTGGACCTATCCTATATACATTGGATGTGGTTTCATCCCCAAAAACCAACTTTTCCATATTAGCTGGCATTCTAAGAAAGCAATTGAATTCAGATGGCTAGTGGGAGGGCTCCTCTTCCAGACCTATAATCTATTGCATTGGGTGGATGCCCCTACTATTCTTATTTACAGTCTACCGTATCCCCAACCTTAAATCATAATATGTGAAGTACCCCTCTCGATTTCTATTTAAGGGGAAGAATAGGAGCAAATATTGGAGACCCACAGAATCTAGCAATAGAAGGTACCTTAGATACATTTGAAGAGATCAATTTTCGCTCGCTCATTAGCAGATCCTAATATTGAGAGTGTTGAGAAGAAATTACCCCATGACCTATCATTAGTGTGTGGACGAAAAAAAAGCTGACATGGTGGAAATTAAAGGAATACTTTCAACGAAAGTATTTATCCGAACATTATTATGAGAAGAAGATGCAAGAATTATTTGAGTTAAAATTGAGTAATATGACCATGGAGGAATATCGTCAAAATTTCACAGAGTTGCGAAGGTATGTTAGCTTTATCAAAGATTAGAATGTTAAAATTCATAGTTATGTTAGCAGAATACCTTCAGTATTTCCAGACATGATCAAATTTGATGATCCCAAAACTTTGGAGGAAACCGTGAGGAAGGCTGAACAATTATTTGAACAAAACAAAAACAAGTCATCCATGCAAAAAGATTAGGCTAGTAAGAAGAAGAGTGTCATGGAATAGAGAAAGAAGGGGTTTAAACTCCTACCTTTTAGGAATGGGCCGCAATTGAAACAACAACCAGCTCTAGTTATTAGTGAGCCCAAGGGAGGTGAATTATTAGGTAAGAAACCCTCAATCCAACCTATCAAATGTTGGGGTTTTCGAGGATATCATAAATTCAAGGATCTCGCTTACAAAGATGGGAGTCAAAATATAGTGCATAGTATGTAGGCAATTGATACAAGGGAACAAGTGGGCCAACACATGCATAGGATTTATGCCGCACTAAATAACATGAATGCAGAACGTCAATCACATGTGATTGAGGTTGAAGGTAAGTTGCATAATCAACCTATTACTATTTTGGTTGATTCAAGGACTAGTCAATGTTATGTTGATACAAAATTAATGGACAAATTTAAATTAGTAAAGAGTAAACACCAAAACACATGGCTAGTTCAATTAGATATAACAGTTAACAGAAGAATTACAGAACTAGTGAAGGAGTTCCCAACTAAGCTGAATGGGTTGAGTACCAAAGTTGAACTTAATATAATATCCTTAAGATCATACAACTTCTTAATCGGTATGGCTTGGCTTAAGAAACACCACAACATTTTGGAATTTTATAACAAATATATTTCCCATGTGGATGATGAAGGCAAGCATAAGCATGTTGAGGGAGTCTCTAGGTTAATATATCTCGTGGAGATATCAATTCTACAATTAAAGAATAATTTTAGATAAAGTTGTCATGTCCTAACAATTCATATGGAGGAAGACAACGAGGGCCCGCAAGTTAATTTGGAGGATTACCAAGTATTAAAAGAGTATGTTCATGTGTTTTTAGACATTTCCAGATAACCTCCGAGTAGGGATATAGATTTCTCGATTGACTTAATGCCGAGAGTTGCTCCAGTATCTAAGACTCCTTATAGAATGAGCCCTCCAGATCTCAAGGAACTAGAAATGCAGTAGGAAGAGTTATTCAAAAATTGTTGCATCCACCCTAGTGTATCACCATGGGGTGCACCAATTTTGTTTGTTTAGCAAAAGGATAGACCCTTGTGCCTATGTATGGATTTTCAACAATTGAATAAGATGAATATCAAGAATAAATATCCATTATCGAGGATAGACAATCAATTCGATCTGCTTAGTAGAGCTAAGATGTTTTCCATGATTGATATGAGGTCACGATATCATCAATTGTGAGTTAAGGAGGAAGATATTAGTAAGAAAAATTTTCAAACTCATTACAGATATTATGAGTTTGTAGTGGTACCGTTCAGGTTGACTAATGCACTAGGTGCTTTCATGTGTCTAATGATTGGTGTCTTCCATGAATACTTGGAAAAGTTCTTTATTGTGTTTCTAAATGATATATCGGTCTATTATAAATGAGAAGAGGAGCATGAGAAAAATTTGAGGATAGTTTTACAAGTTCTCTAAGAACATCAATTATATGCCAAGGTCAATAAATAATCTTTCTATCAGAAGAAAATTCACTACTTAGACCATATTATCTCAGAGGATAGGATAATAGTAGATCCAGAAAATATTAAGGCCATCAAGGAATGGGAAAATTAAAAAAAAAGTTAAAGAGGTTAAATATTTTATGAGTTTAGCTGGTTATTACCGTAGGTTCATTGAATTATTTTTGATAATTTCCTATCCCATCACTTCACTACAAAGGAAAGCTATTTTTTATAGGCCATTTTGTCACATCTGGTCAATAGGCCTTCAACTGGATCAATCAACATCCTTTGACCCCTTTTTCATCATCCTTACACAAATCCCTAAGCATGAATCATTCTAATCCTTGAGTTTCTGCCTGAAAGCACCTTGTTTCAGTCATTTTAAGGACCAATGCACCCTAGTCTCTTACTAGCCAGCATTGACTACCAGGTTTCCCTACTTTGCACCTGCGCTGATCACCAACAAGTTGCTCAGTGTTGGGGGTGCGCTGATTCTAGAAATTCGAGAAAACAAAAAAGAATCCTGAAGCTTCCTCTTCCATAAGCTTCCAAGATCTATTGTAACTATTTACCTCAGATAAAAGTATTGAATCCTACCCTATCCTACCTTGGATTTTTCATCCCTTATCCCTTGAGCTCATCCTCCCATCAAGAGTGGATCTCAAGCCTAGATTGGTAAAAGGATAAGAATTCATGAACTACCTCCTTCACCATAGTTATTGCTATCCATAGGTAAGGGGTTGGATTTTGGAGAGTGATTCTACCATTATGCTACTAATGTGAGATATATCTTTCCATGCAATAGGGTGATTAGAGGTGCACTTTGTGACAAGGAAAGGACACGTCAACTTGGAGAAGATATTTTACAAGATCAACACCTATTTTTGGTTTTAACTCACTCCATTTTATTAATGCAGAGAGTTCTTTGTTTTCTTATATATGATCTTATGGTTTCAAATATTCCAATACCATGTTGATCTATTGAATAAAGTTATTTGATGATGCTACATAGATTCCGTGGATCGTTGGCTTGTGTTATCTGACTAAGCAAGTTCTAATTATAGTGATCGGAGCTAGGATTGGAGGATTCAAGCCAAGGAAGGAGCAAAGCATGTGACAAATTCTAGGCAGGATTCATCCAGTTATATATTTAATTTAAGGAAAAAATTAGTTCCTTTATATTTATGTTGTTTTAGGTCAGTCCACCAAGCCTAAGGAACATACTTCTATCCGAAGTCATAGATTCCACATAAAAAATTGGTGACCATACTAGGGATCAGTGTATGCCCTTGGTGGTGTATTTGTACATTATGCTTGTCTTACCTCTTCTTCAAACCTTTACTGTCTTATGCAATTAAGAACAGACTTAGGAAGACCTTTCATTGAGTCTCAATTGCAATCCTTGTGTCATAACTTTGCATCCTTAGAACAACACACCCTTTGGTATTTTGACAGAGCGTTGCACCCTAGCTGAGCCTTCTTTGTGCTTGTGTTTCATAAAACTACTGCCTCTTTTGCACCTACATTGGCCCCTGTTCATGCACAATTTTTCTTTTATCTTGATTTTCTCTTTGATCAACCTTGTTCCAACTACTCTTCCTTGAGTCTTTGAGTGTC
Source organism: Pinus tabuliformis (assembly GCA_031772625.1). Taxonomy (NCBI): domain Eukaryota; kingdom Viridiplantae; phylum Streptophyta; class Pinopsida; order Pinales; family Pinaceae; genus Pinus; species Pinus tabuliformis. The sequence goes on along the minus strand of CM062812.1, from coordinate 719,898,473 downwards.
TTGTGGTCTCTCTGAAGCCTCCATTTGGTTTTCTTTTGTTTTTTAGTGCCTTTGGTAAGGATTTTTTTAGACTTTCCTTTTTTCTTATAATTAGGTCATTTGCAAACTGATTTTATTTGATCATTGAGTTCTTATATGAATTGGTGTTCTTCGTCATTCTAAAAATCTTGTTTGAGTCAGTGATAAAACTTTGCATCTTAGTTTTCTTCATTTTAGAAAATTAAGTGGTTTGAAAAGATTTTTTTTTGCATTTGCATCTAGGGTTTTGTGTGTGAAATTGTGTGTTTTTTCTTTCATTTTTGCATAAAATTCCCCCTCAATCGTGGGGGGGTTCTAAATTGTGTATGAGCATTAATCACCTTTGAGTGTCATCTCTTTTGATTTTTTGAATTTTTCACCCAATTTCAGTGTGAGTCCTCTATTAATGAAATATAAGATTGCATTGGATTTCATTGGAATCCTCTTGTGTTTGTTTTGAATAATTCTCTTGCAGAGATCACATTTCATAGTTAGAATTCTCATTTTCACAGTAGGAAATGAAATTGTGCATAGTTTACATTTGCATATCTTTCAAGGGAAGCATGCATAGATTACATTGCATGGTTTGACATATTTTAATGCTTTGAATTGACTTGGAATAGTGAAATTGAAAGATATTGTTTGGAAGCTTTTGTTTTCTGCATATTTTATTGTTGCATCATTATTTGCTCTCTTCCCTACACTAGATAGCTTTCATGGAAAATGAAAAGAGATCTTTTTGTCTTGTTAGTTTCATCATAGGCGTGTTCATGTGACATCGAGTTTTGAGCCTTGAAACTCAAATCTAATTCAATATCAACTCTAAAATTCACTTCAATTAACTTAAGGAGCTTTTGAAACTTAAGCAAACAGTTAGAGGTCTAGGCTAGAGACGTGTCCCGGTTTCGTTAAATGTAGGAGTTGTCATTTTTTCTAGCGTTGCATTCAGGGGTGATATCCAATTCCATGTACATAAGTGTATCAGATCATTCTCCACGTACCTTCAGGTATATCAGATGGTGTTCCATGGATGACAAGTATATGGGAACGCTCTCATCAAATGACTAAGCATTAGATGAGAGCCAATATCATCCACAAGCCAATAGGAAAGTGGAGTCAACAAATAAAGTTTTAAAAGTTATTATCGCCAAGATAGTTCAACTCAATCACAAAGATTGGGTGGAGTTATTTTGACGGGAATTATGGGCATATATGATGGGACCAACCCTTAACTCCACTTTATTATGTTAACAATGATATAACAAAGCCTTAATCAGCGATTGAATGATTAGTAAATGATTTCGGGTTTAATACATGTAATTAGGCGCTAATCATAGGATTATTCTGGATATTTGTTGGATGACATTTATGTTGGACTTTAATGATGCTGTGTTGGCTGTACTCGGCTTCGTTACTGTTTTCCCACTCTTGGTTAACGCCAAAAACCTGAGTTATTTATCATTTCTTCATTTTGCACTTGTATTTTCGTTGTGCTGAGGGTTTGGACTGGTAGTGAGGGTTTGTGTTGCGACTGCATGGGGTTTGGCAGCAGGGTCTACACGTGCCCAGCTATCGTTTCTGTTGTTTGTTAGCGTGACACCTTCGCTCGTTCTTGTGATTTTGTTGCCCGATTGCTATATTTTTCCCTACCCCACTATTTTCCTTTCGTTATAGTTCTTCTAGTTATTAGCTTTGATTAATGGATGCCTATTCTACGTTCTACAGGTCATGGTCACGGTGGCCTCCTCAGCTTCGCAGTTCTGTTAAGGTAAGTTGTTCCTCCATGATTTTCTTACCCTCTTCGTTTTCCTCTGGCTCTAACAATGTCTGCTCCTTGGTCTCAGGGTTTCACCATTGGCTGTGGCTCAGTGGGGTTTCAGTCCTCCCACGTGAATACTCTCCAGGTAAAACTAATTTAATAACTGTGCGTTCAGTTCTCTCCTTCTTAGGTCACTTCTTGTCTTTACTCTGCTTGCATATGGCTAACAACACTCCATTGGCTTGCTTGTGCAGGTGGGAGTTCGTTCACCAACGTGGTCGATGAAACTACTACGAGCTTTGCTCCGGTAGGCTCGTTCTCTGCTACTGTTGTCAATTTGTTTTTGTTAGGTGGCCTCTGTCAGTTTACTGGGCAGAGTCCCAGTTCTCCTCCATTCAATTTTCCTTGTTGTTATGCGACCCGGTTCAATCTTGTATAAGAAACCTTGTTTGTATCCTAGGCAACTTGTAATTATGAACCACCTTTTGGATGGTGGCCGACCAAACCCTCACCCTTAGGGTTCTACTATTTCGTAATATTCTTTCCACCTTTTTAATGGGCATCTTAGGACTGTTGAATGTATACAAATATTTTTTTGTATGAAAAAGATTTAACAGGAGATTTTGTTTATATTTCGTTTACCTTTGTCCTGGGGTCGTTGCTCAGCTTTTGCTTTCTCGTTCCTTTTCAAACTGCCCATATGATGGTTGTTTTTCGTTTGTGGAACTCCTTTATGTTTGCTGCCAGACTCCGTGCTTGGAATTCTCATTTAATTTCTCTGTTCGCTCTTTGTTCTTTTGAAAGGAAACAAAATGTAATAGGTAGGAACACACAGTATTTGCTTAGTTTACTTACTCAATGACTAAGGGAAAAAGTAAATAAATGTTACAACAAACTGTTACAAATGGACTCAGATATTTCGGGTGAAAGAAATTACTCTTTCTATTGTATTTCTCTTCTCATGTATTGAACCCCTCCAGAATGTATTACATTAGTTTTTATGTTGTGTTTAAACAGTTCCTCAAATTGTTCTCTGTTACCATATAGTTACTCTTTTTAGTTACACAATCAATAATCATGTTTGGTTTTCTTGTGATGTAGGGTTTACAATATTATACTTTTGTTTATGAAAAGACATCTGTAAGATTGTACTGTTCCTAATATTCCTTAACTAATAATAATAAAATAAAACTAGTTTCTAGACACTGTTTTATTCATTAAACCTAAATGAAATTAAAAGACATTAAACCTATCCTCCTTGGCTGAGACCAACACCCGGTCATGCTGCCCTTAGCTGGATGCTCCTGCATCAATATAGGATTCAAAATACAATTGGATTCACACCGTATGAGCTATTGTATGGGAAAAAAGTTTTTCTTTTAATCAAATTCGGAATAAAAACTTATAAATTGGAAACAAAACTTTTCTTAGATATTTCAAACTATCAATGAAACATAGGATAATTCAACTCAATGAATTTTATGAGAAAATAATCCATTCAACACACAACACTCATTCAACAATAGGGGAGTCAGTGGCATGACAAATTTCTAAAGAATAAGCAATATCAAGTAGGTGACTAGGCTCTTTTTTTTTTTCAAAATTAAACAATTTTAAAGGAAATTTTACTACTGATTGGTTAGGGCCTTATGAAGTCATAGAAGTTTTTGAAAATGGAGCAATAAGAAGTAAAACCATTGATGAAGAAAGAATCATCTTTTTTGTAAATGATCATAGATTAAAGATCTATTAGAAACATTTAACCACATAAGAGTTCATTGATTGTTTATTGCAACAATATGATTTATAAATGATACTTCATATATATATATATATATATATTCAATTGAGAAAACTAGCTTTGTGGCACAATTGCACAAAAACTTTATTTGAAAACTAAGATATTGGGAAGCCAAGTTAATTTTTTTTAGTTGAATATAATTTAGTTTATAGAAATCCATTAGATACACAAAATTATTCCTAGTTTATGTTTCTATAACTATCAAAACATTGTAGTAAAAATGATTTTCTTTTTTGAAAGAATCTCATGCAATTATTATCACGAAATCTTTCATACAATTCAATAGAAGAAAACTTCAAAAGGGAATAGCAACATTCTAACTAATCAAATCTTCATACAACATTCACATCAAATTCTGGAATTAAAGAAACAATGCAAGATCATAGCCATGAGGTAAAATAAAGTTAATGTTTTTATTTTAATGAATTTGTGAATTCCATGCAATTATTATGACGAAATCCTTCATCATACAATTCAATAGAAGAAAACTTCAGAAGGAAATAGCAACATTCTAACCAATCAAATCTTCATCAACATTCACATCAAATTCTGCAGCTAAAGAAACAATGCAAGGTCATAGCCATGAGGTAAAATAAAGTTAATGTTTTTATTTTAATGAATTTGTTAATTCCAAACGATTAAATTATGTATAATGTTAAACAACCCTTTTAATTCATTTAAGATTTAAATCCTTATTATTATCCGTAACTATATCATCTTCATCCATACTTTTGGTTTATTCTCACCTTTTATCACCGTTTCCGCTTCCTTCACATCTATACAATGTCGTATCATAATGATTATTTAATATATTCATCGGCTAATGGAAATAAAAATTGATTACAAATCAAAATCAACAAATAATGATGATTTGATTTAAACTGCTACACGATCTAATCCACAACTACCAATGATTAAATATTGAGATGGCACGAAATATGCATGCTTGGGTAATAAAGACAACCATCCATTTTAAATCAAAATTTAATTTTACATTTGTAGTGATTATAAATCTTGTCAAATAAAGTCTAGTGATATTTTGCAAAGACCAGAGCCAAAACCATTTACATTTTCTGCAACTATGGGCCTCATCATAAGGAAGGAATCAGAAGGCCCACAAATTCTAGAGACATACTTGAAATGTGGACACTAATTCCACACAGCAAGGTGGCTTTCATTTTTACAAAACATTGGAGGGAACGAAGCATTTGCATGGAAATTTGTAAAAATGTTTGATGGGTTCGAGCTCAAATTAGGGATCTACAACTCTGAATTACAAAGAATTTAATGTCAAGAATAATAAAGTTACTGCTAACTGGAGAGAAATGGGAGTGGCTACTAAAAAAACTCAAAGAGGCCACAAATTACATGAACATGTTTCCCAGAAAGTTGTTAAAGGAAATGTGGAGTAACGCTACGTATATGTTGCATAAATATGCAAACTGTGAAGGCCCTACCACTTATGATTTCTCGTGCATTTTCAAGGGAAGAAAATAAATCTTCCTTTGTATTTGATTAATAGCCTGATGAAAATGGAAAATTTATTTCAACAAAATGCTCAAAGATGTGAGAATAAATGCTCAAAGATGTGAGAACGATGTGAGAAAAATGCTTAAAGAATAGGGGAGAAACATGGGATCGATTCTTATACATAAATTGATTCATGAACCCCCAGTTGAAGAAGCCAAATCTATAGTAGAGCCAACAGTTGAAGAGACAAAGTTACTAGTTGCAGAAACAGGAATATAACAACCCATTGTAGAAAAGGAGGAATTATCCTGAAAACAAGGCAACCAGATAAAGGTTTTAGTTTTTCTCAAGGTGGGAGTTCCAAAAGAAAAAGGAAAACAAAATTTCTGAATAGAAAAAGGAAGCTCGAAGAAATAAATTATGAGGAGACCAAGTTTGTAATCAAAAAATAAAAACAACACAGTCTAGAACAGAAACCGAGAGTTCATTTGAGGAAGGAAACACAGAAAAGAAAGAACGTGGAATAAAATTCCAAAAGAAAGGAAAATAAGTAACCAGAGAAAAATGAGATTCCTCTAAACCAAGGGTTTCTGCAGGAAGAAGAACAACTAGAAGTGTGACTAGAATATAAAAACAACAACAAAGTGAAGAAAAATCTCATGGACAACAGATCATTGAAGTTGAAGACTCAGGAGATGATTTTAGCAAGGAAGATGATGATGATATATATGATGATGAAGCATATTAAGGAAACCCTTGTTTATGAGGGTTTGTAGCAAACATAGTTGAATAATAAAAGAACAAGTTGCCAGACCTATTTCAGAAATTGTATTGGAAATAGACTTAACTGAAAAGCAATTAGAAATAGACTTAACTGAAAAGCAAGTTATATAATTATTGGATTTTATAATTCCAGAGATTAATGAATGGAGACTTTTGTGAGTATAGTTATTTTGAAATCTATTTTTTAGATAGGTCACATTAATTAATCATTGTGGTTCATTTTTAGGACAAAAAGATAAAGAGAATCTGATTCAACAAAGAATATAAATAGGAAGGACTCCTAAAAACTAAATAGTTAAGTCAAAAGTCACAAGAAATAATCCTAGTAAGAGAAATAATATAAAATTCAAAATAGATAATAGCATAACGTATTATAATAATACAATAATATTAATAATAAGAAAAAAATATGTATAATAATACCAAATTCATTATATAAATTATTATATAATAAGATTAATGGTTAATAATTAATAGGTAAGTAAATATAAAACAACTAGAATTAAATAATATTATTATGGAGTAAATAAATAATAATATATACTAAGTGAAATTCACCATTGTAATATTATGGAAGAGTAAATAAATAAAAACCGAAGAAAAAGAATAAAGACAAAAAATAAAATACAAATAAATAATAGTAGTTGGTTTATAAATTATTATTAAATAATATAGTATTATTATAATAATTGTTATAAATAATATAATTATTATAACTTATTGTTATTTAAATAATATATTTAGGTAATTTATATAATTTAATAATAGTAATTTTTAATAAAAAAGATAATTAAATAATAACTCAAGAAAAAAGAGAATCGGAAAAAAAAAATTAAGGAAAAAAAATAATTATTATTATAATAAATTTTATGAATGGTTAAAAATATGCCATTGTTATAACTCTATATATATATATATATATATATATATATATATATATATATAATTCACGTACATTAGAGATTAGCCATTACATTCACGAAGAGATTAGCCATTACATTCACGAAAATATTTAGGCAGCTTTATCTCTATCAATTGAAGTCCCTTCCTATGCAATCTTAGTCACTGCAAATACATCTATTCAACGTTGGACCTATCCTATATACATTGGATGTGGTTTCATCCCCAAAAACCAACTTTTCCATATTAGCTGGCATTCTAAGAAAGCAATTGAATTCAGATGGCTAGTGGGAGGGCTCCTCTTCCAGACCTATAATCTATTGCATTGGGTGGATGCCCCTACTATTCTTATTTACAGTCTACCGTATCCCCAACCTTAAATCATAATATGTGAAGTACCCCTCTCGATTTCTATTTAAGGGGAAGAATAGGAGCAAATATTGGAGACCCACAGAATCTAGCAATAGAAGGTACCTTAGATACATTTGAAGAGATCAATTTTCGCTCGCTCATTAGCAGATCCTAATATTGAGAGTGTTGAGAAGAAATTACCCCATGACCTATCATTAGTGTGTGGACGAAAAAAAAGCTGACATGGTGGAAATTAAAGGAATACTTTCAACGAAAGTATTTATCCGAACATTATTATGAGAAGAAGATGCAAGAATTATTTGAGTTAAAATTGAGTAATATGACCATGGAGGAATATCGTCAAAATTTCACAGAGTTGCGAAGGTATGTTAGCTTTATCAAAGATTAGAATGTTAAAATTCATAGTTATGTTAGCAGAATACCTTCAGTATTTCCAGACATGATCAAATTTGATGATCCCAAAACTTTGGAGGAAACCGTGAGGAAGGCTGAACAATTATTTGAACAAAACAAAAACAAGTCATCCATGCAAAAAGATTAGGCTAGTAAGAAGAAGAGTGTCATGGAATAGAGAAAGAAGGGGTTTAAACTCCTACCTTTTAGGAATGGGCCGCAATTGAAACAACAACCAGCTCTAGTTATTAGTGAGCCCAAGGGAGGTGAATTATTAGGTAAGAAACCCTCAATCCAACCTATCAAATGTTGGGGTTTTCGAGGATATCATAAATTCAAGGATCTCGCTTACAAAGATGGGAGTCAAAATATAGTGCATAGTATGTAGGCAATTGATACAAGGGAACAAGTGGGCCAACACATGCATAGGATTTATGCCGCACTAAATAACATGAATGCAGAACGTCAATCACATGTGATTGAGGTTGAAGGTAAGTTGCATAATCAACCTATTACTATTTTGGTTGATTCAAGGACTAGTCAATGTTATGTTGATACAAAATTAATGGACAAATTTAAATTAGTAAAGAGTAAACACCAAAACACATGGCTAGTTCAATTAGATATAACAGTTAACAGAAGAATTACAGAACTAGTGAAGGAGTTCCCAACTAAGCTGAATGGGTTGAGTACCAAAGTTGAACTTAATATAATATCCTTAAGATCATACAACTTCTTAATCGGTATGGCTTGGCTTAAGAAACACCACAACATTTTGGAATTTTATAACAAATATATTTCCCATGTGGATGATGAAGGCAAGCATAAGCATGTTGAGGGAGTCTCTAGGTTAATATATCTCGTGGAGATATCAATTCTACAATTAAAGAATAATTTTAGATAAAGTTGTCATGTCCTAACAATTCATATGGAGGAAGACAACGAGGGCCCGCAAGTTAATTTGGAGGATTACCAAGTATTAAAAGAGTATGTTCATGTGTTTTTAGACATTCCCAGATAACCTCCGAGTAGGGATATAGATTTCTCGATTGACTTAATGCCGAGAGTTGCTCCAGTATCTAAGACTCCTTATAGAATGAGCCCTCCAGATCTCAAGGAACTAGAAATGCAGTAGGAAGAGTTATTCAAAAATTGTTGCATCCACCCTAGTGTATCACCATGGGGTGCACCAATTTTGTTTGTTTAGCAAAAGGATAGACCCTTGTGCCTATGTATGGATTTTCAACAATTGAATAAGATGAATATCAAGAATAAATATCCATTATCGAGGATAGACAATCAATTCGATCTGCTTAGTAGAGCTAAGATGTTTTCCATGATTGATATGAGGTCACGATATCATCAATTGTGAGTTAAGGAGGAAGATATTAGTAAGAAAAATTTTCAAACTCATTACAGATATTATGAGTTTGTAGTGGTACCGTTTAGGTTGACTAATGCACTAGGTGCTTTCATGTGTCTAATGATTGGTGTCTTCCATGAATACTTGGAAAAGTTCTTTATTGTGTTTCTAAATGATATATCGGTCTATTATAAATGAGAAGAGGAGCATGAGAAAAATTTGAGGATAGTTTTACAAGTTCTCTAAGAACATCAATTATATGCCAAGGTCAATAAATAATCTTTCTATCAGAAGAAAATTCACTACTTAGACCATATTATCTCAGAGGATAGGATAATAGTAGATCCAGAAAATATTAAGGCCATCAAGGAATGGGAAAATTAAAAAAAAAGTTAAAGAGGTTAAATATTTTATGAGTTTAGCTGGTTATTACCGTAGGTTCATTGAATTATTTTTGATAATTTCCTATCCCATCACTTCACTACAAAGGAAAGCTATTTTTTATAGGCCATTTTGTCACATCTGGTCAATAGGCCTTCAAATGGATCAATGAACATCCGTTGACCCCTTTTTCATCATCCTTACACAAATCCCTAAGCATGAATCATTCTAATCCTCGAGTTTCTGCCTGAAAGCACCTTGTTTCAGTCATTTTAAGGACTAATGCACCCTAGTCTCTTACTAGCTAGCATTGACTACCAGGTTTCCCTACTTAGCACCTGCGCTGATCACCAACAAGTTGCTCAGTGTTGGGGGTGCGCTGATTCTAGAAATTCGAGAAAACAAAAAAGAATCCTGAAGCTTCCTCTTTCATAAGCTTCCAAGATATATTGTAACTATTTACCTCAGATAAAAGTATTGAATCCTACCCTATCCTACCTTGGATTTTTCATCCCTTATCCCTTAAGCTTGTCCTCCCATCAAGAGTGGATCTCAAGCCTAGATTGGTTAAAGGATAAGAATTCATGAACTACCTCCTTCACCATAGTTATTGCTATCCATAGGTAAGGGGTTGGATTTTGGAGAGTGATTCTACCATTATGCTACTAATGTGAGATATATCTTTCCATGCAATAGGGTGATTAGAGGTGCACTTTGTGACAAGGAAAGGACACGTCAACTTGGAGAAGATATTTTACAAGATCAACACCTATTTTTGGTTTTAACTCACTCCATTTTATTAATGCAGAGAGTTCTTTGTTTTCTTATATATGATCTTATGGTTTCAAATATTCCAATACCATGTTGATCTATTGAATAAAGTTATTTGATGATGCTACATAGATTCCGTGGATCGTTGGCTTGTGTTATCTGACTAAGCAAGTTCTAATTATAGTGATCGGAGCTAGGATTGGAGGATTCAAGCCAAGGAAGGAGCAAAGCATGTGACAAATTCTAGGCAGGATTCATCCAGTTATATATTTAATTTAAGGAAAAAATTAGTTCCTTTATATTTATGTTGTTTTAGGTCAGTCCACCAAGCCTAAGGAACATACTTCTATCCGAAGTCATAGATTCCACATAAAAAATTGGTGACCATACTAGGGATCAGTGTATGCCCTTGGTGGTGTATTTGTACATTATGCTTGTCTTACCTCTTCTTCAAACCTTTACTGTCTTATGCAATTAAGAACAGACTTAGGAAGACCTTTCATTGAGTCTCAATTGCAATCCTTGTGTCATAACTTTGCATCATTAGAACAACACACCCTTTGGTATTTTGACAGAGCGTTGCACCCTAGCTGAGCCTTCTTTGTGCTTGTGTTTCATAAAACTACTGCCTCTTTTGCACCTACATTGGCCCCTGTTCATGCACAATTTTTCTTTTATCTTGATTTTCTCTTTGATCAACCTTGGTCCAACTACTCTTCCTTGAGTCTTTGAGTGTCTTGTGGTCTCTCTGAGGCCTCCATTTGGTTCTCTTTTGTTTTTTAGTGCCTTTGGTAAGGATTTTTTTAGACTTTCCTTTTTTCTTATAATTAGGTCATTTGCAAACTGATTTTATTTGATCATTGAGTTCTTATATGAATTGGTGTTCTTCGTCATTCTAAAAATCTTGTTTGAGTCAGTGATAAAACTTTGCATCTTAGTTTTCTTCATTTTAGAAAATTAAGTGGTTTGAAAAGATTTTTTTTTGCATTTGCATCTAGGGTTTTGTGTGTGAAATTGTGTGTTTTTTCTTTCATTTTTGCATAAAATTCCCCCTCAATCGTGGGGGGGTTCTAAATTGTGTATGAGCATTAATCACCTTTGAGTGTCATCTCTTTTGATTTTTTGAATTTTTCACCCAATTTCAGTGTGAGTCCTCTATTAATGAAATATAAGATTGCATTGGATTTCATTGGAATCCTCTTGTGTTTGTTTTGAATAATTCTCTTGCAGAGATCACATTTCATAGTTAGAATTCTCATTTTCACAGTAGGAAATGAAATTGTGCATAGTTTACATTTGCATATCTTTCAAGGGAAGCATGCATAGATTACATTGCATGGTTTGACATATTTTAATGCTTTGAATTGACTTGGAATAGTGAAATTGAAAGATATTGTTTGGAAGCTTTTGTTTTCTGCATATTTTATTGTTGCATCATTATTTGCTCTCTTCCCTACACTAGATAGCTTTCATGGAAAATGAAAAGAGCTCTTTTTGTCTTGTTAGTTTCATCATAGGCGTGTTCATGTGACATCGAGTTTTGAGCCTTGAAACTCAAATCTAATTCAATATCAACTCTAAAATTCACTTCAATTAACTTAAGGAGCTTTTGAAACTTAAGCAAACAGTTAGAGGTCTAGGCTAGAGACGTGTCCCGGTTTCGTTAAATGTAGGAGTTGTCATTTTTTCTAGCGTTGCATTCAGGGGTGATATCCAATTCCATGTACATAAGTGTATCAGATCATTCTCCACGTACCTTCAGGTATATCAGATGGTGTTCCATGGATGACAAGTATATGGGAACGCTCTCATCAAATGACTAAGCATTAGAGAACACTACTACGGATTGTGCTTCATGTACCATCGAGTATATTTTGGAATTCCCCTATAGGTTTCTATCCTCGCCATAGATAACCGAGTTATCCACCTTGTATACCGTGATACATTGAACACAACATTTGGGGAGATTTCTTGCACATACGTTAAGTCCTTGGTTCTGCAAGGTGTATAGTTCAATTTAGGTTGCTTGGTAAACCTTTATGCCTATTTTACCCTCTTTTATTTATTTGTGTTTTTAATTTCTAAAATAAATTAATTAACCATGAAATAACATCCTCTTCATGGAAAACTCCTTAGTATATCTTAGGCTGAGACTAGTGGCAACAGTTCCCAAGTCTACCAATCAAGGAAACCCCTATTATGGGAATCCTAATGCTTTTCCTTCTTTTGGAAATATTGATGCTCATTATATGACAATGTTGTCCCTTTCTGAATTTACCATTGGTTTTTGAGTTTGGTTGTTTTCAACCCCTATGGAACCAAATGTCCAAACTATATCTCAACTAAGTTCTCCTCCACCTGAATAATATCAACCTTAAGGTGATCCTAAAATTAACCCTTTGCCTTCTTCGCCTATTCGGTCTTCTTCCTCTTCTTCCTCTTCGTTTAGTGAAAGCCTTAATGTTAGTAACCAGGTGGATAAGAAGAAGAAGAAAACAAAGATTAAGAAGAAGAAAAATAAGCAGGGGGACACCCCAACAACCATTGTTATAAATGAAACTAGTTTGGAGGAACCTTCCAATTAGCCCCACAAAGTGAAATTCCCTTGCATGCTTTGTAAGGGTGATCACTTTCTTAGAGATTATCCTAGTATTCCCAATGTATTAGAAGTGTGGTCCATAGGCTCACATCAACCTTTTTCATCAGCTTCTGGAGATCATGCTGGTGATCAACCTTCAACTAGTGATAGTAAGGTCCATGGGAGAAAGGGTAAAGTCAAGTTTCCCTGTAGGTTATGTGAAGGGAATCATCCTATTCACCATTGTCCTTGTATGGATGAAGCCTCAAAAGTGTTGGAAAACCTTGCAGCTTCTCAGCCTCATCTTCTAGTTGGTTATTGAAAGATTTCACCCAATCCTCCACTAGTTAATGAAGTGATTGATTAGAATCCATCCCCAGTCAATCCCACTCTCTCTGAATGTGAATCCCATGAGTCTGTTCCTCACAAACCATTGGTTGAGAAAATGGTTGAATCAATTCCACCGTCATTTGATCGTACCTGTCTCATAGAGAGCGACCTCCATACTATTCAAGTTCTTCTCATTTATTCAGGTTGCAATGAACACGGGGGAAATACTACCATTCCCACAACACTAGAGAGAATTTATCTCTTTCCCATAGCACAAGGGGGCATTTCTCCCATTCCCACGACACCCCCTCCAAGTATCATGGTCACTTCCTTTAATTGGAGTCAACTAGAAGGATATCGTCTCCCTCCTTACATGCCCTTCTAAATCACAGTACATGCTTATAATGTGTCGTACCTAGCACAATCATAAATGAAGGTGCATATGTTAGTATTTTGTCCTCAATTACTTGGAAAGGTTCAGGTTTTCCATAGCTTGTGCCCATTACCTAGAATCTATTGGATTTTAACAAAGAAACCAATCAATAGTTAGGGATGCTTCTTAAGTTGCCTATTACTTTGGGGGGAAAGACTATATATATCGATGTGATGGTAGTCCAAGGTCCTTAGGATTTTAATTTACTTCTTGGGCATGACTATGTTTATGTCATGGGAGCTCTTGTTTCTTCACTCTTTCATGTAATGTGTTTCCCACATGAAGGAAGAATCATGAACAATCACCAAATTCTCTTTGTTGGTCATAATATGACTCCCAACCAATTGGTTTCCCTAAATGGTCCTTATATGAAAGTGGTATCCCCCCTCCACTGTTTAATTATGTGGCCACGTGTTCCATGCCAATGTCTACTAATGATCTAATAGGTGATATGGTGAACCATTTACTGGGGGCATTGGAGCTTGATCTTTCCATTGGATCCTTTTATATGTATCCATTCCAGAGCGTTGTTCTTCCATCTGATGAGAACCTCTTGGAAGCCATGGTCTCTTGGAGGGCATGATCTGATTTTGGAGCAGAGTTCCTTTTCTTATGTCAGTCTCGTTAAAAATGAAACAAGGTCCTGGAGCAGAGTTCCTTTTCTTGTTTCAAGCTTGTTAAAAAATGAAACAAGGTGTCAGTGCATAGTTCATTTGATTGTTTCAAGCTCATTAAAAAATGAAATAAAGTCATGAGCATAGTTTTTTTCCTATGTCATGCTCATTAAAAAATGAAACTGATCCCCTTCTAATTCGAGTCTTTGATTAGCTCTTGTAAATTTCTAGTCGAGTCTTTTAGTTGATCTTGTAAATGAAACTTCTTTCCATTCACCCAGTAAATGATAGTCTACTTAGGTGAAACAAAATGAAGTTTGGGAGGCATGTACCTCGAATTGATTCATTTGACAGAGGCATGCAATCTTATTTCAAGCATAGTTTTACTTTGTTTCAATTTTGTGTAAAAATGAAGCCAATTTCAAGCATAATTTCCCATGTTTCAAGATTCTATAAAAATGAAACCATTCCCACTTTACCTCTCATTAGTTGTTGAGAGTTTTAATTGATGAATTAATCCTCCAATATTTATATGTCAATCCGGGCTTGTAAACACGAGCTGCACTGCACTTCTTGATTTAGTTTGTATATCAGAGCTTTAATGTTTCCTTTATAATGATCAGCTAAGTAATGGAATACACAAATTCTCAGAAACACAAGTTTCTATTGCAAAAGAATATCAATCATCATTTAAATAATCTAACCACGGTTTTAAACTGAACTATGCTATCAATCCTAGTTTCATTGATCAGCAAACAAAAGAGAAATGATTGCATATTAATAAATTCTAATCATTATCTAGGAGGAACTTATCACAATTTACTTACTACAATTTATCACTCAACATTCTCCAACAAGAAAATTCAATTTGAATGAGACAAACTACTTAAAAGCTCAACTTCACTCGTTAAATGAATTAAAAAAAACTCATGCTAGACTCATGCCTTCATTACAGAATTGAAATCATACTAAACTCAGCCCAAAAATTAATGCTCAATCAAAACAATCTGATGCTAAGGAAAAAATCCAATAAAATGAAATCTAATTTGCTAAACCCAAGTCCCGGGATGCATGTAACAAATCAATAAGCATTTAATTATGCAAACGCTCAAAAGAAAATAATTAGCACAACTCTAAATTAATGTTCTTTACTAGACAGACTTCAGATCTAAGAGATGCCACAAATCAAAGTCTGTTCTAACTTTTAAAATCACTCAAACTGAACTCAGGAAATCATTCAATATAGAAGCATGAACCTACAATTCTAGTCCAATATCTACTGTGAATATGTTGAGATTCAAAATCAAATTACAATCTCACTTCATAACCAATATCTCATTGCATTTCATTTAGAAATTTAGAAATTAAAACATAATGCTACAGGATCCTATATCAAACGAGAAATATACAATATGTAAGATGTGAAAACTAATGTTATTTCAAGCTCAGTACCAGTTACCATTTTTCTGCATTCATTCAAATTGGAAAGAACTTTGTAGATATCATTAGCCATGAGAATTTAATTGAAAGTTCATTCACACATCAGAATCATTAATTGATATAATCACTCCTAGTTTATAAAGATTCAAAGGTAAGGTTTGCTATTCAAATTCAGGAAAAATAGAGTAAAAGTTTAAGTGCAGAATGACAATTCAAACCACTAAACTTTCTCAAAATGCTATCCACATTACTAAATATGAATCAAGCACACTTCCTATTATCTATAACAATCACAAGACTTGATTCCAGGTGGTGGTGGGTCCTTGCACTCCTGGGTCAAGTCTAAATTAACTCAATGTTTTTTAAAAATCAAAACTCATAATACTTACAAAGATTTAAATACAGAATCAGAATTATATATTAGAATCAGTAAAACATGATTTCCATACAACAAATGTCTCCTGAAGCGTTAAGCTCTTATAGTCCACCTACATAATAAGTTTCTTTGCTCTATGTTCTATCAGTTTTTGATTGCTAATTATACATTGATATCATTCAACCTTATACAGTCTAACCAATGCATAACAAATTAACCCATAAAAAGACAACAAATATCTTGGAATAATCTTCTTGGTTAAGTGCATCCTGATCATGGTTTGGAGGGAGGAACCGTTTCCTTCTTTTGAGCATAAGAGGCTTATCAAAACTGTGGCCAAAACAGTCAAATCCGGATATTTTATATGAATCTGACTCAAATACCTCTTTGTATCTCCCAAAACGTAAGGAATTTTAGAAAAATGTTGTAGGATTAGTCAATTTGCTATACTGGAACCAAAACCCATGTGCTAGATTTTCTTCTTTCACCTTCACCTGCACGTAAATCGAGGTAGAAATTGGTAGTTTGAAACTTATTACAGATTTGGGCAAATTTATGAATTTCCTTCTAGAGACCCACATGAGTGACTTAGGTGCAATCCAGGTTATGAAAAAGTATTAAAACATTATTTTTGATAATAACCTCTCTTGGTTTCTCTGGAAGCATGCCAAAAGTGTTAAAGCCCCAAATTGGTCATTTTCGTACTCTATTGGCTTGTAAAGAAACTCAGCGATGGAACCCTATGAAAGGATGAGCTTGGAGAAACCATCATTAGTAAATCATGACTAAATCATCTCTAATCATCGAAAAGCTAATAAAACTAATGATAATCAACCACAATGCATAGGATGTGATTTGGCGATAAATTGTGGAATTATAAGGTGAAATGAGTATACCAGTGTCGGAATTTAGGTGATAAATGGCAGTTTTGTATGATGGAAAAATGGGCATATTTGAGACCCAACATTAGTGCCATTTTTATCAGCCTATTTTTTCTAGATGAGCATTGGTTTTCTCTTTCCATCGTCATCATCTACATGGCCGATCACACACTTTCACTTGGTTGTTTTTAACCTTTCTCGAGGAACCATTGTGATGAGTGGTATTGTTAGCCAACCTCTTGACCTTTACATGTTTTGAGCATTTCCATCATGATCGGAACTAGTTTCTACTCTTTATACCACTCTATCATCTAGGAGTTCTCTTTTAGCTCTTTTGAGACTCCCAAAATATGAAAATATTACTGAGCACTTGTATTTTCGAGCTTGTTAAAATAAATGAAAAGACTTCTACTCAATATAAGTTTAACCCTTTTCTAGACTTAGATAGATTAACTATGAAAAAGGAATAGCTTAGTCAAACATGGCTAAGAGGTTCTCTTGGGTATTATTTTCTTCCTTTTTGGACCTAAGGGACTATCTACGAAAAGGAACATTTGGATTTTTCTTTTCCACTTATTTTTCAAACTCTCTAGACATGAAAAATATGTCAAGTTATACCTTTGTTAGACTCATTAAAACATCAAATAGCAATGGAATTGTTATTCATGACAAGACCGAACAACTCCTTATATAGATTCATTAAATATTCTCAGAGGGATTAATCTGAAGGATGAACTTATAGATCAAGTATATGTTACCCTCCTCAACCTAGTTAAAAAATAAAGAGGTACTGACTAGTAAGGTTGGTGAAATTGGGAAAACATGGTACTCCATTTGTTAATGGCAGCAAGTCGCTCTTGAACATGACACTCTTCCACTTCATATCCATGGTTTTTGGGTTGGGAAATATGCTTTTCTTTTGGTTTATCATTCCTTTTCAAAGCCTCCGTTTTTGGTTTTGGGTCAATGTTTCCAACTCTATTCATTGTCGCTACTGTGTTCAAGAGAAGTCATTCAGTTAATATCTGATACAATACTTGTAAACCTTCATACCATGTCTATCTTTCCTAATCCAATTCCATATCAACATCACTCTAATCATTCTCTCTCAAATCATAATACCCATTTCATGTTGTTGATGAGGGATACATCAAGGCCCTCATGTGATGGGTGGCTTCCTGTGGACATCAACTCATTATCAAGGAAGTTGACTTAGAAACACCCCTTGGTACCTTGGTGCTAGCATACATCAATGGAAAATTTCCTCACTTTTGATGATAGGTTTACATCATTGATCTTTGACTGAAAGATTTTGTGTGGTGTTTGACATCAACTCATTTATTCACACCATACATATTGTATTAGAGTACCTTGACAGCCATTAACATCATTGGTGGTTTCTTTCGCGTCTGTTAACGAATTACATCATTGTCTGGTAATTAGATGGTGTCTAGCATGTTCGAGTCTAGCTCATTAATTCACATGGTTAGACTCGTACACTGGTTGATTATGTGAATGAGATAGATGACCCCAGATCTAGTTTCATCCATCCACGTTGCGATTTCAGGATTAATGCAAGATCACAATGCATGATGACTATTGTTATCACTGAAAATTCTAATGCCTAAATTTCTCATATATTGTCATCAAACGAGGCAGCAAATCAAGCAGCTATCAGGTGAGGTAGCAATTCAAGCAAGTACAATAGGTACCACCAAGGGAAAGGATCTCCATAAAGAAATCTCACTTCAAGAAAGGATATGCTTCAAAGTTTTGCAGTTTCGCAGCGCGCTGCGAAACCCCTGTAGCAGCCTGTTTCAGCATAAAAAAAACTCTGCTTTCTGCGTTTACTAGTAAACTTCCAGGAGGTCTCTAAAGCAACTGAGAGCCTATTTTGGGAAATGGAAAGAGGTTTTTATTCCTAACAGACTGAACTAAAAAAAACCTCCTTCAGTTTCCTCAAATCCGTTACGAGCTGAGAGAAATTAATGACCAAAGTTGCGCTACGAAACTGCTATAGGAGCAGTTTTTAATTTCCTGTTTTACACATCTTCTTCAAGGATCGATTCTGGGCAGCTGGAGTAAGGTTTCAAAAAACTAAAAGAGGTTTTTGTTCCGCATGGATTGGTTCACAAAAGCCCCCTTCAGTTTTTCCAAATAAGTTTTCTGTGAGAAGTTATGAGCTCTGTCCCAAGAGCCATTTTTCAGGCAGAACAACAGTTTCGTAGCAGCTGAAGCTAAATACTCCAATCTCAATCACTAGTCTTGAACTGCAAGTGGAAATGTTGAAAAGGTAATATCTTCAAGGGATCCTACAAAATTATCAATCTTCAGCAAAGTTAATACAGGTGGAGGAAACATGTATTCGAATGCAACTTTAAACTTTTGTCATAAAGTGAACACATTCACTACAGTCCAAAATATGTCAGGCAGCTTGGAGGAGTTTTTGTCTTCACATATGAAGAAAGGTGTCATTCTAAGTTTTGTCAATTTTTGCTTAAGTTCATTATTTTGAAGGCATGTAGACCCTGCTATACATATCCAAGGTAAAAATGAGTTTTGCAATCACGTGGCAGAGCATTAAAAATCTCAGGAGAAATTGAAATTGTTTAAAACAGTTTCGCAGTTTCGCAGCGCGCTACGAAACTGTGAAACTGCTGTAGGTGTGTTTTTGAAACGCATATAACAATTTGATGGCAGAATCAAAATTTTTCAAAGGAAACACCTCAGTGACATGAAAGGGATCAAAGAAAGCTGCTACAGCCATTCAACATACGCCATGTGTACCTTTAAAAAAAGGTGAAAGATTTTAACCTAAGTTTGGAATTTTTGGTCATAAAGTCACTTTAATCTCGGTGATTAGGGTTTGGAGGGAGCTGCATATGAAACGTTTCGGTTGGCACACCTGTTCATCAAAGAAGCTTCCAAAATTTCAGTAAACATATCAGTAAAATGGTAATATCCTATATTCTTGGGTTATTAAAGGCTTAAGGTAACTACTGCTGCATACTTGGTGATGGGGGACCAGAACCGAGAATTTAGGGTTATTCTCAGCCAACACAGAACAGATCAAAGCCTTCGGTGTTCAAAGCCAGCATGGGACATTAATTGCCCATCTCATGCCATCTCAGCTGAACGAAGAGAAAGCCAGGTGTCAAAGCTGCAAGGAGGAATCAATTTATGAAGAAGATAGAGTTAGAGTTATGGTTGGTTTAGGACTCTTAAAACACTACAGTTAGTGATACTCTTCTCAAGCTATCACAGCCACTGCCAGAAGGAACGCAGATGTCAAAGAACGAAGTTCATTGTAATTAAAGCCATCAAAGCTACCGCTGTAGTAATCCACTTGGCAGAGAACGAGTCTTGATTGTAATAAATGCTATGTCCAGCATGATGAAGAATTAGAATCTTATTTTCTTTAGAATTACAGCGCTGTCAATTAGTGGGCAGCTGTAATTATTAGTTAGTTTAAAAGTGAATAGGTGTCAATAGAAAAGGACTTCGAGTTCCCCTCAGAGGAATGGGAGTCAGGTAGAAGAATTTTATAAATAGCTAAGAGAGTGAAGTAATAGGGGTTGGATGTTTTGATAGAGAACTAGTCTATTTTGGTTTATGTAAAGCAGATTTCAGTAATGCAAATGACTGTTGTTTTATTCTCAGGATTCTCAATAGATCTTATTGTTCAAATGTATGGTGGTTTATTCTCTTAGTGTTCTTTTACAGTCTTGTCATTGCATAATCACTCAAAACTCATGTATCATGCTCTGACTTCCTGTATGTTTTGGAAAACTGTGTTTTATGTAAGTTGTGTTTGAACATTAGATGTAAAGAGCCCTGATTTCTATGAAAAGATGGTGTTTTTGTTTGCTGAGATGTGTGAGACTCCATAAGCCCAATGGGAATTAATTTGATATTTGTCCAGCCAGCATATTTTCTTCATGTGTCTTATAAGAGTTAGCCATCTTTCCTTGTCATTAATCAATATTCATAATCTGTGAGAGAGCCCTCTCAGACTAAGGAGGCTAAGCCTTAGTCCAAAGCTTGGTTTGAAAATGTTATCACAAAATCACACACTGAAGGCTGCCAATCAGCTAGATTATGTGGGGAAAGAGGTTTTTATTCCTAACAGACTGAACTAAAAAAAACCTCCTTCAGTTTCCTCAAATCCGTTACGAGCTGAGAGAAATTAATGACCAAAGTTCCGCTACGAAACTGTTGTAGGAGCAGTTTTTAATTTCCTGTTTTACACATCTTCTTCAAGGATCGATTCTGGGCAGCTGGAGTAAGGTTTCAAAAAACTAAAAGAGATTTTTGTTCAGCATGGATTGGTTCACAAAAGCCTCCTTCAGTTTTTCCAAATACGTTTTCTGTGAGAAGTTATGAGCTCTTTCCCAAGAGCCATTTTTCAGGCAGAACAACAGTTTCGTAGCAACTGAAGCTAAATACTCCAATCTCAATCACTAGTCTTGAACTGCAAGTGGAAATGTTGAAAAGGTAATATCTTCAAGGGATCCTACAAAATTATCAATCTTCAGCAAAGTTAATACAGGTGGAGGAAACATGTATTCGAATGCAACTTTAAACTTTTGTCATAAAGTGAACACATTCACTACAGTCCAAAATATGTCAGGCAGCTTGGAGGAGTTTTTGTCTTCACATATGAAGAAAGGTGTCATTCTAAGTTTTGTCAATTTTTGCTTAAACTCATTATTTTGAAGGAATGTAGACCCTGCTATACATATCCAAGGTAAAAAGGAGTTTTGCAATCACGTGGCAGAGCATTAAAAATCTCAGGAGAAATTGAAATTGTTTAAAACAATTTCGCAGTTTCGCAGCGCACTACGAAACTGCGAAACTCCTGTAGGTGTGTTTTTGAAACGCATGTAACAGTTTGATGGCAGAATCAAAAATTTGCAAAGGAAACACCTCAGTGACATGAAAGGGATCAAAGAAAGCTGCTACAGCCATTCAACATACGCCATGTGTACCTTTAACAAAAGGTGAAAGATTTTAACCTAAGTTTGGAATTTTTGGTCATAAAGTCACTTTAATCTCGGTGATTAGGGTTTGGAGGGAGCTGCATATGAAAAGTTTCGGTTGGCACACCTTTTCATCAAAGAAGCTTCCAACATGTCAGTAAACATATCAGTAACATGGTAATATCCTATATTCTTGGGTTATTAAAGGCTTAGGGTAACTACTGCTGCATACTCGGTGATGGGGGACCAGAACCGAGAATTTAGGGTTATTCTCAGCCAACACAGAACAGATCAAAGCCTTTGGTGTTCAAAGCCAGCATGGGACATTAATTGCCCATCTCATGCCATCTCAGCTGAACGAAGAGAAAGCTAGGTGTCAAAGCTACAAGGAGGAATCAATTTATGAAGAAGATAGAGTTAGAGTTATGGTTGGTTTAGGACTCTTAAACACTACAGTTAGTGATACTCTTCTCATGCTATCACAGCCACCGCCAGAAGGAACGCAGATGTCAAAGAACGAAGTTCATTGTAATTAAAGCCATCAAAGCTACCGCTGTAGTAATCCACTTGGCAGAGAACGAGTCTTGATTGTAATAAATGCTATGTCCAGCATGATGTAGAATTAGAATCTTATTTGCTTTAGAATTACAGCGCTGTCAATTAGTGGTCAGCTGTAATTATTAGTTAGTTTAAAAGTGAATAGGTGTCATTAGAAAAGGACTTTGAGTTCCCCTCAGAGGAATGGGAGTCAGGTAGAAGAATTTTATAAATAGCTAAGAGAGTGAAGTAATAGGGGTTGGATGTTTTGATAGAGAACTAGTCTATTTTGGTTTATGTAAAGCAGATTTCAGTAATGCAAATGACTGTTGTTTTATTCTCAGGATTCTCAATAGATCTTATTGTTCAAATGTATGGTGGTTTATTCTCTTAGTGTTCTTTTACAGTCTTGTCATTGCATAATCACTCAGAACTCATGTATCATGCTCTGACTTCCTGTATGTTTTGGCAAACTGTGTTTTATGTAAGTTGTGTTTGAACATTAGATGTAAAGAGCCCTGATTTCTATGAAAAGATGGTGTTTTTGTTTGCTGATATGTGTGAGGCTCCATAAGCCCAATGGGAATTAATTTGATATTTGTCCAGCCAGCATATTTTCTTCACGTGTCTTATAAGACTTAGCCATCTTTCCTTGTCATTAATCAATATTCATAATCTGTGAGAGAGCCCTCTCAGACTAAGGAGGCTAAGCCTTAGTCCAAAGCTTGGTTTGAAACAGTTACACATAATCTAGCTGATTGGCAGCCTTCAGTGTGTGATTTTGTGATAACATTTTGGTGCTTAAGATAGATTTTTCGGCGAAAATCACATGAGAAATCATTTGTGACGCGTTTCGAACCAACCAGTGTGGTTCATCATCAGGACGATGAACCACACTGGTTGGTTCGAAACGCGTCACAAATGATTTCTCATGTGATTTTCGCGAAAAAATCTATCTTAAACTTGTTATGGATCACAGAAGCCTCAGCTCTACAACATTTTGGTGCGTCTGCCGGGAGTCGAAGATTATTCTTTCCCGAAATTATGAAGCTGAACTTCTGAAGGTAGCAGGAGCTCAGAAATCTTTTGGTGGCTGCAAAAATACCTTGGCGACTCCATTGTTGAAGAATTCAAAACTCATACATTCATGGTGATTCCACTGGAGTTATGAAGGACCCAGAAGCTACCATTCTTAGTTCAAGGTATGCATGCATAGATTTTTCAGGAATTCCCGGTTTCCCAAATCATTTTCCCAAGGATGCATATTTTCTAGGGAATGGTCCAAAATTCAATGGAGAAGATTCGAGTTTAACTCTGAAGCATATCTCAGATTTCTGTCATTTTGCTGAGCTTCTTAGAGTTAAACATGAGGAATCATGTTTGCATTATGTTATTTTATGATTCACTTCAAGGGAAATGCAAACAATGGATTGAAAGTTTTCCTATCAAATCCGTTAGGTCATTTCAAGACTTATGGCTTATGTTTTTGGAGGAATGGATAGATAGGTCAGAGGTGGTAGCAAACTCTCCTTCAGTTGAGGGTTTCAAACAATGGAATGATGATCATATTAATGAAGAAATAGGTGAAAATTTTTCTTTGTCCTTGTCCTCGTATCTAAAGTCATTTGACTGTAAAGCAGAGGATAAGATGAGATTTTTGGATGAAGTTGCTGAGGATATTGAGAAAGAAATTGAAGGTTTAGAAGGTCAAATTCAGGCATACAGTTTTCATAATCATGATCATTATTTTCAGAAGTTTTCTATGGCAGAACGCAAGGAGACAATGTTGGTTCCTTTCTCTTTCACGATTGAGGAACTGAACACTGTTGTTGAAGATCAGTTTGCACAACCAGAAAGTTACAAGAAAAATCAAGCTGATCATGTATTTTGGGATCCTATAGCTGATTACATGGAAGAGTTTTACACTCCAGTATTTTAGTTTTCCTATAAAGATCAGAGACAATTCCAGTGGCAGCGGTCATCACACTATCATATTGGCTCTGAACTCCGATGCAGTCAAGGAAGTCAAATATCAGATAAAACAGAGGATTGGCTACATTGGAAATTTCATATTGATTGAGTAGAAAGAAGTTGAAATTGTTAGGGTAGGTAGGTAGGTAAATGCAAATAAGCTCAAGGTCAACTGAGCATTTTTCAGTAGATGTAGTTTTCTTTCTCCTACAGTGATCATCAAGCTTAAGCCCGAGGTGAAGGCCCAAGATGCTGGAAAGGGATGCTTGTCAAATAAATTTTTGTTCATCATAAGAGGATAAGGCACTGGAACTGCAAGTTCTTAGTGTACCACAAGGGCACACTATCCCAAGTGGAGCCACTGTTATCACTGAAAATTCTAATGCCTAAATTTCTCATATATTGTCATCAAACGAGGCAGCAAATCAAGCAGCTATCAGGTGAGGTAGCAATTCAAGCAAGTACAGGAGGTACCACCAAGGGAAAGGATCTCCATAAATAAATCTCACTTCAAGAAAGGATATGCTTCAAAGTTTTGCAGTTTCGCAGCGCGCTGCGAAACCCCTGTAGCAGCCTGTTTCAGCATAAAAAAAACTTTGCTTTCTGCGTTTACTAGTAAACTTCCAGGAGGTCTCTAAAGCAACTGAGAACCTATTTTGGGAAATGGAAAGAGGTTTTTATTCCTAACAGACTGAACTAAAAAAAACATCCTTCAGGTTCCTCACATCCATTACGAGCTGAGAGAAATTAATGACCAAAGTTGCGCTACGAAACTGCTGTAGGAGCAGTTTTTAATTTCCTGTTTTACACATCTTCTTCAAGGATCGATTCTGGGCAGCTGGAGTAAGGTTTCAAAAAAATAAAAGAGGTTTTTGTTCAGCATGGATTGGTTCACAAAAGCCTCCTTCAGTTTTTCCAAATACGTTTTCTGTGAGAAGTTATGAGCTCTGTCCCAAGAGCCATTTTTCAGGCAGAACAACAGTTTCGTAGCAGCTGAAGCTAAATACTCCAATCTCAATCACTAGTCTTGAACTGCAAGTGGAAATGTTGAAAAGATAATATCTTCAAGGGATCCTACAAAATTATCAATCTTCAGCAAAGTTAATATAGGTGGAGGAAACATGTATTCGAATGCAACTTTAAACTTTTGTCATAAAGTGAACACATTCACTACAGTCCAAAATATGTCAGGCAGCTTGGAGGAGTTTTTGTCTTCACATATGAAGAAAGGTGTCATTCTAAGTTTTGTCAATTTTTGCTTAAGTTCATTATTTTGAAGGCATGTATACCCTGCTATACATATCCAAGGTAAAAAGGAGTTTTTCAATCACGTGGCAGAGCATAAAAATCTCAGGAGAAATTGAAATTGTTTAAAACAGTTTCGCAGTTTCGCAGCGCGCTACGAAACTGCGAAACTGCTGTAGGTGTGTTTTTGAAATGCATATAACAGTTTGATGGCAGAATCAAAAATTTGCAAAGGAAACACCTCAGTGACATGAAAGGGATCAAAGAAAGCTGCTACAGCCATTCAACATACGCCATGTGTACCTTTAACAAAAGGTGAAAGATTTTAACCTAAGTTTGGAATTTTTGGTCATAAAGTCACTTTAATCTCGGTGATTAGGGTTTGGAGGGAGCTGCATATGAAAAGTTTCGGTTGGCACACCTGTTCATCAAAGAAGCTTCCAAGATTTCAGTAAACATATCAGTAACATGGTAATATCCTATATTCTTGGGTTATTAAAGGCTTAAGGTAACTACTGCTGCATACTCGGTGATGGGGGACCAGAACCGAGAATTTAGGGTTATTCTTAGCCAACACAGAACAGATCAAAGCCTTTGGTGTTCAAAGCCAGCATGGGACATTAATTGCCCATCTCATGCCATCTCAGCTAAACGAAGAGAAAGCCAGGTGTCAAAGCCGCAAGGAGGAATCAATTTATGAAGAAGATAGAGTTAGAGTTATGGTTGGTTTAGGACTCTTAAAACACTATAGTTAGTGATACTCTTCTCATGCTATCACAGCCACCGCCAGAAGGAACGCAGATGTCAAAGAACGAATTTCATTGTAATTAAAGCCATCAAAGCTACCGATGTAGTAATCCACTTGGCAAAGAACGAGTCTTGATTGTAATAAATGCTATGTCCAGCATGATGTAGAATTAGAATCTTATTTGCTTTAGAATTATAGCGCTGTCAATTAGTGGTCAGCTGTAATTATTAGTTAGTTTAAAAGTGAATAGGTGTCATTAGAAAAGGACTTCGAGTTCCCCTCAGAGGAATGGGAGTCAGGTAGAAGAATTTTATAAATAGCTAAGAGAGTGAAGTAATAGGGGTTGGATGTTTTGATAGAGAACTAGTCTATTTTGGTTTATGTAAAGCAGATTTCAGTAATGCAAATGACTGTTGTTTTATTCTCAGGATTCTCAATAGATCTTATTGTTCAAATGTATGGTGGTTTATTCTCTTAGTGTTCTTTTACAGTCTTGTCATTGCATAATCACTCAGAACTCATGTATCATGCTCTGACTTCCTGTATGTTTTGGCAAACTGTGTTTTATGTAAGTTGTGTTTGAACATTAGATGTAAAGAGCCCTGATTTCTATGAAAAGATGGTGTTTTTGTTTGCTGAGATTCGTGAGACTCCATAAGCCCAATGGGAGTTAATTTGATATTTGTCCAGCCAACATATTTTCTTCATGTGTCTTATAAGAGTTAGCCATCTTTCCTTGTCATTAATCAATATTCATAATCTGTGAGAGAGCCCTCTCAGACTAAGGAGGCTAAGCCTTAGTCCAAAGCTTGGTTTGAAACAGTTACACATAATCTAGCTGATTGGCAGCCTTCAGTGTGTGATTTTGTGATAACAACTATGATCATAGGAACAATCATCTAGTCATGGGTCCACCATCAGTCATCTATGGATGTGTCTTTTGATCACTATACATGTAATGCTATATTATGTGCTGAGTATGGGTATGCCTCCCTCAGCAAAGATGTCATGATGTAAATGTATCGTAACAAATGGTCATGTCACTAGTTGTTCTTAATCCTAACTTGTCACAAGGTAAGGCACTTCATCCATTAGCTATAATTTATGACTTTTCAATTTAGGGGGAAATTTGTTAGAGGCCATTTTGTCACATCTAGTCAATAGGCCTTCAACTAGATCAATCAAAATCCTTTAAACCATTTTTCATCATCCTTACATAAATCCATAAGTATGACTCATTCTAATCCATGATTTTTTGCTTGAAAACACCTTGTTTCAGTCATTTTAAGGACCAACATACCTTGGCCTCTTACTGGCCAGCGTTGACTACCAAGTTTCCCTACTCTACAGATGCATTAATCACTGACATGTTTCTCAATTTTGGGGGTGTGTTGATTCTAGAAATTTAGGAAAACAAAAAAGAATCCTGAAGCTTCCAGGATCTGTTCCAACTATTTACCTCAAATAAAAGTTTCGAATCCTATCCTATCCTACCTTGGATTTTTCATCCCTTATCCCTTGAGCTCATCCTCCCATCAAAATTACATCTCAAGCCCAGATTGGTAGAAGGATAAGAATTCATGAACTACCTCCTTCACCTATATATTTACTGCCATTCATAGGCAAGGGGTTGGCTTTTGAAGAGTGATTCTACCCTTATGTTGTTGATGTGAGAGATATCTTTCCATACATTAGGGCGATTAAAGGTGAAATTCGTGACAAGGAAAGGACATGAAAAATTGGAGGAGCTATTTTATAGGATCAATACCTATTTTTGGTTGTCACTCATATGGTGTCTACCATGTTTGACTCCAGCACATTGATTCACATGGTTAGAATTGTACACTAGTTTGTCGTGTGAATGAGAGAGAAGACCCAAAATCTTTTTTCATCCATTTGGGCTGCGATTTCAGGAGTAATACAAGATCACAATGCATGATGGCTATGATCATATAGACAACCATCCAGTCATGGGTCGACCACCAGTCATCCATGGATGTGTCTTTTGATCATTGTACATGTAATGTTAGCTTATGTCTTGAGTATGGGTATGCCTCCCTCAATAAAGATGTCATGATGTAAATGTATTGTAACAAATGATGATCTCGTTAGTTGTTCTTGATCCTAAATTTTCTTAAGGTAAATCACTTTAATAAATATTAAGGCCATCAAGTAATGGAAAATGTAAAAAAATGTTAAAGAGGTTAAATATTTTATGGGTCTAGTTGGTTGTTACCGCAGGTTCATTGAAGTATTTTCAAGAATTTCCTGTCCCATCACTTCACTACAAAGGAAATCTATTTTTAATAGGCCATTTTGTCACATTTGGTCAATAGGCCTTCAACTAGATCAACCAAAATCCTTTGACCCCTTTTTCATCATCCTTACACAAATCCCTAAGCATGACTCATTCTAATCCCCGATTTTATGCCTGAAAGCACTTTGTTTCAATCATTTTAAGGACCAACGCACCCTGGCCTCTTACTGGCCAGAGTTGACTACCAATTTTCCCTATTGTTCACATGCACTAATCACCAGTAGGTTTCTTAGTGTTGGGGTTGCGTTGATTCTAGAAATTTGGGAAAACAAAAAAGAATCCCAAAGATTCCTCTTCCAGAAGCTTATAGGTTATGTTGTATATATTTACCTCAGATAAAAGTCTCGAATCCTATCCTATCCTACCTTGGAGTTTTCATCCCTTATCCCTTGAGCTTATCCTCCCATCAAAAGTGGATCTCAAGCCTAGATTGGTAAAAGTATAAGAATTCATGAACTACCTCCTTCACCTATATATTTACTACCATCCATAGGAGATGGGTTGGATTTTGGAGAGTAATTCTACCCTTATGCTGCTGATGTGAGAGATATCTTTCCATGCATTAGGGTGATTAGAGGTGAACTTTGTGACAAGGAAAAGACAAGTCAACTTGGAGGAGCTCTTTTATAGGATCAACACCTATTTTTGGTTGTAACTCGCCCCATTTTTATTAATGCAAAGAGTTATTTGTTTTCCTATATATGATGTTATGGTTTCATATATTTCAATACCATGTTGATCTATCGAATAAAGTGATTAGATGATGCTACATGGATTCCGTGGATCGTTGGCTTGTGTTATATGACTGTGAAAGTTCTAATTATAGTGATCAAAGCTAGGATTGGAGCATTCAAGACCGGGAAGGAGTGAAGCGTGCAACATATTCCACATAGGTTTCATCCCATTATCTATTTACTTTAAGGAAAACATTAGTCCCTTTGTATTTTTGTTGTTCTAGGTCAATCCACCAGGGCTAGGGAAGACATACTTCTATTCGCAGTCGTAGATTACGCATAACACTATTAAATTCAATTGGAATTTAATGTGTAGGGAAGAATTTTAGTGTCTAAAGGTTTTTCCAACAAGTGCTCCAATGTTGAAGATAATAGATCCAAATGAATATTTTTTGGTTTGCACTGATGCACGTTGAGGGATCTTGGGAGGAGTGCTTATGTAGAATGGCCATGTGGTATGTTATGAATCCAAAAATCTGAAAGACCACGAGAAGAATTATTCTACATGTAATTTATAATTGGTAGTGATTATTCACAACCTTAAGATGTGGAGAAATTATCTTATGGGACAAAAATCTGAACTACAAACATATCAATATAGTTTGAGGCATTTTTTTGAATGACCGAGTTTGAATGCTCAATAGACTAAATGGCTTGAGGTTCTAGCTGAATATGATTTTGAGATCAAATACATTAAAGGAAAGGAGAATAGAGTATAAAACACTCTTAGCTAGAGCATACATTTGATGCATGCCTCATCAATAAGCATATGTGAGACATATATAATATCCAAAATTAAAGAGGTTGCAATTTTAGATGGGTAGTATTTGAGCCTCAGAAATAGTTTTCAACAACAAGAAATGAAACCAAAGTATTTATACTATGAAATTAAAGAATATGAATTTCTTCTTATCAAGGCCATTTGTATGCACCAAATGTGCAGGAGGTGAAAAAGTTGGTTATGGATGAAATGCACATAGTGCTTTATGTAGGACACCCAGGATATCAATAAAATGTTACAACAATCAAGAGATAATATTTTTTTGGCCTGGACTAAAGAAGGATATAACTAGCTATAAAGTTAGTTGTTTGGAATGCCAGAGAGTTAAAACTGAACACAAGAATCCAACGGGTTTGTTGCAACCCATTCCCATTCTTGAATGGAAATGGGATGTCGTGTTCATGGATTTCATCATTGAATTTCCCAAGACATATAAAGGCCATTGTGCAATTATGGTGGTAGTTGATAAGCTCACGAAATATGCTCATTTCATATCAGTAAAATAAACACATAAAGAAAATAATATAATTGATATTTTTATGAGAGATTGATAGGATACATGGTGTTCCTAGAGTGATTACTTTGGATAGAGATCCAAAGTTCACCTTCAATTTTTGGATGGGATTGTTGAAAGGACTAGGTACTAACTTGAATTTACTATTGCGTACCACTCTCAGTCCTATTGGCAGACAAATCACGTTAATCAGGTGATGAAGTATATGTTACAAATGTATGTCATGGATAAACCATCAAAATGGGAAAACTACCTACACAGGGTAGATTTTTCCTATAATAATAGACATCAAGCTTTGTTAAAAATGAGTCTGTTTAAAGCATTATATGGAAAGAGATGCCACACTCTTGTAAACTAAAGCAATCTAGTAGAAAGATTCATGGTTGGACCAAACTTGCTTAGAGAAATGGAAGAACAAGTTGTTAAAATTAGAAAATACCTCAAACATGCTCAAGACAGACAGGAAATCTATGCAAATATGCATAGAGTTCACAAAGAATTTAAAGTCAGTGATCATGTGTTTTTAAAAGTTAGACATTCGAAAAGCTTATTAAAACTAGGCAATTGCGCCAAATTAGCGTCACATTATTGCAAACCATTTGAGATCCTAGAGAGGATTGGTTCAATTGCATACAAACTTGCCTTACCTGCATCCATGTGTGTTCATGATGTATTTCATATATCTTTTCATAAAAGTATATTCATGCTATTGATCACATATATGATTAGCATATGATCCAGGTGGAACTAGAAGGTTAATTTTAGGTACAACCCATACAGATCTTGGACAAGATGGTTAAGGTACTTTGGAACTGAGTTGTGGGCATGGTAAAGGTAAAATGAACCCAGATC
Organism: Pinus tabuliformis; assembly: GCA_031772625.1. Lineage (NCBI taxonomy): Eukaryota > Viridiplantae > Streptophyta > Pinopsida > Pinales > Pinaceae > Pinus > Pinus tabuliformis. The sequence continues at coordinate 719,867,132 of CM062812.1, read as the reverse complement.
AACCCTGATCAGGCCATTTGGGAACAAGAATATGTAATGAGGGTAGATTACCCTCAACATTTTGACTTATGTGATGTATATACATGTATATATGCGGCACTGAGGATAGTGCATAAAATAAAGTGGGGAGGAATGTAATACACCCACCAGTTTTTAATGTAAACTTGAACACCATATTAAGATGGTGAGATAGAAACATTTTGGTGAGCCTGTGTGCCTATGTATTTATGCTTAATATATTTTGGGGCTAGTATGCCCAGACTGATATGTTGATCTTGATTATATGGCCCAGAGGTCCAGGATTGTAAAAATTGTAAATGTTGTACATATTTATATATGATAGTAAAATGAAATAGACTCACTATGGCACAAGTCCATGGTAAGAGTATGGGGGCACACAACTCCATAGACATGGGTAATAGTGTTAATGAAAGTGGGTGGTGATAGGTGGACACTGGGGACCATGTGGCTTAGATGTGCCACATGGAAAAGAGGAGAGAGAGAGAGAGAGAGAGAGAGAGAGAGAGAGAGAGAGAGAGAGAGAGAGAGAGAGAGAGAGAGAGAGAGAGAGAGATAAGTTTCTGTGTGTGTGTGTGTGTGCCTATAGATTAGGGGATTCATTATCCATGATCCCTAGGAATTATCATTCGGTCGAGTATTGCTTAGAAGAGGATGGCAATGGAAATTTTATCTTGGAGTGACCAGTTGGTGAGGCCTAAGTATGAATTAATCGTTGAGAAGGTTGGGGACGGTACACTTCCAGACACGTCCGCCACTAAGAAACAATTACTTATCTTGGAACATTTGGATGAAATTTGAGGCACTTCATTGCAAAAAAATGAAGTTATGAAGTGTCATTCCAAGGCTCTGTATGACCAATAGGGTCATCCCCATGTATTTTATGAAGTCAACCTTGTTCTTTCCTATCACAAACCAACTTTGAAAGTTGGAACCTGTAATTTTGAATCTTGATGGCATGGCTCATACATTGCCCACAAATGTCTCCCCATGGGGGCATATGTCTAGGCCAATCAAAATGAAACATTTCTTCCCAACTCCTTGAGCAAGTTGTCTTCGAAATGCTTCTTCCCATGAAATTCACAGGATTTGATTCCCAAATGTATATAGTTTCTTTCATTGCACTTTTATGTTTTAGTGCTTTTTACCAATATTTTCTCTACGCTTATCCTACTTCACTTGTTTCTTGTAGATGACATCCTTCTATTTTTCGCTTGTTGACGATGATTTCCAAGGTACTTTTTATATCACTTCGAATGCCTGGGCCATCTACAAACCATAATGTTGTCTTTTACATCATGATGGTATATTTTTAAAACCAACAACAATCAGCTAGGTTGAATATGATGTTGTCATTGGTTTGTTAGCCGAAATTATTCGACTCCGTATCTGTTGCTTAGTTGTTCATTTGGATTCTCAACTTCTAGTCACCTAACTTAATGGCATCTACCATGTTTGTGATCAACATCTCTTTTGCTGGTCCCTCCTTGTGTGAATCCTCTACCACCACATCAACATCATTACTTTCATTCACATCTATCGAAGAAATAATCAATATGTCTATTATCTGGCTAATCTTGTAATAGAATTGCATCTCCCTTTTGTTCTATAGGGAACACCGTAAAGTTATAGTATATCGAAGTGTCTCTACTGTATATACATATGTATATGTGTATCCATGCTATCACCATACATCATGACATTTCATATATAAATCAAATAAGCAAGGCTATGTAACTAGTAAAGCATCATAAATAAATATAATGATTCAAGTATCATTCAACAAACGTGTGCCACCAAAATATTGTGTGTGTATGTGTGTGTGTCAATACAAAATGGTACATCTCGTTACTGATACAAAATCCTAGGATGGAGACTCCACACAAATGAAGACCCATTGTTGGCATAAAAAATATAGGGGGCTATTGCCCTGGAGTACAATATATATGACATATCCCGCACTCCTCTAGACAATGAGGAGGAGGATCTATCCTAAATAATTCCTGAACTTTTCCCCCACATCGTGTCCTCCTACTGGTGACCTCTCACACCTCGGCCTCACCCTCTGCTACTCTAGAGCCGCCATACCTCCACTGCTATTTCCTCTAAGAAAGAATTTCTTTCCACACTAGGGGCATCCCTACTGGAAAAAACACACAATAAAGAATATATGTGTGTACCAAACGTCTATGAATCAAGTGTCATAGATCTGCCTAACCAGTCCTGCCCCCACCCATGGTATCAACTCTTCCAATCATTGCATCGTAGGGGTCTATCACCCAATATCCGACAGTACCACACGCTTCCATACAGACAAAATATGCTCCATGAAAAATGAGTATAATATCAATCAGAAGCACACCGAGCCCTTATCTCCCCAAGCTTGATTCTAATTATATGGAGCATGATTTCTGCCCAACTATTTTGGACAACACTATACACTTCCTACAGCACAAACAACTTTCCTCTACTGATCTGATGCAGTGTTGTTCAACCATAGATACGATCAAGCATCACCGTTGTTGCTCATAAAATAATATGCCAAATGGCCTCTATGCGGACCGACCCATCGTGTATCACATCAAGTTGGTCCTTGTAAAACTCCACAACTATCTAAAGGACCCTGCAGACTAGACCTCTGGTCTGTGACAACCCCTCTAATAGAGACCCTTATCAGATAATAAATGCTTGTCCTAGTAATCTCTAGGACCTCCCTCCCAATCTGGAATACCTGTTTTTATCACAAAAATCCACCCTGATAGGTTGCTGATCAGGAAGACCTTGAGTAACTATTTCAAACCAAACTTTTGGTTGAGGCTTAGCCTCCTCAACCTGAGAGGGCTCTCTCACTGGATTAAAGATTTTACTTTGAAGATTAGATGCCTAACTCTATGGAAAATTTGAACAACAATGTATAAATGGTTGAAATACCAATTAACAAACTTCCATTAGGCTATGGAGTCAAAGTTTGTTTCAGTACAAAAGCAAGCTCAATTTCACATGGAAGTCAGGGCATAGAGGGTTTTAACATAAAGCAAAACAGAGATATAATATGGAGAATACAGCCTACAAACACATGAAGGAAGTTAGAGCATCATCAAATGAATTCTAAGTAACATGTGTCTATACCATTGCAAGTAAGTATATCAAGGAAGCCATGAGTAAAATCAAACATTGAAACCCTTTCTGAATCCTGAGTAGTGAAAGCAGCTCTTTATATTAACCTGAAAACATACAGTCATATACAATAGCACAATGTGCTTGTTTCTTTGAAAATTTCCAACCCTAAGTGCATTACATCTCTTGTCATATATAGAGTTCATTACAAGCTTGTATTCCTTCCTGCATCATGAGGGGAATTCGAATTTTCCATCAGTGACACATATTCTAACCATAAAACAAACCTTTAAATGCATTTGACAGCTAACTAGCAGTCCTAGAGACCTAATACAACTAGGAGTGTAACTCCTTATTATGATTAAAACACCTCAAATAAACATTAAATGCATTCTTTGACAGATGAAACCTCATGAAGTCAAATTTGATGAAGCCTCCCACGTTGTCACCTGACCGCTGATGACAAACCCTAGAAATTAGGGAACATGTTTCCTTGTTTTTAGGTGTAGGATCCTTGAAAGTTGGCACGTGGGACAGAGCCTTTATCTCCTCATCCATGACACATTTTTCTAAACTGAAGGAGTTTTTTGTATTCCATGATGTCTATAACAAAAAACTCTCTTGGTTTTTTGAAACACTTCTCCAGCTGTCCAAAATCTGTGCTTGAAAAACACGTGTAAAATAGGAAAAATCTGTTTTCTAAAATTAGGGTCTCAATGAAAGCTTAGTATCTCCCAACTGAAAACACTTATGAAGAAAGTGAGATGGATTATTGTATCTAGAGAGTTGATGAAGTGAAACCTCCATCAGAATTCCAAAATAAGTTTTCCTGTAACCAGAAACTGATCTTGAAAAAGATTGCTAAAACCAGAAGACAAAACTGCACCTACAGCAGTTTCATAACGCAAGTTTAACCATAAATTTCTCCCACCTCAGAATGAATTTGAAGAAAATGAAAGAGGTTTGTTTATTTAAGTATGTTAGGAAGAAAATCCTCTTTCAATTTTCGAAATTGAGTTTTCAGCTGCTCAGGAAACCTTCTGGAAGTTAACTAGTGAAAACAATTTTTCTGCTGAAACAGGCTGCTTCAAGGGTTTCGTAGCGCGCTACGAAAACTCCTAGTCCAGTGATTTCGTAGTGAAAAACTAGTTTTTTACACTGTCTACACTACGAAAACATGATTCATAGCTAATTTTAAAATTTCTCCAAAATGATGTGAGATATGACTTCTAAACACATGGTGAGGCTTCTAGGACATGGAATGAGGTTGTCAAACTTTATTTGGAAAAGAGATATGACCTTAAAAGACTTCTAACCTTATGAACTAACCCTTAAAGCATGAAATGACCTAGATAACCTTTAACACCATGAATAGAAGAAGGGTTTGTAAATGAGAATGACACTAATTGTGATGAGATGACTCAAAACTTACAAGACTATGACTAGAAACAAGACAACTTTCCAAAGCTTAGAGACAAGATTTTAGGGTGATAACACCTGTGAATCCAAATCCCACTGACTCACTATCTCCTCCAGAAGAAGAATATTTGATCACATATTTCTACTATCAAATAATTTGAGTAGTCCCATCTGCCTTAGACTGCATTAAATGTGTCCCTTCTGCTCCAAACGCTCGTTTAGGATGAGGGTTCTCTCTTCATCCCAAGTTATATATGTACAACCAATAATGATGATGAATATACGAAATGAAAAAAATTCCCATTAGTCCATACCCAAAAAACATAGAAGCTAAAAAGAAAAATAAATGCCTCCATTACAGGAGTTTTCTTAAAAACACACATGCCACATAATTGTCTGCGCTTTTCCTACACATGGCCGCATCGAAAATATTCGAACAATCAGATCATGCACCCACACCCAGAACACACAACATTTTATGGGTTCATGTGTGTGATACTACGCAGGTAATTTTAAATTACCCACGTGGTTGAGTTAAATTCAAGATATTAGGTTTTTCAGGGCACAAATCCTCCTAAACCTACAAAAGCTCTTGGATAAACAAAAGGAGTACAAGTTCAAGACTCACCTAGAATAAGCATGCTCTGAATCTGATTGCCCAAGCTCCCACGATTACTCAGAACGCTCATAAAATCACTAAAGTCAAATAGTAAAAATGATTAGTAAATAAAAATTCAACACCTTGTTTATATTCGTTTGACTCAAAATTTGACTGGCCCATTTGAGTGAACCATAGAAAAAATTCCAACACAATCAAAACCATTGGATTCCTTGTAATTAAATCTTCACGATGGTATCTTCCATTCCATGTTTTGGATACTTTCATCTAGGATCTATTTTTAACATGTGCCCACATATATGCACACATTTTTTCATAACAATCTCACATGTACATTTTCATGTTTTATTATGATAGAGCACTCTCATTCGTGGTATTGTCAGTTACTTGAACAAAGATTTTGTGTGTAAGATCGCACATGACCTCTTGTTCCATTAATGAGAGTCTAGTAGTCTCATGAGGTGAGATGAATCAAACTGGCATATAGACCCTTTTTGTCCCTCTTTAGATGCATTACATTATTTTATTTTATCCATTTGGAACCAAACATGAATATTTACCCTAATTCACTACGATTCCTCCTCTACCAAGTTATCCAATCATAGGGACTAGATCTGTAATTACCCATCGAAAATGCTTATTTGAGTAGAACCCTTTAATCATTTGGCAACCATGTCGACATTTTATGTAGGCTCGGGGGAGTCCATATGTTATTTCTTGTAGAAATTCTCACTGTAGATCAACAGATTATGCAATATACCAAAGAAAAATACAAGATCTACTTCTACAACAAACTTTGCGGAAGCTTAATAAGATATGAGCTAGATCAATCGGAACACATATAACAGAGAAGAAGAAATCATACACATGAAACACAAAAGAATACTCTAGGGAAAGCCTCAGCTAAAACCCCAATCTTTGTATTATCATACAAGTGGAAATATGTTCAGATTACAAAAGGAATCAGCTCACAAGCTATCTTGCTCTCTCTGCAATCAAACAATGCTACTCATAGACAGTCAAAGGCTTCTCCAAAACTTCTCCTCTGCCCTCCAAGCTTTCTATTTCCTTGCGCAGTTTTCCTTGGGGTCCAGTGCTGCCACCTATGTGAATTGGCCTCTTCACACACTCACTAACCTCTGATCTAACTGTGCAATAATGAAGGAGATAATTCCTTCTGCATGGATGAGTTTCCTATATAGGAAAAATTCTCCAACTGATAATACATTGTCCCTTCCTCTGATGTCAATTGGGTCTCTGACTGAACTGACATGCATGAGTTATTTATGAGATAATATTCAGTTATCTGAAGTGCAACAATTACATGCATGCAAGCATTAACTAACTGAACTCACAATTAATTCCACAAATTGTTGGAACTAATCTAACTGGACTTAACTCAGTTAACTAAGCTAACGAATTACAAATCAAAATACAACTCATCCTGATCTCATTTAATCAAGGGATAACTTCCTCAATCAATGGAGAAATTGTTGCATGTCTACACATAGAATTCATGTTTGATTTTCTACAACTAATTAACTCAAGATGAATTAATTAATTATTTTACAAACAGCTGCTAAGATCAAATTCGAATTTTACTTCTCAATTTTAGTTTAGGGACTAACGAAAATTGGAATCTAACCCGAAATGCTATTTATAGAAATGCTATTTTTAGCACTTCCATTTTTCATTCCTTGTTGCTATGTCCAACATTGGTACCTGAACTACTATTTATAGCAGTGTTATTTTTAGCACTTCTATTTTTAGCATTTCTTGTTGCTATTTTCAACATTTCTTCATTCCTTGCAACTAAATCTTCTCTCTCGGTTGTGCCTTTTCTATTCTTAGCTACCTTAGACTCCCCTTCACTTGGTTTCATCAAGATTTGAATATGAAGTTTCACGTGGTTATTTGTCCCTCATGCGACTGCGAGCCCATCATTTTTCATTTTTGATTCATGTATCTCCACCCCAGAAAACACCCCTATGGAACCATTCCCTCCCCTATTTTGATCACTAACATATGCACGGCCGCACCAAGGGCATGCATCTTCTAGTTATATTTCTCAAAACATCAAAAATAACACCCACTTTCCCTTGTGATACTTTGATTGCTTAACACTGCAATTATACAATGGTAGAAGTATCAGTTTTCCTTTGTTCATATCATTGATGTTGAGTAACACCCCACCCCACATTTACTGACTTTAACCTGCTCACCAGGGTAAACATGAGATGAGAGTTACTAAGCATGACCCAATTTCCAAGATGCACTTATGGAAAATGGGGTCCACATGTCCAGAAATGACTAGAAAAAACTAGTGGCACATGATCAACTATTAGTAGCCTAACTTGACGCAACATTATTTCCTTTTAGTTTTGTTTCCATAAATTTAACATAACTTTCTATTTTTGGCAGTTTTTTGGGTTATAAACTTCTAAGCCCATTTTGAGGTCCTAAACGACATTTTCAGGAAAAACGAAGAGACTAGAAAAGTGCCAAAGTTTGTTTCACACATCCTTTATTTGATCTCCTCATGGAAATATTTGCAATGAGGTATTATAATAACCAAACGAAGTTCATATGCCAAAGTTACAACCCTGAGAAGTTGGTGGTCCAAATTATTCATTTATAAAAATGCTTTGCGACTATGGTACCTATAGGTCATGAATGCATCGTTTGTTCAATGTTTTCATTAGCTCATTAGATATTCATGAATAACGCTTGCTTCCCTCTCACACTACATGCAATAAAACACATTAGAAAATGCATTCATATAAATCAACCATGATCCATCAAGCCATGAATTAGATCTATATCAAGAGAACATCATATAATAATAAATAAACCATGCATGTCACCAAAATTTAAATATAATGAAGCCATGACAAACTGATCATATAAACAACTATAAATCAACAAGTCTTACACTCATTGATAGATGCATAGTGATTTTCCTACATATTATCAACTACTGCATAGATCCAAGGAATTCTCTTGGCTACATATCCAACTGTTCGCACCTCCTGGGAACTGTAGATATGAGGCCTGCCATCTCGATACAAGGGAAAATCCTTCTTGCGATGGTCTCTACCATTTATCCAACACTTCAATGATTCTCTGCCTATTCTGCTACTCCACAGGCTAATATCCATGTCCTTTCTCAGCTACATTGGACTTCTTATAAGGACCCACATTTTCCTTCTCACCTACATCTTTAAATATTCCTAGCTTCTTGGGCCATTTTCCTTTAATATTCTCATTACCTTTCTCATCATGCTTGAACTCAATATTGTGCTTCGATTATTCATAAAAATGCTTAAACTTTCTAATGTCTTCTTCCAATGACTGAGGCTCATCAAACTTAATATGGCCTTTGAATGAAAATGAAAATCCATTAATGAACCTATTAATATTTTCTTTCTCATCCTTGAGATAGGGCACATACCTAAATAAATCTAGAAATATGGTTGTATACTATTCATTTTCCATGGAACCCATATTGAGCTCATAGAACTCCTTGCCCTTTCCATTATAATATCTCTCAGATAGGTGCTTCTTTCTGAAGAGTCTTTCAAATTCTTTACAAGTAAGCTTCTCTTCCCTGATGCCTTTGACATGATTGACATATTCCTACAAAATATCTACTTTTCCTTTGAGACTGAAGGTGCTTATCTTGGTTTTCATATTCTTTGAGTAATCATGAAGACTAAAAAAATTCTTCATTCCAAGTAGCCATCGTTTTGCATACTCTGATTTAGTCATATCACCATCAAAAGTTGGAGGCTTGGATTTCTTGAATCCTTTTGGAAAATACCCCTTCTCACTTCTCCTGTAATGATGTTGGCGGTGATGGCATTGATGTCTTTGGAATTAGAGCTAGAATAAAATCCATGCATACTAACCTTCCTATTTGGTGTACTGAAGGATACAACACCCTTTACCATATCATCTCTTTCTATCCTATACCTTTCAAAGACTTGCTTCCAATTGCCCCATTAATCTTTTCTTCCTATCTACCTTCATGACTGATCCCCAACTATCCCTACTTCTACAAATCTGAAAGGCTATGAAGAATAACTGCATTGACCTCAACTCGCTTTTCTTGAGCTTTCGAAAGCCTTTCCTAAGCTTCAATCAACCACTCATTGTCTACTTTATTGTACTTATAATCTATGCCTTCAGATTTCTTAATGTATCTTCTAGATCAAGAGAGTCTCCCTCTCCCTATTGCTCAACTGATTTCTCCCATCCTACCAATTTCTCTTCTAGTATGTACAGGTAGTCATATGAACTGTATTCAACTGTTCCAGTATTCATCCTTGACCTTCCATTATCCTGAAATATGCCATTCTTAGCTAAATAACAACATAATAAAAAACATTACCTCAACTTACTTCTGGTATGGCTATTACATCTACATAGGTCAATCCAGATTAGCACACATGATAAATAATAATATAAGGAACATATCAGTTCATACCATAATAACAATACATTAACTGTCATGCATGAAACCACAATGAAAATAAGTAACATGCATATAAATTAATCGACATTAACTACCATTCTTGTAACCACAATATCAATAAAATGAATGACATGAACTATTCATGCATGCATGCCAAACATATAAACTTGCATCACAACCTGCATTTAACCTAAGGTCTAGTGTCGTGAACCTACTTTGATACCACTCTATAACACCCCATCCTGCATTTACCCACTAGGGTAAACATGAGATGATAATTACTATGCATGACCCAATTTCCAAGATGCATTTATGGAAAGTGGGGTCCACATGTCTAGAATTGATTGTAAACACCAAGTGACACATGATCACACTTTTAACAGCCTAACTTGACCCTGTTAGTGTCAGTATTTGCAACCTTCCTCCAGTGATCAAACATGCTCTTACAAAGTGATTTTAAGGTGTCAAGGTCAAATTTGGTCATTTTAGTGAGTCTTCAAGCAAAATTTGGTCACTAGGTATTAGGTCTAGGGTTTTATTTTACTCTTGTCAAAGTTGTCCAAATGTTGTTCCATGTCACCATTCACCTGAGTGCACCATTATTCAGAGGGTTTTCATCAACATGCCAGGTTCCAATGGGTTATTTTACACCTTCTTCATGCTTCAGTTGCGTCTAGGTAAAGTTCATTTCCCTCTCCTAGGGTTTTGAAGGCAATCTCTCTTGGAGGGTCAAATCATCAGCAAAACTTGTATCCTGATGTTCATACACCTTCCCATATCCTTAATGTACCTTGTTAAACACTTCCCATCACTGAGATCCCCCGTATTCCTCATTTTCACACAAACCCTAGTTTTTTGCTACAACATGACAATTTTCTAGACTAGGCCTGTGTTTTGCCCTTTTGGACCCCTTCCCCTCACTCAATCTTTGAAATTCCACTTTTCCCTACATCCTAACATCCCTCTCTACTTCCTAAAATTTTCTCAAGAATTTAGAAGCCCCTTATCCCCTTCATTTCGCTTCATTTCGACAAATCCCCTGTTCCACACATCGGGATAGGTTTTACTCCAATGATGTTTCTGAGCAATAAAAGATGAATTTGGGAAAAATGAGAGAGGTTTTTGTCCAAACCAAGGAATAAAAAGCTCCTTCACTTTTTACACAGGTGTCATGGTTTTAGAGAAATGTCAAAAATACAGTTGCCTCGAGAGAATTGATGCGCCTCTAAAGTGACCATGGGAAAATCATTTTTTCTCCTAGTTTGGTTGGACAAATGACTTACTTGATGAGTCAAATGATAACTATACACAAATATATTTCCAATGAGCTATCATGAGCTCAATTTGGAGTTGAGAAACACCTTCAAAAGTTGACTGCAACAGCACTCTGCCTTGAGGCAGCCTCATTTGGCACATTTTGAAAAGTCTTGGGAGATTTGATTTTTGACAGGGAAAATGAACTCCAAATTGAAAAATTATAGTTGGGTTGGAAATTAGACTCAAATACCTTTCCAACGAGCTATCCTGCACCCAATTTGGACACCAGGAAGGCCTCCAAAAGTCTTCTGGAGAAAGTGTGACACATTAGGAAGGTGGCGCGGCGCACTGGGTTTGTGCGCGGTGCATAGAGCCTCCAAAGCAGATTCTAACCATTTCTTCATCAAATTTGCAAAATGACTCAATTATTTTTTCTCCAAGTAGTTTGTGAGCTCTTGTCATTGATTTTAGCTAGTGTTGCGTGTTGTTTGGAGGGAGGAATTTGGAAGTTTGGAGGTTGAAATTATAAACCTTACCTTCTTGTCAAAACTACTCCTTTGGGTTTTGAAATGGTGTTTCAAAGTAACTTTGGTGCCAAGTATTCCATTCCCCACCTGTTGTTCATTTCCTTTACATCCTCAAGGTCATTCACTCCTAAACCCCTTTTTCCTATCCCTAAGTCACATCATTCCCTGTCATTCCTATTTCCCCATCTCATTTGTAAAATCCCTAAACCCCAAACAATCAAGTGATTGTCCCATTGTCTCCACATTTGACAAATCATAAGTTTTAAAAGGGAAAATTTCACTTGGTTACAGTCCTTGTTCCCGCTGTCCTATTTCTCCCACAGTCTTTTCCCTTTGGCACACATTTGGCACATAGATGGAAATTGGAGATAAAGACACCAAGTTCTCATTTCTCATTTTCAACTGTTGGACACCTAATCCTAAAGGGTTAGTGTGGAAGCCGAAAAGACTAAGCAGTCCAAGAGACCTTGGGATCTGAAACCCAAGAGTCACAACATTGTATTATAAATGTACATCTATTGTTAATAAAAAATGAACTCACTAATTTATCTTTCACACTCTTTTGCTCTCCATGTGAGTTTAACATGGTATCAAAGCCAAGTTCCAAAATAGTGTAACTCATGCTGAGCGCAGCATCATCCTGAGCGATTCCGTGACTGCAATACGTTTCTGATTTTTATTGAATGCCCTGCGCTCTCTGACTGCCAGAGACTGCGCATTATAAACGTTTGCCCCTCTTTGTGCATACCTGAATGTATCGGTTATGGAATACGCTGTTGAATCTGACATTGTGCAATGAGCGTGGAATACGCTGTTGAATCTGACATTGTGCAGTGACTGTTGAATGTGAAACTCTTGAATGTGACCTTCGGTTTCTTGTACTGTTATGACAAATAATTTTTTTTCTCTCGCCACTCTGAATGAGGGTTCCTTCCTGGAGAATTGGGTTCACGCCTCTTATTCCTTCTTTGTTTTCTGATTGCATAACTGTCTGAAGACCCCTTTTGCACCATTGACAAGCTCATCTGCAAGGCACTCAGCGGTCGTTTTTATATTTTGGAAAGCACTGTCTTGCGCACCAGTGGTGAGCAGATTGCTTGATTTACACGTCTCAAAGGAGATATATAAACTGCTTGATGTCGAACAACACCAGAGCTTTGATAGAGAAGCCACTGCCATTCTTGCAGAAGAGACCGCAAGGAGAACGCAAGCGAAAATATATACGCTGCTCCAGCACCGGTCCCCTCCGCTTGATGCACGAGACCACAGCCAATTTTAATACGCTGCTCCAGCACCGGTCCTCTCCGCTTGATGCACGAGACCACAGCCAATTTTAATACGCTGCTCCAGCACCGATCCTCTCCGCTTGATGCACGAGACCACAGCCAATTCTAATACGCTGCTCCAGCACCGGTCCTCTCCGCTTGATGCACGAGACCACAGCCACTGCCTTGGCTTACGGCATTTACAAGACTGATCTGCCTGAAAATGATCCGTTGAACGTCGTGTTTGTTGATATCGGCTATGCTAGTATGCAGGTGTGTGTCGCTGCATTTAAAAAGAGCCAGGTTCACTGGTTTTCTGAATTTAAATGGATAAGGCTTTATGTATGCGGTGACTGCGTTTTTAATAGAATGGTATTCGCTGCGTTTTGATGACTGTGGCATTCGCTGTGGTATTCGCTGCACGCAACAAGCACCCGTAACCCGGATTCACACCCATTGTATGCACAACGGTTTGAGAACCCGTGGGCGCCAGAACTGCACAACGGTTTGAGAACCCGTGGACTGTGGTAAGAATAGTGGAGATGCGGGGTATTCCAGAAATTGTTGGTTGAAGTTACCCTGCCCGGAATCATTCTGACGATCTGAGACATGGCGTTTTCCTTACCACCGACGAGTTCTACGGCCCTCCTGCCATGCGGGACAGCATAATGCTCTGCATCAATGTAAGATTTGTTTTATTATGAGTTGTTGCATGCGGTTTGAAGAGAGCCTGTGTATAATATTCAAACTGTTTATGTATTAACGTGGTGCACTAGCCGGGAAGCGCTGTGGGTATATGCGCATTTTAACGTTGTGGTTATATTCACATTGACCATCGTTATATACGCATTAACGCTGTGGGTATATGCGCATTGACCAGCGTTTGAGTATTATATGGTAATCAGTTTTGTGCTGGTCTCAATTTTCAATTTTCAGAAACTCGTGTTCACACCAATGCCATGTACAGTATTGATAGTTTTAAAGTGAAAATGAAGGCGGTATGAAAAGATCTATGGAACAACAATCGAGCGAGAGGATTTCAACGAGATTTCCACTGAATTCCCGGGATCTTTCTTTGTGTTTGCTAACTGGAAATTCAAGACAAATTTATGCTTATAAATGCTCAGGTGAAATTGCGGGAATTGAAATAATAACACAGTGAAGTGATCTGATATAATCCTTGCGCATTTTTTCAATTGCATTGATAGTGTGCATTTTTTGTGGAAGAAATTGTTGAGAATTTGTAGTGTTCTTCTGAGGCTAAAAGCACAGATCTGGAAGCTCAAAACTATGGCTGTGCTTCAATACCATTGTTTGACATTTTAAAGTAGATTCGAAGTATATGTCTGCGGCCCTCCTTTGGTACATATTTCTGCTAAAAACTCTAGACAAACTTGCAGGTCTGAGGCATTGACTAAGGTATCTATGATTAAAAAAAAAAAAAAAACTCAAGCGGCTTTCGGTCCTTCATTTCAGAAATATATTGTGGGTGATTAAGGTCAGAGACATCATTTGCCTCCCATTTCAAAGACACATTGACACAGTCTGAAGCAATTTTGTGGCCCAAATCTAAGGAGAAATCTTCGACCCTGTGGTTGGCATTTAATATTGGACAGTCTGTTGCATTTTTGAACTGAGAGCGGATGGGTTAAACTTTCGCTGCCATAAGAAGAGTTTTGCTGTTGAGAGAGAAAACCTATTGATTTTGTAAATTTGAAGGGAAGGAAGAAGCTTTTGTTCTGCTTGGGCTAATTTTCAGAGAGAGATTTGCTGAACTTTTGCAGCTAGATATATTTTTTCTGTTTAGTAAAGATATCAAGAAATGACTCAAATTACTGAAATATTAGAGTTCTTAAAAACTCTCATACATTCCTCAGATCATGATACAGTGAGAATAAGCAAAGTTTCTCTGGTTGATATTAGAACCTGTTTGTATAATGTACAAGAAAATATTGAGTTTTTGCAGCTGGAAACAAAGCTACAGCAGGAAGAATTACAGCAGTGGAGTCATCATTTTGAACCTGTTTCTGTTCAGAACAATGAAGCAGAATCCCATAAACAGAAAGTCAATATTGTTCAAGTTCATTTAGATTCAGTACCCAATAAAGAAACAAGTGCACATGCAGATGCAGAAACTCAATCTGCACTTCCCAAGCCCATCATCAGACCTTGGGAACAACTTGTCCACAACAAGCACAAAACTGGTCTTGGATATGACAAGGACTTGTCCTTTCATATTCCAGACTACTCAAAGCCCATTCAGTTTCAGAGTGCTGGATTCATTGATGACAGTTCACCTGCTTCTCATGACAGTTCAGCTTCAGCTGTTCCAGAATCTGCCCCTCTTCCGCAACAACAACAACAACAGATCGTGAAATGCCAACACTGTGACCGAGTTGGCCATCTGAAAGATCACTGTTTTGATCTTCATCCATGTAAGCACTGTCATAAAACCAGCCATTCTTCAAACAGATGCTTCAGAAACAAACACCCTGCAAGAACAAAGATTCATCTTGGATGGATCGCTTCTTGGCAATGGGCATCAACAGCCAAGAAGATATTCCAAACACATGTCAGAACTTGTTCAAGAGTATTGAACAGTCTTACAGTTGAGTTTTCTCCATCTTCTCACCTTGTATCTGACAGGGGGGGAAATGATGGTCATCTACAAGCTTCAAAGTCACATCAAGCGAGCCTGAGCCACAACCTGCCACACCAGTTTCAGAGTTGTAGCCAGAGACAAAGATGCCTGAACATGCCTTCAGTTGGCAATCTGGGACTTCCTCTAGCAGAAGACTCCAGCTTCTTGCCAGTTTTGGAAGAGTTCCAGGAATCGCAGAGTTGTTGGTCATCCTTAAACCATCACAGATTGAGAACACTTCCTCTAGCAGAAGACTCCAGCTTCTTGCCAGTTTTGGAAGAGTTCCAGGAATTGCATTAAGCATTCCAGAGTTGTTGGTTATCCTTAAACCATCACATATTGAGATCACTTCCTCGAGCAGAAAACTTCAGTTTCTTGCCAGTTTTGGAAGAGTTCCAGGAACTGCACTAAGCGTTCCAGTGTTGGTGGTCATCCTTAAACCACTGCCCTTTTTACCAACATTTCATAGAGCACATTCAGCCTAGTGCTGCCATGCATTTTTGCACATTTTGTATTACAGCTCTCTTCTTGGACTCATACATAACCCTTCGGATTAAGGGGGGGGAATGTTGGACACCTAATCCTAAAGGGTTAGTGTGGAAGCCGAAAAGACTAAGCAGTCCAAGAGACCTTGGGATCTGAAACCCAAGAGTCACAACATTTTATTATAAATGTACATCTATTGTTAATAAAAAATGAACTCACTGATTTATCTTTCACACTCTTTTGCTCTCCATGTGAGTTTAACATCAACAAACCAAAAATACACTTGACATACACCTTGCAGCACCATGGAGATGGAAACCGACATATCATATGAACAAGACAGTGATTTCCACCACTGAAACTGCATGCACCAAAAGGACAATAAAACGACGCAAAAGGGAGGATAGACTCTGAATCTTAGCCGAGGCTTCCTTGGCTGAGCATGATACTTGATGATGGACCTTTAGTCCAAATTTCAACAAATTTCAAGAAAATTTTGTCAATTTTGAATTTTTTGGCTTCAAAACAGATTTTCCTACCCAACGCGTAGCGCCACTTGACGCACGCTTATAATTGGGAGATCCTCTGGAGGAAAAATTTATATTTCTGGATTTTTTATGGAAATTTATGCATGCTCATAAATTACCTAAGGATTTCATCAAGTTCTGGGTTGCCTAAAGGGTAAAAAACACACAGAAAATGACCTCTCTGCCACCAGGAAGAAGTGTTGGGAGATTGGGTTTTTGGAGGGTAAAATAGACACCAAATCTAGAAATTACACTTGGGTTGGAAAGTAGATGGGTAGGGCTTTCCAACGAGCTATCATGAGCTCAATTTGGACTTCGGGAAGTGCCTCAAAATCAGCTCTGAAGTTGTGCTATGCATACAGGTTTTGGGCGCGGCGCATAGAGAATTTTGGCCTATTTTTCACTCAACAGCTCAGAATTTCGCCCAGTTTTGACCAGTTTTACTTTTTTATGTAACTCTTGATCTAATTTGATGTAATTTCATGACCATGATGTAATTTTGGGCACATTTTTTCTTGTTTTAGTAGATTCATTCACTAAAAAGTGAAAAACAACTGAATGAATCAGTTTCCTAACATATAGAGGCAAGTTGTTTCATTGCCTATTTTTCAGTTCGTTGTTTAGATATGGTTGAAACAACTCCTAGAATGATGAGCTCGACCCCTAGAGGCATGGGAAGGAGTTATACTTGTCTATATCATGTAATTTCTCAGTCATTTTCAGAGTTGGACACTTGGGATTGCTTGGCACTTCATTGTACATTCATTTTCAGCATTTTTGGCAAAGGAAAGACCAGGGTTTTGCAACACTTGTTGGGATCCTTGTGGCTTTGTGTTTTGATGGTGTTTTTCTTCATGTAGTTGTAAGTTCATTGATTTTTTATGTATGCCATTTCCCTTCTCTTTTCTTCTGAAATTAAACAAATTGAGTGACAAAGGTAGAATTCATTAGCTTGTTGTGCTCTACCTCTTAGTTTGTTTAATTTTCAATGTTTTCTTCAGTTTGAAGAGGATTCTTGGTACCCTCTTGCCCTCTTCAGCTCCTCAGCGGTCATTTCTATCCATTCATTTAATCTAAAGCATCAAAACTACTGCCTACCTTGCCCCAACTGGAACTCTGCAAAAATTTGGCCTCATCCCCAGACACAAATTTGCCTTTCCCTTTTTCCAACAAAAAACCCCCAAAAAATCAAATCAAAACCTTGCACTTCATACCTAGCCTAAGATTAGTTGTCAAATCAGTCATCTCAAGCCCCATCTGATTATCTTTTGCTGAGATTGACTCGGAGAGAGCCCTCTCTTGTCCTCGTAGGGCTAGCTATGAGGCTGAGCATGGTTTGATGTTGGTCCTGGATCCTACCTTTTCAGCCTGAGGTAAATCTAGGCGCTAACACCTCACTCGCTTGATTTATGGTTTTCCAATATCTAGGGCCATTACCTTGGTTCTCTATTGACTATATTGAAATCAACTCAAGTTTCCTCGGTGCACACTCTTATTTTCCACTGTGCAAGTCCCAAAACAAGTATTCCACTGCCACTTTGATTTTGCGGTGCTCTATTTCTATCAAGTTTGTTCAAAGTGTCCTCCATAACTGTTATTCCTTCAAAAATGAAGGACCCAATAGGATGAACAATCCAAACAAGATCATCTTGAGGGTATGATCCCAACTGGGGTATACTCTACAAATACTAATATAGGGGAGCAACATCTCCAACCCTATGGGTAATAGATAGGGTGATGCCCTATTGTACAGAGAACCCTCAACCCCAGGAGCCCTTCATCTCAATTCCGCACTCTAGGAGCTCAAACATGGGGAAAGAGTTGCCTTAGTGTCCTCAATTAGCGACTATCTTTGTATATCATAAATATATCATCATGCTCATATCTAGTAGTCATCATGCTTCAATAGTGTTTGTCTCCTATTCATATAGGAAACCAAATTAAATATCATATTAGAACAAAAACATATATCTATATATATATATATATATATATATATATATATATATATATATATATATATATATATATATATATATATATATAGTATACCATAGTCATCTTCCCTTTCATGGAGGTAGAAACCATAAGCCTAAGCTTGTCTCATAGAGCAACACTATCTCAATATATGAAGGCATCTCAATCAAGTTATATATAGGATTATTTTCTAATCAGTTCCCACTCTTTGTCATTGCAATGTATCTCTATCATGTCTAGAACCTACTCAAATGTTTCTCCAAAGGGATTCTTCATTCTACCTCATAGCTAGCCATGTTAACATCATCGTACTCAACCTTGTTCGTGCTTAAAGCTATGGACTTTTCATTCTCCTTTAATTCTCTCCTTTTACACCATTCTCTTCATCAAAGTTGGTGAAAAGATAAGGAATTGAGTTCAAATGGAGGATATTAAGATAAAAAATGAGGTTGCCAAGTATATCAAGATTTATACCCAACATCTCTCCTAGGGTTATATTTTTTCATGACACTTATGCAACAAAATTCAAAGTCTTCTTTTCACTGTCGCATAAAATCTATCAAAATTTCACTTCACTGCTCTACAAAAACCTAGTCAAAACTTCACTTATTGCTTTACAAAAACCTAGTCAAAATTGCACTTCATTTTTGTCTTATACTACTCCTATTTCTTGAATGAGAAGATTTAAATTGGTATTTGAAGTTTCAAGTCTATCACACAACTTTTTGTTTAAGCCTCTGATCCTTACTATTAAACTTTTCTTGATTTTAATGTTCTTTATGTTCTCATCATACATATATATGTATTTATGTTTGAGATTCATGCACTTTTCCTTGTTCATATGATACCTACATTTTAATATTTCATTCTCTAGTTTTACTACTTCATCCACCATTTTTGTCTCATGAAATTCTTGTTTCAGCTTTTTAATCATCTTGTTCCTTTTCCTCAGTTTTGCCAACATGGTGTTGATTGGTTGCTCCTTAGGGTTTATTTCTTCTTGAGTTTTTTTTTGTTTTTTTTTTTTTTTTCGTGAATGTTCTTCATAAGCTTCATATTCCTACTAAAATGGTTGGCTTTGTTCAATATATAACTCCTAAGTATAACCTTCTTCTTTATAAATCATTTATTATTTTTTTATTTCCTGAGCTTATTCACCATGTGCTTCTTCCAATGCATCCTCATAGAAAATATGAGATTTAGTTTTATAATTATTAGGAGGTTCTTGTGCTCATTAGGGAAGTAACTTTCTCCATAATCTTATTTCAATAATTGTTTCATTCGTCTTGTTAACCTGCTACAGGCTATTGATGTGACTCTAGAACTGATTTTACTTTTCTTGCACAAAGAGATGGAGCCAACAACTTCTATGGAAGGTGGTGATTCTTGTTCTTTCTACACTTCCTTATTATTATGTTCTTCTCCTTTACTTTCTTCAATTTTTTATTAGATGTAAGGATTTTTCTTAGGTTCTATATTTTATTATATATCTAGAATAGAGTTTACCGATGCTTCTAGGTTGTTTTCTTTAGCATGTTCTTCTTCATTGCCTACGTTTCCTTCATTATGGTTTTTAGGTACTATTTCTTAAACTTTGAACTTGTTTCTTTGTAATAATTCACTCCATGATTGGTTCAATTTGTTGAATTCATCCAAAACAAGTAGTTTTACTAACCCATGGTGATAAAGAAACATTTGTTTGTTTCCTCGACATTTCTAAACCATACTTGAAATCTTCAATAGACTCTTATAAAGGAAAAATGAAAAATTGATTCTTCTAGCATTATTTTTAAAATGCTCGAGTAGGTGTATATGATAAAGAAGATAATTTTGTGCCTTCCCTCACAGGTGACATATTTTTGAAGAAAATAGACCATATATGACCACAAATCCTTGAGAAACCGCCTCAGCATGTCTTTTGTCTAGTCAAATTTTTTGTTTTACCTCTTTAGAAATATATCCACTCTCTATTATTTATTCATTGTCCCTTGAACCATTTTCGCCATTTCATTCCAATTCAATAACCATATCTAGGGTTTCTTCTAAAAATATAAGTGTTAGGTCGCCAATTTTTGCAATTTCCCCATCAAATGTGCTGGAAAATGCTTATGTGATTACTGCATTATGTCCCTGGATTTTTTCAAAGAAAGGGAGCAATCATGTCATATGGAATTGTATTTTTCCTGGAAGGAATCTCTCTAATAATGTTATGAAATAGGGTTTAGTTCACACTACCCTTGTGGCAGCCATACTTAACCTTTTCTACCAAGAGTTTGAAGGAAAGCTCAAATTGAATTTTGGTATGTGATATGGGAAGCAAAGTAGTCGGACTCAATTTATAGGATTTCAGGCAACAAGGAGATACAAAATGAAATAAATCAAAATAGTTTTAGTTTTATTGATAGTGATATTTGTAACGATAATATGAGTATCACCTCATTTTTTAGAAAATCATCGAATGATATGGATAATTTTTGGAATAATGAGAAACATCATGATTTTGAAATGCCCAGTTCATCATTGTTAGATATTGAAATGTAATAATTTTGCAGAGGGACATGTGACATTAAGTTCTGAATATGGCATGTAAAATAGTGATGAAAAAAATAGCATAGGACTGTTTGAGGTAAAATCAATTATTTCTAAAATATCTTTACTTTAATAAATAAATATAAATTAATTAATTTACTCCATTACCATTGCTGAATAATGTTGAATATAAGCTTGTTTGGTACCTTCATTATTGGCATGCAATAATGGAATTAAAAACTTCTTGTTGAAGCTACATTTTCTATTGAAGCTTGTGGTGAGCACCAGTATTGCAGCAATAATGCTACAACTCCTAGGGCTTCATACTTTACTTTTATCAACCTGGTATTTCATAACAAACTTGGAAGTGACAATGCTGTATGCAAAAGTACTAGTTCTTACTACAGGCTGTCACTTGGTCAGCTGGCACAAGATCACTAGGAGCTCAAGCCATATTCTATGAATTCCAGAAGAAGCTTTATATGTGATGAAAGAAATGAAATATTACTCTTCAGAGGTTATTCTACTTGCAGAAAGAGAAATAAGACTGAAATGTGAACTAAACCTAACAAACCCTAATTTACCGACTAACCCTACTTTTGCAGAAAGAGGGATGAAAATCCATAAAATGCATGCCATTACCTACTTGGGAAGTAAAAAACATCTATTCAATCTATTTCTAGAAGGAAATAAGAAAAAAACATCATTTTGGATTTTTATGTATTTTATGTGAAATTGTCATGCATGTAATTTATTCGCTTGTGGATGTGGCAACAATTAGGTGGCGATGGAGGGCGAATTTGGGATTTTCAGAGGTGTAAGAAGGTGTGGAAGGGTCCTAGGAGGCTCTACTAACCTTCTGGAGGCTTTCCCTGCAATTGGACTTCAAAAAGTCACCTACAGGAATTTCTATACTAACCTTCTGGAGGCTTTCCCTGCAATCAGACTTCAAAAAGTCACCTACAAGATTTCTACAGGAGGCTGCAGGGGATCTACAGGAGGATCTACAGGAGGATGCCGAGAGCTATTTTAGAGGTTTTGAAGGTGTAAAAGTGGTGAAAAAGGGTAGCTAAATATTAGACAGATGTGTTAAGGTGTCCAAGGTTCATCAAGAAGGATTAGGAAAGAGAATGATGGTTGGATTTATTCAAGGGACGAGAGGAAAGTTTATGAGAAAAACATAGCAAATTAGGGCAGATTTATGAGGGGTTGTGAATGACCTATGGAGCATGTAGCAAAAGAGATGGTGATGGTTGATTTATTGACTTTTTATGAGCATATATGTACTGCAAAAGAGCTGCAAATCAAACACTGAAACTAAGCAAGAAAAGAAACTAGTTGTACCAAAAAAACAGAACTGTATCTCATGTTAACCTAAATTTTGATCTAGGAAAATAGAATGTTTAACAATGCTATATGGAAAGGAAAACATGAATGGAGATTTATTGCAGAAAAAGAAATGAGTATGGAAAAATGGATCTGAAGAAAAGCATTAATCTCTGAATCAAACTATAACACTAGAAATTGCATGGAGAAGGAAAAACTGTGTTTTGTGGAAGCAAGTAGATCTTGACCTCAGTTCATGGTCCCAAAGTGAGGAAAGGAGGTCAAGGCTCTGTTGATTGCCTTTTTTTATCTTTTTCCTATCACTACTTAACCTAATTCAGCAAATCGAAATGTAAACAACTATGTAAATCACCAAAAAGATTTTACTAAGGAAGAAATCTATCTAACAACAACTAATTCATGAACTGCAACAAGACATATAAATACAAAACAAGAGGTGCTGGGCAGCTTGGGTTGGGTGCTAACCTAAGAGCTTCAGCCCTCTGAAAGAACTCATTGTTGGCTCAGAACATATTTCATTTCCATTATCAAAATAATAGTCACATTACATAAAATTGTTCACAAAAGTAATCTCGAAATGAGTTTAGCAAGAGCTACAAAAAAAGTACGAAAATTTGACTAACATTCAAGAACCTAATGAGGCCCTAGGCCTCTCTACTTATACAATTGGAGCTTCCAATAGCTCCCTTAAAATTAGGGAGTCTTGGCTTCCAAAACTTGAGATAGACAGCAGTTATACTCCACTTTCTCGGATTCCTCTTTGGTGCATTGATGTGGTTGCTTGTGCTCTGAGCTTTCTGAAGGAGAATTCGGAGTAGGGAGTCATAAATTAGGGGAACACCCTCCTATAAATCCTCTCCCTTGTTTTCTTCGAATATTTGCTACCAAATGTTCGTTAAATCTTTGACTTTGCCTCCAAAATTGACCAAAAACCTGCATTAAGCACACATTAGACTTCAAGGCATAATGACCAACCCAACTTATTCTATTAGCATAAATATAATAAAAAACATGCAATAAACTAATGAGAATGGTGGATTAAGCTAAGTTAGGAGGCAAAATGAGCCCATATAATTACCCATTTATGGGGCTCATCATCACCCCCTACTGAATGTGTTGCTCATCCTCTGAGCAACTAGTCCATCTCCTCATCTTTGATGGCCCTGATGGCCTCCCTGACATCCCATGCTTTTGATGTGAGGTCCTCCTCTTTTTCATGGAATCCTACCTTTTTGTCTACCTCTTCCCACTGATGTTGTTCTTCTTCCTCTGTTCCACCTTCTGGTAGGTCTAGCAGCAGTGGGGGACTTAGTTTGAGGCCAATATAATTGACCTTCAAACTCTGCATAGAGTACTTGTACAGTGGCACTCTCCTCAATGCTTCTTTCATCCTTGTTGGGGAGTGATACTCCCTTATCTACAAGCTGTGTGGAAGTGTATTCCACCTCCTCATACAAGCATGAATATAGTCATCTCCAAGTAATATTTCCATGTCCTCAAAATGCGCAATGGACTAAGCCTGATCATTGATATACTTAGGGGCACTTTGAGGATTATTTGCAAGTAGCTGTTGTGTACTAATGAGAGCCATGGGGTCTGATGGCTCAGCTCTTATCATTAAGGGTTCATTTTTCTCTTTTATCATCACCTTTCTTATCTCTGCTGCCCTTAATGCCTCATGATTCATCTAGATTCCATGACCATTAGCTGCAGGTCACCTAGACTAGCATTGGGATCCCATAGGTTCATATCGCTGAGGGCCATGTTATGCAAATAGAACTCTATTATCTTTGCCTTGTCTTCTGCTGAACTTTGGTCACATAGGTCCATCAATTGTCTATAATCCTGAAAATGCATTTGCCTCTCTGTGCCGAAGTCTTGATCTAAAACTATAGCCACTGGTCTTTGAGGTATACTCCATATGATTTTGTTGGTGTTCTGCATTGTAGTGCCTCCATAATCCAGCTGGCCATGCATGCCAATTGTGTCTCTTTTTCTTGCAGTTGTTTTCTTAGCAACTCATTTTCTGTTTCCAAGTGAGTACTTCTAATTGCCTCTCTATGTCTTGCATCACTTAATTCCCTGCCCATCTCTCTAATCTTGTTCTCCATGTGGCCAATATCCTCTACCCCCTTGGATTTGGCAATTTGCATCCATCTATGGCTCCTTATTCTTTGTTTCTCTAGCTCAAAGAAAAGTGGGACTGCAAATTTCTATGGAATGATTTCCCCCTCAAGGAGATTGTAATAAGAGCCCAAACTAGGCTGGTGGTCAGGTTCTTGGTTCTCTATTGTTTTCTCCTTCCCCTTTGGCTGTTCTTCTACCCTTTTTTCCAGTTTTTCGGTCTCCTATAGCTTAGTTAGGGTCTCCTGTAAAATAGTCTTTGCTTCCTATAGAGCTGTTTTTGAGTCCTGTAGTTGCACTTTTTCCTTCCAAGTGGAAGATTTGGGACTTCCCCTTTCATATGTGATGGGGGTTTTAGAGGGAGATTATTCCCCTTTGACAGTGGGTGAATCTTCAATTACAATAGGCACTGTTGAAGATGGATGTGGTTTTCCCGTTTTTATCCTTGTGCTTTTCCGAGCCCTGAAGTACATTGATGTTCACCTCTTCCTATTTTGTTTGGGTTTAACAGGGGTGTTGAGGGTAGCAAGAGCAGCTGTTGCCTCCCTTTCTAGGGTCTTAGGAGACACTTCTGTCTTTTCTTCCCCTTGTTCCTCTCCTTTTGTCTTCTCTGTCTCTACTGATTTTGTTTCCTCTTGCTCTGTTTTTTGTTCTTCCTCCTCTGGTTTAGTTTCCTCTTTCTCTATTTTAGTGTCTTCCTCCTCTGTTTTCTCCTCAGTTTCCTCCCCTTCTTCTTCTTTTTGTTCCTCCCCCTCACTTTCAGAAGGACTGTGGTCATATGTGAGGGCCTTTATATCATCTTCTCTTGTCATATTTATGAAGATTTCCCATGCTATGGGGATTGTGAAGGTGTGGAGGGCTTCTTCCACTAATAGTTTAATTAACCCATGGTGAGCCAACTAATATAGACCTCCTGCCTTTAACTTCATGCTAGAGTCTATAAGGGACTGCAGGAGAAAATAGGGTATGCTGAGTTTTTGGGGTGTGGGAGTGTCCATGCCATATCTCAGTGCATGGAAAAGTCTAAAATGGTAGCCATAAACTATGTTATGCCTCTCTTCATAGGAAATATACTTGATGATTTGATAATTGACCTCATCCCAAGGGTAAGGTATGCTTGTTCTTCTAATGCCATTTTTTTCTTCTACAGGACGTTCATTTGGTTGGAAGAAGATTTTCTTGGCAACTTGTCCTGTTGGCTTTTCATCTTTGCTCCAAGGTAATCCAAGGGGAAGGCTGGTAACTATACTGATATATTCTGGGGTGATTTCCATGGTGAAACCTCTGAAAGTAATAGTGGCATGGGTCTTTGAGCGAGGTACTAAAGAAAGGGAAAACTCCTACGCCATTTCTTCATCAAACCCTCGAAGTTTTTCGAAAAATGGCATCCAATTTGCTCTAGTGAAAATGGCTACCACCTTGGGATGTTTATGGAGCCTGACTGAATTTATGGGTTCCTTCCTCATGAATCCCCCTATAATTATGATGATATCCTTTTGGAACACCCCAAGTAGAGATGGAGACAAAAAAATTTGAAGACACAGGAAACAGAGGAACACTGTGTTTTTTTCAAAAAACAGGCAAAAATGTTTTTATCGAATTCCTCTCTTCTACAGGCTTAATTCCTCCTTAAAATTGTATCATTTCTTGCACATATTAATATTCAAGGTGGGTTTGTAGAGAGCCTACCTCTTCAAGCCAGAATTCGAGCAAAAACCCTGTGTTTCGTCCTTAAAAACTGCTTATTGTCCCTCCTATAGAACTCGCTATATGTGCTCCTGTAGAACCCATTCCTATAGAACCTGTTACTGCTCCTGTAGGACTCCAATAACAAAAGGTTGGCTGAAATCGATAGAGAACGATGTTTTCAAGGCGATAGAGGTGGTATGGAGCTTTTTGCAGCTGACAAGGACAAAATGGAAGAAAAGGTGGTGAAGGAGTTTCGAGGAGCAATACTTACGTCTTCTTTCAAATATTTCTAGTGATGGGGCGAGCTGGAAAAAAGGTACATTGCTAGATTCAGATTGTTGGTGCTCTGTCATCATGGCTCTTCATGACTCTTTCCCGCAATCACTTCCCATCATTGCATCATATTTCATCAGAGTTTGTATAACGTCCACTACCTGTCGTTTGGAATTTCTATGAGTTGATTAGGCACATGTGTGGTGGCATCTCCGGATGAGCGCAGTCAACTGGATGAAGGTGGCCAGTTAACTGGCCACCTTTATTGTTCAACCCTAACCATCTCATTTGCTTATGCATATTTTTTAATTACACAGATGCAACAGAGGAGAGGGTAGGACACTTATCTCCAAGTCGAATGTTCGTGTTGTGGTGCATCTTGGTTCCTTTGCTGTTTCATGCTCGTATTTCAATTGTTGAATGCCTGTATCTCCTCTGTTGTATCCTTTTTGCTTCCTGATGTGTGGCTTATTTGCTTTGTGCAGGTACCCTTTGGTTGGATTTGATCTTCAAGAGTTTGCTTCAACCTTCAGATTTGCACCCTCATGCTGTTGATGCTATATTTTAATGGGACAATGATTTGTTTTGTCCATATATCCCAAATGGTAGGTTGGATTGACCTAAAATTTTCTAAGCATGTTTCCATCATCATTATGCACCTCCCACAGAAAAATTTTGGTGAATGGATGCACGGATTTCGAGAAAAAACTGAAAATGGCTGAAGGTGATGGAGGTTGATGTCTTGGAAATAGTGCACTGGAATTGGCTGAAATTGCTTGGGCACGTTACCATCATCTATATGCACCTCCCCATGAAGCAATTTTTTAAATAGATGCATGGATATTGAGAAAATGCAAAAATGGATGAAGGTGATGGAGGCCAATTTTTTGGTAACCGTGCACTGGAAGTTGTTGAAATTGCTTGAGCATGTTACCATCATCCCTATGCAACTCCCCATGAAACAATTTTTTAAATGGATGCACAGTTTTCAAGTTATGGAAAAAACAAATTTCTGCTCTATGTATTTTTGTATCAGAGCATCCTGTAGTTTTTTGGACAGTAAGAAAAATGAGCTTGGGGTGTGATGCAGGCATAGAGATGATGGAAGAGAGTTTTGAAGACTGCAGGAGGATTTATAAACCCTTTATGAAGCTTCCCCATTCCTCAAACTGCTTTTAAAATCTGGCTCTCTGTAATTTCTACAGGAGCCTCCTGTAAAAAACACAGTTTTCGAAAAGGAAGCAAATGAGGTGAAAAGAATGTCAAGAATGTTGGAGAAAGGTGAGGGAAGCTAGGATAGGTGGTGTTATTGGTTTCAGAGCTTCCTTGGCACTAGTTGTGGCTTCTTGTAGTCCTCCTACACCTGCAATACAATTGGAAATTCATTTTTCTTTTTCTTTTTCTCCTTTTTTTTTTGAAAACAACTAGGGCGCCTCAGAGAGGCTTTCACCCTAATTGCCTGCCCTGGGAACCTCCAAGGGAGGTTTTCATGCAGGGATCTTATTCTTTTTTCTTCTTTCCAACCCATTGATCGCCTCATGGAGGTTTTCAATCAATGAGCCAATCTAAGGTGCCTCCAAGGAGGTTTTCACCTTAGATTATTATTTTTTCTCTTATTTTTCATTTCTTTTTCTTTTTTCTTTTTTTTCTCTACCCTAGCCTACTTGAAAAAAAAAATCACTTTCAAGTATAAGAATACTTCCAATGGAGCCATGTGCACATCGAGATGATAGACAAAGTGATGTGGAGGCTTGAAATGTATGCTTTGACATGTATCCAAATTTCAGAGACCAAATTATTTGACTTTGAAGGGATCAATCATAGTTGAAGAAGAGAGTGACGCTGCAACTTAGTGACTGTCTGGAACCATATCTCAATATAGTTGTGATATCCTTGGTCCTTTTATTGATGTGGATGATTCTACATGTCACCTTCTACCATGACCTTCACATCTTCCTCTTTTTGCTGATTTTTCTCTTGAATACATGGAGGATTTGATGGTAACCATGAGGGAGCTCTCTCGATCTCTGATTTTGATGTCTTCTCTTCATCAAGTGCAGCCCATGGTTCTTTTATCTTCTCTTTTACATCTTCTTCTGCTGGATGTGGTCCTTGAATGATATCAATATAATCTCTTTTTTGCAATACCCTTCCTGAGCTATGGTGAATACTATTGAGCTCGAGAGGAGTTGTTTGGAAGTGTTGTACCTTAGCATTGTAAATGGGTTGAGCTACTTCAATGTGTGGTTTTGCCAATTGTGGTACAGGTAGTCGATTGGGAGGGTATATTTGAGATGGATGTGGATGGGGTTGTGGTTGGCCAGGTGGTTGTTATAGACATATTTGGGCACTACAACCCCAAACTCATATGCCCATAAAATAAGGGCTCCTTGAGTCCCTAAAAGTGTTGTTTCATACCCTAAAGGATTATGGTCAACTGATTACATCATTTCTTAGAAGTTCCACCTGAAAAACTATTCAGAACTGGCCAAAACTAGACCATACAGACTGCTCCATGGGCAAGGTGCGATGCATACTCAAATGGCCTTTTGTGAGGTACGATGAGTGAGAATAGAGAAATGGCAGAGACAGTTTGCAAGGTGGATGATCATGGAATCTTCTAGAAACTTCTCCTGTGACACTTTCCTCTCTGAATTCGCCCAGGGATGAGTAAGAGATCATGAAATATCCAAGTGGAACCAAGAACTATCAGTGGAATGACACTAATAAAAAACCCAGAGCTGACTCACACCCTTGTAAGACATCTATAAATGGATCCCTCATCTGAGAGATCTAGAGACTGGAATTTTGTAATTTGTAAGGAAGTGTTGTTGGTTTGTTGGTGAGAAGAGATATTACATTGTTGGGTGATTTTCTTGTTCATGAGGTGAAGAGGGCTTCTACAACTGGGAGAATGATGCTGGATTAGACAGCTGGGTTGTAATACTCTCTTACATTACTATTAATAAAGTTCTTTGAGTTTTCCTCCTTATAATCTTGTATTTGTGAATCTTATTGTTTATGAATGCAATTGTATGGTCAATGTGTTTTTGATTCTACATTGTTTATGATGTTTTAGATAGAGATGCTTTGATAGTTTGATGTTACTTTGACTCTACAGATACTCTTTGAAGTGGGAAAAGTAGGAGAGGAGTGGCAAAATTCTATCAAGGAAAGGAGAAATCAAGCTAGGATCAAAGCGGAAGATCCAGGTTGGTCCTCTCTTATTCTCTTCCATCTATCACACTTAAAGGAACTCTTGAAAAGCTTTCATTGTTTGTTTCTAAGATAGCTACTCGTCTTAGTGGGACTAGCAGTTCGAATCAACACTAGTTTTACCTAAAACAAAATGGCGACTCTATTGGGGAACGAATAGTTTGTTTTGTTTGTTTATTGTCTGCTTTATAAACTATAGACGGAGCCTGAAGTTAGCCAACTAGACTTCGGAATTCCTTTGCTATGCAATTGCGAAGTAGATAAACGCTACTTCAGTCAATCTCTGGGTTGGTTTATGAACTAAACATCTAACTTACGAAGCATCCTAAGTGCCTTTGTGGTAGCTTAGAACCTCATCAAATCCTACCCCTATGCTTTGTTATTACTATCCATCATTATTCAACCTAAATCACTAAACTTAGTTGCAAGTTTTGAGCAAAACCCAAGCTCAGTTTCACTCCCTGGACCATCGCATTGTCTGTAATTGTGCAACCTGGATGCATCACACCTCTCGTGTGTTGCAGGTGAGATGCATCCTTGTTTCCCTGTGTTGCAGGTGCGATGATTGAGTGATATTGTTTTCTTCTCTGCAATTTGGTTTTTCCTCCTTCTTTTCAGCTTTATTAAGTAGTTTTGTTGTTCATGATCAATACCTTCTTGCTATAACCATCTTCCTTCACATTATTTCAGCCTCCTTTACTTAGGAATTGTAAATTTTTTTGTGCATTTGTCAATCATTTACAGTCTTCCTTTGTCGAAACTAGCCTAATTGAACTGTCGTTTTTTATGCAAGTGTCTTAATTGTCATTTTGAATCAAAAGAAGAGTGTCATAAAGTCTTCCTCTTCTAGATAGTTGATTGTACTTTTGTCATTGTACTTGATTTGAAAATTATTAGTATTTTAAGTGTTAAAAATAGTTTTCAATTCGAAATCAAAAAGTGTCCTCTTAGTCTTCCTTTCATTTTGAAAATAAAATTGTTAGTATTGTCGCTTTGAAAGAAAATAGTTCAAATATGTTCTTAGCTTTCTTTTTGGAATTCACACATTAAGAAAGCGGAAAACAAATACATGCATGTGCATCTGCATTTTGACTGTTTGTTTTGATTTAGGAAAGTTCCTTTAGTGTATGCTCTATGCTCTCTACTGAAAGAAAAATAATAATCTTCTTTCCTTTGTAGCTAGGATTTTCATTACTAAAAGAACATAAATGACTGTTTATCATTTTAGATTGCATATTTAGGAATTTCACATCTACATCATGCGGTGAACCTTGAATGACAAACTTCTAAGCAAGATCAACTCTAAAATAAACCTCAATGAACATAAAACGCTTTGGAACCTAACACAACGCATCTAGAAGTCTAGGCTAGAGACGTGTTCCGGCATCGTAAAACCTGGTAACTATCATTTTCATCGAAGGTTGGGTAATTCCTCCTCTTTGATAAGAAAAGTGCCAGTATGGACTTGTGCTCCCATACCGTCGAGTATATATTGGGAGACCACAATAGGTTGATATCCTTTATCCTTAGGAATCTGTGTCTGTCGCCCTATCGATCGTAATGCACTGAACACACATTCGGGAAGATTGACTGTCGTACATAAGTCCTTGGTAATTTTTCTATCATTTATCACCAAGGTGTATTTTGCAGTTTTATGATCGATTTGGTAAACCCTCTGTCTAGACTTCCAGAGCAGTCACTTTCATTCATTTTTGACTCCTTAAAAGAAAAGTTCCATCTGAGCACTTGTCACTTCAGGTTCATTAAAAATCGAAGGCGACTAGAGTCACCTTTAGCTTTTTCTCGACTCTTAAAAATTGAAAAAGCAAGTTGCATCAAAGTGCCTTTAAAATTCATTTAAATCGGAATAACATTTTTCCCCTTTAATTTTTGAGCTAATCAAGTAATCCGCAATCGTGGAAGAAAGTCAATCAAAACCCCGTCGTTCAAGGAGGCTAGCGAGTCAACCATCTTTGAGCCTAGAAATGAAACCATCTCAGGCAAAGCATTCTTGTTTAACTGAGTCCAATTCACCTGATTTATTTGAAACTTGTGTTTCAACATCGTCAAAGACTACAATTACTCTAATTATCTCTGGTACATCTGCCTTTACAGAAGAAGTTCTGCAGTTACAAGAGGACATTAGAACTGATCCTAGTGTAATGGTAGACACCTCTATTCCTAAAACAGCTCCACCTAGGACTGATCCAAAAACTAAAGTTCACTTGCTTGAACATCTGGAAGTTGAGTTCCAGAATTCAGAAGGTGTCACCCCTCTAGTATCTGTTACTACAGAAGCTACACTTTCTTTGGCTCCAGAAATATTTTATGGACCTAACAGTTTACCTCTTCCACCTAGATTGATTACTATAAAAGAGATAGTAGAGGATCTTCCACCCAATACTCCAGTGCATTTTGGAATTGGGATCCACTTACATCCTTCTACTACAGAAGTTAGTTCCTTTTCATCTCAAGTCCCTGTTGAATCGCTAGGAAATATTTTGGATAGACTAAATATGTCTGAACAACCATCAACATCTAGGAATGTGCCAACTCACATAGCTATAGCGGAGCATCCTGTTGCTGTTCCTACAATGATTGCTGGTATACCATCTGTCCTAGCTAGTTATAAACAACAAGTTGGAGTCCAATCGGGGACTGTTTTGACAACATGGTATGTTCCTATTCCTTCATCCGGGATCCCATCTGGTATTTCTTATGTTGAAACTCAACAAGTTGATCCATTGTGTCTTCAAAGGCCAATCTACCCTTTAAGCACTGGAATACCACCATATGGGGGGCAGTATGCCTTTTCATTATTCCCTCTTGGAGAACAACCATATGAGAGTTTACAAAAAAACTCAAGTCAAACTGGAATTACATCCAGCGGTTGGGTACCAATACTGCCTCAACAACCAAGGGTTGTATATTCAATGCAACCAGTCCATCCTGTGTTGAATATTCCCGCTACACCTGCTATTGTGACTATATCACAAGTACAAGCGCTACTTGTTATATTTCAACCTCAAGTCTCTCATGTTGCAATACAACAACCTCTCATATCAGTGATTCAATCACAACTTCAGGTTAATGCCTCCTTATCTGGAGAGACTTAGGCTCAAACATGTACTATCACTATGCATCTTGGTCAATCATCCAGTATTGGACAATAGAAAATGGTCCAATAACCATGGTTGGTTCAATATCAACAACCGCAATTCCAGCAATCATACCAAGGACCTGAGCAACAAGTCTTTGTAAGTAATGGGCAACCGCATTTCCAAAGCAGTTATAGACAACCATACTATAATGGTTATGCCCATCAACCTTATCAAAGTTACCAGCATCAAATACATTATGCTGGTATGCAAAGACCTATTGCTTAGGCGATTCCATATTATCTTGGGTATGCTTCGCCTAACCTGAATCAATAGTTTCCCTTTCTAGAAACTCTAGAATTACCAGATCTAAACAATTTGACGAATGATCCAATTGCTTATGCCCCTTGGTGGCCTACGATTCTTCATAAACTTCCCTATGATATTCCTAAATTCAATGGAAATCCGGGTGAAGATCCATCAATTCATGTAATGACATTCCATTTGTGGTGTTCATCCAACACCATGAATGATGATTCGATTAGGCTTCACCTTTTTCAGCAAACATTAACTGGTCTGGCAGCTAAATGGTATATAGATTTTCCTAGAGCTTCATTTGATAACTTCAGCACCCTCACCACTACCTTTTTAACCCATTTTCAGCTACCCATAAGGTATGAAACAGGGATAGAACTCCTTACCAACTTTAAACAGACAACAGCCACTCACATATCTGATCATATTCATGAGTGGCAGTGTCGTTGAAGAATGGTGAAGACGTATGTTCCTGATCAACTTTTAGTTGAATGGTTTATAAAGTCATTATTACCCTCTATTACAGAGGATGTGGCCAAGGGAGGAGTTGTTACTGAAGAGCAAGTCATTGCTCATGCGCAATATTTAGACTTGATCTATACTCAGTCTGGCACGCTCTACGACAAAATTCCTGACACTCCTAGACTAGAATTTTCCATTCCTCCCCCTCCTAAATCAAACAAAGACTCTCATGCCAGTGATGGTGTGATAGGTACGACAAGCACAAAAACCGCAAAGGCTACATCTAAAAAAACCCGTATGATTTCTAGTCAAAAAGTAGATGAAGAACCTCTTGCTTCGGAGGTCAATGCCATGTCAACCAACAAAGGCAAAAATCCTAAGCAACCAGGGGGCAAGAATAAAGGGACAAACAAAAAGAAGAAACAGGAGGATTCGACTCCTGAGAAACCTTCTGGAAACCCTACTAGAAAGAAGAAACCTAATCAGCCATGTTTCATATGTGATGAGGACCATTACACAAAAGATTGTCCACATCAAGTTGAAGTCAAGAATTTTTTCAAAAGGACTTCAAATACCTCAACGGTATTGATTGATCCGTTTCCAAATCCAAAAACTAACCTGGTTGCTAGTGATCGTGCTTCCCCATCCCAAGTGCTTATTTTATGCATCTCAAAATAACAAAATGACGCTTTGATATCTACAAGGAATAAGGATTATGGAAATCCACAATCGTCCAACAGCAAGGCTACAGATCAACCCAACAGTTCGACAACAACTTCATCAGAAGTTGTTCCACCAATCATTCCTGAATTAAAAATAAAACCGCCCAAGGGAGTAGTACATAAATAGACATTTAATCCTTGTGCTCGAGCAACACAGAATTATAATATAGTGGAGGATCTGGCCCAATCGCCATCTTCCATGTTGACACTTGAAGTACTGCAGAATTTCCCATCCCAAAAACAAGCTTTGTTATCAACGATAGGTGGGATTGATCTAGCGGATTCCAATCTGGTGGCCTTTAATCATAAAGGATACAAACCTCAGTTACCAGCACAACTCGCTTTCCTCATCCAGGTAAAAAGCCCTCAACAAAACTGTTCATTGAACAATTATTGATGAGGGAGCATCTACCTGTATTATGTCGATGAGTTGCTGGAAAAATTTAAGCTCTCCACCCTTGTCATGATCATCAATGACATTAAAAGTGTTTGATGGAAGAACATACACACCATATGGGATATTAAGTAACTTGGAAATCGAACTGGGGGGCAAGACAACAGAAATTGAAGTCGAGGTCATTGATGGAAACCTTGACTACAACATCCTACTGGGCAGGCCATGGATTTATGCTATGGCTGCTGTTGTGTCAACATATTTTAGAAAGATTACATTCCCATTTCAAGGCAGAATCACAATCATTGACCAACTAACCTTCCTCCCCAACAGTTCTCAAGTTACCGGAAGCGTTCCATTGATCCATGGAAGCTCTGAATCGCTTCAAAATATCGGAGTAGGTCTCCTAAAAGACCCTTCTTTAATAGGCACTTTTGCGCTTTTGCCTTCGAGTAATCTAGCGAAAGTGGCCACAGTGGAAACCTGTCACATGATATCTTCTACATCGTCAAAGATTAAGAAGAGTTTCGAACATTTTTTTAGCATGGATCATCACTAGGTGTTGCCCCCAAGCCCCGTAGAATTATTGTAGCAATCAATATTCTAGGCATGGGCGACAAACCCAACTTGATGCTCAAAAAGTGTTTGGATAGATATGTCTCTCGAGTATGGTACCTATTCTGATCCTTGGTCGCATGTACATTCTATAGAATAAGGAATCATTCAGTCAATGATGATAGGAGAAACACCATGGGAAGATCACCACCATCATTCCCGACCTCAAGATAACAACGAGGATTACTCTAATGACCTTAATCATCCTTCAGTTTTTGATTTTCTATCAAATACTGTAAATACGGTGGATTCAGAGTGAAATCTATCCAATATTGAAGAAACTATTGCCATCAATATCTCAACCAAACCAGATGTTGTAGAGAATATACATGTTGGAAAATCTTGTTCTCCTTCAGAACTGGAAATATACTGCGCTCTCTTTCGCGAATTCAGAGATGTCTTTGCTTGTTCATACGAAGAAATGCCAGGAATTGACACGAGAATCGTTGAACATGAAATCAAGATGTATCCAGATGTCAAACCAATACGACAACGGCTTCGACCGGTTCACCTGAAGAAAGCCGCTGCCATTAAGGCAGAAGTTAAAAAAATTTTACATGCTGGTTTCGTTTACCCCATTCCTCTCACTGATTAGGTATCAAATATTGTTCCTGTGATGAAAAAGAAAGGAATGATTAGAGTGTGCATCGATTACAGGGATGTAAATCAAGATTGTCTAAAGGATAACTACCCTACACCTTTCATCGACCAGATAATTGATGAATGTGCCAGATGCGAAGTCTTTTCATTTATGGATGGATTTTCAGGATACAATCAAATCAATATTCGCCCACAAGGCCAGTCGAAGACTGCATTTATATGTCCATGGGGCACATTCGCGTACTGCAAACTACCTTTTGGTTTGAAGAACGCAGGGGAAACATTTCATAGGGAAATGAACCATGCCTTCCATGACATCAAACACATTATTCAACCGTATCTCGACGATTTACCGACTCATTTGCGAAAGAGGACTGATCATCCGGAGCATCTGAGAGTTATATTTCTATGTTTCCGACACTGCAAGATACGACTCAATCCACACAAGTGTTTGTTTTGTGTTGGTTCTGGTCGGTTACTTGGTTTTGTTGATTGACCAATACATATCCCCCTGAAACTCACTTACTCACCGCTTGGATCAAAGATGGCCCAGGCTGCAGAAGATAGGTTCCGCGTTCTACGACTAGCTCCGTCAGCGTACCCAACAAATTTTTCCAAAATGTCTGAAATCTGCAATAAATGCAAAGTGGATTACTTAAACAAAATGACAACTCTTGATGAAAACAAAAATGAAACAAAATCATATAAAGAGATTACTACACTTGATCAAGCATATTATCGCTTAAGATACAACTTGTTCTGGGGTTGTGTTGTGGCCAGCAACAACCCCCCCCCCCCCTTAATTCATTTAAGTGTTGACCAAAATACTTAAATGAAAGGGGACCCTTAGTTAATGTTTAGAAAAAACAAGAGTTTCCTTCCCCCAAAATAAGGTTACCATCATGGGCTTAGGCAAGTCTTTTGAACATTTTAAAACCTAAGTCTATGATAAAGAGAAGATCTTTAAAGTTGCGTTGCAAAAGATAGGAAATACCTCCATTTCTCTTTAAATATCGATATGCGCAAAATCCTCGTGTTAAGAATTTCATCGCGTCGCAACAAAGTAATCCTCATAAAGAAAAACTTAAAGATTCGCCGATCTGCGATAACGTCGATCGCAAGATCGCATATCGCAGAAATGAACCGACAGGATTTGGCAAACATCAAAGTTTTGCGATCTGCGATGTTGCGATCGCTGCGATATTACACCCATGTGATTTGCGATGGTGTGATTTGCGATGGTGCGACTTGCGATTGCGCGTTATGCAAGCTTACGTAAGCAAATCATAAATCACTTCATTACGAATCCTTCGGGTGCGCCATTCAAAGAAAAAGCCACTTACCATAATCTGACTTGAAATCATGCGCTTTTAATGATAGTAAATGAATTAGTTGTCAGTTATTAAGTGAATTAAAGACGCGTGCCTTTGTAAAGATTTACTTCACGTAAGGTGGCATATTTGATATATCTGTTGCATTTAAAACTCTCCCATCACCTTTCTGGATTAGTCATTTCCATTTCACTCGTAATCTGTAGGAACAAAGAGTTAAGACAATTCAAACACAGACGCAGGAAGAAATGGGAAAGAAACACAAAGCTCAAAGCTCCGAAGCAAAGGAAAAGACAAAGGAGATGGCACCTTTGTATACAGACACAGCCTGTAACAAAGACGCAGGAATATCAACATGGGAAAGCATGTACAGGCTGCTGGAAGAGGAAAATCCCAGAATATAGGCAAAGGAGAGAGCAATCCACGCATTAGCTAGGTTGAATTGGGAATGTTACTGGACGTACTTAGTCAAGCCGCACAGCCAATGGATGACGGTGAAATGCATCACAAACGCGGCCGAAAAATAGCGCCAGCTCTCATGGATTCTGTTTTCGCAACACAGCTCAGCGCCGAAATCAGTCAACCGACTCTTCTTAAGCCTATGCTGGATACTTGCAACTTTAAGGACCAAGTTCAGAAGTAGCCTTACTTGGAAAGTTGTTTTTTCTTTTTAACTAGATTATAAAAAGGATGGTCATTTGAAAACCGCATCCTAAATTTTGTAATAATACTATTATTAGAATTAGGAAGTAGTATTTTAACCCTTCTCATGCATTTAGAGAAGGGTCCAGAAATTTGTCAAAAAACTTGTCCTCGGAACATGCACTTCTACACCCTCAGAGGAGGTTTTGATGAATAGATGGATCAAGATTTATTAATGTTTGCATTTAATGTCTGCTACTGATGTTGCACTTTTGTACTCTTAGTAGATGTTAGAACAAGTAGAGATAAATTGTTATTGCTTGAAGCTTATGAGTGGAACCAGTCATAAATGGTACGTTTATCTCTTGACCTGTTTCTGTTCATATTCTTAAAGTGATATGCAGTTTCAGTTTTTTATACGTTAATGCATGAATGTGTGGGTTACCATTTGGCACTTCTGTACGGTGGAGTCATTTATTTGTGCTTGATATATGAATAACTTATTATGCGATATGATGTTCACAACTGTTTTGCTTAACCTCTTATGCAGAATGGTTTATCTTAATTGATTTCTATTCTTATGATAGCTGAATGATCTTTATTACCAGTTATTGTTCGAAATCTTTTTAGATCGCATAACAGAAGAAATACACCCGGGTTAGCGTATATTAGATGTGTTGTTTCTCATTAGATTATAGTAGCATAGTGTTAGTTTAGGAGTTTGATTTAAATTAGATTAAAATACTCTTAGATCAACAACATCCAACTCTACACACACACACACCCCTTTAGATTGGGAAACTGGTCCCATTATCCCCAGTCGGACCCGCTATACCAAATGGATAAGGAGCTGCCAACCAAGGTCCGGACCGGGTGGGTATCCCCCTTGTTGTCGACCCGATTTTCGGGGCTTCAACATATTTGGCGCTAGAAGGAGGGCCTGAACATAGTGTCTGTTGGAATGATTTTCAATTATAAGATTTGAATCAGGATGGCTGCTCGTAAAATTCCTATTTGGAGTTGCATCCGCGTTCCTACCTCTTCCAACACTCCACCAGAAGTGGTAAGACTCTTGTCTCAGGTAAAATTCAATGGTAAGAATGATTCTTCTGCTTTTAATCATGCTCTTCAATTTATTCAAAGAGTTTCAAGTTCTGATATTCAGAGAATTGATGAAGGCGTTTTATGCAGAATTTTCACTCTTACATTCACAGCGGAAGCTAGAAAATGGTGCAGAAACCTCCCAGTTGCATCAATTCACAGCTGGGACCAATTTGTCAAGGCTTTCATTTTTGAATTTGATTGTTATGACTATGACCAGGTATATGATGAAATTGATTATTTACGGAAACAAGATGAATCTGTTAGGGATTTTAATATGCGATTTCATCTTAATTGTCTAAAGTATGATCTTGAAAGTGAATTCACCGATGAAGAATCTTCAGATTATGCTGAATATTCCCTACCTCCTGTGACTGACCAAGCAGAAATTAGTTCAACCTTTGTCTCATTTTCTTCTAACATGAATGAGGATTCCAAGTTGAATATACAAATCAGCCATGATGAAGAAAGTCCCCAGAGCTTGGGAGTCATGCATGCTCTAATGCAAGAAGACAAAAGCGAGAATGCTAGAGGAAAGCCTACCTTGGAACCAGAATATGACTTTGATACAAGGTCAGATAATATCATTGCAAATCAACAAATGCAGGTGCCAAGGTTAAAACAACAAACTATTTCTCTTTCAAAAAGTATCAGTACACAAAGGTATGATCTAAAGCCCGATGTCTATGATGAATCTGATGAACAAAGATTTTTCCATGATGTTTTCAAATGCATTGTTCCAGAATCGCATTTTTCTCTTTATCCTGATGTTTTTAGTGATGATAATTTCTCCCCTCTAAATATTAAAGATATCTCAAGAAACACAGAGGATTATTCAAACAAGCCATCATTAGGTTTTCAGGATAATGAGACAGTTATATAACATCCTTCGGCCATTTTCAAACAAGAACCACTTCACCTTCCTTGTCTGAAAATATATGACGAAAAAGAGGAATCTAGGGAAACCTGTAAAATCATTTATGATAGCTACTTTGAAAACGATGATGTTTTTGAGTTGTCCTAAGCGACTCAACTAAGCTCAGTTAATGAGAGATATCCTAATTTAGGAATCATATCAGTGAACCCTCATTTCAAAGTAAAAGATCATTTGCATGATTTTACTATCCAAGACAATGTCCCGATCTATGATCCATATTATGATGAAACCTCTAGGCCTGCTCACAATCATAACTTATCTTCTAATTCACAAGACGGAATTTGAAGTTACTCGGATCCCATAATTCTGGCCAGTTCTTGTGAGAAGCAAGATATTACAAGTAAATCCCAGTTGTGCTGTAACACTATTTGTACAGATAATCATCCATTTCTTTCTCACTTGCACCCATTTTGTACAAAA
Source organism: Pinus tabuliformis (assembly GCA_031772625.1). Classification (NCBI taxonomy): domain Eukaryota; kingdom Viridiplantae; phylum Streptophyta; class Pinopsida; order Pinales; family Pinaceae; genus Pinus; species Pinus tabuliformis. The sequence goes on along the minus strand of CM062812.1, from coordinate 719,826,990 downwards.
TCGGATTTTGTTTTAAATTTTCAGGATTTTGATAGATTATTGTGGCATGTTGAGCATCTTATCAAAGAACATTCGAAAGACATGCCACCATTTTGGAAAGATAAGCTGTGTCAAGGAAGTGTAGAACTTTCTCAATTTCAACATCAATCAATGTCAGACTTTCTTAAGAAACTTCTTTGGCATCCAGAACACCATCAACCAAGGAAAGTACCTTTCGAAACTTATTGGCCATTCGCGCCAATCGATAAATATCTTTCCGGGAATTTCCATCTATTTTGCATCGAACGATTTAGTGATTTATATATGGAAAATTTCCTTTTAAACAAGATCGCTAAAAGCTCAGCTTTAACGAACAGTATGTTACAAGCCATTGAAATTAAAAAATCATATTCACAACCTGGCTTATCATCCTTCCTATTACGAGGTCATCAATCCATAACAGAAGTTCATCCTAATTTTGATGATCCAATAGGTATCCAGTTGGAAAGAAGTTTTCGTGAGAAAGAAATATCAGACAGAATTCCAACTGAGGTCATGCATTCTTATTCCACATCCAACATTAATAGTCCAAGGAAAATTAGGATCCTAATACTGATGTTTGGAAGTTACAAACGGCTAGGCATAAAAATGAAGAGATGGTTCCATTGGAAATATCATTTCACCTAGCTAATTTTCTGTATATAGCTAGAATAGGAGTAGGAGTAATTTAGCTAGGTTGTTAGGTTTGCTTTTGATAATTGATAGGCAAAATAAGAGAAGGGATTATCCCTATTCTGTACATAACCCTAGAAAATGTCTATCTCTCATAATAGTTAAATATTTGTCTCCATAATAAGGTTTGCTATGGTTAACAGCATTTGACATTTACTAAGGACACCTTTTCTCTGTCAAAAACATCAAACTTTTGCTTCTATGAACAACAAATCTTTTGAAAGCTTAATCTTTATTATCATTAGAACTTTAACCCAGATATGATGCTAGTTTCAACTCCAAGAAATCTGAAGAAAGCTACCTCGGTAAAGAAATTGTTTTAGGTCAGTACAATGAAAGGTATCAATAATGAAATAAAGATTCTCTGTAGAAACAGCCATTTCCAAACAACTCTATCATTGTCGTCCAGAACTTTCTTAAGGAAAGAAAATTTGACTTCCTCCCTGCTAAAGGGGATCGCAGCATTCAGAGGAACAACCCAAAAAGAAACACTATATCTCAAAGAATAAGAGGTCTCATCACGAGCCGGCTTATCATGATCACAGATATTATAACTTGCTGACTTGGCCAATGCTGTCTACCAAAACAGGGCAACGACTCGAGATTGTTGCAATCAAAAGACAAGGGGTCTCATCACGAGCCAGCTTGTTTAGCAAAAGTGTAAATCAAGTGAATGACTGTGTCATAATTTGGCCACCAAACCAAGACATTGTTCTTTAGAGAATAAAAAAGAAAAAAGTGTCAAAATGGGTTTTTCTCTAAAAAGGTTGTAAATAACCTTAAGCAGGATAAAGGATCATTACTGGGTAATAGGTAACCCTGTCGAGGCTATGGACGCCTGCTGGCAGCAGAGCCTCTACCTGCGACAAAGGAGCATATTAAAAAAAAAAAGGCTGCTACACAGGGGAAACTTTATTTTATGTTTTACAAGACCAAGTAATGGCTGATGTAAATGCAAGGACAAAGCTGAGGATGCAAGTAATCAAAATAGAAAGAGGTTGAAACAAAACATCATTGACAGGTTGAAGTATGATATGCTTTATCTTTTCATAATAAAGTTTAAGTTCTCTGAGAATTTTTTTTTTAGGAGTTTGAAAGCGTCAATAGAAGATCAGAGATAACTGGTTCTCCCAAGTGAATCACCAATTGTTGTGGCCAGCAACAACCCCCCCCTTAATTCATTTAAGTGTTGACCAAAATACTTAAATGAACGGGGACCCTTAGTTAATGTTTAGAAAAAACAAGATTTTCCTTCCCCCAAAATAAGGTTACCATCATGGGCTTAGGCAAGTCTTTTGAACATTTTAAAACCTAAGTCTATGATAAAGAGAAGATCTTTAAAGTTGCGTTGCAAAAGATATGAAATACCTCCATTTCTCTTTAAATATCGATATGCGCAAAATCCTCGTGTTAAGAATGTCATCGCGTCGCAAAAAAGTAATCCTCATAAAGAAAAACTTAAAGATTTGCCGATCTGCGATAACGTCGATCGCATATCGTAGAAATGAACCGACAAGATTTGGCAAACATCAAAGTTCTGCGATTTGCGATGTTGCGATCGTTGCGATATTACACCCATGCGATTTGCGATGGTGCGATTTGCGATGGTGCGACTTGCGATCGCGCGCTATGCGAGCTTACGTAAGCAAATCATAAATCACTTCATTACGAATCCTTCGGGCACGCCATTCAAAGAAAAAGCCACTTACCATAATCTGACTTGAAATCATGCGCTTTTAATGATAGTAAATGAATTAGTTGTCAGTTATTAAGTGAATTAAAGACGCGTGCCTTTGTAAAGATTTACTTCACGTAAGGTGGCATATTTGATATATCTGTTGCATTTAAAACTCTCCCATCACCTTTCTGGATCATTCATTTCCATTTCACTCGTAATCTGCAGGAACGAAGAGCTAAGACGATTCAAACACAGACGCAGGAAGAAATGGGAAAGAAACACAAAGCTCAAAGCTCTGAAGCAAAGGAAAAGACAAAGGAAATGGCGCCTTTGTATACAGACACAGCCTGTAACAAAGACGTAGGAATATCAACATGGGAAAGCATGTACAGGCTGCTGGAAGAGGAAAATCCCAGAATACAGGCAAAGGAGAGAGCAATCCACGCATTAGCCAGGTTGAATTGGGAATGCTACTGGACGTACTTAGTCAAGCCGCACAGCTAATGGATGACGGTGAAATGCATCACAAACGAAGCCGAAAAAATAGCACCAGCTCTCATGGATGTTGTTTTCGCAGCACAGCTCAGCGCCGAAATCAGTCAACCGACTCTTCTTAAGCCTATGCTAGATACTTGCAACTTTAAGGACCAAGTTCAGAAGTAGCCTTACTTGGAAAGTTGTTTTTTCTTTTTAACTAGATTAGAAAAAGGACGGTCATTTGAAAACCGCATCCTAAATTTTGTAATAATACTATTATTAGAATTAGGAAGTAGTATTTTAACCCTTCTCATGCATTTAGAGAAGGGTCCAGAAATTTGTCAAAAAACTTGTCCTCGGAACATGCACTTCTACACCCTCAGAGGAGGTTTTGATGAATAGATGGATCAAGATTTATTAATGTTTGCATTTAATGTCTGCTACTGATGTGGCACTTTTGTACTCTTAGTAGATGTTAGAACAAGTAGAGATAAATCGTTATTGCTTGAAGCTTATGAGTGGAACCAGTCATAAATGGTACTTTTATCTCTTGACTTGTTTCTGTTCATATTCTTAAAGTGATATGCAGTTTCAGTTGTTTATACGTTAATGCATGAATGTGTGGGTTACCATTTGGCACTTCTGTACGGTGGAGTCATTTGTTTGTGCTTGATATATGAATAACTTATTATGCGATATGCTGTTCACAACTGTTTTGCTTAACTTCTTATGCAGAATGGTTTATCTTAATTGATTTCTATTCTTATGATAGCTGAATGATCTTTATTACCAGTTATTGTTCGAAATCTTTTTAGATCGCATAACAGAAGAAATACACCTATGTTAGCGTAGATTAGATGTGTTGTTTCTCATTAGATTACAGTAGCATAGTGTTAGTTTAGGAGTTTGATTTAAATTAGATTAAAATACTCTTAGATCAACAGAATCCAACTCTACACACACACACACCCCTTTAGATTGGGAAACTGGTCCCATTATCCCTTGTCGGACCCACTATACCAAACGGATAAGGAGCTGCCAACCAAGGTCCAGACCGTGTGGGTATCCCCCTTGTTGTCGACCTGATTTTCGAGGCTTCAACAGGTTGTGACAGTGGAATTCCATTGTAATCTACCAGCTCGTAGGCTTCTTTTACTAATACCCATTTAACAATGTAGGGGCCCATCCATAATGATTAGAACTTACCTACTCCCAATTTATCAGAGTCCTGATCGTAGAGTAATACCAAGTCACCTTCTGAGAAGACACGAGGCTTAACATTTTTCTCAAATTGCACTTTGACACATTTCTTATGCGTTTCGTTAGCCAGCCCGGCGTCATGACCAGTTTCATCCAAGCAGGTTAGTTCCAAGAAACAAGCCTCTTCATCTAAAGTTTCGGGAAGTAAATCGATTGTGAGCTTGAGAGATGAAATCTCACACTGAATTGGTAAGACAGCTTCTAGGCCATACACCAACTGAAAAGGTGTAAATCTGGTTGCATTTCTCACTGAGGTTCTATATGCCCATAGAGCTGAGTATAAGATCAAATTCCAATCCCGTTTGTGGGCTCCAATCATTCTCTGCAGCATGTGCTTAAGGACTTTGTTGATTACTTCAACCTGTCCATTGGGTTACGGATAATATGGAGTAGAACTATCATGGAATTGTCCTAATTTGGCAGTCAATTCAACCATCATGTGATTGCGAAAATGCGATCCATGATCTGTGACTATAGATTTTGGAACACCGAACCTAGAGACTACATGATTGAAAAAGAAAAGAGCAGTCGTTTCGCCGTTGTTGTTTAATGTAGGCATCGCCACGGTCCATTTTGTAAAATAGTCGACAACGACTATGATATACCCATGCCCCCTGGCAGAGGTGGGGTTACATGTCATGAAATCTATGCCCCATTTTGCGAATGGCCCAATAGCAACTACTGGATACAATGGTGTAGGTGGTAATCTGGTTTTGCGATAAAAAATTTGATAAGCATGGCAACTTCTTACTGCAATCTTTGAAGATAGTAGGCTAGAAGTAGCTAGCTCGCCATATTTTTTGTGCAGTAGCGTAACCAAATAGATTCCCCCCACATGCGCCTGAATGACAGTCATTCAAGACTTTTTAACCTCCTCATGCATGAGGCACCTTCGCAAAACTGTATCGACACCACGATGGTAAAGTGTATCACCGACGATCATGTAGTCTTTTGCTTGCTATCGAGTACATCGTTGTTCTGAGTGAGAGGTATTAGTCCTAAAGGTTTGGGTTTGGAGATATATTAGTATATCTCCATACCACGGGTCGCTTGATGATATCAGAAAAAATGTTTCATCCACGATCGATGCTTTAGATGTTAAATCGTTGGACGACGATGGGAGGTCGCAAAGTAACTTTGCAAAGACTAGAGATTTCTTTGATTTGGATTTGGTGAATTCCAGATCAAAATCTTACAAAATGACTATCCATTTTGAATACTTTCCCCCTAGAAACTGACGTGAAAGGATGTAGGTCATAGCGTTGCAATCTGACAAGATGGTAGTTTTGCGAAAGAGTATATAGTGTCGAAATCTCTGTACTGCTTGAACAGCCACTAAAGCCAGCTTTTCAACATAGGAGTACTTTCTCTCTGTATCATTTAAGTTGTGGCTTAAATAATACACAAGATGTTTTATTCCATTGTCTTCTTGTACTAAAACCATTGTGATGGTTGTATCTGTGGCAATGAGATATAGGTTAAAGTATTTTTGATAATCAGGAGCATACATTAATGATGCTTTTACTAGGGAACCTTTCAAAGCATCAAAGAAAGCTTGCGCAACCTAATCCCAGTTGAAGGGAACTTCTTTTTTCAAAATACATGTATAACCTTTAGCAAGTTTGGCGTAATTTGGAATGAACCTCCTTAGAAATTTTGCTTTCCCTTGGAGTTTTTTATTCTAAAGAAAATTTGAAGGTGGAGGCATGTCGATGATTTCCTGAACCTTACATGGGTCGAGTCGAATTCCGTCCTTAGAAGCTAAGAAACCAAGTAACCAACTAAAACCAACACAAAACACACACTTGTGTGGATTGAGTCGTATCTTGTAGTGTTGGCAACGTAGAAATATAGCTCTCAAATGTTGTGGATGATCAGTCCGCTTTCGCAAATGAGCTAGTAAATCATTCAAATACAGTTGAATGATGTGTTCAATGTCATGGAAGGCTTAGTTCATTTCCCTCTGAAATGTTGCCCCTGATAAACAAAGATATGTTCAAAATATTTACCTATCACACCCCACTGCTTGCCAGCCAGCAACACCAAATCCGGGTCACCTCAGAAGTCCAGCCCAACATACAGATACTCTGAGAAGACCATCTCCTGATGGTCAAACCACTCAAAGAAGGCATTAGAGAAAGTAATATGTGGATAACCAACATGTCTGGCCATGAGATCAACCCATCTTTGCATCCTGGGTTCCCTCGGTGCTGGCAATCCTAGTGAAATATGTTGTGGCTACATCAGTGGGATCCTCTCTAAGGAAAAGTATTCAAAATGGAACCGTACCTGAAGTTCTTGGATCTTCCATTATTTACCTTAGAGAGTTGTTCTTTTATCACCAAAAGTACTCCCTCACACCAGCTGAATACCTTTGGTTCCAGGCATTCTAAAGCATACTGCACATAAGATCTGTTCGCCAAATGAAGAGTTGCGCTACTAGCCAATCTAGAAAAGGTGAATAAAATGGTCCTCAAAGGCTGATTAGTGATGTCCTGGATATTGATCTTGCCATCTATACTAGGCTAATATCCATCTCTACAAAGCTGATGGATATAATCTCTCACCAATTCGCCCCCACGGGCGGATCCCGACAGTGAAAGAGGGGCACCATGCCTCGATAACCCCGTCAAAAAGCAGATGTACTCGATTGTCAGTGGGATGGATTTACCTCTAATCTAGAACACCTGGTTGATCAGATTCCATGCATTGAGGAAATACTGCAGCAAGTTGATTTGTTGCCTCATGCTAGATATATGGAAGAATTTGAGCAAACCACAGTTTTGCAATGCAGTAACAGTACCCTGATCGTGTAAGAAAATCATTTCTTCTTCTTCATGCTTGCGTTCATGCCACATGATGACCATCTTGATCCAAAAAAGTCTGAGTCATAGAAGAAAGATGAATTAGGATCCAAATTTGAGCAAAAACAGGCAAAAATTTCATGAGAAATCACTGTGCAAAGTTTCCCTTCCGCGCCCATCGCACCCTACCTTTGGACTAGGTGAGATGCATACTGACTAGCCAGTGTATAGCTCAGTATGCATCACACCTTTCAATATAGGGCCAGTGTGATGATGGGAGAATGATTTCTTCAAACCCCAGGGGCTTTGAAAAAGGGGAAAACTTGTTCAAAATCAGAAAAGGATAGAATGAAAATGAAGAGCTCAGGGTTAGCTCCTACTTGGTCATGGCGGCGCGGAGAATAGTCCACCGGATCTCCCGAAATCAGTTGATGAAGTTTGATGCAGAAAACCACTCCAGAGCTCCAAATCCCAAATTTGAAATGAAATGGTAAAAAGGAGAGGTAAAACTACTTTTTATGTTACTATTCACGTACTTCAAGTAAAATGCTAGTTTTTAATTCATTTTTCAATCATATGTATATGTGTATTTCTAATCAATTTGATGGAGCAATTGAGCAGGTTGAATGACTGAAGAAAGAATCTAACGTGTTAAATGGTAAACTGAATATCATTGACCAATATCAAGAGCAATGTTCCCACAAGGTTGAAGCTCATTAAAAAATCAACTTGCACTAAGCACATGTTGGCATAAGGTTCAAGCTCATTAAAAAAATAAACGCGCCTTTGGTAAATAACCTTTGTGATTGCTTTACTATCTATCCTTTTGAACTTTGGTTGTGTTCCTTCCATCACCTCCATTTCATTTGGCTGACCATATGCTTCCACTTGATTATTTACCCCTTTGAGGAACATCTACAACGAGTGATTCTGATTGCCACCCTCTTCACACTGCCATGTTTTGAGAAGGTCCAAACTTACCTGGAACCATCTGCTACCTAGAAATACCACTCTTTCCTAAAAAACGAGCCTCTTTTAAGCTCTTTTTAGACTCGTTAAATATAAAAATATTGTTGATCTATTGGCCTTCCCAGCCGTCCCTCTCATATATTTTAATCTTTTTGGACTTGAGGGATTATTAAACAAAACGATCAAGTGCTTGTCTTTGTCGACTCATTAAAACTATCGAAAAGTCATCCCTTTCGTATTATTTTACACTTTTTCGGACTTAAGGGATTATTCCATGAAAAAATACTATTGGAGTCTCCTTTTCGTCCATTTTCAGACTCTCTAAACAAGAAAAGGACCGAGTTATCTTTGTCATTAAACTTGTTAAAACAATAGCGACAAACTTGTCCACCCAGACAAGAACAAGTCTCATTGACGCTAGGCTCGCTAAACACAAAGCAACAGGTTTTCCTGAAGGGAACATTATAGACCAAGCATATATTATCCTCCTCAAGCTTGTCAAAAATAAAGAGGTACTGGTCAGAGATGACTGGGGAAAAATGGGAAGAAAACTTGAAGAACTCTATTGGTAGCAAGTCACTCTTGAACATGACACTTTCACTCCATCACCGTGATTGAGTTGGGTTGGGTTTTTCCATTCACCATCACCATTGGTCTGCCATACCATCCATGGGGTTAATGCTACCAAGTCCATATTAGTGTCACCAATATGTTCAAGAGAAGTCATTCAGAGAATTCACCATCCAGCAAACGCCTCATCCACTGCATTACATCCACTCTTCATTTTTCATGGCCGCCATTCCTGAACCTCATATCATCAGATCGTTTTCACCTCCACAAAAATCATTTGCTCCATTTCGCGTCGTAGATGTGGGATACATCAAGGCCCTCCTACGATAGGTCACTTCTTGTTGACATCAACTCATTATCCAAGAAGTTGACTTAGAAACAACCCTTTCAGTACTTTGAAGCTTGCATGCCTTAATGGCAAGTTTCTCACTTCCGACGACAGGTTTACATCAATGACCTTCGATCGAAAGACTTTGTGTGGTGTTCAACATCGGCTCATATATTCACACCACGTGAATTGTACTGTAGTACCTTGAGGGTCATCATCATTATCGGTGATTCCTCTCGCGTCTGTTAACAACTTACATTATTGGCTGGTAATTAGACGATGTCTTTCCATGTTCGACCTCATAACATCTTTTTACATGGATCGACTTGTACATCGGGCGAAGATTGGACGAGTTTAAAGACCCCAGATCTAGTTTCATCCATCCAGGCTATGATATATTTAGGAAAATAAAGACATCAATTGTACACAGAAGTTGCACAGATAGTCATCTAAGCCAGGGAAGATGACTCTTCATGCAAAGAATCACCAGTCTGCAACAGCAGATGATTGTCTGTTCTATGTACATGAAAATGAATTTATAAAGCTGAGCATGGGAATGCCCGCCTCAACTAAATCATGAAAATAATATGATGATGATGTATTTTATTGTATCTTATACAGGTCACCTTCCAGTTCGAATACCTCGGATCCTCATGAATAAAGAATTTCACCTGGCATCAGAAGATTTACGACCTCATGCTTTAGGGGGCAGCTGTTATAGACATATTTGGGCACTACAACCACAAACTCATATGTCCATAAACTAAGGGCTCCTTAAGTCCCTAAAAGTGTTGTTTCATACCCTAAAGGATTATGGTCAACTGATTACATCATTTCCCAGAAGTTCCACCTAAAAAACTACTCAGAACTGGCCAAAACTAGACCATACAGACTGCTCCATGGCAAGGTGCGATGCATACTGACTGCCAAATTGGCCAGGTGCGATGCATACTCAAATTGCCTTTTGTGGGGTGCGATGAACGAGAATAGACAAATGGTAGAGACAGTTTGCAAGGTGGATGACCATGGAATCTTCCAGAAACTTCTCCTGTGACATTTGCCTCTCTAAATTCTCCTAGGGATGAGTAAGAGATCATGAAATCTCCAAGTGGAACCAAGAACTATCATTGGAATGACACTAATCAAAAACCAAGAGCTAATTCACACCCTTGCAAGACATCTATAAATGGATCCCTCATCTGAGAGATGTAGAGGCTGGAATTTTGTAATTTGTAAGTGATGTTGGTTTGTTGGTGAGAAGAAATATTGCATTGTTGGGTGATTTTATTGTTCATGAGGTGAAGAGGGCTTCTAAAACTAGGAGGATGATGTTGGATCAGATAGCTGGGTTGTAATCCTCTCTTACATTACTATTAATAAAGTTCTTTGAGTTTTCCCCCTTATAATCTTGTATTTGAGAATCTTATTGTTTATGAATGTAATTGTATGGTCAATGTGTTTCTGATTCCGCATTGTTTATGATGTTTTAGATAGAGATGCTTTGATAGTTTGATGTTACTTTGAATCTACAGGTACTCTTTAAAGCGGGACAAGTAGGAGAGGAGTGGAAAAATTCTATCAAGGAAAGGATAAATCAAGCTAGGATCAAAGCAGAAGATCCAGGTTGGTCCTCTCTTCTTCTCTTCCATCTAGCACACTTAAAGGAACTCTTGAAAAGCTTTCATTTTTAGTTTCTAAGATAGCTACCCGTATTAGTGGGACTAGTAGTTCGAATCGACACTAGTTTTCCCTGAAACAATGGTGGAGGAAGAAGAGCAGGAAGAGAGATGTATTGGGACCTCCACCCCAAATGAGATGCATTCCATTGAGGTTGCGGCTGAGCATAGGGTTGAAATGAATGGGTGGCTGGTTGGGCATGATATTGAGATGTGAAGGACCAAGGAGGAGGCGTAGACCAGGAAGAATGAGCAGGGGGACCCCAAGAAGGTATGGAAGTGACTTGGTTGGGGTTGTAGTATACCTAGGATGTCCCTTGCATCCCGTGCTGGTATGGTCTAGGTCCATGTGGCCTCCTTTGGTTTATGTAATAGATCTATTCAATGACTCCTGCGGCCCCTTGGTATACAAATTTAAGTCTGGGCAAGGAAGGGTACTTATCTGTAGAATTATTTTCTTCACAAACTGAACAAACCCTTATGGAGTTCAATGGGCATTCATTCCTAGGATGCCTCCTAATGCATCTAGGGCAAAAAATGGTCAAAGCCCTCTCTGCTTCCTCTTGTTTCCTTTTGATATGTAAGGCATCCCTTTTCATGGAAAGAATTTGCAGCATCTCACTCTTGAGATCTTCTAGCATGTTTCCAATTTCACCTTTAACGGATGAATTGGAAGAAAAGGTACTACTCTCAACGTTTCTGTTTTCAGCCATTGGCTCCAGAGGAATGTTTTCTTCTTCTTCTTCCCCTATAGGCTCTTCAAATATGTCTGGCTATTACCTAAGGGTTTTTCTTGATTGCAGCCACCCAAGAAGAGAGAAGGTTGGCTATGTGAAGTAGTGGGGGTGTTGGGAAAACATTTTCCTGAATCATCCCTATTCCTACGAGGCATAAAAGGAAATATTTTTGGTTGGTTTTTGTTTTTTTCACTGCTTGTACCTGTAAAACAGAAATTGATTGAACAAACAAATTGCAAATAACTGAATTGAACTTGCTAAAATGAAATTGCAGAACTGTAAAGGAAAGCAAACGAAATGCAGAACTAAAAGCAAGGAAATGACTAATCTACTTTTTCTGGAACGGAAATTACAAAATTGAAAAGGAAAGCAAGGAAATGGAGAAACTGAAAGCAAGGAAATGACTAATTTACTTTTGCTAGAATGGAAATTGCAGAATTGAAAAGGAAAGAAAGGAAATGCAGAAACTGAAAGAAACAACTATTCTATTTTCGCTGAAATGAAATTTTCAGAATTGAAAATGAAAGCAAGAAAATGCAGAAACTAAAAGAAACAACTATTCTACTTTTGCTAAAATAAACTACTTAGCAGAAGGTTGCGATAGAAAATAGAAGAAGCAGTAATCACAAAATACTCTGATGCTTCCCTGGTGTTGAAGCCCCGAAAATTGGGTCGACAACAAGGGGGATACCCACCCAGTCCGGACCTTGGTTGGCAGCTCCTTATCCGTTTGGTATAGCGGGTCCGACTGGGGATAATGGGACTAGTTTCCCAATCTAAGGGTGTGTGTGTGTGCAAAGTTGGATGTTGCTGATCTAAGAATACTTAAAGCTAATCTAATTCAAACTTTTAAACTAAATCTATGCTATTGTAATCTAATGAAAAACAACACATCTAATCTATGCTAACCCGGGGTGTATCTCTTCTATTATGTGATCTAAAAAGATTTCAGACAATAACTGGTAATAAAGATCATTCAGCTATCATAAGAATAGAAATCAATTAAGATGAACTACTTTGCATAAAAAGTTAGGAAAAACAGTCGTGAACAACATATCACATAATGAGTTATTCATATATCAAACATAAATAAATGACTCCACCATACAAAAGTGCCAAATGGTAACTCAGACATTCATGCAACATTATATAAACAACTAAAACTGTATATCACTTTCAGAATATAAGCAGAAATGGCCAAGAGATAAAAGTACCATTTATGACTGATCCTACTCATAAGCTTCAAGAAAAAATGATTTATCTCTACTTGTTCTAACATCTACTATGAGTACAAAAGTGCAACATCAGTAGCAGACATCAAATGCAAACATTAATAAACCTCGATCCATCCATTCATCAAAACCTCCTCTGAGGGTGCAGAAGTGCATGTTCTGAGGACAAGTTTTTGACAAATTTCTGGACCCTTCTCCAAATGCAATGAGAAGGGTTAAAATACTACTTCCTAATTCTAATAATAGTTTGTTTACAAAATTTAGGATGCGGTTTTCAAATGACCATCCTTTTTCTAATCTAATTTTAAAGAAAAAACAACATTCTAAATAAGGCTATTTCTGAATCTGATCTTTAAAGCTACAAGTGTTCATCATGGGCTTGAGGAGAGTCGGCTGGCTGACTTCTGCTTTGAGCTGGGCTGCGAAAACGGAATCTATGAGAGCTGGCACTACTTTTTCGGCCGCGTTTATGATGCATTTCACAATCATCCATTGACTATGCGGCTTGACCAAGTATGCCCGGTAACACTCCCAATTTAACCTGTTTAATGCTTGGATCGCTTTTCCCTTCTCCTGCGCCTTCTGCTTCCAGTCGTAGTTTATTTGGTAGATACCCCGGGGTGGCCTCTGATAGTTCTAGGTTCTCCGCCACAAATTTCTTAATGAATTGTGCATTGTAAGTCGTCTGTGGTTCAGGAAGATGATATATAAGCTTTAAATCTTGTGCAGCGAATGATCCGATGAGCCCTTGTCCTTGAATCTTGAATTGTCTGTTGTCCATGTCTGCATTGTCAAGTATCCACTTGATCATATCCATATATGGTAGAATTTTGGGCCTTGCTGCTATCCGATGAAGAAATGAGCATGCTAGCTCTTCTAAGGACGCTTCGGAAGAGCGTTGTGAGCCCGCGACAACAGTAACCTTCATTATTCTGGGATTCTCCTATTCAAGTAGTCTGTACATGCTTTCCCACGTCGATATCCCTGCGTCTTTTTTACAGGCTGTGTCTGTATACAAAGGCGCCATTTCCTTCGTCTTTTCCTTCGCCTCAAAGCCTTGAGCTCTATTTTTCTTTCCCATTTCTTCCTGTGTATGGCTGTGTGTCGTCTTTCACTCTCCGTTCCTGCAGCTCACAAGTGAAATGGAAATGACTGATCAAGAAAGGTGATGGGAGAATTTTAAATGCAGCAGATATATCAAATATGCCACCTTACGTGAAGTAATTCTTTACAAAAGCACGCATCTACATTTCATCTAATAGATGACAACTAATCCCTTTACTATCATTAAAAGCGCATGATCTTGAGTCAGATTATGGTAAGTGGCTTTTCTTAAATAGCGTGCCCGAAGGATTCGTGATGAAGTGATTTTATGATTTGCTTACGTAACATCGTAGATCGCGCCATCGCAAATCGCACCATCGCAGATCGCGCAAACACACGAATATAACATCGCAGCGATCGCAAGATCGCAGATCGCAGAAGTTTTATACTTGCCAAATCTTGTCAACTCACTTTTTGCGATATGCGACCTTGCGATCGATGTTATCGCAGATCGGTAAATCTTGAAGTTTTTCCGTTATGAGTATTACTTTATTGCGATGCGATATATTGCTTAGCATGAGGGTCTTGTACATACCTGGATTATACTCAAATGGAAGTGTTTTCCTATCACTTTATGTAACGCGACTTTTAAAGATTTTTCCCTTATCATAGACTTAGGTTTTAAAATATTCAAAAGATCTTCCTAAGCTTACGATGATAACCTTATTTTGAAGAAAGGAAACTCTTGCTTTTCCTAAATTTTAACTAAGGGTCCCCATTCATTTAGTATTTCGGACAACACTTAAATGAAAAAGGGGGGGTTGTTGCTGGCCACAACACCTGGCAACGGTGCTAAAAAGTGGTGAGAACCAGTATTGCAGCAATAATGCTACAACTCCTGGGGCTTCCTACTTTACTTTTATCAACCCGGTAGTTCACAACAAACTTGGAAGCGACAATGTTGTATGCACAAGTGCTAGTTATTACTGCAGGTTGTCACTTGGTTAGCTGGCACAAGATCACTAGGAGCTCAAGCCAAATTCTATGAATTCCAAAAGAAGCTTTATATGTGATGAAAGAAAGGAAAGCTTATTCTTTAGAGGCTATTCTACTTGCAGAAAGAGAAAGAAGACTGAAATGTGAAGTAAACCTAGCAAACCCCAATTTACTGACTAACCCTAATTTTGCAGAAAGAGGGATGAAAAGCCATAAAATGCATGGCATTACCTACTTGGAAAGTAAACAACATCTATTCAAGCTATTTCTAGAAGGAAATAAGAAAAAAAACATCTTTTTGGATTTTTATGTATTTTATGTGAAATTGTCATGCATGTATTTTATTCGCTTGTGGATGTGGCAGCAAATAAGTGGTGATGGAGGGCGAATTTGGGATTTGTAGAGGTGTAGGAAGATGTGGAGGGGTCCTAGGAGGCCTCTGGTAACCTTTTGAAGGCTTTCCCTGCAATCGGACTTCAGAAAGTCACCTAGAGGAATTTCTATAGGAGGCTGCGGGGATCTACAGGAGGATCTACAAGAGGATGCCGAGAGTTGTTTTAGAGGTTTTAAAGGTGGAAAAATGGTTGGAAAGGGTAGCTGAAGATTAGAGGGATGTTTTAAGGCATCCAAGGTTCATCAAGAATGATTAGGAAAGAGAATGATGGTTGGATTTATTTAAGGGATGAGATGAAATTTTATGAGAAAAACACAGCAAATTAGGGCAGATTTATGAGGGGTTATGAATGACCTATGGAGCATGTAGCAAAAGAGATGGTGAAGGCTGATTTATTGACTTTTTATGAGTAGAGATGTACTGCAAAAGAGTTGCAAATCAAACACTGAAACTGAGCAAGAAAAGAAACTAGTTGTACCAAAAAAATAGAATTGTATCTCATGTTAACCTAAATTCTGATCTAGGAAAATAGAATGTTGAACAATGCTATATGGAAAGGAAAGCATGAATGGAGATTTATTGCAGAAACAAAAATGGGTATGGCAAAATGGATCTGAAGCAAATCATTAACCTTTGAATCAAACTATAACACTAGAAATTGCATGGAGAAGGCAAAACTGTGTTTTGTGGTAGCAAGCAGATCTTGACCTCAGTTCATGGTCCCAAAGGGAGGAAAGGAGGTCAAGGCTATGTTGATGGTCTTTTTGTATCTTTTACCTATCACTACTTAACCTACTTCAGCAAACTGACATGGAAACAACTATGTAAATCACCAAAAAGCAACCTATTTTACTAAGGAAGAAATCTATCTAACAACAACTAATTCATGAACTGCAACAAGACATATAAATACAAAACAAGAGGTGTTGGGAAGCTTGGGTTTGGCCCTAACCCAAGATATTCAGCCCTCTGAAAGAACTCAGTGCTAGCTCAGAAAATATTTCATCTCCATTATCAAAATAATAGTCACATAACTTAAAATTGTTCACAAAAGTAAGCTCGAAATGAGCTGAGCAAGAGCTGCAACAAAAGTGCAAAAATTTGACTAACATCCAACAACCTAATGAGACCCTAGGCCTCTCTACTTATAAAATTGGAGGTTCCAACAACTCCCTTAAAATTAGGGAGGCTTGGCTTCCAAAACTTGAGATAGACAGCAGTTATACTCCACTTGCTTGGTTGCCTCTTTGGTGCATTGATGTGGCTACTTGTGCTCCGAGCTTTCTGAAGGAGAATTTGAAGTAGGGAGTCATAAATGAGGGGAACACCCTCCTATAAATCCTCTCCCTTTTTTTCTTCAAATATTTGCTGCCAAATGTTCATTAAATCTTTGACTTTGCCTCCAAAATTGACCAATAATCTGCATTAAGCACACATTAGACTTCAAGGCATAATGACCAACCCAACTCACTCTATTAGCATAAATGTAATCAAAAACATGAAATAAACTAATGATAATGGTGGATTAAGCTAAGTTAGGAGGAAAAATGAGCCCATATAATTACCCATTTATGGGGCTCATCAGCTTGTATTACAGGAAATTGTTCTTCAATTGCAGGAATTTGAGACTTCATTACAGGAAATAGAACTTTAACTGCAGAAATATGAGAAATTATTATTTTTGTCGATGCTAACAGAAGTTTTTTTAGCTAATGATGATGCAAAATGTTTCCTTTTGATGTAGTTACTTGATAGGAGTGCTTAAAAATAATCTTGATTGGAGAAATATCAGAGCATATTCAGGTTCAAAAATTCATGTAATTGAAGGAATTTAACAAGAAAATTTGTTCTAAATTCTAAAATTACAAGAATTAAAATGTGCATGTTTAAAAATTCCTATAATTATAGGCATCTACATAAAGTTATGTTCTCAGTTTTGGAATTACAGGAAAGAGTGCACACATTTTATTGTGAAAGAAAGAGACCTCTACTACAGAAGATCACTTCCTTGCTGTTAGTGTCAATCTTTGCAGCCTTCCTCTAGTGATCAAACATGCTCTTACAAAGTGATTTTAAGGTGTCAAGGTCAAATTTTGTCATTTCAGTGAGTCTTCAAGCAAAATTTGGTCACTAGGCATTAGGTCTACGGTTTGATTTTACCCTTGTCAAAGTTTTCCAATTTTCAGTCAATGCCACCATTCAGCTGAGTGTACCATCATTAAGAGGGTTTTCATTATCATGTTAAGTTCCACTGGGTAATTTTACACCTTGTTCATGCTTCAGTTACGCCTATGTAAGGTCATTTTCCTCTCCTAGGGTTTTGAAGACAATTTCTCTTGGAAGGCCAAATCATTGGCAAAACTTATATCCTGATATTCATACACCTCCCTCTATCCTTAAAGTACCTTATAAAACACTTCCCATCACTGAGATCCCAAAAATTCCTCATTTTCGCACAAACCCTAGTTTCTTGCTACAACCTGCCAATTTTCTAGGTTGGACCTGTGTTTTGCCTTTTTTGACCCCTTCCCCTCACTCAATCTCTGGGATTACACTTTTCCTTACTTCCTAACATCCCTCCCTACTTCCCAAAATTTCCTAAAGAATTTAGAAACTCCCTATCCCCTTCATTTTGCTTCATTTCGACAAATCCCTTGTTCCACACATCGGGATAGGTTTCACTCAAATGCGGTTTATGAGAAATAAAAGATGAATTTGGAAAAACTGAGAGAGGTTTTTGTCCAAAACATTCCCAGGAGGAAAAACATCCTTCACTTTTTACACAGGTACCATATGTTTGGAGAAATGTCAAAAATAAAGTTGCCTCGGGAGAATTGATGCACCTCTGAAGTGACCTTGGGGAAATCAAATTTTCTCCTAGATCAGTTGGCAAAATGACTTTCTTGATGAGTCAAATGATAACTAGGCACAAAGATATTTCCAATGAGCTACCATGAGCTAAATTTGGATTTGAGGAAGGCATTCAAAAGTTTACTGTAACAGCACTCTGCCTTTAGGCAGCCTCATTTGGCACATTTTGACTACTCTTGGGAGATTTGATTTTTGATAGGGAAAATGAACTCCAAATTGAAAAATTCTAGTTGGGTTGGAAAGTATACTCAAATAACTTTCCAACGAGCTATCCCATGCCCAATGTGGACACTGGGAATGCCTCCAAAAGTCTTCCGGAAAAAGCACGACGCGCAGGAGGAGGAGCGCGACGCACATAGAGAGCGTGGTGCATTGGGAGGAATTGCCCAGTGTTGATTTGAACGGGCGCGACGCACATGGAGAGCACGACACACTGGGTTATTAGCACGGCGCATATAGCCTCAAGCTTGAAAATTGCTGGAAACTTCACCAAATTGCTCATACTTTGCGTAGATTTGTTAGGTAGGCTTGCTATCTTTCTATTGCATCAAATTTTATGATAAGAGATGATGGTTTATGGGTGATAGTGGTTGCAACAAAAATTCTCAAAACCTACTTCTAAAGATCCTCAAGTCAAGTGCTGCCAAGGTTTAAAAACTCATTGTTTTCTCCAAACATTGTGGAAGGGTCCAAGCCTACATCAGCAGAACAGGGATCACCATCACAACATAAGGAACCTTTTCAAGATGAGGAGAAATTCCATTTTACACTGATATATTAAACTTGAATGTTAATGAATAGCATAAGATAGTAGATTAGGTCATCATGGAGAAATATGCTAAGATCAAAGAGCTTAGGGACAATTTTTCTAAGGCCAATTTCATGGTTTGATTCCTCGAGCAGGATAATGAGCAATTGAAGGTAAATCAACTACTCTTGAATAAGCATAAGGTTGATGTTAGCAAAGAAGATGTAAAGGGAAAATAATTAGTTGACACATATGATTCATATCAGCATCAAGAGCAAGTGACAAGGAAGAGTCCAAAGACTAGAGGACTCAAAAGGGAACTTCAGCAACAAAGGGAGCAGATGTCTTCAGTTGACCTAACTGTAGAAGAAATCAATGGAAATAGGGAGTTTTGGCTTGACAAAGTAAATTTCCATTTAAACAATCTTCTTAAGAGGGCCAAAAGAGACAACAAATTTCAAAGACACATGGCTACTCATTGCTATACAAGGAATCAGGTCTCCAAAGTCAAAATCAAGTAGTTGAAGAAAATACTCCAGGAAACCCTAATCAGGCAAAAAGAGAAGGTTAAGTTGGATTTGCTTGCTGATGCTTCCCTCAGAGCAATACAGGTCAAGGACAAGAAAGCCTATGCATGACGAGAGGCCATCAGGTGAAACAGGAGGCCGATTTCATCCTCATTCAGGATGATGATGCAGATGTGGAGAGCGCCTGACTTAGGATGACTATTCAGGAGCATAACATGGAGATCCAAGACTTGTCACTCAATGTGGAGAAGACCAAATGGATCATAAAGTATTTGGAGTAGAGAAACAAGCAGCTTGAGGACCAGCATGAGATCATGGAGCTGCAAAACATCCATGAGAATCGACAAGCTGCCCAACAAAGGAGGATCGAGCTCACTACCTTGGAGCAAGAAATCAACAATGACCGTGAGTCCTGGCTAGAGCGGATTAACATCCACCTGGAGAGGCTACTGGACAAGGCCGACAAGGACCTTGCTTTACTGAGACACATGGATTTTCATTACAGGACACGAAATATGAGTGCAAGGGCCCGGATAAGGAGTTTGAAGGCGAAATTAAGGAAAGCAACAAGAAAGGCAAAAGAGGCAAAAGAGAAATATTGGCTTCAAATCTTTGTTGAGGATTCCTTGGCCCATCATAACACCCCATAAGCAACCTCCAGCCCGAATTTCAGGAAATTTGGGGAATTTTTGGTCACATGACAAATTTTTGGGCAAACCACAGGGTTTTTCTCCCTGTGGCGCGGCGCTAAAATTCTAGAGCTCCAAATGAGGAATGGTTTGCATTTTTGGATTTAGCATGGAAAATCACGACTACTGGTGCCCGGACAAGAAATTTTTGCAAGATATGAGTCTCCAAAAGGTCAAAAAAACACCCAAAAATGGCCTCTCTGCCCCTTTTTTGACACACAGGAAGCAATCTTGGGAGAATGAAGATTTGGAGGGGAAAATGAGCACCAAATTCAAAAATTCCTGTGGGGTTAGAAAGTAAAAGGGATAGGCTTTCCAACAAGCCCACTTGGGCACATTTTAGACACCTACAAGTGACCCAAAATAGGCCCCAAACTAGTGCGGCGCACAGAGGAAAAATTGCCAAATTTGCTTCCGTTTCGCGAAATTTCGGTTCGCGACTTCTCCAAGTGGGCCCGCTCATCTACACTTCAGTTTTTTGGCACCAAAGGCAGAATTTAAATTATTTTTTCTTCAGATTGGCTTCTATCCAAGTGGCGAAGGAAGGCAAACGGTCACCCAAGCCAAATGTCATGTTTGTAACGCTGCACCTGTAGCTGATGGTTGGCTCTTCACCTCCATTTTGTAATGATTCGAGTAACTCCCCAACCCTTGGGCGTTCTATGTCTTCATGGCACATTCTATATAGTGTATGTAAGTTATTTTCAAAGGGTTGGATTGTAACTTCTGGGAGACTGTGGGAAAGAAACTCTATTTCTTCACTGTATATTTTTTACAGAGAATTAATGAAAGGCAGCGGCTCTGTTTCATGAGATTCTTGTGGTTGTGGGTGTAGAAAATGTGTCTCTTATGTTTTCATATGTATTTCGTTATGTTTCATAATTCAATTCATGTTCATTTCCAGTGAAATTTTCTTAGTGAGATTAGGTAGAATTCAATTTTATTGCTCTGCCTATGGGAAAATTTCATGTTCAGTGTTTTTCTTCTGTTGAAAAAGATTCATGTAACTATGCCCTTTTCACTTTCTTTAGCAATCTATTCATTCCGTGCTACCTCAAGCTAAATTGCTACATTTTCCTCCTGCCTTGCCTCATGGAACAATCTGTGACTTTGTATTAAATTCTCTGTTCCTTGCTAACCATTGGTCCCATACCATCCCAGAAGCTCGGTCATTCATTAAAATGGTTTCTTGTATCCCTATTCACTTACTAGCCTAAGATCAATATTCCACTGTAAGTCATCTCAGACCTTTTTTTGCTTACCTATTCACTGAGCATGACTCAGAGAGAGCCCTCTCCTGTTCTGGTAGGGCTAGCTACCAGACTGAGCGTGGTTTGTGGTTACCCTAATTTTTTTCCTTCCTTCAGCCTAAGGCAAATTTAGGTGCTAACATAGTGGCGACTCTGCTGGGGAGAAAAATGGTTTGCTTGAAGATTGTTTTGCCCCAGTACATATCTCAAGTTCAGAGCTAATTTTTGATGGTGAAAAACAATCAGACATAAGAAGACGGCTGAAATCATTCACCTGGCGACTCCTTTCACTGAAGAATCCAACAATTAGTGCCTTATGGTGACTCCATTGCAAAGAGATCAGTAGCTTTGAGATTTTCAAAATGGAGCGGATTGCAAGAAGATACACTCCCATTAGCCAATATCACATCCCAAGTTTTCCAAATAAAATTCCGAAGGTAGATTGGTCAAGGAATCTGCCTACGTTTAAAGATGATGGTAAGAAGGACGCTGCTTTACATCTAGTTCGATTTCACATGCATATTCGCAAGTTGAAGGTTGATTTTCCGGAAGATTGCTTGATGAAGATATTCCTGGCCACTCTGGAAGGTGAAGCCCAATCTTGGTATGAAAGTTTGCCGCCTACTTGTATTTACTGTTTAAAGGATTTTCATGCCCTGTTCATTGAAAGATATCAAGAATCTTATCCATCATTAAACCTAGTTCATCACTGTTGCAAACATGCTTCTACTTTTATTGAAAGCCTTGAAAAATACTATGAGGATGATAAATTTATGGATGATGAGATCATGGAAGCCTTGTTCGAGAATCCATTTCAGCAACATGAAGAGAAACTAGAGGAGTCCCATCAAGATGCTCAGGAAACATTGCAGCAGAATCAAGATCTTTGTATGGTGGAAAATGAAGGAATTTTGCATCGTGACAGTCAACATGAATTACATGAAATAGATCAGTAGGCTGAAGATTTCCATATAGCTGAAAATGATGAAAGAAGGAGTTTTATTTCAGATCCGGTTGAAATAAATGAGGATACATAGGAAAATGATGTTCCAATCCTAGAAAATGATGATGATAAACCGGATCGAGAGACAGATTGTGATGAGGAAAAACATGTTGTTCTAGATCTCATAGAAGAGAATTGCATTGTTGAGGCTGCCTCAAATGAAGAAGACAGAGTTACAGACCTAACTTCCCTCATCTCATCAGAACACAACCTTCCTAACAAGGTAATCCAGTCAATTCATGAACAACAAGAGGATATCTTTGTTCAAGTAGGTGAAGAAGTTTCTCTGGATGAATTTATGATAGATGACCAAAATGTCATGCTTTAGTTTCACGAAACATCTGAAGTTTCTTTTCTTATGATTAATGAATGCAAAGACAATCTGGCTATCATATCATATGAAGGTGACCTACAATACATTCAGGCTACCGAAGATTAGAACATTCAGGATTGTCTTTCAGACTCTAACTCATATGTTTCATGTTTTGAAGTGTTCTTTGAAGAGGAAATCTGCTCATCTGGTTGTTCAGAATTTTTTGAGGACTAGGAACATACTTTTTCTGAAGTACATTATGAAGGAAGATCAGAATCAAAAGAAAAAGACATCTTTTTTCCTCAGCAGGAGGTAAATATTCATGTTTTTCATGATCCAATGGCAAATATGTTACAGTCAGTAGTGAAGGTCATTATTGCAGTATTCAGCGATGAAGGAGATCATGGTCAATTATGTTTTTTGAGGCCCAGTTACCAGCATCTGTTGTTGACCAGAAGATCTGATCCGGAGAATCAATCAACGAGGCATCTACTTGATTGGTTAAATTGGAAGACACATTACACATGATTGTACATATTGCATTAGTACGCAGGTGGCTGTCATCATGATTTGAAACCCTCGAATCTTGATGGACTGCTGCCATTGAATAAGTTTTGTCAGTTCTTGTTCTATTTAAGTCAGTCATGAGTCATTTCCTTTTGCATAGAGTCAAGTTTTTCAGTCATTTCAGTTCACATTGAGTCAATTTCAGTCAAGTTTCAGTCAATAAATTGAGTCATGTTGGTTTGTCGGAATAATGGACTCCATAGCCCAATGGACGAAGGCACTGTCTGCTCACCCAAAGATCTGCAGTTCTTGGCACCTCCAAGGAGCTGCCATCCCTATTGGAGCCAATGTTAGTGTCAGTCTTTGTAGCCTTCCTCCAGTGATCAAACATGCTCTTACAAAGTGATTTTAAGGTGTCAAGGTCAAATTTTGTCATTTTAGTGAGTCTTCAAGCAAAATTTGGTCACTAGGCATTAGGTCTACGGTTTGATTTTACCCTTGTCAAAGTTGTCCAAATGTCAGTCCATGTCGCCGTTCAGTTGAGTGTACCATCGTGCAGAGGGTTTTCATTATCATGTCAAGTTCCACTGGGTCATTTTACACCTTGTTCATGCTTCAGTTGTGCCTAGGTAAGGTCATTTACCTCTCCTAGGGTTTTGAAGGCAATTTCTCTTGGACGGCCAAATCATTGGAAAAACTTGTATCTTGATGTTCATACACCTTCCCCTATCCTTAAAGTACCTTATAAAACACTTCTCATCACTGAGATCCCCCAAATTCCTCATTTTCGCACAAACCCTAGCTTCTTGCTACAACCTGGCAATTTTCTAGGTTGGACCTGTGTTTTGCCATTTTGGACCCCATCCCCTCACTCAATATCTGATATTACACTTTCCCCTACTTCCTAACATCCCTCCCTACTTCCCAAAATTTCCTCAAGAATTTAGAAACTCCCTATCCCCTTCATTTTGCTTCATTTCGACAAATCCCTTGTTCCACACATCGGGATAGGTTTCACTCAAATGAGGTTTCTGAGAAATAAAGGATGAATTTGGGAAAACTGAGAGAGGTTTTTTTCCACAACATGCCAAGGAAGAAAAAACTCTTTCACGTTTTACACAAGTTCCATAGTTTTGGAGAAATGTCAAAAATATAGTTTCCTCAGGAGAATTGATGCACCTCTGAAGTGACCATGGGAAAATCAATTTTTTCCTAGCTCAGTTGAACAAATGACTTGCTTGATGAGTCAAATGATAACTAGATACAAAGATATTTCCAATGAGCTACCATGAGCTCAATTTGGAGTTGAGAAAGGCATTCAAAAGTTTACTGTAACAGCACTCTGCCTTTAGGCAGCCTCATTTGGCACATTTTGACTAGTCTTGGGATATTTGATTTTTTATAGGGCAAATGAAATACAAATTGAAAAGTTCCAGTTGGGTTGGAAAGTAGACTCAAATAATTTTCTAACAAGATATCCTGCACCCAATTTGGACACCAGGAAGGCCTCCAAAAGTCTTCCGGAAAAAGCGCGACACACAGGAGGAGGAGCACGACACACATAGAGAGCACGGCGCATTGGGA
Source organism: Pinus tabuliformis (assembly GCA_031772625.1). Taxonomy (NCBI): domain Eukaryota; kingdom Viridiplantae; phylum Streptophyta; class Pinopsida; order Pinales; family Pinaceae; genus Pinus; species Pinus tabuliformis. The sequence continues at coordinate 719,802,622 of CM062812.1, read as the reverse complement.
GGAATTGCCCAGTGTTAATTTGAACGGGAATGACGCACATGGAGAGCGTGGCGCACTGGGTTCTTAGCATGGCGCATATAGCCCCAAGCTCAAAAATTTATGGAAGCTTCACCAAATTGCTCATACTTTGTGTAGATTTTCTAGGTAGGCTTGCTATCTTGCTATTGCATCAAATTTTATGATAAGAGACGATGGTTTATGGGTGATAGTGGTTGCAACAAAAATTCTCAAAACATACTTCTAAAGATCCTCAAGCCAATTGCTGCCAGGGTTTAAAAACTCATTGCTTTCTCCAAACATTGTGGAAGGGTCCAAGCCTACATCAGCAAAACAGGGATCACCATCACAACATAAGGCACCTTTGCAAGATGAGGAGAAATTCCATCTTTACATTGATATAGTAAACTTGAATGTTAATGAATAGCATAAGATAGTAGATTAGGTCATCATGGACAAAGATGCTGAGATCAAATAGCTTAGGGACAATTTTTCTATGGCCAATTTCATGGTTTGATTCCTAGAGCAGGATAATGAGCAATTGAAGGTAAATCAACTACTCTTGAATAAGCATAAGGTTGATGTTAGCAAAGAAGATGTAAAGGGAAAAAAATTAGTTGACACAGATGATTTAGATGAGCATCAAGAGCAAGTGACAAGGAAGAGTCCAAAGACTAGAGGACTCAAAAGGGAACTTCAGCAACAAAGGGAGCAGATGTCTTCAGTTGAACTAATTGCAGGAGAAATCAATGAAAATAGGGAGTTTTGGCTTGATAAAGTAAATTTCCATTTAAAAAATCTTCTTAAGAGGGCCAAAAGAGACAACAAATTTCAAAGACACATGGCTACTCATTGCTACACAAGGAATCAGGTCTCCAAAGTCAAAATCAAGTAGTTGAAGAAAATACTCCACGAAACCCTAATCAGGCAAAAAGAGAAGGTTAAGTTGGATTTGCTTGCTGATGCTTCCCTCAGAGCAATACGGGACAAGGACAAGAAAGCCTATGCATGACGAGAGGCCATCAGGTGAAATAGGAAGCTGATTTCATCCTCATTCAGGATGATGATGCAAATGTGGAGAGCGCCCGACTTAGGATGACTATTCAAGAGCATAACACGGAGACCCAAGACTTGTCACTCAATGTCGAGAGGGCCAAATGGATCATCAAGTATTTGGAGTAGAGAAACAAGTAGCTTGAGGACCAGCATGAGATAATTGAGCTGCAAAACATCCGTGAGAATCGACAAGATGCCCAACAAAGGAGGATCGAGCTCACTACCATGGAGCAAGAAATCAACAATGACCGTGAGTCCTGGCTAGAGCGGATCAAAATCCACCTGGAGAGGCTGCTGGACAAGGCCGACAAGGACCTTGCTTTACTGAGACACATGGCTTTTCATTACAAGACACGAAATATGAGTGCAAGGGCCCGGATAAGGAGTTTGAAGGTGAAATTGAGGAAAGCAACAAGAAAGGAAAAAGAGGCAAAAGAGCAAGATTGGCTTCGAATCTTGGTTGAGGCTTCCTTGGCCCATCATAACACCCCATAGGGAACCTCCAGCACAAATTTCGAGAAATTTATGGTCACATGACAATTTTTTGGGCAAAACACAGGGTTTTTCTCCCTATGCGCCGCGCCACTAGCGCGACGCTAAAATTCTAGAGCTCCAAATGAGGAATGGTTTGCATTTTTGGTTTCAGCATGGAAAATCATGACTATTGGTGCCCGGACAAGAATTTTTTTGCAAGATATGAGTCTCCAAAAGGTCAAAAAACACCCAAAATGGCCTCTCTGCCCCTTTTTTGACACATAGGAAGCAGTCTTGGGAGAATGAAGATTTGGAGGGGCAAATGAGTACCAAATTTAAAAATTCCATTGGGGTTAGAAATTATATAGGACAGGCTTTCCAACAAGCCCACTTGGGCACATTTTCGACACCTGCAAGTGCCCCAAAACAGGCCCCAAAGTAGCTCGGCGCATAGAGAAAATTGCGGGCGCACAGAGAAAATTGCGGGCGCACAGAGGAAAAATTGCCAAATTTGCTTCCGTTTCGCGAAATTTCTGTTCGCGACTTCTCCAAGTGGGCCCGCTCATCTATGCTTCGGTTTTTTGGCACCAAAGGTGGCATTTAAAGTATTTTTTCTTCCATATTGGCTTCTATCCAAGTGGCGAAGGAAGGCAAACGGTCACCCAAGCCAAATGTCATGTTTGTAACGCTGCACCTGTAGCTGATGGTTGGCTCTTCACCTCCATTTTGTAATGATTCGAGTAACTCCCCAACCCTTGGGCGTTCTATGTATTCATGGCACATTCTATATATTGTATGTAAGCTATTTGCAAAGGGTTGGATTGTAACTTCTGGGAGACTGTGGGAAAGAAACTCTATTTCTTCACTGTATATTTTTGACAGAGAATTAAGGAAAGGCAACGACTCTGTTTCATGAGATTCTTGTGGTTGTGAGTGTAGAAAATGTGTCTCTTGTGTTTTCATATGTATTTCGTTATGTTTCATAATTCAATTCATGTTCATTTCCAGTGAAATTTTCTGAGTGAGATTAGGTAGAATTCAATTTTATTGCTCTACCTGTGGGAAAATTTCATGTTCAGTGTTTTTCTTCTGTTGAAAAGGATTCATGTAACTATGCCCTTTTCACTTTATTCAGCAATATATTCATTCCGCGTTACCTCAAACTAAATTGCTACATTTTCTGCCTACCTGGCCTCACGGAATAATCTGTGCCCTTGTATTAAATTCTCTGTTCCTTGCTAACCGTTGATCCCATGCCATCCCAGAAGCTCAGTCATTCATGAAAATGGTTTCTTGTATCCCTATTCACTTACTAGCCTAAGATCAATATTCCACTGTAAGTAATCTCAAACCGTTTTTTCTTACCTATTCATTGAGCGTGACTCAAAGAGAGCCCTCTCCTGTTCTGGTAGGGCTAGCTACCAGACTGAGCGTGGTTTGTGGTTACCCTAATTTTTTCCTTCCTTCAGCCTAAGGCAAATTTAGGTGCTAACACTTGCTATTAAATATTCTCAAGCCATATTATTTACACTTTATGAGATTATATTGTGGATTTTATCGAGCCCAGGATAGTTAATGCTCATTGTTATTTTTAGTTTTAATGAGTTTGAAATTTTTAAAGAAAACTCAACTACTATCCTGTGGATTTTTCTCGAGTGTAGGATGGTTGATGCTTGTGAGTATTTTCAATTTTAGAGAGTCTAAAAAACTTAAGGAAAACTCTAAGGGGGTTAATTTTCCATTATTAATCTACCAAGACAATATAAAAGGATAAACGTGTATTTGATAGATGTCCTTCTCATAGTTTAATGAGCATAAGAAGGAATAGGTTTACCTTATTATATTAAAAATTGTACATTTAGGATGAAAGTGGATGAGGGGCATTACCCTCTTTATCCACAATATCCATCTCTACTTGTAAATATAAATTGAAAACATAATCATCTTTGGAGACCGGTTGATGGTACAACTTTAAATTGTGATGATAGATTGTAAATGAGATGTTTGGTCCATCAATCATTTTTTATTTCTATAACACCATTATCAAACATAGTTTTAATTTTAAATAGACCCAACCAATTAGTGGTAAACTTATTGTTGAATCCTTTAAACCACGAATCAAATAGTAGGACCTAATATCCAACTTTGAACTCCTTATTTATAAATATATCATTCCATTTAGTTCTTTGCTGCCATAAAAGGGTGGTTTTCTATAGGGCATCTAATTGCACCTTCATTAATTTATTTAATGGCAAAATTATTTTTTGTTGAGATTAGGTTTAATCTAATTTCTACTACAATTTTGAAAAACTACATGTTTTCTATATATCAGTTCGTATGGGGTATAACTGGTTGTAAACTTCCATGTTTTTCTATGTGCCCATAAGGCCTCGGTGTAACAGCCCTGGTGAAAATTCCATGTAAAAATATATAAATACCATGGATGATGGGACACATATTCCAAGTTGAATGGTGGGCAGGACATCCTAGTGGGTGTTCATTTGGTTGTTTATGGATAAGGAAATTGACAAAGGCAACAACTAAGGCATTAAAGAGAAAAAAATGTATTTTGTCACATTTATTTATGAAAATAATGGAAATTAGGAGAAAAGGAAGGTGAAAGGTCACAGGTTGCATGTGAGGAGGAAATTGAAGGAAAATAATGGAAAATGAACAAAATAGAGGTCTCATTAATAAAAATTCTTCTAAGGATCTGTTGGCAGGCTCTTGGCGAAGACTTGATCAGTTCAATTTTGGAGCTCTCTCATTATTCTATCTCTCTCCTACTATTCAATACATAGAGTTTTCTTGGAGCACTCTTAGAGGGTATGGCATACTTCGAGTTTTGGAGCAAGAAGGAAAAGGAAGAGTAAGAAAGTGCAAGAGGGCATCGACATCAATAGATACATTGGGTTTTTCTTGCAGGTATCGAGTTGCATGTATGTTTTCCTCACTAGTTTTGGCATGCATGGAATATGCACATGGTTTCTTGGTCATGATTTGTCACTGGGATGGAGGATTTCCTGGACTGGTAGTGGATTTTCCTAGCCTTGCCATTTTATGGATAGCCATGATGATTGTGGGTTTATTTCCTTGTTGTGATTTAGGTTGGTTCTCATGTTTCCTTAGCTTGGGTTGAGTTATTAGTCCTGTAGACTTGGTTGGAAAAATTCTCTGGAGCCTGAATAGCTGGGATAGAGGCCAGTCTGATGATGGTTTTGTGATGTCTGACTGTGAGGTGGAATAATTGTTTAATGGGTTGAGGTGGATGACCTCTAGAAGCCTTGGATGGTTTTTGATTGCTATGTTCTATGAGATCCCACATCCATGCTTGGAATATGGCATGAGACTAAATGGCTGAAGAGAGATTTGGCTCAGCCATTCTACGATCAGGTGGAACATGGAAGTCCCATCCCGGGTTTGGATTTTGCATCATTAGTGAAAGGTTTTTTCTTCTCGTATCTCTATGAGTATTATCATGGATTATATGTGGTTTATATGGTTATGATTTCATTTGTATTTTTGTCTCTATTATTCTGGTTATTTACATGTTTTATGACAGCAACAATGAATGGCTCTCATCATGTTCTTACTTTTTATTGAATGATCAATGTATCTATGACCTATGGATGAAATGGTAGCTAATGTGATAAGGAGACAATGCTTCATAGCTAATCTCTGATAAGTATTAGACCCCTATGCTCAAATATGTTATTTACACCTATAGGTTGCATATTTACTAAGTGTTTGACAAAATCCCTGTCATGGCTAGTAGGTTTCCAGTCAAGGTCTTGAACAAGAATTTTCTTTAGTACTGTCATTTCCATGTTATTTTACTGATTTGAAGAGATGGTTCAATTATGGGTAGTGACCTTGGCTTTGGGCCTGAAAAGTGTCTCAAATCATGGATTCGTTGGCATAGTACTGATAATTTGGGTCTCTGGTCACTGGAAGGTAGGCCTATGTGAGCAACTATAGGGTTACAGTCTCATCCATGCCTTGTCATGGGATCGACTTTGGTTTTAATTCATCTAAATGCTAAGTTAGCATAGGGGTTGGGAACCTGGAGTCATGGATTAGCTTCTGGGGGTCCTGAAGCACTTGAGGGAGGTGTGTGTGTGATGTTTCGTCGATTCCATTTCCTTAAGGTCACCTAGGTTGCATTATATCATAGTATCCTCTGATCGCATGTTTACCTTGGTTGGGCTATTTCTTGGGTAGATGTGGGAGGAGGGTGTTACAGAGTGGTATCAGAGTGTGGTTGCACTCTCCTTGGGTTGTGTGTTGATCATGCTTTCATTTTGGTTGCATATGTGTTCCTTATGCATGCACTCCAAGTGGTTTTTGCATTTGCATGGCATTGATCATGGTTGTAGTGATGTCACCATGTGAAAGTTGAAGGTGTGGTCGTGGATGTTGGGTTGTGTTATATTCTTTCCATTACTAGAGGGGAGGGGAGCAGTGCAGCCTTTGCTGCGCATGGTGTAGTGGGGGGGTCACAAAGGGGACGGCAGCCACCCCTATCGGGGGATTTGAGAGGGGCAGTAGCCCCCCTTTATGAGATCCAGGGAAGCGCCCCGGGGAAAATTATTTTGGACCTTATATTAGGTGGGTGGACCTACCTATGGTTTTGTGCATGGATTTCACACATGGTTTTGGGCGCGATGGTTTTTCGGTCCATGTTATTTTGTAGATCCGGCCAAAGGAACTATGGTTACATTCTAATCCAGGGTTAATGGATTGGGGTTTATGGATGCTTCAACATATATATATATATATATATATATATATATATATATATATATATATATATATATATATATATATATATATATATATATATATATATATATATATATATATATATATATATATATATATATATATATATATATATATATGTAACATTGAAATGAAAATAATGAAAAATAAATCTGGTAGTCCCGGTTTTGGGATACAAGGGAAAATCTTTGTGTATATTTGTTTTATGTGTTATTCTCATCATTGTTTATTTTCTATTTTTAGAATTCATATGCAGGTAATTTTTGTACGGGGTTAGAACTTATAGTGGAGTATGTCTTCATGTGTGAATGGTTGATTAAGCATTGTTATGCACATCAGTGATCACATGTTATCAAGCGCACGTGAGGTATTTGTTGTTGTCGTGGATGAGGTCATGGTTTGTGTAGTTGGTATGGTCATACATTGATGACTCGACTCTAGCTAGAATGGTGTGTATATGGTTTTGTACTCATGTGTTATATGTATATATGCATTTGTTATGCATGTATGGTCTTGTTTATAGTTATGCATGAATAGTAGGCCAAATATGCCTTGTGAAATCATTGTATGCAATTTACGTCATCATGATACTATTGGTTTTTATGATGCTAATGTGTTGGCTGAGATAAAGCAAGAGATGTAGACTATCAAAGTGGGGTAGAAGCATTAGACTTTTGGGTAAGAGTAGACCACCATATAGGTATGGTATGTTTGTCATGCATATATGTAAGTTAAGGATCTTTATATGCATTAGGTTTATGTACATGTCTTTTGATGTTATGGTTACATTCATGATAGATGTTCGTTGATCAATGTAGTTATATGCAAATGTGTCGGATACTAAAGGATGGTAGTAACATGTGGTTGTATGCATTGTTATTTTTATTTTATGTTAGATAACTTGATGATTATGTTATATGTTGTTGATGAGTATGTTATAGGTTAATCTTTTGTTGTTATATGATAGTTAGCTTGATCATTATGTCATATGTTGTTGATGAGCATGTTATATGTTAACCGATTGTTGTTATATGTTATTTAACTTGATAATTAGAGTTAGTTCATTAATATCTTCATGTTATATCTATTGTGTTAACCTGGTGTGACCTATGCAGATGGTTATGGTTGCGATATTCAGGTACGAGCTGACATATTTGTGATATGGTGTCGTACTAACCTATATTGATCGTACATATGTGATTTTTATGCATGAACGACAAATGCTTATGAGCTTATTATGTGAACATGTTAGTTAGTTACTGCTATGGATATCATGATTTAGGTTTGAGCTGATATGTTGTGAAGTTGTATCATGCTAACCTAGATTGATTGTGCAGACAAGATAGCCTCCCTTGAGATACATTAAGGTACGAGATTTCTTATGTCGTCTATATAGTGTTTGAATGTTTTAATATGTTGTCTATTTGGTGTTTGAGTGTTTTGTGTATATTATGTCATCTAGTTGATTTATTTAACATGGTATGTTTGCAAGTTGGTTGAAGGTTTAACGAGTTGCCTAATATGAGTATGTGTTTATAAGGTTTCTTGCTGAAATGATCTTGCTTTAAGATGAGTGTACTAACACATATGTGTTGAGACAGTTGATATGTACTTGAGTATAGTAGGTGATAGTTGTAGCATTATGTCTAATAACTCTGAGTTGACTATGGATTATGACATGATTATTAGTCTTGGTAAAGTTTGATTTCATATTGATAGATATGATTGTATTGATATCTCGAACATGTGGTTGACATGTGTAAACAGTTGTAGGAAACATGCTTGGTAGAAGTGTGGTAGGATATCAATTGATGTGCTTACATAACTAATAGTTGGGTGATGTGACAATGCATAGTAAGCCTCGATTGCAACAAGGAAAAAGGGTAAAAGAAAGGAATTGGACAAGAATTCCTTTGGCTATGTTTGGAAAACATAATTCCAAACGAATGAGTGCTTTGCATACATGAAGTCTTCTTAACCCTAATTTGTATGAAATTATGTCGATATGTGCTATATTCATGGACATTTACTTGACAAGTATATTATCTAGTCCCTAGTTATAGGTGGTTTGTAAAGGGAATTGGAGTCCCTTAAGAGATGGCATGGATGTGTTCAATTACAAGCAATGTGCTTGGCACAACAAGGTAAGGTAACCAATGTATTGTTATGTTATTTATGCACTGACAACTATGTGTTGATGGCAATATGATGCAAGGGATTGCATGGAGAAGATATTGCCACGAAATCTTGAAGAAGGCTCAGGTTGAGAATTCCTTGGAAACCATGGGGATTGAGTCATTTTGTTTGTTGCTAGTCTTGTGCTTTTGGTCTTTTGGTGATTTTTTTTGCTTGATTATATTTTTTTTTTGTGTCTTGTGCATGGGGTTGTTGTGTCATTATTGGTTTCATGGTTTCCCTCTTGGTTGTTTCTTGTCTTTCCTTTTATGTTTTGAGTGCCTTGGGAATTTTTTGGGAAAGAGGAAAGTTAATGGAGCTCGAGGAGAGTTATGTGGAACCCAACAGGTAATGTAAGAACTAAGATGAAGCTCAGTGCATGAGTAAGCATAGCAAAAGGTAATACTATGACAGTCGATTGGATTGGTTAGGTCCATTACAGTAAATGGACGGTGGCAGTATAGTCATGAGAAAGGTAACCAAAAATTTTGAAGTAAATGGATCTGAGGTGTTGGATGGCTTGGTTGTGTTGGGACTATTTTACTCAATATTGCACATGTGTTGCATGAATAAAGGAAGTTCTCTTAACCTTGACCTTAATATCTAGCAATCTTTTTTATATCATGATTATGTTGATTTTTATATATATGTATACATGTAGGCATGTATGTATGTCATGTCTAATATGGTGATCATGAATAATGATTACTTTATGCTAATGTTTATATGTACATATGTATGTATGTATGATGTTTCACGAATCATTGTTGTGGAGGAATGATTGCTTATGTCGGAAAATGACATGAATAGGTTCCTGGTCTATGAGGAATCAAGTGGGAAGAGTAGTCATGAGAAACATATGAGGTTAGTATCATGTGAATATGAATTTATATTGTATTTTGTATTATGCCTATGTTTATGTTATGGATAGGTTATACTGAGGGATACATCAGCAAAATGAAAGTAGTGTGGTTTGCGGCATGCTGGGACAAGCATGGATAACACACTGGAAGCAAGGTTGCTTGGTAAAAAGTTAGTGTGGTTTTTGATGTGTGGTATGATTGTTGTGAATATGTCATATATGTTGTACTTGTTGCACCTGTGGTGTTGTGTGCATGCGGTGTGGTGTATATTTAGTGTGTGTACATGTTGATTATGTAATGTTATGTACATGATGTAGTAAAAATAATGTTGTATGAACGTTTCATATTTAGTTTTGGGTATAGATGGTGCTATGTACATGTTGGATATGTGGTATTGTGTACATATTGTACTGTGTGCATGATGGATATGTAGTGTTGTGTGCATGATGGATATGTAGTGTTGTGTGCATATGGTGTTCTATACATGTTGGATATGCAGTGTTGTGTACAGATGATGTTATGTACATGTTGGAATAGTGCCATGTACAAGTGATGTTGTGTGCATCTTGTACATGTGGTGCTATGTACATATGGTGTGGTGTGCATGATTGTACAAGTGGTGATGTATGCATGTGGTGTTGTGTACATGTTGTACAAGTGGCATTCTGTGCAGGTGGTGCTATATACATGGGGTTTCGCGTACATGTCATGCATGTGGTACTATGTACATGTGGTATTGTGTACACATTGTACAATGGTGCAGTGTACATATGGTGTTGTGTACACATTATGCAGGTGGTGCCGTGTACATGTCATGTTGTGCACACATTATGCAGGTGGTGCTTGGTACATGTGGTACTAGTGTATGTTTGGGAATGAATGCATGTTGTACATGTTGTGTTGTGGGCATGCAGTACTATGTATGTGCATTGTATAGTCATGGTATCGTGACATATGTATTCATTGTGTTGCACTCTAGACACGTCTTTGTGTTATGTTGTACATAAGGTGTAGGTGTATGTATTGTGTTTTACATCGGATGTAGGCATATGTATTGCGTTGTGTTGTACACTGGGTGTACGTGTATGTGTTGTGTGTCAGGTGTAGGTGCATGTAAAGCATGGAGTTGTAGGTCATGTGTGGTTGTATGTGTTTGATGCACACTGTGTATATGTGCACCTAGTTGAGGAGAAGGAAATGGGTGTTTTTTGTGTGTGACAATTGATTTGGTGTCGTACGAAATAAGAACAAAGGAAGAAGTAATGATTGATTAAAGGATAAGTATCGGTATATTATTTCATTTTTATTATGCATGTGATTTATGATTTTGGTATATGATGATTACATGTAAATTATGATTCTAGTTTATGATGGTTACATGTGATTTATTATTTTGATCTATGACAATTATGTTTTGAGCTAACTTGATGAGATATTTTCATACATGATGATTTGGTCAAATATACTAGTTTGACTTGTTGTGACAGGAAGTGAATAGGATTACAAAGGTACCATATTGAAAAGCTACCAATTAGGTATGATTTGAATTTATTTGAATTTATTTTAAATATAATGGAAGTTATGTGCTTGGTGCAAGAATGCATGAAATTCTCGGTTGGGTGATTGAAATCAACTGCAAGGATTTGAAACAACAAAAGAAATTGGAACATGTAGCAGTGTGATGATAAAGAATTCAGGAATAGCGCCATTGTGGGACACTGGTACCCAATAACGTCCATTGATTACCATGAGCATGCTATGACTGGTATGATGGTTTTGAGGCAGGGATATGCCTTGATTTTTTGGATCTTCCTATACAAGGAATCCTTACCAAGGGATGGACTACCAAGAAAGGGGGTTCCAACAAAACTTGAAAGGTGAGCAACTACACAGAAGGGTTGACCAGATTGTCCGAGGGATTGTGTAGCAAAGAAGGGAAGGTCCAGGATGGATTTTTTTGGTCAAGAGAATTGCCAGATGGAATTAGATCTGGTAACTATTCACTGAGAGGACAAGTGGCACGAGATTATAGTGCTGGACATTGGATGTAGTTTGATTATGGTAGTGGATCATGGAATTCCCCGGAAGGAGGTGAATCATGGCATTACTTGATGGTGGAGGTGTGAGCCTATGGATTCCCTTGTTGCAAATGTAGACATCATATCTTTTTATTTGTTGGTTTAGAAAATGTGCATATGTGTATATGCATTTATTATTGCAAATAGTATATCAAGATGGATTTATAAAGCTCCATAGACAGTATAGTTATTTGTTGGTTGAAGAAAATGTGTATGAGTATATGTGGTTATTGTAAATACCATAATGAGTTTTGTTATAAAGCTCCAGTAAATGATATGATTGTCATCTTTCAGTAGTGATCATTGTAAATACTGCAACAAGCTATGTTATAACACTCCGTGGCCAATATGTTTTGTTTTTAGTGGTCTTGTTGGTTATATGTGTCATTGAACACTAAGGATGGTGTTCCCCCAAGGGGGAGGGTTCAGTAACAGCCCTCATGAAAATTCCATGTAAAAATATATCAATACCACAGATGATCGGACACATATTCCACGCTGAATGGTGGGCAGGACATCCTAGTGGGTGTTCATTTGGTTGTTTATGGCTAATGAAATTGGCGAAGGCAATGGATAGGGGATTAAAGAGGCAAAAAGGTATTTTGGCACATTATTTATGAAAATAATGGAAATTAGGAGAAAAGGAACATGAAAGGTCACAAATTGCATGTGAGGAGGAGATTGAAGGAAAATAATGGAAAATGAATAAAATAGAGGCCACATTAATAAAAAGGCTTCTAAGGATTAGTGGGAAGGATCTTGGCAAAGACTTGATTGTTTCAGTTTTATAGCTCTCTCATTATTCTCTCAACTCTTAACTAATTTCAAATAGAACAAAGCCACTCACATCTCCCATCATATTCATGAGTGGTGACATCGTCATCATGTTATGAAACCAGCTCACAAAAAGATAGAAAAGATAGATCAGTGACTTATAAATCAACCTCTTTGAGGGGGAAATCTCCTCTACATTACACAAATGAAAAATTCTTGGATGATGCAAATGACAAAACCTCCTTTCTATATATAGGAGTCTAAGGGGTCACAATATAACCAAAGCCAACCTAACAATAATAATATAAGGGAACAAAAATAACAATATTGGGCTTCTATGGGGCACAATAAAAACAATATGGGTGATGAGCACCAGTATTGCAGCAAGAATGTTGCAACTCCTGGGGCTACCAACTTTACTTTATCAACCCAAGGTTTGTACAAACTTGGAGGTTGTAGTGTTGTATACACAAGTAAAAGTGATGGTTCTGCCCTTTTGTCACTATTCAGTTGGAAACATACCACTAGGGTCTTTCAAGCCAAACTTCTATGGATTCAGACAAAGCTTGATTACTGATGAGGGAAAGAGAAATCTACTCTAAAAGAAAGCTTGTCTACTGCAGTAAAGGAAAGAACTGAAATCAAAGGCTAAAACACACCATTTTCTAACTAGTTGGTGAGAGACTATGCTTCAAAAAGAATGTTAAGTTAACATGTATGAAATCCTATTGTCTTAAGCATGTAAATTCAAAACATCAACATTCTACTACTGTTCATGTAAATGGCTAAAATAAATCTGTTTTTCCTTTTGTTTTTTCTTCTTTTATGGAAAACTATGAAAGATAGTCTTTTGGTGATGTGGCATGTGGCTTAGGGATGTTGGTGAATGGTTAGGAGGTTGGGGAGACCCTTAGTTGACCTTTTTAATCTTCCTAGAGGCTTTTCCCTCAATTTGGCCTCAAAACAGGCCACTACAGGAAAACCTACAAGATGTCCTAAAACCTACAGGATTCCATGTATTTCTACAACATATAACCGAGAGAAAAATGATGGGTTTTGAGGGTGATGGAAGGCTTAGGGAAGTTTGAGGATGGAATGAGGTAAGGAAATACCTAGGATCACTTAGAACCCAAAACTAAGGTTGGGATATGGTTGGATTTTCTCAACATGTTTGGAGAAGTTTCCTTGTAAAATGATGAAATTGGTGAGGGTCTTAGTGAAAGAAAGGAATGATCATGGATGGATGAAGTTGGAAGGAGGTCGCTGACTAGGAGATCTCTCTGTACTTCTGAAACACCTGTACTACATCAAACATTGATATTTACCCAAAAATCATGCAAACAAGAAGAATTTCAATAAGCTAGGAAAACAGAGTTTAATGAGCTAGTTGTCTACTTTGTGCATGAGAAAATCTTGCAGAATAAGATGGAAGCATTGATGAGATCTACTGTAAGACTAAAGATGGAAGAAATGATAACTAAATACTACTCTTTCAAACTTATCAAATGCTGCCTTAAGTACAAAAAACCCTAAATTCTATGAAAAAGTAGAATTCTATCTTTTTGGGGCAGCATACGAGTCATTTCCTCAAACCATGATCCCTGAAGGAAGAAGTGAGGCCAAAACACCTATTGAAAATTTTTTGATGTTCCTTTATCTCTTCTAAACTACTGCTGAAGTAAAGAAGCAAACTAATAAACAAACTAATCAAATCTACACTACTTGCAATGAAATACTTCTAAGGACAATTTAACTATGAATCTATGAAATCAATCTAAGCATACAGATACAAGAAGAGGATCCTTTTCTACAAGGGTTGGGCCCTAACCGAAGAGCTTCAACCCTCTGAGTTAACTCAGTGCTGGATCAAGAAAATTCTCATTCTCATTATCAAAATAGAAAATTACATAATAATGTCTTCCACAAGTCTTGAGCTCAAAAATAACTAGTGTTTTTTACAACAAAAATTCGAATCCTAATGAGGCTCTAGGCCTCTTTTTTTATACAAATGAAGTCTCCAATGAATTCCTTAAATATAGGGAGGCTTGGCTCCCAAAATCGAGATAAACTAACTCTTTGACTGTCACTTTCTCGACTACCTTTTGATCTTCATGACTTGGCTGCTTGTACTCCGAGTTAGTGTGATTGATGGAGGAATATTTGAATCAAGGAGGAGTAAATGAGGAGGATTTACCTCCTAAAACATCTCTTCCTTGTCCCATTCAATTTTCATTCCTTAACCTTGCCGAAATTCCCAGATGTTCTCTCAAAAACTTGCATTAAATGCACATTAGTCCACTAGGCATAATATCCCACTTTGACTCATATCATTAAACAAAATATAATCAAAACATGTAATAAATTGTGAGAAGAGTTTATTTGACTAGGATAGGATGTGAATTAAGGTCCATATAGTTACCTAATGATGAGTCTCATCATCACCCCCATATTGAAAGTGTTGCTCATCCTATGAGCAACTCAATCAATATCCATGTATTTCATAGCTCTAGTGGCCTCCTTGAAATCCCATGCTTTTGTTGTGGTTTCCTCTTCTTGTGCATAGAATCATGCCTTCCTTTCTATCTACTCCCACTGCTTTCTTTCTTCCTCTTCCTTACTTCCTTCTAACATCCCCAACAGCAGTGGTGGACTAAGTCTCAAGCCAATCCAATTGACTTTGAGTCTTTGGAGAGTTTTCTTGTACATGGGTGTCTTGTTCAGTGCTTCTCTCATTCTTTAAGGAGAATGGTACTCTCTGATTTTCAAAATTTATGGACAAGTATTCCATATCCTTTAAGATTGCATGTTTTCATCCCCTAACAACCTGAACATATCCTAAAAATGTGTAATTGCTTTCTCTTGGGCAACAAGATACCTAGGTGCAAGTTGAGGATCATTTGCAATTAAATTATGTGTGATGATGAAAACCATTGGATTTGACATCTCAACTCTTTTCATGAGAGGATCTATTTGTTCCCTTACCAATATCTTCTTCATTTCTGTCGCCCTTGCTTCCTCATGGTTCATCCATGATGCCAAAGCTATCAACTGTAAATCCCCTAGCTTTGCATTAGGGTCCCATACATTCAGATTTGTCAAGGCCATGTTATGTAGGTAGAACTCAAACATCTTAGCCCTATCCTCCAATGTGCTTTGATCACAAAGATCAATGAACTGTCTATAATCCTGGAATTGCATAGTGTCTCTCTGTGCTAGGGTCTTGATTTGGAACTATAGCCATTGTTCCTTAAGGTATAATGCATAGGAATTAGCTGGCATCCTACACTAGATTGCCTCTAAGGATAGGTTGGCCATGAATGCCAATTGATTCTCTCTTTCTTGTAGTTGTCCTTTCAACCATGCATTTTATGCCTCCAACTAAGCTTTCATTATGGCCTCTCTATCCCTTAGGCTACTTAGTTCTCTGCCCATCTCTTTGAGATTTTCCTCCATATGACCTATGTCCTCCACTCCCTTGGACTTGGCAATCTGCATCCATCTACGTGTTCTTGCACTTTCTTTCTCAAGCTCAAAGAATAACAGGATGGAAATTTTTTGTGGAATGACCCTACTCCCTTCAATAAATTTGTAGTAGGAGTCAAGGTTAGGTTGAGGACTAGGTTCTCTTAGCTTTGGATCCTCCTTCTTTGTTTCTTGCTACATACTCCCCTCATCCAATTTCTGGTTTTCCTGTAGGTTTAGCAGAGTTTCTTGTAGGATTTCCTTTGCTTCTTGTAGGTCATGTTGTGTATCCTATAGGATGTGTTTTCCCTTGGATGAGGTAGATATAGTCACAGTCCTTCTCACATAAGTGATAGGAGACTTAGGGGAGGCCTCTCCTAAGGATCCTTCTCCTTGATTTTTCATAAGAGGGGCCATATTCTCTTGCTATTTAGGTGAGTCTTCAATAACAATGGGAACCTTGGTGGGAGTTTGAGGTTTTCCCTGCCTTATCCTGGTACTTTTTCTTGTTCTAAAGTATAATGGAGTTTGTCTCTATCTTTTTCCTTTTTGTTTGATAGGGGTGCTAAGGGCAGTGACGGCAGTTGTTGCCTCTTTCTCAATGGGTTTTGGAGACACCCTAGGTGACTCCTCCTTGTCTTCTACCTCCTTTTTTCCATTCCCCTTTTCATCTTTGTCTTCCTCCTCTTCTTCTCCCTCTAGTTCCTGTTAGCTCTACTACATGTTGCGGATCTTCAGAGGACAGAAGTGGGCTTGCTACTTGTTTTGGCCCAAAGGAAGCTCATACCGATCACTTTCACCTTCCCCTCCACCTCTTCCATCCTCCTTCCACCTCCATTTCCCGGGACTTGCTATCAGAAATCATATGAAAACCTTCATCCCTGAGCCCCAAGTGCTAAATTTAAAACCACATATAACCCGTGCCCATATGACTCTCCGCCACAATCGCAATCTCAATCTTAGCTTTCAGGAGGTCTTTTATAAGTCATACCTTTAACATTACCGATGGCCAATTACCAATTGCCCCTATCGGATGCGATATTGCTGTTAAATCATGTTACAATGGTGTAGTCGGGTCCGGGCTTTAGTCGTTATCGGAGATCGCATGTGTATAAAGGCTCCTCCCCTGACTTCCGTCGATTTCGATATTCTTAAAAATAGTTAATCCCTTATCGGGTACAGGATTTAATCGTTATCGGAAAATTGCATGTGTGTAAAGGCTCCCCCCTTACTTCCGCCGATGCGATCTAATCGCAATCGGCAAATCGGCAAACGTAAAGGCCCAAAATTATCAAAGGAAAGTGCTAGACCTGATATGACTCACTGCTCCCATGTAAATTTCAAGTCCGCTTTCTGCCTGCGATAGTGTATTTTCCATATTGCATAGTTTTCCTTGGTCGTTAATCCCCATTGATTTCCTCCACCGTTAAATCATCTGCCATGAGATCCGACGGCATCCGCTTCCCCTGCTGCCATAACCTAACCACTCGTTAACTTGCGATAAAGTGGTTTTCACCCTGTCCCATCTGCCACGTGTCGTCTGGTGATTGTGATCGTGAGCCCGTGTACGATTACCACCGTAGGCTCCAAAGTGGTGCGATCAATACTGCCCGCCGCCTAAACTGTTTGCCCCGGCTGTTAAGCTCCGCGTACCTTCCACCCCCAATAACCGTTGGATCTATCCGCTGAAGATCCAATGGCTCAGGACTGTTTGTTATTGCTTCTTCATAATGTCTCTCGCTGATAGATCTCCATCGTCCATCCATGTAATCCAACAACTAATATTTGTTCCTGTCTTGCCCATTCATCCGCCATGCAGTCTTCACATCCATAGCCTGTCTTGTGCACCCAAAGGAAGAAGGAGGCCAATATCCAGTACCTGGCGCATTTGCTCCTCAACAACCGCTTTCAAGAGATAGAATGTCCGACAAGGAAAGGACATGCCTTGAGTAGTTGAATGCATTTATCAGTTATGGAACTCCTTCCATATAACACTCCACATGCTTGAGAAGGATAGCAGAGCATCCGAGAAGGTCAAATTCACTCACAGACACAGTCAGATTGCAGAAAAGACCCATATTAGCGAGTTAAAGTGGTTGGTGGCCCATTATGACCCCTACACACATAGAATAACAGAGCATTTTTGTAAAGAAACTCTATATATACCTAGAAAACAGATGTAATCAAGGTTGATGGTTGTTGTTTTGATGTAAGGTTCAACTTCTGGATAATATAACTACTTTGATACTTGCAGTGTCTGGTCTTCATTTTCAGCTAATACAAGCTTCTTTTGCTTTTAATTACTCACTTTCCATTTCTACTCTATTCTAGGTTGTTCCTGTTATGCATTTGTTCATGTGCTCTTGATATTTAGGATTAGAGGGGCTATCATCCCACCTCTGTGTTGAAGTCTAGTATGTATCATTTAATGTGTTATGCAGGTTTTTGTTTACTTAGTGCCAGAGAGCTGTCATCCCATCTGTGCATTAGGAAATAGATTTGCAAACCTCTTTACTGGTTGCAGCCAGCCATCACATGGTCCTGTGCATCTGCTGGTGTGGTCAATATTTTCCATGTACACCTAATCCTCAAACTGTGAGTAATTGGTCGTCTAAAGCCTTGTAGTCTGGGGGTGTTCATCCATGTCTGGAGTTAAGCATAGTAGAAGTGGTTATCTGGCTTGAACAAGCATCATTCCTTCCATTCATCCATTTCCAACATTTTGTTGAGTTTGTAATGTTCCCGAGCATCTCTGAGATACAACCTAGGAGAGTTTCTTGGGGTGATAACATTAATTGGCGCCGTTGCTGGGGAGAGGAGATTGAAGCTCAACTTCCCTGGGAGAACGACATAGTTCTAGATTTTGATGATAGACAAAGTCTGGACACATTTCTGGTTGTAATCATCTATCTAGCAACTCCACTGGAGGAAGACCATTCTTTGGCGACTCCACATTATAGTCTTGGCTCAGTTCGTGAGACACACTCGAAGAAATCCTCAGAAATCACCAACTGTTCCAGTGCCTGACCCTGAGAAGATTGTTAAGCTGAAGAAAACTTTGCAGAAAGGAGCATCAGGATCAGGTAAGCCTAAAAAATCCCATGTATCTCTGCTAGTGAAGAAATACCTTCAGAGATTCATAAGGCTCCTTATCCATTTAGTTCCCCTTTGAATCTCAGTCCAAAGAAAGCATCCCATACAAGTCCATCATCTTCCTTTGTCTCTGTCATCCATTTCATTGTTCCCCACTATTCAATCTACCATTATCCTTCCACCTACCCCAGTCATGGCAGGCCAGCAAGCACCCACAAAGATAGAAAGAATCGTTGCTGCTAGGTATGGACCCTTGGTCTTGCCTATTCCTTTGAATGCTATGCCTACAGGAGAGTATCAAAAATATATGCCTAAGTTCACTGGTACAGAAAGAGTAACAGTGGAAGATCACCTTGAGTCTTTTTATAGCTATGCCGATAACTTGGATATAAGTGAAAATGATATGTGGATGAGAGTTTTTGTCTAGAGCCTTGATGGAGAGGCCAGAAAGTGGTTCATAGAATTGCCCCCTGGATCTGTTGCTGATATTGAAGCCTTAGATGAAGCATTTTTTAAGCACTAGGGAGATAAAAAGGACTTGTCGTATTACCACACTGAGTTTGGTAACCTGAAGAGGGAAAATGGGGAGTCATTGCCTGATTTTAATAAAAGATTTAATCATATGTATAGTAAGATACCAGCTGAAGTAAAGCCTACTCCCACCTCTACCAAACTCACTTATGCCAATGCTTTTGACTCTGATTTCTGCCTATTATTGAGAGAAAGAAGATGTGCTACCTTAGCTGAAATGCAAGATGCAGCACTAGAAGTAGAATCTAATGTTATAGCAGCAGAAAAACTCAGAAGTCATGTTGATAGAAGGAGGCAGAGAGGTGAAGCTTCTTCTTCCTCTGCCTCATCTTCCGATCCCAAATTTGATAAAATGACTTGAATGATAGAGTCATTGGCTGCTGAGATATCTAAGCTGAAGGTTGAATAGAACTCAAGGAAGACAAGGCTCCCAAATACATTTGCTCCAAGAAATCCAAATCCATTTAGAAGAGAAAATGAGCAAACGAAAATCATTCAGAAGGGTAAAGAAACTAACGAGGATCAAAGAGTTAAAGCTCCTTTCCAAAATGTAGTCATGGAGGAGGAACAGATTGAAGATGAGGATGAAATTCATTGTATGGAAGATAAAGGCAGTGCTCCATTTTTGACCTTCATTATGTATGAGGAATCTTTGCTACAAGAACAAGACAGTCAAAGGTGGGACAGAGAGGCTATTCTACAAACTGAGGAGAAGTGAAGATATAATCTGAGGTCAAATGCAAAAAATGTCAAGGAGAATCCTGCCCAAAGAGTTGTTGTCCAAACAGAGTCACAGAATAGCAGACAGAGAAGACCAACAGCTGATCCTGCCATTCTCAAAGCACCAATTCAAGAGGTAAGAGGTCTTGACAAGTCCCCTTCCCCTTTCAGCTTTGAGTCAGAAGTCCAGAAATTAAAAATATATGTGCCTCTGATAGAACTTGTGAAGAGTGAAGTGTTTAGAAAGCCTATCCTTGAAGCTCTTGAGCTGAAAGCCACACAAACCTCCACTGACTCTGTCAATTTGCAAGATGATAAGCCTGCAGTTGTGCTTAGCCCGATGACCGAACCTGTTGATGATAATTCTCCATCTTTTTATGTCTCCTTGACTATTCATGATAAAATCCTCCACAACTGCCTGCTAGATACAGGGGCCAGCCACAATTTAATGCCTAAAGCTGTCATGGAATAGTTAGGCCTTGACATCACCAGACCACATCATGATTTATTCTCATTTGATTCAAGAAAGGTGAAATGTCTGGGGTTGATTAAATATTTAGCCATTACCCTAACTCAGTTGCCCATGAAGAGTATGATCATGGATATTGTGGTAGCAGACGTCCCTCCCAAGTTTGGCATGTTGTTGTCAAGAGGATGGATTAAGAGACTAGGTGGGACACTACAGAGTGATCTATCTTATGCCACTGTCCCCATTTTTGGAGGAGAAAGCAAGAGATTATACAGAGAAGCACAGTTGGCATATATCATCAGTGATGAGAAGAATCCTTCTAATCATCCTATTTATGCTGTGGACACTAATTTTGGAGCATGTATCCTCCAAATTGAAGAATCTCAGAAGGCCTCGTTGTAGGTCAAGTCCTTCCCTAATAATGTCCACCATTGGAAAGTTTTTGAGGATGATGACGAAGTGAACAGATTCTTGCCAGTCATTGATGAATTTTCTGACATGAAAATTGACCCAGAGAATGAAGCCTTGCAAGAAAACCCACAATTCCAGCTTATAAATAAGATTGGTAAAGATAGTATTGTCTAGCCTCCCAGCAATCGTATTCTTAAGGGTATAATTCCTCTAGAAAGATTGTTTGACCAGAATGACGTGCCTTATAAAGCTATCCAAAATGAAGATCAGTCTGCAGTCTATAAGCATAATATAGGGAGACCAGGTCAGCCAAAATATGTAAATCTATCCACTCATCTGTTTGCTGACCAAATTTCAGAATACTGCAATTTAATGAGGCAATTTGCTGATGTCTTTTCCTGGGAATATAGTGACCTGAACACGTATGATAAGAAAATCATCCCACATAAGTTTCCTTTAGAGAAAGAAACCATACCTTTCAAGCAGAAGCTGAGACCAATAAACCCTTTGCTCCTTCCTCTGATTGAAAAAGAACATAATGAGGAAGAAGACATGGCAAAAGGGATCACTGACTTAGTAGAGGTTCATCAGATCAGAGAACAGCTGATTGAAAGGTCTACAACAAATCAGAAGAAGATCAAGGAAGTTTTTGACGAAAGGACAAAAACAAATAATTTTCAGGTTGGAGACTTGGTTCTGAAGTGGGATGCACTAAAAGAAAAGAAAGGAAATCATGGGAAGTTTAACACTTTCTGGACAGGGCCTTTTATCATTTCTCAGATTCAAGGGAACAATACCTTCATGCTGAAAAGCATGGGAGGAGAAGCATTTTTTGATGGCCTAGTTAATGGGTGTTTTTTGAAAATTTATGTGGTTTAAGGTCTTTTGGCCTTAAAGTTGTAAATATTTTGTTTTATTAGTTTAGTGTAAGCAAAGTAGACTCCATTTCCAATGGAACACTAGGAAATTTTTCTAATTTGTTTTTCACGGGCAAGGCATTGATCTGCAAGTTCTTGAGACCTCATAGGGAGGATCTTATCCCCAAAAGGAGCCAGTGTTAACTCTGCTACATGTTGTGGATCTTCAGAGGACAGAAGTGGGCTTGGTCCTTGTTTTGGCCCAAAGGAAGCTCATACCGATCACTTTCACCTTCCCCTCCACCTCTTCCATCCTCCTTCCACCTCCATTTCCTAGGACTTGCCATCAGAAATGATATAAAAACCTTCATCCTTGAGCCCCAAGCACTAAAGTTAAAACCACATATAACCCACGCCCATACGACTCTCCGCCACAATCGCAATCGCAATCGCAACTTTAAGGAGGTGTTTTATAAGTCATGCCTTTAACATTACCGATGGCCGATTACCGATTGGCCCTATCAGATGCGATATTGCTATTAAATCATGTTACAATGGTGTAGTCGGGTCTAGTCTTTAGTCGCTAGCAGCGATCACATGTGTATAAAGGCTCCTCCCCTGACTTCCGTTGATTACGATATTCTTAAAAACAGTTGATCCCTTATCAGGTCTAGGCTTTAATCGCTATCGGAAAATTTCATGTGTGTAAAGGCTCCCCCTTGACTTCCGCCGATGCGATCCAATCACTATCAGCAAATCGGAAAATGTAAAGGCCCAAAATTAACAAAGGAAAGTGCCAGACCCGATATGAATTACCACTCCCGTGCAATAAATTTCAAGTCTCCTTTTCGCCTTCGATAGTGTATTTGCCGTATTGCATAGTTTTCCTCCACCGCTAACCCCCATTGAATTCCTCCACCTTTCAATCATCTGCCATGAGATCCAACAGTATCTACTTTCCCCATTGCCATAACCTAACCACTCGTTAACTCGTGATAAAGTGGTTTTCACCTTGTCCCATCCGCCACGCATCGCCTGATGAGTGTGATTGCGAGCCCGTGTACGATTACTGCCATAGGCTCCAAAGTGGTGCGATCAATACCGCTCGCCACCTAAACTATTTTCCTCAGCCATTAAGCTCCATGTACCTTCCACCCCCAATAACCATTGGATCTATCCGCCCAAGATCCAATGGCTCAGGACTGTTTGTTCCCGCTTCTTCCTAATGTCTCCCACCGATAGATCTCTGCCGTCTATCCATGTGATCCAATGACTGATATTTGTTCCCGTCTTGCCCATTCATCCACCATGCAGTCTTCACAT
Source organism: Pinus tabuliformis (assembly GCA_031772625.1). NCBI lineage: Eukaryota > Viridiplantae > Streptophyta > Pinopsida > Pinales > Pinaceae > Pinus > Pinus tabuliformis. The sequence goes on along the minus strand of CM062812.1, from coordinate 719,779,557 downwards.
CCATAGCCTGTCCTGTGCACCCGAAGGAAGAAGGAGGCCAGTATCCAGTACCCGGCGCATTTGCTCCTCAACAACTGCTTTCAAGAGACAGAATGGCCGAGAAGGAAAGGACATGCCTCGAGCAGTTGAATGCATTTATCAGTTATGGAACTCCTTCCATATAACACTCCACCTGCTCGAGAAGGATAGCAGAGCATCCGAGAAGGTCAAATTCACTCGCAGACACAGTCAGATTGCAGCAGAGACCCATATTAGAGAGTTAAAGCGGTTGGTGGCCCATTATGACCCCTCCACGCATAGAATAGCAGAGCATTTTTGTAAAGAAACTCTATATATACCCAGAAAACAGATGTAATTAGGGTTGATGGTTGTTGTTTTGATGTAAGGTTCAACTTCTAGAGACTGTAACTACTTTGATACTTGCAGCGTCTGGTCTTCATTTTCAGCTAATACAAGCTTCTTTTGCTGTTAATTGCTCACTTTCCATTTCTACTCTATTCTAGGCTGTGCCTGTTATGCATTTGTTCATGTTCTCTTGATATTTAGCATTAGAGGGGTTGTCATCCCACCTCTATGTTGAAGTCTAGTATGTATCATTGAATGTGTTATGTAGGTTTTTGTTTACTTAGTGCCAGAGAGATGTCATCCTGTCTGTGCATTAGGAAATAGATTTGCAGACCTCTTTACTAGTTACAGCCGGCCATCACATGACCTTGTGCATCTGCTGGTCTGTTCAGTATTCTCCATGTACACCTAATCCTCAAACTGTGGTGGTCTAAAGCCTTGTAGTCTAGGGGTATTCACCCATGTCTAGAGTTAAGCATAGTAGAAGTGATTATCTGGCTTGAACAAGCATCATTCCTTCCATTCATCCATTTCCATAATTTTTTTTAGTTTGTAATGTTCCCGAGCATCTCTGAGATACAACCTAGGAGAGTTTCTTGGGGTGATAACAGTTCCTCACCTTTTCCATCAGTTTCCTCCTTGGCATCTTCCTCTATTTCTTTACCACTTTCCTTCTCTTTCTCTTCATCTTCTTCCTCATATATTTCCCCTTCATCCCCCTCTGCTTCTTCTTCATTTGTTTCAATTTCTTATTCATCCCTTTCACTGGTAGTAGGGATCTTGGCATATTCGAGGGCTTTTATATCCTCTTCTTTTTGCATGTCTCTAAAAATTTCCCATGTGATAGGAATTCTAAGGTTTTGGAGGGTATCTTCTATGATGAGTCTAATTAACCCATGATGGGCTAGCTATTGGTACTTTCCTTCGTGCACCTTCATGCTCATATCTATCAGTGATTGAAGAAGGAAGTAGGGTATGTTGAGTCTGTGGTAACGAGGTGTATCTTCTCCAAACCTCAATTCTTGAAGAAGCCTAAAGTGGTATCCATATACCACACTGTACCTATCCTCACATGATATATATTTTATGAGGTGGTACCTTATTTCATTCCAGGGGTATGATAGGCTTGCTCTTCTCACAACATTTTTGTCTTCCATGGCCTCCTTTCCCTCTAAAAATAATTTCTTCTTTGCAGTTTGGTTATTTCCCTTGTCCTCTTTTCTCCAAGGCACTCCTAAGGGAAGTGTGGTAATTCTGCCTATGAGTTCAGGGGTGAGCTCTATGGAGAGGCCTCTCACCACAACAGTGGCATGGGTCGTAGTCAGTGGAATGAGGGAGAGAGAAAATCTCTGGCTACTTCATCATCATACCCCCTCAATTTCTCAAAGAAACCCATCCAATTATGCCTTGTGAATATTTCATGCACAAGAGGGTGTTGATGAATCCTTATGGTGTTGATGGGCTCCCTTATATTGAACCCCCCTATTAGTTTGTATGATGTATGGAGGATAATATATGACTGATACAAAATTTCAATGAAGGAGGAAATTTAACTGAAATTTATGTGGATACAATTCCCTTATACTGTAATCAATTTCAACAAACTAGAAGATTTTTTGTTCCTTTCACATGGAAAAATGGGAGGAAATGTAGAACCTACCTCCTTACAATGTTAGATGTAGCCAACCCCTATTTTTATCCCTCTGAAATTGCTCACTGCAAATCCTATAGACTGCTTGACTATATCCTGTAGGATTCCTGTGGGATCTTGTAGGATTTCTTGTATGATCCAGTAGGTGGTCCTGCACAGGAAAAAAACGAAATTTGCCTCTCCTGTAGACTACTTGAGGGCTGAGAGTGATTTTTCTAGTGTGAGCCTCAAGAATTTGAATGAATCTATGCATGGGGATCAACGTTTATTTCCTCTTATGGTTGATTTGAGTGAGTTGGTTTGTTGGCAGCCGAGGTACAAATATCTATTTTTTGACCATTGGTCCCACTACCACATCATCATTCTCCTCACCTCGTAATCAACTCCCACTTCGAGCATCCGTAGCTTAACTGATTTCGACCTCATCCTCCTTTTCTTTGACTTGACTGCTACCACGTGTGTCAGGACTAACTGTTTTGTCCTCGTTGACTGAATGAAGGTGGCCAAGTTAACTAGCCACCTTTTGCTTATAAACCAACTTGTTCACAACTTTTTCATATTTTGATCACATTATGCTAATGAGAGAGTGGAAGCTAGATACTTACATGTGGTAAAGATGCCTTGATGCAGTTTGTTTGCAAAAATTAAGTCTTTGTTGTGTGTTGGTTGCATGTGCTTTTCTCCTTCTTGTTTTTTTATGGTCCTTTGATGATTTTCTTTGATGTGTAGGTACCTGGTGTTGATGGTGATAATGTTGATGCTGCTGCTAGGCTCTGGAGGAGCTTCTTCTACCTTTGGATCTTCATGCTTGAAACTTGCTGCAACCTATGATTTATGTTTTGTGGGATAGGCTGCTACAAGATTTCCTACAAGATGTCCTATAACTGCTTCTCCCTCGAAAATTTTAATCATATTCTACTACTGGAACCTGAGGATTATTAGCATGGGAAGAGAGGGGGTCTAGGGGTTTGTGAATGATGAAAAATAACCTTCAGGTGTTGTCCCCTTGCTCTCTATCTTCATCTTTTTTTCTGTGTGTGTGTGTGTGTTTTTTTAAACTATAATTTTTTTTGGAAATTGTTTATTTTTTTATGAATGCAAGGGTGATCACGGTGGAGAGAGTTATGATAATGATATGGTGATGTAAGAATTTATTTCTTTGACATGGTCAAGTCATTTCCTTGCTCTAGGGTTACTTCCTTTAGGATTCCCAAGCCATTGTAATTCCTACAGGATCATCCTGTAGGTTTTCAAGGGATCCTGTAGGTTTACAGAGAATCTTGTAGAAAACACAGAACCCTTGCAAACTGAGGAAAATGAGTGAAAAAATTAAAGGAATGGTGGAATGATGAAGGATATTGAATGGAGAAATAAAAATATGAGCTGAATATGTCCCTTTTGTTTCTCCATTGTTGCTCTAATCGTCCTCCTGCTAACCTGTAAACAATATTTTCATAATTTTTCAGTTTTTTTTTTTTTTTTTTTTTTTTTGAAAGCAACTAGTCTACCTCCAAGAGGTTTTCACCCTAGTTTCTTACCTTGGGCGCCTCAAGAGAGGTTTTCACCCAAAGATATTTTTATTTCTCTTTATTTTTTTTGACACCATTGGGCCGCCTCAAGAGGTTTTCACCGAACAGTGGAACTCAGGCACCTCATGGAATTTTTCGCCTGAGTCTCCTTATTTTTTCTTTTTCTTAGTGACTTGATGAGGTAGGAGCTGAGACTTGCTCCACCACCATCACTATTTTGTTCATACCATCAACGAACGCTTGCTTTGACAATGGTCTTTTGTAAAATTTCAATCTATGCCCATTAACAAGTAAAGGAATGGCCTATGTATGTATGGTTTTGATCTGCACTGAACCATTATCATGACATTTCTCTATGACATAAGGCCCTAACCATCTAGTCCTTAACTTGCCCATGAAGTATTTATATTTGGAATCATATAACAAATCCCAATCACCTCCTTGAAATTTCTTATCCTTGATGTTCTTGTCATGCCATATCTTCCTCTGAATTTGAGTTACCTCTATGTGTAGGAGGGCCTGCATTCTAAACTCATCTAACCCATTCAACTCGAGAAATCTCTATTTTTGTACACTACTAAGATCTAGATCTCGCTGGGCTGACATCCTCAATGTATTGTACTCAAATTAAATGGACAACAGGGCCTTATTCCCATAGACAAACTCATAGGGTATGAACCCAGTGGTGGTCTTCCAGGTGGTATTGTAAGCTTGGGTGGCCTCAACTAGTCTATATGCCCAATCTTTTCTGCTGTTGCTAACTACTTTGGTCAGAATTCCCTCCAACGCTCTATTGATCACCTCCACTTGCCCATTAGCTTGTGGGTGATAGGGAGTAGAGGTTCTATGCTTGATCTTGTGATGGCTTAACAAGTCTTTAATCATGTTGGATGTAATCTAGCTGCCTTGATCAGTGACCAGTTCCTTAGGATACCCAAACTTGTAAAAGACATTTTCCCTTAAGAACTTAGCCACCTTCTCCTCTGTTTCTACCTTGATTGCCTTGGTTTCATCCCACTTAGTCAGATAGTCAGTGCACACAATGATGTACTTCTTTTTCTTGGAAGGAGGTTCAATAGGTCCAATGAAATCCATGCCCCACTTGTCAAATGGCTCGAAAGTCACTTGAGGTTGCAGAGGAATTTCATCCCTTGGAGTAGGCTTTCCCATCCTTTGAAATTGATTACACTAACTATTTATATTTTCACATCCTAATGAAGAGTGGGCCAATAATGTTAAGTTATGGTATGTTCTATTCTTATAACAGTTTACTTCTTTTTCTTATTATATTCCACCGATTAGCAATCACATGTACATAAAGTAAAGTGCAGATAGAACATTAAACGATCGACAGAAAACAAGCCAAGACAAGAGACACAAGATGTGGCGGCTAGCCAGGGACAAACCCCACAATGTGTGGGGAAACCCTTTGATCAAATCTTCTTTTATCTTCAATAATTCAGCAGAGAGAAATAGTACAATAAATCTGATTCATATCAGCAGTAGCAAACCCTAGATCAGTAGCATCAGCATTAGCGACTTCATTATCAAACTAGGGCAGACCATATCTCACAAACCAACAGTCGAATTGACTTCATTCCACCACCAAAAGTTTTGGCTTTCAAAGGAGGTTTAGATGAACCTACAACGCAGTTCAGATGAGGAGATCTTCTAGGCCACGCAAGTTAATCATTACTTCTGCAGTTGCAGCTTCAGTTTCAGTAGTTTCCAGCTTCAAACTAGGGCAGTCGATATCTTGCAAACCGTTCGTCGGATTGACTTCATTCCACCACCAAAAGTTGCGCCTTTCAAAGGAGGTTCAGATGAACCTATAGTACAGTTCCAAAGAGGAGATCTTCTAGGCCATGCAAGTCAATATTTACTTCTGCAGTTGCAGCTTCAAATTCAACAGCTTCCGGCTTCACATGTGTGAGAGAGAGAGACCCATTTCAGCGCAATAGAGAAGAGACTCATATCTGCGCAATAGAGAGAGAGAGAGATATGATGAGATGAGTGAGTCTAAATGAGGAAAACTCCTCTTATATTTATACACAACGTTGGTGGGTGAATAGATGCGACTGTTGGGCTTCTAAGCCTACATGAGTTGTAGGTCGGCTTGATAATAATTCCATAATCAAAAATAAATTCATATCTCCATGAATACTTATCGGAATTGGATGATCTTTATATCAATCCTACACCTCTCGACGAGAGGAATCTAATAAAAATATTATTAGCCATGAATAAGATGACCCACATGAAGTTTTTTTCTGGTTTCCAATTTTAATACTCCCTCTTAACCATGGAGAACTTCATCTGCAATCTGTCTATTGGTCGTTACTATTCATCCATCAAATGCACTGCCTTGTACAGCCTGACCCTTGCCCTGCTCTGCACTATTTTGCCTATTCTGCTTTGTCTTGTTCTGCCCTGCACTGATCTGTACTGTTCTGTTCAGTTCTGCTCTGCTCTTGCATTGTTCTGTTCTACTCTGCTTTTGTCCGAATTATGAAGAAGAAGAAATGATCGAGGATGTATCATACTGACTCAAAGTCAGTCTCAGAGTATGTACCACTGGTCCCAGACGAGTCTCAACCAACCCAAAGTCAGCGTCATAGTGAGTACAACTCCAATGGTCCCAGACCAATATCATCCTCTAGTGACTCAAAGTCATTCTCAGAGTATGTACCACTGATCCTAGACCAGTCTCAACCAACCCGAAGTTAGCGTCATAGTATGGTACAACTCCTACCACTGGTCCCAGACTAGTATCATTGATCCCAGATCAATGGAGGTCATCCTAGCGTAGGAATTATGGTAGTTACAACAATGCGTCCATCGGTACTACTATGGTCCCTAACTTCATTTCACTGCTCATTGATCAGATGAGAGGTACTTCCCATGAGTCCTAGACTGCATGGGTAGGATGCCTCGACAGGAGAACTAATCAATCCTGTCCTCACAGGAGAACACATCAATCCTGCTACAATTGCCATGGAGAACACATCAATCCAGGCCTCACAGGAGAACTAATCATCCTACTACACAGGAGAGCGAATCATCCTATTCCACAAGAGAGCGAATCATCTTGTCCCACAAGAGAGCGAATCATCTTGTTCCAGTGTGCACCACCAGGGGAGGGTGAGTCACCCTGTGGTCATATGTTGCTCCAGTAGGAACCGCAAGCCCTTAGAGCTCCAAGAGCTCAATGTATGCAACATGCAGGACCCTTGTACAAGGGTTTCTTGCTGACTCCAAGTCGTTTAGGAAAATCACAGATTAGATCTTTCCTCGAGGCTTTGACAAGGTGTATCAACCTGTACATCATCTTAATGTGAATAAGCTTCCTTTCTCATTGACTTACCATATCCCAGATGATGCCTATCTGCTGGAGCAATTGACGAATATGGGATTCCTCAATAATCGAATCCCACCTCTGGTTGTTACAGAGAATCACAGTGGTATCCAATGTAAATCCAAACAGCTCACTGAAGAGATTTCACAACCAGACTGCCTCACATGAGGTTATGCTAGCAATAATATAACCTGCTTCGGCAGTGCTCAAAGCCACCGATTTCTGCTTCCTACTCATCCAGGATATCGAAGCAGATCTCAAGGTGAAATAGTACCCGAAAGTGCTCTTACGGTCCACCACACTGCCTGCCCAATCAACATCAGTATATCCAAGTAGTCTCACATCTACGGAAGTGTATCTTAATCCATGAGAGATTGTGTCCTGAAGACATCTCAGAAGATTCCTGGCATCAATCCAGTGAGGCTCAACCAAATATGAGCTCACAATGCTAACTGCAAAACATATGTTCGGACGGAGGTTCACCAAGAACATCAATGCGAATGAGTTTTTGAAACTTAGAGGCATTTCCCAAGTCTGGTCCGACATCACTACCATATAACTTCTAAAAGTTAAGATCCTCAAGGTAGTCACAGGCTTGCAGCCCATCATACCAAATCTTTCCAATATATTTACCACATATTTTCCTTGAGATAGGAAAATTTCCCTTGGCTTCTGCCACACTTCAAGTCCTTGGTCCTTCATTTCGAATTCAGAAGCCATCTCCCTCTTACATTTGTGAATGAGGGGGTTTGCACCTGTTAGAAAGAGGTCATCCACATACAACACCAGTATGAGAGTCTTGTCATCTTCAACCTTAAAGTAAAGGTTAGGATCAGCTTCACTCCTAGTGATCCCAACTTCATCAAGTAGCTATCGATCCTCTCATACCATGCTCGGGGTGCTTGCTTCAGCCCATAGAGAGCCTTCTTCAACCTGCATACATGAGATTTTCAATCATAAATCTCAAATCCTTTAGGTTTCTCCACATAGACCTCTTCTTTGATAGAAACATGCAAGAACGCGGTCTTAACATCCATCTGATGTAGGTTCCATCCTTGTGAAGCCACAAGGGCTATGATCAAGCGTATGGTCGTATATCTAGCAACAGGTGCAAATATCATAGTCTATACCTCCCTTCTGGGATAAACCACGAGCAACAAAATGAACCTTATACTTTTCCATACTTCCATTTTCTGCATGCTTTATCTTGTAAAGCCATTTTGAAGTAACAATTGTCTTGTCGAGGGTCTAGGAACTACTTCCCAGACATCATTCTCCATAATAGACTCATATTCTATGGTCATAGCATCCTTCCATAGTTAATTCTTGATGACATGTGAGAATGATGAAGGCTCATTTTGTATGATTGTGCTCATGATGGTCAGGTATCCCTGATACCTGTTAAGTTTCTTACTTTGACGGAAGGTTCCTCAAGGTGCAGCATGTCCTTCAGCATCATCAAGTAACCCCTTAAGCCATGAAGGCCTCTTCCTAGAAGAGGAAGGCTCATATGGAGGAGGATCAATCAGATCCATGGGTTCTTCTACATCAGGCATTGATTCATCATCCTTTTCTTTCGGTTCCCTGGTGTCGGCTTCTTGAGAGCTCCTCAAAGTCGGAAGATTGATCACCTTGCTGAGAGCCATATCTTCGTCAAAGGTGAAATCATGACTAATTATGACTTCCCTTTGACCGGCTACATAGATTCTATAGCCTTTAGTATTTTCACCATACCCCACGAAAATTCCCTTCTTTCCAGATGCTCCCAATTTATTTCTTTTCTCTTTCGGCACATGAAAGTATATAGGGCTTCCAAAAATTTTAAAATGAGAAACATCAAGTTTCTTACCGGTGAATTTTTCTTCAAGAGTCTTGGAACCCAATGTTTGATGAGGGCATCGATTTTGTACATATACGACAGTGTTTGCAGCTTCAGCCCATAGAAACTTAAGAATACTTTGATCATGTAGCATGGCCTGGACAACTTCCATAATTGTGTGGTTCTTCCTTTCTGCCACACCATTTTGTTCAGGAGTATATGGTGTAGTAGTCTCTCTCTTAATGCCAACCTCAAGTATGCCTGAGTAAACCAATTGCAATATATCGGAGGTCTTGCTTTGGCTTGAGGGGAATGGTCCCCTTTTGAGCTTTCCTTTGGCACATCCCAGACATACACGTTCTTTCTCTACTTGGAATTCGGGCATCCCTGTTACCATCTGTCTTACATCAGGTAGAGCTTTGTAATGAAGGTGGGCAAACCTCTGATGCCAAATTTCGGACTAAAGAGTTGTGTCACAAGACATGACACCTAGCGGACTTCCACTGACTTGATATAAATAATCAACTCGAAACCCAAGAGTGAAAGCATCTTTAACATTATTTTTCCATATGCATACCTTACCATCACAGAAGGTTACCTTATAGCCTTTGTCTTCCATTGTCGAGATGGATACTAGGTTCTTTTTGAGATCATGTACATATAATACATCTTGTAAGTGAATCGTATTACCTTGATTCAGTTTAAGAGAAACATTGCCTACACCTTTCACTGGGTATTTCATGTCATCTCCAAGGACACTTTCCATGTCAGTTTCTTTCTCTACCAGATTATAGAGTACTTCTTTGTAACCAGTGAAGTGTTTTGAGCCACCACTATCAATGAGCCAAATTCCCATTGAGTCCGAAGGAGCGGAGGTAGATAGAGCAACTGGTAGATAATATTCAGCCTGCTTATCGTCAACAGTGTTAGATTCATACCTGGAATTTCTAGCCTTCTTGAATGGTTTCCCTCTTCCTTGATTTCCCGCATTCCTTTTTCCTTTGTTGTTGAATTTTCCATTCCTTCGATTACCATGAGAGGGATTTTGATCATCGTCATGGTGAGAGTCCTTTCTATCAGGGCATTCCCTTGCATAGTGACCTGCTTTATTGCAAATGAAACATCGTCCTTTTCTTCCACCCTTAAATCTAGCCTTTCTTTTCGATTTAGACCCAGAATTATTTCTTTTCTTAGCATGAGAAGAAAAAGTAGCAGGAGGACCTTTAGGCAAGGGCATTTCCTGCACTTCTACCCTTGTTTCTTCTTGAATGCATCTAGCCATTAATTCCTCGAAACCAGGAATTACATTATAGTTCAAAAGAGTAGTCCTGAACACATACCATTCAAATGGCAATCCTCCAATAGTTTTGAGTGCCATTTCTCTGTCAGTAATAGTTTCCCCAATAGATAGGAGATCGTTCTTGATCTCGGTGATTCTTAATAAGTATGCTTGCATACTTTCATCTTTACCCTTCTTGATTTCCCTCAGCTTATTTCTAAGAAACAAAACTTGATTTGCATCATTAACTTTAAATAAACTCACTAGTCTGTCGTAGATTTCCTTGGAGGTGTCTAGATCAGAGATGTAGGCCACCAAGCGCTTGTCTATAGAGTCCCGGATGATCTTCTTTGTTTTGACTTTCTCCATTTTTCCATTTGTTCCACGCAGCAGCAGATGCATTTGATGAAGGCTTAACAATATTGCCTCTTACATGGTCCAACACTCCTTAATCTTCAAGGGTTAGATCGATAGACATCTTCCATCCGTGATAGTCAGCTTTCTCACGGAGCTTGTCTTCGGCAGGAAAGATTGTTGAGGACCCCATAGTTCTTTTAGAATAGCCTTGCCAATCTTCTCTTCAATGATTGCTCTTGCTCTTGCTCGGGCTTTGTCTTCACCTCAACTCTGATACCATGTCAAGTTATGGTATGTTCTATGCTTATAACAGTTTACTTCTTTTTCTTATTATATTCCACCGATTAGCAATCACATGTACATAAAGTAAAGTGCAGATAGAACATTAAACGATCGACAGAAAACAAGCCAAGACAAGAGACACAAGATGTGGCGGCTAGCCAGGGACAAACCCCACAATGTGTGGGGAAACCCTTTGATCAAATCTTCTTTTATCTTCAATAATTCAGCAGAGAGAAATGGTACAATAAATCTGATTCATATCAGCAGTAGCAAACCCTAGATTAGTAGCATCAGCATTAGCGGCTTCATTATCAAACTAGGGAAAACCATATCTCACAAACCGACAGTCGGATTGACTTCATTCCACCACCAAAAGTTTCGGCTTCCAGAGGAGGTTCAGATGAACCTACAATGCAGTTCAGATGAGGAGATCTTCTAGGCCACGCAAGTCAATCTTTACTTCTGCAGTTGCAGCTTCAGTTTCAGCAGTTTCCGGCTTCAAACTAGGGCAGTCGATATCTTGCAAACCGTTCGTCGGATTGACTTCATTCCACCACCAAAAGTTGCGCCTTTCAAAGGAGGTTCAGATGAACCTATAGCGCAGTTCCAAAGAGGAGATATTCTAGGCCACGCAAGTCAATATTTACTTCTGCAGTTGCAGCTTCAAATTCAACAGCTTCCAGCTTCACATGTGTGAGAGAGAGAGACCCATTTCAGCGCAGTAGAGAAGAGACTCATATCTGCGCAATAGAGAGAGGGAGATGTGATGAGATGAGTGAGTCTAAATGAGGAAAAGTCCTCTTATATTTATACACAACGTTGGTGGGTGAATAGATGTGACTGTTGGGCTTCTGAGCCTACATGAGTTGTAGGTCGGCTTGATAATAATTCCATAATAAAAAATAAATTCATATCTCCATGAATACTTATCGGAATTGGATGATATTTATATCAATCCTACACCTCTCGACGAGAGGAATCTAATAAAAATATTATTAGCCATGAATAATATGACCCACATGAAGTTTTTCCCTGGTTGCCAATTTTAACAAATAATAACCAACTTGCAACACCTCGAATGTTGTCCTCTTTACTGAAAAGTGACCCCCACAAGGCCCATCATGACAGGTTAGAAGGATGTCAAAGACTTCTTCCTCCCTGACACATCTTCTTAGAATTTGATCCAAGCCTAGTTTGAAGAGGTTACCCCCAAACCAAGTGAATGGGGTGCTCTTCCTCACAATCTTACTTTTCTCTTTGGAGGACAAATTCGGTGGGAACTGCGTAGATACCAAATAGTTTTCTATTTTGGCAAACCATGGAGAGAGAACTGAAATGGAAAATAATTGTTCATCTAGTAACTGATCATCAACCATCCTATTATAGCCTAAATCTACCTCAGGCTAAGAAAGGTAGGTCTAGGGTAACATCAAACCACACTTAACTTTGTAGCTAGCCCTACCAGGTCAGGAGAGGGCTCTCTCCTTGTCAATCTCAGGAAAATATAGCAAATGAAGCTTGAGATGACTGATGTAAAGACTAATTTTATGCTAGGTATATGTTCATAGGAGTTTGATTGAGTTTTATGTTGGTTTGCAGGATCAAATGTGAAAGGCAGTTTTGGGTCCGGGGAACGAGCTCAGTTTAGCAGATATTTTGTGGGGTGAGGTAGGAAAGTGCTTTAGTACCTTGAAATTAAGCACCATGTTTGCATTGAAGAATCTAAATTCATTGCTAAAATTTGTCATTTCCACCATAGGAAACTCAAGGAAGCGATTGAGATTTAGAGGCATACAAATAACTTGAATAGGGATGATGGCTGGAAGCTAAGTAAAAGCTGGATTCTAGCTCTCACCTCTTAACTTTGCCTCCCTCACCTCCCCCTTATCCTTCTTGGCTTTCGTTATCTTCCTCATTTTATTTAATGGCTATCCCTGCTTGTAGTCCTTTTTGAATGTTTGTTAATGTTTAACATATATTTATCTAAAGCAATAAAAAAAAATCAACCTATTATTCATATAAATAAAAATTATATTATTTGTTCCAGTCATAGTATTATAATAATAAAATTGATTATTGATTTCATTTAAATTTTTATATAGATTCATAATATTAGTATTATATTATTATATAAGATTCTATAATTAATTATTCTCAGACTACTATCACATAAACTTATAATAGTTATAAGATATTATAAGATTTTAATTATTTAACTTAGCAAATATGTTAGTTCTCTAGTAACATATTATTATTATTTTTCTCTGTAAAAGCTAATTCTATTAAAAGGAAGGAAAAATAAAATTACAATGAGGCTGCAGCCTCAGCCGAGAACAACTAAGTTCCTTCTGGGAATCATAACTGCCCCATATTTGGGGAAACCTGTTTAAACTTACAAAAAACCATGCCAAAGACCGGGAGAATGACGAAAAAACCGGAATGAAGTCTTGAGATGTCACCATCTGAAACAGTTAAGAAACAAGACAGAATTGCCTAACCAGAGAACGAGAAACAAAACCACAGACAACAGGACCTGACCAATCAGCAACAAAACTTTGAGGTGGCACTTGGGAGGCCACATGGCATTACAGTGGGATGTCCTGGTCAGGAGCCTCCTTTACAATTGGACACGTGTTCCCATACCAAATTTCACCTTCCTTCACCATGTCGCTATCCACCCTACCACTTGGAAGATCCATCGCCCGAGGAATGCCGCTCGAGCTGCTAGCAATGGCCATCGGAGTTGGGCACCATGAGCACTGCCACCTGGAGTTTCCATCACCTAAGGAATGCCGCTCAAGCTGCCAACAAAAGCCATCGAAACTATGACTCCATGAGCGCTACCACCTAAGTGACGAGTGTCGCCTGCGATATCACCTTCAACATTCTGACCGCCACACCTGGATGCCTTACCTTCATCCAACGGGAGTTGCTCAGAGCCCAGATGAACTTCCATTCTGTGAATGTCCTGAGGAGCACTATACTATTCTTCTTCTTCATTGAAGATGATAGTGACATTAGCCAAAATAATGGGCCGGTTCAGGTTTCTCTAGAACCTGAAATGATTCGAATGGAAGGCAAAGTAAGGATATTGTCTACAGGGTAGACTAGGAGGGGGAGATCTGGCCTGAGAAGAGGGTGGAGAAACAAGTGGTGGCGGTGGAGCATCACTATGCGCAACCTGAGAGCGAGCGCTACCACCTCGGTCACCTCCTCTGCGACTTCGCAAGTGGTGACAAACCATCGCGCTACGGCGGGAGAGAAGGTTAGCAGAATTGGGGGTCTATAAGGAAAATAGAGAATGCGCAGAGGGCTCCTGGATAGGGTTCAAATGGTAGTGCTTGGAATGGGAATAACAGAACCCATTGCCAAAGGTAATATAGCAGAGAAGCCAACAACATTTTCCAATCACAGTTCTGTTGCAGGGGATTCCTGCTTGGTGCGGGAAAATGCTGAAGGATGGAGGGCAAACAGATGGGTTAATGGGCGCCATGTTAAATCGAACATCCTTCATTTCTTGGCTACAGTGAGCATTAAAGATTTCCTGCAAGCTGGCCTGCTCATGCCTGAAGTGAGTCTACAAGTGCCATAATTGAACCTGGGATGGTGTGTTGGCCACCATCTGGCTGGGCCGAGCACCGTCAATCCATCACCTCACCATTAATTTTCTGGAAAGTCACCTGCACTCGAGTGTGATTTGCCTCCCTATTTCATTTCATTCTTTACAAGATTCTAGTATTCCATTGATTGGTCTTTCAAGGCTAACATAGAGAGTGAACCTTAATGTAGATCCATCCCACTTTCCACTCCTATATTAGCCAATAAATCAGCCACTTTATTTCCTTCCTGACATATGTGCTTGAGAATGATCACTCTGTGAGAAGAGAGCCAGATTTCAATAAGTTCAAGCCTATTCGCCATTCTCCAGTTGTTGCTCACTTTTCTTGAAGGTGTTCCTTGCATAATTTTGTTGACCATATTTATGAGGATCTAAGAGTTGCCTTCTATAATAAGTGGAAAATAGCCATTTTTTTGAGCTAGAATGAGTCCCTGCCATAGTCCTTCAAGTTCGGTCGAGTTATTTGTGTCCCATCCTTTTGAACCTAAGAAGGTTAGAAGGGGAGCTCCCTTATGATCTCTGAAAATTCCTCCAAATCCTACTTTACCTGGATTTCCTTTCGAAGCTCCATCAAAGTTTAGTAGGAACATATGAATGGGAGGTGGGAGCCACTTTTCAGGAGTCCTGCTCTTTATTGGAGTTTTTCCTTTGATTATCAATTCTTGATTCCACTGAAGGTTCCAATTTTCCAATATATTATGTTCCTCAGGGAGGGAAGGAAATTCCTCCTCATGCCAGGTGTGGAGAAGTAAGGTTTCCTTGATATTTTGACAAAACATGTTCCATAGAGTTTTCAGGGGCAAGGAGAGATCCTTGAAGATTCTCTAGTTTCTCTCTTTCCATATCGTCCACATGAGAAAGCCCGGAATGAGCTTCCATAAGAAGTTTAAAATCTTTCTTTTAAATTGATTCCGATCCCAATTGCGAATAGTGGCTATGATGTCTCCTTGGACCTATCCTTCCTTTTGGCATCGAAAGCTGACTTTTTCCCAGAGCTTGCATGCTAGCTGACAAGATTGCATAAGATGCTTAGTGGATTCCTCTTCTTGCTTGCAGTTAGGACACAGGGAGGGCCAATGATAGTTTCTCTTCCTAAGGTTGTCCCATGTGATTATTTTGTTTTGACATAAGATCCATAAAAAGGTTGAGACTTTCGGCCATATATTTGGGTCCCAGACTTTGTTCTGGAGAGAATATTTGACAATATGATCTTTGATAATGATGTTATAAGCCTCCAGAGTAATGAAGGTGCCTTTTTCTTCATAGCCCCATCTAAGAATATCCCTTTCATTTGAATGTTGTATTTTCCTCTTCATTAATTCTGTATCAAGAATCTGTTGAGCTTGTTCTGTTCCATGTCTTCATATGTGATCCGCACTAAGCCATTGCCTGTTTCCCTGTGTTGTAGAAGGGTTCCAGAAGAGCTTGAATTTGTCATAAGTCTACATATCCTGCTCCGGAAATTGAAGAGGTAAGATTAGGTCCTTCAACTTGGGTTGTTGCTACCATGAATCTTCCCAGAACCGAGCTGTATTACCATCCTTAACCTCCCAGAAACTATGCTGCTGAATTAGGATTCTGTGTTTCTTGGCTGCATTCCATATTAGAGAGCCCGAGCTGACTTCTGAAATTCGTATTAGTTCTTCTGTAGGGAGATTACTGGCATATTTTACTGTCTAGAGGGTTTCCCATGGGGTAAATGACGCAGTGATCCATTTCCACCAGATGCGAGCGCCCATGACCTCATTGCTATGATATGGATCTCGCAATCCAGTTCCACCTGCACATATTGGACGGCACACTATGTCCCATTTGACTAAAGCCCATTTACGGAGTTGACCTGAATTGCCCCACAAGAAGGATTGTTGGATATGTTTGATTTCTTTGAGAACCCATTTGGGAGTAGCCATGATCGAGAAGAGGTACAACGACATTGATTGGAGGACAAACTTAATTAAGACAAGACAACTTGCCATATTGAGGGTCCTGTGAGTCCAGGAGGCAAGGCAAACCTCCAGCTTTTCTAAAAGAATTCTCCAAGATGAGTGCTTCAAGGCCGAGTCAATCATGGGTGCTCCTAGATATTTGGAAGGGAGGATAGCAATGGATAATCCAAGAATGCAGCCTATGGAAGCTTGGGTAATAACAGGGGTATGAAGAAAGAAAATTTGGGATTTGGCTTTATTTATTCTTGGACCAGAGGCTTCCAAAAAATCCGACAGTAATGAATTGAATTGACGAGCTTCTTGGACTGAAGAATGACCAAAAATCATGTTGTCATCCACAAACTACTGGTGGGTAAAAGCAGGGTGTTATGAAAGGACAATCCTTTTAGATGTTGGGTTTGTTGGGCTATTTTAATGTTGCGGCCAAGACCTTCTGCCATAATAACGAAGAGGAAGGGGGAGAGAGGGTCTCCCTGTCTAATTCCTCAGGAGGGATGGAAAGGGGAGGATGGAATACCATTGATCAGAACAGAGAAGAAGGAGGAAGAAATGAGACTCATGACCCATCTTACCCAGGGGTGAGCGAAACCAAAAGCAATTAGAGTTTTTTGAATATACAGCCAGCTTAAGCTATCAAATGCTTTTGAAAGATCTATTTTAAGGAGCATACCTAACTTTTTGGTATTCTTCAGGGAGTGGATGATTTCATGAGTAAGGATGATGCCATCCGTAATCTGCCTGCCTTCCACATATCCAGATTGCTCACGCGATATGAGAAGTGGGAGCAACGATTTGAGTCTGGAAGCGATGATTTTGGAGACAATCTTGTAGATTACGTTGCACAGGGAAATGGGTCGATATCTAGTAACATATTATTATATAAAATTCTAAAATTAATTATTTTCAAACTATTATTATTAGATAAATTTATAATAGTCATATGACATTATCATATGAATTTATAAGATTTGTGTTATTTAATTGGATAAATATATTATATTTCTACCAACAAAAAACAAATATTTTACCTAATATTATTATAATCACCTATTATATTGACTATTTAATTGACTAGGCCAGCCCCTGCTTATATTATTATTATTTAATTAATAGATTTGCGACTCTTTTGATAATAAGTAATTTATTTTTACATAATGACTAGTTTCTAACTAAATAATTTTATTTCACTAACAACTAGTTATGAACGGCTAACACTATGTAGTGATGCATCCTTGCTATTTGTTTTCTCAGATCGATCGATTTCTCACCTTGTCTTGAGGATTAACCACATTAGTTGGTTCAAAACGTTAACCCAATCCTTGTGATGTGATTAATCCGAAAGACTATCTCTCTTATCAATGAGAAGTGTACATATATTGTCACAATGCCCCTCACAGTCGGACCCTATAGTTTTGTCCGATAGTGATAATCATATTGTACTATTTAATTATAAATTATGACTATCAGATAATTATTAGTTTTAATAATTAGTCTGAAATTGCATTTTTAGTATTTATGTATACATGAAAATATTCAGAAAAAAAAAAAGGTACTTTTTGTGACTAGTTAATTTCGAGTGAATCTAAATACACAAGAAATTATGGTGCCTCGGTGTTTCTCTAGTATTATCTGCTCATTGTACCAATTTCTCCCATGTCCTCTACTGATTTTGGTGAATTCCTCTTTGATGATGTCCAATGCCAATGCAGTGGACATTTATCCTCGATGTTTTTCTGAGCCAAAGGGAAGCTCCACAAGTAACAACCAAAACGTAGCCTCAAATATATTATTGGGGGCCAAAATGCAGTAATATGACAATTCCAGAAACATTGCATGTTAATAATCTTCCCTTTAATATTGATTAGTAATTTCTTTACATGATCATGTAATACTAAAGTGTCCAATAGGGTCATTTAACGTTGATCATCCATCAATATCACCTTTGAGAATGTTTAGTATTTAATACTTCCTATTACACACAGAGTAGATCACCAACTTCAAGGATCTCAATATAAAGACAACAAAAATGAAATTAAAAGAAATTCTAGGAAGTCAAATGAAACTAATCCTGAGTCAAGAAAATACCAAGCCCTTCATATTAGCAAGGAATTCTTAGGCACTAAAATAGAAAATCCTTCCATTGCATTATTTTCACCTTTTCTTTAATTTCTTTAGAACATAACTTTCAGAAGAAGAAAAATTCATTGAAAAAGGTCTCAAAATCCTAACAAATTGTCGGGTGATTGTCGTATCAATTAAACAGAAAGCCAATCATTCAATATGCTTTTAACTTGCAGAATATATTGAAGAATATGAAGCTTTCTCATCCCTTACTCCTAATCAAATTGTAATCTATGGGTTCTAATCAAGTAATCAATTTCCCTCGAAGAAAATTAAGAGATCACTTTGGAGAAGGACTTCTAGAAGAATTAGGACAGTATAAATGGAATTAACTAGGAGGAAATTGAAGCACTTTAGTGGGTGCTCCAAAATATTTGAACACAACTGAAAATGATTTTATACTCCCTCCACACATTTTAAAACATAAACCATTCAGTTTCATCTCATTTATTTTCCACCTTTCTGTAATATGTAATTCTTTGAGCAAGAATAGAGAATTCATAAATATTGTCATGAAAGAGGACTCTTCATAATCCTAATAAGTTGGGCTTTAACAAATAAACAATTTCATGTAGTCATTAAATTTTACATGGTATATTTCAGTGATTAAAATGACAACTTTATTCTTAATCTGATTACAACAAAAATAAATTCAACCCTAACAAGTTGGGATCTAACAAATTAAGAATTCCATGTAGAAAAGTAAACTTACATGGTAGATCCCAATTATTTGCAGTGACAACTTCATTTTTGATTTTATGACAACATAGATAAATTGAAGAGTACATGCATATTTATGTATTGAACACATTCCGAGATTTCATAGAAATATAATGATATGATTTATCTGTAGGATTTTTCTCCATCACGCGTACCTCTTTTCGTAATAAAATTATAAATCCTACATCTGCATTCCTCATCCTCAACATACCAATTATTTACAATGGAATACTTTATCGTTGATCCCTTTATGCAATAGAGATCCACTACTATGGCATGGAGATGATTGGTGTCATAAAATGGTGCAGTGCATCCTTCAATATATGTCACAGAACCCCTCTCATCTACAACAATAAGAGTCCTATCAAACTGCATGGTCTCCATCTTATTCATCCTAAAATAAGTGGATATTTCCATGGGTTACAAAGTGTGCTTGGGTATTTAATAGAAGAAACTATCACTAAAAAGAAATACAATGCAACATATTAGTTATCAGCAAGAGGACAACCCTGCCAAGCTACTTCCTAACTACATAATGGTAATCTCGAATTACCTCTTATAACAAACAAAAGATAATATCAACTTCCTATAGAGTCTACCTATGCATGGTAGCAATGAAAACACTGTCAAAAACAACATCTACAACAACTTTGGTCAATCTCTTCTTCTAGTCAAGGGCATGCCCAACTTTTGAAAAGTATCAAGCAGGTCAAGGTCCACCTCATCCAGGCTCTTCTTCTTCTACTATCTCTATTTACGTTCAAAATAAGAGGAAAGGTCTTGGAAATTGATGGGTGGGTAAAAGTTACCATACCATTTGGGTTCTTCCATGTTTAATCATTGCCTGTAAGCATTGAATCTAAACTGCAAAAGTCATTCGAGTTCATTCTTTTTAAATGAAATTAACCTAAGCTTTGGAGAGTTGTAAGGTTTAATTGATCTAAGTGTAGTCTACTTAAAATATAGTAACATGGTTTAAAACTGTAGGCATTGAGATCAAAATCTAAGGATGAAACATAAAATATTTTATGTTTATGATTACAAGAAATTTTAATTTCATGTAACAAACTTTGAGGAATGTCTAGCATTTTCATCCTACCAGAAAATTTTCTTGCATCACTCGAGCCCTATGAATTTGGGCATGGTAGAGTCCATTACACAAACAATCAAACACTAAAAAAAAGTGAAAAGAAAAAATAAAATTTCAAGCATTCTGACCATAGAAAAGTTAGGGAGGAGCGAACTGATATGTACAATAAGGAT